>CM060981.1:298396173-299768673 GCA_030765065.1 Deroplatys truncata
CATGCAATGCAGTCAAGGTCTATCAAGAACTACAGTTCAGCAACTCTTTGGGGACAGTTGTGAGGCAATAACGTGAAGAAGTCTCGACTCTTTTCATTCCGTATATAGCATAAAGTTAAACGCAACAACTTCCAATACTTAAACAAATTAAAGCTCTCTAAGGTTTATCTCAAAGTATTACAATACTTCGATGCCAATGAGTATTAAGGTATCGACATCCCATCTCAAATTTTATGTATTTCAGGGTTACATTATGCTGTCATTTTATGGAGATATTGTCAAAACATAGTTTCATTTATGTATACATTTAAATATAGTTATTAAAGTAATGACTAGAGAAGCTAGTGCTCAAAGTTATATATTCACATTATATGAATACTAGAATTGTGCATATAAGACAGGACGCCACTGCATGCGCGAAAAGGTAAACAGATACTCGTACCCCTCCTCGCTATACACGCTCCACATATGAAGTCCTCCCAAAGCTGCAGTGACGGCATAAACGGAAGCGAATGTACATACAACGAACTCTATAACGAAACTATTTCTATGAACGTTTATCTCGATTAACATGAAGTAGACAGAAAAATAAGCTTTCGTAAGAATAGTTTTCTCTCTACTCTTGAACAAACCATTTTTACAAACGCTTATTCTCCATATGCTTCATGTTAATCGAGATGTTAATTTTATTGCTAATTTTCTTGTAGGTGCAAGTGGAATATGGTAGGTTTTAAGCGATAGTCAAATGCTTTAAGTGCTGGTTGCTATGTGGAGCATTCCATTCTCTTTGCATTACCAGGACAAAAAAACGAATAACAAATTCCCATTTGAGAAGAAGTATAAGTATGGAAAATTCAAACAAATAACAAGGAATATCACGGAAGTAATTCATTCCACAAAAAATATATGTGACATAAGTTGTGTGTTTTAATGAGTTCTATATTTTTGTGTAGTAAACATTTATCTATCTTTTACGGTTTACCAGTTATGCAAACGTCATTCAGAATGAAGAGCATTTTTGGGGATATTCCTAAAAAATTCAAGATAAACGCTTCATTTGCCATTAAAGTATTATAACATGTGATTTTATTCAAAACCGTTAGAGCCATTTTTTAGAAAATAAGAATTGTTGAAAAATACTCCATTTAAACGGTAATCTACTGTGGGTACTTTCTTGAAAATATTCGTGTCGCATTCTTAGAAGATACTAAACTCAAATACCAAGAGTGGTATTGATCCGATTTTTCATTTTTTTGAGTTAGTTCTGTTCATAGACAAACACACACGCGGACATGTTTCCAAAAATGTTTTATTTAGATTCAGGGCATCTCAAAACACATATTTCCGGTGAAATCTTGCTATCGAATTTTTGGGTGGAATTTAACACTTCCCTACTTACTATACTGCGTAGAGAAAGTCATATGAATGTAACCTCAGCATTAATCAACAAAGACTGCCTACGCAATAGAAAGGTAGAAGATGGAAAATAAAAGATGTTAACCTGCCGTCGTTTGCAGCACGTCCAAAGGAACGCAATATCAGCAAGACCGTGATTTCAGGTAGTTTTTGATCTGAAGGTGGAGGAGCGGATTCAATTATCATGAAATGAGTTGGGTGTGGTTGGCAACACTGCGCGGACAAGCGCAGTTGGCGGCTCCTTCTGTCTCCGTGACAACCTGCAGCACAGTGTTCCTTTACGAGCGACACGCCTCGACCCTCTGCTGTTCGCTAATTTACACTTGCAAATTACTGTAGTGCTCGCTCGGAACAGCGCCTAAAGAAATGAAATAGCTTTCCCTTCTCCTCACCTTACCTGCTGTAAGTATTACATTCCACTCGCAAGCTCGATACAGAATGTTTTGAGGATTCCTAAATAAAAAACAAATCTGATGTGTTGCACTCATAGGACTTTCACAACTGTTGTAAAATTATTTTTGGATAACGCTTATTCTCCATCTACTTCATGTCAATCGAGATAAAATTGTAGTCTTTAGATAGTCAAATGTTTTAAGAACTGGTTGCTATGCGAAGCACTTCCTTCTCTGTATGTCCAGGACATAAAAAAATGAATAACGAATTCCCATTTGAGAAAAAGTATACATATTGGAAAATTCAAGGAAATAACAAGTATTTTCTCGGAAACGGTTCACTCCAGAAAAAATGTATATGACATAAATTGTGTGTTCTAACGAGATCTACATTTTTTGTGCTGTAAAATTGTGTCTATCTGTTATGGTTTACTAGTTACGCGAAGGTAATTCAGAATGGAGAGAAGTTTTGTGGTAATTCCCAAAAAATTCAATATATACATTTTATTTTTCATATAAATATCTTAAACTAGTAATATTTTAATCAAAATGCTTGCAGCCATTTTTGAGAAAATCAAAGTTTTCGAAAAATGTTTCATAGAAAGGGTAGTCTGGAGTGGGGGATTTTCTTGACAATGATGGTATAGCATCTATAGAAAATACTAAACTATATATCAAGTTTGCTATTCGACTTTTTGTTTTTTAATTATGTTGTTGATAGACAGATGCACGTAAACGAAACCGTATTACATAAGAAATGTAGATCTCTTTAAAACGTACAATTTATTTTAAATTTTAAAGTTTTATTGTGGCACTAGCCATTTCTGAGATATCCGTTATTAATGGTTCAAATTGTTCATTTCTTGATTACTCTTTAAAGTCCTTTCAGCATTCAGATGTTTCTCGCGATGTCATGGAGACAGTATGGAATTTTAAGGCCAGCATATAGCGTCCAGTTGTTAAACATGTTACTATCGCTGTTCTCTTTGTATCTATCATGAAATGTGTAATGTTGCTGTTTCTGCAAAGGTTTATTTGGGTTAAAACGTAGTAGATATAAAAATAAGCTTTAGTGGGAATAGTTTGTATACCCAATAATAAAGATAGAGTGTAGAGTAAGTTATGTGAATATATATTACATACGTATGACCTTTAGTTACTTAACATGCGAACAGAACTAGATTTCCAAAATAAGCTGTTGTGTAATATTCCTGGTATTTTGATTCTTTACTCTAGGCCGGAGATGCTCCATGTGCTTTTAAGCACCCTGGATGACGTAAGCCTATACGTTAGAGCACACTTTACACACGAGTGCGTTGCAGCCTGCAGGAGCAGATAATTTCGAGCTTCGTGAATACGATTCATTGCTAGTCGCCTCATTTACCCAAAGAAAAATAGTAAACGATATTCTGCATGGCAAAAATAAATATATCGGAGAGTAAGATGTGTAAGCTTTGGCGATCGTATTAGTGCCTTCTAAAACCTGTTAGTTTAAAATTATTACTTGTTAGATTGTAAGATTGTTACTGCTTAATCACTAGGATCTTCGGGTCATAGGGACTAATAATTAGTTACATTCATAAAGTGATCTGCTAGGTTAACACACTTGAATTTATGGTAAATATATAGTTCATAATCTACCTTCTGTTAAAATCTGCTACCGAGATTTCACCAGAAATACTTGTTTTGAAGACCCTAAATAAAAGAAAAAGAATTTGGTAGCTGTATATGTGTGTGAGCAAAATAACTAAAAAACAAAATGGTATAACAAATTTAGTTTTGAAGTTCAACATAGTAGTTAAAAAACTACTTTTTCAACCAAAAATTCGATATCGAGGTTTCAACCGAAATATACGTTTTGAGAGCTGTAGAATCCAAAAAGAAGCATTTTTAGGAAAAGGTCAGTGTATGTGAACAGCATAGCTCAAAAACGAAAAATCGGATAAATACCAAACTTGGTATTTAGGTTCAGCATCCTCCAAAGAAGCTACACAAAGGTTTTCAAGAAAACCTCCCACCCCAAACTACCCTTTAAATGGAACATTTCTTGAAATGTTTGGTTTTCTTAAAAATGACTGTAAATATTTGGATTAAATGCCATGTATTAAAGATATTTTCATGAAAAATAAAACGTATATTTTCAATTTTCTGAGAACAGCCTGTGAAGTCCTGTTCACTCAGAAGGAATTTTATACAATTCTTAACAAGTAAACCTTAAGCGATAGAAGGAAACGTACTAAACAAACAAATGTAGATCTCCCTAAAGTACACAACATATTTCAAATAACTTTTTTGTGACCTAAGCCATTTTCCAAGTATCCGTTATTAATGGTTCGAAGTGTCAAATTCTCTGTCAATCTTTAAAGGCCTGCCAACGTTCAGTTGTTTCTCGTGTATAGGAGTTGTCCTTACTAAGGCTTACTTTCGTATTTACCTAATTTTAATCGAGACAAAGCTTTGCAGAAATTAGTTATATTACACATTTCGTTATACATACAAAGGGAACAGCGATAGTCAAATGTTTAACAACTGGACGCTATATGCTGGCCTTAAAATGCATACTGTCTCCATGACATCGCGAGAAACAACTGAAAATCGACAGGTACTCAGAGGCCTTAGTGCTAGGTAATTGTACCTCTGCTTCTTTATGTGACGGGCAGATGCCGCGTCTGCTAATCAACGTATCTGCCTCTACACGTGCCGGGTATATGGCAGTTTCGAAACATGTCCTTAGAGGACTTAATGGTAGGCAGCTGTAACTTTTCTTCTGCATATCACGGGTAGATGGCAGCTTTGACACGTGTCCACAGAGACCTTAATGCTAGGCAACTGTGTCTCTACTTCTATACGTGCCGAGCAGATGGAAGCTTCGACACGCATCCACAGAGTCCTTTGTGCTAGGCAACCGAGCCTCTGCTTCTATACGTGCCGAGCAGATGGAAGCTTCGACACACATCCACAGAGACGTTAGTGCTAGGCAACTGAATATCTGCTTCTATACGTGCCGAGCAAATGGAAGTTTCGACACGCATCCACAGAGTCCTTTGTGCTAGGCAACCGAGCCTCTGCTTCTATACGTGCCGAGCAGATGGAAGCTTCGACACACATCCACAGAGACGTTAGTGCTAGGCAACTGAATATCTGCTTCTATACGTGCCGAGCAGATGGAAGCTTCGACACGCATCCACAGAGTCCTTTGTGCTAGGCAACCGAGCCTCTGCTTCTATACGTGCCGAGCAGATGGAAGCTTCGACACACATCCACAGAGACGTTAGTGCTAGGCAACTGAATATCTGCTTCTATACGTGCCGAGCAGATGGAAGCTTCGACACGCATCCACAGAGACCTTAGTGTTAGGCAACTGAACCTCTGCTTCTATACGTGCCGAGTTGATGGCAGGTTCGACACGCATCCACAGAGACCTTATTGTTAGGCAACTGAACATCTGCTTCTATACGTGCCGAGCAGATGGAAGTTTCGACACTGTTCACAGAGACCTTAGTGCTAGGCAACTGTATCCCTGTTTCTGTACGTGCTGAGCAGATGGAAACTTTGACACGTGTTCATAGAGACGTTAGTGCTAGGCAACTGTATCTGTGCTTCTATACATGCCGAGCAGATGGAAACTTCGACACGCATCCACAGAGTCCTTAGTGCTAGGCAACTGAACCTCTGCTTCTATACGTGCCGAGCAGATGGCAGTTTCGACACGCATCCACAGAGACCTTAGTGCTAGGAAACTGAACATCTGCTTCTATACGTGCCGAGTTGATGGCAGCTTCGACACGCATCCACAGAGACCTTAGTGCTAGGAAACTGAACCTCTGCTTCTATACGTGCCGAGTTGATGGCAGCTTCGACACGCATCGACAGAGACCTTAGTGTTACGCAACTGAACCTCTGCTTCTATACGTGCCGAGTTGATGGCAGCTTCCACAACCATCCACAGAGACCTTAGTGCTAGGCAACTGTATCTCTGCTTCTATACGTGCCGAGCAGATAGCAGTTTCGACACTGTTCACAGAAACCTTAATGCTAGGCAACTGTATCTATGCTTCTATACGTGCCGAGCAGATAGCAGACACCTTAGTGCTAGGCAACTGAACCTCTCCTTCTGCACGTGCCGGGCAGATAGCATTATAGTGTCGTTCAATCGACCCGCTTTTATTATATTTGGATAATGGCAGAGCCTTCGTTACTACCATTTATTATCATTTTTAGTATTGTTTTAGGTATAAAGTTGAACTCTGGGTGCGGTATTAATATTCAAATCTGGTATTTAGCTTGACGAGTGAGGGAAACCACGAAAAAAAGACATTCAGATTGGAGGTGCACTGGATTCAAGCCCGGGACTTCCCGAATGGAGGCCAGAAACGTTACCTCCTGAGCCATCCTTCTCGGTGTGTAGTTATTGTTTACATTGCTTTTGTTATTTCAATTAATACAGGTATTTCTTCATAAACATTTTAGTTTGTTTTGCCAGTAAAGAATAAATCGTTTTCGCTTCAATTCCCGCTGCATACTTAAATATCAATGAGATAAACCCGGATAATCTGGTCTTATTATCATGCAGTTGCCTTCATTTCCATATCTGCTCCCCCTCAGGCAATATGAATATATTTAAGGCAAGGAAATGCTGAGTGAGTGACAGAGAAAGATTTGCTCTTTAAGTTTGATCACGCAAACGTTTACCCCGTGTCAGAAACACGCCTCGCATCTACCTGTCGATATCTACCCAAGGTTCAGACAATGTACCACGTGAAGCGTTCATTATGAACTAGAATCCGGTAAACCGTAACGTTGGTATTATCTGGGGCGTTCCGCTACATTACGTAGGCACCCCTTTCCCTGACACCCATTACAGCAACTGCTGGTGCTCGCAGAAAAAAAGCTTAGTGAAAAGCGATATTGTGTTTGCTCTCCGTTCTGATGATCCACTGGAGGATTATATTACACAACCTGCTCCATTTCTAACAGTAATTATGATTTTAATGCATACATTAATATGTATTTCCGGTTTTATTATGTATAAATATTTTTCCCGCACCCAGACAAAGTTTTTAACATCATCTTATCACTTTTCTCCATTTTTGCCTGTTGAACCATAAATCTTCAATTTCCCAATTCATCATTGCCCCTCTAATTCCTCGAATCCACGTGGTCTTCCTTTTCCCGTCCTTCCCAGTGGCGTCCACTCCTGTATTCTTTTGAGTAGTCTTCCATTCTTTTAGCATGTCCATACCATTCTAATTGTTTCTGTTGAATAAAACCTAAAATTGAGTTTTGAACACTCATATTTGCTTTTACTATCTCATTTCCAATTTCATCTCTTTTAGATATCGTAGCAGATCTCCTGCAATAATCCATCTCTGTTTCCAATAATTTTCTTTTCAACAGACAGTTCAGAGTCCACACGCCGGAGCCATAGGTTATAATACTTTTATTGTTTTAAAAATTGTAGCTTTAGTTTCTTTTGAGACCTGTTTTTCCCATAATATACTATTCCAAGTAAATATAGCATATTTTCCTGGGTTTATCTTTCCCATCTCGTGTAATCTATACTTCCAGATATTTATATTCCCCTGTGTGTTTAATTATCCTCATTTCGTCTTTCAGTACCAGATCTTGATGAACATCTCCAATGGTCATATATTTTGATTTATTCATATTTACTTTTAGGACCCATTTGTTGTATTCTTGAATCAATTTCCTTTAACGTATTCTACGTCTTCATACTCTTGGGACAGAATTAGATGATGATCCGCAAAGTTAAGGGAGTATAGTGCCGAATTATCATTTTTACAGCCTACTATGGCTTTTTCTGTGTAATCTTTATATAATGTGGGAGATACACAGCATCCCCGTCGGAATCCTTTATTAGTATGAAATCTGCTTGACAAATATTTTCGCATTTTTAGTTTTACATTTATCGCATAATTAATAAGTGTATTTCAAAAATTTATTTTACCCCTATATAAAATTGTCTAATGTGTTGAAAAACCATAAAATGAGTCTTTTAATTTTAATATTTCAACAAACTTTTATAATTATGTCCTTTTACTGAGCTAGGTGACCCAGCGATTCACGTGAGGCTCGCATTCGGGAGGTCCCGGAATATTCTCGTCAACCGCCACTCTGACCTTGGGGTTTTCGTGGTTTTCCCCGGTCGGTAGGCGAATGCTGGAATGGTGTCTCATCTACTATGATTTTCCAGCGTGGCACGGGTCTTCGAGCCTGGAACTGTTATGGACTTCCTCTCGTCTCTGTGTTCTCCCTGCCTGTAGACTCCTGTGGTTCCTTCACTTCATCCCCACAATAGATGCACGAGGGCGTTCAATAAAGAATGATCATAATTTGATAGCTCTACTCCTCGTCATAATTTTGATGGTCCTTCTCAAAATAGTCTCTTTTGGATGCAATGCACTTGTCCCAGCGTTTCTGCCAGTCTGCAAAGACATGCTGAAAACCGTTTTCTGAAAGGTCCTTCAGAATCGCCTCCACAGGCTTCCCTACTCCTTCTGATGATAGAAAATGCCTCCCACGAAGGTTTTTCTTTTAGCAAACCACACAAACCGTAAGAGATAGGCAAAGTCTTAGTACACAAAAGTTGTAGATCTTATCGAAGCACAAATTGGTGTGAAGTAATATTTGTTGTGGCATTAACCATTTCCTAGATATTCTTTGTTATTGGTTTGAATTTTTAATTATTTATACTTTTTTCAAGCGGTTAGTCGCTGTAAGGTTTTTCTCGTGGTCTTGCAAAGACCACGTCGTTTTAAAGCTAAAACATAGCGACCCGCTTTTTAAAAATCTCACTATTGCTTTAGCCTAGTGTAACCTTGCCCACAACGAAATATCTAAATGTGAAGTGAAGTTGGCGGTATCATAATAGCGCAAACTGAAACGGTTAAAAGTATACGATAATAGAGTCAAAAGAGTTCCAGTAAATATGGGTCCGCAAACAAGCCGTGTGAGAGATGTATTATTGTGAACGTGTGGTTTTCTGAGCCGCCACTGACGTGGATTGCTTGAGGATGTTCCCCTTGAGCAATGTCGGAGTATGCTCCATGATGGAGCACCAGCACATTTTGATGCTACTGTAAGAAGATTTAATGTGGAGATATCCAGCTGGATGGATAGGTCGAGAAGGGCTTGTACCTTGGCCTGATCTCAATCATTTAGATTTTCCTGTATGGGCTCACCTCAAAACTGCAGGTACATCACTCCTGTTGATACCGTTGAAGTACTGGAACAGAGAATGGCACGTGCTTCTCAAGAATTCGAGATGATCTGGGAGTGTTTGAAAGAATTGGAAACTTACTGCAGGAACGAGTGTAGTGTTGCATCCAGATGTTTGAACACCTGCTTTAACAGGGAAGAGTATACAGTATTAATAACATGTAGAGTGTACTCCTTGTTAAGCTAAGATATGAGTGGACTTTGAAGCAACTTAGAATGTCAATTATTAAACGAAAAGTCTACTTTTCAAATCCTCCGTACTAACTAGGACGATGTTGCTTAATGAAGTCAGTGGCGGCTTTTTAACACATTTGCAATTATCTCGTACATGGCTTGTTTGCGGACCCATGTTTACTAGAACGTTTTAGCTTCTACTATTGTATGCTTTCAACAGTTTCAGCTTTCCCTACTAATTATGATACTTCCTGTAGAACAAAGTTTTCTATGAATAGTTTGAAAAGTAAGTAGAGATAGTCATGTGAGTGCAACATATCAGATTTTTTAGTGCCAGCTGTTCAAGATATCATGTGTCAATTTATAATTATAACAGTGATTCTTTGCAATTTACTTCACTGTCAGGTAAAGTAAATATTTTACTAAACTTGAGGTGTATGTGAGAGGGTAATGTTCTAGTTACGTGGGTGTAGAGAGAGTCATGTCATGAGCATGCTGACAGCAATAATTCATTGCCATCTCAACAGCTGTCCTGCTCATTACCTGTGCCCTTGTATTCCATAACTAATGCACGAACTACGTATTCCTCTTTAAATTATGTACGATTGATTCCCAAGCGACGAGATCTGCACAATCTGAGCATCCGCCTTCCTAGGAATGATGCCTATTCTCGAGGATAACGCCCACTTCAATGCAAAGCTTTTCTTAACGGGAGATTAAAAGTCCTATGCCACCAATGTTAAATATATTAAATTAATGAGGCATTATCTCAGAAATTATTTGAAATATCAGGCTGAAAGGTTTACAGCATGTTCATACACTCGGGGAAACTAAAATGGGCGTTCTCTGGAGCACTTAATTTTTACTTTCCCTACTACAAGGGGCACCATTTACATTTTGAGCCTTGGCACCCTGAATGTTGTAGGTGCCATCAGAGGTTTCCAATGGAAAGTTTGACATTTTTGACCATAATCTATTTCAAACATTTTGTCAATAGAGCGTCATTTGTTTTGTTTACACTAATTTGAAGGTTGTGTGTCAACAAAAACATGGAATTAACTCGTGAAAATGTTCGTGCCATGATTTTTTACGACTTTTGATGTGGATTATCAAGACAAGAGTGCATCGATCAACTAACTTCCACATTTGGTGACGAAGCTCCATCCTTTGCCACTGTGAAACGCTGGTATAACGAATTCAATCGTGGCCGTCGTTCGCTCCATCATTAAGTTCCTGTAGGTAGTCCAAAATCAGTTGTTGTGCCAGAAAAGATTGATGCTGTGCAATAACCTAATAATGAAAGATCGTCATGCGACATATTGTGAGATTGAGGCAACCCTAGGCATTAGTTCCACCAGCATATATAAAATATTCCATGATTATTTAGCGGTGAAAAGGTTTGCTCTCGTTGGATCCCACATAATTTGACGCAATCTCAAAAAGATACTCGTGTCGATTGGTGTACAAAAAAGCTCAAGAAATACAATAGCGGTGCCTAAAAATACGTATATAAGATTGTAACAGGTGACGAAGCATGGATCTATGCGTATGAACCGGAACGTAAACAGCAGTCGACTGTATGGGTGTTACAAGATGAAGCAAATCCAACAAAAGTTGTTAGCATTCGAAGCACTTCGAAGCAAATGGTCGCCTGCTTTTTCAACAAAACTGGTCATGTGGCAACAGTGCCTTTAGAGGAACGTAAAACGTTCAATGCCGAATGGTACACAACCATTTGTTTGCCGGAAGTCTTCGGTGAAGTAAGGAAAACTAACAAGAACCGTAGGATCGTTCTTCATTGAGACAATACGAGCGCACACACATCTCGTCTAACAACAGAGTATTTGAAACCGAATTGATGGGTCATCCGCTATACAGTCCTGATTTGGCACCCAATGACTTTTTTTGTTCCCGAACATCAAGAATAAATTGCGTGGACAACGATTTTCATTGGCAGAAGAAGCCGTTGATGCCTTCAAAAACCATGTTTTGGAGATGTCTCAAGAAGACTGGAATAAATCCTTTGACAAATGGTTCAAACGGATGCAAAACTGTATTGATCATAAAGGAGAATATTTTGAAAAACAATAAAGCAGTTTTTAATCATAAATTACTTTATTTTAATTATTAGGCTCAAAATATAAATATTGCCCCTCGTATGTATAGTAAGTAGGGGAAGCACTGTATTCCATCCCAAAAATTCGATATCGGGATTTCACCGGAAATAATATTTTGAGGCACCTTGAATAAAAAAAAACATTATTAGAAAATGCTGTTGTGTGTGTGTCTGCGAACAACATAAGTCAAAAAGAAAATTCAGGATAAATACCAAATTTGGTATTTAAGTTCAGTACTTTCCAGGGATGCAAAAGGAAGATTTTCAAGAAAATCCCCCGTTCCCAACTACCTTTTTCATGGAACGGCTTTCTAAAATTTTGATTTTATAAAAAATGGAAGTAACAATTTTGATTAAAACATCAAATACTAAACATATTTACACGAAAAATAAAACGTATATGTTGAATTCTCTGGCAATAGCCTTTGAAGTCATCTTCATTCGGATGGAGTTTTATAATAATCTTGCATAACTGGTAAATATTAAACGATAGACGAAAACGTTCTACACAAAATGTAGACTTCTTTAAAACACACAGATTATTTCAAATATGTTTTTTGTAGCATAAACAATTTCTGAGACATCCGTTATTAATGGTTGGAATTAGTTATTACTTGGCCGTTCTCTTAAAGTCGTATCAACATTCAGTTGTTTCTCGCGATTACATGGACGTTTTAAGGCAGTATAGAGTGTCCAGTTGTTAAAAACTTGACTATCGCTGTTCTATTTGTATCTATAACGGGATGTGTAATGTAGCTATTTCTGTAAGGATTTATTTGGATTAAAATGGAGTAGACAGAAAAATAAGTTTTAGTAAGAGTACTTTGTATACGCACTATAAACGATGCAGGATAGAAAAGTCATGTGAATGTATCAAATCAGATGATTTTCTTTTTCAAAGAGTGGGCGTGCCTTTCACAACTGTAAACTTCTGTGCGCTGCTTTGGCTAACTGTGTAATACAAGCCACAAGGCACTGATTTGGGCTACCTCCACATCGTGCTTGGTGTGGAGCAGTGGTTAAGGTACTCAACTTCTACGCAACAGATCCAGTGTTCTCAATAGTAGATTGTTATCTTTTATTTTAAGAATTATTTTACCGTAATATAGTTAAATAATATTACTTGTGTTACTCACTTTACCTACAAATATAATTACAATTATGGTGAAACTCGTGGTCATTAAAGTAAATTTACTGTGTACGCGACCACTAAATTATCATGGTTACCATCTACCGGTATGACGGTCTATACAACAAACATACATGCAAATGAAGAAAGCTATTGTACATTTACTCTTCTTCTTTTTTAACGGATTACCAACCCCCCTTTGCAGGACTTATACCCCGTGGACTTACATGCGAAAGCCCTGTGTCAGCAGTTTGTCCAGGAGCAAGCAAACTCTGGATCATAGCATATCCAAGATGGGTGATCAGTCCAATATCTTGGACCAGTAAGCTGTCGAAGAGCAAGCAAACTCTGGTTTATAGCATATCCAGGATGGGCGATCAGTCCAATACCTTGGGTGAGTAGTCTGTCGAGGAGCAAGCAAACTCTGGATCATAGCATATCCTGGAAGGGTGATTAGTCCAATATCTTCGGCCAGTAAGCTGTAGAGGCGCAAGGAAACTCTGGATCATAACATATCCAGGATGTGTGATCAGCCCAATGTCTTGTGTCAGTAGTCTGTGGAGGCGGAAGTAAACTCTGGATCGTAGCATATCCAGGATGTATGATCAGCCCAATGTCTTGTGTCAGTAGTCTGTGGAGGCGCAAGTAAACTCTGGATCATAGCTTATCCAGGATGTGTGATCAGCCCAATGTCTTGTGTCAGTAGTCTGTGGAGGCGCAAGTAAACTCTGGATCATAGCATATCCAGGATGTATGATCAGCCCAATGTCTTGTGTCAGTAGTCTGTCGAGGAGCAAGCAAACTCTGGATCATAGCATATCCTGGAAGGGTGATTAGTCCCATATCTTCGGCCAGTAAGCTGTAGAGGCGCAAGGAAACTCTGGATCATAACATATCCAGGATGTGTGATCAGCCCAATGTCTTGTGTCAGTAGTCTGTGGAGGCGGAAGTAAACTCTGGATCGTAGCATATCCAGGATGTATGATCAGCCCAATGTCTTGTGTCAGTAGTCTGTCGAGGAGCAAGCAAACTCTGGATCATAGCATATCCTGGAAGGGTGATTAGTCCAATATCTTCGGCCAGTAAGCTGTAGAGGCGCAAGGAAACTCTGGATCATAACATATCCAGGATGTGTGATCAGCCCAATGTCTTGTGTCAGTAGTCTGTGGAGGCGGAAGTAAACTCTGGATCGTAGCATATCCAGGATGTATGATCAGCCCAATGTCTTGTGTCAGTAGTCTGTGGAGGCGCAAGTAAACTCTGGATCATAGCTTATCCAGGATGTGTGATCAGCCCAATGTCTTGTGTCAGTAGTCTGTGGAGGCGCAAGTAAACTCTGGATCATAGCATATCCAGGATGTATGATCAGCCCAATGTCTTGTGTCAGTAGTCTGTCGAGGAGCAAGCAAACTCTGGATCATAGCATATCCTGGAAGGGTGATTAGTCCCATATCTTCGGCCAGTAAGCTGTAGAGGCGCAAGGAAACTCTGGATCATAACATATCCAGGATGTGTGATCAGCCCAATGTCTTGTGTCAGTAGTCTGTGGAGGCGGAAGTAAACTCTGGATCGTAGCATATCCAGGATGTATGATCAGCCCAATGTCTTGTGTCAGTAGTCTGTCGAGGAGCAAGCAAACTCTGGATCATAGCATATTCAGGAAGGGTGATCAGTCCAATATCTTCGGCCAGTAAGCTGTAGAGGCGCAAGTAAACTCTGGATCATAACATATCCAGGATGTGTGATCAGCCCAATGTCTTGTGTCAGTAGTCTGTGGAGGCGCAAGTAAACTGTGGATCATAGCATATCCAGGATGTGTGATCAGCCCAATGTTTGTGTCAGTAGTCTGTCAAGGAGCAAGCCAACTCTGGATCATAGCTTATCCAGAATAAGTGATCAGTCCAATGTCTTGGGTCAGTAGTCTGTCAAGGAGCAAGAAAACTCTGGATCATAGCTTATCCAGAATGTGTGATCAGCCCAGTTTCTTGTGTCAGTAGTGTGTCAAGGAGCAAGTAAACTCTGGATCGTAGCATATCCAGGATAAGTGATGAGCCCAATGCTTGGTATGACGGTGAAGAAGAAGGAAATGAGTAGTGATTAAAACGAAGACACGAAAATTTTCGGATCAAAGTATACAACCCGGCATTCGCCTAGCGACCGAGGAAAACCGCGAAAAAGCATTCGGTCAGATTGTTCGGTCCCGGGAGTTTGAACCAGGGACCCCGCCGAATGCGGGTCACAGTCGTTACCACGCGCTCGAAAACATGTATTTCCGGTGAAACCTGGATATCGAATTTTTGGGTAGAATGCAATACCTTCTCTACCTACTGTGTACGTGGTAGATATTTAAAATTTAAGGTTTGTGTCTAGAATTATAAAATACATATCAAATTTAAGAAGGAACTCCGATTAATAGAACCGGAAAAAAAACAAAGTGAATTTTTTGACAAGTTTTACAATTAAGTCCACTCTTACTGACGTAAATATATTCTAACTCCACGTGGTGGAATTTGATAGACCAGTAAACCGTTTGTTCACAAGAGAGCGTAGCTGTTGCTTCACTCTACAAGCAAGAAGCTAAAAACCATTTTGCATTCGAGTCAGCGTCTAGTAGCGTAATGTAATTTTGTACCGTGCTCGCTTCATTCTGAAAGTCTGTAAATAGACCACTTCGTATTTAATATCGTTAGCTCGGCAGAAGAAACTGAAGCATAAGACGGTGAAATAACGTTAAATCTATAGCAGCGCTCTAAACAACCACAAGAGATTAACAAACTATCTGCAAAATCTTCTCAACTGCTTACATTCGCATTGAATTATGTTAAACATCCGATGTGTTACATTCACATGACATTCTCTACTACTTACCTTTAGTATTTAGGTTAGCATTCGACCAAAAGTTCGATGTAGAGGTTCCGTGTGAACTCCATCTGTCTGTTTGTATGTTTGTCAGCACAACTGAAATATTAGAAGTCCTGCAAATACCAAATTGATATTTAAGTTCCGGGTCTCCTAAGGATGCGACCGAAGATTTTTCAAGAAATTTCTTCAAATATTCTTGACGTTGAAATTATTTCAAAATGTACTTTCTCAAAAATGGTAGGATTAATATACGATGTGTGTAAGATATTTGTATTAGAAGTAAAACATTTGGTGTGAGTTTGTCCACTTCTCTAAATTCTCAATTTCACTTTTTGTCTAGTTCAACTTCACCAGAAATTCACACTATCACTTCATTAATTGAGCTAGTTCAATCCCGGTCACTTCACTTTCCTTCTTGATGTAGCAGCGTAATGCAATACGCACGACGTAGCCACTTCCTCCGGACGATTCACTCGCTGGGGAATCGAACACAAGACTTCTAAAACCCCTTGCTCGCTGTAGTATCGCTGTACGTAGTCACCAACTCGCTCGGAGAACGGCACTTGATATCGCAGTAGAAACGCGCTCACCAACTCGCTTACTCACTCAATTACCGGCTGCTCTTGCGAGAACGCTCGCTTGTATAGCCAAAGGAACCTTTCACAAAACATTCCAGAACTATTTGGACAGACATTTTGGAAACGGGAGGGTAGGAAAATTCCAGAAGGTTCTGGTTATCTGCCGATATTATGCAGAATGAGAGCTCTATTTATCTTTGTTTACCTCCGACGGCCTGGCGGCGATCTCCCGATAACTTTGGGCTGAAGCCGCTACGATATCTTACACTTTCCGCGAATAACCGTGACGCCCTCTTCATTCTGAATTTATTTTGTATAACTTGTGAACTGTAAGAGATACACAAAGGTATAGGCCTCATTAAAATACACAATTTATTTAAAGTAGTGTTCTTAAAATACACCAAGAAATTGAATTCAATTTAAAGCCCAAGCTAGTGCCTTTCCCTCACACTGCTGTGACCACCGCACGTCTAAACGCGCACCAGCCGCTCCAGGTCCCGCCGAAACAGTTACAATATCCCCGCAACCACTTCACGTTCTCATAGTTACAATTCCCTACTAGTTATCCCATCTTCCTGAATTAAATTTACTTACTCTCAGCTGTATGCGCGGTAGTAAAGTCGTGTTAGAAAAATCCAATCTGACATTCAAGTCGGCAGCTGTTCAAAAAGTGCCATCAGAAAGGTATACCTATACCTCTCTGTATTTGTTGGTTGCTCAAAAAATACAGGAAAGTTTATTCTGTATGCATTTAATACATACTCGTGTGTAATATCGGGTTTCTCTGAACTCCAATATGTGTTATTTTGCGACGAAACATAGCCATATAAATTGACCCACATTGCGTTAGAGAAGAATATTAAGATTGGATCAATTACTGTATCGCTTCACAAAATCCAATTTCAGATATTTACCTGACTCTGATGAACACGTAGTAAATAAGGTGTATGCAAAAAAAAATTCTGTGACAAATGAAAACACTAGTTCCTGCTAAACACACATTGTCACTTAGCTACTCAGTATAACATAAAGTTTACACTTGAGATGCTTTTGACGTACAATCAGAGCAGAACAAAACTAACTGTCGAATCAAATCACAACTTAACTGCACTTAACTTCGTAACTTCTTTACTAACTGCAGTCAACTGAACTCTGTAACTGGGCAGATCATCCCATTATTTAGGTCCGCATACAAAACGGAATGTTCTAGAAGCGGAAGCTATTTGAAACTGCTGAAAATAATTTTCTGGAACAGTAAAATCTGCGGAGAAACCACACATAATGGGTTCGTTGCGAGGCTATTGTTCTGAAGACGGTCTAGGGTCCCACTCAGGTGCCGGTGCGGAATGTGCCCCCAGCGAGCCGCAGATAGCTTCACGCGTATAGTTACAGCTCATTTTTGTTACTGCCACTTTTTATACGAATGGTATACTATATACGGGGTGCCTGTGAAACTGTTACATAAGATACACGATTACTTTATATTAAATGCACATTTAAAACTCTGTCTACATTTTTAACTTGTTAACGTATTAGTCAGGCGTTTATATTCACTGGCAGGGTACAAATATAAACTTCAAAACACAATTAAGCTGGTGGAAGCAAATTTTAAATTTCTCAGTAAGTAAAATGTTTCACGGCTTCATCCCGAAGGGCTGATATTGGAATATCAGTACCTCCCTCAAAATTGAATGAACTCTCCCCAGATTCTGCGAGCATAATGTGTCTGCTTAATTCGATTAACGATCCGTATTTTTCAAAAAATGTACGGCCTCCAACATGGGGTTCTAATAAACAACTGTCATTTATATGACCATTAATCATTATTACCCGACAACAATTTCCATCATTTTTAATCTCCTATGTCACGCCTTTCGTTCATAAATAGAGTTTTCTTAATATTATTTCTCAGATTTGGTAGCTAAAATGTTGCATCGTTAAAGGGAAGAAAAAATATACTGATCATGCAATGCCTTACATTCATATGACTTTCTCTATCCTCTATCGTTTATTACCAAGTCTATAAGTTATTCCTACTAAACCATAGTTTTTCTATCCAGTTCATCTTAAGGCAGATAAACCTTTGCAGAAACAGCTACATTACACATTTCGTTATACACACAAAGAGAACAGCGATAGTCAAATGTTTAACAACTGGAAGCTATATGCTGGCCTTAAAATTCCATACTGTTTCCATGACATCACGAGAAACAACTGAAAATCGACAGTACTTTAAAGGAATAACAAAGTATCGAACAATTCGAACCATTAATCACGGATATCTCAGAAATGGCTTATGCCACATAATGTTATTTGAAGTAAATTGTACGTTTTAAAGATATCTACATTTTTTTTTGTATGGTACGTTTACAACTATCGCTTCACGTTTACCAGTTATACAAGATTATATAAAATTCCTTCTGAATGAAGAGGACTTCACAGGCTACTCCGAGAAAATTCAAGATGTGCATTTTATTTGTCATGGAAATGTCTTTAATATGTCGTATTTTACTCAAAATTGTTAGAGCGATTTTTGAGAAAATCAACGTTTTCGAAAAATGTTACGTGTAAAGGGTAGTTTGAGGTGGAGGGATTTTCATGAAAATACCAAGTTTGGTATTTATCCGACTTTTCTTCTTGAGTTATGCTGTTCAAACACATACACACAAGGACCTTTTTCTTAAAATGCTTTGTTTGGATTCAGGGAGCCTCGAAACATGCATTTCCGATGAAATCTTGGTATCGAATTTTTAGGTATTATACAATATTTCTCTAGCTACTACGTGAGAGATAAAGGTAAGAGGTACGTATCACGGCGGGACCCGGAACCGAGGCCAGTCGGCCCATTGTGCTTACAACGTGACCTTTGGGAGGGAACGATGAGGGGAGAGACCCGAAAGGCCACCAGATCCGCATGCCGACGGGTGCAAGCATGGACGGGTTCCTAGCATTTCCAGATAGAACGCATACGACGCCGCATGGTCCCTTCCCATAAGCCACCAACCTCCAAGGTCCCCCGGAGCGGAGCCCCATGCTAAGGATGAGAAGGTTATTTTGTTGTATTGTTATTTTTAAGAGGAGTTGTATTGTATTTCGACTGTTGGGGAGCCGAACTTGAAGTAGTTGCAGCCGCACGTATGGTAAAACGTTTCCGGTAGCCCTTGTCCCAAATGTTTAAAAAATATTAACTTTGTAATTTTGACTGTTTCTTTAAATATTGTATAATTATGTTTGCCTCGGCTGCGTCAGTATTTATATATATTTTGAGAGACATGAATGTCTTAGCAGGGAGTGTTGCGACTGAAGAATGTAGGCTTACACAGATTTTAAGTTTTTCTTCACTCCTTTTATTAATGCTTGACACGATTTTAATAACACTTCACTGATAGAGAGCTGTGAGTTTTTTATTTATTAATTTGCATTTTTAACACGTAAAACTATTTTTGTCTCACACAAAATACGAATTAAATTTCTCGAGGACGCATCTCGCGTCCGGTTAGGAACACTGTCTACAACCAACTGACTTCTGAATTTGTAAATTTTGCTATATTTCACTTTCTGATTGGCTAATCCTACTCCAATAGAATACCTTCATTTAACTAAAGCTTTTTCCGGCTGTTAATGGGCTATATATAAACTGTCTCAAAATTTACATTATTGTTGCTCCAATAATGACCAGTAGCATTATTAAACTACCTTACTCATTAGTGCCTTAGGGTTACCTCATTGTTAGAAACTTTTAACCTATTATTCTCACAGCTCCTACGTTATTAAATTATGTAATACATTCACATAACATTATTACACGTGTATACAATAATATAAACATATATAATGACTATAATATACACTTTTATATCTTGTTACATACACATATTGCTTTAAGGCGGGCTGTTATTGAATTTATATATTATATAATTAGACTGAAATCATTTAAGTGTTAAAAATACTGCCTCAAGGAGAGACCTAACTGAGCGGTACCGCAGGGACGCCAGGGAAGAAACCTTTTACAGAGCGCAAGCCACCGCCCAGCCGCAACCCGCCGAACACGTCGCCTGGTCCTACATCCCTGAAATAGATGACAAGGAAGATGATGGGTACAGAGAATTTAAGGAAGAATAGTCGTGGTATAAAATGAACCACCCCAGCATACGCCTGGTGACCCGGGGAAACCACGAAAAACCCATGGAACAGAGATGGTGGTCGCCAGGGATCGATCCCGGGACCTCCGGAATGCGGGCCATAGACGTGCTATCCCGCTCGGTGAACCTACTATGTAGTATGTGGTAGAGAAAGTAAAAATGCAATATATTGATGTAAATCATCCGTTTATCTCCGTCTGAAAAGTGGTAACATTTTAATGACCGTATAGGGGCAGAGAGCTGTTGAAAAACTGATTCAAGGCCTCCTGAGACAAAGCAACAGCACTGGTATTTTATCACCTGTATCTGCTTGTTTCTAGCGCATTTCAAACTAAATCGAAATACACATGTAGAATTCATTAATGTAATGAATATGCATGACTCAGGAATTCATATGATGCTATTTAAATCTTATTTTGTGTACGCTCACTGAAATGTGTATTTACATTTGCTGCGTGTCGGTTTATTAACATTTGTTTTGGTTTTACCTTTAGCTTCACTCGTAATAAAATATTATATAGTTGCTGGCTGCCCGACGTTGCACGGGGCTGTTTAAACTCAATGACGATTTAAAATCCCTTACCTCCACGGGTTTCTTATGAAACTATTATACGAGGGTAATCCAGAAATTCCCAGACGTTTTGAAATAAACAATTAACAAATTGCAAATATCAACGTTTACTACCTACATTTGAAATGTACAGTCTTAAGCTATTTTTCTACATAATCGCCATTAAAATTGAGGCATTTGTCATACCGTGGCACAATACTCTCTCTGTAGAAATCTGCCGCCTGCGACTTCAACCACTGGTTTACACCGGCATGCAGTTCAGCGTCAGTATCAAAGCATCAATTTGATGCACCAAACTCCATGAAATTTGGGGAAAATGTTCCGAAAGTTCTATAATCGTGAAACGACGATTTTCACGAACTGTGTCATTGATTTGCATTGACAGTTCATCAGTCATAAGGCTAGGCCTAACACTGCGATCCTTGTCGTGAATATTGGTACGGCCATAATTAAAATGAATGCACCATTGCCTGACTCGGCTTTCCCTCATTATTCCCTGCCCGTAAACTTCGCGAAGTTGACAATAAATTTCAATTGCTTTGTTCTTTTTAGCCAACCGCACTTCAGAAGTGGCGGGATTTTCTATTGCAGTGCACATTTTAACAACTCACAGAGAGCACAGTAAGGAAGGCACAGTCGTCACACTACCACAGCTGGATGCGTACTGAATGTAGGAACGTTCTGACACCAAGATGGCGGCTACTCATCTCCACGATAGGCCAAAACGTCTGGGACTTTCTGGACCGCCCTTGTATAATGATCTAGAAGATTATTTTTAGGCTAATCCTCCCGTTTGTCTCTTATAATCGTAATTTCGTACAGCCCCCTCTATTCCTAATAACGATGAAAAATCCCTTGATATTCACACAAAAGAATATGAAATCGGCTGAACGTCCGACTTCCTTAGCCTCCTCCCGACAGTCTTACAGGTTCTGGAAATGCTGTATACCCTATAAGTAACCTTTGGCGGTGGAACAATCATCGGTGGGATGACCGAGTAACTTTTAGATAATTACTGTTGAAATTTTAAAATTTTACTCCTCCTCCTTGGTCCCATAGTTATTTAATAACATAAACGCTACACAGTTTTCATATAATGCAGAAATCCTTAACATATTCGACGAAATAAGATTCCGCATTCCAGGGCCACCAAGTTAACCTCTTTAGAAAAGACACATAGTGTGCGACCATCAAGAAAAATAATGTTCTTAGTTGTTAATTATAAATTATCGGTTCACTGATTTGTAATGTTGGCAATGTATTGTCTTTATTACAATTATTTAACAAACTTGATTACAACATACAGAGGAATTAAAACGCCACTTTATTACATGAATTATTAAACCATTTTAAAATTTCTATCTTATACCTATTGTATCGTTTTAAACAGATTCAACTCACTTTTGTTTCTGTGTGTCTTGGCTACACCCTGACTATAGATACCAGGTGGCGCAAACAAGCCGTCCGTTGCAATTTTGTTTCCCGCATACAAAACAAGTTGCCGCATCACTGCTGTTCAAAGGGGCAGTGTAGGTCCAAAGCGTAAGGTACTGCTGCTATATGCAGGTGTTTACATGGTAGTCTCGTACTGATAAGTGTCACGAGGTCACCTGCATGCAGTTCGAGCCAGGTTATTCAGACAAGACGAACACACGTAGACGCACCAAAATGCAGCTGAGGCTCGAAGGCTGTGTTCTGAACATTTTCAGACTAGGATCTGTCTTCTACGCATTTTTTATTTATTTATTTTTTTGACGAACAGAGATGCTAATAAAAAATGATGGATAATTCCAGGAGGCCCTTGCATAAATGCATCCACCAGGACAGGTATGTTTTTGCACATGCTTATTATATATAATGCATTAATAGAAAATAATTTAATTCTAACGCACGTTTAAGGGTACATAAATATAATGAAAGCAGAATTTTTTTAATGTTGTTAACTTTGCAACACCAATTGGTGCCATATAGTTGTACTGATTGTAAATTAACTGTCATGGAATTGAATGACTTAACACGTGTGCTGAGGTTTGCGTCAAGTGACAATCCTGAATTCTTGCTAATGGGTGAACTGCTTATTAAATAAGCGATAACACCCCCCACATACACATAGATTCTCCTGCTTTCTAACACCAGACTCTGGGTATACCGTAAAATGTTTCTGTTTACAGACAACTTTCTGGAGCCCAACCGGGAATCGAACCCGGAACACCTCATATAGCAGGCAGTTTCTCTACCGAGTGTGTTCTGGGACCAGTAGAAGCAGCTAAAGCGTTGGTTTTCAAACATTGGTGTTTCATTTAGTGGTCTCGTCTCTGTCGATATGGAATCCCCTTTGCAGTTCCGCTTAAGCAAAACCTTTGGCATCCGGTATAAACTAACTTCAACTAAGGACGGCTTGCGTGGGCCACCTGATATATACCCAGATATTGACTTGCCATACAGATAACATTTGAATTCTGTTAATTCAGTCTCCATGGTAACCATTAGGCCCCATTCACAATGAAAACTAACCGTAAGAATAACGCAGACTTAAAAGTTAGATACTGTGAATTGTAATGAAAACATTCACAATGAATCACGTAAACATACAAATAAACATTGAACTAGGCATTAACTTAGAAGCTTGCAAGGTCCGAGTTTTTAAATTTATCTTTAAGTTTTATGTTAATGGTTAATTTTCATTATGAATGTCTCCTGACACAAATTAAAAACTCCATAAACCCAACATTCCCAATAGCTATGAAGAAGTACACTCATCTGTACTGTATATCTACACTTGTGCCACCCTATGTATTGCTTGGAATGAAATATCCGTGGCATTTGTCTTATTTTACACGCATTTTTCGCACAGTAGCAGCTACTATTTTCTACTCCAGCGAGATGGATAGCCACTCTGCCCATGTGTTTTTCGTGGTTTTTCCTGGTTTGCAAGGCGAATGATAATGTGGCTTATCTTCTACCACAAATTTCCTTTTTATTTTGTTGCCCCTTTCATGTTTCAAGTGGGATTAGGGGTTGTGTAGTGTCATGCCATTCTTCTCTAAGCCTTCCAGGTGAGTCGAGTTCTCCATGGTCTGCGAGAGGGAAGCCCTCTCTGAGCAGCCGGCCTTTGTGACTGAGTCCTGAGTGGCCGACCTGCCTGTGGCCTATAGCCTCCTGCGGTTCCATCAGCTCATCTGTTACTCCTGGGGGTGGAGCACAAAAGATCTCCGTTGGATCGAGGTGCAAGGTCTCGCCTGCGTTCCGTGCTCATTCATTCTACTCCATGGCATTGTCAACTAAAAGCCAAGACCTTCTTTGTAAGCATGTTCTTTTACAACTCTAGTGTCTTCGTATTCAAATACAAGGGATTTGTAAATTCTTTTTAATCTCTTAGTGGTTTATGAAATGAAGTTAGAAGATAGTTAATAGCCTCATGTCTGCCAGAAAGGGTTTGGCTTTTCAATGGTGAAAGAATTATCAAAATCGGTTGACTGGTTTTTGAGATTATCTTACACAAACACACCCATACAAATTTCCTTTCCTTATAATATTGGTACAGATAATAAATTATAATCTAAATGACACACAGAGAGGATACTGTACAATCTAAGTTGCTGATAAACTGAGCACTAGAGACTGCCTCTGTAATCTAGGAGTTATAGTATGTCTGTCTGTCTCTAAATGTAGACAGTCTTGGTTCAATTTCCGGTTGGAAATGAAAGGGTTTATTTATCCTCAGAGCCTGAAAGCATAAATGTGAGTGTAAAAGTGAGATAGAGATACAGAGAGAGGGAGATAGCAAGGAAGGCAGAGAGGGATATAATAATTAAATAATTAAAACCAAACCTAGAGAACATTGCAGATGGTGAATTATCACTTAATAATGATTCACGTAATCGTTGGTCCCTTGCAGCAGCGCCGAGATAAATAGTTCTCCAGGGTGAGGCTTCCATTCGGCAGATCGTGGCTTCGAATCCCGTCCTGCCGACCACTCTGACCTTACTATTTTACGTGGTTTCTCTGGTTGGTGGGCAAGTGCCAGGTTGGTTCTTCTTCTACCACGAATTTACAAATGGATGAGCTTTCTTGCAAATCTTGGTTGGAATATATTGAAAACTTAAATATCAAATTTGATATTTCTACAAGTTTTCAGTTTTACTTTCTCTACCACGTACATGGAGAGAAGGCATTGCATTCCACCCAAAAATTCAATACCGAAATTTCACCGGAACTGTACGTTTTGAGGCACCCTGAATGCTAAACATAATTTCTAGCAAAACCTCCGTGTGTGTGTGTGTGTATGTGTGTGTCTGTCTATCTGTGTTTCGGTACGTCTTGAACAGCATAACTCAAAAAACAAAAAGTCAGATAAGTGCCAAACTTGGTATCTAATTTCAGTATCTTCCAGGGAAGCGACACGAAGATTTTCAAACAAATACCCCCACCCCAACTACCCTTTACATGGAATATTTTTGTACGTAAAATACCATATATTAAACATATGTTCATGAAAAATAAAATGTATAACTTGAATTTTCTGGAAAGCTGTGAAGTCCTCTTCATTCGGAAAGAATGCATATAATCTTGTATTACTGGTAACCGTTAAGTGATAGGCAAAGACGTACTACACAAAAAATGTAGATATCTTTAAAATACACAACTTATTTCAAATATGATTTATTTTGGCATAAGCCAAAAGATATCCATTATTGTTCAGATTGTTCATTTCTTGGTCATTCTTTAAAGCCCTTTCAACATTCAGCTGTTTCTCTCGATGTCATGGAAACAGTTAAGGAATTTTAAGGCAGCATATAACGTCCAGTTCTTAAACATTTGACTATCGCTGTTCCCTTTGTATCTATAACGAAATGTGTAATGTAACTATTTCTGTAGAGCTTTACTTGAATTCTTAGGATATATAAAAGATTAGCTTTTGTAAAAATATCTCGTAAACTCACTAATAAACGATAGAAGGCAGAGAAAGTCTTGTGAATGTATCATATCCGAATTTTTAGTTATACATACACATGCAGCTTTCTTTAAAATGCTATTTTTTATTCAGGGGATCTTAAACATGTATTTCTGATGAAATATGGATATTGAATTTTTGGATAGAATCTTCTCTATCTAATAGATACAATCGAGTGCATGAATCGTGCCGATATAACGTGCAGTGTTTTATATCGGTAAAGAAATACTAAAACACGTCCGTTACCTGGTTCTAGCACTCTGGTTAATGTTTGTCCTGTTATATTCATAGACTAATGTTTGAGTGACATCAGACCAATATGAGACGCACTGATCCGAAGGCTGGTGGTTGTGAAGCATGCCTTCCAGCCACTCAGATGAAATGTTTCCGTACTTGCCGCGCACCTAGACCTGACCTTTGTTCATAGGTTAATGTGTGTGTGTCGTACTCGAATTCAAACCAATAAGAGATTGCTTTGGAGCACGGATGATAAGGTGGTTTTACCAACATTAAATAAAGAAACACACTATACAAAACCAGCAGCACCAGCACGTTTCCGTGCACTGGGTTCTACACAGTAGGCAGAGAAATTAAAAGTAAGTAAAGGAGAACTAAACTTCGCTCAAGAGGTTCGGCTTCGGAGCCAACTCGAAGGGTTTCCCTAAGGAACGTTGGGAATAATCGCAGTGTAAGTTTTAAAGTGTTGAAGCAGTACCCCGTTCCCATGAAGCCCTCGGGGGTCTCATGTAACACAAAGACAGGGAGCCTCTTTATTCCCAGACTTGAAAATAATATCATGGATGCGATAAAACAGGAATCTAATTATTTCTCGCAACCCCTTTCATCACCCAGTTTGCTTTGGACACTAATTTAATTAGCAGGGCTGCCCTTTATTCCTTGTTGGCAAGAATTTCTTTCGTATCTTCGGCCTTTCCGTTTTTAATTATGCTGTGCATATAATGACGAGCACGACGCAACAGACTGCTGTGCTATAGCACGCGTTTAATTGCCTTTCTGAGAATCACGCTGCAAGGGAATCCCCCGATATTGAATAAGTTGATAACGTGATTCCTTCCTACATAGTACTGGAACAAAAAGTCTTGTGTATGTAAGTATTCATAACTTCAGATTTATTCTGCCTTTACCGTCAGTCGGTTTATATGAATGACTTCATTATTGGTTAGCCAGCCCCTTGTCTCAAAGGGGAGGTGCGGAATTCAACCTAGGACCGTATGCGTCTCTGACTTCGTAAACAGGATGATGTACTCCGGCGGTGTAGAACTGACTTTCACCAGGACATTTTGTGCGTTCTTTGCACGCGAGAGGCAGTGACGACCGGTGACAAAATTTGCATGGTTGAGTGCTAAGACGAAAGACCTACACTAAAAGAGCCTTCATCATACATACTGAGATTACGAGCTTAAGAGACGCAAGCGAAAGAAGTTCCAAATGTAAATACTGGAAAGGAACGATACAAGTCCTACTTCACGAAGGTGACCTCGAAACTGTTGACATCCACCTTTTCCACTCATCATCTTTCGCTAATCCTCTGCTAGAGGTATCTATAAGTGATAAACTCGCTTCAAAGTATTGAAGTCATGCGCAGATAACCGACTGGCGGCAAAATAAATCTGAAGAAACCAGCATCTGGTGTGCGCAGCGAAAGCGGCTGGTTGCATGTATGCGGCACTCCGAGGAGAAGATTGCAAAAATTGGTGTAGTTTGAAGTACATCGGTGCACAGTATGGTGTGCTATACAAGTGGGAAAATGAACAAGGAAGACACTCATATAATAAGAAAAATCTTGTGTGATACTCACAAGACTATCTCTACTCTTGTACAAAATACTTTTACAAACGCTTATTCTCCATATGCTTCATGTTAATCGAGATGTTAATCTTATTGCTAATTTTCTTGTAGATGCAACGGAAATTGGTAGGCTTTAAGCGATAGTCAAATGTTTTAAGAGCTGGTTGCTATCTGGAGCATTCCATTCTCTTTGTATGTCCAGCACATAAAACAACAAATAACGAATACCCATTGGAGAAAAAATATTGGAACATTTAAGGGAATAACAAGCAATATCTCGAAAATGGTTCACTCAACAAAAAAAATGTATATGACAAATTGTGTATTTTAACGCGATATACCTTTTTTGTGTAGTAAACGTTTGTCTATCTCTTATGGTTTACCAGTTATGCAAAAGTCGTTCACAATGAAGAATACTTTTGGAGACATTCTCAGAAAATTCGAGATATACATTTCATTTGTCATGAAAATATCTTAAACATGTGATATTTTAATCAAGCTCATTAGAGACATTTTTGAGAAAATTGAAATTTTCGAAAAATGTTCCATGTAAAGGGTAATCTGTGGTGAGGGCATTTCCTTTAAAAACTTTGTGTCGCATCTCAGGAAGATACTGAACCTAAATACCAACTTTGGTGTTTATCCGACTGTTCGTTTCTGAGTTATGCTGTTCACAGACACAGATTATACGTAGTAGAGAAAGTCAAAACGCATAAAGTTCCAAAAAAATCTGATGTGTTACACTCACATGACTTTCTCTACTCTTGAACAAACTATTTTTACAAACGCTTATTCTCCATCTACTTCATGTTAATCGAGATAAACATTTGCAGACTCTATCTTATTGCTAATTTTCTTGTAGATGTAAGGAGAATATATATTTACAAGGGCAATATAGAAATACAGTAACCTTTAAGCATAGACATATCTCTTAATAGCTGGTTGCGAGGTGCAGCACCATTCTCTTTGCCACAGATTAATACTCTTTGCATATCCAAGACAAAAAATGAATAAAGAATTCCCATTTGAGAAAATAAGTATTGAAAAATTTAAGGGAATAACAAGTAATATCTCGAAAATGGTTCACTCAACAAAAAAATGTATATGACATAAATTGTGTATTTTAACACGATCTACATTTTTGTATAGTAAAATTTTGTCTATCTCTTATGGTTTACGAGTTATGCAAAAGTTTTTCACAATAAAGAATAGTTTTGGAGACATTCCCAGGAAATTCAAGATATACATTTTATTTGTTATAAAAATATCTTAAACATATGATATTTTAATCAAAATCGTTAGAGCCATTTTTGATAAAATTAAAATTTTCGAACAATCTTCCATGTAAAGGGTAATCTGGGGTTACGGGATTTTCTTGAAAATCTTCGTGTCGCTTCTCTGGAAGATACTGAACTTGAATACCAGGTTTGGGGTTTATCTGACCGTTTGTTTCTGAGTTATGCTGTTCACAGACAGACACACACACGGACATGTTACCAAAAATGCTTTTTTTGGATTCAGGGGGTCTCAAAACATGTATTTCCGGTGAAATCTCGGTATCGAATTTTTGGGTGGAATACAATACTTCCCCTACTTACTGTACGTAGTAGAGAAAGTAAAAATGAATAACGAATTCCCATTTGAGAAAATAAGTATTGAAAAATTTAAGGGAATAACAAGCAATATCTCCAAAATGGTTCACTCAACAACAAAAATGTATATGACATAAATTGTGTAGTGTAATGCGATCCACATTTTTTGTGTAGTAAAAGTTTGTGTATCTCTTATGGTTTACCAGTTATGCAAAAGTCGTTCACAATGAAGAATACTTTTGGAGACATTCCCAGAAAATTCAAGATATACATTTTATTTGTAATCAAAATATCTTAAACATATGATATTTTAATCAAAATCGTTAGAGCCATTTTTGAGAAAATTAAAATTTTCGAAAAATCTTCAATGTAAAGGGTAATCTGCGGTGGGAGGATTTTCTTGAAAACCTTCGTGTCGCATCTCTGGAAGATACTGAACCTAAATACCAAGTTTGGTGTTTATCCGACTGTTCGTTTCTGAGTTATGCTGTTCACAGACACACACACACACATATAGTCACACACACGAACATGTTTCCAAAAATGCTTTTTATCGATTCAGGGGGTCTCAAAACATGTATTTCTGGTGAAATCTCGGTATAGAATTTTTGGGTGGAATGCAATACTTCCCTACTTACTATACGTAGTAGAAAAGGTAAAAATGTAATAGGAAGAGAGAGTTGGTTTCGGGAGGTGTGAAATATATTAGAAAACATTGGCATGAAGGATATCTGGCCATTAGATAAAAACAATAAAAGTGGATTTTTGGAAAGTTGTGAGAATGATGGTGGAAGAAACAGAGAAACAATATGGGCTACTTTTGAGGAGAAGTTCGATTACTTTGTATGAAAGAGTTGAAAAAATCGAGGGATAAATTAAATTGAGTTAGGTTTATGGACGGTATTTAGCTGTCATGGTCCATAGCGTCCCTTTCTATATTGGACGTGAAAGACCGGTAATTTTGCTCAGAGGCCTCTTTATCAGGCTTGAGGTTCTTTTACGTGCCGTAAGTCTACAACACTGGACCATCGGTTTTACTTCCCTTCCGAAGGAAATATCAATCTCCCTTCGCCGGTTTTGAACCCGCGACCTCCGGAACTAGAGGCTAGCATGGTAACCACTAACCACGGAGGACGACCAATTGGGAGAGGGGGAAGTATGTAGAAATATGCGATGAATAGAAGGAATAAGTCTTACTTGGATGCGCACAGGAGTACTATGTTTAAAAATCTAATGTGATAAATTCACATGAATTTCTCAACCCTGTATCTTTATTAATGGGAATACAAACTATTCTTACTTCAGGTAGAATCAGACGACTGAAAAAGTAAATGCCATTGCCGGGATTTGAACCATAGATCTTCCGGTGTCTGTCCGGTTGTTCTAACCACTGAGCTACCATGGCAACATAGCGGTACGACATTAAATTCTCCAACTGATTCGCATTTTCCCCTGTAAACCAAAGAGGTCTCAAATTGTATTGAGACAGCATTGACTTTATCAGTCGTCTGGTTCTACTTTACCAACCTTGCCCAACACACGGCTTGTGTGGAAGAACAATATTGACCTAATAGTGGTTGAAACTGTGAAGCCCGGGACTTAAAGTACTTACAACATTGCAAGTCACTATCGGGGTATGTGCGCGCTCGTCGACATGTTGTTCCTTTGTCTTCGCTTGTGGAATGTTTGACCGTTATCACTCCAGTGAGTGTCGGGTTGTCGCTAATAAACATGGCTGCACCGCTCACCGTTTGCACCAAAGAAGAACAGCTTGTGACTATCCATCTTTTGTCGTCTAAATGTATCAGGAGCCGAAATCCATCGAAGACTTTCCGCACAATATGGGAGGAATGCTTTACCACGACGAGTTTGTACGAATGGATTGAAAAGTTCAATCGGAACAAGACTCAAGAACTGGAAAAAGCAGGATACCCAGTCATATCCACCAGCGACGCCAACATTGAGCAAGTCCGTATCCTGATTCAGACGAACCGAAGAGTGACTGTCGATGAAGTGGCAAGTGCCCATTTGCAAATCAGTTATGGTACTGCAAATGAGATTATTCATAACATGCTTGACTTTCATAAAGTCTGTGCAAGATGTGTCCCAAAACAGCTAATTGAACAACCCAAGCACAGTGCGTGTGTCTGTTTACCATGACTTACTGGACCGCCATGCTAATAAAGCTGAAGCTTTTCTGAGTCGAATAGTTACTGGAAACGAAACGTGGATTCATCATTTTGAGCCTGAAAGGAACCGCCAAAGCAAGCAATGGAAACACACTACATCTCCAGCCACAAAGGAAATCAAGGGTCAACCCTCTGCAGGAAAAGCAATGCTCACACTTTCCTGGGACTCTCAAGTGCCAATACTGCAACATTACTTGGAGCAGGGCTCAGCAGTAAACAGTGCACGTTACAATGAAGCGTTGAGCAACGACCTGAAGCCTCGTAACGCCGAGGCCTATTGTCAAAAAGAGTTCTTTGGTTGCATGACAATGCGCTCCCATATACTGCCGTCCACACTGCTCAGCTATTGAAAGTGGATTTCGAGGTGTTGGAGCATCCTGCATTCAGTCCCGACCTCGCTCCTTATGCTTTCTGTTGATTTGGTTCACATAAAATGCCTTAAGGGGCCGTTGATTCACCACAGACCAAGAAGTGAAGGAAGCGGTTCATAACATGGCTTGCTACTCAGCCGAAAGACTGAGTAGCAAGCTTCCCCGTTCTGAGGGAACGGGGAAGCTTGTACAACGATGGACCAAGTGCATTGAGAAGCAAGGGGACTACGTTGAAAAATAAGGTAATTAAAAGTTTCTATTGTTATTAGAGGATGTCCAGAAAGTAACCTCCGTTTAAGTAGTGGGGGTAGCGTCGCCATTTCGACAGCGTGCGCAGTGACCCAGTGCATTTCTAGTTGTGCAAGGTGGAGCATCGTACTGTTCCGTGTTTGCATAACCTAACAACATGAGCGCCCAGATAACAAATCCCACCAAGTGTAAAAAGGCTAAGAAGAGCAATCCAAAACAAGCGTCGTGGTCTTCCAACATCTGGTGTTGTGTTTTTGCATGACAACGCTCGCCCTCACACAGCAAACAACACAAATGAAATTTTCGGCAAGTGGCCTGTGAAAAAGTGGCCTGTAGCTCAGCGCTTTGGGAATGACAAAGAGCTTCAAAATGCGGTGACAGCTTCGCTTAGTTCACAGGCGAAAGAATTTTATGCAGAGGGTATTTCAAAAACTGTGAAAAGTAATGACAAGTGTTTGAGTCTGTTTTGAGACTCTGTAGAAAAATAGAGAAAAGCTGTCGTTTTTAGATTTACATAATAAAACTTTGGTATGTATACCGGTTTCATGTTTATTTCAAAACGGAGGTTACTTTCTGGACAGCCCTCGTACAATAAATTTTAAAAACTATGTGCGGATACTTACTGACACCCTCGTACAACTGCACCATATAATGAAGAGCCACATAAACAGAGTAGGAGTGACAAGCTTCAACATCTTCCGCTCACTTCAAGACTAACCTCTGAAACTGAAGTGTATACAATTCTGTAAATAGTCTGTGATATGCCAATGGCAAAACACATGTTGTATAGTAAGAGATGTTATATTTAAATCTTTGGTAAAGGCATGTTACTGGACGTACCGCCACACCTTATGCTGCTCTGACGTGATAACGCCAGCGTTCCTGCTTCAATATTGAGCTCCCGGCGAATGACCTCCTATATCGCTACTCAATATCGACTATCGAATATCTGCTCTGTGGTCTTCTGTCCTTACTAAGCTCATACTATTTGTTTCATTAACTCTTAAATCCAATCTAGTTGGATTAGAGCTTGGTACAAAACTGCTTATGGATTTTGAACTTTCTCCTGCCTGATTGGAACCTTCCCCGCAGGACGTTATGCTCAGTTTCTCATTACACTTTCACTTTCCTCGTCGGTTGACCTAATTACAAGCTCTAGGAAAGTCGTATTCTGGTTAAACGCAACAAAATAACCTCCATTATAGGGGCCATGAACTGTAAACTACGGTCCGTGTTCATATGGGTGTCAGTGAACACCTAAACTGAAAAACGAAAATCCGATTAATAACACACTTCGTAATAAATTCCAGTACCATTCAAGAGGTTAACAAATTTTTCACGAACCCCTCGCCCGAAAAGATACCCAATATACCTAAGAATTTTCATTTCTTTATTTAAAATGGCTTGAGACAATTTCATCCAGAATAAAGTGTATATTTTTAATTTTCTACGTGGAAAATATATTAGCTGATGCCCGACGTTGAACGGTACTATTTTAAACTCTAGTGACGAATTATAGTAGATTATGATACAAGGAGCAAAACCGCTTTTAACACGTGTTGTGTATACTATTTTTAGACAGAACTCGAATTTGTAAAATATCAATAATATTATATTGATTCCTGAAACTAACAGAGATCATGTTAGAACGCGGTTCTTGATCAAGTGAAATGACGTTACAAAAGCGAGATATCAGATGTTGTGTACATTCACTAGCAGTCATTTTCAATGAAATTATTTTCAACATGTTCTACCTTACACTAGCCAATGAAGCGTTTAAATGCTATATCATATTGCTTTCTGGATTTTTAGGTAAGTACTTCTAGTGTTATTCTTTCTGATGTTTCTGTAATTTCTGGCTACCGAGCGGCATTGCTGAGGCGGTAAAGTCTGTGGCCCGCATTCGGTAGGTCCCGGGTTCAAACCATGTGGGCCGCCAAGGTAAATACAGGATTGGATATTTAATACACGACCCAAAGTTCCATCTTAAGTCTAATACAATAGTAAAATGAAAAATAAGTGGTAACAGTGAATGCTATGCAATCTATCTACAGACAATGTAAGCAGTTAGACTGGACAGCACCCTAACGCCATCTGCACGGCACGAAACAGAAGATCCGGCTAGCATGCGCTGGGGGTCTCTGTGGACACGTGACAAAGCAAGATCGCATTCCTAGGGATGAGACCTAAAAGGCTAACCACTGTCTTGCCTCTCCGTGTAAGGGCGGCGGTTAGACTGGACGACACCCTAATGCCATCTGCACGGCATGAAGCAGGTGGTTAGAGGAATGAGACCTAAAAGGCTAACTGTCCGCATTTCTATGTGGGGGCGGTGGTTAGACTGGACAACACCCTAATGCCAACTGCACGGCATGAAGCAGGTGGTTAGAGGGATGTGACCTAAAAGGCTAACTGTCCGCATTTCTATGTGGGGGCGGTGGTTAGACTGGACGACACCCTAATGCCAACTGCACGGCATGAAGCAGGTGGTTAGAGGGATGAGACCTAAAAGGCTAACTGTCCGCATTTCTATGTGGGGGCGGTGGTTAGACTGGACGACCCCCTAATGCCAACTGCACGGCATGAAGCAGGTGGTTAGAGGGATGAGACCTAAAAGGCTAACTGTCCGCATTTCTATGTGGGGGCGGTGGTTAGACTGGACGATACCCTAATGCCAACTGCACGGCATGAAGCAGGTGGTTAGAGGGATGAGACCTAAAAGGCTAACTGTCCGCATTTCTGTGTGGGGGCGGTAATTAGACTGGAAGGCACCCTAATGCCATCTGCACGGCATGAAGCAGAAGATCCGGTAGCTATGCGCTGGGGTCTCTGTGACACGTGACGGACCAGGTGTGTACTGGGATGAGACCTAGAAGGCTAACTGTCCGCCTTTATGTGGGAGCGGCGGTTGGACTGGACGGCTCTCTAATGCCATCTGCACGGCACGAAGCAGAAGATTCGGTAGCTATGCGCTAGGGTTTCTGTAACATGTGACGGAGCGGGTAGTTACAGGGATGAGACCTAGAAGGCTAACTGCCCATCATATATCGTTCTAAGAGTTATCCAGATCAGTCGTGATATGACCAAGGAGTTAAAGCGACATAAAATAAAATAGGGAGAAATAATTTCTAGCTCTTACTTTCCAGTTTCTTCGTGGTTCCCAATTTCCGCTATTTTAATGTTTATCTAGGTTATCGTAGATAAAAGAATTAGGTTTCATATCAAAGAAAGCAGAAGACTGTCAATATAACGAATCACAATTTGTATTCTGAAGAGATAATGTGAGCGACATTAAAAATTAATTATGTAAAAATATGTACTGAAAAGTAAAACACAATCAAACCAAGTCCAGTTATTAAACATGTGCAAATAATTGTTATGCTGTTGGACTTGAAACAAAAGTGGTCACGAAAATATCGCACTAGTGCGATAATGCAAAGCTTTTATCTCCTGTACATTGCGTTAGAGGTTCTACTTTTATGCCTTGTTGTTTAATAGTATATTAGCTGACTGCCCGACGTTGAACGGTAGCTTTTTGAACTCAAATGACGAATCAATTTCATTTACCTCCCCCTAGCGTCTTTGATGAGATCATTATAGAATGATTTATAACATTTTTACTGTGAATCCTCACCTCTGACCCTTATAATTGTAACTCCGTACAGCCTCAGCTATTCCTAATAACGCATAAAAAATCCCCCGATTTTCAACACAATATTGTTATATACCGGGGTGAGACCGAAAGGTTTGCAGTTAAAATACTAAATTTAGTTACCCAGGTATAAACATTGGGGAACGTAGATTAAGAGGCACACGAGAGATACCGAGGACTTGCTGCAAAGACTAAAGTGAACGTGGGATATTTATAAATAATAATATAAATTCACAATTAACTCTGGTTTATTATAATTAATAAGTTGCCCTACACTGTACACAAAAGGTTACACGCAAACACTGGAGGAGATACCCCACGCACTCCTACATACAAACCACACACTCAGAAGACCTACTCTAGACTGAGCTACTGACTCGCAGACCACGCTATCAGACAAAGAGGCTCCTCTTTCAATGTGCCTTCACCCCCCTTGACTAGGAATTGGAGGCAAGTATGCCGCGCTGGTCAAGAATACAGAGTTATTAGTTCAACAATATCATTATATACAGCAATAATGTATCCGACGCGACAATGCACACATGTACGCTACAATATGAAACATCGGCAGGACGTCTGAGTTCCTTAACCTCCTCCGACAGTCTTTCAAGTTCTGAAATGCTGTATAACCTATAAGTATCGTTTGGCGGTGGAAGAATCCTCGATCAAATGTTCGAGTATATTAGTAGGTTAAATTTTAAACATTTGTACCTTCTTTCTGGTCCCAAGTTACTTAATAAAATAAAAGCAACACAATTTTCACACAATGTAGAAACCCTTAACATGTACAACGAATGACATTCCCCACTCCCAGGCCACCAAGTTAATCTCTTTGGAAAATACACATAGTGTGCCACCATCGATAAAACTAATCTTCTCGGTTGTTACTCTAAATAGGGGAAGTATTGTATTCCACCCAAGAATTCGATATCGGGATTTCACCGGAAGTACAAGTTTTGAGGTGCCTGAATCCAATAAAAGTTTTTTAGAAAAGCTCCGTGTATGTAACTCTGTACCTGTGAACAGCAGAACTCAAAAACGAAAAGTGAGATAAATACCAAACTTGGTATTTAGGTTCAGCAAATTCCAAAGATGCTACACGAAGGTCTTCAAGAAAATCTCCCCACCCCAGACTACCCTTTATATGGAAGATTTTTCGAATTTTTTTTATATAAAATGATTCTAACGATTCTAATTAAAACCTCATGTATTAATGATATTTAAACCACAATTAAAATGTATATTTGAATTTTCTGGGAATAGTTTTGTAGTCCACTTCATTTGAAAGAAATTTTATATAATCTTATATAACTCTAGTAAAAGTTAAGCGATAGACGAAAATGTACTACACAAAAAATGTAGATCTCTTTAAGACACACAATTTGTTTTAAATAAGTTTTTTGTGGCATAAGCTATTTCTGAGATATACGTCATTAAAAGTTCGAATTCCTCATTTCTTGGTCATTCTTTTAAAGTCCTGTCGATATTCAGTTGTTTCTCGCGATGTCATGGAAACAGTATCGAATTTTAAGGCCAGCATATAGCGTCCAGTTGTTAAACATTTGACTATCGCTGTTCTCTTTGAATCTATAACGAAATAAGTAATGTAGCTGTTTCTGTAAAGGTTTATTTGGATTAAGAGGCAGTAGACAAAAAATAAGCTTTAGTAAGAAAGGTTTGCATACCCACTAATAAACCATAAAAGGTAGCGAAACTTATGTAAATATAATATATCAGATTTTTTGATTACAACATAAATACAAAGGAAATAAATCAAAAGTTTGTTACCTGGGGGATATTAGAAGATTTTAGCATCCAGAAACTTCAGTGCATACATCTATAGAATTAGAATAAGGGTTATTCAGAGGTTCTGGCACTTTCATTATATACACATCTGAAATATTTAACAAATGACAGTTAAAGAAACAGACATACTTGTTGCCTTCTGTTTGTTGCAGTGTTATATCATAGCTACCTATGTATATTGCTTGCAATAAAATGTAACTGACTTTTGTTTCTATATTCTGCAGATTACAGCAACTATTGATATTCTGTGGAGTAACAACACTTACTTTTTCAACTCCATGGTGTTCTCAACGGAAACTCAAGGCCTTCTTCGCAAGAATCTTATTTTATAACTCCAATGTGTTAGTATTCAACAACAAGGCCTTCGTAAATCTTTTTAATCTTTTAGCATTTTATTAAATGAAATTAACCGAGCGGAAGGGCTCAGGGGTAAAGTCTGGGCCCGCAATCCCGGGTTAAAATCCCGCGGGTCGACCAATCTGTCTGGTTTTTTCGTGGTTTTCCTCAGTCGCCAAGGTAAATACTGCATTGGATATTTAATATCACGACCCAAAGTTCCATCTTAAGTCTAAAACAGTAGTAAAATGAAAAATAAGTGGTAATAGCGAATGCTATGCCATCTATCTACAGACAATGTAAGCAGTTAGACTGGACGGCACCCTAACGCCATCTGCACGGGATGAAGCAGGTGGTTACAGGGATGAGACCTAGAAGGCTAACAGTCCGCCTTTCTGTGGGAGGGCGGCGGTTAGACTGGACGGCATCCTAATGTGATCTGCACGGGATGAAGCAGGTGGTTACAGGGATGAGACCTAGAAGGCTAACTGTCCATCATATATCGTTCTAAGGGGTATCCAGATAGGTCCTGATATGATCAAAGAGTTAAAGCGACGTAAAATAAAATAGTGTAAAAAGTATAAAAAATGAAATTATAATGTGATTTATAGCCCCACGTGTGTCAAAAGGAATTGGGCTTTTCAGTGGTGAAAGAATTATCAAAGTCGGTTGAGTGGTGTTAGAGATTACCTTACATACACAATCACACACATTTTACCTCTTCATAATATCATTATAGATACAAAAAGGTCAAAACATACAGAATGAAGTGTAATATAGAAATGTTTCAGTTGTGATTTCGTATATCGTTACACAAAACTGAAACAGCAATATTTAGGCACACTGGGACTCAGATTACGTCCATGATCCCTAGAAATTCGCTCTACCTCCACGAGAGTGAGTGAACAAGTGCTACTGACCTCTCGAAAACTGTTTAATTTGTTTAACGACCCGCATACGGACGCAATTCAGTGTCACAGGGAGCGGTAACAAGAGCCGCATGACAATTTATTGAAACTGGAGGCGTAAAGGCTTTGTATAGTCAGGACCTGCGAAAATTTTACCTCAATTAGAATAATTCACTAGAATGTTTGAGAAACCAGAGATTTCAATTACAAGATTTGTGTTAGTTAGGACCAAAAAGGCTACTGAAAATCCTTAAAACCGCACATATATTTTCCAAGAACGATAGTATAAATACGATGTGCCTATACTTAAACACTAGTAGGTGTAGGCAAAGTTGGCAAATTAAATTAGACCTGAGAAATTCGAAATAATGTGCAGGAGTCGACTTAGCCCCAGTTCTGAATAACTATAAACCCTAAAAAACAATACAATAAAATTATTTGTATCACTACTAATAAAAACGTAATGATGCGTTACATTCACATGGCTTTCTCTACACTCTATCGCTTATTAGTGGGTATACAAATTACTTTTACCACAAATTTATTTTCCTAACTACTTCATTTTAATCCATACAAACATTTGCAGAAATAGCTACATTACACATTTCGTTATAGATACAAACAGAACGATAGTCAAATGTTTAACAACTGAACGCTATATGCTGGTCTTAAAATTCCTTACTGTTTCCATGACATCGTAATAATCGGCTACCTTGCAAAAAACGATGTATCTTGAATTTTCTGCGAATAGCCTTTTAAGTGCTTTTTTATGGGACAGAATTTTGTAGAATTGGTAGACGTTAAGAGATAGACAAACACAAACAAATGTAGCTACATTTCTTTAAAACATACAACTTATTTCCAATAACTTTTGTAGCATCAACCATGCATGAGGTATCCGTTATTAATGGTTTAAAATTCTTAATGCTTTGTTGTTTTGTTTAAAGCCTCCCAAAATTTAACTGTTTCTCGAGATGTCATGGAAACAGTATGGAATTTTAAGGCCAGCATATAGCGTCCAGTTCTTAAACATTTGACTATTGCTGTTCTCTTTGTATCTATAACAAATGTATAATGTAGCTATTTCTGTAAAGGTCTGTCTGGATTAAAATGAAGTAGATGGAGAATAATGTAAGAATAATTTGTGTGCCCACTAATAAGCGATAGAGGATACACAACGTCATCTGAATGCAGCATTTCAATTTTTTTTCCCTTGCGTATCTAAAATATTGCTACTTGTAATTTTTAATTTGTTCCTATAATGTTAAACGTTCTTTATATCACGAGTGCTGATACTTTTTTGGTAATTTAATTCACTTAAACGTGCTTTATCCTTCCGTTTGAACGTTCAGTCAAATTATCTAAAAACATCTGATGTGTTACACTCACATGACTTTCTCTACTCTTGTACAAACTGTTTTTACAAACTCTTATTCTCCTCTAGTTTCATATTAATCGAGATAAACATTTGCAGAAACGATCTTTTGACATGCGAAGAGAATTACATTTTACACATAGCGACCTGTTCTAAAAATATTTGACTATCGCTTAAGGCGTACTATGTTCCACTTGTTTTGTATTTGCAAGGGCAATATAGAAATACAGTAGCCTTTAAGCATAGACATATCTCTTAAGAGCTGGTTGCTATGTGCAGCACCATTCTCTTTGCCACAGATTAAAACTCTTTGCATATCCAAGACAAAAAAGCGAATAACGAATTCCCATTTGAGAAAATAAGTATTGAAAAATTTAAGGGAATAACAAGCAATATCTCGAAAATGGTTCACTCAGCGAAAAAAATGTATATGACATAAACTGTGTATTTTATCACGATCTACATTTTGGTGTAGTAAACGTTTATCCATCTCTTATGGTTTACCAGTTATACAAAAGTCGTTCACAATGAAGAACACTTTTGGAGGCATTCCCAGAAAACTAAAGATATACATTTTACTTGTCATGAAAGTATCTTAAATGTATGGCATTTTAATCAAAATCGATAGAGCCATTTTTGAGAAAATTAAAATTTTCGAAAAATGTTCCCTGTAAAGGGTAATCTGGGGTGGGGGGATTTTCTTGAAAACTTTCGTGTCGAATCTCTGGAAGATACTGAACCTAAATACCTAGTTTGGTGTTTATCCGACCGTTCGTCCTGAGTTATGCTGTTCACACACACAGGCACGCACACACACAGATACACGGACATGTTTCCAAAAATGCCTTTTTGGATTCAGTGATTCTCAAAACATATATTTCCGGTGAAATCTCGGTATCGAATTTTTGGGTGGAATACAATACTTCCCTTACTTACTATACGTAGTAGAGAAAGAAAAAATTATGACCAATAAGTGAATTCGGTATGATAATCATTGCAAAAGCGAAGCCATATCGATAGATCTTGTACCGCTTCTTTTATATTTTGAACTAACAGATCATCAAATCCCGCTATGTTTACAGTTTGTGCAAACTGCCAATAGTGAACAGTAAAATTAATGGGAATAGGATTCCTAGATCTCTGGTCAAATCCAAGAAGCGTTATTGGAATAAAAAGTAATCTTTGGATAATAAAAAATCTGGTATGTTACACTTTTTGTGATTTTTCTACTCTCTATCGTTTATTAGCGGGTATACAAATTATTCTTATGAAATCTTATTCGCGTATCTGCTTCGTTTACTGAAACAGCTACATTACACATTTCGTTATAGATACAAAGAGAACAGCGATAGTCAAATGTTTAACAAGTGAACGCTATATGCTGGCCTTAAAATTCCATACTGTTTCCATGACATCGCGAGAAACAACTGAATGTTGACAGGAGTTTAAGAATAACAAATATACTGAACAATTCGAACCTTAATAACGAATATATCGTAAATATCTTATGTCACCAAAAACGTTATTTGAAATAAATTGTGTGTAGTACGTTTTCGTCTATCGCTTAACGTTCACCGTTCTACAAGATTTTACATAATCCTTCCGAATGAAGGGGACTTTACAGACTATACCTAGAAAATTCAGCATATACCGGGTGTTTCAGAAATACTTTTACAAACTTCGGGTATGGGTTCCGCGCACCAAAAGAAGGGAAAAGGTTCATATGAACATATGTCCCATAATCGTTGGTTTTCGCGTTATTCTTGTCATAATGAAAGTGTGATTCAACGGCCTTCGGGGTCCAACCTCAAAACTTAATTTCTCTATGCATTCATAGAAGGCGTTGACTGATTGTGCTATATACGGTAGATGGGGAAGTGTAGCCATGGAGACTTGTTTACGTTTGTCATTTGTCTGTCTTCAACATTTCAATTGTGTACATGTAGTGAGTTAACTGCACGTGTTTCCTTCCACCATGGCTGGATATTTATTTCGTGAAGATAAAACTACCTAGACCGATGGATACGCAGAGGAGGACCAATTCCATGGCCTGCACGTTCTCCCGACCTCAATCCTGTGCATTTTTACCTCTGGAGGATCTTAAATCATTGATTTATGGAGCAGCCATCCCGGATGCAGAAACGCTTCAACGACATGTCATGAAAGCCTGCGAAACCATTCGACACCAACCCGGAGGTTTTGACAGGGAACGACATTCCATGATTTGACGAGTACAGGCATGCATAGAAGCAAGAGGACATTTCAAGCATTTCTTGTGAGTTTTGTGTGTTATAAGTGTACCACTGTGTTGAACACCTCCTAACGAGAAAGCAAACGATTATGGGACATAGTTCATATGAACGTTTTTCCTACTTGTGGTGTAAGGCACCCATACCCGAAGTTTGTACAAGTATTTCTGAAACATCCTGTATTCTTATTTCCTATGTAAATTTCTTTAATATATGATATTTTAATCAAAACCCTTAGAGCGATTTTTGACAAAAGTAAAATGTTTCAAAAAATTGTAAAGTGTAGTTTGGGTGGGAGGATTTCCTTCAAAATGTTCTTGTTGCATCTTTGGAAGATACTGAACCTAAATATCAAGTTTTGCATTTATCCGACTTTTCATTTTTGGGTTACGCTGTTTACAGTCACACACGCGGACCTTTTTCTAAAAATTATTTTTTGAGGGTTAAAGGGGCCTCAACATATGTATTTCCAGTGAAATCTCGGTATCGATTTTTTAGGTGGAATACATTACCTTCTTTACTTACTATGTACGTGATAGAGAAAGTAAAAAGCTACCTGTTCTTAGTTTTTGAGCACCGTGGTTCAAAACAATACTTTAAGTTCGATTCTCATTGGTGAATAAAACATCAATAGAACCGTACATTCGCATGTAACTATTAACTTTAAGTTAGTTCCTTGTTGTAGTAAATTTACATACTTGTGAATATGTAAACCATCCCGTCTACCTTTGACCCATTTCGCTCCCTCTCTGCCAGTTAGGATAGGTCGTTCGGTTCCCTTGAGATAAAGGGAATCTTCTCAATCCCGTTCGATCGACCGCAGCCACACACACAGAACCACATACAGTTCCGTTCGGGGTGATATAATGCAGTCTTAACAACGTGGGTAAGAAATATTCACTACATCACTGGATGTAACATAGGTGAGTCGTCATTCGTCATAAGATGCGTTAACTCAGCGATGTGAGGGCGACTGCTGTAGGTTGCAGCATACGTTAACATAGACAAACAGGGTTTCAGAGGTAATAGACATTTTAATCACTAGTGACTCTGTATACTTAAGGTACAATATGCACAGTGGCTTTCTTTTACACGAGGTCATCGCACGGCGATTCGCACGTCGCCCTCCTGTGGTCGCACTTCCGCAGAAACAGTTATTATATCCCTGCAACCACCCCACGCCCTCATATTTACAATTAAAATGATAACACTAGTCTGCATTTTCAAACTTTTTATCATATGATTTCTTAAAAGTAGGTGTTCTTGAATCAAGTTTTTATGCTAATTCCAGAAATAACTTTCTTTTTTTTCCCTATCACGTCAGGTTTTTACACAATATAAGTAATGTTTTGACAATTTTACAAATGAGCGTAGAGAAGTATTCAAATATCATTTCACACAAGGTAAGTTTTTATTCAATAAACAGTTTAAGAATACTCTCAATAACTCCTCTAATTTATTTCATGATTACATTTTAACAAAACAATAAGTCAATATGTTTCATTTAATTTTATTCAAACTTTCTCTTCTTTGACTTCCTAGCAGATCCTTGAAGATGACTGTCCCTCCTCAACATCCAACAGTAGTAGGCCATCACAGTTTCATTTCATCTCCCCTGGTACCTCCTCTCCATTTCCTTAATATCTTGGTGAAAACGTTCATCCTGCGCTTCATTGTAATATCCCAGATTTTCTGGAAAGTAGTCCATATGTGAATGCAGAAAATGCACCTTTACACTCATGTTACAACCCATCTTCTTGAAATTTTCCAACATTGTTTCGATAATAGCCTTGTAATTAGGACCTTTGTTATTGCCTAAGAAGTTTTCAGTAACTGATCGGAAGGCGGTCCATGCTTCCATTTCTCTCTCATTCATTGTCTTCTCAAAATCTTCATCCTTCATCAATTTCTTTATTTGAAGACCAACAAAAATTCCAGCCTTTAATTTGTCTTGTGTAATGAAGGGAAATTTCTTGGAAAGGTACCTGAAGCAGGATCCATCCTGTGGTAGAGCCCTTACAAATTGTTTCACAAAGCACAATTTTATGTGTAGTGGCGCAAGCAATATCTTTATATCTCTATATTTTTGAAGTGAAATTGTGAAAAAAAACTGTACATGATGGAAAAAAACTAAAAGAATTCTGAAATCAGCATATAAAGTGAGTCAGAATCACTTATTAGTTTTCAGTCATCCGATATCATGCAGGCGAGTGTAATAAGCACATACCTTACCACAAAAGATGCTGGAAACGGTGTTCTTCTCTATCCACACATTTCTGTCATCTTCTCAAGAAGGTTTCATTCACATTCGAGAGTTCAATATCTGAAACTGAGTGACTTTCTCGCCTGATGTTTTCTTTTAGTTCTTCCAATGTATGTTCTTTTTTCATGCACTACATTTTTCAAGTTCCCCCATAGATTAAAATCGCATACAGTTAAATCAGGGGATCTTGAAGGCCACAATCATTTACTAATTACCCTATCTTAAAAAATTTCCGGAATAAACCTTTATGCTCGCTAGCAAAATCTAGGAAATATACAGAGTGACATTCAATGTTGATCAACTGTTGAAAAAATGTTGTAAGTCCTTCCTGTACCTTTCTAAGGTTATATTTGTTCAAAAAATATAGATCCTATTATTCGGTATGCATTTAATGCATTTTCGCGTCCTGCAAGGGAATCTCGTGTGTAAAATCGGGGTTCTCTGTGCTTCAGTAATTGTTATTTTACGACGGAACATAACCATATAAATGAAACCATGCAACGTCAGAGAATATTCAACATGGGCCAGTTACTCTATCATTGACGTTTCGCAAAATCCAATATCAGAAATTTACCGATCTGATGATCACAAGAAAAAACAATTTGATGTGTTGTACTCACATGACCTTCTCTACTCTTGTCCAAACAACTATTAAAAACGTTTACTGCTAATTTTTTTAAGGTACGAGGTATATATGGTAGGCTTTAAGCGATAGTCGGATCTTTTAAGAGCTGCTTGCTATGCGGAGCATTCCATTCTCTTTGAATGTCCAGGACATAAAAAAACGAATAACGAATTCCCATTTGAGAAATATTATAAGTATTGGAAAATTTAAGATAACAAGCAATATCTCGGAAATGCTTCACTCGAAAAAAATGGTATATGACATAAATTGTGTGTTTTAAGGAGATCTACATTTTTTGTGTTCAAAACTTTATCTTCTCTTATGGTTTACCAGTTATGCAAAAGCCATTCACAATGAAGAGGACTTATGGCGACATTCAAGATATACATTTCATTTGCCATGAAAATATCTTAAACATTTGATACTTGAATCAACGTCGTTACAGCCATTTTTGAGAAAATTAAAATTTTCAAAGACTTTTTCATGTGAAGGGTAGTCTGTGATGGGGGGATTTTCTTTAAAATCTTCGTTTCGCACCTTTGAAAGATACTGAACCCAAATACCAAGTTTGGTATTTATCTGACTTTTCGTTTTTGTGTTATGCTGTTTATAGGTACACAGACACACAGACACACACACACACACACACACACACACACACACACACACACACGGAGATTTGCCTAAAAACACTTTTTTATTCCGGGGACCTGAAAACATGTATTTCCGGTGAAATCTCGGTATTGAATTTTTAGGTGCAATGCAATATTTCCCCTATTTAATATACGTGTAGAGAAAGCAATAAAGTGTATGCATCAAACTCAAGGCATTGGAAAAAAACACCAGGCGAAAAATTAACTCAATTTCAGATATTGAACTCTCAACTGTAAGTAACATCTTAGCATGAATGGATTTTGCACAACTAATAAACCATAAGATATAGCCAAAACGGTTCCACACAAAAAGTCTGGCTAAAACACACAATTTGTGTTATATATTCGTAGTTTTTTATTTTTATTTTTTTACTTTCTCTACTACGTATATTAACTAGGGGAAGTATTGTATTCCACCCAAACATTCGATACCTAGATTTCACCGGAAATACATGTTTTCAGAATCCAAAAAAATCATTTTTGCAAACATGCCCGTGTGTGTGTGTGTGTGTGTGTGTGTGTGTCTGTGTGTGTGTCTGTGAACAGCATAACTCAGAAACGAACAGTCGGATAAACACCAAACCTGGTATTTAGGTTCAGTATCTTCCAGAGATGCGACACGAAGGTTTTCAGGAAAATCCCCCATCCCAGATTACCCTTAAATGGAACATTTTTCGAAAATGTTAATTTTCTCAAAAATGGCTAACGATTTTGATTAGAATATCATATGTTTAAGATATTTTATGACAAATGAAATGTATATCTCGAATTTTCTGGGAATGTCTCCAAAAGTATTCTTCATAGTGAACGACTTTTGCATAAGTGGTAAACCATACGAGATAGACGAAATTTTAGTACATGTAGATCGCGTTAAAATATACAATTTATGTCATATACATTTTTTTGTTGAGTGAATCATTTTCGAGATATTGCTTGTTATTCCCTTAAATTTCACAATACTTATACTTTTTCTCAAATTCGTTATTCATTTTTTTTGTTCTGGACATACAAAGAGAATGGAATGCGCCACATAGCAAGCAGCTCTTAAAACATTTGACTATCGCTTAAAGCCTACCATATTCCCCTTGCATCTACAAGAAAATTAACATTAAGATTAACATCTCGATTAACATGAAGCATATGGAGAATAAGCTTTTGTAAAAATAGTGTGTACAAGAGTAGAGAAAGTTAGGTGAGTGTAACACATCAGATTTTTAAAATTACATTTAATGTATTCAGACGTCAAATTGTCCTGTATGATAATAGTGTATTTACTGAGATCATAAATTAGCTATTGGTTTAAAGCTCTCTGGAAAGGAATCTTCATTCCTTCTTCTTTCACGCTGAATGTCTCAAATCCGATTTGTGTTTTGAAGTAAGAAACAGCGCCTTCAGAATGGAGGAAAAACACATTTATATTTAAAAGTAGGACTAACTGCAGAGGAAAGCATTTCCGCGTATCCAAGCAGTCTGTGACTTGAAACCTTATTTATAATCCACGACTTAAGAGTGCTTCTGACCCTGTGAGTCTAGAAAACAAATAAAACTAAGGGAGGAACCAATAGAATGTTACTAGCACAAATTTGAAGTTGTGTAAGATAATGCCTTCATTAGGATCATGACGCTAAACTTAAAATTTTTATGTGTTGCATTCACATGAATTTCTATACTCGTTCTTGTACAAGCTACTTTTATAAGATCTTATTCTTCTCTCTGCTTCTCGTTAATCTAGATAAATTCACAATTTCATCATTTTGTTATAGGTATAAAAAGAATACAGTAGGAAACATATTTTGAGGATATCTGAATAAAAAAAGTCTGATGGAGTACACTCACATGACTTTCTCTACTCCGTAAAAACTATTTTTACAAACGTTTATTCTCCATATACTTCATGTTAATCGAGATGTTAATCTTATTGCCAATTTTCTTGTAGATGCAAGGGGAATATGGTAGGCTTTAAGCGTTAGTCAAATCTTTTAAGAGCTGGTTGCTATGTGAAGTATTCCATTCTCTTTGTATGTCCAGGACAAAGAAAATGAATAACGTATTTGAAAAAAAGTATAAGTATTGAGAAATTTAAGGCAATAACAAGCAATATCTCGAAAATGGTTCACACAACAAAAAAATGTAAATGACATAAATTGTGTATTTTAACGCGATGTACATTTTTTGTGTAGTAAACTTTTGTCTATCTTTTATGGTTTACCAGTTATGCAAAAGTCGTTCACAATGGCGAATACTTTTGGAGACATTCCCAGAAAATTCAAGATATACATTTCATTTGTCATGAAAATATCTTAAACTTATGTTATTTTATTCAAAATCGTTAGCCATTTTTGTTAAAATTAAAATTTTCGAAAAATGTTCCATGTAAAGGATAATCCGGGGTGGGGGATTTTCTTGAAAACCTTCGTGTCGCATCTCTGGAAGATACTGAACCTAAATACCAAGTTTAGTGTTTATCCGACTGTTCGTTTCTGAGTTATGCTGTTCACAGACACACACGGACACAGACATGTTTTCAAATAGTATCGAATTTTTGGGTGGATTACAATACTTCCCCTACTTACTATACGTAGTAGAGAAAGTAAAAATGGGAAAAGGTACTTGTATGTCTGTACGTGCGTCTGTCTTTCTATGCACAGCATAAACTCGAAAACAAAAAGTCATTAAGTACCAAAGTTGGTACTTAACTTCGTCTTTCAAGGATTCGACATAAAGATTTTGAAGAACCTTCCTCCCAAATCTACCCTTCACATAGAAAAATTGTCATTATTTCTTATTTCCCAAAAATGACTGAGGATTTTGTTTAAAATGTTATGTGTTTAAGATTGTGTTTTAAATTATCTGACAATATCCCATGAAGTCCTGTTGACTTTTGTATAGTTGTTAAACCGTAAGGGATAGACAAATTCTTACTACACAAGAAATGTACATCTCGTTGAAGTACACAATGTACGAGAAATATATTCTTTTTTGGGTAGGGATTAAAGTAAAGGTAAAATTACGGATGAACGGGGGGGCACCTGAAACCGGGGCAAAGCACCGCAAGTAGGCTACAACGGCCCTTTTTGCTTCTACCGTGATCCCTGGGAGGGACGGATGAGGGGAGAGATCCGGATGGCGACCAGATCAGGATGATGATGGGCGTAAGCAAGGGCGGGTCTCTAACGTTTCCAGATCGAGCGCACCAAGCGACCACCTGGACCCACTCGGAGGCGAGGCCTAACTGAGCAGTCCCGCATCGATGCCTACGAGCTCACAACCACGGCCGGTGATGAGATGAATAACTTTTCAGTGTAAGGGAAAAGGATGAATTATCTAGAACACAAACATGTTAGAGAGAATTTCACAAGAATGCCAGGCAAGGGTTTTCCGCAAGACATTCAGAGAGTTCCCATAGCTGAAAGTTGTCCATAATTGTCAGAAACAAATGATTTTCTCTAACAATTCTTCAACAAACTATTCTTAATAAACAATATTGTTTTATCTACTTCATGTTAATTAAGATAAACGTTTGTAGATACTTAGTTACCTAAGTGTATAGAAATGTGAGTTTTTTTTTCAGGACGTATAAGATGTTTAGGCCGGAGAGAAGGTGAATGCGGAATATCGAAACTAGTCCTGGAAAACAAACTTTTTCCTGCAGTTACGTATGTACATTTTGTTTCATACTGTGTCGAAATACTTTATATCTTGGTTATATATAATGTATTGCATGTTATGTTGGACATAGACGCAGTCATGTGTTTCAAAGAAATGAGTTGAATAGTAATACTAGTTGGTAACCTTGAGAAATATTTATTTTTAGGAGGTTTATTGTATTGTATTGTAGTTCCACTGTTGGGGGGCCAAACTTGATGATTGAATGTCTCACGTATGGTACAAAGTTTCCGGTGGCCTTCGCCCCAATGTTCACTTTACCTTCCGGTGGCCTTCGCCCCAGCTTTTAGGAATCAACTTTGTATTTTAATGTTTTCTTTAAATATTATATATATATATATATGTTTGCCTCAGCTGCGTCAGAATTAATTTGTAGAAACATGTTTCTCTTAACAGGGAGTGGTGCGGCTAAAAATATATCTAGGCTTTCACAAATTATAATTTTTTACTTCATTCCCTTTATTAATCCTTGACACGATTAAATAACACTTCACTGATATAGAGTGCTGTGAGATTATTTATTAATTACTTGCACTTTTTAACACGTAAACATTATAATATCCTCGCCGTAATGAATTTTCGTCTCACACTGAATATGTATTAAACTTCTCCAGGACACGTCTCGCGTGCAGTTAGGAACGGTGTCTACAAGCAACTGGCGCCTGAATTTGTACAATTTGCTCCATTTCAGTTTCTGATTGGCTAATCCTACTCCAATAGAATACTTTTATTTTACTTTCAGATTTTCCGATTGTTGATTGGCTATTTATAAACTGTCACAAAATTACATTATTGTTGCTCCAAGTATTACTAGTAGCATTATTAAACTTTCCAATTCATTATTCCCTCAAGGTTACCTCATTGTTACCTCATTGTTAGCAACTTTTGATGTATATCCTCACAGCTCCTATATTATTAAATTACGTAATATATTCACATAACATTATTAAACATGTACACAGTAATATAAACACTAATACAATGACAGTTACATACATTTTATATGCTATTTTTATACACATATTGCTTTAAGGCTGGCTGTTGTTGAATTTTATATTATATAATTTGACTGAAATCATTCAAGTGTTAAAAATACTGCCTCAACCTTGGAGCTTGTCGTGAGTCGCGCCGTTGTCGGAGTATCAACTATTTCAATGTATTGTTGAATATGTGGACTGTAGAAGTTTAGTGGTATTATGAACAGAAATATCTCTCTAAGTAAGTCAATTAAAGTGAGTCAATAAGTAATTTTCAAGTATTAAAATTAATATAGAAACAGAAATAACAATACGGAAGAAAAATGGGACTTTCTGCTCTTAGTTGTTCTTCAACCGCGATGGAAATGATGTGTTTGTCCTGCAGATGTCACTCTATGTCATCCTCTAGCTCTAACGCAATGCTGGCAACATATGAATAACTAATGCCGCCAAAGCTGGTAAAATACTCAGCCTCAAGGCGTAGTCGAGGGATCTGCGCGTCTAAAACTCGAATGATTCATGTTGGCAGAAAGGTTAGCCTTCGCTTATTTCGCGGATTTCACTTCTTATTTAGGTTGGCAGTTCCCATTTCGCGTGTGTTTTAGCGGGAAGATGGATGCGTTTGTTGTGTTCACAACGAAATTTTCCTAAAAATGTAAAACACCTAAAAGGGGTGGGCACAAGCTATTGACGAGAGCACACCTACTTCTAAATTCACTCTTGAGGCAATTTGTTCTCTTTCCTTTGCTTTTATAAGCATTTTCAATGAAGACCAACTAATTTCAGGGTAGCCGAAAAGTACTTATGAAAAGTTATTCTCGTAGTACAATTATCAGTATGTAGTGCGTCGGACTTTTTCTTTTGTGTATATTTACCTGGAGAATGCAGTCTGTCACCTTGATGACGTGTTGCTCATCAGCCCGGCTGCTCTTTGAAAATCTTATTCCCTGGTTTCGAATACCTGTTGTAATTATTTTTGTGGTAGAAAAACCTTTTCTTTCATCTCCACGGCGTAATACGTAAAGCCTCACAGCATATGAAATTCAACACATTTTCTTTTTATTGTTCCGACTGGTTACAGGAAACCAACAACCAACCTTCAGACTGTGTGTTAAATAAAGTACATGGTTACACTTCAACTTCCACCAGCGCATAACTTAATTACTTGGCTAACAGCGTATAACAAGACTTCTGCACATTTGTTACTCTCTCCGCGAATTCCTTGTCACTTTTAGCACATACTACTCGCGCAGCTGTGATCAAAACTGAGTTACATTCTGTTGCGAGGGGCACAGGTTCCTCCTGCTTTTGAAATCCAAAAACTGCCGAAATTTTGACAAGCACTTCAAATATATACAGTTCTGAGAGGCGCGAGTGTGAAGGTTACAAACTAATTCTATTGGTCCTCGAGCTGGCGCGAATTTACTTAACGTTTAAACACTAGCAAATTTCTGTTAACCTGATTGGTCAACTTGGATCACATGGTAGAATACAGTGAAAAAATCCCCTGCTAATGGAATGTTCTGGGCTTTCCGTAAACTAGTTATTTTGTGTCCTATTTGCACGTCAACTAACAAATACTTTTACGAACATGTTACACACACTGCATTAACCTTTACTCTTGTTCCTTTGAACGCTTGTTACATTTCTGCTAGTGCAGAAGTCTAAAGTTACTAGAAATAAAATATAAATACAGACATGTTTCTTTACATTGCAAATGTGAATGATAAAACTAATGAGACAATAAACGTACAATAGTTATTTAGACGAGGTTTAGTAACGAGAGGCTCAACACGACCTAAGGGAATATTTTAGTACCTATATATTGTATATTTAGTATATTTAATGAAATTTATTTATTAATGGAAACGATATGTTTAGAGAAATAGTAATGTGGGCTTTGGGAAAAATCTGATGTGTTGCCCTCACATGACTTTCACTACTCTTGTACAAACTATTTTTACAAACGCTTATTCTCCATATGCTTCATGTTAATTGAGATATCGAGATGTTAATCTTATTGTTAATTTTCTTGTAGATGCAAGGGGATACGCTAGGCTTTAAGCAATAGTCAAATATTTTAAGAGCTGGTTGCTATGTGGAGTATTCCATTCTCTTTGTATTACCAGGACAAAAAAAAAAAGAATAATGAATTCCCATTTGAGAAAAAGTATAAGTATTGGAAAATTTAAAGGAATAACAAGCAATATCTTGAAAATGGTTCACCCAACAAAAAAATGTATATGACATAAATTGTGTATTTTAACGCGATCTACATTTTTTGTGTAGTAAAATTTTGTGTATCTCTTATGGTTTACCAGTTATACAAAAGTCGTTCACAATGAAGAGTACGTTTGGAGACATTCATAGAAAATTCCAGATATACATTTAATTTGTCATGAAAATATCTTAAACATATGATACTTTAATCAAAATCGTTAGAACCATTTTTGAGAAAATTAAATTTAACGAAAAATGTTCCATGTAAAGGGTAACCTGGGGTGGGGGGACTTTCTTGAAAACCTTCGTGTCACATCTCTGGAAGATACTGAACCTAAATACCAAGTTTGATGTTTATCTGACTGTTCGTTTCTGAGTTATACTTTTCACAGGCACACACACGAACATGTTTCCAAAAATACGTTTTTTGGCTTCAGGAGGCCTCAAAACATGTATTTCCGGTGAAATTTCGGTATAAAATTTTTTAGGTGGAATGCAGTAATTCCTATACTTACTATACGTAGTAGAGAAAGTAAAACATGAGCGAAGAAGGTGATTTTCACGGTTCATCAGGAAAGCTTTTATATTCAGTCCAAGATGCAACTATTGATATACTTCCAGAAAAGTAAAGGAAAGTTTATTTATGTGATTATACGAAACTCAAGGACTGAAAATTGAAAATTTTAAGAAATCAAATACTGTTGCAGAAGGATACGTAGCAGAAACTGTGGAGGGTAAGAAGAAAATTGCTGATCTATTACTTAGGGGGGGGGGAAGTTCAGTTACAGTTGTGAAAACAATACTTCTGATAATAGAGAAAATATGCCTCCAATAAGCACTACAAATCGTATTGGTTTTAACTGTCACTTAGTAGAGAAAGCTTTACATATTATTATCAAGGAAAATAATGTATACGTGATCATCATTAAAGTGTATTTTACGTTTTATTTAACCTGTATTTTATGTTTTGATAGCATGTTTTCCGTTTTGTTAGAATATAAAGTATAAGTTTTGCTGCCCAGTCACTATGAACTAAAGCATCACCGATTATTATACTAGTAGATAAACATAATTAAAACAAGGTGCGATATAAATACTGTGTAGTATTCATATATTGGTGTGTGACACTTTTAAAACTATCTTGACGTTGTCGATCCCTTTGGATTAGATTGGCGATGCAGATAGAAGATACTGTACCTACGACCCACAAGGGGGTGTCCGTGGGAGGAAGTTGAGAGAGAGGAGACACCGGGCGGCTGGAACCAGTAATGACGGCACACAAATGACAGGGCCGTTAATTTTTCAAATAGACACTCCCCGGCAGACGGACAGGCAGACCAGGTATCACACCCCTCACAGAGGGGGTCCAACACCCCTCAAGAGGGTTCGGATACCCTCGGCAGCCAGCCGAAAGCCGAGGGACGGAGAGAGTTACAAAGAGCATTCCTTTCCCCTGCACCCTGGAATTGACTAACGTATGAACGAAGAAATGAAATGAGAAAGGAGATGAAATGGAGGAACAGCAAATTCGGACCCGCATTCGCCTGGCGGACTGGGAAAACCCTGAAAAACCCATGGGTCAGGAAGGTCGGCCACGGTAATCGAACCCACGACCTTCCGAATGCGGGCAACAGATGAAACCGCCTGAGCCATCACGCTCGCTGTCGATTTCTTTGCTTTTTTCTGTGTTGCCAACAGTGCGCTATTCACGCATCTAAGAGTTGACTTTCTGTCCGTTAGAGCACTATGTCTGCAGTGAACGAAATCACAATTTTGAATAAGGGTTAGTATTTTTTACGCTGAACTCCTTAAGTAAATCATTGCCAACTCTTCATGGTTGCTATGATAAGTGACGTAGTCTAGTGAGATACTAGTTTTAAAAACTGGCGTACACAAAATACAGCAGATATGAAGAGTAGTTGAGAGTTTCTCTTTAATCCTCTGCAGCAAAATTATTTTCAGCTAAAACCCACTTTTTAAACTTAATATGGTGGATATTTGTGCCCTAAAGTCTGCCTAAATCTTGGATTTGTAGCTCAACACCGGAAGATTTCAAATACATGCTGAGGTATTACCAATTCTGAGGTAAAGGATGGACTGGACTCACATAAAGCTAACGGTGATTGACATGTGTGAATGTTGTTATCACTGTTACCTGTACAGGGTTTTTTTAAATTTGTATTAATACAAAGATAGGGAGGAAAACATTTTTATTTTATTTTAGGCTTTGATATCAAATTTAAAGAAGTATACATCACAAAGACAGAATTATTGGAAAATTGAACGCTTACAAGTCAAGCTTTTTATGCCAGTTCGAACAACAAAAGTAGACATTAGGGCGACTCTGGCCCACAGACAGATGCCGACAAGTGATAAGGTTCTTTGTTCTATGCCGACAAGCCCCGCCCCCTCCCTTTGAGGGCTTAGATGCTGCCTGGTAGCGCGTGCCGTTAGCCCCGCCCCCTCCCTTTATGGGCTTACTTAATGCCGCCAGGGTCTGTGCCGGCAGGTCCTCCCCCCTCCCCCATGTGGTCTGGTCGCGAGCCGGTGGCCCCACCCCCCTCCCTCCCCCATACGCTGGGTGCGTACCCTCCCTCCCCTTTGTGTTCTGGTTGGTTCCCTGTGGAAAGGTGGGAGAGTGTGTATTGTTCCTATACGCTGACTACATCCCTGCCCCCCATTGTGATTTGTCTAAATCCCTGCCGTGTGATTGGTTCCCCTGCGGATACGTCCTGTCTAAATTCCCCGCCCCTGGTGAGGTGTGTGTGGTAAGGAATGTGATTCTCGATGCCTGCCGCATATCGGCAAATCGTTTGAGTACATAATTGTGTCAATCAATTAGATAATGTTCGTCCATGCATAAAACATTATTGAAAAAAAAGGCATCGGCATCTTATTACTACTAATGTCCTCACATTGCATATCTAATGAAACGATGCTCCTCGATCGATGAAAACAATTAAGTATTTTTGATTGATTAATTGTATATGAATTGACTTGCGCACCTCCATCTAAACTCCCATTTTTACATCTACTAATGTCCAAACCTTACACTTCTAATGAAACGCGGCTAGTCGGTCGATGAAAACAATTAAGTATTTTTTGATTGATTAATGTAATTGACTCGCGCGCAACTGTTCGTCATCGTATATGTGTGGTAGCATGTGTATAATTATTACGACTAATAACATTTGTTTAATTCTACTTTTGAGGGAAAATATATTTTGGATTTATAAGAATATTACAACACTTAGATGAATCCATAGCTGAAAGGACAGAGTTGCCGTAACAGTCGTTATCGCGTGATAATTTCGCTGAATACCCGCGCGCAACCCTTCCTCCACGAAGCGTCTCCCTCGAGTGAGCGGTCGTTCAAGAGCAGCTGGAAGCTAGCATTCACTTCCCCCTCCCTCGTTGTACAGAGCGCCTCTTGCAGAGTGCGTGCCCCCTAGGCGGAGAGCGGTAAGCTGCCTCTTCCGGTGGATGACGAAGATGCCGGAAGTAGACATTTTAAAGGTTTAACGAATGCACTGCGACGGTCATGTTCACACCAAGGAAAGCTAGCATAAATCATTTGAAATGTCCGATAAGGAACTTCACGTTTCAAGATATTTTTCCAGGGTTTATTTACACATAGGGGCGGCTCTGAAAAAATAAATACGGGTAACTTACAAGTGAATATTACCTATGTTATTAAAAAATAAATGATTCGGTTAACATTATAGTTAAATATTATAAATGCTATTAAAACTAAAATGTATTCAGAACGGTGAATATTACATATGTTATAAAAATAAATAAATACGGTTAACATTATAGTTAAATATTATAAATGCTATTAAAAAAATCTGATGTGTTACACTCACATGACTTTCTCTACTCTTGTACAAACTATTTTTACAAACGCTTATTCTCCATATGCTTCATGTTAATGGAGATATCGAGATGTCAATCTTATTGATAATTTTCTTGTAGATGCAAGGGGAATATGGTAGGTTTTAAGCGATAGTCAAATATTTTAACGCTGGTTGCTATGTGGCGCATTCCATTCTCTTTGCATGTCCAGGACATAAAAAAATGAATAACGAATTTGAGAAAAAGTATAAGTATTGGAAAATTTAAGGAAATAACAAGCAATATCTCGAAAACGGTTCATTCAACAAACGAAATGTATATGACATAAATTGTGTATCTTAACGCGATCTACATTTTTTGTGTAGTAAAATTTTGTCTATCTCTTATGGTTTACCAGTTATGAAAAAGTCGTTCATAATGAAGAATACTTTTGGAGACATTCCCAGAAAATTCGAGATATACATTTTAATTATCATGACAATATCTTAAACATATGATATTTTAATCAAAATCGTTAGAGCCGTTTTTGAGAAAATTAAAATTTTCGAAAAATGTTCCATGTAAAGGGTAGTCTGGGGTGGGCGGATTTTCTTGAAAACCTTCGTGTCGCATCTCTGGAAGATACTGAACCTAAATACCAAGTTTGGTGTTTATCCGACTCTTCGTTTTTGAGTTATGCTGTTCACAGACGCACAGACACACAGACACACAGACAGACACACAGACAGACACACACACGGACATGTTTCCAAAAATGCTTTTTTTGGATTCAGTGAGTCTCAAAACATGTATTTCCGGTGAAATCTCGGTATCGAAATTTTGGGTGGAATACAATACTTCCCGTACTTACTATACGTAGTAGGGAAAGTAATAAAATGATTCGGTTAACATTATAGGTGAATATTACATATGTTATAAAAATGAATAAATGCGGTTAACATTATAGTTAAATATTACATGCGTTATTAAAAATAAATAAGCGTCCCGCTGATCGATCTTCGCCTCCAACACGTAAACTCTCCCTCTCTCCTTACAGAACCTTCACTCTCTCTCTCTCCCTCTCCTTACAAGAAATTCGAAACACGCACGAAGACCTCAAATATAAATTTTATATACGTTTTTAAATGTTTTTTCTAAAGACGTAGCGAACTTTGAGAAATTCAACGAATTATTCACTTGCGTACCCTGCTTGAAAGAAATATGCTGTACACCCCTGAAGAACGCATAGGTGTTCTCGGAAGAAATGTCCATGTAGACACTCATTAGAGGACAATGGCAGACGCTTCCACGTCATTAAACATCTTAAGAGACTTTAAGAATGCATACAAGGTCCTGTATACAGTCATTAGCGGACAATGGCAGACGTTTCCCCTACATTAAACATCCTAAGTGCTCTGAAAAACCCCAGACCCTCCGGGTAAATAACTATTAGCGATACAATAGATTTTCTTAATGATTAGCTTAATGGCTTCCTCTGTGCAGAAATTCCATCACAAACTGTGGAAAACCAAGCCTAGTCATGTTTTAAGCTTAACACAAAAAACATTTTCCCCGATAATTAATATAAATTCTACATCAAGATTATTAATGATTAAGTTTCATAGCTCTTATTTCTTTCAATAAAATATTGAATATGACTCTAGCGTTAGGAAAATTAAACGGTGAGAAGCAATATTTTCTACGCTGAAATTATAATTAAACGTATACTGTATAGATTCTGTACTTAAGCATTCGATTGTATCTTTGTCATTATTTAAATACTCACATACAAGAATTGCATGCATGATATCAAAAATTAAACTGATTTTTTTACGGTATGTTAAACAAAAAATATCATTTGGCGAGAGTGATATGAAGAATAAAATGTATTCAGAACGGTGAATATTACATATGTTATTAAAACATAAAATAAATACGGTTAACATTATAGTTAAATATTATAAATGTTATTAAAAATAAATGATTCGGTTAACATTATAGGTGAATATTACATATGTTATTAAAAAAATAAATAAATAGGTCAACATTATAGTTAAATATTACATACGTTATTAAAAATAAATAAGGCTCTCGCTGATCGATGAAAACAATTAAATAGTTTTTTATTAATTAATTGTATATGAATTGACTTGCACATTTTGCTTGCTGTCGTATGTGTTCGGATGTTACGTTGATTATTACGAGTGTATAACTATTACGACTAATAACATTTGTTTAATTCTAAATAAATAATGAAATATGGAGACTATCCTAAACAAGACACAATCCTTGTTCCTCTTCGCTAAACAACTGAAAAAGAAGCCTAGATGTAAAGGAAATTTTGTACACCCTTGACGAAAAAAACCCCGACCGCTGGGGAAGTAATCTTTAAAGATACAATTGACGTCTGTCATACCGTTAAGGGCCAGTTTGAAAGGCTTCCTAATTGCTCTACGCAGGTCACCCGTGCAAACACAGGAAAATCCTAAACCAGACAATTACAAGCCTGCTAAAACATTTTTTCCTCCAATAAGTAATTTAAATTCTACATGAAGATTATTAATGATTAAGTTTCATAGCTCTTATTTCTTTCAATAAAATATTGAATATGACACTCCCGCCGGGAAAAATTAAACGGAGAGAAGCGATATTTTCTTTTAACGCTGAAATTGTAATTAAACGCATAGCTTTCTTACAGGAAAAAAACCCTGCCCATATAGATTATAGGAATGGACTCTGTTTAAAACATGTATTTTTCACGCGTAGTGTATAGATTGTCTCAGTAAGCATTCGTGACTATTACAATTATCTCCAAGTATTATTTAAAAAAGGTTGGCTTATTCTCTTAGTAAACATAAGACGAGAACGTTTTTTTTAAACAACCCTCCATTCGAGATATTTTTTTTATTATTCCAGCAGAGAGAGAGAGATCGAACCATATTTATTTAAAAAAAAGCTTCTTTTTTCATTCACAGGAAATCTTCGAGAAAATTCGAGGAATTATTCAGTTGCACACCCTTGCAAAAATAGTTTGTATACCCTTTGAAGAATGTATACTTGGCTGGAGGAGCCTTGGAAATACCTCTGACGACAGGCTGTCGCCTCGATGGCATCTTGGACATTTATTCATTAGGGAGGCTATTGTGCTTTAAAATGGCCTAGCTATGTTTTAAGCTTTCCACAACAATGTTTTCCCCTAATAATTAATATAAATTCTACATGAAGATTATTAATGATTAAGCTTCATATCTCTTATTTCTTTCAATAAAATATCGAATATGACTCTGCGTCAGGAAAAAAATTAAACGGAGAGAAGCGATATTTTCTTTTTACGCTGAAATTATAATTAAACGCATAGCGTTCTTACAGGAAAAAAACCCTCCCCATATAGATTATAGGAATGGACTCTGTTTAAAACATGTATTTTTTCACGCGTAGTGTATAGATTGTCTCAGTAAGCATTCGTGACTATTACAATTATCTCCAAGTATTATTTAAAAAAGGTTGGCTTATTCTCTTAGTAAACATAGGAAGAGAACGTTTTTTTAAACAACCCTCCCTTCGAGAGATATTTTTTTTGAATATTCCGGCAGAGAGAGAGAGAGAGATCAACAATTAAATTAATTTTTATGGAATCCTAAACAAATAAATATGATTTGTAGAGGGTGATATGAAGAGTATGGCATTAAAAAGTGGTTCACAATTGTTCTTTGAAGCTAGCCGTTATTTACGATATAGTTTATAGATGAATGAAATATTTAATGCAAAACACCCTTATTTAACTCGGGTGACGTGCGAGGTTTGAACAGGAGAGTTCGTAGGTTCGATTCCCGGTGACTACCCTACCCGACTTTAGAACCATTAACGATTTTTATAAGCGAAGGTGTAGCCTTACAAGGAAAATTACATCAACAGAATCAATACATTATTTGCACTCTGTGATTATGATGAGTAGGCGGACGGTGCAGCGGTCGAGTCTTCACCCCACTATTACAATTATCTCCAAGTATATTCCACACAAAAAAAATTCGATACCGAGATTTCACCGGAAATACATGTTTTGAAATCCTCTGAATCCAAAAAAGCATGGCTGTGTGTGTGTCTGTGTGCCTGTGAAGCATAACTCAGAAACGAAGAGTCGGATAAACATCAAACTTGGTATTTAGGTTCTGTATCTTCCAGAGATCCGACAAGAAGGTTTTAAAGAAAATGCCTCACACCAGACTACCCTTTACATGGAACATTTTTCGAAAATTTTAATTTTCTCAAAAAAATGACTCTAACGATATTGAATAAAATATTATATGTTTAAGATATTGTAATGAGAAATGAAATGTATATCTCGAATTTTCTGGGAATGTCTCCAAAAGTATTCTTCATTGTGAACGACTTTTGCAAAACTGGTAAATAATAAGAGATAGACAAAATTTTACTACACAAAAAATGGAGTTCGCGTTAAAATACATAATTTATATCATATACATTCTTGTTCTTGAGTAAACCGTTTTCGAGATATTGCTTGTTATTCCCTTAAATCTTCCAATACTTATACTTTTTCTCAAATTTGTTATTCTTGTTTTTATGTCCTGGACATGCAAAGAGAATGGAATGCGCCACATAGCAACCAGCGTTAAAATATTTGATTATCGCTTAAAACCTACCATATTCCTCTTGCGTCGACATGAAAATTACCAATATCATTGACATCTCGATATCTCGATTAACATGAAGCATATGGAGAATAAGCGTTTGTAAAAATAGTTTGTACAAGAGTAGAGAAAGTCATGTGAGTGTAACACATCAGATTTTTTTATATTGGTTTAAATTTTCAAATACTTTTAACTTCTCTCAAGAGGTAACTCGCTATTCGTTTTTCCCGTGGTAATGTATAGAGAATAGAATTCTAAAGCCATCACATACCATCAGGCTTTTTTTTAAACATCTGTGACGTGTCTATTCACAATCGAAAGGTCGCTGGTTTGAGGAAAATTATATCAACAGAAACAATACATTATTTCACTCTGTAATTATTTTGGTAATGTAACAATAATTAACAATGAATTTTAGCGGTACATGTAAAAAATAAAATATATTTTTATTTCCTAGCGTCATATGCAGAAGCATTCCCCTTAAGGAGCGCTGGCGTGATCGATGGATTTCCCCATAACAGGTTTAGGCTTGCTTACGAAATGCCCCTGTGCGAGGCTAGCATTTCCCTCTCCTACTCGAATGGAGGGTTGTTTAAAAAAAACGTTCTCGTCTTATGTTTACTAAGAGAATAAGCCAACCTTTTTTAAATAATACTTGGAGATAATTGTAATAGTCACGAATGCTTACTGAGACAATCTATACACTACGCGTGAAAAATACATGTTTTAAACAGAGTCCATTCCTATAATCTATATGGGCAGGGTTTTTTTCCTGTAAGAAAGCTATGCGTTTAATTACAATTTCAGCGTTAAAAGAAAATATCGCTTCTCTCCGTTTAATTTTTCCCGGCGGGAGTGTCATATTCAATATTTTATTGAAAGAAATAAGAGCTATGAAACTTAATCATTAATAATCTTCATGTAGAATTTAAATTACTTATTGGAGGAAAAAATGTTTTAGCAGGCTTGTAATTGTCTGGTTTAGGATTTTCCTGTGTTTGCACGGGTGACCTGCGTAGAGCAATTAGGAAGCCTTTCAAACTGGCCCTTAACGGTATGACAGACGTCAATTGTATCTTTAAAGATTACTTCCCCAGCGGTCGGGGTTTTTTTCGTCAAGGGTGTACAAAATTTCCTTTACATCTAGGCTTCTTTTTCAGTTGTTTAGCGAAGAGGAACAAGGATTGTGTCTTGTTTAGGATAGTCTCCATATTTCATTATTTATTTAGAATTAAACAAATGTTATTAGTCGTAATAGTTATACACTCGTAATAATCAACGTAACATCCGAACACATACGACAGCAAGCAAAATGTGCAAGTCAATTCATATACAATTAATTAATAAAAAACTATTTAATTGTTTTCATCGATCAGCGAGAGCCTTATTTATTTTTAATAACGTATGTAATATTTAACTATAATGTTAACCTATTTATTTATTTTTTTAATAACATATGTAATATTCACCTATAATGTTAACCGAATCATTTATTTTTAATAACATTTATAATATTTAACTATAATGTTAACCGTATTTATTTTATGTTTTAATAACATATGTAATATTCACCGTTCTGAATACATTTTATTCTTCATATCACTCTCGCCAAATGATATTTTTTGTTTAACATACCGTAAAAAAATCAGTTTAATTTTTGATATCATGCATGCAATTCTTGTATGTGAGTATTTAAATAATGACAAAGATACAATCGAATGCTTAAGTACAGAATCTATACAGTATACGTTTAATTATAATTTCAGCGTAGAAAATATTGCTTCTCACCGTTTAATTTTCCTAACGCTAGGGTCATATTCAATATTTTATTGAAAGAAATAAGAGCTATGAAACTTAATCATTAATAATCTTGATGTAGAATTTATATTAATTATCGGGGAAAATTTTTTTTGTGTTAAGCTTAAAACATGACTAGGCTTGGTTTTCCACAGTTTGTGATGGAATTTCTGCACAGAGGAAGCCATTAAGCTAATCATTAAGAAAATCTATTGTATCGCTAATAGTTATTTACCCGGAGGGTCTGGGGTTTTTCAGAGCACTTAGGATGTTTAATGTAGGGGAAACGTCTGCCATTGTCCGCTAATGACTGTATACAGGACCTTGTATGCATTCTTAAAGTCTCTTAAGATGTTTAATGACGTGGAAGCGTCTGCCATTGTCCTCTAATGAGTGTCTACACGGACATTTCTTCCGAGAACACCTATGCGTTCTTCAGGGGTGTACAGCATATTTCTTTCAAGCAGGGTACGCAAGTGAATAATTCGTTGAATTTCTCAAAGTTCGTTACGTCTTTAGAAAGAACATTTAAAAACGAATATAAAATTTATATTTGAGGTGTTCGTGCGTGTTTCGAATTTCTTGTAAGGGGAGGGAGAGAGAGAGAGTGAAGGTTCTGTAAGGAGAGAGGGAGAGTTTACGTGTTGGAGGCGAAGATCGATCAGCGGGACGCTTATTTATTTTTAATAACGCATGTAATATTTAGCTATAATGTTAACCGTATTTATTTATTTATTTTATAAAATATGTAATATTCACCTATAATGTTAACCGAATCATTTTATTTTTAATAGCATTTATAATATTTAACTATAATGTTAACGGTATTTATTTATTTTTATAACATATGTAATATTCACCGTTCTGAATACATTTTATTTTTAATAGCATTTATAATATTTAACTATAATGTTAACCGAATCATTTATTTTTTAATAACATAGGTAATATTCACTTGTAAGTTACCCGTATTTATTTTTTCAGAGCCGCCCCTATGTGTAAATAAACCCTGGAAAAATATCTTGAAACGTGAAGTTCCTTATCGGACATTTCAAATGATTTATGCAACTTTCCTTGGTGTGAACATGACCGTCGCAGTGCATTCGTTAAACTTTTAAAATGTCTACTTCCGGCATCTTCGTCATCCACAGGAAGAGGCAGCTTACCGCTCTCCCGCCTAGGGGGCACGCACTCTGCAGGAGGCGCTCTGTACAACGAGGGAGGGGGAAGTGAATGCTAGCTTCCAGCTGCTCTTGAACGACCGCTCACTCGAGTGAGACGCTTCGTGGAGGAAGGGTTGTGCTCGGGTATTCAGCGAAATTATCACGCGATAACGACTGTTACGGCAACTCTGTCCTTTCAGCTATGGATTCATCTAAGTGTTGTAATATTCTTATAAATCCAAAATATATTTTCCCTCAAAAGTAGAATTAAACAAATGTTATTAGTCGTAATAATTATACACATGCTACCACACATATACGATGACGAACAGTTGCGCGCGAGTTAATTACATTAATCAATCAAAAAAATACTGAATTGTTTTCATCGACCGACTAGCCGCGTTTCATTAGAAGTGTAAGGTTTGGACATTAGTAGATGTAAAAATGGGAGTTTAGATGGAGGTGCGCAAGTCAATTCATATACAATTAATCAATCAAAAATACTTAATTGTTTTCATCGATCGAGGAGCATCGTTTCATTAGATATGCAATGTGAGGACATTAGTAGTAATAAGATGCCGATGCCTTTTTTTTCAATAATGTTTTATGCATGGACGAACATTATCTAATTGATTGACGCAATTATGTACTCAAGCGATTTGCCTATGTGCGGCAGGCATCGATAATCACATTCCCTACCACACACACCTCACCAGGGGCGGGGAATTTAGACAGGACGCATCCGCAGGGGAACCAATCACGCGGCAGGGATTTAGACAAATCACAATGGGGGGCAGGGATGTAGTCAGCGTATAGGAACAATACACACTGTCCCACCTATCCACAGGGAACCAATCAGAACACAAAGGGGAGGGAGGGTACGCACCCAGCGTATGGGGGAGGGAGGGGGGCGGGGCCACCGGCACGCGACCAGACCACATGGGGAAGGGGGGAGGACCTGCCGGCACAGACCCTGGCGGCATTAAGTAACCCCACAAAGGGAGGGGCGGGGCTAACGGCACGCGCTACCAGGCGGCATCTAAGCCCTCAAAGGGAGGGGGCGGGGCTTGTCGGCATAGAACAAAGAACCTTATCACTTGTCGGCATCTGTCTCTTGGCCAGAGTCGCCCTAATATGTCTACTAACAAATATACATAATGATGCCATATGCCATGCATTGGGCTGGGAGGAGTTACACGTCAGCTCCCTTAGCAGACAGGTTTGGCAAAACATAGGTAATCTAGCGTAATTTCTGTGTTTGGTTTCTTAACATGTGACAATATAAGAGGCGTATAATTTCAAATTTGCTATATAGACTTTCTTGCACTGTGAAACTGAAAGATGCATCCCTTTAGGGACATAGTGTTAATATTAAAAGATATACCGTTTATTATTTGGAAGGACGAAGACAAGAAGGACCTTTTAAACTGCGAAAGCTGGTGGGTTTAAAAGAAGTAAATATTAGAAGGGAAGAGAAGAAAAATACTTAAATAAATAAAACCATACAACCTTCATTTTTAGGGACTAATGGTTTTAATAATACCCATGTTTATGCAGCAGTAGTTCTTCTGTTCTCCATGCCTTTAGTTCAGTAATAAATTTGGTGTCTCGAATATACAAGAGTTTTGTCACTTCCACAATGTGACGCGTGTTTTTAGTCTGAATAAAGCTTCTGATCAGCATTTTGTGGCGGGAAACGGTCGTTGGGCGACTTTTGTAGCTGGAAATCGATGATCCTTGGGTCGTTGTTGCCTGTTGCAGTGTTCTTCTTCCTCGGCTATTGATGCTCGTCGGTTGTTGAGTATTTCATTCCTAGCTATATTTAATTATTAAATCTCAGGTTCTAGTGGGTGATGCAGGTTGAAAATGCACTGCGGGTTTCATGGGCGGCTAGCTTTTCCCATAATAATAACAATAATAATCCCACCACGTTAAGTTAGTCAGGAGTCCAGCTATATTCACACGAACCCCACCCTTCTGCACCCACGTGCCTCTGTAGCACCTTGTGTAGACTTGACTTCTCGATGAGATATAATAAGAATGAGAGCGGGCTCTGAGGTTTTGTCTGCCCTTATATACAGGAGCCTAGTGGCGCTCCTCTCCGCGTTTGAAAATGTAACAACGTTTCCTATTGGCCCTCAGGCCGCGTTACCCTCACATGTATGAGAATGTGTGGGTTCAGATCTGTGCGCTTGGGAGCCATGATGTAGCGTGGTACCGCTCGGTGACAGGTACGGTCTTTATGATTTCTTGGAATTCTTGCTAGCTCGCCCGTGTCTAAGAATCAGTTCTGTTCAAATGTTATATGTTGAATATTTTAACATGTTAGTGAATTAAATTATTACTGTACAATTCTTATATGTATGGTTCCGCTTTCATATGTACAATTCCTTTATATATGTATAATATATCCCCTTTCAATTTAAAATGTCAATTGCAATTGAAAGCTTTCGAAATAAAGTCGTAGTACAATCGCATATAGTCTAAGGGAAGTGCAAGAATGTTCATCCTTCGTTTTAAGGAACACGTTTCTTTAAATCAACAAATCTTCAGACTAGGCGTTAGGCATGCGCTCTACTTAAGCGTTCAAGAACTTGGAGGTCATGATGAGAGAGTTTCATCTGTAAACCATGGGAATATTTATTTTAGTTTGGTGTTGGCTACACCTTCAAGTGCATGTGAGGAGTACCGTTTCTCTTGTCTGGAAAGACTGAAAACATTTTCATGCGGTACAATGTCACAGTGTCGGCTTTCTTCATTGACTAGCAGTTCAATACAGCAGGAGTTGTCCATAGTTCCTAACTCATTGAGAGCCAAAGCTTTTACAAGGACATTACTGATAAATATGCCAGCCTGAAGGACAGGAAGGTAGATTTAATTTGCAAGAGTATGAATAGATAATTTTATTAATTTTAAATTATTGCAACATTTAATATTCATTTGTAGAAGACATAACAGCATCAGTAATAGTAGTAGTTGCGAGTGGGATGGTTCAGGCGGCAAGTCTATGCCCTGCATTCGGGAGATCGTGGGTTCGATTCCCGTGGCCGACCTTCCTGCCTCATGGATTTTTTCGGGTGTTTCCGTGGGTCGCCAGGCGAATGCTGGGAAAGATGATTACACTCCCCGAATTTCCTGTCGCTCCATTTATCTCAATTCTCATTTCACTTCACCTTTCATCTGCTTGGTTTCTTTCAGGTTTGCAAGTGTCGGTGGGAGGTCTCGGCGTGTGCATGGAAGGGGAAAAGAATGTCCTAAGGAAACCTTTGTCCTTCTGACTGCGAGGGGGTTCCGGGTCTCAACCCCCTAAGGAGGAGGGGGCCAGCTGCACTAACCAGCACTCGGGGAGTTCAGCTCTGTAAATGTTAGGGACCCTGCCCTCTTCCTGTCGTGCCGCCTTCTGTCCCCTCTCAGCTTATCCCTCCCTCCCTGGGGCGCCCCGTCAGGTGCATAGGCACAAAAGTTCTGCGTAGGTCGCGGTGCTAAGTAGTAGTAGTAGTAGTAGTAGTAACAATAATAATAATAAATGTTGTTATCAATGTTAAAATAAAGATTAATAACTTTTGTTGTGCAATGTGCAGTCACTTCACCTTTTTTTTACCACCTGCCGCCACTGCTTTGCACGACCAGGAGAAAAACACGAATGACTTGCCATTTGAGAAAAGTATAAGTATTTGAAAATTCAAATCACTACCTCACACACACACGCGCACACACACACACACACACATAAGGTATTTCACATAAATTGCGTACTTTAACGGGATCAACAATTTTTGTATAATAAGATTTTTGTCTATCTCTTACGCAAAAATCATTAAGAATGAGAAGGTTTGAGAGGCTATTTCCATAAAATTCAAGGTATGTATTTCATTTGTCATGATAAAATCTCAAACATATGGTATTTTAATGAAAACCTTTAGGTTTTTTCATAGAAAATAGACTTTCGAATTTCTTTCCATCTAAAGGGTAGTTTGGGATGGGGGATTTTATTGAAAATCTTCGTGTCACATCCTTGAAATATGCTGAATTTGAATACCAAGTGTGGTATTTAACCAACTTTTCGTTTTTGGAATATATTGTTCAAAGAAACACCAATCGCTTCTTAAGAATACTTTTTTGGACTTATGGAGTTTCAAAACGTGTATTTCCGGTGGAATCTCGATATCAAATGTTTTGTTGGGATACAATACAGCCTCTACTCACTATAGTTAAGTAGTAGGGAACGTAAAAATTAAAAAATTAGCTTTTATTTCCAAAAAATGCTTTGAATCGTTAGCTACAATTACATATCATTATTTTTGCTTTGAGTCTGTTAAAGGTTCAACAAGTGATCATTTAAATGCCCAACAACACACGGTCAGATGAGTTGTAGGGTAAAGGGGAATAGATGGCGCGGGTGGGACAGATGGCGAACCACATGATTAACCTGCAAGGAAGAAGCGGAAGACGGTTGGCTTTCTTTGTGGAAGTGATAACACTATAACAATAAGGAGTGTATTGTTTGCTTGCGATTTCAACTGTTCAGTGAAGCCCAAGAGCGAAGGTTATACGATCAGACGATATCTGGTAAGTAGAAACATTTATTAGTGTTATATGTTAGCGTTAATTCAAGTTGTAATTATGTGGTTTTGAAAGTCGATGCGGAAAGCCTGATGCATATCCTGCATTTTGACATATGGAGCATTTAAGTTCAACATGGCCATCTTGTGACCAACCAGGAAAATATGCAGAATGGGATGAGATGGCGCAATGCCATTAGACGCGTTTGTTTCAATGTTGAGCTGCTACATGCATAGATGCTGTATGTTAACTGTGAATACATTTGTACTATAGAGTTAATATGATTATTTATAGGATACGATGCCCAGAAAGCACAAACGGACAACCCAACGAGCTGCATGGTCTCTAGAGGATTTAAAGAATGCAGCACATTCTGTTATTGATGGCAAGATGTCCGTGAGGGAAGCAGCCAGAAACTTCAATATACCTTAATCAATTCTACGCAGACGTTTGCTTTAAAAAAAATTAAAGAAGACAGATTAGGATCGTCATCATGTTTGGGTAATGATGCAGAGCGGAAACTGCAAACAGCAGCTCCTACTAGACAGGTACTGCAATCTCTTGCATTTCAATTAGCTAATGCAATGGTATTAAATCATAAATTCAGTGAAGAAAAACAATTGCTGGGCGTGATTTTGTAAGATCATTTAAGGATTGCAATCCTGATCTCTCATTCAGAAAAGCCGAGGAAATTTCCTTAGCAAGGGCCCAGGGAGGAAGTATCCAAGTACTTTGAGCTACTTAACATACTGTCAAAGAGAATAACCTATTCGAGATAAACCAGGCTGCATATTCAATGTTGATGAATCCGGCTTCCAACTCAATAATAAACATGGTAAAGTAATTGCCAAAAAAGGCAGCACAGATGTTCATCTGGTTACATCTGGAGAAAAAGGCAAAACGGTAACTGTAGTAGCATGTTGCAATGCAGAAGGCCAGTTTATTCCTCCTTTTTGTATCTTCAAGGGAGTCAATATGAAACCAGAATATGCCGACGGTCTGCTCCCTGGTTCTAAGGTTGTTATGAACAGAAAATCAGCTTATATTAATGGAGAAATATTTTTGAATTGGCTAAAGAATAAATTTACTCCAAAAAAAAACCACCTGGAAAAGTTTTGCTCATTTTAGATGGACATGGTAGCCACATGTGTTTTACAGAAATGCTGGATTTTGCCGTGGAAAACAACAACTAAAATGTCATTTATGAACCTGTTAACCAGTTATGTACCATTAGGTATGGCAAAACGATCCTTACTTTTAATTTAAATTGGAATTTTGGTTAATAAGTGCTGAAGAATGTTACTCTAAATGTCATAAAATGTTCATTCAGGGCTGAAAATTTATGTTATGAACAATAAAAGAAATATAAACATAAACAGTAAGGTATTACAATACTATTTGTAAAAATACGCCATACGCCCCCCTTTACCCTGTTTACTTCGAATGCCTTTTACTTGACTGATTTTTCTTACTCTTTTGCGCATTAAAAATGATCCACACGATGTAGTTTGTAAGTAATGTTGTTCAAATTTTCAGTAAAAACTCAGAGAAAATGAGCTTAAGAAACTGGTATATGGTTTTTGCTACACATGCTCAAAATATGACATAATTTAAATTATCGTAAAAATATGTTTATATGTTTAAACTATTTTTCTGAAACAACCAAGCGACAAAAGTTCCCTATGCCAGTTTTGTTAGTATTTAAATAATATTGTACCTAGTATTTTAGTTTTTTTCAAAATTACAATTTTTATACTGTGTAAGAGGCGATTAATTAGTATAATGCAATTAGAATACGTTTTTTCTCGGTAAATACTAAAGATAGGTGGATTAGATTTAAAACTACAAGAATTAGAAATTTCACCACGGGATAAAACAAATTTTACGCCCTTGTATGGCTTCCTTGGTAGCCTATTTATAGGAAAACGGCAAGGGGGAACTATTTGAATAAGGCTTGTGATACAGAGGGAAGAGCTTCTAAAGTTAACAGGGAGCGATCAATGATACAAAACATCCCTCTCCTGTCCCTGTACTACGAGTAGTCAACCAAGTTCGGAAAATAATTAGCGGAAGGGGGAAAAAACTAACCCCAAAGAATCATATTCAATAACGATGTTTACTCCATCTTGTGGCAGCTCTTGAAAGCGTATAGGAAGTGCCATCTCTGGTTGAGCCAGCGAACTTCAAGTGTGATCAATAGTGTTTATACTAGCGCCGTGTTGCGGGTGTCAAAGGAAACAAACCGCGAATAGCTGGCGCACGTTTTAAAACTGGAGGCACGCTAAGAATGTAAACATTGAGTATAATGTATTCCTAGAGTGTCACCGCTCTAATTGGTCGGTTGCAGGCACCAGAAGTAAATGATTGGTTAACCAACCACGAGCGAACTGCCATTATTCCGACTCATTCCGTTATCCCGCTTGCAAAAGGGCCGATATACAATGAAATAATGAGTCGACATAATATTAAAAGTCTTCACTTACATCATGATGGTTTAGAAGGATGAGGCATATATGGCCCCATCTTCAGCGGGAACAGGTCGACTGAAGTCAATTTGGTGTGTTAACAAAACGGTAAAACGTTACAAGTATAAAAAGCAATTGAAAGAGATCAGTACTCTCAATAACATCAAAGAACAACCTTCAGTGTTTAAAAAATCTGATGTGTTGCACTCACATTAATTTCTCTACTCTTGTACAAACTATTTTGACAAACGCTTATTCTCCATATGCTTCATGTTAATCGAGATGTTAATTTTATTGCTAATTTTCTTGTAGATGCAAGGGGAATTGCTAGGCTTTAAGCGATAGTAAAATATTTTAAGAGCTGGTTCTTATGTGGAGTATTCCATTCTCTTTGCATTACCAGGACAAAAAAATTAATAACGCATTTCCATTTGAGAAAAAGTATATAAGTATTGGAAAATTTCATATCTCGAAAATGGTTCACTCAACAAAAAGAAAATGCATATGACATAAATTGTGTATTTTAACGCGATATACATTTTTTGTGGAGTAACATTTTGTCTATCTCTTATGGTTTACCAGTTATGCAAAAGTCGTTTACAATGAAGAATACTTTTGGAGACATTCCCAGAAAATTCGAGATATACAATTTATTTGCCATTAAAATTTTCGAAAAATGTTCCATGTAAAGGGTAGTCTGGAGTGGGGAATTTTCTTGAAAGCCTTCGTGTCGCATCTCTGGAAGATACTGAACCTAAATACCAAGTTTGGTGTTTATCCGACTGTTCATTTTTGAGTTATACTGTTCACAGACACACACACACACACACACACTCGGACATGTTTCCAAAAATGCTTTATATGCATTCAGTGCACTTCAAAACATGTATTTCCGGTGAAATCTCGGTATCGAATTTTTGGGTGGAATGCAATACTTCCCCTACTTACTATACGTAGTAGAGAAAGTAAAAATATACTTATCATCCTAAATTATTCAAGTAATTTGAAAATATTTTTAATACTTGTGGAATAAAGTTATCTCCACAGAATAGATTCAGTCTTAATAATTTGTTAAATAGGCCAACCGGTAACATCAAAGATAAGAAGACTGTCTGGTATTTATAAAATTAAATATAGTCATTGTGACAAATTTTACATTCGAAAAACAAAACGTAATCTTTCAATTCGTTTAAAAGAACACCAAAGAAACACCAAACTTAAACAAACTGATAAATCAGCTGTTTCTTTTCATTTTTGGAATAATTAGCACGAAATTGGTCAAGATATAGAATTGCTAAAACATAATTCAGCCCATTTGGATGCTTGGGGAAAAATAATTTATAATTAAACACAATCAACAATCTTTGAGCTTTGAAATTCCGCCGTTGGATGACGTCATCGCCTTCTGTCCAACCACAGAAGAAATAAACTTCTAGCTGAGTTTCTTCCATTAGACTTCATGGGCTTCACATACTTTTCTTTTGACTACGTAAGTTCAGTCGACCTGTTCCCGCTGAAGATGAGGCCATAGCCGTCTCGAAACAATCGTTTATCCTTCTAGACCATCATGATGTAAGTGAGGACTTTTAATATTATGTCGAGTCAAAATTAAATCAATTTGCTACTTCACTGTTAATAACGTCCCATTGTAACTATGTTTATGAAATCATTATTAATGTAGTAAGAACAATAACAATTGATGACAATACAACGTAATCATTACCAGTGTCGGGTAACAGATAAGGACTCTCTACCGAGATAGCCTTACTCAGGGAGTAGTGACCCTGCCCATGTGAGCTCCAGGGCCTTATGATCCGGAAGGTAAGTAACCTGTAAGTGTTCCATCCACAGGGTAACGTGGGGGATAGACTGAGTTACTAAGCGGCAGTGAATGCAATCAGCCTAGAAGACGATGATCCAAAATCAACTCCTGTCCCCCAGGTAGGGGGTTTTGCAGCAGGCCGGTACCCTACTCACGTAAAAAAACAACTTACTCATAAACTGCAAATTAATAGCACAATTGGGAATATTTAAACTAACGGACAAAATAGCAGAATACGGAAAAAACTAGTACAACCATATCTGCAGAATGGAATATGATAGGATTCCCCAAAGAACACTAAATTATAAACTAAGAGAACAACGAAGTCTGGGAAGACCTGCTAAAAGATGGAGCAGCTATAGTTTGGAGTTGGAACAGATCACCACTGATCTAATCCCTGTTTGTATGAAGATCATCAACATCATCATCATCATTATTATAAGTATTAAAGCGTCGTCCTCCGTGGTGTAGTGGCTACCAAGTTAGCCTCTATTTCAAACCCGGCGGAGGGCGATGGAGTTTTTAGGGCGTAAAAATCCTTAGCATGGCTTCCTTTGGAAGGGAAGAAAAGCCGGTGGTCCCGTGTCGTAGATTTACGGCACGTAAAATAGCCTTAAGCCTGATCAAGAGGCCTCTGAGCAAAATTACCGATCTTTCACGCCCAACATAGAATGGGATGCTAAGGACCACTGCAGTTAAAAGAGCGTCCATAAATTAAAAAAAAATTACTAAAGCACCAAAACATCCAAGTGCTCAACACAATAATGTTGGCCAGCTTGAACGATCGCTTATGGCCGACGTAAACATCATTTCAGAATTTTTTTTCATTTTTTTACACAGCCTTAGCTAATCAGATGGGAGGGGCTGAATTCCTTCCAGGTCAGTTTTTTCTTCTTCTTCATCCTCCTCCTCCTCCTCCTCCTCCATGCTGCTGCTGCAGGGATCAACAATGAAATCACTCAGCCCATAAATTTCACTCCTCTAAGTCCACTTGATGAATGAATGACCGTCTAATTTCCAGTGTAACAACCTTATTCCTTCATCTATTAGCCTTCATACATTGGAGAGCTTTTAACTTGCGTTATTTCTAGTAATATGGCACTTAGCTTGGCTCCACATTGACTCGATAGGATTTAAAACGCAGTGATCAGGAGGAATTTTAAGGACTGTGTGGCCACCTATCTCTGCCATAGTGTCAACAAGTTTGTCATATCTTTTATACAGGTTGGCATCCCTGCCTCATCTTTCACTATGTCATTTTCTATGTCAAGACCCCTTTTACTTTCTCTACCACGTACATAGCAGGTAAAGAAGGTACTGCATTCCACACAAAAATCCGATACCGAGATTTCACCGGAAATACCTGTTTTGAGATTTCTTGAGTAAAAAAGAAACACTTTTAGAAAAAGGCCCGTGAGTGTGTTATGTGTGTGTATGTGTGTGTGTGAGTGTGTTATGTGTGTGTGTGAGTGTGTTATGTGTGTGTGTGTTATAAGCAGCATAACTCAAAAACAAGACGTCGGATAAATACCACACTTGGTATTTGGGTTCAATACCTTCCAAAGATTCGACACGAAGGTTTTGAAAAAAAATCTGATGTGTTACACTCACATGACTTTCTCTACTCTTGTACAAACTATTTTTACAAACGCTTATTCTCCATCAACTTCATGTTAATCGAGATAAAGATTTGCAGACTCTATCTTATTTGCTAATTTTCTTGTAGATGTAAGGGGAATATATATTTACAAGGGCAATATAGAAATACAGTAGCCTTTAAGCATATACATATCTCTTAATAGCTGGTTGCTAGGTGCAGCACCATTCCCTTTCCCACAGATTAATACTCTTTGCATATCCAAGACCAAAACAAAATGAATAACGAATTCTCATTTGAGAAAATAAGTATTGAAAAATTTAAGGGAATAACAAGCAATATCTCGAAAATGGTTCACTCAACAACAAAATATATATGACATAAATTGTGTATTTTAACGCGATCTACATTTTTTGTGTAGTAAAATTTTGTCTATCTCTTATCGTTTACCAGCTATGCAATAGTCGTTCACAATGAAGAATACTTTTGGAGACATTCCCAGGAAATTCGAGATATGCATTTTATTTGTCATAAAAATATCTTAAACATATGATATTTTAATCTAAATCGTTAGAGCCATTTTTGAGAAAATTAAAATTTTCGAAAAATGTTCCATGTAAAGGGTAATCTGGGGTGGGGAGATTTTCTTGTAAACCTTCGAGTCGCATCTCTGGAAGATACTAAACCTAAATACCAATTTTGGTGTTTATCCGACTGTTCGTTTCTGAGTTATGCTGTTCACAGACAGACATACACACACAGACAGACACACAGACACACACACGGACATGTTTCCAAAATGATTTTTTTGGATTCAGGGGGCCTCAAAACATGTATTTCCGGTGAAATCTCGGTATCGAATTTTTGGGTGAAATACAATACTTCCCCTACTTACTATACGTAGTAGAGAAAGTAAAAATCCCTCAACTACCCTTCCACAGAAGTATTGTATTCCACCCAAAAATTTGATACCGAGATTTCACCGGAAATACATGTTTTGAGGCCCCGGAATCCAAAAACAAAAAGAATTTTTGGAAACATGTCCGTGTGTGTGTCTGTCTGTGAACAGCATAACTCAGAAACGAACAGTCGGATAATCACCAAACTTGGTATTTAGGTTTAGTATCTTCCAGAGATGCGACACAAAGGTTTTCAAGAAAATTTCCCCACCCCAGATTACCCTTTGCATGGAAGATTTTTCGAAAATTTTAATTTGCACAAAAATGGCTCTAACGATTTTGATTAAAATATCATATGTTTAAGATATTTTTATGACAAATGAAATATATATCTCGAATTTTCTGGGAATATCTCCAAAATTATTGTTCATTGTGAACGACTTTTACATAACTGGCAAACCATAAGAGAGAGACAAAATTTTACTACACAAAAATGTAGATCGCGTTAAAATACACAATTTATGTCATAAATTTTGTTGTTGAGTGAAGCATTTTCGAGACATTGCTTGTTATTCCCTTAAATTTTCCAATAGCTATATCTTTTTCTCAAATGGGAAGTCGTTATTCATTTTTTGATGTCCTGGACATACAAAGAAAATGGAATACTCCACATAGCAACCAGCTCTTAAAATATTTGACTATCGCTTAAAGTCTACCAATTCCCCTTGCATCTACAAGAAAATTAGCAATAAGAGTAGCATCTCGATTAACATGAAGCATATGGAGAATAAGCGTTTGTAAAAATATTTTGTACAAGAGTAGAAAAAGTCATGTGAGTGTAACACGTGAGATTTTTTAAAGAAGGGCTCTAAAGATTTTAATTAACATATTATATAAGAAAGATATTTACATGAGAAATAAAATGCCTATCTTGAATTTTCTGGAAATAGCCTGTGAAGTTCCTTTTCATTCGGAAGGAATTTTGTATTATCTTGTATAACTGTTAAATGTTAAGGGAAAGGCGAAAACCTACCATATAAAACATGTAAATCTCTTCAAAACACACAGTTTACTTAAAATAACTTTTTTCTGTTGTGTAAACCGTTTCTGAGATATCCGTTATAAAGGTACGAATGGTTCAGTACTTGTCATTCTTTTCAAGTGTCATCGATTTTCAGTTGTTTCTCGCGATGTCATGGAAACAGTATGGAATTTTAAGGCCAGCATATAGCGTCCAGTTGTTAAACATTTGACTATCGCTGTTCTCTTGCTATCTGTAACAAAATGTGTAATGTAGCTGTTTCTGTAAAGGTGTTTTTATAAAATGTAGTAGACAGATAAATAAGATTTAATATGAACAGCTTGTACACCCACTAATAAAGATATTGGTTAGAGAAGGTCATGCGAATGTATCACATCAGAATTTTTTACACCACCACCTATTGGGAAGGCGCTCTAATTTCACAGTGATGGAAGGTATTATGCATAACAAGTACACTATTCGGTACAAGTGAAGGCAAGACATTCTTGAACCGTCATCTCCTCGTGATAATCGGTTTTCTTTGACTCCATCAATGGCTCTAAAAATCCCCATCACTTCCGATGTGTAGCAAAATAAAGCGTTTCCCTTTTCCTGTCGGATTGTTTAGACCAGCGCTTAGTCCTGAAAGGAATGCTTGTTTTTTGACAGTGGAACCCACCCACACCTTGAAGCTTGTATGTCTCTCGTTCACCCAGGTCTCATCCAGGAAATACAAGTTACGCTCCTGCTTCCTGTATGCAGCGCTTTTCCTAAACAAATCTGATAAGATAGATTCATATGACTTTCTCTACTCTCTATTGTTTATTAGCGAGTATATAATCCATTCTTAATAAGGCTCAGTTTTCTATTTCATTTTAGTGTAAATAAACCTTTGTAGAAATACCTAATTACACATTTCGTTATAGATACAAAGAGAACAGCGATAGTCAAATGTTTAACAACTGGACGCTATATGCTGGCCTTAAAATTCCATACTGTTACCATGACATCACGAGAAAAACTGAAATTCGATAGGACTTAAAAAGAAGAAGAAGTATTGAACAAACCAAACCATTAACAGCGGATATCTCGGAAATGGCTGATGCTACAAAAAGTTTATTTGAAATAAATTGTGTGTTTTAAAGAGATACACATTTCTTGTGTAGTACGCTTTCGTCTATCGCTTAACGTATACCAGTTATACAAGATTAATAAAAATGTCCTCCAAATGAAGTGGACTTCACAGGCTATTCCCAGAAAATTCAAGATATTCATGTTATTTAGAGTGTAAATAGATTTTATATACGGTATTTTAATCGAAATCGCTAGAGTCAGTTTTTAGAAAATAAAAAAGTTTGAAAAATTCTCCATATAATGTATAGTCTGGTGTAGAGGGATTTTCTTGAAAATATTCGTGTAGTATTCCTCGGAAGACGCTGAACTTAAATATCAAGTTTTATATTTAATCGATTTTTCATCTTTGACTTACGTTGTTCATAGACGTATATACACACACTTACACGCGCACCTAAAGATCTTTTTCTAAAAATAAGGTCCTTTTTTTATTCAGGGGCTCTTAAAACGTGTATTTTCGGTGAAATATTGACAAATAATTTCTTACTATACCCAAGTAGTAGAGAAAGTAAACAAAAAAACCTTATGTTACATTCATATTGTCGTGTACCTCAATATTTTGTAATTACTTAACTTCAGAGGAGGGCAACTCGCTTATGAGAGGGATCGTTAATCAAACAAAGAACGTTAATTTGAGAGGCAACGACGAGGGACGCAGCTAAAGTTATCTCAAAAATATTCTTACACTAACATAATTCCTGGCTGAAGGGAGAGGCAAGGATTCTATGCTACCATAATTAAAACGGCAAAGAAATGGATAGCTGGATTTATTATAAAATGTTCTCTTACCCCATGTGTCTGCCGGGCGAGGACGCCATGTCGTAGACAGTTATCCGTCTAACTCTCGCGAACACTAGTCCCAGAATACTCAGAAAACCCAGGCTAAGCTTGGCGTCACTAACGCCATATCCCCACCAATGAGACTGTTTCCCCTCAATCGCCCCTCCTCAGATAAACTGCCAACCTTCGACTTGGGTAACCAGAGGACGTATTACTATTACTATAATCTGTGCACATGCCACAATATGAGTTTCTCTGCCCAGTATTGTTTATTTCTCTCACGATTAGTTTCATTACACATTTTGTTGTAGATACAAGCGGGAAGGTGAAACCTAATCGACAATCAAATGAATGTTGAAAATCAGGTCACTATATGTTGGTCTTAAAATTCCATACTCATGTTTTGTTGTATAGCAATTTTGTGTACCCCTTATGGTTTGCCAGTTAAAGAAAATTATGCAAAATTCCTTCCTAATGAAGAGGACTTCATTAGATATTACCAGAAAGTTCAAAACATACGTTCTATTTGTCATTTAGATATTCTAAATATGTAATATTAAAATAATAATACTTATAGCCATTTTTGGAGAAAATGGAAAATAAAAAATACGTTCCTGTAATTTGTAGGCCGGTGGGTAATTAAGAATCTTCGTGTGGCATGTTTGGAGCAATTTAGTTTTACGGAAGTGAAATTTAGGGATGGGAAATAGAGCACGGAAATATAACTCATTTTGGAAAAGAATTCCTTTAGTTTTACATGGCACATCAAATTCTGGGATAATGAGGGAGGTGGGGATGTTATGAAGACACGGTAAACTATAAAATAAGAGCAGTGAAGTACTGGCTGAGACTGATATAGGAAAATAATTCCACACAGCGTGAAAATGTTATAAATATCAGCGAGAAAACCTGTCTCCTAAGTTGGTAGCTGAACTGGAAAGGTTGAGGTGAATAGGCATGGAGTCAATGTGGCAAAGAGGTGAAATAAATGACAGAAGCATATGGAAAAGTTTCAAATGAAGACTAATGCACATCAACCAACAGAAAATTGAATTGGGCTGTAAAATTAAATCTTCTCTAAGTCTAACAAATGCAATAAAATTGAATTCAGGTAAAGGGGCACATATACTTAACTTAAGAAGAAAGGAAAGATCATGGCATTGTTTACACTGGAAGGCTGGAGGACACAGAGAATGACTGGCAATTCTAGCAGGAGAATATTTGCATTGTGTGGTTTGTGTAAACACTGGGTATATATTTTGGCGGAATGCATTGAGAGAACCAACGAACAATTAAACTCAAAGAAAAAGTCTTAAGCCATCCTTGAAGGAGCCTGGTATTTTGGAATCTACTGACTGACCAGAGGAACTGGCAAAACATAGGCAATTACTTGGCTAAAGTGCGCGAAACCAGGCCAAATTTATTCATTTAGTCACAGTCAATTTATTTTATTTTTATTTCTCTTTTTTCTATCTTTTTGTCACCTTTAACATGTATCTTAAATATATACCTATGTACGGTCAATGACCCATGCGCTATGTATTTCTGTAATAACTTTAATAATTTAATAGCAATAAGGATATGTTAACTACATACCTGCCAGCAGCCAGCCAGCCAGCCTGTCTACCAACCTAACTAACTACCTACCTGCCTGCCTGCCTAACTACCTACCTACCTACCTACCTACCTACCTACCTGTCTGTCTGCCTGCCTGCCTGCCTACCTGCCATTCCAACTACCTACATATCTGCATGCCTGCCTACCTAACTACCTACCTACCTGCCTACCTACCTAACAGTCTATCTATCTACTGCCTGTCTGCCTACCTAAATACTTACCTGCCTAACTGCGTACCTACCTAGCTATCTACTTACCTACCTGCCTACCTAACTGTCTAATTGTCTGCCTATCTACCTACCAACCTGCCAGCCTACCTACCTACCTAAATACATACCTACGTACCTGCATAACTACCTAATTATGGGCAGCATTTTTAACGCTTAAATAATACCATTCTAATTATAATATAAAATATAATAACAGCCCGCCTTAAAGCAATTTGTGTATACTATAATATATAAAAAAGTGCATATTACTGTCATTGTATTATGTTTATATTATCATGTACATGTATAATAATGTTATGTAATTTAACAATGTAGCAATGTAGGAGCTGTGAGAACAGAAGCAAAATACCTTCCGTAGCAAACAGAATTACAAGGTAGAAGCAGAAAGTTGCTAACAGTGAGGTAACGTTGAGACAACAGTAAATTAAAAAGTTTAATAATGCTAATAATAATTCTTGGAACAATAATGTAATATTTAAAAGAGTTTATAAATAGCCAATCAAAAATAGTAAACCTAAAAGTTGAATAAAAGTATTCTATTGGAGTAGGACGAGCCAATCAGAGACTTGAAATAGAGTAAATGTACGAATTTAGGCGGTAGACGCTAGACGCTACAAGAAAGCGTTCACCAGCAGTTCGATTTTATACTATTCAGTGTGAGACAAAGTTACATTACGGCGAGAATAATATAAAGTTTACGTGTTAAAAAGTGCAAATAACAATAATCTCACAGCTCTCTATGTCAGTGAAGTGTTATTTAATCGTGTGAAGGATTAATAAAAGGGGTGAAGTAAAAAAATTATAATTTGTGTAAGCCTTCATTCCTTTGCCGTACTACCCCTGCTAAGAGATACGTGTTTCTGCAAATTAGTACCGACGCAGCCGAGGCATACATATATAATATTTAAATAAACATTAAAATACAACGTTTATTTTTAAAAGGGGGCGAAGGCTACCGGAAAAGTGAACGTGGGGCGAAGGCCACCGGAAAAGGAATCGTGGGGCGTAGGTCACCGAAATTTTGTATCGTACGTGCGTGGTCTAAACAATTTCAAGTTTGGCGTACCAACAGTGGAGCACCAACAATCCCCATCAATTACGTGCCTGACTACCTCTAACTACCTACATGCCTACCTACCAATCTGCCTACCTTTATAACTTCTTAACTACCTACCAGCATACCTGCCTAACTTTATAGCTACACACGTATCTGCCTACCTACCTGCCTGCTACCTATCTAACTTTATATCTACCTACGTAACTGCGTACCTACGTAACTACCTATCTGCCTACCTATCTAGCTACTTGGCTACCTACCAACCTGCATACCTACTTAACTACGTATCTGCCTACCTAACTTTATATCTACCTACCTAACTGCTTACCTATCTAGCTACCTATCTGCCTACACACCTAGCTACTTGCCTAACTACCAATCTGCATACCTACTTAACTATGTATCTGCCTACCTACCTGTCTGCTACCTACCTAACTTTATATCTACCTACTTAACTGCTTACCTACCTAACTACCTATCTGCCTATCTACCTAGCTACTTGCCTAACTACCAATCTGCATACCTACTTGACAACGTATCTGCCTACCTACCTGCATGCTACCTACCTAACTTTATATCTATCTACTTAACTGCTTACCTACCTAACTACCTATCTGCCTATCTACCTAGCTACTTGCCTAACTACCAATCTGCATACCTACTTGACAACGTATCTGCCTACCTACCTGCATGCTACCTACCTAACTTTATATCTATCTACTTAACTGCTTACCTATCTAACTACCTGACTACCTACCTAGCTACTTGGCTAACTGCCTAACTGTCTACCTACCAACCTGCATGCCTACTTAACTACGTATCTGCTTACCTATCTGCCTGCTACCTATCTAACTTTATATCTGCCTATATACCTAACTACCTACCTGTGTAATTATCAACCTGCCTACCTATTTAACTACCTGCCTGCCTGCCTACCTACCTACCTATCGCCTGTCTGTCTTATGTCGATTACATACAGGCGTTCTTTGATCGCTGACAGAACCACTTCTTTCAAATTTATCGACCAAACGTCGAATCGTTCTCTCGCAGGGACGATTATGCACACCGTAAACTTCACGCAATACACGGAAGGTTTGGCGAACAGATGATCCATTATGATAATAAATTTTCACAATTTTTACGCGTTGCTGAATACTGTAACGTTCTATGGCTATTTGTCAATAACAACGGCAGCTATCAAGTGTTAAAGATAGGACGCTCTTGTTGAAAGACCCTATATTATGTAGTTATTAATGCTTTGAATGTTCATTACTTGGTCATTCTTTTAAGTCCTTTCAACATTCATTTGTTTCTCGTTATTATATGGAAACAGTATGGAATGCCACTAATAAACGATAGAGCGTAGAGGTCATGTGAATGCATCACAACATAATATTTTTTTCTATATGCTCTTAAAAGCATCGGAACTAATATCGCGTTTCTGGAGATTACGCGTTTCACGACGTACACTTCCAGGGTGAGAGTTATATTGGCTTTTCTCTCGCACGACGGACAAATTCCGTGGTGGTAAGATTCATTACATGGTTTCCTTTACTCTGGGAAATTGAATAACATTCAGTCGAGTGCTTTGCATATTTCATTTACCGAAATACACACAGCTTTGCTCTTTTTAACCCGCGAGAATCCGGCAGTAGCGCTCTGAGCCACCGAGGTATGCAATATCGTTACACATTTCCCCTCCAGGTGGCACTGCAATACGCAGATATTGTATCTACAGAAATCGAAAAACTGAGGCTATTTCGCGAAAATTGCTTCTTCAGTCTTAAATACTCCACGAAACCTGAGACAACAGCGACGTTGGTATAGCAAAAATCTGATGTGTTGCATTCACATGATTTTCAAAGCAGACTTCGTGTCGATCAAGCTAAACTTTCATTACTTGTTTACTGATTTTGTAGGCATAAGAATCTTACAGTAGCGTAAAGCGATAATCGGTTTAAAAAACATTCTAATCTGATACACTCACATCACTTTCTCTACTCTTGTACAAACGCTTATTCTCCACCTACTTCATGTTAATCGAGATAAACATTTGCAGAAACTATCTTATTGCTAATTTTCTTGTCGGTGCAAGGGGAATATGGTAGGCTTTAAGCGATAGTCAAATGTTTAAGAGCTGGTTGCTATGTGGCGCATTCCATTCTCTTTGTATGTCCAGGACATAAAAAAAAAGAATTTTTGGAAACATGTCCGTGTGTATGTCTTGTGAATAGCATAACTCAAAAACGAAAAGTCGGATAAATACCAAACTGCGACATGAAAGTTTTCAAGAAAATCCCCTACCCCAAACCTCCTCTTACATGGAACATTTTTCGAGAACTTTTATTTTCTCAAAAATGGCTCTAACGATTTTGATTAAAGTATCATATGTTTAGTAGTAAAATTTTGTCTATCTCTTATGGTTTACCAATTATGTAAAAGTCGTTCACAATGAAGAATACTTTTGGAGACATTCCCAGAAAATTCAAGATATACAATTTATTTGCCATAAAATGTCTTAAACATACGATACTTTAATCAAAATCGTTAGAGTCGTTTTTGAGAAAATAAAAATTTTCTAAAAATGTTCCATGTAAAGGGAAATCTGGGGTGGGCGGATTTTATGAAAACCTTCGTGTCGCATCTCTGGAAGATACTGAACCTAAATACCAAGTTTGGTGTTTATCCGACTGTTCGTTTCTGAGTTATACTGTTCACAGACACACACATTAACATGTTTTCAAAAATACTTTTTATGGATTCAGGAGGCCTCAAAACATGTATTTCCGATGAAACCTCGGTATCTAATTTTTGAGTGCAATGCAATACTTCCCCTACTTACTATACGAAGTAGAGAAAGTAATAACTAACGAATTCCCATTTGAGAAAATATATAAGTATTGGAAAATTTACGGGAATAACAAGTAATATCTCGAAAATAGTTCACTGAACAAAAAAAATGTAATTGACATAAATTATGTATTTTAACGCGATCTACATTTTTGTGCAGTAAAATTTTGTCTATCTCTTATGGTTTACCAGTTATGCAAAAGTCGTTCACAATGAAGAATACTTTTGGAGACATTCCCAGAAAATTCACGATATACATTTTATTTGTCATGAAAGTATCTTAAATATATGATATTTTAATCAAAATCGTTATAGCTATTTTTGAGGAAATTAAAAGTTTCGAAAAATGTTCCATGTAAAGGGGATTTTGTTGAAAGCCTTGGTGTTGCATCTCTGGAAGTTACTGAACCTAAATACCAAGTTTGCTGTTTATCCGACTGTTCGTTTCTGAGTTATGCTGTTCACAGACATACACACACGGACATATTTCCAAAAATACCTTTTTTGGATTCAGTTGGCCTCAAAACATGTATTTCCGGTGAAATCTCGGTATCGAATTTTTGGATGGAATGCAATACTTCTAGAGAAAGTAAAAAAGTATGGCTACGTAACACTTTTGAAACGCCATGCTATTTACATGACCACGAGAGAAAAACAAAATGAATAGCGAGATACCACTTGAAAAAAATCTGCTGTGATATATACACATGACCTTCTTTATCCTCTATCGTTTAGTATGTATCATACTAAAGCATAATTTTCTGTCTAGTACATTTACTCTTGATAAACCTTTGTAGAAACAGTTACATTACACTTTTGGCTATAGATACAAAGAGAACAGCGATAGTCAAACTTGGTATTTAGTTCTGTGTCTTTCAAAGATGCGACAGGAAGATTTTCAAGAAAACTCTCACACCCCAGACTACCCTTTAAATGGAATATTTTTCGAAAATTTTGAATTACCCAAAAATGCCTCTAAGGATTTTGATTAAAGCATCATATGTTTAACATATTTTTATGGGAAATAAAATGTATATCTTGAATTTCCTGGAAATGTCCCCCAAAGCCATCTTTATTCTGAATTACTTTTGCAGAACTGGAAAACCGTAAGAGATAGAGAAAATTTTAGTACCCAAAAATGTAGATTTCGTTAACGCACACAATTTATGTCATATACATTTTTTTCTGCTGACGGAATCATTTCCGAGATAGTTGTTTCAATTTTCCAATACTGATTCATATTCTCAAATGGGAATTCGTTATTCGTTTTTTTATATCCTGGACATACAAAGAGAATGGAATGCGCCATATAGCAACCAGTTCTTAAACATTTGACTATCGCTTATAACCTACCATATACCCCTTGCATCTACAAGAATTGGCAATACATCTGCAAATATTTGTTTGTTTAATATGAAGTAGACACAGAATAAGCGTTTGTAAAAATAGGTTGTTCAAGAGTAACGAAGGTCATGTGAATGCAACACATCAGATTATTTTTTATGCTGAGAAGGCGAATGCTGGTAACTCTTAACTCTAGGGACCTCAAGCACATTTGAGCATCATAGACAGGAGAAAATGCATTTTATGAACCAATTTTCAGAATTGGTACAAAAGCAATGTAATAATTCATAGAGAAATTCAGCATATTGTGAAATATTGTATTTTTATTAGTGTTGAGTTTATCAGTAAGATAATAATACTAATAATAATAACAAAAGTGTTGATGAAGTGTATGCAATAAAAATATATATTATACTTTCTTCTTATAAATGGAAAGTTTCGGAGACGAGTTTTTAGGTAAGGTAAATGCCAGCAGCAATATGTGAAAGTGCGGCACAGATGTCTTCTTTCTGAGATTCATGACAGTCCGGGAACAGCTGAGGCCTACCTTCATGATTTATGGTACTGTGGTAGCTGATAAATGAAAGCAAAGTATACAGAGAAAGCTACCTGCTGTAAGTTAGTACAGTTGGAAGAATGATTGAAAATTCGAGATACAACAACAAATATGATGTGTTACATTCACATGACTTTCTCTACCCTCATTTATTATCTGCCTGTGCAAACTATTCTTTCGTTAGTTCTATCTATTTCGCTATAGATAAAAACGGAACAGCGATAGTCAAATGTTTAAGAACTGGAGGCTATATGCTGGCCTTAAAATTCCCTACTGTTTCCTTGGCATCACGAGAAACAACTGAAAATCGACAGGACTTGAAGGAGATGACAAAAAATTGAATAATTCGAACAATTAGTAAGGGATACCTCGGGCATGGCTTATGCCACAAAAAACTTATTTAAATAAATTGTGTGCTTTAAGAGATCTAAAGTTTTGTGCAGTACGTTTTCGTCTATCGCTTAAGCTCTACCATTTAGACAAGATAATACAATAAACAGGACCTCACAGGCTTCGAAATACAAAATATACATTTTGTCATGTAAATATCTCTAATATATTGTATTTTAATCACAATGTTAGAACCATTTTTAGAAAATAAAAAAATTTAAAATTCTTTCATGTAAAGAAAACTTTGAAGTGAGGGATTTTCATCCAAATCTTCATGTCGCACCTTCGGAAGGTACTGAATCTAACTACCAAGTTTGGTACTTTTGGAGTTTTTCTGTTCACATGTATGGACCGTTTTCTGAAAATGCTTCTTTTTTGGATTCAAGGATCCTCAAAACATGTATTTTTGGTCAAATTTCGATATCCAATTTTTGGATGGAATGCAACACTTCCTCTACCTAAATTGTTCTCTGGTGTAGTGGTTCCATGTTATCTTCTACTTCCCAAGGTCGCGGGTTCAAACCCAGCTGAAGGCGATGGATTTTTTTTCTGGCGTAAAAATCCTTAGCATGGTTTCCTTCGGAAGGGAAGTAAAGTCGGTGGTCCCGTGTCGTAGATTTACGGCATGTAAAAGAACCTCAAGCCTGATAAAGAGACCTCTGAGCAAAATTACCGGTCTTTCACGCTCAATATAGAATGGGATGCTAAGAACCATAGTAGTTAAAGAGAATCCATAAATAAAACTCAATTTTTTTCTGTGCCTACTAGGTACATGGTAAAGAAAGTAAAAATGTCGAAATTTTATGTTTTTACGATGAAAATAAACTTCCAAATCATGGAAGCATTAGAACCAAAAACAAAGAATATGTGGGAAATGATTAAATACACAACAAATTTTATTTCACTTAAATTACGTACTTTAACAAGATCTACATCTTTGTGGGGTAAGATTTCGTGTATCTCTTAGAAGTTATAGAACTCGTTCAGATGAGGACTTCACAGACTGTTCCATTAAATTCAAGATACCCATTTTATTTGTCATGTAAATATCACAAATATATGCTATTTTAATCAAAACCTTTAGAGCATTTTTTCAGAAAAGATTATTTAGGGAAAACGTGCTCTTTTAAAGGTTAGTTTGGATAGAGGGATTGTGTTGAAAATCTTCGTGTCACAACTTAGAAATGTACTAAACGTGAATACCAGGTTTGGTACTTATCTAAAGTTTAGCTTTTGAATTATGATATGCACACACACACACACACATACGGACCTTTTCCCAGGAATGCTTTCCATTTCTCTATCACATACATACTAGGTAGTTAAGGTACCCCATTCCACCTAAAAACTCAATAGCGAGATTTTACCGAAAATGTGTGTTGTGTGAACCCTGAATCCAAAAAAATAGTCATTTTTAGAAAAGGTCAGTGTGTGTGTCCGGTTGAGATGTGTCCAGGTGCGGGTGTTTGTGAACAGTGTAACTCAGAAAGGAAAAGTTAGATAAATACCAAACTTGGTATTTAGATTCAGTACCTTCCAGAGATGCGACACGAAGATTTTCAAGAAAACACCTCACCCCAACTAACGCTTACATGGTTCATTTTTCAAAATATTTTATTTTTCAAACAATGCCACTAGCGATTTTGGTTAAAATAAGGTTTAAAATTTAAAATCTTAAATTTTCTGAGAATAGCCCGTGAAGCCCCCTTAACTCGGAAGGAATATCGCATAACTTGTATAACTGGTAAAAGTTAAGCGATAGACGAAAACGTACTACATAAAAAATGCAGATATCTTTAAAGCACACAATGTATTTCAAGCAACTATTTTCGGGCCATAAGCCATTTCTGAAATATCCGTTATTATTGTTGAATTGCTCAATACGCTGTTATTCTTTTCGAGTGCTGTCGATTTTCTTGTTTCTCGAGATGTCATGGAAACAGTATGGAATTTTAAGGCCAGCATATAGCGTACAGTTGTTAAACATTTGACTATCGCTGTTCCCTTTGTATCTATAACGAAGTGTGTAATGTAGCTATTTCTGCAAAGGTTTTTTTTATAAAATGTAGTAGAATGATAAATAAGCTTTTGTAAGAATAGTTTGTATACCCAATGTGAATATAGCACGTTAGAATTTTTTAAAGAAAGTAATTGCTGATAAGTTTTAATCAAACTATGGTATAGTTAAGAAAATAATTCTACACATACTTGTTATTCTATAAAAGTGGATGAGTGAACTTAGAAGACAAGCATGTACATCCTGTAAATCTTCAGTCGTTTCTTTAAAACGTTTCTGAGGTAATGGGTAGTGAATTAATGAGATTTAATATTTACGGCATCGAGATTATATGCTCTTTAGCCTCCCTTTCCCAATTTCTCAGGGTAAACTGTTACCATACAGTTTCAGAATTTGCATTTTCACTACTTCTGGTACAGTAAGTATGTTCTTGAACGAAACAAAGAACGACGAGTGGGTGAAAGAGGAAATCCTATTGTTTCCGCATGAACCCATTTCCAGCTCAGCAGATAGATTCTTTAAAACATTACACAAAGGAAGGAATTCTAGAAAGAGAGAAACGAGGGAAGAAAGTTCGAGAAACGGAGAGGGGCACAAAGAAACAGTGAAAGAAAGAGACAGAGAGAGGGAGAGAGGAAGAAAGAGAGACAGAGAAAAAAGAAAGATAAAACGGAAAAAAGGAAAGAGAGAAACAGGGAAGGAACAAGAAAGAGAGCGAGAAAGAAAGAACTAGAGAAAGGGAGAGAGAAAGAAAGAGAGAAAGAGAAAGAAAATCAGAGGGAGACAGTAAGAAAGAGAGAGAGGTACAATAAAGAGAGAGAGGGTGAAAGAAAGGGAGAGGGAGAGATAGAAAGTAAAAAAGCGGGAGAGAAACAGGGGGAGAAAGAGGGAGAGAGGGTAGGGAAAAAGAGATAGAAGAATCAAATGCAGAGGGAGGGAGGGAGAGACAGAGTAACAACTGTTTGTGATGGCATGACAAGAAACCTTATCAATTGTTTAAGACAAACGGTTATATATCATTGATCCGGCATACGATGCAAATGTGCATTGTTCCCAGTCAAATGAAGCCTCCCCCATGCTTACACAGGCCTGAGTATCTGCAACCAAATGAGATACTGTAAAGCTTTGTCAACCAATGCAGAGCGAAGAATAGGAGAAGAATATAATGGAATCATTCTGTGGGTTAAACGATGTCTCGTAGCAGTGGAAGAGAGTGAAATCATGCGCGCAGGTATGAGAGTTTAAAATGCTGTACCCTTGAGTTGTCGTTAAGGAGAGGAGCTTTAAACAACGCTGATGTCCTACATTTGCATTTTTATATGGATTCTAACATTCCTGTGAAGGTCGATTTTTCTGTCTACTTATGTAATTGATTTAAACCTTTACAGAAATAGCTTCATTACATATTTCGTTGCAGGTACAAAGGGTATAGAAGAAGTCAAATCGATTGAATAGTGACAGCACCTTAAAAAATTACAAAAGTAGAGGCATATCTCGAGCGAAACGGCTCCGTGGTAACGTGTTAGATTCGAATTCCAGGGGTGCCGTGTTCGTTTTCAGTCGACTGTCCACCCCGAACTTGGGTTTTTCGTTGATTTCCCTGGTCGGTAGGCGAATAGTCGATTGGTTTCTTATTTACTACGCTTTCTTTCCATCATTTCGCCATCATTTCGTTTCCTTCTAGACTTTCAGGTGTGTTTCTAGGTTTTGTGGTGGTGCCGGACAGATGGCGCGGATGCTTGTCAAATGAAAGAGTGGAAATTAGACGTCTGCTTGGTCTACGGGTCGTTGACCGCTCTCTCTGGGCAGCTCCGGTAGTGGGTCGGGTCTACGAGCCTGGAACTCTTAGGGTCTCTCTGTGACCTGTAGTCTGTCGCCTCCTATGGTTCCTTCGTTTCATCCCTTCCTCCTGATGGGTGGTATTCATAATAGAACTATGTAGGTCGCAGTGCGCGAGGTGTCCTTCTACATTGTATAGCCTCCACCTAAAGGAATACATCAGAAATGACTGAGTTTTACACAGATCTAGATGTTTTGTATAGTATGCCTTACTTTTCTACCCAAAATTTTGATTCGGAGATTTCACCTGAAATACATACTTTGAGACCCTTAAATAAAAACGCAATTTCAGAAAAAGCACCGCACGCGCGCGCGTGTGTGCGGGGGTGTCTGAACAGCATAGCTTAAAAACAAAAAGTTGAATAAATACCAAACTTGGTATTTAAGTTTAGTATTCTCCTAATGTGCGACATGAAGATTTTCAAGAAAACTTTCCAACCCAAAACTACCCCTTACAGGGAAAATTTTTTCGTAATTTTTTATTTTATAAAAAATGGCTCTAACTATTTTGTTTAAAATACAATGTATGAAAGATACGAGGGCGGATCGAAAAGTAACGCTCAATAATTTTTTCTGCCTTGTTATTACAGCTGGAATGCTACAATTTAACAAAGATATAGTTTGAAGTTTCCACAGCAGAGGGTATTTTCTGTTACATGTGCAGCTCTAGCAAGAGAAGCGTGAACTACGCAAAACGATGGCGGGCATGTTACTGTTGTCCACGTGTAAAGATCAGAAATGTGTGGTTCGATATTTGTGGGCCAAAGGGCATAAACTGAGTGATATTCGCAGAGACATGCGTGGCGTGTATGGGGATGATTGTATGGACCGTGTGAACCTTAGTGATTCGCCACGCTCCGGGAGGCCGGTAACAGCTGCAACCCCACAGAATGTCAGAGGCATTGAGGTGGCAATTTTGAACGACCGGCGTGTGCTACTGCGAAACTTATCGCAAGTTCAATATTTCCTATGGTGCAGTGGCGATATTGTTCATGACAAGTTGAAATTTCGTAAAGTTAGTGCTCGCTGGGTGCCTAAGAACCTAACAACCACAACAGCCAGCGAATTATGACGAGCTAGGATCACCTAACGTGGTACACCGCAGAAGGGCATGACTTTCTGAAAGGAATCGTCACTGGTGATGAGTCGTGCATACCACTACACGACCGAAACCAAGCAGGCAAGTATGGAGTGGAAACATGCTGGTTTCCCAGAGAAGAAAAACTTCAAGGTGACTCAATTTGCTAGGAAAGTGCTTGTGACGGTGTTCTGGGATATGTATGGTATTGTATTGGTGGACTTTGCTGAACACGGGACCACTGTGAATGCTACATGAAAACTTTGTTGAAGTTGCGTCGTGCTTTTCGTGACAAACGCCACAACATGAATGCTGAGGATGTCAAAATTCTTCATGACAATGCTCGCCCCATGTTGCCACTGCTGTTCGTCAGAAAATCACCAAATTTGGTTGGGAGGTGCTCTATCATCCACCATACAGTCCAGACCTTGCTCCATCTTTCATCTGCTTGGTCCCATGAAGAAATTCCTGGCCGGTCAATGCTTTGCGACGGATGCGGAAGTGAAATCAGCAGTCCGCTGATGGCTATACTCCTAGGAAACGGACTTCTACGAACAGGACACATTGAAACTGGTATCACGATGGGAGAAATGGTTGAGCAACTGGGTAACTATGTCGAAAAGTAGGTAAGAGGCATAAGTTCATTTGTGATTTTCTGTTTTGTTTTAACTATTAATCTTTTTTGTAAAAAAATTGTTGCGCGTTACTTTTCGATCCGACCTCGTACTTATATGAAAACTAAAATCTATATGTTGAATTTTCTGGGAGTAGCCTGTGAAGTGCTCTTCATTCGGAAGGAATTTTGTATAATCCTGTATAACTGGTGAACATTGAACGATAGACGAAAATGTATTTTACAAAAAATGTAGATCTCTTTAAAACAAAATATACACAATTCCTTCCAAATGAAGAGGACTTCACATACTATTCCCAGAATATTGAAAATGCGCATTTTGTCACGTAAATATCATTAATATATGATGTTTTAATGAAAATCGTTATATTCATTCTTTAGAAAACAAAAAATGTCGAAAAAGTGTTCCAAATAATGCATAGTGCAGGTGGGGAGATGTTCTTGAAAATCTTCGTGTCGCATCTTTGGAAGATGGTGATCTTAAATAACAAGTTTGATATTATCTGGTGTTTCTTTTTGAGTTGTACTACTCACAGCACACACAAATACGCACCTTTTTCTAAAAATGCTCTTTTGGATTCAGGGGCCTCAAAACATGTATTTGGATGAAATCTCGGTATCGAATTTGAGGGTGGAAAGCATTACTTATCCTACTTACTACACGTAGTAGAGAAGGTAACTAGTTTATTGTGTCTGCTGATAGCGTGGTATATTCTCTTGTTGAGGAGTATATGCGTGAATACCCTGGAAAACCGGGGACTGGGATGCAACCCGCTCTAATTGCAGGGTAGCATTTTATCTGCCAGTTTACCATCCTGCACTGAACACGAGAATGGAGTATACCACAGCGCAGCGTGTGCATGGCGAAATGAGATTACTGTTGGCCATTCCAAGGGAATGTCGTTAGTTAATACCGCTTCTGCGATCCAAATACAGACCTACCATGCGTAATGGGCAAAGTAATAGCTTTACTTACTGCTTTGGACATTAATCTCGTTGACTGTGCTTCGGTACGCAACCTGTTTGAAATACTTATAATAATAATAATAATAATAATAATAATAATAATAATAATAATAATAATAATATAGCTATAGGTTATACAATGGAGGGGGACACCTATAATCACGGGACCAAGTCGGACTATTTAGAGTCCACGTTCTCGTAACCCGGGATTTCTCGCGAGTTCTTTCCATTAGGGACAGTGCCTATTTTATATACCCCCCGGCCTGGTCGAGATTGAGTTAGGACTCATCCTGCCCCCCCAGACAGAGACAGAAGTGGTTACGCCACTTACGCGCGTCAACCCCGAGGGGCGACTACCGAACAACCTCAGTAGGGCCGACAGCAATCTAGCATGGCGTCTGCCAGCTCTCCAGGGCGATACCTGAGGACATTGAGGCATCTCGCAACCCCGCCTGCATGGACACCCATACTGACGTACCCAATTTCCACGGGTATCGGGAACCACTGCCCCGTCGAGACCAACCCAATCCGAACAGCTCCCTGACGGGAGGGGCTCAAATGTACGTACTTCCAGTAACGTCAGAAGTACCACGAGTGTTCAGGGTCCGCAGCGCCCGCACCACGGCAGCTGAAGGGGTCGGAACCCCCCCTTATAGGGGGAACCTTCCACACTGCGACCTACATAGATCTATTGTGACTACCACCCCCAGTATGAAGGTATGAAGTGAAGGAACCACAGGAGGATGCAGGTCACAGGCGTACCTGGCTCGAAGACCCGTCCCAGTGCTGCAGCTGCCCAGAGAGAGTGATGAACGACCCATCGACCAAGCAGTTCTCTAGTGTCAACGGGGAGCGTCATTTTTCCTTTGAGCAAGCATCCGCACCATCTACCTAGCAGCGCCATAAACCACGAAATCTATAAATATACATAAACGATGAGAAGAAACGGAATGAAAGTGAAATGATGGAAAGGAAATTGTGGTAAATGAGAAACCACACCAATACTCGCTTACCGACCGGGGAAAACCACAAAAATCAAAGATCAAAGTGGGCGGTCGATGGGAATCGAATCCGGGACCTCTTGAATGCGAGCCTCAGACGTTACTCCGTAATCATTTGATTCGATATAATAATAATAATAATTATTATAATTATTATTATAGCTGGGCATTTGTCTATTTTGTTATTTTGCATAGCACCGTAGGTTGTGTATGTATAAATAAATATATTTCATGCTTACTAGAGTAATATATATATATAATTATAGAGTGCCTATTTTCATATTGCGCGCCTTTTCATACCAAAGGTCTATTGCGCGTTCATTGCTTTTGTTATTGGCGGCTATTTATTATTCTTTATTAATGTGAATTAAGCTCACTATTGCACTTAACATTTCGTGGTCTGAGCAATGAGGCATTATTGACAACGTGCCTGAGGAAGTTTGAAATATCCACATTCCTTTTCTAACGTCAACAGTTGCATTGTTTCATGTAGTAACACAATTGTGGCTACTTAGCACAATGACGTATACGGTAAGAGGTTAACTACAAAAATGCTATTGGTTTACGACTCAAAAATCCATCATTTTATTGTAAACTCATCAATACAACGAGTTTATTGTTTTCTACTGCCCATGTGGGAGCAAATATAGCATTGACATGCGTAAAAAGACTTCAGTTTATTACTAAACCCACATAAGCCTGTTCAACAATAAACAGACTCAATAATAAGTGCAAACCATCGTGGGAATGTGAAACGCATTCAAGAGGGAAATTACTTAACAGCTCATAGTCTGTAGGGGAGGGCTGGTTGCACCAGCTGCCATCCGGTGAGCTTCAATCTGTAAAAGGTAGGGACCTTACCAGCTGCACTGTCGTGCCTCCTGGTTCCGCCTCCTCCTATCTCCTCTTAGTTCATCGAGGGCATGCCGTCGGGGGCTCTGCAGTTAGTCCTAGTCCTAAAAGCTGATGATATAGGAACTGAAGAGTGCAAATTTAAACAAATGAGACGGTACATTACATCCCCCGAATTTCCTGTACCTCCATCTCACCTCCATTCTCATTTTACTTCACCTTTCATCTGCTTGATCTCTTTCAGGTTTGAAAGTGTCGGTGGGAGCCTCGGAGTTGCATGGCAGGGGAAAAGGATGCTCTGAGTAAACTTTGGTCCCCCGGAATGGAGGAGGTCTCTGAGTCCCGGACCACCCCCCCCCAGTGGGATGTGCAAACCTGACAGGGGGAGGGGAACCGGTTGTACCGCTGCCATCCGGGGAGTTTAAACCTGAAAAGGTAGGGACGCTGTTCTCTGCCCTGTCGTGCCTCCTGGTCCGGCCGTCCTCTATCTCCCTTCACCTTGCCCCTCCCTACCGGGGGCACACGTCAAAGTATTTGGTTTTAAAAGATGTTGATAGGTCGAGGTACTACCCCCCTCCTAGTCCTAAAAATCATCCGAAGGAATCATCTGGCGTGTTGCAATCAAATGACTTTCTCTACTCACTCTTCTACAACGTATTCTTATAAAAGCTTTTTAATCTATCCATTTGTTAATCCAGATAAACGTTTAGTCCACATTTACACATTTCATTGTAGGATATAGCAGGTAAAGCACACTTTCTCTACTACGTATAATAAGTAGGGGAAGTGCTGCGTTCCACCCGAAAATTCGATACCGAGATTTTAACCGGAAATACATTTTTTAGCTTCCCTGAATCAAAATAAAGCATTTTTGGAAACATTTCCGTGCGTGTGCTGTCAACAGCATAACTCAAAAACGAAAAGTCGGATAAATACCAAACTGGGTATCTTACAAGGATGACACACAAAGATTTCCAGGAAAATTATTCTACCCCAGACTGTCCTTTACATGGAACATTTTTTTTAAAATTGTGACTAACAAAGATGGTTCTAATGATTTTGATTAAAATATCATATGTTTAAGATACATTTATGGCAAATGAAATCTATACCTTGAATTCTCTGGGAATGTCTCCAAAAGTCCTCTTCATTCTGAATGAGTTTTGTATAACTGGTAAACCGTAAGAGAGACAAAATGTTACTGCACAAAAGGTATAGATCGCGTTAAAATACACAATTTGTGTCATACAATTTTTTTGTCGAGTGAACCATTTCCGAGATATCCCTTGGTATTTGTTTGAATTTTCCAATACTTATACATTTTCCCAAATGGGAATTCGTTATTCATTTTACTTCCTCTACTACGTACAGTAAGTAGGGAAAGTATTGTATTCCACCCAAAAATTCGATACCGAGATTTCACGGGAAATACATTTTTTGAGACCCCCTGAATCCAAAAAAAGCATTTTTGGAAACATGTCTGTATGTGTACCTGTGAACAGCATAACTCAGAAACCAACAGTCGGATAAACACCAAACTTGATATTTAGGTTCAGTATCTTGCAAGGATGCGGCATGAAGGTTTTCAAGAAAATCCCCCCACCCCAGAGTACCCTTTACATGCAACATTTTTCGAAAATTTTAATTTTCTCAAAAATGACTAACGATTTTGATTAAAATATCATATGTTTAAGATATTTTGATGACAAATAAAATGTATATCTTGAATTTTCTGGTAATGTCTCCAAAAGTATTCTTCATTGTGAACGACTTTTGCATAACTGGTAAACCATAAGAGATAGACAAAACATGTAGATCGCGTTAAAATACACAATTTATGTCATATACATTTTTTGTTGTTGAGTGAACCATTTTCGAGATATTGCTTGTTAATCCCTTAAATTTTTCAATACTTATTTTCTCAAAGGGGAATTCGTTATTCATTTTTTTGTCTTGGATATGCAGAGAGTATTAATCTGTGGCAAAGGGAATGGTGTTGCACCTAGCAACCAGCTATTAAGAGATATGTATGTGCTTAAAGGCTACTGTATTTCTATATTGCTCTTGTAAATATATATTCCCCTTACATCTACAAGAAAATTAGCAATAAGATAGAGTCTGCTAATGTTTATCTCGATTAACATGAAGTAGATGGAGAATAAGCGTTTGTAAAGATAGCTTGTACAAGAGTAGAGAAAGTCATGTGAGTGTAACACATCAGATTTTTTTGATGTCCTGTACGTGCAAAGAGAATGGAATACTCCACATAGCAACCAGCTCTTAAAATATTTGACTATCGCTTAAAGCCTAGCAATTCCCCTTGCATCTACAAGAAAATTAGCATTACGTTTATCTCGTTTAACATGAAATAGATGGAGATTAAGATTTTGTAAAGATAGTTTGTGATGGCTTTGAAGTTTTATGTCCTTTCTGTGACCACGAGAAAAACAAATAGCGACTTAAAGAATAAATATTCGGAAATTGTAACGAATAACAGAGAATAATTCATAAATAGTTACCTACAAAGTTGTTTTTCTTTTTAGAATTGTTTCATTTGTATATTCCCCTTTAACTTTTTTGGTAATATGCGGGTGGTGACTTGAGAAACAAATGATGGTGTTATTGCTCGATAACTGTTGGTTTTGATAACGTTGTATTTTAATTAATTTAGCTGTTTAACACACCCACATTCATTCCCAAATGTATGCTTACCGAGTCTGCGGAGGATCGGATTGATTCTGGTTAAACAAACCTCCCACTCCAGTCGGAAATTGACACGTTACCTCTGGTTTGAAAAGCCAGAGCGCCGACGACAAACTTTCATTTGACACATACCTCCTCAAAAAGTATTCGTCTGCTCTTTAAAAAGTTCTAGCAGCTAAATTAATGGGGGAAAATCTAATCTTTTTGCACATAAAGCTCAAATGGTAATACTGTTTACGTATTTTTAGGTCGTTAACTTTATCAGTTTTATAAATTTTTGAAGAGTATGCCGAAATTGCAACTTTTTTGTACGTATTGTTTTTTCAAAATTATTTCACATGCGTTGAGTAGAGACATTTTTTGTGTATTACTTGAGTTTGCGGTGAAAATACGATTTTACTTGACGGAGGAATAAAATGTCAAAGTTCGAAATTTTCAACGTTTTTACTTTTTATTTTTTACGACTCTACGAACTTTTCTCCACCAGCTGAAGTCACATGTCGATAACAGCGTGCGGATATATGCATACTCTATACAATGCATGAGAGACAGTTTTGAAAATACCAAGAACAAGAAATTTGCAATTCTAATATATTTTTTAAAAATTTATAAAACTGATAAAATGAACGATTTGAAAATCCGACAAAATTGGTAAACCGTATTACCATTTAATCTTTATGTTCAAAAAAATTACCTTTTCACCGCATTAATTTGGCTGCTTGAGCTTTTAAAGAGGAGACGAATACTTCCTTGAGGGGGTGTACACTATGTGACTTAACTGTGCAGTAAGATTTTTGGCCGATCAAGATTTCACCGTAGTAAAATACTAACTTTACCGCGATGAACGGTCATTTATGACGCATCGACGACAGTAAAGGTTTGTCGAGGATTTTACCGCGGTTAAATCTGACCGGCCGTGAACTGGCGGTTTTCATCGCTATCTCCCACTTCACTTGCGTTGTAATGTTTAAATGGTTAGAATTCCCAAACGAAATGAACACTCTATTTTGTAAGTGAAGGCATCCTGATAAAGTTATAGTCTGTCTGGTACTTCATAGTTTATAATGCCTTAAGGCTTTTGGGTGACAGGTATCTTAAATATTGTAGCGAGGTTTGGTACAAGGATCAAAAGTTCCGACAGTATTACCAATACCAAGGTTATGATGAAACCTGTTGCATTCGACCTTTTGGGACACAAGAACACTCACTCAGACACTAAATAATATTTAGGGACCGTGTATTTAGGTCACGGCGGGCAATTACTTTCACTCTCATCTAGAGGCCATACTCGACGGCGAAACTTTGACCAGTAAAGGGTATTTCACACCCCCGTCATAAATAAGTCAATCTTTTAACAAATGAATACATCCAGACACCTCCGGCGTACAGGCAAGGTGCTTTAGCGTTAAGTTCTCGCTCACACTGGCCACCAGATCAGACGACGACCGATCTCCAGCTGCAACTATGTACCTTATGCAAATACAACTCTTAGCTTTAATTCAACCCCTGGGCCTTTTATTCAATGCTTCCACCTATGACTCATCCGCACGCGTCCCAACCTACCTATCCCGATACCGACTCGCTCTACCGTCTGAGCTTACTGCCTCCCTTAGTGTAATTGAACCCCTGGGGTTAACCAGGAGGGTGTTACAATATCCTGACCATATATGTAATAAAAATCCACAAAATCACGTTGTTACTTATGATAATTATATTATTTCAAACACAGTTCTAAGAATAATGGATACATAAGAGGAGCAATAAATGGATTTAGTGCAATGGGTAAGCACATTTTCAGAAATGTTAAGATACATTAATTCCTCACATATAAGAAACCACTAACCTAAAGAGGTCAGTGCCGATAACTGAAAGTGTTATCGTGGTGTGGGGTTAGCGGGCGAACCCTACATGCAAGAAATTCAAGTTCAAATCTTGTCTGCCGAATATTTTTTGTTTCTCTCTCTCTCTCTTTCTTTCTGTTCCAGAAGGCAAATGTCGACTTAGCTAAATCGAACTTTAATCCGCATTAAAAGAAAGGAAAAATAATCCATAATAGTTGAGTACATTTTTATACCGAATTATAAGGCTAGCTTTTCCCAAATGTCTATCTTTAAGTTATTGATTCTGTCTCTTTACTTTCTATCTTTTCTTAAAAATTGCGCGTTATAGCATATCTAATTCATGTGTAGTGAAATTGGGCATTCTTTTGCTTTCCCCCATTGCACAGTGAACAAGTAAATGCATCTGCTCTAGAAAAGAAGACATAGAACAAATGAAAAAAAATGCAGCCCCGGGTGCGTTCAGTAGAGTTCACCTACAACGAAGGTGCCCTCAAACTAGGTGGACGCCTGCCAGCTAACCAAGATCTAGACTCCGGTGAACGTAGATGCACAGCTTTGTCAGATTACCCTGGTCAAATTTTACCGCGGTAAGGTGAAGGTCTCGGAAGGTGCGATAAACCTCCTCCTCCGGCTACTGGTCGTCTTGTTTCTGCGGGTGTTGAATTTCTATAAGAAAATTCCCCTAAAACTCTTCTGTGTTTATCTAAGCTCTTAACTCTTATCCGGGGAGTGGTCACTGGAGACGAAATAAAAAATTTAATTTAACTTTAACTGTAGTTTGTTTGCACACTTGTTCGCAGCTAGCTGTGAATACTGTCCCACAATTATTTTACTGGTTTATGGGACATATCTGCCACTCTAAGTTGCTCTTCTAAATTGCTAACAACTTTTTCACACGCTCAGCCATCTAACTTCACCCCCGAGGAAATTTTATCAAGTCTTACGATTGCCGGGGCTCTGCTTTATTTATACACCCCTCTAAAGACACTATTTGTCTCACAACTATTTTAAAGCAATATTATGATTGGCTAATCACATTGCAGTCTTATGAGAATATTTGCTCTCGTATCTTTCATCATGATGTATTAGGACTTCCCGTTTTTATCGCGGCCTCTCACCATCTCGTTTTAATCTCTACTTGTCTCTCTCATTCAACATCTCTGCTGGTCACATTCAGTCGATACATACACTGTGCTTGGAGCCACCCTAGAGACATCACCGCATAGTACCGCCTGGTTTCAGGCACCTAAATTGGAAAGGTGCTTCCTTTACATTTATCATATACTATATTTGCACTTGTATGATATTATTTACATTGATGAAACAGTGTTCCCGCTAAATAGGGTTTGCTTAACGAGAACAGTGTCATTTGTCTATTTCCTGCGGTTTACCAAGTATACAAAATTCATTCAGAATGAAGAGGAGTTCATAAACTATGTGCAGAAAATTCAAGATATATATTTTATTTGACGTATATGTATCTTAAATATATGGCATTTCTCATTTTTGAGAAAGCCAAATGTTACGAAAACTGTTCCATGTAAAGGGTAGTTTAAGGTAGGGGAATATTCTTGAAAATTTTTATTTATCCCTGGAAGATCTTGAACGCAGGACAGATAAGTTGTTGTTATACAAGCGATGGACTAAGCAATGATGTGGGACTCAAGAGGAGAGAGGGGGCCGGGAAGACCGAGAAAGAGATAGGTGAACGAAATGAGGAGTAACGCTGGCAGCACCTGGAGTAGAATAGCGAGAAACGTGACGCCCGGAAGGCCCACGAGCAACTGTACAGGAACTAAGACACTGAGTGCGGCCGCGTGTCAAGGAAGCTGGACGTACCTGAATAGGACAGAGATAGCGATAAAAAGTGTCAAATTTCAAAACGAGTCAGATTAAAGTGAGAATAAGTGTCAAGTGACGAAACGAGAGAGACTCAAGGTCAGACGGCTAAGGATCAAAAGTGTGTATATGTAAAAACAAATCTAGGTTAAGACAATTAATGAACTATCAAAGACAAAGACTGAGGAATTCCACCTTTTTAGCTCAAATGTGCGAGAAATATGTCGAGCTACCCTCCTCTTAGGGGAGGCCATTGGCCTGCAGGGATTTAAGGCTATTATTATTATTATTATTATTATTATTATTATTATTATTATTATTATTATTATTATTATTATTAACAATGTTCTGTGATGCACAATAATTCCGGTGTTAAGTCATGCGCTATTCCATTGGCAGGTGGAGTGAGAAGTGGAGGGTGGTCATCAGCCCGGGGAAGAGCTCTGCACTTCCCCTGGAGAGGGTTCGAAGCTGGCATTTCTGAGGTTGTGGTGGAGGAGACTCCCCGGGGTTAATTCGGCCAAATACCTCGGGATCCTCCTCGACCGCGGACTCACTTTCGCTCCCCATGCCAGGGCAAAGATCGGTCTCGGCCACGCCGCTCTCAGACAGCTGTACCGTGTATTCAGATCTACCATACTCACATACCTCAAACTACGCCTGTATCAGGCGATTATCCCGCCCCTGATCCTGTATGGCTGCGAGGTTCGCAGACTGCGAACCGTCCAGAACAGGGCGCTTCGGATAATCTATGATACTGGGTGTAGATTCCCGTCACACATCCTACATCCCACTCCGGTCTCCCATATATCGGACATGGTGCGGGAGAGAACCTTTCATACCAATCAGCTGGTGCACACCCTGGGTCACTACGACCACAGGGCACCCAGAAGAAGAAAAACCTATCGGTTACCCAAAGAGCATTAGGACTTCCGGCTTAAGGGCTACCACTGCTGTCCACCACACGCCCCCCAAATTAAGCAGCATCGGGCTTGGTCACTGACTGGATGAGTGATCGTTCAGTGTCCAGCCCGGCTGCTAACTTGGACACCCCAACTCCAACCCACGCCCCATCCTGAATTCCTGCATAAATTTGACGGCCTTGCAAGCAGCCGCTCAAGTTAAGTAGTATTGGGCTCGGTCACCACTTGGATGCATGACCGCCCAAGTGACTCGCCGAGACCCAACCATGGGAAGTGCACGAAGCCCATTGACACCTACACAAAAGCTTGCGCAAAGCATATATTATTTTCTATATCGCACAGGTAAAGCCGCATTAGCCGCTAGGTACTGTAGCGATTAACATCCCATCCAGGTAAACCTAAGTGACCTGTCTCGATTGCGATTGTGTGATGGTAATGAACATCCATCCAATGAAATACATTTTTATGCGTGTAAGCAGTGAAAGATATTTTAAATTGTTGACCACAAATGTATGTTTATTATGTTAAATGTAAGAAACATCAAAGGTATTACAGGCCATTGACCTGGTTGATGGCTGCGCCAGTAAGTTCTGATCATGATCCATGTTTGAAGAATATCGTGTTGAGAATGAGGAGTGTTTCTTCAATTGTTCACTTGGATTTGTGTTGAATGAGAGGGTATATCAGATATACTCAGGGTATATCTCGAGCGTTGTTCGTCGTCCTCCGTGGACTGGTGGTACCGTGCTAGCCTCTAGTTCCCAAGGTCGCGGGTTCAAACCCGGCGGAGGTCGATGGATTTTTTCGGGCGTAAAAATCGTTAGCACGGCTTCCTTCGGAAGGGAAGTAAAGCCGGTGGTCCCGTGTCGTAGATTTACGGCACGTAAAAGAACCTCAAGCCTGATAAAGAGGCCTCTGAGCAAAATTACAGGTGTTTCACGCCCAATATAGAATGGGACGCTGAGAACCATAGTAGTTAAAGAGCGTCCATAAATAAAACTCAATTTATTTATTTATTTATCCAGCGTTGTTTACTTGCGACCCTGTTGTGAATAGCGAGTACAAGACACTAAACATGATAATAGCGCTATTCCTAAATGACCCGAGTAGTAAGTGAGAATGTAAACAATATAACCAACATCTTATACAAGCAAATGGCTCATACTGTGTAACATTGTGCTTATATCCGTAACAAGGGACAGGTATTTATGGGGAGAAATTCCATGCTTTGTGTTTTTACTTTTTCTACCTCGCAATAGTACGTAGAGAAGTTATTGCATTCCACCCAAAAGTTTGATACCGAGGTTTAACCGGAAGTGTATGCTTGGAGATCCCTTGTTCTAAAAACAAAGTCTCTAGAAAAATCTGATGTGTTACACTCTCATGACGTTCTCTGCTCTTGTACAAACTATTTTTACAAACGCTTGTTCTCCATCTACTTCATCTTAATCGAGATATCGAGATGTTAGTCTTTTTGCTAATTTTATTGTAGATGCAAGGGGAAGATGGTAGGTTTTAAGTGAGGGTCAAATGTTTTAAGACCTGGTTGCTATGTGGTTTATTCCATTCTCTTTACATTACCAGGACAAAAAAACGAAGAACGAATTCCCATTTGAGAAAAAGTATAAGTATTGGAAAATTCAAACAAATAACAAGGAATGTCTCGGAAATGGTTGACTCCAAAAATATCAGCTTACTCCCAACTGTCTCAAAAGTCTTTGAGGGGTTGCTCCTAGCCAGCCTTGGTTTTCGCCATGGGCACTCCACAACCCTGCAGCTACTGCGCTTCTCTTCGCGGCCTACATGTCGGACTTCCCCACGGAACCCAGGACTGTTACGTGCCAATAAGCCGATGATATCCTCATAATGGCACAGAACAAGAATGCCCGATTCTGTTTCCCTCCACTACAGCGACAGCTCCGAGCCATTGGCAGGTGGAGCGAAAAGTGGAGGATGGCCATCAGCCCGGGGAAGAGCTCTGCGCTTCTCCTGGCGAAGGTCCGTCGGTGGCGGCCCGAGCGGCCTCTGAGGTTGCGGCGGAGGAGAATCCCCTGGGTTACCTCAGCCAAATACCTCGGAGTCACGCTCGACCGCGGTCTCACTTTCGCGCCACATGTCAGGGCAAAGGTCGGCTTCGGCCACTCCGCGCTCAGGCAGCTGTACCCTGTATTCCGCTCCACAATGCCCATAGCCTCAAACTACGCCTATAACAGGCGATTATCCCGCCCCTGATGCTGTACGGCTGCGAGGTCTGGGGATCGGCGGCAGCGACCACCATCCGCAGGCTGCAAACCGTCCAGAACAGTGCGCTTCGGATGATCTATGATACCGGGCGTAGATTCCCGTCACACATCCTACACACCCATTCCGGTCTCCCATACATCGTGGACGTGGTGCGGGAGAGAACCCGTACCATGTACACGAAACTCACGTACCACACCAACCAGCTGGTGAACTCTTTGGGCCGCTACGACCACAAGGCGCCAAGGCGAAGGAAGAGCTACCGGTTGCCGAAGGACGGCTTGGGCTCCCGAGGCTGAGGCCTGCCAATCCCTCATTCCACAAACTTCACCAAGTTAAGCAGCACTGGGCCCGGTCGCTGGCTGGATGAGTGACCATCTAGCAGCGACCCGCCCTGCTGCCAACTTGAGTACCCCCATCCCATTACCTAGCATTCCCATCTTGCTTTGCTTTTCCGGCCTGCGTAACTTCACGACCCCACAAGTGGTCGCCCAAGTTAAGCAGCATTGGGCTTGGTCATCACATGGTCGCTAGTCCGCCCATGTGGGAACACCGAGACCCAGCCAATGGTAGCGCACAAAGCTAAACCCCGCCCATGACAGAATGACAAACATCAAAAGCTTGTGTATATTCTTTTAACCTTCTTTATCGCACAGGTAAAGCCGCATGCGCGGCTAGGTACTGTGGCGATTACATTCCGCCCAGGTAAACCTGGGCGACCTGTTCTCGATTGCTGGATTGCTCCATAAATAAATAAATGTGTGTGACCAAAGTTGCGTATTTTACTGAGATCTACATTTTTATGTAAGTAAAACTTTGTCTGTCTCTTACTGTTTACCAGTTATGCGAAAGTCATTCAGAATGAAGACGACTTTTGGGAACATTCCCAGAAAATTCAAGACATACATTTCATTTGCCATGGAAATATCTTGAACATACGTCATTTTAATCAAAGTTGTTACAGCCATTTTTCAGAAAATAAAAATTTGGATAATGTCCCATGTAAAGAGTAGTCTGGGCTGGGGGGTTTCTTGAAAATATCGTGCCGCATCCTTGGAAGATACCAAACTCAAATACTAAGTTTGGTATTTATCCGACTTTTATTTTTCAGTTCACACATAGACACGCAGACAGACTACACACGGGCATGTTTCCAAAAATGCTTTATTTGGATTCAGACTGCCCGAAACATGTATTTCCGGTGAAATTTCGGTATCAATGTTTTGGTGGAATGCAATACTTCCCCTATCTAGTATACGCAGTAGAGAAAGCAAAAATGTACATATTTTTAAAGCACTCTACTTTTGTGGCACAAGCCATTTCCGAGATATCCGTTATTAATGGTTCGAATTCAATGCTTAGCCTTCTTTTAAAGTCGTGACAACATTCAGTTGTTTCTCGCGATGTCATGGAAACAGTATGGAATTTTAAGGCCAGCATATAGCGTCAGTTGTTAAACATTTGACTGTCGCTGTTCTCTTTGTATCTATAACGAAATGTGTAATGTAGCTGTTTCTGTAAAGGTTTATCTCGATGGAAGTGAAGTAGATAAAAAAATATGCTGTCTTAAGAATAGTTACTATACGCACTAATAAATGGTAAAGCGTAGAGAGAGTCATATGAATGCAACTTCAGATTTTTTTTTAATTTTGATGTGCGCGGAGACTTTTTACTGGCGGAAGTGATATAATTTGCCAATTTACTATTTTCTAAATAAAATTGTGACGGATAAAATATTCTTAATTTTCATTTTCTTTTTATTTATTTATTTTTTGAGAGTATAGTAATTTAATTATTGTAATAGATCGGCTCCTTGTGAAGCACTTCTGTGGTACTAGGTAGTCTAATGAGGGAGATAATTATTGGAAAAGGAGTGTATTTTGGCCGGCTTAGGTAGAGGATGGGTATCTCAGGGAGTGTGGACCGGAGAGAAATAACAGAAGTGCTCTCCTTCGCTTTGCCCTTTATGTGTTAATCCACACTACTGTATCTAAGACGCTGTTGCCTTCCGGCTTCCCTTCACACAAGACAACATCCGAATTTCTGCATTCTATAACGGTTTTCCATTCCTAAATCAACTTTCCCATTATATAACATTGTTAATAAGTGCTTCAGTTCAGCACTGATTTCTGCTCGCACGTTTTTGCCGCCGTGTAGCGCAACCTCCCCTGACAAATGATCAACACGAAGTAGCGAAGATAGCCCTGTTTGAAACTCTGCCCTGCTTATAGATAAACTTTTTCTATTTTAGGGCAGCCCTTTTTCTATGCACATAAATCTTCTAAGTTTATATTTGCTATCTCGACGACACTCTACTCTCCTATTAGCTATAAAAATGTTGTATGTTCGTCTAACGTTACTGGATTATTGATGCTTCACTGCATTTTCTTCTCGCCTGAGTACTTGGGAAATTCCCAAGCATTATCTGACTTCTCTGCATCCTGCCGTAGGATTTTCCCTGCACATACACATTTCTTTTGTGTATTAAAAGGTTCTTAATGACCTACCCTTGTGGCTGTTGTACAAGCTCGCTAACTTTGCACATTTTTTTCGCCCATCTCTCCTTACAGAATTATGAATGGTGTATCATAAACAATGTCGGTTTTTAAGCAAAACTTTATTTGGGAAGTTTCCTAACAGGAAATTACACTACTCTTCAAAGTAGAGACTATCAGCTTCTTTGGCCTTTAGCTTTCTTTCAGCGAGGTTTATTATCCCGCGACAGTACCAGTCTCTGGTTTTTTGATGCGAAGAATTTGGTGAGACCCACTTCCACAGCTTCAATGTTTTCTAAATTTCTTCCACACAAGCAATTGGCCATCGACTCCTTCCAATTCCTGAATTTTTGTCATGGTTGTTCGTGCAGTATGGAGTGTTGCATTGTCCTGCTGCAAGGGAACTCTATTTTTGTTAACTAATGCTGGTATCTCCGTCTCAAAATTTCAGGAACTCGTTCCAGTTGTTGAGAATAAATATCTGCATTGACTGCACGCGCGTTTAGAACAAACTGCCAGTGAATCACTCGTCAAAATTCCACTAGACATACAATATTAATTTGAGACCGAGCCTATTTTCTTTAACGATGACTTTGGTAGTTGACAGGTACTGAGCCACTGTTTCGAGGCGTCAGGGTTGCGATCATATTTCGTCATATTGACAATCCTGATAAATCTATCATCCATGGGATTATCAATAACTGGCGATGGATGTCCACTCTACGTAGAGCCTGTAAAGGTGTCAGTTCATAGGTGCAGATCTAAGCTTCTATTTGATTTTCCAAGTTTCTTAATCTGGCGATGTATGGTATCTTTTGATGGACCAAGTTCTTCTGACAGCATACAAGTACTTTTTTTACCGATTTTATTTCAAAACTTTGCATGTGATCTCAATATCCCACAGTGTAGGTGTTCAGAACGTGGAAAATCTTTAATGTTTCCTTCTCCAGTGTTGAAATGTTGGAACCACCGTTATCACATGCTCACTTACACCTTCTCCTTCCACTTAACTTATTTTTCGAACCGCGGCAGCAGTTTTATAATCTTGTTTCCAGTAGTGCTTTAGAAAGGCTCTAATCTCAAACTTTGCAACTTCCATTTTGTGATTGTGTATAACCAACTGACGACTGACGCATTCCTGCAATACTAGCCATTGCAGCTAGTAAATAACATTGGCGAAACGAAAGAAAGCCAATTCTATCTTACAAACACCATAGCTAAAAACCGCATTACCTATGAGACAACCTAACAGCTTGTTATATATTCTTTGCAAATTGTTTAAGTTTCTTCATGTAAATTGCCTTATTTCCTACACATATTCTCTTTCCTTATTTTGTAATGCTTTATTTCATCTTCCCTTTCTCTACCCTTCCTTGTTACTTGATTCACGTTTGTATTTTGTTTTTAATGTTTATCTTTTATTTATTTATTTTGCATACATTACTCTATTCTGCTCCTTATTTCTGTAATTATTGTTATTATGTTTATTCACTGTTCACTGAATTTTGCAGCTCCGTTTGGAATGCTCGAAAGAAATGTTAAAACATGTGCAGTAATGCAATTTTGGGATACTTAGAAAGAACTACAGTTTGCTAATAGAAAAGCAAGACTTACATCCTCCAAGGATATACAAGCCAGTGCCTTGGTCCAGTAACCTGTCAAAGAGCAAGAAAACTCTGGATCATAGCATATCCAGGATGTGTAATCAGCCCAATGTCTAGGTCAGTAGTCTGTCGAGGAGTAAGCAAACTCTTGATCTTAGCATAACCAGGATGTGTGATGAGCCCAATGTCTAGGTCAGTAGTCTGTCGAGGAGTAATCAAACTCTTGATCATAGCATAACCAGGATGTGTAATCAGCCCAATGTCTAGGTCAGTAGTCTGTCGAGGAGTAATCAAACTCTTGATCATAGCACAACCAGGATGTGTAATCAGCCCAATGCCTAGGTCAGTAGTCTGTCGAGGAGTAATCAAACTCTTGATCATAGCATAACCAGGATGTGTGATGAGCCCAATGTCTAGGTCAGTAGTCTGTCGAGGAGTAATCAAACTCTTGATCATAGCATAACCAGGATGTGTGATGAGCCCAATGTCTAGGTCAGTAGTCTGTCGAGGAGTAATCAAACTCTTGATCATAGCATAACCAGGATGTGTAATCAGCCCAATGTCTAGGTCAGTAGTCTGTCGAGGAGTAATCAAACTCTTGATATTAGCATATCCAGGATGTGTAATCAGCCCAATGTCTAGGTCAGTAGTCTGTCGAGGAGTAAGCAAACTCTTGATCTTAGCATAACCAGGATGTGTGATGAGCCCAATGTCTAGGTCAGTAGTCTGTCGAGGAGTAAGCAAACTCTTGATCATAGCATATCCAGGATGTGTAATCAGCCCAATGTCTAGGTCAGTAGTCTGTCGAGGAGTAATCAAACTCTTGATCTTAGGATATCCAGGATGTGTGATGAGCCCAATGTCTTGTGTCAGTAGTCTGTCCAGGAGTAAGCAAACTCTTGATCTTAGCATATCCAGGATGTGTAATCAGCCCAATGTCTGGGTCAGTAGTCTGTCGAGGAGTAATCAAACTCTTGATCTTAGGATATCCAGGATGTGTGATGAGCCCAATGTCTTGTGTCAGTAGTCTGTCGAGGAGCAAGAAAACTCTTGATCTTAGCATATCCAGGATGTGTGATGAGCCCAATGTCTTGTGTCAGTAGTCTGTCGAGGAGCAAGAAAACTCTTGATCTTAGCATATCCAGGATGTGTAATCAGCCCAATGTCTGGGTCAGTAGTCTGTCGAGGAGTAAGCAAACTCTTGATCTTAGGATATCCAGGATGTGTAATCAGCCCAATGTCTTGTGTCAGTAGTCTGTCGAGGAGTAAAAAAACTCTTGATCTTAGGATATCCAGGATGTGTGATGAGCCCAATGTCTTGTGTCAGTAGTCTGTCGAGGAGCAAGAAAACTCTTGATCTTAGCATATCCAGTATGTGTAATCAGCCCAATGTCTGGGTCAGTAGTCTGTCGAGGAGTAAGCAAACTCTTGATCTTAGGATATCCAGGATGTGTAATCAGCCCAATGTCTTGTGTCAGTAGTCTGTCGAGGAGTAAGAAAGCTCTTGATCTTAGGATATCCAGGATGTGTGATGAGCCCAATGTCTTGTGTCAGTAGTCTGTCGAGGAGCAAGAAAACTCTTGATCTTAGCATATCCAGGATGTGTAATCAGCCCAATGTCTGGGTCAGTAGTCTGTCGAGGAGTAAGCAAACTCTTGATCTTAGGATATCCAGGATGTGTGATGAGCCCAATGTCTTGTGTCAGTAGTCTGTCGAGGAGTAAGCAAACTCTTGATCTTAGCATATCCAGGATGGGTGATGAGCCCAATGTCTTGTGTCAGTAGTCTGTCGAGGAGTAAGCAAACTCTTGATCTTAGCATATCCAGGATGTGTGATGAGCCCAATGTCTTGTGTCAGTAGTCTGTCCAGGAGTAAGCAAACTCTTGATCTTAGCATATCCAGGATGTGTAATCAGCCCAATGTCTGGGTCAGTAGTCTGTCGAGGAGTAAGCAAACTCTTGACCTTAGCATATCCAGGATGTGTGATGAGCCCAATGTCTTGTGTCAGAAGTCTGTCGAGGAGTAAGCAAACTCTTGATCTTAGCATATCCAGGATGTGTGATGAGCCCAATGTCTTGTGTCAGTAGTCTGTCGAGGAGTAAGCAAACTCTTGATCTTAGCATATCCAGGATGTCTGATGAGCCCAATGTCTGGGTCAGTAGTCTGTAGAGGAGTAAGCAAACTCTTGATCTTAGCATACCCAGGATGTGTGATGAGCCCAATGTCTGGGTCAGTAGTCTGTCGAGGAGTAAGCAAACTCTTGATCTTAGCATATCCAGGATGTGTGATGAGCCCAATGTCTTGTGTCAGTAGTCTGTCGAGGAGTAAGCAAACTCTTGATCTTAGCATATCCAGGATGTTTGATGAGCCCAATGTCTGGGTCAGTAGTCTGTCGAGGAGTAAGCAAACTCTTGATATTAGCATAACCAGGATGTGTGATCAGCCCAGTGTATGGGTCAGTAGTCTGTCGAGGAGTAAGCAAACTCTTGATCTTAGCATATCCAGGATGTGTGATGAGCCCAATGTCTTGTGTCAGTAGTCTGTCGAGGAGTAAGCAAACTCTTGATCTTAGTATATCCAGGATGTGTAATCAGCCCAATGTCTAGGTCAGTAGTCTGTCGAGGAGCAAGCAAACTCTTGATCTTAGCATAACCAGGATGTGTGATGAGCCCAATGTCTTGTGTCAGTAGTCTGTCGAGGAGTAAGCAAACTCTTGATCTTAGCATATCCAGGATGTGTGATGAGCCCAATGTCTTGTGTCAGTAGTCTGTCGAGGAGCAAGCAAACTCTTGATCTTAGCATATCCAGGATGTGTGATGAGCCCAATGTCTTGTGTCAGTAGTCTGTCGAGGAGCAAGCAAACTCTTGATCTTAGCATAACCAGGATGTGTGATGAGCCCAATGTCTTGTGTCAGTAGTCTGTCGAGGAGTAAGCAAACTCTGGATCATAGCATATCCAGGATGTGTAATCAACCCAAAGTCTGGGTCAGTAGTCTGTCGAGGAGTAAGCAAACTCTTGACCTTAGCATATCCAGGATGGGTGATGAGCCCAATGTCTGGGTCAGTAACCTGTCGAGGAGCAAGAAAACTCTTGATCTTAGGATATCCAGGATGTGTGATGAGCCCAATGTCTGGGTCAGTAGTCTGTCGAGGAGTAAGCAAACTCTTGATCTTAGCATATCCAGGATGTGTAATCAGCCCAATGTCTGGGTCAGTAGTCTGTCGAGGAGTAAGCAAACTCTTGATCTTAGCATATCCAGGATGTGTGATGAGCCCAATGTCTTGTGTCAGTAGTCTGTCGAGGAGTAAGCAAACTGTTGATATTAGCATATCCAGGATGTGTGATCAGCCCAATGTCTGGGTCAGTAGTCTGTCGAGGAGCAAGAAAACTCTTGATTTTAGCATATCCAGGATGGGTGATGAGCCCAATGTCTTGTGTCAGTAGTCTGTCGAGGAGCAAGAAAACTCTGGATCATAGCATATCCAGGATGTGTAATCAGCCCAATGTATGGGTCAGTAGTCTGTCGAGGAGTAAGCAAACTCTTGATCTTAGCATATCCAGGATGGGTGATGAGCCCAATGTCTTGTGTCAGTAGTCTGTCGAGGAGCAAGAAAACTCTGGATCATAGCATATCCAGGATGGGTGATGAGCCCAATGTCTTGTGTCAGTAGTCTGTCGAGGAGTAAGCAAACTCTTGATCTTAGCATATCCAGGATGGGTGATGAGCCCAATGTCTTGTGTCAGTAGTCTGTCGAGGAGTAAGCAAACTCTTGATCTTAGCATATCCAGGATGTGTAATCAGCCCAATGTCTAGGTCAGTAGTCTGTCGAGGAGTAAGAAAACTCTTGATCTTAGCATATCCAGGATGTGTAATCAGCCCAATGTCTAGTTCAGTAGTCAGTCGAGGAGTAAGCAAACTCTGGATCATAGCATATCCAGGATGTGTAATCAGCCCAATGTCTGGGTCAGTAGTCTGTCGAGGAGTAAGCAAACTCTTGATCTTGGCATATCCAGGATGTGTGATGAGCCCAATGTCTTGTGTCAGTAGTCTGTCGAGGAGTAAGTAAACTCTTGATCTTAGCATATCCAGGATGTGTAATCAGCCCAATGTCTAGTTCAGTAGTCAGTCGAGGAGTAAGCAAACTCTGCATCATAGCATATCCAGGATGTGTAATCAGCCCAATGTCTAGTTCAGTAGTCAGTCGAGGAGTAAGCAAACTCTGGATCATAGCATATCCAGGATGTGTAATCAGCCCAATGTCTAGGTCAGTAGTCTGTCGAGTAGTAAGCAAACTCTGGATCATAGCATATCCAGGATGTGTAATCAGCCCAATGTCTTGTGTCAGTAGTCTGTCGAGGAGCAAGAAAACTCTGGATCATAGCATATCCAGGATGTGTAATCAGCCCAATGTCTAGGTCAGTAGTCTGTCGAGGAGTAAGCAAACTCTTGATCTTAGCATATCCAGGATGGGTGATGAGCCCAATGTCTTGTGTCAGTAGTCTGTCGAGGAGTAAGCAAACTCTTGATCTTAGCATATCCAGGATGTGTGATGAGCCCAATGTCTTGTGTCAGTAGTCTGTCGAGGAGTAAGCAAACTCTTAATCTTAGCATATCCAGGATGTGTGATGAGCCCAATGTCTTGTGTCAGTAGTCTGTCGAGGATTAAGCAAACTCTTGATCTTAGCATATCCAGGATGTGTGATGAGCCCAATGTCTTGTGTCAGTAGTCTGTCGAGGAGTAAGCAAACTCTTGATCTTAGCATATCCAGGATGTGTGATGAGCCCAATGTCTGGGTCAGTAGTCTGTCGAGGAGTAAGCAAACTCTTGATCTTAGCATATCCAGGATGTGTGATGAGCCCAATGTCTTGTGTCAGTAGTCTGTCCAGGAGTAAGCAAACTCTTGATCTTAGCATATCCAGGATGTGTAATCAGCCCAATGTCTGGGTCAGTAGTCTGTCGAGGAGTAAGCAAACTCTTGATCTTAGCATATCCAGGATGTGTGTTGAGCCCAATGTCTTGTGTCAGAATTCTGTCGAGGATTAAGCAAACTCTTGATCTTAGCATATCCAGGATGTGTGATGAGCCCAATGTCTTGTGTCAGTAGTCTGTCGAGGAGTAAGCAAACTCTTGATCTTAGCATATCCAGGATGTCTGATGAGCCCAATGTCTGGGTCAGTAGTCTGTAGAGGAGTAAGCAAACTCTTGATCTTAGCATACCCAGGATGTGTGATGAGCCCAATGTCTGGGTCAGTAGTCTGTCGAGGAGTAAGCAAACTCTTGATCTTAGCATATCCAGGATGTGTGATGAGCCCAATGTCTTGTGTCAGTAGTCTGTCGAGGAGTAAGCAAACTCTTGATCTTAGCATATCCAGGATGTCTGATGAGCCCAATGTCTGGGTCAGTAGTCTGTCGAGGAGTAAGCAAACTCTTGATATTAGCATAACCAGGATGTGTGATCAGCCCAGTGTCTGGGTCAGCAGTCTGTCGAGGAGTAATCAAACTCTTGATCTTAGCATATCCAGGATGTGTGATGAGCCCAATGTCTTGTGTCAGTAGTCTGTCGAGGAGTAAGCAAACTCTTGATCTTAGCATATCCAGGATGTGTGATCAGCCCAATGTCTGGGTCAGTAGTCTGTCGAGGAGTAAGCAAACTCTTGATCTTAGCATATCCAGGATGTGTGATGAGCCCAATGTCTTGTGTCAGTAGTCTGTCGAGGAGTAGGCAAACTCTTGATCTTAGCATATCCAGGATGTGTGATGAGCCCAATGTCTTGTGTCAGTAATCTGTCGAGGAGTAAGCAAACTCTTGATATTAGCATAACCAGGATGTGTGATCAGCCAAATGTCTGGGTCAGTAGTTTGTCGAGGAGTAAGCAAACTCTTGATCTTAGCATAGCCAGGATGTGTGATGAGCCCAATGTCTTGTGTCAGTAGTCTGTCGAGGAGCAAGAAAACTCTTGATCTTAGCATATCCAGGATGCGTAATCAGCCCAATGTCTGGGTCAGTAGTCTGTCGAGGAGTAAGCAAACTCTTGATCTTAGCATATCCAGGATGTGTGATGAGCCCAATGTCTTGTGTCAGAAGTCTGTCGAGGAGTAAGCAAACTCTTGATCTTAGCATATCCAGGATGTGTGATGAGCCCAATGTCTTGTGTCAGTAGTCTGTCGAGGAGTAAGCAAACTCTTGATCTTAGCATATCCAGGATGTGTGATGAGCCCAATGTCTGGGTCAGTAGTCTGTCGAGGGGTAAGCAAACTCTTGATCTTAGCATATCCAGGATGTGTGATGAGCCCAATGTCTGGGTCAGTAGTCTGTCGAGGAGTAAGCAAACTCTTGATCTTAGCATATCCAGGATGTGTGATGAGCACAAAGTCTTGTGTCAGTAGTCTGTCGAGGAGTAAGCAAACTCTTGATCTTAGCATATCCAGGATGTCTGATGAGCCCAATGTCTGGGTCAGTAGTCTGTCGAGGAGTAAGCAAACTCTTGATATTAGCATAACCAGGATGTGTGATCAGCCCAGTGTCTGGGTCAGTAGTCTGTCGAGGAGTAAGCAAACTCTTGATCTTAGCATATCCAGGATGTGTGATGAGCCCAATGTCTTGTGTCAGTAGTCTGTCGAGGAGTAAGCAAACTCTTGATCTTAGCATATCCAGGATGTGTGATCAGCCCAATGTCTGGGTCAGTAGTCTGTCGAGGAGTAAGCAAACTCTTGATCTTAGCATATCCAGGATGTGTGATGAGCCCAATGTCTTGTTTCAGTAGTCTGTCGAGGAGTAAGCAAACTCTTGATCTTAGCATATCCAGGATGTGTGATGAGCCCAATGTCTTGTGTCAGTAGTCTGTCGAGGAGTAAGCAAACTCTTGATATTAGCATAACCAGGATGTGTGATACGCCAAATGTCTGAGTCAGTAGTTTGTCGAGGAGTAAGCAAACTCTTGATCTTAGCATATCCAGGATGTGTGATGAGCCCAATGTCTTGTGTCAGTAGTCTGTCGAGGAGTAAGCAAACTCTTGATCTTAGCATATCCAGGATGCGTGATGAGCCCAATGTCTTGTGTCAGTAGTCTGTCGAGGAGCAAGAAAACTCTTGATCTTAGCATATCCAGGATGCGTAATCAGCCTAATGTCTGGGTCAGTAGTCTGTCGAGGAGTAAGCAAACTCTTGATCTTAGCATATCCAGGATGGGTGATGAGCCCAATGTCTTGTGTCAGTAGTCTGTCGAGGAGTAAGCAAACTCTTGATCTTAGCATATCCAGGATGGGTGATGAGCCCAATGTCTTGTGTCAGTAGTCTGTCGAGGAGTAAGCAAACTCTTGATCTTAGCATATCCAGGATGTGTAATCAGCCCAATGTCTGGGTCAGTGGTCTGTCGAGGAGTAAGCAAACTCTTGATCTTAGCATATCCAGGATGTGTAATCAGCCCAATGTCTAGGTCAGTATTCTGTCGAGGAGTAAGCAAACTCTTGATCTTAGCATATCCATGATGTGTGATGAGCCCAATGTCTAGGTCAGTAGTCTGTCGAGGAGTAAGCAAACTCTTGATCTTAGGATATCCAGGAAGTGTGATGAGCCCAATGTCTAGGTCAGTAGTCTGTCGAGGAGTAACAAAACTCTGGATCATAGCATATCCAGGATGTGTAATCAGCCCAATGTCTAGGTCAGTAGTCTGTCGAGGAGCAAGCAAACTCTTGATCTTAGCATAACCAGGATGAGTGATGAGCCCAATGTCTTGTGTCAGTAGTCTGTCGAGGAGTAAGCAAACTCTGGATCATAGCATATCCAGGATGTGTAATCAGCCCAATGTCTAGGTCAGTAGTCTGTCGAGGAGTAAGCATACTCTTGATCTTAGCATATGCAGGATGTGTGATGAGCCCAATGTCTTGTGTCAGTAGTCTGTCGAGGAGTAAGCAAACTCTTGATCTTAGCATATCCAGGATGTGTGATCAGCCCAATGTCTTGGTCAGTAGTCTGTCGAGCAGTAAGCAAACTCTTGATCTTAGCATATCCAGGATGTGTGATGAGCCCAATGTCTTGTGTCAGTAGTCTGTCGAGGAGTAAGCAAACTCTTGATCTTAGCATATCCAGGATGTGTGATCAGCCCAATGTCTAGGTCAGTAGTCTGTCGAGGAGTAAGCAAACTCTTGATCTTAGCATAACCAGGATGGGTGATGAGCCCAATGTCTTGTGTCAGAAGTCTGTGGAGGAGTAAGTAAACTCTTGATCTTAGCATATCCAGGATGTGTAATGAGCCCAATGTCTGGGTCAGTAGTCTGTCGAGGAGTAAGCAAACTCTTGATCTTAGCATATCCAGGATGGGTGATGAACCCAATGTCTTGTGTCAGTAGTCTGTCAAAGAGTAAGCAAACTCTTGATATTAGCATAACCAGGATGTGTGATCAGCCAAATGTCTGAGTCAGTAGTTTGTCGAGGAGTAAGCAAACTCTTGATCTTAGCATATCCAGGATGTGTGATGAGCCCAATGTCTTGTGTCAGTAGTCTGTCGAGGAGTAAGCAAACTCTTGATCTTAGCATATCCAGGATGGGTGATGAGCCCAATGTCTTGTGTCAGTAGTCTGTCGAGGAGCAAGAAAACTCTTGATCTTAGCATATCCAGGATGCGTAATCAGCCTAATGTCTGGGTCAGTAGTCTGTCGAGGAGTAAGCAAACTCTTGATCTTAGCATATCCAGGATGGGTGATGAGCCCAATGTCTTGTGTCAGTAGTCTGTCGAGGAGTAAGCAAACTCTTGATCTTAGCATATCCAGGATGGGTGATGAGCCCAATGTCTTGTGTCAGTAGTCTGTCGAGGAGTAAGCAAACTCTTGAACTTAGCATATCCAGGATGTGTAATCAGCCCAATGTCTGGGTCAGTGGTCTGTCGAGGAGTAAGCAAACTCTTGATCTTAGCATATCCAGGATGTGTAATCAGCCCAATGTCTAGGTCAGTATTCTGTCGAGGAGTAAGCAAACTCTTGATCTTAGCATATCCAGGATGTGTGATGAGCCCAATGTCTAGGTCAGTAGTCTGTCGAGGAGTAAGCAAACTCTTGATCTTAGGATATCCAGGATGTGTGATGAGCCCAATGTCTAGGTCAGTAGTCTGTCGAGGAGTAACAAAACTCTGGATCATAGCATATCCAGGATGTGTAATCAGCCCAATGTCTTGTGTCAGTAGTCTGTCGAGGAGTAAGCAAACTCTTGATCTTAGCATATCCAGGATGTGTGATGAGCCCAATGTCTTGTGTCAGAAGTCTGTCGAGGAGTAAGCAAACTCTTGATCTTAGCATATCCAGGATGTGTGATGAGCCCAATGTCTTGTGTCAGTAGTCTGTCGAGGAGTAAGCAAACTCTTGATCTTAGCATATCCAGGATGTCTGATGAGCCCAATGTCTGGGTCAGTAGTCTGTCGAGGGGTAAGCAAACTCTTGATCTTAGCATATCCAGGATGTGTGATGAGCCCAATGTCTGGGTCAGTAGTCTGTCGAGGAGTAAGCAAACTCTTGATCTTAGCATATCCAGGATGTGTGATGAGCCCAATGTCTTGTGTCAGTAGTCTGTCGAGGAGTAAGCAAACTCTTGATCTTAGCATATCCAGGATGTCTGATGAGCCCAATGTCTGGGTCAGTAGTCTGTCGAGGAGTAAGCAAACTCTTGATATTAGCATAACCAGGATGTGTGATCAGCCCAGAGTCTGGGTCAGTAGTCTGTCGAGGAGTAAGCAAACTCTTGATCTTAGCATATCCAGGATGGGTGATGAGCCCAATGTCTTGTGTCAGTAGTCTGTCGAGGAGTAAGCAAACTCTTGATCTTAGCATATCCAGGATGGGTGATGAGCCCAATGTCTTGTGTCAGTAGTCTGTCGAGGAGTAAGCAAACTCTTGATCTTAGCATATCCAGGATGTGTAATCAGCCCAATGTCTAGGTCAGTAGTCTGTCGAGGAGTAAGAAAACTCTTGATCTTAGCATATCCAGGATGTGTAATCAGCCCAATGTCTAGTTCAGTAGTCAGTCGAGGAGTAAGCAAACTCTGGATCATAGCATATCCAGGATGTGTAATCAGCCCAATGTCTGGGTCAGTAGTCTGTCGAGGAGTAAGCAAACTCTTGATCTTAGCATATCCAGGATGTGTGATGAGCCCAATGTCTTGTGTCAGTAGTCTGTCGAGGAGTAAGCAAACTCTGGATCATAGCATATCCAGGATATGTAATCAGCCCAATGTCTTGTGTCAGTAGTCTGTCGAGGAGCAAGAAAACTCTGGATCATAGCATATCCAGGATGTGTAATCAGCCCAATGTCTAGGTCAGTAGTCTGTCGAGGAGTAAGCAAACTCTTGATCTTAGCATATCCAGGATGGGTGATGAGCCCAATGTCTTGTGTCAGTAGTCTGTCGAGGAGTAAGCAAACTCTTGATCTTAGCATATCCAGGATGTGTGATGAGCCCAATGTCTTGTGTCAGTAGTCTGTCGAGGAGTAAGCAAACTCTTAATCTTAGCATATCCAGGATGTGTGATGAGCCCAATGTCTTGTGTCAGTAGTCTGTCGAGGATTAAGCAAACTCTTGATCTTAGCATATCCAGGATGTGTGATGAGCCCAATGTCTTGTGTCAGTAGTCTGTCGAGGAGTAAGCAAATTCTTGATCTTAGCATATCCAGGATGTGTGATGAGCCCAATGTCTGGGTCAGTAGTCTGTCGAGGAGTAAGCAAACTCTTGATCTTAGCATATCCAGGATGTGTGATGAGCCCAATGTCTTGTGTCAGTAGTCTGTCGAGGAGTAAGCAAACTCTTGATCTTAGCATATCCAGGATGTGTAATCAGCCCAATGTCTGGGTCAGTAGTCTGTCGAGGAGTAAGCAAACTCTTGATCTTAGCATATCCAGGATGTGTGTTGAGCCCAATGTCTTGTGTCAGAAGTCTGTCGAGGATTAAGCAAACTCTTGATCTCAGCATATCCAGGATGTGTGATGAGCCCAATGTCTTGTGTCAGTAGTCTGTCGAGGAGTAAGCAAACTCTTGATCTTAGCATATCCAGGATGTCTGATGAGCCCAATGTCTGGGTCAGTAGTCTGTAGAGGAGTAAGCAAACTCTTGATCTTAGCATACCCAGGATGTGTGATGAGCCCAATGTCTGGGTCAGTAGTCTGTCGAGGAGTAAGCAAACTCTTGATCTTAGCATATCCAGGATGTGTGATGAGCCCAATGTCTTGTGTCAGTAGTCTGTCGAGGAGTAAGCAAACTCTTGATCTTAGCATATCCAGGATGTCTGATGAGCCCAATGTCTGGGTCAGTAGTCTGTCGAGGAGTAAGCAAACTCTTGATATTAGCATAACCAGGATGTGTGATCAGCCCAGTGTCTGGGTCAGCAGTCTGTCGAGGAGTAATCAAACTCTTGATCTTAGCATATCCAGGATGTGTGATGAGCCCAATGTCTTGTGTCAGTAGTCTGTCGAGGAGTAAGCAAACTCTTGATCTTAGCATATCCAGGATGTGTGATCAGCCCAATGTCTGGGTCAGTAGTCTGTCGAGGAGTAAGCAAACTCTTGATCTTAGCATATCCAGGATGTGTGATGAGCCCAATGTCTTGTGTCAGTAGTCTGTCGAGGAGTAGGCAAACTCTTGATCTTAGCATATCCAGGATGTGTGATGAGCCCAATGTCTTGTGTCAGTAATCTGTCGAGGAGTAAGCAAACTCTTGATATTAGCATAACCAGGATGTGTGATCAGCCAAATGTCTGGGTCAGTAGTTTGTCGAGGAGTAAGCAAACTCTTGATCTTAGCATAGCCAGGATGTGTGATGAGCCCAATGTCTTGTGTCAGTAGTCTGTCGAGGAGCAAGAAAACTCTTGATCTTAGCATATCCAGGATGCGTAATCAGCCCAATGTCTGGGTCAGTAGTCTGTCGAGGAGTAAGCAAACTCTTGATCTTAGCATATCCAGGATGTGTGATGAGCCCAATGTCTTGTGTCAGAAGTCTGTCGAGGAGTAAGCAAACTCTTGATCTTAGCATATCCAGGATGTGTGATGAGCCCAATGTCTTGTGTCAGTAGTCTGTCGAGGAGTAAGCAAACTCTTGATCTTAGCATATCCAGGATGTCTGATGAGCCCAATGTCTGGGTCAGTAGTCTGTCGAGGGGTAAGCAAACTCTTGATCTTAGCATATCCAGGATGTGTGATGAGCCCAATGTCTGGGTCAGTAGTCTGTCGAGGAGTAAGCAAACTCTTGATCTTAGCATATCCAGGATGTGTGATGAGCCCAATGTCTTGTGTCAGTAGTCTGTCGAGGAGGAAGCAAACTCTTGATCTTAGCATATCCAGGATGTCTGATGAGCCCAATGTCTGGGTCAGTAGTCTGTCGAGGAGTAAGCAAACTCTTGATATTAGCATAACCAGGATGTGTGATCAGCCCAGTGTCTGGGTCAGTAGTCTGTCGAGGAGTAAGCAAACTCTTGATCTTAGCATATCCAGGATGTGTGATGAGCCCAATGTCTTGTGTCAGTAGTCTGTCGAGGAGTAAGCAAACTCTTGATCTTAGCATATCCAGGATGTGTGATCAGCCCAATGTCTGGGTCAGTAGTCTGTCGAGGAGTAAGCAAACTCTTGATCTTAGCATATCCAGTATGTGTGATGAGCCCAATGTCTTGTGTCAGTAGTCTGTCGAGGAGTAAGCAAACTCTTGATCTTAGCATATCCAGGATGTGTGATGAGCCCAATGTCTTGTGTCAGTAGTCTGTCGAGGAGTAAGCAAACTCTTGATATTAGCATAACCAGGATGTGTGATACGCCAAAAGTCTGAGTCAGTAGTTTGTCGAGGAGTAAGCAAACTCTTGATCTTAGCATATCCAGGATGTGTGATGAGCCCAATGTCTTGTGTCAGTAGTCTGTCGAGGAGTAAGCAAACTCTTGAACTTAGCATATCCAGGATGGGTGATGAGCCCAATGTCTTGTGTCAGTAGTCTGTCGAGGAGCAAGAAAACTCTTGATCTTAGCATATCCAGGATGCGTAATCAGCCTAATGTCTGGGTCAGTAGTCTGTCGAGGAGTAAGCAAACTCTTGATCTTAGCATATCCAGGATGGGTGATGAGCCCAATGTCTTGTGTCAGTAGTCTGTCGAGGAGTAAGCAAACTCTTGAACTTAGCATATCCAGGATGGGTGATGAGCCCAATGTCTTGTGTCAGTAGTCTGTCGAGGAGTAAGCAAACTCTTGATCTTAGCATATCCAGGATGTGTAATCAGCCCAATGTCTGGGTCAGTGGTCTGTCGAGGAGTAAGCAAACTCTTGATCTTAGCATATCCAGGATGTGTAATCAGCCCAATGTCTAGGTCAGTATTCTGTCGAGGAGTAAGCAAACTCTTGATCTTAGCATAGCCAGGATGTGTGATGAGCCCAATGTCTTGTGTCAGTAGTCTGTCGAGGAGCAAGAAAACTCTTGATCTTAGGATATCCAGGATGTGTGATGAGCCCAATGTCTAGGTCAGTAGTCTGTCGAGGAGTAACAAAACTCTGGATCATAGCATATCCAGGATGTGTAATCAGCCCAATGTCTAGGTCAGTAGTCTGTCGAGGAGCAAGCAAGCTCTTGATCTTAGCATAACCAGGATGAGTGATGAGCCCAATGTCTTGTGTCAGTAGTCTGTCGAGGAGTAAGCAAACTCTGGATCATAGCATATCCAGGATGTGTAATCAGCCCAATGTCTAGGTCAGTAGTCTGTCGAGGATTAAGCATACTCTTGATCTTAGCATATGCAGGATGTGTGATGAGCCCAATGTCTTGTGTCAGTAGTCTGTCGAGGAGTAAGCAAACTCTTGATCTTAGCATATCCAGGATGTGTGATCAGCCCAATGTCTTGGTCAGTAGTCTGTCGAGGAGTAAGCAAACTCTTGATCTTAGCATATCCAGGATGTGTGATGAGCCCAATGTCTTGTGTCAGTAGTCTGTCGAGGAGTAAGCAAACTCTTGATCTTAGCATATCCAGGATGTGTGATCAGCCCAATGTCTAGGTCAGTAGTCTGTCGAGGAGTAAGCAAACTCTTGATCTTAGCATAACCAGGATGGGTGATGAGCCCAATGTCTTGTGTCAGAAGTCTGTGGAGGAGTAAGTAAACTCTTGATCTTAGCATATCCAGGATGTGTAATGAGCCCAATGTCTGGGTCAGTAGTCTGTCGAGGAGTAAGCAAACTCTTGATCTTAGCATATCCAGGATGGGTGATGAACCCAATGTCTTGTGTCAGTAGTCTGTCGAGGAGTAAGCAAACTCTTGATATTAGCATAACCAGGATGTGTGATCAGCCAAATGTCTGAGTCAGTAGTTTGTCGAGGAGTAAGCAAACTCTTGATCTTAGCATATCCAGGATGTGTGATGAGCCCAATGTCTTGTGTCAGTAGTCTGTCGAGGAGTAAGCAAACTCTTGATCTTAGCATATCCAGGATGGGTGATGAGCCCAATGTCTTGTGTCAGTAGTCTGTCGAGGAGCAAGAAAACTCTTGATCTTAGCATATCCAGGATGCGTAATCAGCCTAATGTCTGGGTCAGTAGTCTGTCGAGGAGTAAGCAAACTCTTGATCTTAGCATATCCAGAATGGGTGATGAGCCCAATGTCTTGTGTCAGTAGTCTGTCGAGGAGTAAGCAAACTCTTGATCTTAGCATATCCAGGATGTGTAATCAGCCCAATGTCTGGGTCAGTGGTCTGTCGAGGAGTAAGCAAACTCTTGATCTTAGCATATCCAGGATGTGTAATCAGCCCAATGTCTAGGTCAGTATTCTGTCGAGGAGTAAGCAAACTCTTGATCTTAGCATATCCAGGATGTGTGATGAGCCCAATGTCTGGGTCAGTAGTCTGTCGAGGAGCAAGAAAACTCTTGATTTTAGCATATCCAGGATGGGTGATGAGCCCAATGTCTTGTGTCAGTAGTCTGTCGAGGAGCAAGAAAACTCTGGATCATAGCATATCCAGGATGTGTAATCAGCCCAATGTATGGGTCAGTAGTCTGTCGAGGAGTAAGCAAACTCTTGATCTTAGCATATCCAGGATGGGTGATGAGCCCAATGTCTTGTGTCAGTAGTCTGTCGAGGAGCAAGAAAACTCTGGATCATAGCATATCCAGGATGGGTGATGAGCCCAATGTCTTGTGTCAGTAGTCTGTCGAGGAGTAAGCAAACTCTTGATCTTAGCATATCCAGGATGGGTGATGAGCCCAATGTCTTGTGTCAGTAGTCTGTCGAGGAGTAAGCAAACTCTTGATCTTAGCATATCCAGGATGTGTAATCAGCCCAATGTCTAGGTCAGTAGTCTGTCGAGGAGTAAGAAAACTCTTGATCTTAGCATATCCAGGATGTGTAATCAGCCCAATGTCTAGTTCAGTAGTCAGTCGAGGAGTAAGCAAACTCTGGATCATAGCATATCCAGGATGTGTAATCAGCCCAATGTCTGGGTCAGTAGTCTGTCGAGGAGTAAGCAAACTCTTGATCTTGGCATATCCAGGATGTGTGATGAGCCCAATGTCTTGTGTCAGTAGTCTGTCGAGGAGTAAGTAAACTCTTGATCTTAGCATATCCAGGATGTGTAATCAGCCCAATGTCTAGTTCAGTAGTCAGTCGAGGAGTAAGCAAACTCTGCATCATAGCATATCCAGGATGTGTAATCAGCCCAATGTCTAGTTCAGTAGTCAGTCGAGGAGTAAGCAAACTCTGGATCATAGCATATCCAGGATGTGTAATCAGCCCAATGTCTAGGTCAGTAGTCTGTCGAGTAGTAAGCAAACTCTGGATCATAGCATATCCAGGATGTGTAATCAGCCCAATGTCTTGTGTCAGTAGTCTGTCGAGGAGCAAGAAAACTCTGGATCATAGCATATCCAGGATGTGTAATCAGCCCAATGTCTAGGTCAGTAGTCTGTCGAGGAGTAAGCAAACTCTTGATCTTAGCATATCCAGGATGGGTGATGAGCCCAATGTCTTGTGTCAGTAGTCTGTCGAGGAGTAAGCAAACTCTTGATCTTAGCATATCCAGGATGTGTGATGAGCCCAATGTCTTGTGTCAGTAGTCTGTCGAGGAGTAAGCAAACTCTTAATCTTAGCATATCCAGGATGTGTGATGAGCCCAATGTCTTGTGTCAGTAGTCTGTCGAGGATTAAGCAAACTCTTGATCTTAGCATATCCAGGATGTGTGATGAGCCCAATGTCTTGTGTCAGTAGTCTGTCGAGGAGTAAGCAAACTCTTGATCTTAGCATATCCAGGATGTGTGATGAGCCCAATGTCTGGGTCAGTAGTCTGTCGAGGAGTAAGCAAACTCTTGATCTTAGCATATCCAGGATGTGTGATGAGCCCAATGTCTTGTGTCAGTAGTCTGTCCAGGAGTAAGCAAACTCTTGATCTTAGCATATCCAGGATGTGTAATCAGCCCAATGTCTGGGTCAGTAGTCTGTCGAGGAGTAAGCAAACTCTTGATCTTAGCATATCCAGGATGTGTGTTGAGCCCAATGTCTTGTGTCAGAATTCTGTCGAGGATTAAGCAAACTCTTGATCTTAGCATATCCAGGATGTGTGATGAGCCCAATGTCTTGTGTCAGTAGTCTGTCGAGGAGTAAGCAAACTCTTGATCTTAGCATATCCAGGATGTCTGATGAGCCCAATGTCTGGGTCAGTAGTCTGTAGAGGAGTAAGCAAACTCTTGATCTTAGCATACCCAGGATGTGTGATGAGCCCAATGTCTGGGTCAGTAGTCTGTCGAGGAGTAAGCAAACTCTTGATCTTAGCATATCCAGGATGTGTGATGAGCCCAATGTCTTGTGTCAGTAGTCTGTCGAGGAGTAAGCAAACTCTTGATCTTAGCATATCCAGGATGTCTGATGAGCCCAATGTCTGGGTCAGTAGTCTGTCGAGGAGTAAGCAAACTCTTGATATTAGCATAACCAGGATGTGTGATCAGCCCAGTGTCTGGGTCAGCAGTCTGTCGAGGAGTAATCAAACTCTTGATCTTAGCATATCCAGGATGTGTGATGAGCCCAATGTCTTGTGTCAGTAGTCTGTCGAGGAGTAAGCAAACTCTTGATCTTAGCATATCCAGGATGTGTGATCAGCCCAATGTCTGGGTCAGTAGTCTGTCGAGGAGTAAGCAAACTCTTGATCTTAGCATATCCAGGATGTGTGATGAGCCCAATGTCTTGTGTCAGTAATCTGTCGAGGAGTAAGCAAACTCTTGATATTAGCATAACCAGGATGTGTGATCAGCCAAATGTCTGGGTCAGTAGTTTGTCGAGGAGTAAGCAAACTCTTGATCTTAGCATAGCCAGGATGTGTGATGAGCCCAATGTCTTGTGTCAGTAGTCTGTCGAGGAGCAAGAAAACTCTTGATCTTAGCATATCCAGGATGCGTAATCAGCCCAATGTCTGGGTCAGTAGTCTGTCGAGGAGTAAGCAAACTCTTGATCTTAGCATATCCAGGATGTGTGATGAGCCCAATGTCTTGTGTCAGAAGTCTGTCGAGGAGTAAGCAAACTCTTGATCTTAGCATATCCAGGATGTGTGATGAGCCCAATGTCTTGTGTCAGTAGTCTGTCGAGGAGTAAGCAAACTCTTGATCTTAGCATATCCAGGATGTGTGATGAGCCCAATGTCTGGGTCAGTAGTCTGTCGAGGGGTAAGCAAACTCTTGATCTTAGCATATCCAGGATGTGTGATGAGCCCAATGTCTGGGTCAGTAGTCTGTCGAGGAGTAAGCAAACTCTTGATCTTAGCATATCCAGGATGTGTGATGAGCACAAAGTCTTGTGTCAGTAGTCTGTCGAGGAGTAAGCAAACTCTTGATCTTAGCATATCCAGGATGTCTGATGAGCCCAATGTCTGGGTCAGTAGTCTGTCGAGGAGTAAGCAAACTCTTGATATTAGCATAACCAGGATGTGTGATCAGCCCAGTGTCTGGGTCAGTAGTCTGTCGAGGAGTAAGCAAACTCTTGATCTTAGCATATCCAGGATGTGTGATGAGCCCAATGTCTTGTGTCAGTAGTCTGTCGAGGAGTAAGCAAACTCTTGATCTTAGCATATCCAGGATGTGTGATCAGCCCAATGTCTGGGTCAGTAGTCTGTCGAGGAGTAAGCAAACTCTTGATCTTAGCATATCCAGGATGTGTGATGAGCCCAATGTCTTGTTTCAGTAGTCTGTCGAGGAGTAAGCAAACTCTTGATCTTAGCATATCCAGGATGTGTGATGAGCCCAATGTCTTGTGTCAGTAGTCTGTCGAGGAGTAAGCAAACTCTTGATATTAGCATAACCAGGATGTGTGATACGCCAAATGTCTGAGTCAGTAGTTTGTCGAGGAGTAAGCAAACTCTTGATCTTAGCATATCCAGGATGTGTGATGAGCCCAATGTCTTGTGTCAGTAGTCTGTCGAGGAGTAAGCAAACTCTTGATCTTAGCATATCCAGGATGCGTGATGAGCCCAATGTCTTGTGTCAGTAGTCTGTCGAGGAGCAAGAAAACTCTTGATCTTAGCATATCCAGGATGCGTAATCAGCCTAATGTCTGGGTCAGTAGTCTGTCGAGGAGTAAGCAAACTCTTGATCTTAGCATATCCAGGATGGGTGATGAGCCCAATGTCTTGTGTCAGTAGTCTGTCGAGGAGTAAGCAAACTCTTGATCTTAGCATATCCAGGATGGGTGATGAGCCCAATGTCTTGTGTCAGTAGTCTGTCGAGGAGTAAGCAAACTCTTGATCTTAGCATATCCAGGATGTGTAATCAGCCCAATGTCTGGGTCAGTGGTCTGTCGAGGAGTAAGCAAACTCTTGATCTTAGCATATCCAGGATGTGTAATCAGCCCAATGTCTAGGTCAGTATTCTGTCGAGGAGTAAGCAAACTCTTGATCTTAGCATATCCATGATGTGTGATGAGCCCAATGTCTAGGTCAGTAGTCTGTCGAGGAGTAAGCAAACTCTTGATCTTAGGATATCCAGGAAGTGTGATGAGCCCAATGTCTAGGTCAGTAGTCTGTCGAGGAGTAACAAAACTCTGGATCATAGCATATCCAGGATGTGTAATCAGCCCAATGTCTAGGTCAGTAGTCTGTCGAGGAGCAAGCAAACTCTTGATCTTAGCATAACCAGGATGAGTGATGAGCCCAATGTCTTGTGTCAGTAGTCTGTCGAGGAGTAAGCAAACTCTGGATCATAGCATATCCAGGATGTGTAATCAGCCCAATGTCTAGGTCAGTAGTCTGTCGAGGAGTAAGCATACTCTTGATCTTAGCATATGCAGGATGTGTGATGAGCCCAATGTCTTGTGTCAGTAGTCTGTCGAGGAGTAAGCAAACTCTTGATCTTAGCATATCCAGGATGTGTGATCAGCCCAATGTCTTGGTCAGTAGTCTGTCGAGCAGTAAGCAAACTCTTGATCTTAGCATATCCAGGATGTGTGATGAGCCCAATGTCTTGTGTCAGTAGTCTGTCGAGGAGTAAGCAAACTCTTGATCTTAGCATATCCAGGATGTGTGATCAGCCCAATGTCTAGGTCAGTAGTCTGTCGAGGAGTAAGCAAACTCTTGATCTTAGCATAACCAGGATGGGTGATGAGCCCAATGTCTTGTGTCAGAAGTCTGTGGAGGAGTAAGTAAACTCTTGATCTTAGCATATCCAGGATGTGTAATGAGCCCAATGTCTGGGTCAGTAGTCTGTCGAGGAGTAAGCAAACTCTTGATCTTAGCATATCCAGGATGGGTGATGAACCCAATGTCTTGTGTCAGTAGTCTGTCAAAGAGTAAGCAAACTCTTGATATTAGCATAACCAGGATGTGTGATCAGCCAAATGTCTGAGTCAGTAGTTTGTCGAGGAGTAAGCAAACTCTTGATCTTAGCATATCCAGGATGTGTGATGAGCCCAATGTCTTGTGTCAGTAGTCTGTCGAGGAGTAAGCAAACTCTTGATCTTAGCATATCCAGGATGGGTGATGAGCCCAATGTCTTGTGTCAGTAGTCTGTCGAGGAGCAAGAAAACTCTTGATCTTAGCATATCCAGGATGCGTAATCAGCCTAATGTCTGGGTCAGTAGTCTGTCGAGGAGTAAGCAAACTCTTGATCTTAGCATATCCAGGATGGGTGATGAGCCCAATGTCTTGTGTCAGTAGTCTGTCGAGGAGTAAGCAAACTCTTGATCTTAGCATATCCAGGATGGGTGATGAGCCCAATGTCTTGTGTCAGTAGTCTGTCGAGGAGTAAGCAAACTCTTGAACTTAGCATATCCAGGATGTGTAATCAGCCCAATGTCTGGGTCAGTGGTCTGTCGAGGAGTAAGCAAACTCTTGATCTTAGCATATCCAGGATGTGTAATCAGCCCAATGTCTAGGTCAGTATTCTGTCGAGGAGTAAGCAAACTCTTGATCTTAGCATATCCAGGATGTGTGATGAGCCCAATGTCTAGGTCAGTAGTCTGTCGAGGAGTAAGCAAACTCTTGATCTTAGGATATCCAGGATGTGTGATGAGCCCAATGTCTAGGTCAGTAGTCTGTCGAGGAGTAACAAAACTCTGGATCATAGCATATCCAGGATGTGTAATCAGCCCAATGTCTTGTGTCAGTAGTCTGTCGAGGAGTAAGCAAACTCTTGATCTTAGCATATCCAGGATGTGTGATGAGCCCAATGTCTTGTGTCAGAAGTCTGTCGAGGAGTAAGCAAACTCTTGATCTTAGCATATCCAGGATGTGTGATGAGCCCAATGTCTTGTGTCAGTAGTCTGTCGAGGAGTAAGCAAACTCTTGATCTTAGCATATCCAGGATGTCTGATGAGCCCAATGTCTGGGTCAGTAGTCTGTCGAGGGGTAAGCAAACTCTTGATCTTAGCATATCCAGGATGTGTGATGAGCCCAATGTCTGGGTCAGTAGTCTGTCGAGGAGTAAGCAAACTCTTGATCTTAGCATATCCAGGATGTGTGATGAGCCCAATGTCTTGTGTCAGTAGTCTGTCGAGGAGTAAGCAAACTCTTGATCTTAGCATATCCAGGATGTCTGATGAGCCCAATGTCTGGGTCAGTAGTCTGTCGAGGAGTAAGCAAACTCTTGATATTAGCATAACCAGGATGTGTGATCAGCCCAGAGTCTGGGTCAGTAGTCTGTCGAGGAGTAAGCAAACTCTTGATCTTAGCATATCCAGGATGGGTGATGAGCCCAATGTCTTGTGTCAGTAGTCTGTCGAGGAGTAAGCAAACTCTTGATCTTAGCATATCCAGGATGGGTGATGAGCCCAATGTCTTGTGTCAGTAGTCTGTCGAGGAGTAAGCAAACTCTTGATCTTAGCATATCCAGGATGTGTAATCAGCCCAATGTCTAGGTCAGTAGTCTGTCGAGGAGTAAGAAAACTCTTGATCTTAGCATATCCAGGATGTGTAATCAGCCCAATGTCTAGTTCAGTAGTCAGTCGAGGAGTAAGCAAACTCTGGATCATAGCATATCCAGGATGTGTAATCAGCCCAATGTCTGGGTCAGTAGTCTGTCGAGGAGTAAGCAAACTCTTGATCTTAGCATATCCAGGATGTGTGATGAGCCCAATGTCTTGTGTCAGTAGTCTGTCGAGGAGTAAGCAAACTCTGGATCATAGCATATCCAGGATATGTAATCAGCCCAATGTCTTGTGTCAGTAGTCTGTCGAGGAGCAAGAAAACTCTGGATCATAGCATATCCAGGATGTGTAATCAGCCCAATGTCTAGGTCAGTAGTCTGTCGAGGAGTAAGCAAACTCTTGATCTTAGCATATCCAGGATGGGTGATGAGCCCAATGTCTTGTGTCAGTAGTCTGTCGAGGAGTAAGCAAACTCTTGATCTTAGCATATCCAGGATGTGTGATGAGCCCAATGTCTTGTGTCAGTAGTCTGTCGAGGAGTAAGCAAACTCTTAATCTTAGCATATCCAGGATGTGTGATGAGCCCAATGTCTTGTGTCAGTAGTCTGTCGAGGATTAAGCAAACTCTTGATCTTAGCATATCCAGGATGTGTGATGAGCCCAATGTCTTGTGTCAGTAGTCTGTCGAGGAGTAAGCAAACTCTTGATCTTAGCATATCCAGGATGTGTGATGAGCCCAATGTCTGGGTCAGTAGTCTGTCGAGGAGTAAGCAAACTCTTGATCTTAGCATATCCAGGATGTGTGATGAGCCCAATGTCTTGTGTCAGTAGTCTGTCGAGGAGTAAGCAAACTCTTGATCTTAGCATATCCAGGATGTGTAATCAGCCCAATGTCTGGGTCAGTAGTCTGTCGAGGAGTAAGCAAACTCTTGATCTTAGCATATCCAGGATGTGTGTTGAGCCCAATGTCTTGTGTCAGAAGTCTGTCGAGGATTAAGCAAACTCTTGATCTCAGCATATCCAGGATGTGTGATGAGCCCAATGTCTTGTGTCAGTAGTCTGTCGAGGAGTAAGCAAACTCTTGATCTTAGCATATCCAGGATGTCTGATGAGCCCAATGTCTGGGTCAGTAGTCTGTAGAGGAGTAAGCAAACTCTTGATCTTAGCATACCCAGGATGTGTGATGAGCCCAATGTCTGGGTCAGTAGTCTGTCGAGGAGTAAGCAAACTCTTGATCTTAGCATATCCAGGATGTGTGATGAGCCCAATGTCTTGTGTCAGTAGTCTGTCGAGGAGTAAGCAAACTCTTGATCTTAGCATATCCAGGATGTCTGATGAGCCCAATGTCTGGGTCAGTAGTCTGTCGAGGAGTAAGCAAACTCTTGATATTAGCATAACCAGGATGTGTGATCAGCCCAGTGTCTGGGTCAGCAGTCTGTCGAGGAGTAATCAAACTCTTGATCTTAGCATATCCAGGATGTGTGATGAGCCCAATGTCTTGTGTCAGTAGTCTGTCGAGGAGTAAGCAAACTCTTGATCTTAGCATATCCAGGATGTGTGATCAGCCCAATGTCTGGGTCAGTAGTCTGTCGAGGAGTAAGCAAACTCTTGATCTTAGCATATCCAGGATGTGTGATGAGCCCAATGTCTTGTGTCAGTAGTCTGTCGAGGAGTAGGCAAACTCTTGATCTTAGCATATCCAGGATGTGTGATGAGCCCAATGTCTTGTGTCAGTAATCTGTCGAGGAGTAAGCAAACTCTTGATATTAGCATAACCAGGATGTGTGATCAGCCAAATGTCTGGGTCAGTAGTTTGTCGAGGAGTAAGCAAACTCTTGATCTTAGCATAGCCAGGATGTGTGATGAGCCCAATGTCTTGTGTCAGTAGTCTGTCGAGGAGCAAGAAAACTCTTGATCTTAGCATATCCAGGATGCGTAATCAGCCCAATGTCTGGGTCAGTAGTCTGTCGAGGAGTAAGCAAACTCTTGATCTTAGCATATCCAGGATGTGTGATGAGCCCAATGTCTTGTGTCAGAAGTCTGTCGAGGAGTAAGCAAACTCTTGATCTTAGCATATCCAGGATGTGTGATGAGCCCAATGTCTTGTGTCAGTAGTCTGTCGAGGAGTAAGCAAACTCTTGATCTTAGCATATCCAGGATGTCTGATGAGCCCAATGTCTGGGTCAGTAGTCTGTCGAGGGGTAAGCAAACTCTTGATCTTAGCATATCCAGGATGTGTGATGAGCCCAATGTCTGGGTCAGTAGTCTGTCGAGGAGTAAGCAAACTCTTGATCTTAGCATATCCAGGATGTGTGATGAGCCCAATGTCTTGTGTCAGTAGTCTGTCGAGGAGGAAGCAAACTCTTGATCTTAGCATATCCAGGATGTCTGATGAGCCCAATGTCTGGGTCAGTAGTCTGTCGAGGAGTAAGCAAACTCTTGATATTAGCATAACCAGGATGTGTGATCAGCCCAGTGTCTGGGTCAGTAGTCTGTCGAGGAGTAAGCAAACTCTTGATCTTAGCATATCCAGGATGTGTGATGAGCCCAATGTCTTGTGTCAGTAGTCTGTCGAGGAGTAAGCAAACTCTTGATCTTAGCATATCCAGGATGTGTGATCAGCCCAATGTCTGGGTCAGTAGTCTGTCGAGGAGTAAGCAAACTCTTGATCTTAGCATATCCAGTATGTGTGATGAGCCCAATGTCTTGTGTCAGTAGTCTGTCGAGGAGTAAGCAAACTCTTGATCTTAGCATATCCAGGATGTGTGATGAGCCCAATGTCTTGTGTCAGTAGTCTGTCGAGGAGTAAGCAAACTCTTGATATTAGCATAACCAGGATGTGTGATACGCCAAATGTCTGAGTCAGTAGTTTGTCGAGGAGTAAGCAAACTCTTGATCTTAGCATATCCAGGATGTGTGATGAGCCCAATGTCTTGTGTCAGTAGTCTGTCGAGGAGTAAGCAAACTCTTGAACTTAGCATATCCAGGATGGGTGATGAGCCCAATGTCTTGTGTCAGTAGTCTGTCGAGGAGCAAGAAAACTCTTGATCTTAGCATATCCAGGATGCGTAATCAGCCTAATGTCTGGGTCAGTAGTCTGTCGAGGAGTAAGCAAACTCTTGATCTTAGCATATCCAGGATGGGTGATGAGCCCAATGTCTTGTGTCAGTAGTCTGTCGAGGAGTAAGCAAACTCTTGAACTTAGCATATCCAGGATGGGTGATGAGCCCAATGTCTTGTGTCAGTAGTCTGTCGAGGAGTAAGCAAACTCTTGATCTTAGCATATCCAGGATGTGTAATCAGCCCAATGTCTGGGTCAGTGGTCTGTCGAGGAGTAAGCAAACTCTTGATCTTAGCATATCCAGGATGTGTAATCAGCCCAATGTCTAGGTCAGTATTCTGTCGAGGAGTAAGCAAACTCTTGATCTTAGCATAGCCAGGATGTGTGATGAGCCCAATGTCTTGTGTCAGTAGTCTGTCGAGGAGCAAGAAAACTCTTGATCTTAGGATATCCAGGATGTGTGATGAGCCCAATGTCTAGGTCAGTAGTCTGTCGAGGAGTAACAAAACTCTGGATCATAGCATATCCAGGATGTGTAATCAGCCCAATGTCTAGGTCAGTAGTCTGTCGAGGAGCAAGCAAGCTCTTGATCTTAGCATAACCAGGATGAGTGATGAGCCCAATGTCTTGTGTCAGTAGTCTGTCGAGGAGTAAGCAAACTCTGGATCATAGCATATCCAGGATGTGTAATCAGCCCAATGTCTAGGTCAGTAGTCTGTCGAGGATTAAGCATACTCTTGATCTTAGCATATGCAGGATGTGTGATGAGCCCAATGTCTTGTGTCAGTAGTCTGTCGAGGAGTAAGCAAACTCTTGATCTTAGCATATCCAGGATGTGTGATCAGCCCAATGTCTTGGTCAGTAGTCTGTCGAGGAGTAAGCAAACTCTTGATCTTAGCATATCCAGGATGTGTGATGAGCCCAATGTCTTGTGTCAGTAGTCTGTCGAGGAGTAAGCAAACTCTTGATCTTAGCATATCCAGGATGTGTGATCAGCCCAATGTCTAGGTCAGTAGTCTGTCGAGGAGTAAGCAAACTCTTGATCTTAGCATAACCAGGATGGGTGATGAGCCCAATGTCTTGTGTCAGAAGTCTGTGGAGGAGTAAGTAAACTCTTGATCTTAGCATATCCAGGATGTGTAATGAGCCCAATGTCTGGGTCAGTAGTCTGTCGAGGAGTAAGCAAACTCTTGATCTTAGCATATCCAGGATGGGTGATGAACCCAATGTCTTGTGTCAGTAGTCTGTCGAGGAGTAAGCAAACTCTTGATATTAGCATAACCAGGATGTGTGATCAGCCAAATGTCTGAGTCAGTAGTTTGTCGAGGAGTAAGCAAACTCTTGATCTTAGCATATCCAGGATGTGTGATGAGCCCAATGTCTTGTGTCAGTAGTCTGTCGAGGAGTAAGCAAACTCTTGATCTTAGCATATCCAGGATGGGTGATGAGCCCAATGTCTTGTGTCAGTAGTCTGTCGAGGAGCAAGAAAACTCTTGATCTTAGCATATCCAGGATGCGTAATCAGCCTAATGTCTGGGTCAGTAGTCTGTCGAGGAGTAAGCAAACTCTTGATCTTAGCATATCCAGAATGGGTGATGAGCCCAATGTCTTGTGTCAGTAGTCTGTCGAGGAGTAAGCAAACTCTTGATCTTAGCATATCCAGGATGTGTAATCAGCCCAATGTCTGGGTCAGTGGTCTGTCGAGGAGTAAGCAAACTCTTGATCTTAGCATATCCAGGATGTGTAATCAGCCCAATGTCTAGGTCAGTATTCTGTCGAGGAGTAAGCAAACTCTTGATCTTAGCATATCCAGGATGTGTGATGAGCCCAATGTCTAGGTCAGTAGTCTGTCGAGGAGTAAGCAAACTCTTGATCTTAGGATATCCAGGATGTGTGATGAGCCCAATGTCTAGGTCAGTAGTCTGTCGAGGAGTAACAAAACTCTGGATCATAGCATATCCAGGATGTGTAATCAGCCCAATGTCTAGGTCAGTAGTCTGTCGAGCAGCAAGCAAACTCTTGATCTTAGCATAACCATGATGTGTGATGAGCCCAATGTCTTGTGTCAGTAGTCTGTCGAGGAGTAAGCAAACTCTTGATCTTAGCATATCCAGGATGTGTGATGAGCCCAATGTCTTGTGTCAGAAGTCTGTCGAGGAGTAAGCAAACTCTTGATCTTAGCATATCCAGGATGTGTGATGAGCCCAATGTCTTGTGTCAGTAGTCTGTCGAGGAGTAAGCAAACTCTTGATCTTAGCATATCCAGGATGTCTGATGAGCCCAATGTCTGGGTCAGTAGTCTGTCGAGGGGTAAGCAAACTCTTGATCTTAGCATATCCAGGATGTGTGATGAGCCCAATGTCTGGGTCAGTAGTCTGTCGAGGAGTAAGCAAACTCTTGATCTTAGCATATCCAGGATGTGTGATGAGCCCAATGTCTTGTGTCAGTAGTCTGTCGAGGAGTAAGCAAACTCTTGATCTTAGCATATCCAGGATGTCTGATGAGCCCAATGTCTGGGTCAGTAGTCTGTCGAGGAGTAAGCAAACTCTTGATATTAGCATAACCAGGATGTGTGATCAGCCCAGTGTCTGGGTCAGTAGTCTGTCGAGGAGTAAGCAAACTCTTGATCTTAGCATATCCAGGATGTGTGATGAGCCCAATGTCATGTGTCAGTAGTCTGTCGAGGAGTAAGCAAACTCTTGATCTTAGCATATCCAGGATGTGTGATCAGCCCAATGTCTGGGTCAGTAGTCTGTCGAGGAGTAAGCAAACTCTTGATCTTAGCATATCCAGGATGTGTGATGAGCCCAATGTCTTGTGTCAGTAGTCTGTCGAGGAGTAAGCAAACTCTTGATCTTAGCATATCCAGGATGTGTGATGAGCCCAATGTCTTGTGTCAGTAGTCTGTCGAGGAGTAAGCAAACTCTTGATATTAGCATAACCAGGATGTGTGATACGCCAAATGTCTGAGTCAGTAGTTTGTCGAGGAGTAAGCAAACTCTTGATCTTAGCATATCCAGGATGTGTGATGAGCCCAATGTCTTGTGTCAGTAGTCTGTCGAGGAGTAAGCAAACTCTTGATCTTAGCATATCCAGGATGGGTGATGAGCCCAATGTCTTGTGTCAGTAGTCTGTCGAGGAGCAAGAAAACTCTTGATCTTAGCATATCCAGGATGCGTAATCAGCCTAATGTCTGGGTCAGTAGTCTGTCGAGGAGTAAGCAAACTCTTGATCTTAGCATATCCAGGATGGGTGATGAGCCCAATGTCTTGTGTCAGTAGTCTGTCGAGGAGTAAGCAAACTCTTGATCTTAGCATATCCAGGATGGGTGATGAGCCCAATGTCTTGTGTCAGTAGTCTGTCGAGGAGTAAGCAAACTCTTGATCTTAGCATATCCAGGATGTGTAATCAGCCCAATGTCTGGGTCAGTGGTCTGTCGAGGAGTAAGCAAACTCTTGATCTTAGCATATCCAGGATGTGTAATCAGCCCAATGTCTAGGTCAGTATTCTGTCGAGGAGTAAGCAAACTCTTGATCTTAGCATATCCATGATGTGTGATGAGCCCAATGTCTAGGTCAGTAGTCTGTCGAGGAGTAAGCAAACTCTTGATCTTAGGATATCCAGGATGTGTGATGAGCCCAATGTCTAGGTCAGTAGTCTGTCGAGGAGTAACAAAACTCTGGATCATAGCATATCCAGGATGTGTAATCAGCCCAATGTCTAGGTCAGTAGTCTGTCGAGGAGCAAGCAAACTCTTGATCTTAGCATAACCAGGATGAGTGATGAGCCCAATGTCTTGTGTCAGTAGTCTGTCGAGGAGTAAGCAAACTCTGGATCATAGCATATCCAGGATGTGTAATCAGCCCAATGTCTAGGTCAGTAGTCTGTCGAGGAGTAAGCATACTCTTGATCTTAGCATATGCAGGATGTGTGATGAGCCCAATGTCTTGTGTCAGTAGTCTGTCGAGGAGTAAGCAAACTCTTGATCTTAGCATATCCAGGATGTGTGATCAGCCCAATGTCTTGGTCAGTAGTCTGTCGAGGAGTAAGCAAACTCTTGATCTTAGCATATCCAGGATGTGTGATGAGCCCAATGTCTTGTGTCAGTAGTCTGTCGAGGAGTAAGCAAACTCTTGATCTTAGCATATCCAGGATGTGTGATCAGCCCAATGTCTAGGTCAGTAGTCTGTCGAGGAGTAAGCAAACTCTTGATCTTAGCATAACCAGGATGGGTGATGAGCCCAATGTCTTGTGTCAGAAGTCTGTGGAGGAGTAAGTAAACTCTTGATCTTAGCATATCCAGGATGTGTAATGAGCCCAATGTCTGGGTCAGTAGTCTGTCGAGGAGTAAGCAAACTCTTGATCTTAGCATATCCAGGATGGGTGATGAACCCAATGTCTTGTGTCAGTAGTCTGTAAAGGAGTAAGCAAACTCTTGATCTTAGCATATCCAGGATGTGTGATGACCCCAATGTCTTGTGTCAGTAGTCTGTCCAGGAGTAAGCAAACTCTTGATTTTAGCATATCCAGGATGTGTGAGCAGCCCAATGTCTTGTGTCATTAGTCTGTCGAGGAGTAAGCAAACTCTTGATCTTAGCATATCCAGGATGTGTGAGCAGCCCAATGTCTTGTGTCATTAGTCTGTCGAGGAGTAAGCAAACTCTTGATCTTAGCATATCCAGGATGGGTGATGAACCCAATGTCTTGTGTCAGTAGTCTGTCGAGGAGTAAGCGAACTCTTGATCTTAGCATATCCAGGATGTGTGATGAGCCCAAGGTCTGGGTCAGTAGTCTGTCGAGGAGTAAGCAAACTCTTGATCTTAGCATATCCAGGATGTGTGATGAGCCCAATGTCTTGTGTCAGTAGTCTGTCCAGGAGTAAGCAAACTCTTGATCTTAGCATATCCAGGATGTGTAATCAGCCCAATGTCTGGGTCAGTAGTCTGTCGAGGAGTAAGCAAACTCTTGATCTTAGCATATCCAGGATGGGTGATGACCCCAATGTCTTGTGTCAGAAGTCTGTCGAGGAGTAAGCAAACTCTTGATCTTAGCATATCCAGGATGTGTGATGAGCCCAATGTCTTGTGTCAGGAGTCTGTCGAGGAGTAAGCAAACTCTTGATCTTAGCATATCCAGGATGTCTGATGAGCCCAATGTCTGGGTCAGTAGTCTGTAGAGGAGTAAGCAAACTCTTGATCTTAGCATACCCAGGATGTGTGATTAGCCCAATGTCTGGGTCAGTAGTCTGTCGAGGAGTAAGCAAACTCTTGATCTTAGCATATCCAGGATGTGTGATGAGCCCAATGTCTTGTGTCAGTAGTCTGTCGAGGAGTAAGCAAACTCTTGATCTTAGCATATCCAGGATGTCTGATGAGCCCAATGTCTGGGTCAGTAGTCTGTCGAGGAGTAAGCAAACTCTTGATATTAGCATAACCAGGATGTGTGATCAGCCCAGTGTCTGGGTCAGTAGTCTGTCGAGGAGTAAGCAAACTCTTGATCTTAGCATATCCAGGATGTGTGATGAGCCCAATGTCTTGTGTCAGTAGTCTGTCGAGGAGTAAGCAAACTCTTGATCTTAGCATATCCAGGATGTGTGATCAGCCCAATGTCTGGGTCAGTAGTCTGTCGAGGAGTAAGCAAACTCTTGATCTTAGCATATCCAGGATGTGTGATGAGCCCAATGTCTTGTGTCAGTAGTCTGTCGAGGAGTAGGCAAACTCTTGATCTTAGCATATCCAGGATGTGTGATGAGCCCAATGTCTTGTGTCAGTAATCTGTCGAGGAGTAAGCAAACTCTTGATATTAGCATAACCAGGATGTGTGATCAGCCCAGTGTCTGGGTCAGTAGTCTGTCGAGGAGTAAGCAAACTCTTGATCTTAGCATATCCAGGATGTGTGATGAGCCCAATGTCTTGTGTCAGTAGTCTGTCGAGGAGTAAGCAAACTCTTGATCTTAGCATATCCAGGATGTCTGATGAGCCCAATGTCTGGGTCAGTAGTCTGTCGAGGAGTAAGCAAACTCTTGATATTAGCATAACCAGGATGTGTGATCAGCCCAGTGTCTGGGTCAGTAGTCTGTCGAGGAGTAAGCAAACTCTTGATCTTAGCATATCCAGGATGTGTGATGAGCCCAATGTCTTGTGTCAGTAGTCTGTCGAGGAGTAAGCAAACTCTTGATCTTAGCATATCCAGGATGTGTGATCAGCCCAATGTCTGGGTCAGTAGTCTGTCGAGGAGTAAGCAAACTCTTGATCTTAGCATATCCAGGATGTGTGATGAGCCCAATGTCTTGTGTCAGTAGTCTGTCGAGGAGTAAGCAAACTCTTGATCTTAGCATATCCAGGATGTGTGATGAGCCGAATGTCTTGTGTCAGTAGTCTGTCGAGGAGTAAGCAAACTCTTGATATTAGCATAACCAGGATGTGTGATCAGCCAAATGTCTGAGTCAGTAGTTTGTCGAGGAGTAAGCAAACTCTTGATCTTAGCATATCCAGGATGTGTGATGAGCCCAATGTCTTGTGTCAGTAGTCTGTCGAGGAGTAAGCAAACTCTTGATCTTAGCATATCCAGGATGGGTGATGAGCCCAATGTCTTGTGTCAGTAGTCTGTCGAGGAGCAAGAAAACTCTTGATCTTAGCATATCCAGGATGCGTAATCAGCCTAATGTCTGGGTCAGTAGTCTGTCGAGGAGTAAGCAAACTCTTGATCTTAGCATATCCAGGATGTGTGAGCAGCCCAATGTCTTGTGTCATTAGTCTGTCGAGGAGTAAGCAAACTCTTGATCTTAGCATATCCAGGATGGGTGATGAACCCAATGTCTTGTGTCAGTAGTCTGTCGAGGAGTAAGCGAACTCTTGATCTTAGCATATCCAGGATGTGTGATGAGCCCAAGGTCTGGGTCAGTAGTCTGTCGAGGAGTAAGCAAACTCTTGATCTTAGCATATCCAGGATGTGTGATGAGCCCAATGTCTTGTGTCAGTAGTCTGTCCAGGAGTAAGCAAACTCTTGATCTTAGCATATCCAGGATGTGTAATCAGCCCAATGTCTGGGTCAGTAGTCTGTCGAGGAGTAAGCAAACTCTTGATCTTAGCATATCCAGGATGTGTGATGAGCCCAATGTCTTGTGTCAGAAGTCTGTCGAGGAGTAAGCAAACTCTGGATCATAGCATATCCAGGATGTGTGATCAGCCCAATGTCTAGGTCAGTAGTCTGTCGAGGAGTAAGCATACTCTTGATCTTAGCATATGCAGGATGTGTGATGAGCCCAATGTCTTGTGTCAGTAGTCTGTCGAGGAGTAAGCAAACTCTTGATCTTAGCATATCCAGGATGTGTGATCAGCCCAATGTCTTGGTCAGTAGTCTGTCGAGGAGTAAGCAAACTCTTGATCTTAGCATATCCAGGATGTGTGATGAGCCCAATGTCTTGTGTCAGTAGTCTGTCGAGGAGTAAGCAAACTCTTGATCTTAGCATATCCAGGATGTCTGATGAGCCCAATGTCTGGGTCAGTAGTCTGTCGAGGAGTAAGCAAACTCTTGATATTAGCATAACCAGGATGTGTGATCAGCCCAGTGTCTGGGTCAGTAGTCTGTCGAGGAGTAAGCAAACTCTTGATCTTAGCATATCCAGGATGTGTGATGAGCCCAATGTCTTGTGTCAGTAGTCTGTCGAGGAGTAAGCAAACTCTTGATCTTAGCATATCCAGGATGTGTGATCAGCCCAATGTCTGGGTCAGTAGTCTGTCGAGGAGTAAGCAAACTCTTGATCTTAGCATATCCAGGATGTGTGATGAGCCCAATGTCTTGTGTCAGTAGTCTGTCGAGGAGTAGGCAAACTCTTGATCTTAGCATATCCAGGATGTGTGATGAGCCCAATGTCTTGTGTCAGTAATCTGTCGAGGAGTAAGCAAACTCTTGATATTAGCATAACCAGGATGTGTGATCAGCCAAATGTCTGGGTCAGTAGTTTGTCGAGGAGTAAGCAAACTCTTGATCTTAGCATATCCAGGATGTGTGATGAGCCCAATGTCTTGTGTCAGTAGTCTGTCGAGGAGCAAGAAAACTCTTGATCTTAGCTCTTCCAGGATGCGTAATCAGCCCAATGTCTGGGTCAGTAGTCTGTCGAGGAGTAAGCAAACTCTTGATCTTAGCATATCCAGGATGTGTGATGAGCCCAATGTCTTGTGTCAGTAGTCTGTCGAGGAGTAAGCAAACTCTTGATCTTAGCATATCCAGGATGTGTGATGAGCCCAATGTCTTGTGTCAGTAGTCTGTCGAGGAGTAAGCAAACTCTTGATCTTAGCATATCCAGGATGTCTGATGAGCCCAATGTCTGGGTCAGTAGTCTGTCGAGGAGTAAGCAAACTCTTGATCTTAGCATATCCAGGATGTGTTATGAGCCCAATGTCTGGGTCAGTAGTCTGTCGAGGAGTAAGCAAACTCTTGATCTTAGCATATCCAGGATGTGTGATGAGCCCAATGTCTTGTGTCAGTAGTCTGTCGAGGATTAAGCAAACTCTCTATCTTAGCATATTTAGGATGTCTGATGAGCCCAATGTCTGGGTCAGTAGTCTGTCGAGGAGTAAGCAAACTCTTGATATTAGCATAAACAGGATGTGTGATCAGCCCAGTGTCTGGGTCAGTAGTCTGTCGAGGAGTAAGCAAACTCTTGATCTTAGCATATCCAGGATGTGTGATGAGCCCAATGTCTTGTGTCAGTAGTCTGTCGAGGAGTAAGCAAACTCTTGATCTTAGCATATCCAGGATGTGTGATCAGCCCAATGTCTGGGTCAGTAGTCTGTCGAGGAGTAAGCAAACTCTTGATCTTAGCATATCCAGGATGTGTGATGAGCCCAATGTCTTGTGTCAGTAGTCTGTCGAGGAGTAAGCAAACTCTTGAACTTAGCATATCCAGGATGTGTGATGAGCCCAATGTCTTGTGTCAGTAGTCTGGCGAGGAGTAAGCAAACTCTTGATATTAGCATAACCAGGATGTGTGATCAGCCAAATGTCTGGGTCAGTAGTTTGTCGAGGAGTAAGCAAACTCTTGATCTTAGCATATCCAGGATGTGTGATGAGCCCAATGTCTTGTGTCAGTAGTCTGTCGAGGAGTAAGCAAACTCTTGATCTTAGCATATCCAGGATGGGTGATGAGCCCAATGTCTTGTGTCAGTAGTCTGTCGAGGAGCAAGAAAACTCTTGATCTTAGCATATCCAGGATGCGTAATCAGCCTAATGTCTGGGTCAGTAGTCTGTCGAGGAGTAAGCAAACTCTTGATCTTAGCATATCCAGGATGGGTGATGAGCCCAATGTCTTGTGTCAGTAGTCTGTCGAGGTGTAAGCAAACTCTTGATCTTAGCATATCCAGGATGGTTGATGAGCCCAATGTCTTGTGTCAGTAGTCTGTCGAGGAGTAAGCAAACTCTTGATCTTAGCATATCCAGGATGTGTATTCAGCCCAATGTCTGGGTCAGTGGTCTGTCGAGGAGTAAGCAAACTCTTGATCTTAGCATATCCAGGATGTGTAATCAGCCCAATGTCTAGGTCAGTATTCTGTCGAGGAGTAAGCAAACCCTTGATCTTAGCATATCCAGGATGTGTGATGTGCCCAATGTCTAGGTCAGTAGTCTGTCGAGGAGTAAGCAAACTCTTGATCTTAGGATATCCAGGATGTGTGATGAGCCCAATGTCTAGGTCAGTAGTCTGTCGAGGAGTAACAAAACTCTGGATCATAGCATATCCAGGATGTGTAATCAGCCCAAAGTCTAGGTCAGTAGTCTGTCGAGGAGCAAGCAAACTCTTGATCTTAGCATAACCAGGATGTGTGATGAGCCCAATGTCTTGTGTCAGTAGTCTGTCGAGGAGTAAGCAAACTCTGGATCATAGCATATCCAGGATGTGTAATCAGCCCAATGTCTAGGTCAGTAGTCTGTCGAGGAGTAAGCATACTCTTGATCTTAGCATATGCAGGATGTGTCATGAGCCCAATGTCTTGTGTCAGTAGTCTGTCGAGGAGTAAGCAAACTCTTGATCTTAGCATATCCAGGATGTGTGATCAGCCCAATGTCTTGGTCAGTAGTCTGTCGAGGAGTAAGCAAACTCTTGATCTTAGCATATCCAGGATGTGTGATGAGCCCAATGTCTTGTGTCAGTAGTCTGTCGAGGAGTAAGCAAACTCTTGATCTTAGCATATCCAGGATGTGTAATCAGCCCAATGTCTGGGTCAGTAGTCTGTCGAGGAGTAAGCAAACTCTTGATCTTAGGATATCCAGGATGTGTGATGAGCCCAATGTCTTGTGTCAGTAGTCTGTCGAGGAGTAAGCAAACTCTTGATCTTAGCATATCCAGGATGGGTGATGAGCCCAATGTCTTGTGTCAGTAGTCTGTCGAGGAGTAAGCAAACTCTTGATCTTAGCATATCCAGGATGTGTGATGAGCCCAATGTCTGGGTCAGTAGTCTGTCGAAGAGCAAGAAAACTCTTGATCTTAGCATATCCAGGATGGGTGATGAGCCCAATGTCTTGTGTCAGTAGTCGGTCGAGGAGTAAGCAAACTCTTGATCTTAGCATATCCAGGATGGATGATGAGGCCAATTTCTGGGTCAGTAGTCTGTCGAGGAGTAAGCAAACTCTTGATCTTAGGATATCCAGGATGGGTGATGAGCCCAATTTCTTGTGTCAGTAGTCTGTCGAGGAGTAAGCAAACTCTTGATCTTAGCATATCCAGGATGGGTGATGAGCCCAATGTCTGGGTCAGTAACCTGTCGAGGAGCAAGAAAACTCTTGATCTTAGCATATCCAGGATGTGTAATCAGCCCAATGTCTAGGTCAGTAGTCTGTCGAGGAGTAAGCAAACTCTTGATCTTAGCATATCCAGGATGTGTGATGAGCCCAATGTCTAGGTCAGTAGTCTGTCGAGGAGTAAGCAAACTCTGAATCATAGCATATCCAGGATGTGTAATCAGCCCAATGTCTGGGTCAGTTGTCTGTCGAGGAGTAAGCAAACTCTTGATCTTAGCATATCCAGGATGTGTAACCAGCCCAATGTCTTGTGTCAGTAGTCTGTCGAGGAGTAAGCAAACTCTTGATCTTAGCATATCCAGGATGTGTAACCAGCCCAATGTCTTGTGTCAGTAGTCTGTCGAGGAGTAAGCAAACTCTTGATCTTAGTATATCCAGGATGTGTAATCAGCCCAATGTCTAGGTCAGTAGTCTGTCGAGGAGTAAGCAAACTCTTGATCTTAGCATAACCAGGATGTGTGATGAGCCCAATGTCTTGTGTCAGTAGTCAGTCGAGGAGTAAGCAAACTCTTGATCTTAGCATATCCAGGATGTGTGATGAGCCCAATGTCTTGTGTCAGTAATCTGTCGAGGAGCAAGCAAACTCTTGATCTTAGCATATCCAGGATGTGTGATGAGCCCAATGTCTTGTGTCAGTAGTCTGTCGAGGAGCAAGCAAACTCTTGATCTTAGCATAACCAGGATGTGTGATGAGCCCAATGTCTTGTGTCAGTAGTCTGTGGAGGAGTAAGCAAACTCTGGATCATAGCATATCCAGGATGTGTAATCAACCCAAAGTCTGGGTCAGTAGTCTGTCGAGGAGTAAGCAAACTCTTGACCTTAGCATATCCAGGATGGGTGATGAGCCCAATGTCTGGGTCAGTAACCTGTCGAGGAGCAAGAAAACTCTTGATCTTAGCATATCCAGGATGTGTAATGAGCCCAATGTCTGGGTCAGTAGTCTGTCGAGGAGTAAGCAAACTCTTGATCTTAGCATATCCAGGATGTGTAATCAGCCCAATGTCTGGGTCAGTAGTCTGTCGAGGAGTAAGCAAACTCTTGATCTTAGCATATCCAGGATGTGTGATGAGCCCAATGTCTTGTGTCAGTAGTCTGTCGAGGAGTAAGCAAACTGTTGATATTAGCATATCCAGGATGTGTGATCAGCCCAATGTCTGGGTCAGTAGTCTGTCGAGGAGCAAGAAAACTCTTGATCTTAGCATATCCAGGATGGGTGATGAGCCCAATGTCTTGTGTCAGTAGTCTGTCGAGGAGCAAGAAAACTCTGGATCATAGCATATCCAGGATGTGTAATCAGCCCAATGTATGGGTCAGTAGTCTGTCGAGGAGTAAGCAAACTCTTGATCTTAGCATATCCAGGATGGGTGATGAGACCAATGTCTTGTGTCAGTAGTCTGTCGAGGAGCAAGAAAACTCTGGATCATAGCATATCCAGGATGGGTGATGAGCCCAATGTCTTGTGTCAGTAGTCTGTCGAGGAGTAAGCAAACTCTTGATCTTAGCATATCCAGGATGTGTGATGAGCCCAATGTCTTGTGTCAGTAGTCTGTCGAGGAGTAAGCAAACTCTTGATCTTAGCATATCCAGGATGTGTAATCAGCCCAATGTCTAGGTCAGTAGTCTGTCGAGGAGTAAGAAAACTCTTGATCTTAGCATATCCAGGATGTGTAATCAGCCCAATGTCTAGTTCAGTAGTCAGTCGAGGAGTAAGCAAACTCTGGATCATAGCATATCCAGGATGTGTAATCAGCCCAATGTCTGGGTCAGTAGTCTGTCGAGGAGTAAGCAAACTCTTGATCTTAGCATATCCAGGATGTGTGATGAGCCCAATGTCTTGTGTCAGTAGTCTGTCGAGGAGTAAGCAAACTCTGGATCATAGCATATCCAGGATGTGTAATCAGCCCAATGTCTTGTGTCAGTAGTCTGTCGAGGAGCAAGAAGACACTGGATCATAGCATATCCAGGATGTGTAATCAGCCCAATGTCTAGGTCAGTAGTCTGTCGAGGAGTAAGCAAACTCTTGATCTTAGCATATCCAGGATGGGTGATGAGCCCAATGTCTTGTGTCAGTAGTCTGTCGAGGAGTAAGCAAACTCTTGATCTTAGCATATCCAGGATGTGTGATGAGCCCAATGTCTTGTGTCAGTAGTCTGTCGAGGAGTAAGCAAACTCTTGATCTTGGCATATCCAGGATGTGTGATGAGCCCAATGTCTTGTGTCAGTAGTCTGTCGAGGATTAAGCAAACTCTTGATCTTAGCATATCCAGGATGTGTGATGAGCCCAATGTCTTGTGTCAGTAGTCTGTCGAGGAGTAAGCAAACTCTTGATCTTAGCATATCCAGGATCTGTGATGAGCCCAATGTCTGGGTCAGTAGTCTGTCGAGGAGTAAGCAAACTCTTGATCTTAGCATATCCAGGATGTGTGATGAGCCCAATGTCTTGTGTCAGTAGTCTGTCCAGGAGTAAGCAAACTCTTGATCTTAGCATATCCAGGATGTGTAATCAGCCCAATGTCTGGGTCAGTAGTCTGTCGAGGAGTAAGCAAACTCTTGATCTTAGCATATCCAGGATGTGTGATGAGCCCAATGTCTTGTATCAGAAGTCTGTCGAGGAGTATGGAAACTCTTGATCTTAGCATATCCAGGATGTGTGATGAGCCCAATGTCTTGTGTCAGTAGTCTGTCGAGGAGTAAGCAAACTCTTGATCTTAGCATATCCAGGATGTCTGATGAGCCCAATGTCTGGGTCAGTAGTCTGTAGAGGAGTAAGCAAACTCTTGATCTTAGCATACCCAGGATGTGTGATGAGCCCAATGTCTGGGTCAGTAGTCTGTCGAGGAGTAAGCAAACTCTTGATCTTAGCATATCCAGGATGTGTGATGAGCCCAATGTCTTGTGTCAGTAGTCTGTCGAGGAGTAAGCAAACTCTTGATCTTAGCATATCCAGGATGTCTGATGAGCCCAATGTCTGGGTCAGTAGTCTGTCGAGGAGTAAGCAAACTCTTGATATTAGCATAACCAGGATGTGTGATCAGCCCAGTGTCTGGGTCAGTAGTCTGTCGAGGAGTAAGCAAACTCTTGATCTTAGCATATCCAGGATGTGTGATGAGCCCAATGTCTTGTGTCAGTAGTCTGTCGAGGAGTAAGCAAACTCTTGATCTTAGCATATCCAGGATGTGTGATCAGCCCAATGTCTTGTGTCAGTAATCTGTCGAGGAGTAAGCAAACTCTTGATATTAGCATAACCAGGATGTGTGATCAGCCAAATATCTGGGTCAGTATTCTGTCGAGGAGTAAGCAAACTCTTGATCTTAGCATATCCAGGATGTGTGATGAGCCCAATGTCTAGGTCAGTAGTCTGTCGAGGAGTAAGCAAACTCTTGATATTAGCATAACCAGGATGTGTGATCAGCCCAGTGTCTGGGTCAGTAGTCTGTCGAGGAGTAAGCAAACTCTTGATCTTAGCATATCCAGGATGTGTGATGAGCCCAATGTCTTGTGTCAGTAGTCTGTCGAGGAGTAAGCAAACTCTTGATCTTAGCATATCCAGGATGTGTGATCAGCCCAATGTCTTGTGTCAGTAGTCTGTCGAGGAGTAAGCAAACTCTTGATCTTAGCATATCCAGGATGTGTGATGAGCCCAATGTCTTGTGTCAGTAGTCTGTCGAGGAGCAAGAAAACTCTTGATCTTAGCATATCCAGGATGCGTAATCAGCCCAATGTCTGGGTCAGTAGTCTGTCGAGGAGTAAGCAAACTCTTGATCTTAGCATATCCAGGATGTGTGATGAGCCCAATGTCTTGTGTCAGAAGTCTGTCGAGGAGTAAGCAAACTCTTGATCTTAGCATATCCAGGATGTGTGATGAGCCCAATGTCTTGTGTCAGTAGTCTGTCGAGGAGTAAGCAAACTCTTGAACTTAGCATATCCAGGATGGGTGATGAGCCCAATGTCTTGTGTCAGTAGTCTGTCGAGGAGTAAGCAAACTCTTGATCTTAGCATATCCAGGATGTGTGATCAGCCCAATGTCTGGGTCAGTGGTCTGTCGAGGAGTAAGCAAACTCTTGATCTTAGCATATCCAGGATGTGTAATCAGCCCAATGTCTAGGTCAGTATTCTGTCGAGGAGTAAGCAAACTCTTGATCTTAGCATATCCAGGATGTGTGATGAGCCCAATGTCTAGGTCAGTAGTCTGTCGAGGAGTAAGCAAACTCTTGATATTAGCATAACCAGGATGTGTGATCAGCCCAGTGTCTGGGTCAGTAGTCTGTCGAGGAGTAAGCAAACTCTTGATCTTAGCATATCCAGGATGTGTGATGAGCCCAATGTCTTGTGTCAGTAGTCTGTCGAGGAGTAAGCAAACTCTTGATCTTAGCATATCCAGGATGTGTGATCAGCCCAATGTCTTGTGTCAGTAGTCTGTCGAGGAGTAAGCAAACTCTTGATCTTAGCATATCCAGGATGTGTGATGAGCCCAATGTCTTGTGTCAGTAGTCTGTCGAGGAGTAAGCAAACTCTTGATCTTAGCATATCCAGGATGTGTGATGAGCCCAATGTCTTGTGTCAGTAGTCTGTCGAGGAGTAAGCAAACTCTTGATATTAGCATAACCAGGATGTGTGATCAGCCAAATGTTTGGGTCAGTAGTTTGTCGAGGAGTAAGCAAACTCTTGATCTTAGCATATCCAGGATGTGTGATGAGCCCAATGTCTTGTGTCAGTAGTCTGTCGAGGAGTAAGCAAACTCTTGATCTTAGCATATCCAGGATGGGTGATGAGCCCAATGTCTTGTGTCAGTAGTCTGTCGAGGAGCAAGAAAACTCTTGATCTTAGCATATCCAGGATGCGTAATCAGCCTAATGTCTGGGTCAGTAGTCTGTCGAGGAGTAAGCAAACTCTTGATCTTAGCATATCCAGGATGGGTGATGAGCCCAATGTCTTGTGTCAGTAGTCTGTCGAGGAGTAAGCAAACTCTTGATCTTAGCATATCCAGGATGGGTGATGAGCCCAATGTCTTGTGTCAGTAGTCTGTCGAGGAGTAAGCAAACTCTTGATCTTAGCATATCCAGGATGTGTAATCAGCCCAATGTCTGGGTCAGTGGTCTGTCGAGGAGTAAGCAAATTCTTGATCTTAGCATATCCAGGATGTGTAATCAGCCCAATGTCTAGGTCAGTATTCTGTCCAGGAGTAAGCAAACTCTTGATCTTAGCATATCCAGGATGTGTGATGAGCCCAATGTCTAGGTCAGTAGTCTGTCGAGGAGTAAGCAAACTCTAGATCTTAGGATATCCAGGATGTGTGATGAGCCCAATGTCTAGGTCAGTAGTGTGTCGAGGAGTAACAAAACTCTGGATCATAGCATATCCAGGATGTGTAATCAGCCCAATGTCTAGGTCAGTAGTCTGTCGAGGAGCAAGCAAACTCTTGATCTTAGCATAACCAGGATGTGTGATGAGCCCAATGTCTTGTGTCAGTAGTCTGTCGAGGAGTAAGCAAACTCTGGATCATAGCATATCCAGGATGTGTAATCAGCCCAATGTCTAGGTCAGTAGTCTGTCGAGGAGTAAGCATACTCTTGATCTTAGCATATGCAGGATGTGTGATGAGCCCAATGTCTTGTGTCAGTAGTCTGTCGAGGAGTAAGCAAACTCTTGATCTTAGCATATCCAGGATGTGTGATCAGCCCAATGTCTTGGTCAGTAGTCTGTCGAGGAGTAAGCAAACTCTTGATCTTAGCATATCCAGGATGTGTGATGAGCCCAATGTCCTGTGTCAGTAGTCTGTCGAGGAGTAAGCAAACTCTTGATCTTAGCATATCCAGGATGTGTGATCAGCCCAATATCTAGGTCAGTAGTCTGTCGAGGAGTAAGCAAACTCTTGATCTTAGCATATCCAGGATGGGTGATGAGCCCAATGTCTTGTGTCAGAAGTCTGTGGAGGAGTAAGTAAACTCTTGATCTTAGCATATCCAGGATGTGTAATGAGCCCAATGTCTGGGTCAGTAGTCTGTCGAGGAGTAAGCAAACTCTTGATCTTAGCATATGCAGGATGGGTGATGAACCCAATGTCTTGTGTCAGTAGTCTGTCGAGGAGTAAGCAAACTCTTGATCTTAGCATATCCAGGATGTGATGACCCCAATGTCTTGTGTCAGTAGTCTGTCGAGGAGTAAGCAAACTCTGGATCTTAGCATATCCAGGATGTGTGAGCAGCCCAATGTCTTGTGTCATTAGTCTGTCGAGGAGTAAGCAAACTCTTGATCTTAGCATATCCAGGATGTGTGAGCAGCCCAATGTCTTGTGTCATTAGTCTGTCGAGGAGTAAGCAAACTCTTGATCTTAGCATATCCAGGATGGGTGATGAACCCAATGTCTTGTGTCAGTAGTCTGTCGAGGAGTAAGCGAACTCTTGATCTTAGCATATCCAGGATGTGTGATGAGCCCAATGTCTGGGTCAGTAGTCTGTCGAGGAGTAAGCAAACTCTTGATCTTAGCATATCCAGGATGTGTGATGAGCCCAATGTCTTGTGTCAGTAGTCTGTCCAGGAGTAAGCAAACTCTTGATCTTAGCATATCCAGGATGTGTAATCAGCCCAATGTCTGGGTCAGTAGTCTGTCGAGGAGTAAGCAAACTCTTGATCTTAGCATATCCAGGATGTGTGATGAGCCCAATGTCTTGTGTCAGAAGTCTGTCGAGGAGTAAGCAAACTCTTGATCTTAGCATATCCAGGATGTGTGATGAGCCCAATGTCTTGTGTCAGTAGTCTGTCGAGGAGTAAGCAAACTCTTGATCTTAGCATATCCAGGATGTCTGATGAGCCCAATGTCTGGGTCAGTAGTCTGTAGAGGAGTAAGCAAACTCTTGATCTTAGCATACCCAGGATGTGTGATGAGCCCAATGTCTGGGTCAGTAGTCTGTCGAGGAGTAAGCAAACTCTTGATCTTAGCATATCCAGGATGTGTGATGAGCCCAATGTCTTGTGTCAGTAGTCTGTCGAGGAGTAAGCAAACTCTTGATCTTAGCATATCCAGGATGTCTGATGAGCCCAATGTCTGGGTCAGTAGTCTGTCGAGGAGTAAGCAAACTCTTGATATTAGCATAACCAGGATGTGTAATCAGCCCAGTGTCTGGGTCAGTAGTCTGTCGAGGAGTAAGCAAACTCTTGATCTTAGCATATCCAGGATGTGTGATGAGCCCAATGTCTTGTGTCAGTAGTCTGTCGAGGAGTAAGCATACTCTTGATCTTAGCATATCCAGGATGTGTGATCAGCCCAATGTCTGGGTCAGTAGTCTGTCGAGGAGTAAGCAAACTCTTGATCTTAGCATATCCAGGATGTGTGATGAGCCCAATGTCTTGTGTCAGTAGTCTGTCGAGGAGTAGGCAAACTCTTGATCTTAGCATATCCAGGATGTGTGATGAGCCCAATGTCTTGTGTCAGTAATCTGTCGAGGAGTAAGGAAACTCTTGATATTAGCATAACCAGGATGTGTGATCAGCCAAATGTCTTGTGTCAGTAGTTTGTCGAGGAGTAAGCAGACTCTTGATCTTAGCATATCCAGGATGTGTGATGAGCCCAATGTCTGGGTCAGTAGTCTGTCGAGGAGTAAGCAAACTCTTGATCTTAGCATATCCAGGATGTGTGATGAGCCCAATGTCTGGGTCAGTAGTCTGTCGAGGAGTAAGCAAACTCTTGATCTTAGCATATCCAGGATGTGTGATGAGCCCAATGTCTTGTGTCAGTAGTCTGTCGAGGAGTAAGCAAACTCTTGATCTTAGCATATCCAGGATGTCTGATGAGCCCAATGTCTGGGTCAGTAGTCTGTCGAGGAGTAAGCAAACTCTTGATATTAGCATAACCAGGATGTGTGATCAGCCCAGTGTCTGGGTCAGTAGTCTGTCGAGGAGTAAGCAAACTCTTGATCTTAGCATATCCAGGATGTGTGATGAGCCCAATGTCTTGTGTCAGTAGTCTGTCGAGGAGTAAGCAAACTCTTGATCTTAGCATATCCAGGATGTGTGATCAGCCCAATGTCTGGGTCAGTAGTCTGTCGAGGAGTAAGCAAACTCTTGATCTTAGCATATCCAGGATGTGTGATGAGCCCAATGTCTTGTGTCAGTAGTCTGTCGAGGAGTAAGCAAACTCTTGATCTTAGCATATCCAGGATGTGTGATGAGCCCAATGTCTTGTGTCAGTAGTCTGTCGAGGAGTAAGCAAACTCTTGATATTAGCATAACCAGGATGTGTGATCAGCCAAATGTCTGGGTCAGTAGTTTGTCGAGGAGTAAGCAAACTCTTGATCTTAGCATATCCAGGATGTGTGATGAGCCCAATGTCTTGTGTCAGTAGTCTGTCGAGGAGTAAGCCAACTCTTGATCTTAGCATATCCAGGATGGGTGATGAGCCCAATGTCTTGTGTCAGTAGTCTGTCGAGGAGCAAGAAAACTCTTGATCTTAGCATATCCAGGATGCGTAATCAGCCTAATGTCTGGGTCAGTAGTCTGTCGAGGAGTAAGCAAACTCTTGATCTTAGCATATCCAGGATGGGTGATGAGCCCAATGTCTTGTGTCAGTAGTCTGTCGAGGAGTAAGCAAACTCTTGATCTTAGCATATCCAGGATGGGTGATGAGCCCAATGTCTTGTGTCAGTAGTCTGTCGAGGAGTAAGCAAACTCTTGATCTTAGCATATCCAGGATGTGTAATCAGCCCAATGTCTGGGTCAGTGGTCTGTCGAGGAGTAAGCAAACTCTTGATCTTAGCATATCCAGGATGTGTAATCAGCCCAATGTCTAGGTCAGTATTCTGTCGAGGAGTAAGCAAACTCTTGATCTTAGCATATCCAGGATGTGTGATGAGCCCAATGTCTAGGTCAGTAGTCTGTCGAGGAGTAAGCAAACTCTTGATCTTAGGATATCCAGGATGTGTGATGAGCCCAATGTCTAGGTCAGTAGTCTGTCGAGGAGTAACAAAACTCTGGATCATAGCATATACAGGATGTGTAATCAGCCCAATGTCTAGGTCAGTAGTCTGTCGAGGAGCAAGCAAACTCTTGATCTTAGCATAACCAGGATGTGTGATGAGCCCAATGTCTTGTGTCAGTAGTCTGTCGAGGAGTAAGCAAACTCTGGATCATAGCATATCCAGGATGTGTAATCAGCCCAATGTCTAGGTCAGTAGTCTGTCGAGGAGTAAGCATACTCTTGATCTTAGCATATGCAGGATGTGTGATGAGCCCAATGTCTTGTGTCAGTAGTCTGTCGAGGAGTAAGCAAACTCTTGATCTTAGCATATCCAGGATGTGTGATCAGCCCAATGTCTTGGTCAGTAGTCTGTCGAGGAGTAAGCAAACTCTTGATCTTAGCATATCCAGGATGTGTGATGAGCCCAATGTCTTGTGTCAGTAGTCTGTCGAGGAGTAAGCAAACTCTTGATCTTAGCATATCCAGGATGTGTGATCAGCCCAATGTCTAGGTCAGTAGTCTGTCGAGGAGTAAGCAAACTCTTGATCTTAGCATATCCAGGATGGGTGATGAGCCCAATGTCTTGTGTCAGAAGTCTGTGGAGGAGTAAGTAAACTCTTGATCTTAGCATATCCAGGATGTGTAATGAGCCCAATGTCTGGGTCAGTAGTCTGTCGAGGAGTAAGCAAACTCTTGATCTTAGCATATCCAGGATGGGTGATGAACCCAATGTCTTGTGTCAGTAGTCTGTCGAGGAGTAAGCAAACTCTTGATCTTAGCATATCCAGGATGTGTGATGACCCCAATGTCTTGTGTCAGTAGTCTGTCGAGGAGTAAGCAAACTCTTGATCTTAGCATATCCAGGATGTGTGAGCAGCCCAATGTCTTGTGTCATTAGTCTGTCGAGGAGTAAGCAAACTCTTGATCTTAGCATATCCAGGATGTGTGAGCAGCCCAATGTCTTGTGTCATTAGTCTGTCGAGGAGTAAGCAAACTCTTGATCTTAGCATATCCAGGATGGGTGATGAACCCAATGTCTTGTGTCAGTAGTCTGTCGAGGAGTAAGCGAACTCTTGATCTTAGCATATCCAGGATGGGTGATGAGCCCAAAGGGATGAAAACGATCATAGGAAAACTCGTGGATCAAATTTTCCAAACCAGCATTCGCTTATCGACCGAGCAAAACCGCGAAAAAGCCTTCAGTCAAATAGGTCGGCCCTGGGAGTTTGAATACGGGACTTCCCGAATGCTGGCCACAATCTTTTGCGCCTTAGTCATCCCGCTCGGTCTCATTAGTAACATTTACGTATGTGATGTGAAATAAATGTTTACTGAATAACACATAACAAATCCAAGATAAAAACTACAAGCAGAATCGAACTAGTTATAATAATAAATACAAGTTCATAGTTTGTGTTCAATTTTAGCACCCCATACAGGGGTTTGTCGCGCCTGTATCATACCAGTCATCACACACTAATTCGTGTATTTTAACAAACTTCACTGTGTGAAAAAGTTCATAAAGAAAACTGTGCACTTATTTTGTAGTCACCGTGTATATGCTCACTGATGTAAGCACTTGCTCTTCCTGGATTTCATTGGTATTTAGAAAGATGAAGTAGTTAATTTCCAACTCTTTCGGCAGGCCCAATTCAATTTGACATAAAGGTTTTCTTTTGATGGGGCTTCACCTAACGAGGAAAACGATAACACCAGACAGTGAAGGGCCCCACGTTCATTTGGAACGTCATTTCAATTTACCCTACAGCACAAAACTGACGACTGAATGCATGTTAAGTGAATAACCTATTGTTTCTGCAGCCATCAAGCACAGATTCGGTGGATCCCAATCGATTCCCACAGTTGGAGAGAATGAGTGATGTGATCATGAATATACCTACTGGTGACCTTCTCTGAATGATGCAGTTTCAATTTCTGCATGCAGGTTGCAGTCCCTTTAATGCAATTGGCATCTGTGTACTCTTGCCGCAATCAGGCTGTGTTATAGTCTTGATATAACCTTTCCTGCCCGAGAATAGGTCCGCACATAAACAAAACATATACAGGGAGAGCAAAAAGTCTACGAATCGGCTGCGCGGTGATTTTCCTGTCCTGTCCTCGGCGCTCATTGCCGTCTGCCGCTGTCATAGAAAGGTGCGAATGAAACCATACGGCATTTTTAAAACTACTTTTAAAGGCTTTACTTGCAAATTTATGAAAGGAAATGCTGAAACTGGACATCCTCGTTGTCCATACATTTTTGGCACCTCTTTAGGAAACTATCCATCACTCGCCGTAGTTCACTTGAGAAATTTCCTGGCGGATATTTTGTTTTAATTCTTCCAGGTTGTGAGGGTTGTCCTGTACACTTTGTTTTAAGTTACCCCAGAGATAGAAATCGCAGCGGGTTAGGGCCAAATTTTCAACGCCTGCACATATGTGAATACCGTTTTACTCCACCCCTCTTTTTTCAGAGAATTAACAGGCAGGAAGCGTGATTTTGCCTTTTTTCAAAAGACCCTGCAACAGCTTATACGGCCAATATTTCGATGAGAACAATTGAAGGTGTGTTTGTGCACAAAATTATTAGTAGAGATTTGTGGCCCCCTCGGTCCCACAACCTAACCCCCTGCGACTTCTATCTCTGGGGTAACTTAAAACAAAGTGTAAAAGACAAACCCGCACACTCTGGAAGAATTAAGACAAAATATCCGCCAGGAAATTGTCAGCATTTCTCAACGTGAACTACAGCAAGTGGTGGATAGTTTCCTAAAGAGGTGCCAAAAGGTGCCAACTACGAGGCCAGTTTCAGCATCTCCTTTCATAAAGTTGGCAAGTAAAGCCTTTAAAAATAGTTTTAAAAATGTTGTATGGTTTCATCCGCGCCTTTCTATGAAAGCGGAAGACGGCAAGAGCGCCAAGGACGCGGATAGGAAAAACGTCACGCAGCTGGTTCGTAATTTTTCGGCACTCTCTGTATTATCACTTCGCGCTTGACATCTCATTAACGCATGGAGGAGTTCCTCGCAGATGTTTACCTTAAGGAGCTCAATAAATTGCAATATTTGTCTCACAATTTTACCACGTGCTATCCTTCACTGTACTGCTTAAAGTCATCACTGCACTGTTTAAATCAAATGTGCTAATTTAAAGAATGATGAAGAAATATTATGAAATATATTTTATTACTACTAACTTCATATCACTTTATCTATGTTAAGGCCGTCAATGTTTAACAAACACCTACGTCTCTTAAAGGGTTTGGTGCTTTTCAAAAAGTTATCCACTTGGTCTAAAACACTGAACGTTGATTCCTTTTCGGGGTTTTCACTGTTCCCGTCTCTTTTCCTTCCTTCCTTGCATTAGAAAATGAATTTACAGACACACCAGTTGCTTCCAATGTTTATTTAATAACACCCTTAGCAATAACTCTCAAACAAAAGGTTGAACACATTCAAAACAATAGTTTTTTCCCGCCACTTCTAAGAGCTTTGCCACTTCTATACTAATTGATCAAAAGTATCCGACACCTGGCTGAAAATGACGCACAAGTTCGTGGCGCCCTCCATAGGTAATGCTGGAAGTCAATATGGTGTTGGCCCACCCTTAGCCTTGATGACAGCGTTCACTCTCGCAGGAATACTTTCAATCAGGTGCTGGAAGGTTTCTTGGAAAATGGCAGCCCATTCTTCACGGAGTGCGGAACTTAGGAGAGTTATCGAGGTGGGAAGCAAGAAGGTGCTTAAAATATCAATGTAGGTCTGCGCTGTGATCGTGCCACACAAAACAACAAGCGGTGCAAGCCCCCTCCAGGAAAAACACGACCACACCATAACACTACCACCTCCGAATTTTACTTTTGGCACTACACACGCTGGCATTCGTCATACCCACACCATGCCATCGGATCGCCACATTGTGTACCGTGATTCGTCACTCCACACAACGTTTTGCCACTGTTTAATCGTGTAATGTCGACGCTCCTTACATCAAGCAAGGCGTCGTTTGGCATTTTCCTGCGTGATGTGTGGCTTATGAGCAGCCGCTCGACCATGGGATCCAAGGTTTCTCACCTCACGCCTAACTTTCATAGTACTTGGAGTGAATCCTGATGGAGTTTGGAATTCCTGTGTGATGGTCTGGATAGATGTCTGCCTATTACTCTTTACGATCCTCTTCAAATGTCGACAGTCTCTGTCAGTCAACAGACGAGGTCGGCCTGTACGCTTTTGTGCTGTACATGTCTATTCACGTTTCCACTTCACTATCACATCAGAAACAGTGGACCTAGGGATGTTTAGGAGTGTGGAAATCTCGCGCACACACTTCTGACACAAGTGACACGCAATCACCTGACCACGTTCGAAGTCCGTGCGTTCCAGGGGTGTCCTATTCTGCTGTTTCACGATGTCTAATGGCTACTGAGATCGCATATGATGAGCACCAGGCAGTAGGTGGCAGCACAATGCACCTAAGATAAAAAACGTATGTTTGTTGGGGTGTCCGGATACTTTTGATCACATAGTGTATGTGTAATTAGATCGCTCTGACCTGCTACATAGTCATGATTGCAACATAAACAATACTGCAATACCATGAGCGTTGGTTCGCTCTCCCGGCGGAGGGTGGTGGATTTTTTCGGGCGTGAAAATCCTGAGCATGGCTTCCTTCGGAAGGGAAGTAAATACGATGCGGAACCAGTAAAGGAACCCCAATCCTTATAAAGAGACCTCTGAGCAAAATGTCCGGTCTCTCACTCCCTATATAGAATGGAACGCTAAGAACCATAGTAGTTAAAGAGCGTCCATAAATAAAACTCAATTCAATTCAATTCGTTTCTTCGCTCCGTAAAACAACGCGGGAATACAGATCGTTACATGGCATTGATAACAAATATAAACTAATTATTTTAGTTATGTTTCAATGAAACGTTTATTAAAATACTATCCTTATTTACTGATTTATTATTTGAAGTAAAAATGGGTGATAATAAAAATAAAATGACTCTTGCATACCTTGCATGTCACTGATTATGGCTTAAAGGTAGAGATACGTATCACGGAGGGGCCCCTTGAACCGGGACAGAGTATGGCACGCAGGCCAGTTGGACCATTGTGCTTCCAACGTCACCCCTGTAAAGGAAGGACAAATGAAGAGACACGAAAGGCGACCAGATCCGGATGCTGACGGGCGCAAGTATGGACTGGATCCCTAACGTTTCCAGATATAACGAATCCGACGCGTATGGACCCTGCCCACCAGCCACCAACCTCCAGGGACCCCCGAGCGGAGTTCCACGCTGAGGAGAGGGCTAACTGAGCGACGCCAGGGAAGAAACCTTTATAGAGCGCAAGCCACCGCCCAGCCGCAACAGGCCGAACACCGTCGCCGGGTCCTACATCCCTGAAACAGATGACAAGAAAGATTATGGGTACAGGAAATAAGAGGGAGGAGAGTCGTAGTAGAAGATGAACCACCCCAGAATTCCCCTGGCAACCCGGAAAAACCACAAAATACCCATGGGTCAGAGTGGGCCATCGCCGGGATCGATCCCGGGACCTCCCGAATTCGGGCCACAGAGTACCCGCTTGAGCGATCCCACTCGGTATTGATTTGGTTTACACCTAAATTAAAAATAACTGTACCAATTCTTAGAAAAGAAAGGGTAAATAACATTAAATATTCTAGTTTTCACGAAAGCACAATAAGCAAAACTAGAACATTTTATATCAGAATTGTGACGTGTTATTAACAGCTGCAATAATTATCAACGTTAATCCACCTGTTCATCAGAAAACAACTGTGGTTGTGGATTCTCATCTGATTCTGGTGCATGATCATGTTTGTATCAGAGATTCCATTGTACTGAAACCAGGTTTTCGGTTGTTGCCGGAGAGAGTCTGTTCCTGGTTTTTGTGTGGTTCCACAAAGGGTGGACCAGTTGGTGTTACATTCACAAGTTTATAGCTTGTTTCTGGAGAAAGTCTCTTCCTGGCTTTCGTGTGGTTTCACCTATATTATACATATATCTACTACCAGTCTAAACAGCTCGCGAAGGCCCTGGGTCTGCCAACCCGACTGCCAGCCTCGCGCCTACGTGCACACGACGGAGGTAAGCGATCATCCAACTGACACGAGGGAATGATGTGACCAGCATCATGCATCCTCCAGCCGGAAAGTTGACTTAGGAGCTATCGCAGCTCCTCAATTTCCTCACGATGCTGAGTGGGCACCAGTCCTATACCGGGAACTAAAACGTGGACGGAAACCAGAGCACCATGCTACAGCACACTGCGCCACGACGCAGGAATATTTGCAGTTACTTACAAAACATACATAATAGCAGCAGCTATAATATTATTTATTATATTTTGAAATAAACATATTTCATGTGATTGTCTACAGTTCACATAGGGTCAAATTAGCGCAACAGGACTTTTAGTTGTGTATACAATTAATGAGGCGCTTTTAAAATGTTAAGCTCTTGCACTGCCGAGATATATATTCATGTAGGAATATACAGTATAAAATAATTAGATTGGATATAAGATTAAAGAAACAAAATATAGTGTCTTTCAACAAGAGTGTCCTATCTTTGAACTTAAATAAAACACGTTCTATAAATGATAGAGGTTTATTTCTTCTCTTATTTTGGAACATAATTAATGTCATTACGTGTGGAAGAGAACATCAGTTAAGTGACCGCCGCGACTTCGTTGGGTTGCGCGTATACGGTTGACCCAATTTTCAATGACACAAGAACGTAAATTAGGTCCAACTTCACGAATAACACGCGTGATGTTATTCATAAGATCATTTACTGTTTCTGGCTTGTTGACATAAACTCGAGATTTAACATAACCCCACAAGAAGTAATCCAACGGCGTTAAATCACATGACATCGGGGGCCAGTTAACATCACCACCACGGGAAATGGTGAAAGCTCTGAACTTCTCCTTCAAAAGATCGGTTGTTTCGAGAGCAGTATGACATGTGGCATCATTCTTGCTGGAACCAGATGTTTCTGAGATCCATACCATCCAATTGACCAAAAATAGTCCCATATAAGAGCCGGGTACATTTCTCCATTGACAGTTAGAGCTTCTCCATCTTCATCTTGGAAGAAAAATATGGACCAATGATTCCACCATACCAAAATCTACACCATACAGTAACCTTTCGGGGATGAACGGGTCGTTCTTGAATCTGCATTGGATTGTGATTGTTTCAATAGCGGCAATTTTGTTTGTTATCACAACCATCCATCCAAAAGTTGGCTTCGTCGCTGAAGATGATTTTTTGACAAAAATCCGGGTCAGATTCCAATTGCTCCATCTGCCAGTCAGCGAATACACGGCACAACCTATGGTCGTTGGGCTTTAGTTCTTGAGTTAACACCATTTTGTAAGCGTGAAACTTCAAGTCCAGATGCAGAATTCGCCAAGTTGTGAACGGCGAAAGCCCCAATTCTTGCGCTCGACGAGCAATTGATTTGTTTCCGTTCTCCCATACACTCTCACGAACGGCGCCTATGTTCTCGTTGGAGCGCTTACGTCGATTATGTACAGGCGTTCTTTGATTGTTGACAAAACCACTTCTTTCAAATTTATCGATCAAACGCCGAATCGTTCCCTCGCAGGGACGATTATCCGCGCGTAAATATCATGCAATACACAGAAGGTTTGGCGGACAAATGATCCATTTTGATAATAAATTTTCACAATCTTTACGCATTGCTGAATGCTGTAACCTTCCATGGCTATTTGTCAATAACAACTATAACCACATGAAAAAAATGACTGCTGTAACTCAATAACAACGGCAGCTATCACATGTTAAAGATAGGACACTCTTTTTGAAAGACCCTTTACAAACTTATTGTCAGGCAGGCGGACAAATATACGCCCAGAAAATGTAGAAACAATGCTGTTTTTATACTTTGGTGACATTTTCAGCTAAATTGTATTGTACTTGCTATTCATTTCTATGTAACGTTTTTTAAGGTAATTGTAATTAGGATTATTTCAATAGAAAAGCAATACTTATTTCACTTGAGTTGTCATTTATTGATTTTTTTTATTTTACCGATCTAAGTATTATATTCCACCACTTTTGTTCATTTTAGATGCGGATCGTAAATTAACGCACAATAATTATTTTCTGTCTTTGTGTTGCAGCTGGAATGTTGCAATTTCACACAGATACATTTTGCCGTTTTCACTACAGATGGTATGTTTCGTTTCATGTACAACTCTATCGAGAGAAGCGTGAACTGTGCAACAATGATGGCGCGCACGTTACTCTTGTCTACGTGTGAAGGGCAGAAAGGTGTAGTTCGACATTTGTGGGCCAAAGGGCATAAACCGATTGCTATTCACAGGGACATGCATGACATGTATGGGGATGATTGCATGGACCGTAGCAATGTCTCTAGGTGGTGTGCATTCCTCCTAGAGAGTCCTGTGGACCTTAGTGATTCGCCACGCTCCGAGAGGCTGGTAACAGCTGCAACCCCACAGAATGTGAGAGGCATTGAGGCGGCAATTTTGAATGACCGGAGTGTGCAACTACGAACCTTATCGCAACAGTTCAACATTTCTTATGGTGCAGAATCGGATATTGAAATTTCGTAAAGTTAGTGCTCGCTGGGTGCCTAAGAACCTGATAGACAACCACAAGGGTCAGCGAATGTTGACGAGCTTGGATCATCTAACGCGGTACACCGCGGAAGGGCATGACTTTCTGAAAGGAACCGTCACTGGTGATGAGTCGAAACCAAGCAGGCAAGCGTGGAGTGGAAACATGCTGGTTCCCCGGTGAAGAAAAAAATTCATTCAAAGTGACTCAATCTGCTAGGAAAGTGCTTGTGCCGGTGTTCTGGGATAAGCATGGTGCTGTATTGGTAGAATTTGCTGAACACGGGACCAATGTGAATGCTGCAGCCTACATGAAAACTTTGCTGAAGTTGCGTCGTGCCCTTCATGGCAAACACCACAACATGAATGCTGACGATCTCAAAATTCTTCATGACAATGCTCGTCCCCTTGTTGCTGCTGCTGTTTGTCAGAAAATCACGAAATTTGGTTGGGAGGTGCTCCAGCATCCACGATACAGCCTGGACCTTGCACCGTCGGACTTTCATCTGTTTGGTCTCATGAAGAAATTCCTGTCCGGCCAACGCTTTGCGACAGATGCGGAAGTGAAATCAGCAGTCCGCAGATGGCTATACTCCAAGGAAACGGACTTCTACGCACAGAGCACATTTAAACTGGTATCACGATGGGAGAAATGGTTGAGCAACTTGGTGACTATGTCGAAAATTAGGTGAAAGGTGTAAGTTCATTTGTGATGTTTTATTTGTTGTTTTAACCATTAAACCTTTTTGTAAAAAGAATTATTGTGGGTTACTTCTTTTAGATCACCCCCCCGTATTTCACCACATTAAAATGGTCTCTACTTATCCACTATGTAACGTGTATAATGATGGATAAATCGAAGTGGCTTGAATGTGCAGAAATCTAAACAGAGCTATGAATTGGTATATTAAAGTTTCCAGAAATTCTGTGAGCTGTGTTTTCGATGCTTACATCAATTTTTGTCATGTTTTTCAGTATTTAGATTTCTTTTGTTTTCTTGCAACAAAATAACGTGTAGGAATGTCAAGTTACATCCATGTTAACAGTGTTCAGAGTACTGAAGATTAGTTATGTGGTGCAAAAAATAATTTAAGTATATTTGTTCAATAAAGCGACCTTATGATACCTAATCAAGCTGTAGGAGATAGAAAACTCTTAAATCCCTCTTGCACATGTATACACGCTTCATTACACAACATTTGGAAGCCCAGGTTGACAGTATATATTATCATTAGGGTTGATTTGCCGTCAGTTTGTTCAACTGAAGGTGTAATTGGTGGGGAGTGGGTGGTCCCTGTTTCAGACTAATGGCACTCCCGCTCAATTAGAGATATCGAGGACACTGAATGTCAGCTGCAAGTGCTTGGCTAGCACACTCCATTCAGTTGTAGTGACGAATTTTCATATTGTCCCTTCTGTATTCATTAAAATTAATAACGTTCCTGTTAAACACTTGTACGGTATTAAATTTGGTGCACGAACGAAATGCACTTGTAAAATAGACTATTGGAAAAAATATCCTAACTTTTTATTGCACACACGAAACAACTCAAAACTGTTACACTTATGTGAATTAATTCAGTCTTAGAAGTGGGCTTTATGTAAACAAAACAATTTACATCCCTCCGCATTAGTCTGTGTTCGTGGCAGCCGTGAGAAACAAACTAAACAACACTCACATGGCTTTCTCTACTCTTGTACCAACTACTTTTACAAACGTTTATTCTTCATCTACTTCATGTTAATCGAAATAAATATTTGCAGAAACTTCTCTTATTGCATCTTTAACAATAATAAGCATGATGTAATCGTGAAGTATACAAATAATTTCAAATACGTATTTCTTCATTTTATTAAAGTAGTGTCATGGCATGGAGGCACTAGCCCGGGAGCCACCCCTGGATTTAACGTGGCCGGTTAACGAACTTGGACATAAAATACAAAGGGAGTAAAGTGAAGAAGTTATTTTGTTGTAACTTGTTTGCAACGCGCTTTGGGCGTCAATTTGAAGTAGGTCGTATTGAAGGAGTTATATTAAAGTTCAACTGTTGGGGAACCGAACTTGAAATTCGTTGCAACCGCACGTATAGTACCCGGTTTCCGGTAGCCTTCGTCCTAAGTTTAAAAATATTGACTTTGTAATTTTGACTGTTTCTTTAAATATTATATATTTATGTTTGCCTCGGCTGCGTCAGTATTATTGTTAAGGACATGAATGTCTTAGCAGGGAGTGGTGCGACTTAAGAATGTAGGCTTACACAGATTATAATTTTACTTCACTCCTTTTATTAATCCTTGACACGATTTAAATAACACTTCACTGGTATAGGGAGCTGTGAGATTCTTTTTATTAATTAATTACACTTTTTAACACGTAAACTTATTTTTCGTCTCACAAGAATACGTATTAAATCTCTCGAGGACGCATCTCGCATCCGGTTACAAACACTGTCTGCAGGCAACTGAATTCATTTCCGTATTTCAAGTCTGATTGACTATTCCTAATCCAATAGAACACCTTCATTCAACTAAAGCTTTTTCTGTTTGTTGATTGGCTATTTTTATAAACTGTCACTAAAATTACATTATTGCTTCCAAGAATCACAAGTATCATTTAAACTTTCTGATTCATTATTGCCTGAAGGTTAGCTCATTGTTATCTCATCGTTAGCAACTTTTAACCCATTATTCTCACAGCTCCTACATTATTAAATTACGTAATACATTCATATAACATTATTGAACGTGTATACAATAATATAAGCATATGCAATGACTGTTACATACATTTTACAAATTATTACATACAGATATTGCTTTAAGGCGGGCTGTTATTTAATTTACATTTATATAATTAGACTGAAATTATTTAATTGTTAAAAATACTGCCTCAAAAGAAAAACCTTATTTGCACCAGGATTATTAAAATATGCTGGTAATAGTATCGCATGCATTTCATAGTTGTAAATCGACTCGATTATCTTTTGTTTTTCTGTGACCTAATTACTATGTCATGACCATCCACATATACGAGGGTAATTTCAAAAGTTCTGTATATTGTAAGAAAGAAGTAAAGAAAATAATTTATTTTACAAAATACCTTTACAGGCCTTCAATATAATCCACATTCTTAATTATGGCAGCTTCTCAACGTTTTGGCAAATTGTGCATTCTGGATAGGGTACCTTCATTGTTGAGCTGTCTGATTACTTGGGTCATCTCATTAAAAAGCCTCATCAATTTATCGAAACGTTTTGCATGGAGTGGTTCCTTCAATTTGGAAAACAAATCAAATTCTGGTGGGCTCATATCCGGACTGTATGGTCGGTAAAGAAGTATTTCCCATCCATATTTGTCGAGGGTTTCTCTCACTTGTAGGGCCATATGCGGTCTTGCATTATCAGGCAAAATGAGGACACCAGCTGCAAGCATGTCAGGCCTTCTTTGACGAATTATTGGGCACAAAACATTTTGCAGAAACAGTTTGTGGTACGCGCTTGTTACAGACGTCCCTTGGGGTACTCTATTTGTAGCCATGTCTCCATTCATGTCATACGCAAACATCATCATCACTTTGGTTGTGGAGAGTCGGAACTTTTCCACTGTGATGACTGAGATTTCAGTTTTGGCTGAAAATTTCGTATCCAGGTTTCATCAAGTGTAACAATCCTCTTCAGAAACGATTCTCCTTCTATTGGATAACGTTAAAGCAATTCTTCTGCGATTCTTTTGCGAGCTGCTTTCCGCTCTTCCTCAGATCATGCGGAATCCATCTTTCAGCAACTTTTCTCATGTTTAACTTTTCAGTAATATCAGCTGTGAACTGAAGTGACAGACATTCTGGCCTCATATGCAATTTCATCAGATGTTATTTTGTCGATCCTCTCTCAAAATGTCATTAACAATAATGTGAGAGATGTATTCTGTTGCAGTTGATGTCCTTCCACTTCTTGGGTTGTCCTCTTTGGTTACCCGACCTTCAGGAAACGAGAAGACCACCATGATACTGTGCTACGATCCACTACACTATTCCCACACACCTCTCTCAAAGCGTTGTAAATTTCAGTTGGATTCTTTCCATACAGGTATTCGATTTTGATGTAGGAACGCTGGTCACTGCATGTAAGCGACTTGAGTCGGTTTCAGCTTCCGTTTTAAAACTGAATTACTCACGACACAGAGACACGAACCAGCAAACACATATACAACTGTCAAGCCTAAAGTCTGACTCACAACTGAAATAAATTTCAACTTGATCACGCCACCGTAACGGTCGCGCATGCGCCGTGAACAGAACTTTTGAAATGACCCTCGTACATTCCTTGGAATGAAATATCCGCGGAATTTGTGCTTGCTTACATGAATATTCTGTGGAGTAACAACATTTATTTTCTACTCCATGGCATTCTCAACGAAACTTCAAGACCTTCTTTGCAAGTATGTTCTTTTATAACTCCAGTGTGTTTGTGTTCAAGTACAAGGGCTTTATAAACCCTTTTTAATCCTTCAGTAATTCATGAAAGGAAATTTGAAGTGTATCACAGCCCAACTCCGTTAGATAGAGTAGGGCGTAATATTCGTAAAAGGATTATCAAATTCGGTTGAGCGGATTTTGAGATACACACACACACACACACACACACACACACACACGTACTCATATAATCTTTCTCTCTATGGTTTTGGAGCAGATAATGCTAACCATACAGAATCGATGTATATAAATAAACATTATGTTAGCATAAGGGCGTACCCACCAGAACGGGTTTTTCTCATTATCTGTTAATGAAATGACTGGTTGGATTTTCTAACAGTGTATTGCACAAATAAAAGAAGATTGCAAACGGCTGCTGCGGCGCCAGGAACTGTGTCATATTCGAAAATAGCTGTCTGTACCAATACCATTTGTTATCGACCTGCTGCAGCTTTAATTGAACATGACAGGCCGACAGTGAACGTTTCATTCTTCATTGTATAATCAGGCTGCAAGCTTTCACTAGTAGCAGACGTCGATGCGCTAGTTTACTTAGCAATGTTCTGACTTTTACAATAAGTGATGGAACATGGCACAGTCGTGAAGCTTAAAATAACAACCCTTCTACGTATAGATTAAAATGCACATGTTTAATATAAGCGAACAGGATATTTGTGTACTTTTAAAGGTCTTCATAAGAAAAGAAGAGGAATGCAATCTTCCCACTCTATTTATTTTACGTCGCTTTAACTATGTGGTCATATCGCAACGGATCTGTTAGGAGATACCTCATAGCTCGGTGTGTGGTGGACTGCTAGACCTCCAGATCTCATCTCTGTGCCATACCATCTTACTTCGTTTCTGTGTCTACAGAGACTTTTTTCTTTCCTGATGATCGGAGGGGTAAAGGTAAAGGAACATATCACCACGCAGGCAGTCAGCCCTTTATACTCCCAACGTGACCCCTGGGAGGGAAGAATGAGGGAAAGAGATCCGAGGGGCGACCAGATCCGGATGCCCACGGGCGCAAGCATGGACGGGGTCCCTAACGTTTACAGATAGAACGCATCCTCCGTCGCACATAGCCTACACACAAGACAGGGTCGCCCGGAGTTGAGCCCCATGTTGGGGAGAGATCTAACTGAGCGGTACCGCAGCGACGCCAGGGAACAAACCTTTACAGAGCGCTAGCTACAACCCGCCGAACACGTTGCCTGGTTCTACAACGCTGAAACTGGTGACAAGGAAGATGATGGGTACAGGAAATGAGAGGAAGGAGAGTCGTGGTAGAAGGTGAGCCACCCCAAAATTCGTCTGGCGAGCCCGGGAAACCACGAAAAACCTAAGGGCCAGAGTACGCGGTCGGCGGGGATCGATCCCAGAACGTCACGAATGCGGGCCATAGATGTAACCGCCTGAACCATCCCGCTCGTTATAATTGGAGGGGACTCGGCACTGCTCCAGTGAGGATATTGTACCTATGTCCCCACAACGGGCCACCCCCTGGGGATGAGGCAGTCTGACAGGCAGAGCAGAGATCCCGGTTCCACAAAGAGCGTCCAACACTCCCCTTGAAGGGCATCTGAAAGCCGAGGGATCCTTTTTCTCTGCCACGCCGCACCGAAACACCATCGTCGATACCTCCAACCCTGAACAGACCTAACGGGTGAAGCATGAATGAAATGATGAACGGAACGAAATGGAGGGAGAGGAAACTCGGGGGCCCAAAGAAACCACTCTAGCATTCGCCTGACGACCCGGAAAAATCCCGATACAACCCATGGGTCAGAGTAGGCAGCCACCAGGAATCGAGGCCGGGACCACTCGAATATGAATCTTACGCCACCACATCGCTCGATTTACAGAGACCTAAGTGTTCGGCAACTGTATCTCTTCTTGTATATGTGCTGGGCAGATGCCATTAAGGTGCCCTTTAGTCTACCTGTATTCATTATCTGTGAACAGGTGGCATAGCAATCGCTGTTACCATCTACTTTGTATTTTTAATGGTAGTAGTAGTAGTAGTATTTATTAATTATTTAGGATTATATTAATTGTGTAACACAGTCGTATGGATCACAAGACCGTACATGCTCTCTAGAAAAATATCTGGCCTGTAAACTTGACTTACAGAATCTACCAGAAAACTCCTATTTTATATTTATAAACATACACTAAAATGAAAAATTCTCTTAATCACGCACACACACACACATACGCGCATATAAATGCTCAACTACCACATATCTTTAAACATAATTTACATAAACCCTTATCTCTTAGTACACGAACTTCCATTAAGTATGTGCCAAAGTTGGCCAGTTCTGGCTGTTTAGAATCAAGTCCCAGCATGTTGCCCTCCGTCTGTTGGAAGCCAAAAGTACTTCCGGTAATAACCTTTTCCTAGCACCCTCCGTCTGCACGCATGTTGCCAAAATATGCGACCAGTCTTCTTGTTCCCCGCATAATGGGAAAATCCTCCTGCCAGCATCGTCAACAATCTTGCGAGCTTTCCACCCTCCCAACCTAAGCCATGCTATTCCCATCCTCTGTTTTATGCCAATTCCAAAACATATGCTTCCTTACACCCCACCTAGTTTTTATTTAATTTTGTAGCTCCAATACTGATCTTTGTCTAGATTCAATTCCACTTCTTACTTATTTATATCACATAGTCGTCTTTTCATTTTTTTCACGGCACTGTATCTGTCTTCATTGCTCCTTTGCCAGATATTGTTTAAGGCAATTGTTTATAATCCCCGTCGCCCACCATATTATGAAGCTCTATGTTATTCACCTGATGACGACAACATATTGCTCTCAGAGTTGTTTGGTCACCTTTAATTATTCACAGCCAGTACCTAACTGCATTTATTTCAGTAAGTACAGCATCTTCCCAGCATCCTACCTCAAGAAGAACTCCGTAGTTTGAAGTACTCTTGTCCAACCCCAGAATACACTACTAGAAATTACATTGTACTTTATTTACTTTATCCACCCTCTCCCATCCCCACACCTCACTGCCGTATAGTAATGATGACCTAACCTCATACGTGATTTGTAATGTTTTTGCTGGCGTATCTGGTACCCGGGTCAACATCCTCAGTACTTAAGAAAGTTGTCCAATCCCTTTGTGTTCCATAAACTCCCTTTTCCTGCTCTATTTTCTAGCCCTATCAAACCTTACTCATAGGTAATTGAAATGTTTAACATTTTGAATTTGTTCCTCCTCGTATGTGCATTTTTTCTGATGGTCGTACACGTATCTGTTTTTTAAAGGCAAGTGTTTTACTATTGTTTTAGAGTCAAGGTGGAAACTTGGACCATCGTATTACTCGTAAATAGCCAGAACGGTGTTTACCTTTACAACTGAGGGAAACCACGTCGGTTGGTCTACAGGATTTGAACCCAGGATCTCCCGAATGCGGGCCATAACGTTACCACCTGAGCCATTCCGCTCGATAGGAATTTAATTTAAAATAAAAAGAGTTGGAGGTTGTTACACTACATCACCAAAAAGTTCTTACTTTGAACGTATTTCAGAAGAATGGTTTGCTCCCATCGTCAGCATGTTTCCAACTGATTTTGCCGGTTATTGGCTGGGTAATTTGTGTGGTTAGTGATGTTCTCTGGTGTCCGTGTATGTGTGTATGGATAAATGCCAAACTTAGTATTGGAGTTTACTATCTTCCAAGGATGCGACACGAAGATTTTCAAGAAAATCTCCCCATCCTAACTCCCTTTACATGGAACATTTATCGAAACTTCACATTTTCTAAAAAATGGTTCTAATGATTTTGATTAAAATACCATGAAAGATAATAACATGTATATCTTGAATTTTCTACGGATAGCCTAGGAAGTTCTCTGTATTAAGAAGAAATTTTGTATAATCTTGTATATCTGGTAAACGTTAAGGGATAGACAAAAACATACCACACGAAAAATGTAGATCTCTTTAAACACACAATTTACTTAAAATGTGTTTTTTATGCCATAAGCCGTTTCTGAGATATCCGTTATTAAAGGTTACAATTGTTCAATACTTCATTAAAGTCCCATCGATTTTCAGTTGTTTCTCGCGATGTCATGGAAACAGTATGGAATTTTAAGGCCAGCATATAGCGTCTAGCTCTTAAACATTTGACTATCGCTGTTCTCTTTGTATCTATAACGAAATGTGTAATGTAGCTGTTTCTGGAAACGTTTGTTTGGATCAAAGCGTAGTAGATAGAAAAATAAGCTTTAGTAATAATTGTTTGTATAGCCACTAATAAAGCTAGAAAGAAGAAAAAGTGATGTGGATGTATCACATCAGATGTTTTAAGTCCTGTCCCTAGTGTTTCTCGAAATCTCACTGAGGGACATAGATCCGTTTTTAAACATTTGAATATATTCATATTCATTAAATAGTTAGAGGTTTGGCAAAGTTCTACAGCCTGATTTGATTTTAAAAAATTGCAGTGCATTGCAATAAAATCGATGGGAAATATTAGGAGTTTTTCCGAAGTTTCTTTGCTTTAAGTTAATTTAAAGTTTTGCAGCCATAATTATGAAATTTATGCAAGTATTAAAGGCAAAAGGACGTCTACGGTTTTTATTTCCGATATCTGCTATTGGCGAGTCTGGCACTGGTTAATTTTAACACATATCGTTGATTAATACAAATATGATTTTCAGGTAGATAATCAGTTACAACCTTTAAGTGGAGCCCAATTAATGGTGAATTTTGCCAAAGGTAACATTTTTAGGTTTTGCACACTCTTATTAATTTGGAATTTCCTATTCAATTTGATATATAAGAGGGCAGTCCAGAAAGCCCCAGACGTTTTGGCCTATCGTGGCGATGAGTTGGGCTAGAGCCGCCATCTTGATGTCAGAACGTTCCTACATTCAGTACGCATCCAGCTGTGTTAGCATGAACACTGTGCCTTCCTTACTGTGCTCTCTGTGAGTTGTTAAAATGTGCGCTGCAATAGAAAATCCCGCCACTTGTGAAGTGCGGTTGGCTAAAAAGAACAAACCAATTGAATTTTATCGCCAACTTTGTGATGTTTACGGGCAGGGAATAATGAGTGAAAGCCAAGTCAGGCAATGGTGCATTGCTTTTAAAAATGGCCGTACCAATGTTCACGACGAGGATCGCAGTGCTAGGCCTAGCCTTATGACTGATGAACTGTCAATGCAAATAAATGACAAAATTCGTGAAAATCGTCGTTTCACGATTACAGAGCTTTTGGAACATTTTCCCCAAATGTCACGGAGTTTGGTGCATCACATTGATGCTTTGATACTGACGCTGAACTGTATGCCGGTGTAAACCAGTGGTTGAAGTCGCAGGCGGCAGATTTCTACAGAGAGGGTATTGTGCCACGCTATGATAAATGCCTCAATTTTTGAATGGCTATTATGTAGAAAAGTAGCTTAAGAGTGTACATTTCAAATGTAGATAATAGACGTTGATATTTGCATTTTGTTAATTGTTTATTTCAAAACGTCTGGGACTTTCTGGATTACCCGCATATATATACTATCATTACGGGCAAACACTTATATTTAAATATAACTTTTTGAAATGGACTTTAGTCCATCTTTTAGGGGAAGTTATGCTCTACAAATTGGTAAGACTGTTAAGGATAGCCGCTTTTACAAGGCGTGTTCTTAAAGTACCGATATTTTTTAAAAAAATAACAGAATGTTATTTTACAAATACTTTATCATCATTCATTATCTTACACTACTTCTCGACTTAGTCGCTGCCGTTATTCAGGCATTTGTCGTAACGGAAAACCAGTTTCTGTATGCCTTCATCAAGGAATGACACCGCCTGTGATGAAAGCCAAGTCTGCACAACATCGTCTTAATTGAGATGTTTTCCACCAAGGAATTTCTTCAGCTAAAGAAACACGAAAATCGCTTGGTGCCAAATCCGGTCTCTAGGGAGGGTGGTCGAATTGTTCTTGACCAAATGATGCGGTCAGACCTTGAGTTTGTTTGGTTGTGTATTCCCGGACATTATCACTCATTATTGTTTCCCCGCAAACCTCACGCAATTAGCAATGAATGTTTGCTGAGATAACATTTCTCGCAGTCAGAAAACGAATCACTGATTTGAGATCACAGTCGGATCTCTAACAACGAAACACTCTAACAACAGGAAAACAAAGTGACGATCGCTCACAGCTGCGTCTGACTTCCCAATGATCGGAGAACGTGATCGCGCATGCTCAAAATCCTGAATGCAGCGCTGCAACGGAAAAACATTAAAACCGTACTTACTTTAAAAATAGCCTCGTATATACTCAAACTATGTGGTTTATTTCCTGCTGGTATAAATGACCAATTTTGCTAAAAATTATTGAAGTTTAGCATGACAAAACCAATCTCTAAGTACTTTGGGAATCTACTTTGGTGATAATAACATGTTTATTTCTTTTTTAAAATAGGAATTGCTAATACATAGCAATGATAAATGGTTTACATAAGAAAATAACAGCACCTTCCTAATGAATTCATTTATCAAATAACGGTAAATCAGTGAACTTGGAAGAAATGTGTCTACATCCTGAAAAAAATTCGGTATGATATCTTTAAAAGCTTCTCAGGTAATGGGTTATAAATTTAACGAATATAACATTCCCAAGATTGGATTTTTAATATTTCCTTAAACGTATATCAGATGCTGCATCTAAAGGAAGGCTATACCAAGACACTCTGTAAGGAGCAGGTCGATGTTGTCCCGAACAGAGATTAGCGTACCTAAGAGCTATCTTTGATCTTATCCATCGGAAATTCCCTCTGTGCATCTCTGAGTTCAAAATGATTAAAACCACTCTATAAAATGAGCTGTGAGATCAGAATATTGTCAAGATATAAAATTGAAATACAAGCAAAAGGTAAAAGTGCTCTTTAAATACGCCCACATCCATTAAAGCTAACTATTATTGGGTTCGTAACATCTAGAGTTGAGTGTCCATGTTTGAACCGCTTTCTAATTCTCATACATTCACCCAACCTGAGGCATCTACTAAATTTTGTGCTGAATGTTTGCACTGATATCATCTCTATCTCAGTTACTTGGAGCATAGCATACGTTCTCAATATAAAATCTCTAGGGAAATCAATATAAACACTAAAACTGCAGGGCACAATAACGTTTTCAGACACGCCAGTGTTTAAAAACATAAACATTTACGCTTGTATAATATTGTGACTTTGTCTAATATTTCAACTATCACTTCTCTCAGTTCTCACTGTTACTGTTTCGATCTCCTTCAACTTTCACTAGAACTTCACTTAGTTCACACTGTCACTTTACTAATGTGAAATAGTTAAATTTCCCCCCGTCACTTCTCATTCTTCGTGACGTAGCCTCATCTTCCGGACATCGAACACAAGACTTCTACAATCTCTCACTCTGTAGTAGCACTCGCTGCGGTCACAGCAATCGTCACCAACTCACTCGGAGAACTGCACTTGATGTGAGGAGAGACACGCTCACAAACCCACTCACTCACTGACCGAATCAACTGACTGACTCCTCTCGCGAAAATTATACAGACAATGGAATCTTCCACAAGGTATTTTAGAACTATCTGGACAAATTTCTAGAAGGAAGTGGTGGAACCTTTCAAAAAATTCTGATTATCTGCCAATAACGCTTCTGGTGTTTACGCCGGGCGAGAGCGGCACTTATCTTTGTTTATCTCCGACTGCCTAGCGCCGACCTCCCGATAACCTTGGGTCATAGCCACTACGTCACAATATTCCTGCAAAACCACTGTTTTCTTATGGAACTGAAGTATGGACCTTAAGAGCTCATGACATTAGTGGAATCATAGCATGTGAGATGAAATTCGTGAAGAGGTCTACAGGGTGTGCAAAATTGACCACAAATCAAATGAAGAGATCATGGAATAACTCAAGAGCGTTATCAAAAAAAAACTCGAAAAATCACGTTAGTAGAATGAGCAACATAGATTTCCAAAAGCAATCTTTTCACATATCCATTGGCAGGCCACCAAAAGTGGACAGAAAACAAGACCGTAACAGGCCACTCAGTCAAATACTTGGAAGCATGGTGATGATAATGATGACGATATGATATGACCTCTACCACGTATCTAGTAGGTAGAGGAAATATTGCATTCCTCCAAAAAGTCAAGGTCGATGTTTCACCGGAAATACATGTTTTGAGGTTCCCTGAATCCAAGAAACATTTTAATACAAAAGGTCCCTGTGTGTACCTGATATTTTTATCAAAACTGCCTAACGATTTTGATCAATACATTGTATTTAAGATATTTACATGACAGATTGAGTGTATATTTTTAATTTTCTGGGTATAGCTTGTGAAGTCTTCTTCAGAAGAAATTTAGCATAATTTTGTAAAACTCATAGAGATAAACAAAATTTTACATACAAAGCATATAGATGTACTTAAAATCTACAATTTATTTCAATTAATTGTTTTCGTAGTTTTAGCGATTTCCGAAATATCCGTTGTTATTGGTTTGAATTTTTTAATACTTGTCATTTTTACTTTCTCTACTACGTTCATAGTAGTTAGAGAAGGTATTACATCCCACTCAAAAATTCGATATCTGATTTCACCAGAAATACATGTTTTGAGGTTCGCTGAATAAAATAAATCTGATGCCATACATTCATATGACTTCCTCTACTCTATCGTTTATGAGACGGTATAAAATTATTCTTACTAAAGCTTATGTTTGTAATCACTACATTTAATCCATAATATCTTTGCAGAAATAACTACATTACGATTTCGTTATAGATACAAAGGGAGTGACGATAGTCAAATGTTTAAGAAGTGGCGCTATATCCTAGCCTTAAAATTCCATACTGTTTCCTTCTAAACGCGAGAAACAATTGAATGTTGACAGAACTTCAGGAGAATGGCCAAGTAATGAACAGCTCGAACCATTAATAACGGATACTTCAGAAATGGCTAATGCCACAAAAAAAGTTATTTGAAATAAAGAGTATACATTTCTTGTGTAGTGCGTTTATGTCTATCGCTTAACGTTTACCGGTTATACAAGATTATACAATATTCCTTCCGAATGAAGAGGACTTCACAGGTTATTCCCAGAGAATTCAATATTTTCATTTTATTTGTCATGCAAATACATTAATTTGTCATGCAAATATTTTAATCATCGTTTTTTTAGAAAATAAAATATTCAGCAAAATCTTCCATGTAAAGGGTAGTTTGGGGTGGGGAATTTTCTTCAAAACCTTACTGTCGCATTTTTGGAAGATACTGAACTTAAATACCAGGGTTTGGTGTTTATCTAACTTTTCGTTTTTGAGTTACGCTATTCACAGACACGCACATCGACATTTTTCGAATTTTTTTTTCTTGGAGTCATGAGGTCGTCTCAAATCATGTATTATCGGAGAAATCTCACTTTTAAAATTTTTTGGGTGGAATACAATACCTTCTCTACCTACTATGCATGAAGTAAAAAGTATTTTTGGAAAACGGCTCGCGCGCGTGTATGTCTGTCCGTAAACAGCATAACTTTAATTAACCGAGAAAGCTAGAATTTTGAAACACGGCAAAAACAAAACTGTTATTGTGTGGCATAACTGACATAAATTTCAACAACTTATACTGTGGTTTTTCCAAATTGAGGCAGTATTTTTAACACTTAAATGATTTTAGTTAAATTATATAATATAAAATATAATAACAGTCCGCCTTAAAGGAATATGTGTATAATATAACATATAAAATGCATATAACAGTCATTGTATTAATGTTTATATTATTATGTACATGTTCAATAATGTTATGTGAATGTATTACGTAATTTAATAATGTACGAGGGCTAATCAACAAAGACTGTGACTGATTTTTTTTCACAGATGTTTATTACTCCAATTCAATGTTTACATGATCTTTTTCAAAGTAGACCCTCCTACATCAATTCACTTTTTATAGCGTCTCTGCCAGTCCTTGAACACGTGCTGCAGACCATTCTGTCAGGTCCTTGAGAATCGCCTCACTTTTCTTGAGCACTGCTTCAGAGTTCTCAAATCGAATACCCCTAAGCTTTGCCTTTGGTGATGGGAATAAAAAAAAAGTCACAAGGTGCAAGATTGGGGCTATAAGGTGGATGTGGTACACAGGTAATGTTGAATCGAGTCAGAAACTGTGACTTGATTTGCGACGTGAGGCCGTGCATTGTCATGATGAAGTCGCCACCCAGTCCGAGAAAGCTCTGGTCGTTTCTTTGCAATGTGCTTCCTCAGTGTAGCCAATACTGACGTTTAGTATGCTGCTGTAACAGTAGTGTGAGGGGGAACTGCATGCTGGTAAATCATTCCATTACAGTAAAAAAAATGTGATCACCATCACTTTCCCTGCAGATGGAAGAACTTTTGCCTTTTTTTGGTGTTGGAGAACCTGACGATTTCCACACTGTGCTGGCTTGTTTTCCTTCAGGATCATAATGATGCAGCCATGACTCATCACCGGTGATAATCAATTTAAAAAATGCATCACCTCCATTGTCTGGTATGCGAAATGCACGTAGGGTCTACAAAATAGAGCATTACTACCAACCTACCAATACGAGAGTGCTGCCGCCTACCGACATTATACATAAAAATCCGCTGTTTTCAAATATTTGTTACAGATACGAAACTATCACGGAAGCTACAGGAAAAAATCAGTCTCAGTCTTTGTTGATCAGCCCTCGTAGGAACTGTGAGAATAAGAGGTTAAAATTTGCTAATAATCAGGTAACAATGAGGTAACCTTGAGACAATAATGAGTAAGAAAGTTTAATAATGCTACTACTCATTATTGGAGCAACAACAATGTAAATCTTGAGACAGTTTAAAAATAGCCAATCAACAACCAGAAAAAAGCTTAAGTTAAATGAAAGTATTCTATTAGAGTAGAATTAGCCAATCAGAAACTGAAATAGGGCAAATTGTACAAATTCAGAAGCCAGTTGCTCGTAAACAGCGTTCCTATCCAGACGCGAGATGCGTCCTCGAGAAGTTTAATACGTATTCAGTGTGAGACAAAAATACTTTACTGTTAAAAAGTGCAAGTAACTAATAAAATAGTCTCACAGCTCTCTATATCAGTGAAGTGTTATTTAAATTGTGTCAAGGATTAATAAATGTAGTGAAGTAAAATTATAATCTGTATAAGCCTACATTCTCAGTCGCACCACTCCCTGCTAAGACATTCATGTCTCTAAAAATATAAATACTGACGCAGCCGAGGCAAACATAAATATATAATATTTAAAGAAACAATAAAAAATTACAAAGTTAATATTTTTTAAACATTTGGGGCGAAGGCTACTGGAAACTTTTTACCATACGTGCGGTTGCTACTACTTCAAGTTCGGCTCCCCAACAGTCGAAATATAATACATCTTCTTCAAACTGACTTTCCATACGTAGCAGTAACAAACCTTCTTCAAGTTCGGCTCCCCAACAGTTGAAATATAATACATCTTCTTCAAACTGACTTTCCATACGTAGCTGCAACAAACCTTCTTCAAGTTCGACTCCCCAACAGTTGAAATATAATACATCTTCTTCAAACTGGCTTTCCATACGTAGCAGCAACAAACCTTCTTCAAGTTCGACTCCCCAACAGTTGAAATATAATACATCTTCTTCAAACTGGCTTTCCATACGTAGCAGCAACAAACCTTCTTCAAGTTCGACTCCCCAACAGTTGAAATATAATACATCTTCTTCAAACTGACTTTCCATACGTAGCAGCAACAAACCTTCTTCAAGTTCGACTCCCCAACAGTTGAAATATAATACATCTTCTTCAAACTGGCTTTCCATACGTAGCAGCAACAAACCTTCTTCAAGTTCGACTCCCCAACAGTTGAAATATAATACATCTTCTTCAAACTGGCTTTCCATACGTAGCAGCAACAAACCTTCTTCAAGTTCGACTCCCCAACAGTTGAAATATAATACATCTTCTTCAAACTGACTCTCCATACGTAGCTGCAACAAACCTTCTTCAAGTTCGACTCCCCAACAGTTGAAATATAATACATCTTCTTCAAACTGGCTTTCCATACGTAGCAGCAACAAACCTTCTTCAAGTTCGACTCCCCAACAGTTGAAATATAATACATCTTCTTCAAACTGGCTTTCCATACGTAGCTGCAACAAACCTTCTTCAAGTTCGACTCCCCAACAGTTGAAATATAATACATCTTCTTCAAACTGACTTTCCATACATAGCAGCAACAAACCTTCTTCAAGTTCGACTCCCCAACAGTTGAAATATAATACATCTTCTTCAAACTGACTTTCCATACGTAGCTGCAACAAACCTTCTTCAAGTTCGACTCCCCAACAGTTGAAATATAATACATCTTCTTCAAACTGGCTTTCCATACGTAGCTGCAACAAACCTTCTTCAAGTTCGACTCCCCAACAGTTGAAATATAATACATCTTCTTCAAACTGACTTTCCATACATAGCAGCAACAAACCTTCTTCAAGTTCGACTCCCCAACAGTTGAAATATAATACATCTTCTTCAAACTGACTTTCCATACGTAGCTGCAACAAACCTTCTTCAAGTTCGACTCCCCAACAGTTGAAATATAATACATCTTCTTCAAACTGACTTTCCATACGTAGCAGCAACAAACCTTCTTCAAGTTCGACTCCCCAACAGTTGAAATATAATACATCTTCTTCAAACTGGCTTTCCATACGTAGCAGCAACAAACCTTCTTCAAGTTCGACTCCCCAACAGTTGAAATATAATACATCTTCTTCAAACTGGCTTTCCATACGTAGCAGCAACAAACCTTCTTCAAGTTCGGCTCCCCAACAGTTGAAATATAATACATCTTCTTCAAACTGACTTTCCATACGTAGCAGCAACAAACCTTCTTCAAGTTCGACTCCCCAACAGTTGAAATATAATACATCTTCTTCAAACTGACTTTCCATACGTAGCAGCAACAAACCTTCTTCAAGTTCGACTCCCCAACAGTTGAAATATAATACATCTTCTTCAAACTGGCTTTCCATACGTAGCAGCAACAAACCTTCTTCAAGTTCGGCTCCCCAACAGTTGAAATATAATACATCTTCTTCAAACTGACTTTCCATACGTAGCAGCAACAAACCTTCTTCAAGTTCGACTCCCCAACAGTTTAAATATAATACATCTTCTTCAAACTGGCTTTCCATACGTAGCAGCAACAAACCTTCTTCAAAAATTTTACACATGCATTACTTTAAAATGATTGACTGAATGTTTTAGGCGTTTGTATTAAGCAGTTGTAAACTTTAAATATTAAAATTGCTGAATCAACTAAACACCGCCACTAGCATTACGTATTTTGAGAGAAAATTAAAAGTTCGTGCTTGTGGATTTATTGTAATATGGTGGTCAGCAAAGAGGTAGAATAAAGCTATTAATCATCGAGCTCAATAATCTAGAACTGTGCACTTTTCATAATGCATTTTTGCAATCATGAAAGTAGCTGCATAATTTACACACCATCATAAATTTCATCTCGCTGACCTGTATACTTTCTGCTGATTCCATTTAGTAATGTTGTTCCTACAAAGTGCCCATCTTGTTAAATTGTGGGATTAAAGTTAAAGGTGCGGACGAACGGAGGGGCACGGGAAACGGGGCAGAGCATCATAGGCCGCACGGCCCTTTTTGCTTCTGCCATGCCTCCTGGGAGGGAGGGATGAGGGGGGAGACCCTAAAGGCGACCGAAGACGGACGCAAGCACGGACGGGGTCCCTAAAGTTTGCAGACGGAACCTCAAATAGACCGCTCAGTCGCCACATGCCGAACGCCGACACCTGGTCCTACAACCGTAAAAGAGATGACAACCAAGGAGATGATGGGAACAGAAAATAAGGGGCAGGAAGTTCGTGGTAGAGGATGAACATCCCAGCATTCGCCTGTCAACGCGGGAAACCACGAGGAACCTATGGGTGAGAGTGGGCGGTCGTCGAGGATCGAACCCAGAACGTCCCGAAATCGAGTCGCACACGTTACCTTGGTGCCACTTTGGACAATTTTTATTTCTTAAAAATGTTGAATTACATCGATGAAGCACAGTCTAATTCAGATTCTTCAATATTCAGTTTAAGCAGTCTAAAAGACTATTCTGTCAGTGATTTGCTAATTTTATGGCGCATTATCTCAGAAACGATTTAAGATATAAACATGAAATTTTTACAACATATAGATTTTTGTCTTCTAGGTTCAATGATTTATTATTATCGAACAATAGTGTTTATTTATACATATTCTATATAATAATTGTTTTATTAAATTCGCCAATAATTAATTTTTAAGTACTTGTTATTCTACGCTAAAAAACTGGATGCTATGTGTTGTTGTTTAAAGCCAGCGGAATTTAAAAAGAAAGGAAAACATATTCAGAGAAAGATTCGTGTTTGTGTTTATTTGTCTGTGCTAATGCCTGTAAATATACCGGGTGTCCTAGAACATCTGTATCAGCCATTTTTCTCTAAAACTATAACATACTATAATTTGATAATCAAAATGTATGTAAACAATCAATTAGTAGTATTTCCATTTTCCGGAACAAACCGGAAGTAGTGTACTCGTGGGCTACTTTGAAATTTTAAATGGGAACATGGGTTTTTTAAAGTATCCTTCGATAGTACTTCTAAAAATGAAACAACTTTTAGTAAAACTTTTTTTCTATCTTCTAATGTTTACTCACAAATGAACAATACGCTTCCTCGTCAACATCTTGCAGCAGTTGCTTGATGGTGTTACTCTAGCTGTATGGTTACTGATGTGGCTTCAACAGGATGACTGTCCGGCTCACTTTTCACTTATGGCTCGGCAAGCTCCTGACCAGTAATTTCCTGGACGGTGGATTGGACGAGGAGAACCAGTACGTTGGCCGGCCCGATCTCCTGACTTAGCACCAAACGACTTGTTCTTATGGGAGAGAATTAAAAACATTGTCTACCAGGTGCGTCCTAATATGAAAGGAAGAATTCGAGCAGCCTGTGTGATACACTTCTCCGTGCCATCAATGATGATAGGAGTAGACCACAGCGTTGTGTAGCACAGGGTGGTGGACACTTTGAACATTTAGAGTGAGTGTTCACAATCATTACCATCGGTGCGGAGAGCATTTCTCACAAGATGTCATTAATTTGTTTACTTTTTCTTTCATTGGAAGATAGAAAAATGTTTTGGTAAAAGTTGTTTCATTTTAAATGTACTATCCAATGATACTTTAAACCACCCATATTCCCATTTAAAATTTCAAAGTTGACCACGAGTTCCCGTACTTCCGGTTTATTCCGGAAAATGGAAATACCACCAATCAATTCTTTACTTAGGTTTTGGTTTTAGAGAAAACCGGCTGATACGGGCGTGCTCTAGGACACCCGGTATAATGTGATTAAAATACTTCATGACAAATAAAGCGTATATCTTAAATTTTCTACGAATACGCCGCGAAGTTCTCTTCACTCTGAAACTATTTCTATAACTTACGCCCCTCCTACTTGCGTATTTATAATCTTCTCTGCTCTGCGTCGCGACGTCTCTGAACAGCGTCATGTAGATGATGCTGCTCTGCTTGCCTCTGGAGGGCGATGTTTTATATGTGTGTGTTAGAATCGCTCATTTACTGTGTAAATATTGTTTAATAAACCGCACTGTATGCCAGGTACTTACTCTTATCAGGGTTTGGATGGACGAACACGGAGTAAATATCTAAATAATAAGACATACACGTACACTTGTACACTATTTCAATACATTAGTATGTCACTGTTATTACATAACACTCGACAGCTTTAATAAACTGGCACTGTTAGCCATAGCATTCGCGTGTGTTTTTACGAGATTACAATTTGTATAGTTTTTTGTAATGTCGATGAAATTACGTAAATATTGGTTTAATGTAAAGCCAAACTCACGTGTATTAATATTTTTATACTTTAAGCTGTGTTTCTATAATATTTCAGGCACTCCGCTTGCACCAACTGTGGAACGCTACACAGATTTGTAGCGACATTTTAGCGTCGCTTCCTTCTGCGTTAGCTACAACAATGCATGAAGTTTATTGGTCGTAGCTTACTGACTAGTCTATCGTATAATATGTACAAATGAATGTTGATGTGTTGCACTCACATGGATTTCTCTACTCTTCCACAAACTATTTTTACAAACGTTTATTCTCCATCTACTTCATGTTAATCGAGATAAACATTTGCAGAAACTTATCTTATTGCTAATTTTCTTGTAGATGCAAGGGGAATTGCATGGCTTTAAGCGATAGTCAAATGTTTTAAGAGCTGGTTGCTACGTGGAGTATTCCATTCTGTTTGCGTGTCTAGGACAAAAAAATGAATAACGAATTCCCATTTGAGAAAAAGTATTAAAATTGGAAAATTTAAGGGAATAACATGCAATATCTCGAAAATGGTTCACTCAACAAAAAAAATGTATATGACATAAATTGTATATTTTAACGCGATCTACATTTTTTGTGCAGTAAAACTTTGTCTATCTCTTATGGTTTACCAGTTATGCAAAAGTCGTTCACAATGAAGAATACTTTTAGACACATTCCCAGAAGATTCGAGATATACATTTCATTTGTCATGAAAATATATTAAAGATATGATATTTTAATCAAAATCGTTAGAGCAATGTTTGAGAAAATTCAAATTTTCGAAAAATGTTCCATTAAAGTGTAATCTGGGATGGGGAGATTTTCTTGAAAACCTTCGTGTCGCATCTCTGGAAGATACTGAACCTGAATACCAAGTTTGGTGTTTATCCGACTGTTCGTTTCTGAGTTATGCTGTTCACAGACACACACGGACATGTTTCCAAAAATGCTTTTTTGGATTCAGGGGGCCTCACAACATATACTTCCCGTGAAATCTCGGTATCGAATTTTTGGGAGGAATGCAATATATCCCCTACTTGCTATACGTAGTAAAGAAAGTAAAAAGAAAAGGGAAAAGTATTTTTATAAAAATATCGTATGTTCCGCGTGTCTTTGACACAAAGGACTTCAAAACGGAAAAGTCGGATAAATACTAAACCTGGTATATAAATTCAGGATCTTCCCAGGATGCGACACTAAGATATTAAAGCAAATTCCCCAGCATAAATTATCCTTTATAGGGAATATTTTTAATGCCATTTTGGTTTTCTGAAGGATGTGCCTAACGGTTTTGATTAAAATACCATGCATTTAAGATAATTTCACGACAAATGAAATGTGCATCTTGAATTTTCTAGGAATAGCCTGTGAAGTTCTCTTCATTTGGGAAGTAGCTTTATATATTCTTGTATAAATGTTAGACGTTAAGTAATAAACAAAAATATATTACACAAAAAATTTGGATCCCTTTAAAACAAACATTTCATTTTAAATGACTTTCTTGTGGCGTAAGCTATTTCCGACGTATCCGTCATTAATGGTTCGAATTGTTCATTTCTTGGTCGTTCTCTTTAAGTCCTGTTCAACATTCAGTTGTTTCTCGCGATGTCATGGAAACAGTATGGAATTTTAAGGCAGCATATAGCGTCCAGTTGTTAAACATTTGAATATCGCTGTTCTCTTTGTATCTATAACGAAATGTGTAATGTCGCTATTTCCGGAATGGTTTATCGCGATTAAAAGAAAGTAGATAGGAAAATAAACTTTAGTAAAAATAAATTGTGTACCCACTAATAAAGATGGAGGTTAGAGAAAGTCATGTGAATGTAAGACATTAGATTTTTATAAAACGATCCGTGTGTGTCCATGAACAGCATAACTCAAAAACCAAAAGTGGGTTAAAACTAAACTTATATTCAGGCTCTTCTGAAGATGCGACACTAAGATTTTCAAGAAAATTTCCCCACCCGTAATTACCCCTTATATGGAATAGTTTTTGGACTTTTTTTATTTTCTCAAAAATGTACTTCACAATTTTCAGTGTAGTACCATATTTTAAAGATATTTTAATAACACATGAAATGTATATGGCGAATTTTATGGAAATAACCTGTGAAGACCTCTTCAATCTGAATGACTTTTGTACAATTGGTAAACCATAAAATATACAAAAATTGTAGCTTTGGTTTTTATGTCTCAAACTTTTGTAATGTTAACTATTTCTGAAAGAATTTTTATTACTGGTTTAAATTAACAAATACTTCAGAGTATGCTTAACTACTAGATAACCATAACCCCGTACTAGTAGGTTGAGAAGGTATTGCATTCCACCCAAAATTGGATATCGAGAGTTCACCGGAAATACACATTTTGAGACCTCTGAATAGAAAATAATCTTTTTAGTAAAAGGTCCATGTGTTTGTTTTTGTGTCTGTGAACAGCATAATTCAAAAACTAAATGACGGATGCATTCAAATTTGAAGTCTGAGTTTAGTAACTTCCAAAGATGCGACACGACGATTTAAAAAAAAATCCCCCATCCCAAACTACCCTTTATATGGAACATTTTTCGAAAATTTTTATTTTCTCAAAAGTAACTGTAACGAGTTTGATTAAAATATCATATGCTTAAGATATTTTCGTGGAAAAGGAAATGTTTTTCTGAGAATGACCCCAAAAGCTCTCTTCATTCTGGATGACTTTACCGTAACAGATACACAATATTTCAGTACACAAAAAATGTAATCTCGTCAAAACACATAATTTATGTGATATACAGTTTTTGTCGAGCGAACAATTTCCGAGGTATTCCTTGTTATTTGTTTAAATTTTCAAATACTTATAATTTTTCTCAAACGGAAATTCGTTCGTTTTTTTATGTCCTGGACATACAAAGAGAATGGAATGCGCCACATAGCAACCAGCTCTTAAAACATTTGACTATCGCTTAAAGCCTCCAATTCCCCTTGCACCTACAAGAAAATTAGCAATAAGATGCAAATGTTTATCTCGATTAACATGAAGCAGATGGAGAATAAGCGTTTGTAAAAATAGTTTGTACAAGAGTAGAGAAAGTCATGTGATGTAACACATCAGGGTTTTGTTTTTTGTCTCATGGTCATGCAAAGAGAGTGGGTTTTCAAAATAGCGACAACGAATATCATGAACTAAAGAATAGTTTCTAGAGGAGTGGGTACAGAAAATCATGTGAATGTAACACATTCAGCATTTAAAGGTTTTGGCTGTATGTATCTACTCAAATACGCGTTTATTCACTGCAATAAATGTATAGGAATAAACGTGATTTCACTAAAGCATGTACAAGGAACGCTAGAGAAGAATAGATGTGCTCTGAATTCCAAACGTGCATCTGCGGGAAAAAACTCCGAAGCCGAGAATTTGATTACAAAAGTCCAAACGTGGACTTCGCTTTATCACGCGGAGACTCACATCTGTTTTGTAAATATGGAAATTGAATAAGAGGAGCAGAAAGAATTGCGAGGCAGAGGTCGTTGAATGAAACATGAAGGGGAAAACGTATTGCATTCTTAACTGTCCTCGACTCGAGCTTTTTCACGATCGTGAAACCAATTCTTTACCTCCAGCAATAATAAACCTGGTCTCCCGCAGTTAGCGAATAGCAGTGCCTGTACTCCGGTTTCCTGGCAAATGAAAACGCGTGTAACAAATATGAACGTTACATTCACATGCCTTTCTCTGCACTCTATGGCTTTTTGGTGGGTATAAGACTGTTCTTACTAAAGCTTATTTTTCTATATACTTCATTTTAATTGATACACGTTTACAGAAATAGCTACGAGGGCAGTCCCAACCTGACGTGTATATTGCGGTTGTTGTTTCAAACAAATGACTGTGGTAAAAAGTACCCCCATTTTAAAGCTTAAGTTTGAAGTTTGACGATGCTATATTGTTTGGTAATTGTTTGGCAGCCATCAATAGTGAACTCTCTCAGCGAATTTGTAAACATGGATGAAACTGGCCATCGTTATACTTTCATTTGAAAGGTCCTTAGTCCAGCTAATATTAAAGCTGAGCTAGATTCTACTCTGGGGGAGCCTACTCCTTCGTTTACAACAGTAAAGTATTGGGTGGCAACGAACATCGCAGTGGTCGACTAAATGTGGTGACCACGCCAGCAATTGTGAAGAAAATCCCCAAAATTGTATTGGATGACGTTCGACTGAAAGTGCGCGAGCTAGCAGAGATCGTGCTGTACATCGCATACTAACTGAAAATTTAGACATGAGAAAGCTGTGCGCAGGATGGGTGCCACGTTTACTCACAATGGAACAAAATCAGCGCCGTGAAGATGTTTCAGTCGAGTGTTTGGCGATGTTTCGCTGTAATAAAGCCGAGTTTTTGCGTCGATTTATAACCATGAATGAAACATGGGTCCATCACTTCACACCTGAGACGAAGGAACAGTCAAAAGAGTGGATTGAAAGGGAAAAATCGGTTCCAAAGAAGGCGAAGGCAGTTCCATTTGCAGACAAGGTCATGGCGTCAGTTTTTTGGGATTCGCGTGGGATATGCAAACTCATTGCAGCGTTTGAATGATGAAATCAAGCAAAAAACGGCGAGATTTAGCAAAAAAGAAAGTTCTGTTTCATCAAGATAATGCACCAATTCACACATCCATTATCGCTATGGCCAAAGTCATTGAGTTAAAGTTCGAATTGCTTCCACATGCACGCTATTCGCCAGATTTAGCCCTCTGATTATTTTTTGTTTCCAACGTTAAAGAAATGGCTTGGTGGTAAACGATTTGCCAACAATGAAGAGGGGAGTCTGCAGTTGATGGCTATTTTGCAGAACTCGACGGTTCTCACTGTAAACAGGGTATCGAAGCTATTGAACATCGCTGGGAAAAGTGTATCTAGCTGAAAGGAGACTATGTAGAGAAATAAAGAAGTTTTTTTTTTTTCAAAATGTTTTCTTTGTTAGGTCGGGTACCTCTGGTACAGCCCTCGCACATTACACATTTCGTTATAGATACAAGGGGAACAATGATTGTCAAGTGTCTAAGAACTGGACGTTATATGCTGGCTTTAAGGCTCGTTTCACACTGGTAACACTAATGAAGGTAACTGCTAGGAATACATTCGCTTGAATGGGAGTATTAAACTACACTGCCTCATTCAGTCACTGTGGCACAGCAGTGCCTCACCATCGCCACATGTGACGGACAAGGTCAGTGTGTTCAAGGCAGTCACACTAGGACACTGATCACAGACACAGCGTTTCAGATTTGCTAACAAAAACAACGTCTTTGAGACAGGCAGTCCCTTTTGTAGTATACTCCAGCACAGTGGTACCTACGTTACGATAGTCAAGAGTTTAGATTCGATAAACACGGAAGATTTTGTAGTCTAAGTATAAAGTTGTCCTGTTAGGTCGGATATCAAGTTTTTACTTTCTCTACTACGTATAGTAAGTAGGGGAAGTATTGTATTCCACCCAAAAATTCGATACCGAGATTTCACCGGAAATATATGTTTTGAGACCCCCTGAATCCAAAAGAAGCATTTTTGGAAACATGTCCATGTGTGTGTGTGTGTGCGTGTGTGAACAGCATAACTCAGAAACGAACAGTCGGATAAACACCAAACTTGATATTTAGGTTCAGTATCTTCCAGAGATGCGACACGAAGGTTTTCAAGACAATCACCACACCCCAGATTACCCTTTACATAGAACATTTTTCGAACATTTAAATTTTCTCAAAAATGGCTCTAACAATGTTGATTAAAATACCATATGTTTAAGATATTTTCATGACAAATAAAATGTATATCTTGAATTTTCTGGGAATGTCTCCAAAAGTATTCTTCATTGTGATTGACTTTTGCATAACTGGTAAACCATAAGAGATAGACACAATTTTACTACACAAAAAATGTAGATCGCGTTAAAATACACAATTTATGTCATATACATTTTTGTTGTTTTCGAGATATTGCTTGTTATTTCCTTAAATTTTTCAATACTTATTTTCTCAAATGGGAATTGTTATTCATTTCTTTGTCTTGGATATGTAAAGGGTATTAATCTGTGGCAAATAGAATGGTGTTGCACATAGCAACCAGCTATTAAGAGTATTGTCTATGCTTAAAGGCTACGTATTTCTATATTGCCCTTGTAAATGTATATTTCCCTTACATCTACAAGAAAATTAGCAATAAGATAGAGTCTGCAAATGTTTATCTTGATTAACATGAAGCATATGGAGAATAAGCGTTTGTAAAAATAGTTTTTACAAGAGTAGAGAAAGTCATGTGAGTGTAACACATCAGATTTTGTCTTCTGCTGGGATAGTCTTCATTAGTATAATGTCAATTCCTGTGGTTTCCTCTTTCACATTTTCTATTAGTCATCAAATGAAGTTTTTCAATTCAGAAATATTGAAAAACTACTGTTGTCTTGTCCCAGACCGTCATCGGAGTGTAAAAAAGCAGCCGATCCGCAGCAGATGTACATTCCCGTCCTCCTCCTGCGTAGAAGTACTAACAACAAAAGTTTCTCCTCACTCGAGTCCACTTTACTAGCAATCAGTTGGAAATACTGGCGGTGTCCGACACCAGTGATCTACGAGTGTTCACCGCAATCACCTGTGAGCGTCACTAGCGACCCTCACCTGTGTCCCAGTGTGGAACAAACCTAAAACTCCACAATGTTTCTACGATAACGCACAAAACACTTAAATCTCGACAGGACTTTATAGAATGACAAAGTATCCAACAATGAGAACCGTTAATAGCAGATAATTTGGAAATGGCTTATGTTCCAAATAAATTGTATGTGTTTTAAACAGATCTACACTTTTGTGTAGTACATTTTCATCTATAGCCTAATGTTTACAAATACATTTTTTTTGTTGAGTGAACCATTTTCGAGATATTGCTTGTTATTCCCTTAAATTTTCAAATACTTATACTTTTTCTCAAATGGGAATTCCGTATTCATTTTTGTTTGTCCTGGACACACAAAGAGAATGGAATGCGCCACATAGCAACCAACTCTTAAAATATCTGACTATCGCTTAAAACCTACCATACTCACCTTGCATCCACAAGAAAATTAGCAATAAGATTAACATGAAGCATATGGAGAATAAGCGTTTGTAAAAATAGTTTGTACAAGAGTAGAGAAAGTCATGTGAGTGTAACATTTCAGATTTTTTTTATTCACATCTTTAAGGTATTTATATGACATATAAACTTGATATTATCTTAGGTTACAATATACGAGAGGTTATTAAAGTGCAAATGTGACATCTCTCCACCATTATGGGATAAGTTACTGGAATATGGTGATATTCGGGTTGTGAGGTTCCATTCATAACCGGCAACTCCTCCGCAAATACGCACCAGTCACATGTATTGGAAAGGTTAGTTATATTCTATCTGTTACGTTAGTGCCCTGCTTTTATATTTACAGGTGTTCAAACTTTGCAGGCCGACCATTTAGTCACCTATTTACGCACTGATTATATATTATATTAATTATATTAATATTTATATTTGAAGCGTTATAGTTATTAGGCTAATTAGATGATATTTAATTATTATTTCGTTAGTTTAATAGGCTATTAGGTTATTAGTTATTGGGTCTTACCTTTGCAGATGACTAGAAATTTGAATTGTTTTTGAAATGTTTGGTGTAACGCTGTATCTTTTTGTGGAGTTTTATTTTTAGAGGAAGGAAATCTGTAGAAGAAAACCAAGGAATGTAATTGTTTTGTTTAGGTAAGTACCTGCGTCGAAATCCTATTAAAACCTAACAATAAGTTGTACCTCATACTATTATAGTACAGTAGTTTGTAACGTTTAATAACATACACGTGTTATATAAATTAAGTTCATAGCACGGTTCAGTGCTCATTGAGGCAGTATTTTTTAACAATAAAGTGATTTCAGTCTAATTATATAATATTAAAAAAAAATTAGAGCGCGCCTTAAAGCAATGTGTGTATAAATAATATATATATATATATATATATATATATATATATAATGTATGTAACAGTCATTGCATTATGTTTATAATATTATGTACATGTATAATAATGTTATGCGAATGTATTAAGTAATTTAACAATTTAGGAGCTGTGAGAGTAGAAGCCGAAAATTGCCAACAATGAGGTAACCTTGAGGCAATGAATTGGAAAGTTTAATAAAGCTACTAATAATTCTTGGAACAATAATGTAATATTTAAAACAGTTTGTAAATAGCTAATCAAAAACAAGAAAAGCTGGAAGTTAAATAAAAGTATTCTATATTAGCCAATCAGAGACTTGAAATAGAGAAATTTACAAATAGCGGTAAACGCCAGTCGCTAGTAGAGAGCGTTCACAACCGGACGATAGACTCGTTCCCGAGCAGTTAAATATGTATTCAGTGCGAGACGAAAATTTATTACAGCGAGAATATTATAAAGCACGTGTTAAAAATGCAATTAATAAATAATCTCACAGCTCTATATAAATGAAGTGCTATTTAATCGTGTGAAGAATTAATAAAAGGAGTGAAGTAAAGATTATAATTTGTGTAAGTCTACATTCTTTAGCCGCATCACCCCCTGCTAAGAGATACATGTTTCTACAAATCAATACTGACGCAGCCGAGGCAAACATAAATATATATAATATTTAAAGAAACATTAACATAAAAAGTTGATTCTTAAACGTGGGGGCGAAGGCCACCGGAAACTTTATATCGTGCGTGGTTGCAACTACCTCAAGTTTTGGCTTCCCAACACTGGAACTACAGTACAACCGACTCCAAATTGGCACCAAAGTGTAGTGCTAATAACGTAAACAATACAACTCCACCCCTTCAAATTGGCATCAAAGCGTGGTGCTAATACCGTAAACAATACAACTCCACCCCTTCAAATTGGCACCAAAGCGTGGTGCTAATAACGTAAACAATACAACTCTACCCCTTCAAATTGACACCAAAGCGTGGTGCTAATAACGTAAACAATACAACTCCACCCCTTCAAATTGGCACCAAAGCGTGGTGCTAATACCGTAAACAATACAACTCCACCCCTTCAAATTGGCACCAAAGCGTGGTGCTAATAACGTAAACAATACAACTCCACCCCTTCAAATTGGCACCAAAGTGTGGTGCTAATAACGTAAACAATACAACTCCACCCCTTCTAATTGTCATCAAAGTGTGATGCTAATAACGTAAACAATACAACTCCACCCCTTCAAATTGGCATCAAAGTGTGATGCTAATACTGTAAACAATACAACTCCACCCCGTCTAATTGTCATCAAAGTGTGATGCTAATACTGTAAACAATACAACTCCACCCCTTCAAATTGGCACCACAGCGTGGTGCTAATAACGTAAACAATACAACTCCACCCCTTCAAATTGGCACCACAGCGTGGTGCTAATAACGTAAGAAATACAACTCCACCCCCTCCACATTGGCACCAAAGCGTGGTGCTAATAACGTAAACAATACAACTCCACCCCTTCAAATTGGCATCAAAGTGTGATGCTAATAACGTAAACAATACAACTCCACCCCCTTCACATTGGCACCAAAGTGCGATGCTAATAACTAAACAATATAACTCCACCCCCCTCACATTAGCACCAAAGTGCGATGCTAATAACGTAAACAATACAACTCCACCCCTTCTAATTGGCACCAAAGTGCGATGCTAATAACTAAACAATACAACTCCACCCCTTTCACATTGGCACCAAAGTGTGGTGCTAATAACGTAAACAATACAACTCCACCCCTTCTAATTGGCACCAAAGCGTGGTGCTAATAACTAAACATTACAACTCCACCCCCTTCACATTGGCACCAAAGCGTGGTGCTAATAACGTAAATAATACAACTCCACCCCCTTCACATTGGCACCAAAGCGTGGTGCTAATAACGTAAACAATACAACTCCACCCCTTCTAATTGGCATCAAAGTGTGATGCTAATAACGTAAACAATACAACTCCTCCCCTTCAAATTGGCACCAAAGCGTGGTGCTAATAACGTAAACAATACAACTCCACCCCTTCAAATTGGCATCAAAGTGTGATGCTAATGACGTAAACAATACAACTCCACCCCTTCAAATTGGCACCAAAGTGTGATGCTAATGACGTAAACAATACAACTCCACCCCTTCAAATTGGCATCAAAGTGTGATGCTAATGACGTAAACAATACAACTCCACCCCTTCAAATTGGCACCAAAGCGTGGTGCTAATAACGTAAACAATACAACTCCACCCCTTCTAATTGGCATCAAAGTGTGATGCTAATAACGTAAACTATACAACTCCTCCCCTTCAAATTGGCACCAAAGCGTGGTGCTAATAACGTAAACAATACAACTCCACCCCTTCAAATTGGCATCAAAGTGTGATGCTAATGACGTAAACAATACAACTCCACCCCTTCAAATTGGCACCAAAGTGTGATGCTAATGACGTAAACAATACAACTCCACCCCTTCAAATTGGCATCAAAGTGTGATGCTAATGACGTAAACAATACAACTCCACCCCTTCAAATTGGCACCAAAGCGTGGTGTTAATAACGTAAACAATACAACTCCACCCCTTCAAATTGGCACCAAAGTGTGGTGCTAATAACGTAAACAATACAACTCCACCCCTTCAAATTGGCACCAAAGCGTGGTGCTAATAACGTAAACAATACAACTCCACCCCTTCAAATTGGCATCAAAGTGTGATGCTAATGACGTAAACAATACAACTCCACCCCTTCAAATTGGCACCAAAGTGTGATGCTAATGACGTAAACAATACAACTCCACCCCTTCAAATTGGCATCAAAGTGTGATGCTAATGACGTAAACAATACAACTCCACCCCTTCAAATTGGCACCAAAGCGTGGTGTTAATAACGTAAACAATACAACTCCACCCCTTCAAATTGGCACCAAAGTGTGGTGCTAATAACGTAAACAATACAACTCCACCCCTTCAAATTGGCACCAAAGCGTGGTGCTAATAACGTAAAGGCACCTTCTCATAATTTAACACTTGAGGTGCTTACATTCAGGTTATAGGTGATAAGCGATTATGGCAGAGAAGGAAGGTGATGACCAAACATTTGTACCGAATAAAAGAATATTACAGAGCATATATGTGATATGGTAATGATTTATAATACTAGCAGAAGACCGAAATTTGCAACTTTTGTAAATAGGTTGTCTGGTGCTTTCTCTGGTTATATATCTAGTGGCTCAAGTTAGAACGTTGAGCGCCCTGATATGCTGTGTCAGCCATCTTTGTTTTTAGTAAACTTATTTTGGCTGCATTTCCTATATAAATTATTTCTTTCGTCTTTATTTTCCAGCCCGAGCACAACCCGCGGGCTTAGGTCCGAGAGCTGGGCCTGAGCCCGTGCAGACCTCTATTATACCTACAACGAGACTGTATGGAAACTATTTATGAACAGGTTTATTTAGATTAATATGAAGTAAATATAAACATAAGAATGATTTGTGGAAGCTGTACACAAATAAATAGTGAGTAGAGAAAGGCATGTGAATTTAAGGCATAACGTTTTCATTTAAAACTTCCGTGTAAATGGTCACATGTTAAAATTTGAAAGCGCAACTAAAAATACGTTTTATTAATCTTCAAAAAACCGAAGTATATTAATGTGCAAAAATTCATAAATATGTCTTCAACAATTTTGGACAAATTTCACGGGTTGGTCCGTTTAACCCAGGGCACCATGCGTCGAGAAAAAAAAAATGCATTCATAAGGCTCTGTTCTGCGGTCACAGAGAAGTGAATGTGGCCTCTGTAAAGTAAAGGATTTGTCAAGTTATAATCGATTGTTATTGGTCGACTGCGGCGGCAGCCATCACTTTGTCTCGTACGTGACAGAAATGCAAGCTGAAGCATCAGAAATATCATTTCATAAGGAACTCTCAGCAGGGCATTTAAATCCGCAGAGAGAAGTTCCCTACATCACTTCAAATTATCAATATTTCTCCAGATATGTCATTGAAATTTAGTAATTTTTCACGTACAAAAATGTTTATGTAATGCCTATAAATCCAAGTATTTCTGTCATTAATTATTAATACAACCATATTGAACTCTTCTATCCAGAATCATTAACCGTTGAAATGTGGTCTCCGCATTTTGTGGGAGAAAAACCTATTGCCTAATTTAAAACCAGTTGTAATAAAACAATTTGATGTGATACATTCACATTATTTTTTCCACCCTCTATTTTATTAGTAGGTATACAAACTATTCCAGTTAAAGCTTATTTTTTCTATCTACAGCATTTAATCCAAATAAACCTTTACAGAAACAACTACATTACACATTTCGTTACAGATACAAAGAGAACAGCGATAGTCAAATGTTTAAGAACTGGACGCTATATGCTGGCTTTAAAGTTCCATACTGTTTCCATGACATCGCGAGAAACAACGCACTTTAAAAGAGTGACAGGTATTGAAAAATTGAAACCTTTAATAACGGATATCTTAGAAACGGCTGATGCTACAAAAAACTTATTTGAAGAAAATTGTGTGTTTTAAAGAGACCTGGATTTTTTGTGTCATGCGTTTTCGTACATCGCCTAACCTATGCAAGTTTTACAATATTATATACAATTCTTTTGGAATGAAGAGGACTTCCTAGGTCATTCCTAGAAAATTCAAGATATACATGTTATCGTTCTTGTAAATATTCTTCATATACGGTATTTTAATCAAAGTGGTTAGTCCCATTTTTTAGAAAATACTATTTTTCGAAAAATGTTTCATGTAAAGGATTGTTGGAGAGATTTCCTTGAAAATTTTCGTGCCGCATCATTGGAAGATACTGTACGCAAATACAAAGCTTGGTACTTATTCCATCTTTAGTTTTTGAGTTATGCTGTTCACAGACATACAGATACACACACGGACTTGCTTCTAAAAAGGCTTTATTTGGTTTCAGGGCTCCTCAAAACAAGTGTTTACGGTACATAATTTTTGGCTGGAATGCAATACTGCCCCTATTTACCATACACAGTAGAGAAAGTAATATTTATAACCTAAATAAAGTAACATGTATAGAAGAGTTAGTTTTCATATGGTTACCGTAGTGTTACTTTGCCCAGTTTTTCAAATGTCACTTCTCTAAGTTTCGAAAATCACTTCACCGTTTTTATGAAGTTCATATTTCATTGGGACCTCACTAATGTGAACTAGCTCAATTCCCCCTGTCACTTCATTTTCTATGTGACTAGCAGCATGAGGAAATATGCACTATATAGCTCTTCTTTCGGACGGTTCACTCGCTGGGGAGTCGAACACAAGATCTTTCCAATATCTCGCGGTAGCAGCACTCACTTCACGTGATAAAAGTCATCATAAACTCGCTCGTAGAACGGCACTTTCCGTCGCACCAGCAACGCACTTGCTATAGCTCACTAGCACTCCTAGCGAGAATACTGGATTATATAGCCGATGGACTCTTCCACAGAACATTCTAGAACTATCTGGAAACATGTTCTAGAGGAGAGGAAAGGAAAATTCCAGAATATTCTGATTATCTTCGGACAGTGTTTCTGGTGTTCACGTTGGGCGAGCGCCCTGCTTATTTCTCCACTGCCCCGCGCCCACCTCCCAATGGCCTTCGGATATTCACTATAATGTATATATTGCGCTCTTCGTACACAGCCTGAATTTTCGCTGTTGTTTACGTTTAAGAACAATTGCAAAGTGTTTTATACCAAAGTTGTTTGGTTTTTTATGAGGAATGAGAAAACAACATACAAAATGTAGGTTCCTATTTAAAAATATTAAATTGACACTAAAATTACCATCAGAAAGTCCTCCAAACAAAACACGACTAATGGCATTTACTTGCCCCCATAGTGTCAAGCAACTTTTATTAAAGATATTTCTTTCTACGACTCTTAGTTTTGGAGATATTGTACAGTTTCAACTTAAATGGTCCATCCTGTATATATAAGGTGTATCATAATTAACAACACAAACTGAAACGGTTAAAAGTATACGACAATAGAAGCAAAAACGTTCCAGTAAACATGGGTCCGCAAACAAACCGTGTGTGAGTTTATTATCGCGAATGTGTGCTTATGAACCGCCACTGAAGTGAACTGCTTGAGGATGTTCCCCTTGAGCAACATTAGATAATGTGATACATGCACGATGCAGCACTGGCACATTATGTTTCCATTGTAAGAAAACATTTAATGTGAAGATATGATCCAAGATGGATAGGTTGAGGTGGGCTTGTACCGTGGCCTCAACGATCCCCTGATCTCAATCCTTTAAATTTTTCTGTATGGGGTCACCTCAAAAGTGTAGTGTAGAACAGTCTTGTTTATACCGTTGAAGTTGTAGCGCAGAGAATTGTACGTGCTTGTCAAGAATTCCGAGATGATCCGCGGTGTTTGAAAGAATTCAAAACTCGCTGCAGGGACGAGTGTAGTGTTGTATCCAGATGCAAGGACGACACTCTGAACACCTGCTTTAACAGGGAAGAGTGTACTGTAACATACTAAAGTAGAGTTGTATTCCTTGTTAAGTTAAGCTATGAGTGAATTTTGAGGCAACTTGGAATGGTCATTGTTAAACGAAAAGTGTACTCTTCAAATTCATTTGTACTGATTAGGAAGATGTTGCTTAATGAGGTCAGTGGCGGCTTGTAATCACACATTTGCAATTATCTCGCACACGGCTCGTTTGCGAAACCTTGTTTACTGGAACACAACGGAGAGGGACACCTCGTGTACTGCGACCTACATGATCTATTGTGGCTACCATCCCTCAGGGAAGACGGCATGAAGTAAAGGAGGCACATGAGGCTACAGGCCGCAGAGACGCGAGGAAGTCCCTTAGACTTTCAGGCTCGAAGACCCGTCCCACTGCTAGAGGGGGTGATGAACGACCCATGGATCAAGCAACCCTCTAGTGTTCATAAACTATCATCCGCACCATCTGTCAGGCACCGCCATACACCGCGAAATCTAGAAGTAATCTGAAGGATGAGAAAGGAAACGGAATGAAAGGGAAATAATGGAAAAGAAATTATGGTGGAGAAGAAACCACTCCAACATTCGCCTGCCGACTCCAGGAGGACAACGAGAAACTTATGGATCAAAGTGGGCACTCGCCAAGGTTCAAACCCGGCACCTCTCGAATGCGAGTCGCATACGTTAACGCGGCACCACCTCACTTGGTTGTGATGTTCATACAGACAAGTATTTTTAAAATTGATCAATTTAACCCTTATTTATACAGCACCCATTCTCTCATCTGCCGCTGTACCAATTGACAATCGTGCAATTTCTGCTGTAATCTGCCCTAAAGAGAGCTGAAGAACGACTTTAAAGCACTCAAACATATTATATAAAAAGCTAACGAAAGAGGTTTTAAATATAAGTCGTTGATTTTGAAGTTATATTGAACAAGGAAAAACCTCGCGGGATCCTGCTCGTATTCTGCAAACGGGGCGTTTCTACAACGCAATAACGCGAGTAACAGGGATTTTATTCAGAGAGAGAAATTCAATCAAAGCCTTCTACATCCCATGCAAACACAATATTTTTCACATATCCAGCTAAATTGAATAACGGAAAGAGAAGACACAACGAATGGACTTGCTTAAAATAACGTTTCGGCAGGTAGAAAAAGGGAATTTCGCAATAAAAAATCCTGAATATATTTTACGAGAAGAAGGTATAACAGAAACCATATAAATGTCTAACGTATAATCCGAATTTTCTCCTGCATAAAGAGAATATATGGCAGGTACAGAATGTATTTCGATATAGACATCTCACCAAAAAATACATGTTTTAAAGCCTCCTGAATAAAAGAATGGATTTTTAGAAGAAAAAAACTCATTGTATGTAAAAACAGCGTAACTCAAAAACGAAATTTCCAATAAACACGAAATTTGGTATTTTGGTTCAGTATCTTCCAAGATTGCGAAACAAGATTTTAAAGAAAATCGCCGCCACAAACTACCATTTACATAGAATATATTTCGAAATATTTTATTTTGTCAAAAATGTTTCAAACGATTTTGATTAAAATACAATATATTATAGATATTTACTTGAACAAATAAAATATATATTTTGAATTTTCTGGAAATAGTTTGTGAAGTCCACATCATTCGAAAACAATTTTTTCTAATCTTGTACAAGTTGTAAATGTTATGCGCTGGACAAAAATGTACTACACAAGAAATCTATATCTCTTTAAAGCACACAATTTATTTCAAATAACCTTTTTATAGCATCAGCCATTTTTCAGATACTCGCTATTAATGGTTCGAATTGTTCAACACCTAGCCATTGTTTTAAAGTTCTTTCAACATTCAGTTGTTTCTCGCAGTGTCATGTAAACAGTATGGAATTTTAAGGCCAGCATATAGCGTCCAGTTCTTAAAAACTTGACTATCGCTGTTCTCTTTGTATCTATAACGAAATGTGCAATGTAGCTATTTCTGCAAAGGTTTACATTGACTGTAATGAAGCAGATAGAAAAACAAGCTTTTGTAACAATAGTTCTTTTCCGAGTGAAGGGGAATGCAGTAACGTACTAACCCCAATCGAAGCTGAGGGTGTGGAACCCGCCAGTATGTGGCCATACCCACTAAAACCCCTCCACCGGAAAGGAAGAAGGATTAAGAAGGAAATTCAAGGGTAAAAATAGCAGATCCCACAAAGCAACCGGATTAGTAGGGCGAAAAATGGAGAACTGCCGTTCAATGGTAAGGTTCTAGGCTACAGCCATGACAAACTGTCCTAACTGAAGTCTAGAGGCTCGAAGGTGATAATGAGGAAAGGAAAACGAAATTTTTAAGCAGATTGGGTGTAGATTACTCCGAAGACGTTGTCGGTAGGCACCTGGATGCAAACATCTGGGCATATGATGTCCCAGGTTTGATGGGCATTCGGCTTGTGCTGGTCGCATCCTGGTGTCCTGAGTGCAGAGACAGTTGATGAAGGCGGTTGCATAGTTGGACGAAGCTTTCCTCCAGGGAGCACAGTGCAGAAGCGACTGTGTCCAGCTGTTGCTGGTAAGCGGCGACGAATGACTGTTGCGAATATGTGGAGGTGGCTGTGGCGACTTGGAGGTCATGGACTTCAGCTTTAATGTAATGTAGTCGGCGGAGTGCAGATGCTGGTTATGTAGTGGTGGTGATGGCGCCGACAGCCTCTTCTAAGTTGGCCAGGCAAGTGCTGATATTCAGGACCTCCAAGTGGAGGTCCTGGACATCATCTGCAGGATGTGGTCGGCGGTGATGTCAAGCGTTGGAGGCATCGCTGAGGTGGTCCGAACCGGAACTGATAGAGGACTCGCTGAGGAGTTGACGAATCAAACGATAGAGGATGCACAAAGTCATGTGAATGTAGCAGAACAGATTTTTCATTTGAATCTATAAAACGAGAAAATGTTTTAGTATGCTAAGTTATTGTTTTCTTCTTTTTCTTCTCCTCAACTTCATGGATTAATGTAATTGCCTGCTCCACCCTGATAGCTGCTTCTTCCATCTTCTTAAAGGTTTTCCTAAACTCCTTTTACTCTTTGGTTTGTAATGATATGCTGCGTTAGGTAGACTTTCTGGCTCCATTCCTTCCAGATATTGCTTCCATTTCAGCAATGTTTCACTGAATATCTGTACTAAAATACACTTTATTGATCTATGGTTCTCAAGTGGGGTATGACTAAAGCCCGTTACAATGCCACCCTTACTGCAGTACAGTGGTAGAGGTTTAGTTATTATGTTCCTAAGGTTGCAAGTTGAAATCTCCGTGGAGCTATTCAACCTTTTCCCCTTTCATTTTAAATACAAGAGTGAACCTGCGAGGGCAGTCCCAGAAGTGCCCGACCTGATGCATAGATAGTGGTTGTTATTTAAATAAATGACTGTGGTAGAAAGTACCACCCTTATGAAGCTTAAGTCTGAAGTTTAATGATGCTACGTCGTTTAGTAATTGTTTGGCAGCCATTAATAATGAACTCTCTCAGCAAGTTTGTCAACACGGATAAAACTGGCCATCGTTATGTCATACAATATTTTCATTTGAAAGGTCTTAGTCTAAGTAATATTAAAGCTGAGTTAGATTCTACTCTAGGGGAGTCTGATCCTTCGTTTACAACAGTAAAATATTGGGTGGCAGAGTTTAAGCGAGGCCGTACGAGCTACCAAGACGAACATCGCTGTGGTCGACCAAATGAGGTGACCACGCCAGAAATTGTGGAGAAAATCCACAAAATGGTATTGGATGACAGTCGACTGAAAGTGCACGAGCTAGCAGACATCGTAGGCATTTAAAAAGTGCTGTACATCACATACTGATTGAAAATGTAGACATGAGAAAGCTGTGCGCAAGATGGGTGGCGCGTTTGCTCACAATGGAACAAAATCATTGTGAGGATGTTTCAGTCGAGTGTTTGGCGATGTTTCTCTGCAATAAAGCCAAAGTTTTGTGTCAATTCATAACCATGGATAAAACATACGTCCATCAATTTAAACCTGAGACGAAGGAACAGTCAAACCAGTGTTTTGAAAGGGGAGAATCGGCTCCAAAGAAGGTGAGACAGTTTCATTTGCAGGCAAGGTTATGACATCAGGTTTGGGAATGTGTGTAAAATAATTTTCAATGATTATCATCAAAAAGGAAAAGCAATCAATGGCGAGTATTATGCAACCTTATTGCAGCATTTGAATGATGAAATCAAGCAAAATCGGCCACATTTAGTGAAAAAGAAAGCTTTGTTTCATCAAGACAATGCACCAGTTCACACATCCATTATCGCCATGGCAAAAATCAATGAGTTAAAGTTCGAATTGCTTCCTCATTCACCCTATTCACCAGGTTTAGTCCCCTCTGATTATTTTATATTTCCTTTGTTGAAGAAATTGATACAAATTACTATCACAAATTACTTAAATGTAATTAATGATTGTAATATGAATATGTATTTTTATGTGACATTGATTTCAGAGGTTTATTAATTGTAATTATTATTGGTAAATAATAATATACGGCTTTACTGAAACTGTCAATAATAACGCAATAATGCAGCGATGGGGTGAGTTGTTTATCGTTATTGGGAACCAGGAAGTTACGTAATGTTTCGCGCCTTTTCGGTAGAAGCTTCTAGAACATTTCCTAAAGCATATGTATTCGTGGTTTTCATTGGATATTAAAATTGACGCTAATGTTGGCGCGTTTTATTAGCCAATAGCAGTTCATTTATAATCTTTAGGCGTATCTTGATGCAGGCCTATAAATAGGGTAGGTTTGAGGTAGCATCCCCCCCAGTTCAACAGAATTCTCAATACTCTACACGTCGGTCTCTCAGTTCATCGTCAGTCAGTTACGCGCAGCAGAATTACGAGAATAATTATAAAGTATTATACAGTTAAAAATATACAAATTTGAAGTACGTGAGTTAAAAGTGATAAATAAGAAGTTATTACAAACAGTTTCAGTTTGGCGAGTATCTTTATCAATATGTAAAAAGTGTTAGTAAACGTGTTCGACAATAAAAGTTATAAAACCAATTTCTTCATTAGTATCATTTCTGGATAAAAGATTCCTTTCCGATCCACAACCTGCAAGAGATACATGTCTACCAAGATAATATGATAGCTAGCCGGAGGACAATATACAAAACTTTAAATTCTTTCGAACCCTAATTGATGCAAATTGCTAACGCAAGATGGAGCTACAAACCAACAAGGAGTGACGTCACAAGATGGCTTCAACACACGTGATGTAAACAAACATTACGTAAAGCAATTTCTCTCGCAAATTGGCTCCACAACGTGGTGCTCTAAACATATACAATTTGTTACGTTACAAATTGGCTTCCACAACGTGGGGCTATAAATATACAAAAACATATTACACAAATAACATTAATATCACTTCAAAATGGCTTGGTGGTAAAATATTTGCCAACAGTGAAGAGATGGAGTCTACAGTTGATGGTATTTTGCAGAACTCGACGGTTCTCAGTATAAACAGGGTATCGAAGCTATTGAACACCGCTGGGTAAAGTGTATCGAGCTGAAAGGAGACTATGTAGAGAAATAAAGAGGTCTTTACCAAACTTTTTGCGTTTTCTTTGTTAGGTCGGGTAGTTCAGGGACAGCTCTCGTATAACAGGTACCCTTCATGCCTTATAAATGTTACGTTTATTTAGTATTCCGTCATAGCGGCAGATAACTTATCGGTCGGGAGGAGATCCCATACTCAATCAATTTAATTCCATAACCACAAATTTCACCATTATTGTAATGATATTTGTTAGCAAAATGAAGTGACACAGCAATAATATTTAACTATATTACAGTAAAACAAATTGTAAAAAATAACAATCTACTACGAGAATCAAACTCAGCTGCTTGCATAGAAGTAATCTAACCACTCCCAAATCAGTGCCTTGTGACTTGTAATATACAGGTGGCCCAACCGCGCCGTATTTCAAGTGTGTAGATGTCCCTTCATGCGTTAGAGTTTCAGAAGGCAATTCCATGTAAACACAGGTCAGTGGGGAACAGCAAAATTAGCGTCAACGTGCTTCTTACTTTCTCTACTACGTATAGTAAGTACGGGAAGTATTGCATTCCACTAAAAAATTCGATACCGAGATTTCACCGAAAATACATGTTTTGAAGTCCCATAATGCAAAAAAAGGCATTTTTAAAAAAAAGACCCGCGTGTGTGTCTGTGAACAGCGTAACTCAAAAACGAATAGTCGGATAAGTACCAAACTTGGTATTTAGGTTCAGTATCTTTAAAAGATGCGAAACGAAGATTTTCAAGAAAATCCTCCCATTCCAGACTACCCTTTACATGGAATATTTTTCGAAGTTTTTTTCCTCTCAGAAATGGCACTAATGATTTTGATAAAAATATCATATTTTAAGACTCTTTCATGGCAAATGAAAGGCATATCTAGAATTTTCTGGGATTGTCCCCAAAAGTCGTCTTCATTCTGAATGAATTTTGCATAACTGGTAAATCGTAAGGGATAGAAAAAATTTTACCACAAAACACACAGTTTGTCTCATATATTTTTTGTGTGCAATGAACCATTTCCGAGATATTCCTTGTTATTTGTTTGAATTTTTCAATACTTATACTTTTTCTGAAATGGGAATTTGTTATTCATTTTTTTATGTCCTGGTAATGCAAAGAGAATGGAGTGCTCCATATAGCAACCAGCTCTTAAAATATTTGACTATCGCTTAAAGTCTACCATATTCCCCTTGCATCTACAAGAAAATTACCAGTAAGATAGTTTATGTAAATGTTTATCTTGATTAACATGAGGTAGATGTAGAATAAGCGTTTATAAAAATAGTTTGTACAAGAGTAGAGAAAGTCATGTGGGTGTAACACATCAGATTTTTACTTTCTCTACTACGTATAGTAAGTAGGGGAAGTATTGCATTCCACCCAAAAATTCGATACCGAGATTTCACCGGAAATACATGTTTTGAGACCTCCTGAATCCAAAAAAAGCATTTTTGGAAACATGTCCGTTTTTGTGTCTGTGTGTGTGTATGTGTGTGTGTGTGTGTCTGTGTGTGTGTCTGTGAACAGCATAACTCAAAAACGAACAGTCGGGTAAACACCAAACTTGGTATTTAGTATCTTCCAGAGATGCGACACGAAGGTTTTCAAGAAAATCCCCCCACCCCAGACTACCCTTTACATGGAACATTTTTCGAAAATTTTAATTTTCTCAAAAATGGCTCTAACGATTTTGATGAAAATATCATATGTTTAAGATAATGTCATGAGAAATGAAATGTATATCTCGAATTTTCTGGGAATGTCTCCAAAAGTATTCTTCATTGTGAACGACGTTTGCATAACTGGTAAACCATAAGAGATAGACAAAATTTTACTACACAAAAAATGTAGATCGCGTTAAAATACACAACTTATGTCATATACATTTCTTTTGTTGAGTGAACCGTTTTCGAGATATTGCTTGTTATTTCCTTAAATTTTCCAATACTTATACTTTTTCTCAAATTCGTTATTCATTTTTACTTTCTCTACTACGTATAGTAAGTAGGGGAAGTATTGCATTCCACCCAAAAATTCGATACCGAGATTTCACCGGAAATACATGTTTTGAGACCCCCTGAATCCAAAAAAAGCATTTTTGGAAACATGTCCGTGTGTGTGTCTGTGTGTGTGTGTGTGTGTGTGTGTCTGTGTGTGTGTCTGTGTGTGTGTGTCTGTGTGTCTGTGAACAGCATAACTCAGAAACGAACAGTCGAATAAACACCAAACTTGGTATTTAGGTTCAGTATCTTCCAGAGATGCGACACGAAGGTTTTCAAGAAAATCCCCCCACCCCAGACTACCCTTTACATGGAAAATTTTTCGAAAATTTTAATTTTCTCAAAAATGGCTCTAACGATTTTTATTAAAATATCATATGTTTAAGATATTGTCATGAGAAATGAAATGTATATCTCGAATTTTCTGGGAATGTCTCCAAAAGTATTCTTCATTGTGAACGACTTTTGCATAACTGGTAAACCATAAGAGATAAACAAAATTTTACCACACAAAAAATGTAGATCGCGTTAAAATACACAATTTATGTCATATACATTTCTTTTGTAGAGTGAACCATTTTCGAGATATTGCTTGTTATTCCCTTAAATTTTCCAATACTTATACTTTTTCTCAAATTCGTTATTCTTTTTTTTATGTCCTGCACATGCAAAGAGAATGGAATGCGCCACATAGCAACCAGCGTTAAAATATTTGACTATCGCTTAAAAGCTACCAAATTCCCCTTGCATCTACAAGAAAATTAGCAATAAGATTGACATCTCGATATCTCGATTAACATGAAGCATATGGAGAATAGGCGTTTGTAAAAATAGATTGTACAAGAGTAGAGAAAGTCATGTGAGTATAACACATCAGATTTTTTTATGTCCTGGACATGCAAAGAGAATGGAATGCGTCACATAGCAACCAGCGTTAAAATATTTGACTATCGCTTAAAAGCTACCATATTCCCCTTGCATCTACAAGAAAATTACCAATAAGATTGACATCTCGATATCTCGATTAACATGAAGCATATGGAGAATAGGCGTTTGTAAAAATAAATTGTACAAGAGTGGAGAAAGTCATGTGAGTGTAACACATCAGATTTTTTATTTAAAGTTCCATGTATAGCCCGAGTTTAACTACAATGATCTTATCAGCGGCCTTTCCGTTTGAACATGTTATTAGTATTAACTCGTATTCGCTTGTTTTTGGTTTTCTGGTACACTTTGGACTTTAATCATTAGATTACACACACACACACACACATTCACATTCTCATTCATAGTTTCAGACACTGGGGTAAGATAGGGAATAATCTTAGCTAGAGAAAAATTCTCACACTCCAGCCGGGGATCGAACCCGGTATCTCTCGCACAGCAGCCAGTTGCTCTACTGACTGAGATACGGGTTCAGCCAAGCTTCTACTCCTCTTGCTGATCAGCAAAGGCGAGCGGACGTGCTTATTGTGAGGCACTTCCCAGGTTTGCCATAGAGTGTATAGTCCGTGATAATAGACAAAAACAGATTCTTGTAGAGTGTGCTGCCCGTGATGATAAATATAGGCCAAAAAGGTTTTAGAATACTTTACACTTCAGTTACAGAGGCTTTATTTTCGAGAGAATAAATTCACTTTTAGATTGACAAATAATTAATGTTCTTTATTTGACCTATCGGTATTCGTTCTTATCTATTTTGCGTTCTTCTTGTCTAATATTATGGACTATAAGTAACAAATATGAGTGTACGCAGTGTTTCACTGCAATTTTTTGAATTACTATTATAAATGTTGTTACTATCATCATCATCATCTAACGGTACTGTTATGCTGACTTCGCTCATTAAATAGGTGTTTGAAATTTTGCTCCTGTTGATTGATACGATGTTCCAACCGTCTTCGCGTATACATGTGGACGTTTCTGAGAACCGTTGGTGGTGGTGGTGGTGGTGGTGGTGGTGGTGGTGGTGGTGGTGCTAATACTGGTTTACTTAGAATTGTCCCGGTGGGTTCTACAACTCTTTAAACGTACAAAGGGTTATCCGCATATGTAAAATACGGCGCGGTTGGGCCGCCAGGTAGAGTTAACCAAAGCAGCGCAGAGAAGTTGACGGTTGTGAACCGCGTGCTCATTCGAAGGGACTTTGACACATTAGCCATCTTATGATGCAAAAATTAAAAGATGTAATGTCATCACAATCCTGGCACTGCTGGTAATTGTAAGTAAGTGTGTGCTTCAGAAAACATAATGCCAATATTTTCCAAGCAGTTTTTGAAAAATATTTTCCAAGTAAACACGTTCACCTTAGCTACAAAAGCAGACTTTATTTATTTTTCTTTTATGATAGGTTACGAGTAATGTGCTCAGTGCTTTGCATTCTAGGAAATGTTGGCTGTTGATTACTTGCACAAAATGAAGCTGATATTAATTTTCGATTGCTTAGCCGTGCAGAGAGCTGAGTGTAGGTGTGGCCAGAGAAGGAGAGAAGCAGGTCTACCTCCTTCCCTCCCTCCCAGTATCGATCCTTGATAAGAGAGAACCTTATGTATCACCTTAGAGGCTGAAACTTGCTGTCATATAACCTGACATTGCTATACTGGTAAAACGTGTCTATAATCACCTTTGTCACAGTCACTTTAAATCTGTCATCTGAGATGAATTATCAATCGATATGAACTTTCACTTTTGGTTTTAGGTATAAGAATAACACGGTAGGCTAAAGCTATGCGATGGCTTTAAAATTCATGCTCTTTGCAGACCACGGGAAAAACAAGTAAATAGCGACAACACTTTTTAAAAATCTCATGTATTGTATTCACATATTCTTATATACCTTCTCAATTTTATATTTTCTTCGTCACAGTCGAGAACAACTGAAGCATCATACAGTACTAGCCACGGAAAAACTAATACAATAACTCATTAATGTAATAAGATATCTAATTCACAGCTTCTCAGCATCAACACATTAACAATTTCTTCTAGGTTTTACGTGTTATGTATTTTATTTGATAATATTGTATGTATAATAATTAAGACGATGTTAAAACACATATATTCATAATGTACATATGGTAGAGAAAAGTATATACCCTTATAACATATATACAATAAAAAACGAAGAAAGGCCATTGTTAGCTATATAACCAGTGATATAAAATTACGAGAAATACAGTAGCATCTACATAAGCATGTAACGAACTTTGGATTCATAATTAAGACGATGGAAGTCTGTAAACATATTTATAACAAACTGTTATTTGATGTTATTGGATAGTAGCACCAATCAGGTACATTGATACATGCCTATAATTCAAATACTACGTTAATAAAACCGTTGAAGGGAACGCTAACAGAAGCTTGTCAGTGTTCGAGCAGGAAGGTCGTGTATAAGTCTAGCAGTTATACATATTTTAACATGACAAAGGTGATAGTGAATTGTGAAATCGTATGTGGTTTATCTAGAATACAAGTGAACTAATTAACAGAATACGTGTGTACAAAATATTTTAAACTTCTCCATGTCTAACCCTGACAAGACAAAATTGCTCTCCGATACAAAATACAGCACCCGTGGCATAATTATACAATAGTAATTACAACATACTAACACCACACAAGAATACAGCTACACGATCATCAGACCCAGTCTACAAGAACCCCAAGATACATCACAAGAGTACGGGCATCAAGACGACCTACAGGTACGTAACACAGCCTCCATCATCATTAACAGCATAGTGGGTGCTACCAAGGAGGAACCGCTACAAAACACTGGCAGAGATATAGTTTCATTACATTTTCGTTGTAGATACACGAGGGATAGACCGAGCGAGATGGCTCAAGCGTTATCGCATTCAGGAGGTCGCGAGTACAAATCCCGTGAACCGACCAATCCAACCGGGTCTTTTACGTGGTTTACCACAGTCACCAAGGTAAATATCATGATGTATATTTAATACCACGAACCCAAAGTTTCACCCCAAGTCTAAAACAATAGTAAAAATGAAAATAGATCCCAATAACGAATGCTCTGACATCTATTCACAGATAATGCAGGCAGGTAGACTGGGCGGCACCCTAATGCCATCTGCCCGGTAGTGTAGAAGCATAGATACAGTTGCCTATCTATAAGGCCTTGTGAACACCTGACGAAACAAGATGATATGGTACAGGGATGAGACCTAGAAGTCTGTCAACCAGTATCTCCTAACAGATCCGTTACTATATGACCCGGAGCCATATAAAATAGAGAATAATAATAAAAAGGATCTGGAGGAAAGTGAATTGATAGTCAGATGTTAAAAAGTGGCTCGCTGTGGCTTTAACCCTTTATCTGGTGATGTTGCTCAAAAGCAACATCTGTTTATGATGTGCTTTATACAAGAACCACGTTTTGTTCCCAAGAGAAATTGTTTAAGGTCCTCTCACACAAAGTAATAAGTAATAGTCAAATATTCTGGCTAGTCTTTGTATGGGCAACGTTGCTCTTGAGCAACATATTGCATTTTTTATAAACAATAATTGAAATATTTGAAAACCACATAAAAGTGTTTAGAATACCTTATTTACTTCCTTCCCAATCCCCCCACCAATTTTGCTTCATATTTTTTCATGACTGCGAGATAAAGGTTAAAATTACATATTATTTCCCTGACACCGCGAGAAACAAATAAATAGCGACAGGATTTTAACAAAATTACAAGTTATTAAAAAATTCGAAACGATATTAACTCATATTTTGGAAATGGTTGATGCCACAAAAAATTTGAAATAAATTGTGTTTTATAAAGGTGTACAATTTTTGTGTACTACTATGTTTTTGCGTAGTTCTTATGGTTTATTGTTTATACAAAATTTTCAATATTGCTTAGGAAAGATGTGCATGCATCTCATAAGTTTATTTAGTTTAAGAGAAAAGCATTTTGTTCCCTTTTTGTAGAAGAATAAAGAAAGTCATGTGAAGGTAACACATTTAGAATTTTTTTAAGGTATACTTCATGTTAATCAAGATAAACTTTTGCAGAAAGATTTTCATTGCACGTTTCGTTATACATAGAAGGAACCAAATCGAATCAGTTCAGGAAAAGCGGAACACTATGGTCTGGCCTTCAAATTCTACACACTTTCCATGACATCGCGAGGGAAATAACTGAATAGCGACAGCACATTAAACAAATACAGTATTTAAGAATTCAAGCCAATAATAGGAAACAATCTCGGAAATAGCTGCTGCCTTGAAAAGGTTATTTGGAATGAATCGTGTGTTTTAAAGAGATATAGCTTTTTTGTGTCGTACGTTTTCGTCTTTTAGCCCGTTATGTAAGATTATTCAAAATTCCCTCAGAATGAAGAGGGCTTCAAAGGCTATTTACAGGAAATTAAAGATATACATTTTATTTGTTATGTAAATATCTTTAATATATGATATTTTGATCAACATCATTAGAGCCATTCTTCAGAAAATAAAAAAATATTGAAAATGTTTCTATGTAGAATGCACAGAGCGGTCCCTTAGCTATGTGGCCGGTAGTCGCGATGCGTGTTCCGCGCGCGGTCCCTCAGCCATCTGGCCGGTAGTTGCGATGCGTGTTCCGCGCGCTATATTCTAGTTATTATTCCATTATTGATGCTGATACCATATTATTACTGATTTTATGATGATTATTACGATATATTAATTACCTGTTGAACAAACATAATTAGTTTTTATTTTATCAGAAATAAAATTTTTCACAGTCGGTATTGAAAGTAGTGTCCTTCGGCAGATAAACATTCTTGGTACCTTCTGATGAAATTACCATTCACACGCATAAGTTCTTGTTACGTAATTTCCCTATTTTCTGTTCTTATATTGTATTTAAGATCGTCTATGATGAGAGGATTATTCCTATAGACTCTATTTTTCAGAGTTTCCCACAAATAAAGTCACACACAGTAAGATCCGGCGATCGAGCCGGCCATAACCCTTTAGTTTTTCTTCCGTTAGAACCCTTCGTTTCTTTTTACAACTTACTACATTAAATGATCCCGTTCTCTTCACTTTATTCACAAGATATCTAACTGTTTCTCTACTCGGAACTGGAAGATCAGGAACTTTATCGTGAAATTGCCTACATACCTGTCTACATGAGTCGGTTTTCACATATGTGTCATACATAAAAAGTCTTTGTTCAAGTGAAAATTTGAGTACCATTTTTGGGTTGTAATGATCCGATAAATCAATCGCACACAAATACACACGCGTCTCGCGTCTATACACAAGAAGAAATAACAGCTGACTGATGCCCGCTGCCACATGTCCGATAAGTGGAAGATCCCAGTGGCTTTGAGTTCATTCAGACGTGTCGCACAAGACTGCCGTGCAATTCCCGTCAACATTATGGATGTTATAATATCTATATAATTAATTAATATAGATATTATATTATTATATTAAAGTCTATAATAATTTATGAAAAAATAAAAAATAACAAACATTCTTCGATGTCTTTGGAAGATGCTGAAGTTATAAAGTTCAGTATTTCTTCTAGTGAGCTGTGATTTTCACAGGGAGAAACACAAACATTTTTCTTTAGGAAAGTAGAGAAGGACAGGATAGGACTAGAAGTGGAGGGGTACTTAGCACTTAGAGAGGGAGAAGATGAGGAGATAGAAGGTGGCCGGACCAGGAGTCACGAACAGTCAGCGGGCAGTGTCCTTACTGTTTGAACTCCCTGGACTTAAACATCCCTGGGGGGCCCGGGACCCGGAGATCGTGACAAAGTATTTTTACTAAGAGCATTCTTTTCTCCTTCAATGCACACACCGAGACTTCCCGCCGACACTTGAGCACTGAAAGAAGCCAAGCAGATGAAAAGTGAAGTGAAATGAGAATGGAGATGAAATGGAGGGACAGGAAATTCGAGGGATGTAATGATTCTTCCCAGCATTCGCCAGAAGACACGGGGAAAGGCAAAATAAATAAATAAATAAATAAGTATGATTTGGGAAGATCGGCCACGGGAATCAAAACCATGATCTCTCGAATGCAGGCCGCAGACGTTACCTCTTGTGCCATCCCACTCTGTAAGTAGTGCAGAAAGTAAAAACACAAGGAAAGACCTAAGAAACCAAGCTAAGGGATACTAGGGCTGACTTTTCTAACTTTTTTAACTTCAAAGTTATTTATTTAAAAATTGGCACACTTAGTTTGAGTAAATAAAGAAATGACTACAAAAGCTCAACGCTCTAGTACAAATAGTTTCTTATGTGGTGCAATTAAATATTTTTAATTAGCGAATAAAATGCAAAAATTCCAGAAGTACCTTGCGCATTCAGATTTGTTAGAGAAGTATGTTGTGATACTTTAGTACAGTGAAAATAAATTTAAGATTTAATTTATGTTGATGTTATTAGTTGTAGAGAAATATACGTTTACTTTTATGAAGTTGGTGTTACAATTTCCTTGCATTTTCAGTATAAATTAATTTTTGTGACCCAATGGGTAAAGAGAAAATAAAATAAATGTTTGAATCTTTATATAGCACATTTTAGATTACGTATGCAAATATGTATACATATCAGGACAAAACTGAAATATAAGGAATAAATTTCATGTGCAAAAATGTGAAACTTCGAAAAAAGCGCTTACTGAAAGAGTCCAGCGAATTAAAAGAAGGGCAAGAGTGATTTAAACATGTCTGTGCTTTTAAAACTAGCGATCGTAAGAAATGTTTGGCCAAAATACTTCACAAGTATCTGTAAAATATTCATATGATATAATTAAGAACTCAAACATTTTGTCACTTTTATCTAAAAACTCAATCTCAGTGTCCCTTAACGTTGGAACAGGCAAAAGGAACCATTGTGACAGTGGCTTATAAAATAATATGCATTTTGATTACAAGTTATTTTGCTATTATTATCAAGCCTATAAGCACCATTATTTTGAGAGAGTATACCTGAATCCGTAGCTGGTAGATGTGCGGTTTTCAGTGCCTTACTTTCTGTAACTTGGCTGGCTTCTGTAGAGCTTTCGCCCCAGATAAAGGCAAATCGATTGGGCACTTAACGAATTGTAATAATTTTCCTAATTATATGCTACACTGCCAGGACTCCTACTCTAGAGGGAGTTTTATCATTGAGTTAAGAGTACTCAAGGGCTTTAAGAAGCAATTACTGAGAACAGCTTTACAATTGTATAAAGGAAAGGTAGTGGTGAAGAATCAAACGTTCCCTTCGCATAGTTGTGCTACTGGCAATGTTTAAAAATCCGGCATTCTACTAAGAGTTCATTTCTAAATGACATTGTTTAGAGTAAATTTATTGAAGTGAGAGCCAGCTCCAAGTGGAAGAACGTAGCGTATGACAGGTGTGGCAGAGAAGTTGCCTAGGAAGCACGGCGTTAAATTGGCCGGGCATATGTTAAGTTGCGCTTCAAACTCGAGCTCAAATATTGTTAATATGAAAATGAAATGATTATACTTCTCTTTTCCCCTCGTTCTAGGGAGGGTGGTAGCTAAAGGCAAAATGGTAAAAAGGGCAATCAAATACTGGTTCAGAATAAAGCTACTAGAAGAAAATGATATACTAAAGCAATGCTTGGTTGTACAGGAGATAATTTAGAAAAAAGAAGCTTGGATGCACAAGATACAGACAACATTGGAAGAAATAAGAATGGGGGAAACATGGGCAGAAAGAAACAACAAAAGTAAGGGTTTCTGGAAGGAAATAACAAGAGTGGAGGGTATTGAAAACCAAGAAATTATAAGTACTTTCAAGTGAAAAAGGTCATTAATAGATTATAAATATTTGAAAACGGAATGGGGAAAAGACAGATACTTCGAAGTATGCTACAAAGAGGACAGAATGGGGTATGCATGGGTGAGGACAGGTGTAATGAATTTAAGTGGTCTAACAGGGAGAAGAAGGGGGAGAGATGTACTAAATGTAATGGATTACATGACAACTGGCATTATGTTCTGGAATGCGATAAACGAAGAGAGAATTTAATACTAGAAAAACGGAAAAATTTACCAATAGAGCTAAAAGTTAGGAAGAGTTTTAATACAAGATCAAATGAATATATGGAGAAAGCAGAAAAATATTTAGGAAAAATTAGGTTAAAGTGGTTAAAAGAGACGTGAAGAAAATTCGAGAAAACACGGTAAAAGGGTAACAAGGCAAAAAAGTAAATAGTGGAAAACTATACTTTCCCATTATATATACAAGGAATGCCAAATACAAGGGGAAGATAAATAAGAAGCAACTCCATTGTGTTGTAAACATTGCATAAATTGCATATAAGTCCAAAGTAGACAATAAATCATCATTCATTTCCCGTCGTTTGTGATACGAGTGTGTGAACATGGCCATCGAAGCTGGGACAGGTGACTTTTCGATTAACATACGTGAAGTGATTCAAGCTCGGGGTACAAAAATTGTATTTAATTTAGACAACTTAAAAAAATATCTGATGTGATACATTCATAATGACTTTCTCTACCCTGCATCGTTTATTAGGGGTATACAGATTATTATTATTATTCAAGCTTATTCTATCTACTACATTTTAATCCAAATAAACCTTGGCAGAAACAGCTACATTACACATTTCGTTATAGATACAAAGAGAACAGCGATAGTCAAATGTTTAACAACTGGACGCTATATGCTGGCCTTAAAATTACATACTGTCTCAATGACATCGCGAGAAACAAGTGAATGTTGAAAGGATTTTAAAGAATGATCAAGAAATGAACAATTCGAGACTTTAATTACGGATATCTCAGAAAGGACTCGTACCAAAAAATATTTATTTTAAATAAATTGCGTGTTTTAAAGAGCTCTACATTTCATGTGTAGTACGTTTTCGTCTATCGCTTATGGTTTACCAGTTATAGAAGGTTATTTCCTTCCGAATGAAGGTGTTCCCAGAAAATCAAGATCTACATTTTATTCGTCATGTAAATATCTTTAATTGTGATATTTTAATGAAAATCGTTACAGCCATTTTTTAAAAAATAAAATCTTTGAAAAATGTTCCATGTAAAGGGTAGTTGGGGGTGGGGGATTTTCTTAGAAATCTTAGTGGCGCATTTTTGGAAGTTACTGAACCTAATCACCAAGCGTGCCGTTTATCCGACTTTTCGTTTCTTGAGTTATGCTGTTCACGCACGCACACACACACACACACGCGCACACACACGGGCCTTTTTGTAATAATCTGTTTGGATTCAGAGGCATCAAACATGTATTTTCGGTGAAATGTGGGTATCGAATTTTTGGGTGAAATGCAATACCTTCTCTAACTGCTATGTACAGTCGAGTGCAAAAAAAATCGTGCCGATGCTTTTGGTTACTTTTAGTGTTTTCCATTCTTGAATGTTGGCAGAAACTCATCATTTTTGTTCCGCGCCTACCTTAGGTGAGCCATCCTCTAATTGGTTTTAGCTGAAGTCCGATATGCTAGCATTACCCCATGAAGAAAGGTCAGGCCTAGCTGGGCGATGTAAGGAATGGAGAATCGATATATGTCTCCCCAAGACTGTCCATACTAGCCCCTGAATAAGTCCGTCTCTTATTGGTTCGGCATTCAACTATTAACCCCTGTAATCGATGAGCTATGGAAGGCGCGGCAGAGGCGTGTTAATTATTGATTGCTAACTTAAACCGCGGTTCCTCATATCAGCAGTTTTGTACCCGACTGTACGAGGTAGAGAAAGTAAAAAGGTGTAACTCAAGACGACTGGATTTCACGAGTTAGGTATGCAGAACAGCTTCAGGAGGAAGATTTCAACAAAGAAATTGCCAAGAACGACACTATGGAGTCAATTATCATTAACTTAAGGAATGAAAGTAACGACTCCAAATTAAGTGCTTACAAAGAGGACCCCCTGAACTGCTTACTGTTCCAACGATGTAACGTGTGCCATGGGTTAACACCATCAAAGTAAGATTTTAGTGTTTTAAGAAGTTACCGCCGGTACACGTCCATTACGCTTGCAACAGCATTGGCCAGCATCCATATGCCTTTAACTTCACTTACGTACTTTTGGCGAATTGAATTCTAGGTTCAGCTACTAGACAAGTGACGACCGTCATGGTAAGCTTTGAAATGAATAGGCGTATGTGTCTTGGCAATGGACAGACTGCCAAAAAGATTAAGTAAAGAGTGAAATATAATAGCATATCGCGATATGAGTGAGGTAAGTGCACTGTTACAGAATCGAGGAATAGTTTCAAAACGCGAAACAAAGTCGAGATTTTGTTATGCATTTCACACACTATTTTTGTACGACTATTTCATCAAAACAACAATTTCTAGTCAGTTTACCCACTGCCACCTCAGATTTCCGGTAACGCAATGCTGCCAATTTAACAGCTAAAACTAATGTGATAGTTTAATAAAATACTATAATTTGGGAGACTATGAGTCAATTTCTTGTGGTTGATGCCGCGACTCAAAGCGGATTGTTTGGATGGTAAGAGATTCAGGACTTCGTAAAGAATTTGAAGCCAAGAAGTGGATTATGAAGAGGCATGGAAAATGATCCTGTATTTTACTGTAGGGGAAAGGTCCCTGATTTGAACCGCCTCTTAAATTGAACCGCTCCGATATTTTTCAAACTGTTCGACATATGGCACCATAATCCTAGCAGAAGCGTAGCGTGTACAGCTATGGATGCTTGGAGTTGTTGACTTTGCATTCTGAGCTGTGGTTTCAGTCGTATGAAGTTTTGGTGCTTCAGAAGTAATATTTGACTCATCTAGCTAAGCTTATACGACCAAATAGATAAGTTTGAGATTATATATATATATATATATATATATATATATATATATATATTACATGTTTGAAGTGTTTATTTAGCAACAATATTCATGCATACGTTTTTTCAAGCAGCGTCTCTCCTTGTCACATACATGCTAAAGCTTCCAAAATGGCGTGACTCGTAAATTGAAACACTGTTTGAACTGGTCCAATTTAGGAAACCTATTGAAGTTCTAGGACTGCTCAACTGCGAATAGTATATCGTGTGAATAAATATCCATATAATAAGCTAAGTTAAAAAACATGTTAAAAACAGTGGATGACATGAATATTTGAATTGTGAATTGTCTGAAATTATGGACATGATCCAGTGTATGAGTTGTAGGATATAGCTTCACCAAAAGTGTGCAAAAGTTAGTGCAAAGAGGAAAGTATTTTATTGTGAAGACTGTGTATAATTGGACTCTTTTGTATGAGAGTAAAAATTAGAAAAACTATATTTGCAAATAATACCTATTCCAGAAATCAAGCGTTTATCATTATATAAATATTCAAAATGTTCAAGGAAATTGCTATTCTTATCACAATTTTGGACTCTACTTTTGTTGCTGATAGCATATTTGTTTTGAATGTACAATAAAATATGTGCATTTTTTATTAATAAAAATATTTTTAAACTTAAAAGTATGTGGTTCATTTTAAGACACGAGTGGTTCAATTTAAGGTCCTCGTTCCTAATTTGAACCGATTTACACCATCTCACTTTCTAAATGTTATTTACTTGATAATTGTATTAATTTTAAATTGTGTTGAGGATATTTATAGCGCAAGGATCTGTCACTTTAACGCTTGTGTTTCTGAAAACTTTGAATTGTAATTATAATTTTTATTCACTATTAGGCTTCAGTGGTTCAAGATAGGGACCTTTCCCCTATACGTTATTACAGCCACATGTTGGTACACACGGGTTTCCTTGGAAACGATTTAATGTGCTGGAATTCTATATTTCCTTTTCTGTAAATTCATCGAGAAGACGTACAAAACGCTGATTGTGTAAAAAGTTTTTTTAGACAGCAAGGCCGAAAAGTAGAACTTCTAACACAGAGCACACGAGCTGAAATAGATTATCGTACCTGCATTGTGACCAACTTTGGTTTCAAGTCCAATCACTTAGCAATTACCTTTTGTATTTGCATACCTTTAATAACTCGACTTGGTTTGATTAAGTTTTACTTTTCATTATATCTTTTTACATGATTAATTCCTCAAGGCGCTCGCACTATCTGTTCACAATACAAATCTCATACTTCAATTTATCGCAATTCGTTTTAGAGTTAACCTATATGTTATATTGGCAGCTTCTGCTGATTTAAAATGCTGTTCTTTTATCTAACCTACATAAAAATTAAATGGCGAAATTTATGAATTCAGAGGAAACTGAAATGGAGGTTAAATTACAGAAGCAGCAGAAGGAATAACACTAGAATTGCTTACCCAAAAATAACATTACTTAAAAATACTGCTAGCTATTCAAAATAAATGTGATATCTTGCGTTTTAACGTAATTTCTCTTGTTTCAAGAAGCGCGTTCTAAACGTTGCAGTAGTTTAATGCCCCACGTATGGTACAAACTTTCCGGTGGCCTTCGCCCCAAAGTTTAAAAATTAACTTTGTATTTTAATGTTTATTTAAACATTATATATGTATGCCTCGCCTGCGTCAGTAGTAATTTGCAGAAACACGCATCTCTTATCAGGGGTAGTACGGCTAAAGAATGAAGGCTTACACAAGTTATATTGGTATTTAACTTCGTTTTATTAATCCTTCACACGATTAAGTAACACTTCACTGATATATCATACTGTAGAGCTGTGCGATTATTTTTAAACACGTAAACTTTATATTATCCACGCCATAATGAGTTTTTTATGTCTTACACTGAATACGTAACGAACTGCTCGGGAACGCTGCCTTCTAGCGTGTAGCGTCTACCACATAAATTCGTACATTTTACCCTATTTCAAGTCTCTGATTGGCTAATCCTACTCCAATAGAATACTTTTGTTTAATTAAGCTCTTTCTAGCTGTTGATTGGCTATTTATAAACTGTTTTAAATATTACTTTATTGTTCCAATAATTATTAAACTTTTTAATTTATTGTTGCCTCAAGGTTACCTCATTGTAACCTCATTGTTAGCAATTTTCGGCTTCTATTCTCACAGTTCCTACATTGTTAAAACTACATAATACATTCACATAACATTATTGTATATGTACATAATAGTATAAACATAATACAATGACTGTTATATATATTTTATATATTATTATACACATATTGCTTTAAGGCGGGCTGTTGTTATATTTTACATTATATAAGTAGACTGATATAATTTAAGTGATAAAACTACTGCCTGAACGTGGTCTGTTAGTTTCAGGAATCCATGCAATATTATTGATCTTCTACAAATTCGGGTGCTGTATAAAAACTTGTAATTACCACACGTGTTATAACGGTTTTGTTTTGCTCGTAAGATTGAAAAATAGAGCTCTGCTTTTACTCCTTGTGTTACAATCTGCTATTATTGGAATTTCCAATTTTCCTGGAATGGTTGAAATGAAATTACAGAGGACATACAGGAAATGACGCTGAAATGCAATACCTGTTTATGAAAATATGAAGCCACTGTGGATGGCATTGTTAATAATGATATATTGCATTTAAAGTGAATTGTTCTCTTGGAGTTGAATAAATACAGCTGCAATTACGTATTTCGTTTTATAAACCAAGTAATTGGCATCTATTTCCAGGGAAAATTACAGTTGTACATCAATCTGTACTTGGCAACATCAGAGTAAGCTGTTCTCTCCCCCCCCCTCTCTCTCTCTCTCTCTCCGTCTGTCTGTTTTATATTGCATTAAGCATTTTCTCTGGTTCTGTTAATTTTAATTGGATATAAGTTTGAAGCTTTGATTTCCCCGCTTCAAATTCGATCAAAGCGAAGCACTTTGATAAATACGAGGCTTGCAGATAGAAATTGGAAAAATGTATCGGAAGTTGCGTCACGTTTCCGAGTTTGCTGGCTTGGGTTTCTGGAAAATATCTCACACTTTAGCGTTACAGCTTTTGCAAGGAGACAGTAAAAGATTCTCTTGCCCTTCTCTTTCTACTTTTTGTCACTGCTAAAACTATATTTTCAATTTCTCTGCACCTATCTATATTCAGAGGAAGCATCGTATTCTATAAAAAAATTTAACACGAGATATCACCGAAAATTTAGTTTTGAGGGCCACCTGAATAAAAGCGTTTGGAGAAAGGTCCACGACTATGGGCCTGTGAACAGCATACTGAAAGCGAAAATTCGGTTAAATGCCAAACTTGGTATTTAAATACTGCGTCTTCTAAAGATGCGACACTAGTTTTAATAAAATCGCCCACTTGAAACTACCATTTATACGAAAAAGTTTTCCATATTTTTTTTATTTTCTAAAAAATGGCTCTAACGATTTTGATTAAAACACCTAGCATGTATTAAAGATATTTACATGACATCTTGAGTTTTCGGGGAATAGCCTGTGAAGTACTGTTCACCCGGTCCACACTGGCCCATGGGTTTTTTCGTGGTTTCCCCGGGTTGGCAGACAAATTCTGGGTTTGTTCATCTTCTAATCCTGTAGAGGTTTCTTCCCTAGCTTCGTTGCGGGTCCTGTGCAGGAGGTTGAGTGGCGCAGGATGGTTATATCTGGAAACGTTAGGGACCCCCTCCATGATTGCAACTGTTCGTTATCCGGACCTGGTCCTCCTTCGGGCCTCTCCCCTGAATCTCTGGGATCAAGGTAGAAGCAAAAAGGGCCTTTGTTGCCTTCTTGTGATGCCTTGCCCCAGTTGCGGGGGCCTTCCATCCGTACGTTTACCTTTTACCCAAATGCGAAAACCACGAAAAATACGCGACAGTGTGGCGAATCTAAAGGGAATCCATTACGGCGACCATCTTGCTCGCCATGTTTCAGTCTTACAGAATCCCTTGCAGTAAAATCCACCCCACCAATTCCAATGTACATTATTCTTAATCTATGAACGGTCCTGTGCACCGGCTGATCAGCAAGAGTTGAAATGTTCTTTTGAACTTCTTTATGGACCTTTTACTGTCGCAAGCCTCCAAGAACTGCTACGAACTGTAAGACGCAATAATCCGGACCTGCAGCACGTCTACGTGTCTCCCCATAAGCGACTCTATCACAAGTTACGCCCGTTTCACATGGGAAATTGTGTCCCGGATATTGACGTTACATGGCTGCAGATAAGTCTGCAAGTTCGCACGGAGATCGTGAGGCGGGTCTTATATTTGACTTGGTTTTCAAGAGCTGCCACGCGAATCACAATAATACAACAAATCTTTCCATCGAGATAACATGTGACTAACACACTACTTAGCTAAAATAAGAGACTGCGCTATTCTTGGCCTATCAACTTCAAATTTTTACTTCCTCTACTGCTTGCCTATATAATAGAGGAAGTACTGCAATCCAACAAAAAATTCGATATCAAGATTTCACAGTAAATGCATATTTTGAGGTCACTTGAATCGAAATGAAGCATTTTGGAAACATGTATGTGGTGTGTGTGTGTGTGTGTGTGTGTGTGTCTGTGAACAGCATAATTAAAATCCAAAAGTCGGATAAGCTCCAAAATTGCTTATTTAAGTTCAGTATCTTCCAGGATGCGACTTGAAGATTTTCAAGAAATCCCCCTATCCCAAACTACGTTTTACATGGAACATTTTTTGAATTTTTTTTATTTTCTAAAAAATTTCACTAACGATATTGATTAAAATGCCATATATGAAAGATATTAACATGAAAATAAAACATATACCTTGAATTTTCTGAGAATAGTCTTTGAAGTCCCCTTCATTTGGAGGGCATTTTGTATAAACTTATATAACTGGTAAACGCTGAGCGATAGACGAAAACGTACTACACAAAAAATGCAAATCTCTTTAAAAACATCCAATTTTTTTTCAAATAACTTTTTGTGGCCTAAGCCATTGCTGGAATATCCGTTATTAAATTGTTCATTTCCTGGTCATCCTTGTTAGTAGTATTTGTTGTAGGAGTTTGCACCACGTTTTAGGCGTCAATGTGAAGTAAGTCGGGTTGTTCTTTACGTTGTATGCTGCTACGTATGAAAAGTCATTTGTGCTGTATTAAAGGAGTTGTATTATATTTCAACTGTTGGGGAGCCGAACTTGAAATTCGTTGCAATTGCATATATAGTACCCGGTTTCCGGTAGCCTTCGCCCCAAGTTTAAAAAAAATATTAACTTTGTAATTAAACTGTTTCTTTAAGTATTAAATATTTATGTTTGCCTCGGCTGCGTCAGTATTATTGTTAGAGACATGGAAGTCTTGGCAGGGAGTGATGCGACAAGAATGTAGGCTTACACAGATTTTAAGTTTTAATTCACTCCTTTCTATTAATCCTTGACACAAATTAAATAGCACTTCACTGATATAGAGAGCTGTGAGATTCTTTTATTTAATATTTGCACTTTTTAACAAGTATACTATACTTCGTCTCACACGAATACGAAATTAGTCTCTCGAGGACACATCTCGCATCCAGTTACAAACACTGTCCGCAGACAACTGACTAGATTTCAACCGACTAAACTTGTAAATTTCTGTATTTCAAGTTTCTGATTGGCTATTTTTTTCTCCAATAGAATACCAGCATTTAATTAAAGTTTTTTTCTAGTTGTTGATTGGCTATTTTTATAAACTGTCACAAAATTACATTAATGATTTCAAGAATAACAAATAACATTTAAACTCTCAAACTCATTATTGCCTCAAGGTTACCTCATTGTTAGTAACGTTTAACTTATTATTCTCACAGCTCCTACAGTATTAAATTACGTAATATATTCACATAACATTATTACACATGGATACAATAATATAAGCATATGCAATGACTGTTACATACATTTTACAAATTATTACATACACATATTGCTTCATGGCGGGCTGTTATGGAATTTACTTATTATATAATTTGACTGAAGTCATTTAAGTGTTAAAAATACCCCCTAATCCTTTAAAGTCCTTTCAAAATTCAGTTGTTTCTCGCGATGTCATGGAAACAGTATGGAATTTTAAGGCCAGCATATAGCGTCCAGTTGTTGAACATTTGACTATTGCTGTTCTCTTTGTATCTATAACGAAATGTGTAATGTACCTGTTTCTGCAACGGTTTATTTGGATTAAAATATGGAAGATGTTAAAATGAGCTTTATTAAGAATAGCTTGTATACCCATTCATAAAGATAGAGGGTAGAGAAAGTCATGTGCATGTATCACTTCAGATTTTTTTTAACCCAAGTCTTCACACCTTACAGTACTTTTCTTCCATTTATTCAATTTATCAAACATTTGCCTTACCGTAGCATAAGTGTTTTAGAACCTCGACACACACTTTTACCGCCATTTCATCTAGGAAACGTGTACTTGTTCTGGGGATCGAATTTTCTGTATTAAACATGAGCTATGATAATCTCTTATGGGACATGTACGAAACATTCTTGAAGGAGCTAAATAACGAGTCTGTGCTTTTGCTAACATCATATTAGCTTGCAGATTCACAATTGTTTCTTTTCAGCTACTCTGTAATAAATATCTCGCTTCCGGATCCCTAGTTTCAATTCCCATCCCCTGAAACCAACGATTCCATAACGTAATTTCTTCCGTCATGGAATCTTAGACAAATAAAAATGCAGCTTATAAGCTGTGCGAGTATTTTATAGACCGGCGGCGAGCTTCTATTGGGAGGAGCAACTAAAATTTATTTTACACCAAAATGAGAATCCTTTTGATTCTGAAATCTGTGTAGAAAGCATGATTTAGTTATATAGAACGGAATAAAAAGAATCTGATGTGTTGCACTCACACGACTTTCTCTACTCTTGTACAAACTATTTTTACAAACGCTTATTCTCCATCTACTTAATGTTAATCGAGATAAACATTTACAGATATTATTGCTAACTTTCTTGTAGATGCAAGGGGAATGGTAGACTTTAAGCGATAGTCAAATATTTTAAGAGCTGGTTGCTATGTAGAGCATTCCATTCTCTTTGTATGTCCAAGACATAAAAAGACGAATAACGAATTCCGATTTGAGAAAAAGTATAAGTATTGGAAAATTTAAGGGAATAACAAGCAATATCTCGAAAATGCTTCACTCTACAAAAAATGTATGTGATATAAATTGTTTATTTTAACGCGATCTACATTTTTTGTGTAGTAAAATTTTGATATCTCTTATGGTTTACCAGTTATGCAAAAGTCGTTCACAATGAAGAACACTTTTGGAGACATTCCCAGAAAATTCGAGATATACATTTTATTTGTAATGAAAGTATCTTAAATATATTATATTTTAATCAAAGTCGTTAGAGCCATTTTTGATAAAATTAAAATTTTCGAAAAATGTTCCATGTAAACGGTAATCTGGGGTGGGGGATTTTCTTGAAAATCTTCATGTCGCATCTCTGGAAGATACTGAACCTAAATACCAAGTTCATCCGACTGTTCGTTTCTGAGTTATGCTGTTCACAGGCGCACACACACACACATACACACGGACATGTTTCCAATAATGCTTTTTTGGATTCAGGGGGCCTCAAAACATATATTTCCTGTGAAATCTCGGTATCGAATTTTTGGGTGGAGTGCAATACTTCGCCTACTTACTATACGTAGTAGAGAAAGTAAAAATGCATATAAAGAACGGATTTACACTTTTTGTGCAGTAACTTTTTCTCCATCTCTTGTGGTTTACTGTTGTAAAATTCATTCTGAATGAAGTGGACCTTATTGGCTATTCCCAAAAAATTTAAGATATACGCTTTATTTTTAATGTAAATATTTCAAAGCTTACGGTATTTTAATCAAAATAGAGCCATTCTTGGGAAAATATAAAATAATCAAAATGTTCCATGCATAGGGAAGTTTGTGTTGGGGGATTTTCTTGAAAATATTCGTATCGAATCCATTAGTCCTTATCCGAATTCTCGGTTTTGAGTAATGCTGTTCACAGACACACACAACACGCAAGGGGTGCCACAATATATATTTCTGAATCTGGGTAGCTTATCTACTATAGGTAGGTGGTAGAGAAAAAAAAGGTTTTTATCAAAAGTCCATCTGTGGTTTGTGTGTGCGTGTCTATGTGTGAAGAACATACCTAAAAATGAAATGCGCAATAAATAAATACATACCAAACTTAGTATTTAAGTTCAGATCTTCCAAAAAATCGGGAATATTTTGAAGAAAATCCCCCACTCCAAACTATCCATTACATGGGAAAATCTCGACGTGCTTGTTTTAAGCATATATATTTTTACTTTCTCTACTACTTCTACTTACTTCTACTGCGTGCAGTAAGTAGAAGTATTACATTCCTCCCAAAAATTCAATGTCAAAATTTCACCCGAAGTATGTTTTTTGAGCCCCGGCGAATCCAGAAAAAGTCCGTCGGTGTGTGTGTGTGTGTGTGAACAGCATAACTCAAAAACGAAAACTAGGATAACACCAAACTTGGTATTTAGGTTCAGTATCTTCCAAGGATACGTCACGAAGGTCTTCAAAAAAATCCCCCACACCAAACTAACGTTTACATGGAACATTGTTCTAAAATTTTCATTTTCTTAAAAATAGGTCTAACGACTTTAATTGAAATACCGTTTTTCCATGGCAAATAAAATGTATATATTGAATTTTCTGGAGGTCCTCAAAAGACCTCTTCATTCTGAATAAATTTTGCATAATTAGTAAACTGTAAGAGATTCAGAACCTTGCTCCACAAAAATTGTTGACCTTGTTAAAACAAACAATAATTTATGTGACATACATTTTTTGTCGAGTGAACCATATCCGAAATATTACTTGTTATTTCTTTAATTGCCCAATGCTTATACTTTCTCTCAAATGCTTTTTTTTTCCTGCAAAATACAAAGGGGATGGAACGCTCCATATCGCAACCAGTTCTTAAAATATTTGACTATCGTCTAAAGCCTACTGTATTTCCATATTCCGCTTTCAACTACAAGAAAATTAGCAATAAGATACTTTCTGCTAACTTCTATCTCTATTAACATAAAGTAGACTGATAATAAGCGTTTGTAAAAATAATTTGTACAAGAGTAGAGAAAGTCAAGTAAGTGCAACGCTTCAGATTTTTTAGACAGCATGTCCTAAAACTGGAACTGCTAACACAGGCACACGAACTAAAAGCTTAAGATTAAGCATTAGTGAGATAGTCTTCATTGTGACAAACTTTGATTTCAAGTCCAATCACATGGCAATTACCCTTTGTATTTGCACATGTTTAATGACTCGACTTGGTTTCATTAAGTTTTACTTTTCATTATGTCTTTTTAGAAGATTAATTTCTCAAGGCACTCGCATTATCTGTTCACAATACAAATCGTCATACTTCAGTTTATCGCATTTCGTTGTAGAGTTAACCTATACATTATATTGGCAGATTTCTTTTATATAAAACTTTACTATTTTATTTGAATTAGAAATATTAAATGCCAGAAATTCTGAATTCAGAAGAAACTGAAATGAAAGTGAAATTACAGAAGCAGCAGAAAGAATAACACTAGAAGTACTTACCCAAAAATATCCAGAAAGCAATATGTTATAGCATTTAATCGCTTCATTGACTGGTGTAAGGCGAAACATGTTGAAAATAATTTCACTGAAAATGACTGCTAACTAATCAACAAAACATCTTACTTCTCGCTTTTTGACGTCATTTCTCTTGCTTTAAGTACTACATTTACTAAACGCGATCTGTTAGTTTCAGGAATTAATAAAATATTATTGATATTTTACAAATTCGAGCGCTGTCTAAAAAATAGTGTATGCCACACATGCTAAAAGTGAATTTACTCCTTGTATCATAATCTACTATTATTTACAAAAAATAAAATTTCTATGCAAAATTTTGGGGAATAAAATGTGAAGGTGAGGCAGTATTTTATATCACAACACTGTAAATGGCAGAGCAATTGTAGTGTAAATTAACATTATTGTATGACAATGATTTTATATGTTTGTTAGCCATAAGCATTGTTAGGAAATAAGTTTACACGGCCTCACTGAAACTACAATAGAGTGGGTAACAATAAAGCGAGAGGGTGAGTTGTTTATCACTAAGAAGAGGCAAACAAATGACGTCAGGGTAGCGTGTCTTTCTTTAGAAATGGAAGGAATATCTTCCCTAGAGCATATGTATCAGTAATTATGATTGGCTTACAAAACAACGCTAATGTTGGTGCGATTTAGTAACCAATAGCGGCTCTATTATAATGTTTAGGCATATCGGGGTGAGGGAGTATAAATTCTGGAGCCAAAAGCAAGTATTATCGGGGTGAGGGAGTATAAATTCTAGAGCCAAAAGCAAGTATCGCGCATTTCTACAGAATCATTCACGAGGTAAACGTCGCGCAGTTCTACAGAATCTCTCGCGAGGACACATTACGCAGTTTTCAGCAATCTCTCACGAGGTACACATTACGCAGTTTTCAGCAATCTCTCGCGAGATACACATTACGCAGTTTTCAGCAATCTCTCGCGAGGATACATTACGCAGTTTTCAGCAATCTCTCGCGAGGTACACATTACGCAATTCTACAGAATCTCTCACGTCGTAAAGTTAGTTTCAAAATCTGAAGTACGCGACAACTATTATGACAGTAATTACATTCGGAAATATAACAGTTTCAGTCAGGCGTGTGTAAAGATTACAGATGTGAACTATTAATTAAGTGTGACGTCAATAAAAGTGTAAAAACAAATTCTTTTATCAGTGTTATCTTTTAGTAACAACTCCTTTCCGTTTACACGCCCTGTTTAGAGATATTTGCTCGACTGAGTAATAATAGCTAGCCGGAGGACAAAGAACCCAAAACTCAAAATAGTAAAACAATAACAGTGCCAGACTGTACAATCACAAGACTGTAAATGCCAGAGCAATTGCAGCGTAAATTAACATTATTGTATGACAATGATTTTATATGTTTGTTAGCCATAAGCATTGTTAGGAAATAAGTTTACACGGCCACACTGAAACTGACAATAGAGTGGGTAACAATGAAGCGAGGGGATGAGTTGTTTTTCACTAAGAAGAGGCAAACAAATGACGTCAGGGTAGCGTGTCTTTCTTTAGAAATGGAGGGAATATATTCCCTAGAGCATATGTATCAGTAATTCTGATTGGCTTACAAAACAGACGCTAATGTTGGCGCGATTTAGTAACCAATAGCAGCTCTATTATAATGTTTAGGCATATCGGGGTGAGGGAGTATAAACTCTGGAGCCAAAAGCAGGTATCGCGCAGTTCTACAGAATTATTCACGAGGTAAACGTCGCGCAGTTCTACAGAATCTCTCGCGAGGTACACATTACGCAGTTCTCAGCAATCTCTCGCGAGGTACACATTATGCAATTCTACAGAATCTCTCACGTCGTAAAGTTAGTTACAAAATCTGAAGTACGCGACAACTATTACGACAGTAATTACATTCGGAAATATAACAGTTTCAGTCAGGCGTGTATAAAGATTACAGATGTGAACTATTAATTAAGTGTGACGGCAATAAAAGTGTAAAAAAAATTCTTTTATCAGTGTTATCTTTTAGTAACAACTCCTTTCCGTTTACACGCCCTGTTCAGAGATATTTGCTCGACTGAGTAATAATAGCTAGCCGGAGGACAAAGAACCCAAAATTCAAAATAGTAAAACAATAACAGGCCCCAAGCAAAAAAGATAACACGACCAGATTACTGCGACAAAGGGAGGTTTTTCATTAGGAGTTGTCTATAATTTCTGTAAGGGATAAATCAGGAGAGATAACAAAAACTTACTAGACAAAAAATTTACATCTCTTTAAAATATAAAATTTATTTTGGATAGCTTCTTTGTTGCATCATCAAGTTTTAAAGATATTTCTTATTATTGGTTTGGATTTCTGAAAACTTTCTCATTCTTTAAGTGTTGTCAACATTCAGCTACTTCTTGCGGTGTCGTGAAAACAGTATAGAATTTGAAGGTGAGGATTAGATACCCGTTTTTAAACATCTGTTTATTGATTCGGTTGCCTATATCTTTTAGTACCGACAATGAAAAATGTGTTATGAAATGTTTACGTTTATATTGGTAAGAATGTTCTGTAGAATAGTGGGTAGAGAAAGTGTGAGTTTAACACAGTATTCATTTTTAAAGTATTATGAGCTGATTTCCTGATTGCTATAATCCTATGAATTCAGGAATTTAGTTTTATTTGTTGAAGATAAAGAAATTGTGAATAAATTTCAATCATTTCCATTACATATTTCTAGATGTTTATTATCCAAATGCTACTTGGGAACGTAAATATAAAACTGTTGTGAAACTATGTACTGAAATAGCTATTTACGTAACTGTATAGTAAAGTGAGTTGTTTACGGAATATCGAAATCAGTCCGGAAAAAACTCATTTTCCTGCAGTTACGCACAATATTTTGTTTCATAGTACGTCAAAATCCTTTAAAATATTGTACTACGCATTATGTTGTACATGGACGCAGTCATATGTTTAATGTTGATTAATACATGTTGGTAACCTTGGAGCTTGTCGTGCAGTGGCGCCGTTGTCGGAGTAAGTATTAACTATTTCAACGTATTGTTGAGTGTGAGACTGCAGAAGTTTAGTAGCATTGTGAAAAGAAATATCTCTACAAGAAAATAAATTAAGGTGAGTTATTAAGTAATATTGAAGTTTTAAAATAATGCAATACGAAAACTTGCTTGTGATAAGTTGTTTTGTAGTAGATTTATTATAATGTATTTATATGTTAGTGTTAAAGCGCGGAAAGTAACTGAACGGAAAAGTTCAACTTGAAGTCCTGGTTTGGAGATGTAAAAACATTAAGTTCTGGATAGTATGAAAGAAAAAGTTTTATTTACTTCCTGATGTATGTAAATTATGTGCATTAACATCTATAACTCCGCAGCTAGATTGGTTTCTAAATCACACAGAAACCCATAGTTATCTAATAAGGTATGTTGTTTCGGCGTAACAGGTTTACCAACTGTAGACTGTTTGGTTTCCATTAAGCAATGTGCATTGGCAGTAAACAATAGCAAACATTATGTTTACAACATAGCAGCAGAAGTAAGGTGTAGATATAAACAAAAGAAAATGTGGCGTGTAACAGGCATAAGATTTTATCTGCTCGTTAATAACTCTCTCCCTCTCTCTGATTCTTCTCTGTAACAGGCAGTTAGTTAAGCACAACAAATTATATTTGTGCGATTCACTAATGTTAAGGCAGATTAAAAGCGCTATCCCCTAATGTTAAATCTGTAAATCTACTTCCCATTATCTCAGAAGGTATTTTAGATATCAGACTGAAATTTTTACAGAATACAGATAAATGCCTTTCAGCTTCACTTATTTAGCTTTGTACAATAATATTTTTATTAATAATATATCCGATGTAATACATTCACATGATTTTCTCTACTCTCTATCTTTATTAGGGTGTATACAAACTATTCTTACTAAAGCTTATTTTTCTATCTACTACATTTTGATTCAAATAAACATTTACAGAAATAGTTACATTACACATTTCGTTATAGATACAAAGAAAACAGCGATAGTCAAATGTTTAACAACTGGACGCTATATGCTGGCCTTAAAATATCATACTCTTTCCATGCAATCGTAGAAACAACTAAATGTCGACAGGACTTTAAAAGAATAGAACAATTTGAACCATTTAAAGAGATATAGAATATTTGTGTAGTATGTTTTCATCTGTCACTTATGTTTACCAGTTATACAGGATTATACGAAAATCCCTCTGAATGAAGAGGACTTCGCTGGCTATTCCCAGAAAATTTGATTTGAGATGTAAATATATCTAGTACTGTAACGCCCTTCATGGGATTTGATCCACAACAGGGAAGTTGTATCAGATTCTAAACTATCGGTTAAGGCATTTTCTTAGCGTTTTAAGCTTGAGGGGGACACTGACGGGCTCCGACGTGCAAGAAGTCTAATAGCCATCATCAAGGCTTACCTGGCAAGACTTGAGCACCAGGTAACATTTCACTGTGTTAGGCCAGGGTTCGAGACCCAAGTTTAACGGAGACGCATAGTGTCCTTGTAGTACAATGACGTCCCCAAAACGTGGCTAATACACACACTTCGGGAACACATCAGCAAGGTGTTGTTCTCTTTACTCGGTTTGTTCCAACCACACCGCTTTATGAAATCTGATGCAACTTCCCAGTTGTACATCGAATCCCAGAAAGGGTTGTTACAGTATGTGGTATTTTAATCAAAATCTTTAGTCATTTTTGATAAGATTAACAATTTCAAGAAATGTTTCATGTAAACGGTAGTTTGGGGTGGGGGATTTTCATGAAAACCTCTGTGTCATATCTTTGGAAGATACTGAACTTAAATACCAAGTTTGGTATTTATACGGGCTTTTGAGTTATGCTGTTCACAGACAGACAGACACAGCATATATATTACACTCACATGACCTTCTCTACTCTTGTTCAAACTATTTTTACAAACGCTTATTCCCCATATACCCTCTTATTGCTAATTTTCTTGTAGATGCAAGGGTAATTGGTAGGTTTTAAGCGATAGTCAAATATTTTAAGTGCTGGGTGCTATGTGCGGTATTCCATTCTCTTTGCATTACCAGGAAAAAAATGAATAACGAATTTCCATTTCAGAAAAAGTGTAATTATTGGAAAATTCAAGAAGGTCGTCCTCCGTGGACTAGTGGTACCGTGCTAGCCTCTAGTTCCCGAGGTCGCGGGTTCAAACCCGGCGGAGGGCGATGGATTTCTTCAGACGTAAAAATCTTTAGCATGGCTTACTTTGGAAGGGAAGTAAAGCCGGTGGTCCCGTGTCGTAGATTTACGGCAGGTAAAAGAACCTCAAGCCTGATAAAGAGGTCTCTGAGCAAAATTACCGGTCTTTCACGCCCAATGTAGAATGGGACGCTAAGGACCATAGTAGTTAAAGAGCGTCCATAAATAAACTTTAATTTTAAATAGCAAGAATATCTCAAGAATGGTTCACCCACAAAAAATTGTGTAAAACAGCAATTGTGTGTTTTAATGAGATCTACATTTTTGTGTGGTAAACATTTGCCTGTCTCTTAGGTTTACCAGTTATGCAAAAGTCATCCAGAAAGAAGAGGACTTTTGGGCACATTCCCAGAAAATTCAAGACATACATTTCATTTGCCATGAAAATATCTTAAATGCATGATGTTTTAATCAAAATCGTCAGAGCCATTTTTGAGAAAATAAATAATTTCGAAAAATGTTCCATGTGAAGGACAGTCGGGGGTGGGGGAATTTTCTTGAAAGTCCTTGATAGATCCTGAACCTAAATGCCAACTTTGGTATTTATTCGACTTTTTCTAAAAATGATTTTTTTGGACTCAGAATGTCTCAAAACATGTATTTCCGGTAAAATCACATGGATTATTTGGGTGGAATACAATACTTCCCCTGCTAACTGTAAGTACGTAATGGAGAAAGCAAAATTGGAATGAAGAAAGAAGAGTTAAGTATAAAGGAACCTATATGTCGCTTTACACTTGTTAAATTAACTTTAGTTGTGGGAAAGTGCGCGGTTTAACGTAGACCAGGCAATGTAGAGCTATGGCACTTTTTCTTTCTACGTCGTAGCGTTAAAAGCATCTCATTAATACTGAGATTCGCTTTTGTTCTGGTTATAATTAGAAAGTTACCAACAGAATACAATGTCATTATTTGCAGCTGTGTTTTGTGTAATTAAATACAGGTCTGAGGGCCTAACGAGGTCCTGAAGAACATCACAGGTCAGTGAATGTAATGAAGAAAGTTCATACCCCGACGTGCTCGGAATGTGGGCGGGCGAAGAAGAATTCCAGTTATTTGTAGGGTCACTCTCTAGCGAGGCAAATAACTTGGATCCCACAGATAAAGCACAGCTGCGAAACACAAAATTACTTTTGTCCTTCTCACTTCAGTCCCCTTTAAACACATCAGATATTTAATTCCTTTTCTAGGCATTTTAGCTGTTCTACTCGAAAACAAGTGTCTGTCTGTCTTTACTGTGCCAAAGATTTCGGGTTTATATTATATATGTACATATATACACCGGGTTTGGGCCGGGTTCGGGCTTAGTATGCAAAATATGCGTCGGGCTTGAAAATAAATATCAAAACCATGCTTTATCGCATTCAACATATGTATTTTGGAATGTAAATCTCCTAAATATACGGTATTTTATATAAAAAATCTGATGTGGTACATTCAATGACCTTCTCTACCCTCTAACGTTTATTAGTGAGTATACAAACCATTCTTACTAAAGCTTAATATTTCCTTTTCTATCTACTTCATTTAAATAAGTTAAAAATCTTTGCAGAAAAAGGAACAATTCCAACCTTTAATAAGGGATATCTCAGAAATGACTTATACCACAGAAACCTTATTTAAAATAGATTGTGTATTTCAAAAAGATGTACATTTCTTGTGTAGTACGTTTTCGTCTATCGCTTAACGTTTACAAGTTATACAAGATCATACAAAATTCCTTCCTAATAAAGTGGACTTAATGGGCTTGTCTCAAGATATTAATTTTATTTCTCATGTAATTATTTTTAATATATAATATTTTAATAAATATTCTTAGAGCCATTTTTTAGAAAATCAAAATTTTGAAAAAAGCTCCCTCCAACGATTGTTTAGGGTGATTAAATTTTCTTGAAAATCTTACTGTCGCATCTTTGGAAAATACTGATCCCGAATACCAAGATTGGTATTTATCCCGATTTTCATTTTTGAGTTAGGCTGTTCACAGACACATACACAAACACGCACGTTTTTCTAAAAATCTGATGTGTTACACTCACGTGACCCTCTCTACTCTTGTGCAAACTCTTTTTACAAACGCTTATTCTCCATATGCTTCATGTTAATCGAGATGTTAATCTTATTGCTAATTTTCTTGTAGATGCAAGGGGAATGTGGTAGGCTATAAGCGATAGTCAAATGTTTTAAGAGGTAGCTGCTGTGTGCAGTATTCCATTCTCTTTGCATTACCAGGACAAAAAAATGAATAACGAATTTGAGAAAAAGTATAGGTATTGGAAAAGTTAAGGGAATAACAAGCAATATCTCGAAAATGGTTCACCCAACAAAAAAGTGTATGTGACATAAATTGTGTATTTTAACGCGATCTACATTTTGTGTGTAGTAAAATTTTGTCTATCTCTTATGGTTTACCAGTTATGCAAAAGTCGTTCACAATGAAGAATACTTTTGGAGACATTCCCGGAAAAATTCGAGATATACATTTCATTTGTCATGAAAATATCTTAAACGTATGATATCTTAATCAAAATCGTTACTGCCATTTTTGAGAAAATTAAAATATTCGAAAACTGTGCCATGTAAAGGGTAATCTGGGGTGGGGGGATTTTCTTGAAAACCTTCGTGCCGCATCTCTGGAAGATATTGAACCTAAATACCAAGTTTGGTGTTTATCCGACTGTTCCTTTCTGAGTTATGCTGTTCACAGACACAGACAGACAGACACACACATACACACACACACACACAGACACACATTGACATTTTTCCAAAAATGCTTTTTTTTTGGATTCGGGGGTCTCAAAACATGTATTACCAGTAAAATCCCTTAATGAATTTTTGGGTGGAATACAATACTTCCCCTACTCACTATACGTAGTAGAGAAAGTAAAAAATATATATGACATAAATTGTATGTCTTAAAGAACTCAACATTTTTTGGGTAGTAAAAGTTTGTCTTTCTCTTACGTTTTAGCAGTTATACAAAAGGCATTCAAAGGAGGACTTTGGGGGAATTCCCAGAAAATTGAAGACATGCTTTTTATTTGTAATGAAAATATCTTAAATATATGATATTTTAATCAAAATCGCTAGAACAATTTTTGAAAAAAATCATAATTTTCGGAAAATGTTCTATGTAAAGGGTAGTCTGGGGTGGGAGATTTTCCTGAAAATCTTCTTGTCGCATCCTTGGAAGATGCTAAACTCAAATACCAAGTTTGGTATTTCCCGACTTTTCGTTTTTGAATTATGCTGTTCACAGACACACAGAGTGACATGATTCCAATAATGCTTTATTGGATTCAGGGCACCTCAAAATATGTATTTCCAGTAAAATCTAACTGTCGAATTTTTTGGTGGAATACCTTCTCTTCCTACTATGTAAATTGCAGAGAAAGTAGCAAATAAATCTTTATAATTACAGTTTTTGAAACAATTTATCCTCAGTGGTGAATTAATCATGTCATATCTTCAGCAGTTTAAAAATATTGCAAAACCCAAATGCCAGTTTTAGAGATCATTCTCTCCGAGTTTGTGATTAAAATTTGAACAAGATTGGTTGAAAAATACATCGTATGGAAGATTTCTAAGGGGACTGGATATTCTGAAATGTTCAAAAATCACATTTTTTGTTTTAGGCACTAATAAAATCTCCATTATTTCTAGTTTCAGAAGTTAAATATTTTAGGGGGAGTTAAGAGGTTTATAAGACGTTTAAATATCATTTAAATGCTATTCTACATTCCTTTAAATCTGTCATGCAATGACCCTTTTTTAAAATATTTTGTATCTTTCAACAAGGAACGACTATATCACGCTCAGCGAGCAGTTCAGCAATTAATAAGAGAGGCCAGGACCAAGAGAAGGTAATCAGAAAAACTGCAGCAATCCAGGAATGAAGGTGCAGATGATTATGACCCTGGAATGTACTGAAGTGTGTGTCAGAGTTTTAACGTTTAAACTTTAAATTTAGTTTTCTCAAAACAACATTTTTGGATACTTATGTACCTTTTTCTCAGAAGGTATGGGAGGTAGAGAGCTGAAATTTTCAGTGCATGTATACAACGCATAGTTAAACTTCTGAACCACAATCATACTTTTATAATGTATATTAGTGATATTAAGAAAGCAACAATGTTGTAAGTTTTACACATTTTTACTTTGTAATTACTTTTTTTTTGAATTTCTAGTGAACTGATATACATAACTAAATAATTGAGGTTCAGAAGATAGCTGATTATACTAAGAACAAGCATGCAAAAGTGTGATTCTGTATTGCAAGTAGTATCACAGCAAAAGGTACATGAATTCACATGTTTTAAGAGTAAATTCTATAACTTTTCTGCTGAATCAAATAATTTTTATGGACTCAACTACATAAGCTATCAATGTAAACAACCACTTGAAATAATTGTCATGATTTATAGAATAGTTTATAAAATTTTCAGGAAATTCATCGAGAACTTTAAGATCAGTGATAATTTAACACACTTAAGATGTAATTTCTATGTGTTCAGACTACTCTGTCCTCTTAATGTGCAAACGTATAAGAAAAATCTGATGCGTTACACTCACATAACTTTCTCTACTCTTTAACAAACCAGTATTATAAACGCTTATTCTCCATCTACTTCATGTTAATCGGGATAAACATTTGCAGACTATCTTATTGCTAAGTTTTTTGTAGGTACAAGGGGAATATGTTAGGGTTTAAGTGATAGTCAAATATTTTAAGAGCTGGTTGCTATGTGGAGCATTGCATTATTTTTTTCGAAAAATGTTTCATGTAAAGGGTCATCTGGGGTGGGGGGATTTTCTTGAAAACCTTCGTGTCGCATCTCTGGAAGATACTGAACCTAAATACCAAGTTTTGTGTTTATCCGACTGTTCGTTTCTGAGTTATGCTGTTCACAGAGCACACACGGACATGTTTCCAAAAATCCTTTTTTTTTGGATTTAGGAGGCCTCAAAACATGCATTTCCGGTATCGAATTTTTTTTGGAATGGAATACTTCCCCTACTTACTATACGTAGTACAAAAAGTAAAAATCAAAGTGGAATAAAATTGCATTGAAAGTAAATACAGGTCGCTAGGTTGTGTGCTCTTGGGAATTTAAAGGTCACGTATTGAAACATTAAAGGGCTCTGAGACCAAAAGCCACAGTATACTATTAAAGTATTTTTGAACATAAAAATACAATTTACTTGGTGCACGTTTAGAGATTCTTTCAATATTCTTTTCTTTTTGTCTTCTGGTCCTGTCTGGATTGGCCTACTCAAAACGTGTAATCATTCGTGTCTGCGCGTACCCCCAGGCAAGAATACGATGTAATCTTAGTATCGCCTGTAGGGTTTGTGAGCAAAGGTTGGCATCATTTCCTAAAGGCTTTAACTACACAAAGTCACACCTAAGTTAAACATAGTCGGAAGATAACCAGCCTTGGTGGATGCATTTCGGATGGAGATCAAAGCATTGCATTAAGCGTTTGAGAGTAAATTGCACAGTAAACAAAGAGACGATGATTAAAGGAAGATTCACACTGTATGTCGTTTATCCACAAGTTAACTAACTTTTATATTTCCTTTTCTTTTCGAACTACAAGACAACGATATCTCCCTTTACGTATACTCTACGTAAACATCGAGTTTTGGAAAGACAATATTTTATCTAATGCAGGTACCAAAAACATTTAAATTAACTTTTCGCATGTTGTACAGTATATATGTTGTATATCTAGGGTCACTCCAAAAGTTTTGAGAATGTTCACAATAAGATATTAGAAATTTAGATCTCACCATTGCATCTTTTCAAAGTATTCTCCACTGCTTTCTATACACCGTCTCATCCTTTTAAATACTGAACGCTATTCTTCTTTGGAGAGAGCACAAATACATTCTTCGTAAGCAGCTATTGCGGCTTCAGGTGATTCAAATCGTTGACCTCGAGTTTTTTCTTTCATTTTGGAGAATAGAAAAAAGTCGCATGGGGCTAGATCTGGACTGTAGGATGGGACAAATACCTTGCTCCTGTAGAAATTGAATTGTTGCTTGTGTTGTGTGAGCAGAGGCATTCTCATGGTACAACAAAATTCCACCCAGATCACTCTTAGGACACTTTTTGTCAGCTCATTGAACACTTGTGGCAGACATTTTGTGATGTACTAGCTCGTAGTAATGTTCTTTTGTCACTCAAGCGGAATCGTCACAATGCGGCCACTTGCTGAGACGAAGGAACAGATCATCTTCTTGCCCACACTTCTCGTTCGCTTCACTTTTGTTGGGGATCTCCTGGGAAAACCCAAACCGATGACTGTCGTTTAGTTTCTGGATTATGCTGGTAAACCCAGCTTTTGCCACCTGCTACAATTCCTCTATTGAATTTGTCAATCATTTTCTGACACCATTGCACACGTGCTTGTTTCTGCTCATTTGTGAGGTGGTGGGGGATCCAGCGACTGCAGAGCTTCCTGACGTCAACGTTTTTCTTTCAGGATTGTTTTCACTGCTATCGATGCAATAATTAGAGCTTTTCAAATCTGACCATATGTGCAACAATGATCTTCCAGCAACACAAGCTTTGCTTTCACCACATTTTCATCCATTGATGCTGTAGCCGGCCGTCCTGCTCGGTTTTCATCTTCGAGGGAATCGCTTCCTCTTATAAACTCTGTATATCATCGATAAATTTTGGATTGTGAAGGACAAAGATCCCCAAATGCACGATGCCGCCGCTTTCAAGGCATTCTCGTTCCCCTAAACCGACTTAAAGTGATAGAAAATCTAAGCACAGAAATGCTCTCGCTTGAGATCCATACTAGTGTATGGGTAGCAACACCTGCTATACATACACTACTGACGATGCACATTGTTGGAGCGCGCCCAGACTTGCACATGTTGCTATCTGAACTTGGTGAACTCTTAAACAACCAAATTTTCACGAGTACGTTTGCCTGTAAGAAAGAGCAAAGGGGACATATACTAATGTTCTTAATATTCCATTCCGCGAATTGTTTTGCTGCATATGCCGCTCTTACTCTAATTCCCAAACCGGTTTTCATATCCCTGTCACAGGCTCCTTGCTGTAAGGGTTTCGAATAGCCATGATCGTTAAGACGAGACGAATAGCCAAATTTCGTGTGTCCGAACCCCAACAACTGTAGCCAACTTCCTGCGGTGAGGGATGGGGAGGGCCCACGTGAAATAATTGGTGTGATGTACAAATGGATGATGACAGGGTTACATCTGACTATAATTGTACTGATTTTTCTTTTTGGTTTATGTATAATAATATCAATAGTATTGAAGTAAATAAATTTGTTTATGGTATATAATAGATACAAATGCCTGTTTTTACTGCTAAATATCAATGTAATATGAATATAGCCAAAATAAACACCTCAAATATTCTAAAATGGGAACTTTTACTGCCTGCCTTCAGTTTCATTCATTTATATGCATTTATCTACAAGAAAACCTCTAGTTCCCATTCAACAACTACAAATGTATATATTTAATTAGAGCAATTACTCTGATTTACGTTTTAATGCGGATAAAATATTGTATGCCACACGAGATTAAAATACAGTAGAACCCCGCTTAACCGAAATAAAGAGGGGCAGAGCCGTTCGAATAATGCACTGTTTTTGGATAATCGATGGTAATCACTTTAAACAGCGAAAGGAAGAAAATAATATACTGTACAGTATTTATAAAGATTATTTCATAAAATCAGTAACCCTTCTTTTTCTGAACTTTCCTCTCACAACACTTGCGATCAGCTATAGCACGTCACAGTTTAATAAGCATTATATTGAGGAAGCAACAATTTTAGTCTCACCCTATTCATTAGGGTGTTGTCAGTGTGTTTAGGTGTGCTCCTCAGGACCTGCGTTTACTGTAACAGCGACATGACTGTTCTCACTTTATGTCACTGGTGTACTACTGTGTTCACTTGTGTTCTGCCTTTCTTTTCTCCTTTTCCTCTCCTCTGCGCGAGTCATTTCCCCCCTCCCGTCATTGTTCTTCCCCTATTCTCCGTTATCGGTTCTACCCGGCCCATCATATGTAACGTCAGTATAATTTTGTATTGTTATTTGTTTTGTCTCCTCCAAGGTTATTCTTCGTTTTATCTCCTTAGTAGGTTTTATCACAGCTGTAGACAATTGGGTTTTCCTGGCGTGATGGTTATAATTGTATTTTAACAGATTGTGATAAATATGATTATATAAAGTTGGAAATATTCAAGACAAAATTGGTTAAAGTGACACCAGAAAATTGGCTTTAGATTTCTTGACAGTCATTTCGCGGATGTTGAGGCAAGCAGAGATTAGGTGGCACGTGGTTTAGAGTAAAAGATCACTTGATACCCGACACGCGGTGAGTTACATTTACTGCTGACATACGCTTACGTCAGTTACTAACTAGGCACTAATCAGCATTTTCTCAGGTATTTAAACTTAGGGATTTTTTATGGTGTTCTCTCGACCAACCACGCGCTTTGTAATTTCGACGCAGGTGCTAGACCCAACGAAAATGCAGCGCCGTACTTTCTCTGCCACGCAGGGAAATCCACCAGCTGTTTAATTCTTCCTTCTGAAATGTAGTTTAGGTTACGTTATACATATCAAAGATTAAAAAGATTGGGTACAGAAATTACATGTCATAATGGAACACTTTTACCACCCTTACAGCTACCGCAACCTGTAACCCTCTTGAGGCGGTCCTGTGCTACGTTCCCCCCATCTCTACGTGACGTCTGGTAGGGAGCTGATGGCGTCATCGCCGGGCTTACTGTTGGTGTTGATTCACTGCTTTGTTTTACAAAACGTAAGGCAACCTAAAACAAAAAGTTATTGTGTTGTTGATAGTGTCGTAATTCAGTATTACCCGTTAATATTTGAATACAAATTTGTATATTCCTTATGCCTCATTTATGCATACTATTTTATGTGCGCAAGGAATGATGCGACGGGCACAGTGAGGCCGTGGTCAATTTGTATATGCAACGTTTCGTGTATTGTTAGGAAATCAGTTCTATCAGCCTCTTTCCACATTTGGTTTGACAACTAGATAAATCCCTGTGTTCTACTATTCCTACAAACTTTTAACTCGAAAAATAATTAGGGGTATGCAACATAAACACCAAGTTTGATTTTCAACCAACATTTCGTTTTTGAGTTATGGCGTTCACAATCACACGGGTGTTTTTCGAAAAATGCTTTGTTTGGATTTGAAGGGCCTCAAAACATGTATTTTTGGTGAAATAGTGGTATCGAATTTTTGGATGGAATGCAAGAAATACTTTCTCTACCTACTATGTAGTGGTAGAGAAAGTAAAACAAAAGAAAAAACAGGCGAATTTCGTGTGTATATGAACATCTTTGGGAAATTTCTTCTTGTGACAATCCTTGTAATTTTCTGGCGAACATTCCAAATTGAACTAAAAATAATATTTTGTAAAATATTCCGTATCTATACCTGATAAAAGCCTGAACGAAACAATCAGATCATTCTCGCAAAAGCACAAATTCCAACAATCAGAGCTCTGTGTTGTGGCAGCACTGACTCGCTTATCCCGCTCACAATACGATGTGCATAAACAGGTCATTTACACCCATGTACGTATACTGAGGTCATGCGACTGCCACATAGGTCATGAAGCTGAAAGAGCGTGTGACGTGCTTCTCAGGTCATGCGACACGTCGTATTGCAAAATGCTTCCATTTAACTCAATGTACTTTCAGATCGCGTCGCTCTTGACGCACGATATGAAATCGCATGCATAAATAGGGTCTAACTCTAATGCTTTCAATCCCTCGTCCGGCTTCGAGTTTCTATTTATTGCTTTTTTCAGCACGCTTTCCATTCTCCGACTACTTAAACACAAAAACCACACTGACCAACACCAGCAGTAAAATCACAATGGGCATCCATGTACAAGCAGTTGTTATAACGTTACAACATTCTTTTGAGTGTGGGGTAGGGAGTAAGGATAACTGCACACAATCAAATACGTCTTTAGAACTTATAGTTGCGCAAAGGAGGGTTGCTCATTGTAGCAACAACGCTGTCAACGCGAATTTCAGCATTTCAATAGGTAGAGAAGGTACTGCATTCCACCCGAAAATTTGATACCGAAATTTCACCGGAAATACACGTTTTGAGCTTCCTTGAATCCAAGAAAAGCATTTTTAGAAAAAAATGTCCTGTGTGCGTGCGTCTGCGTATGTACATGAGAGAGAGTGAACAGCATAACTCAAAAACGAAATGTCGGATAAGTATAAAATTTAGTATTTGAGTTCAGTACCTCCCAAATTTGCGAAGATTATCAAGAGAGTCCCCAACCAAAAGCTAATCCTTACGGGAACAGATTCTAAAAACGACACAACTAATTGTGATTATAATACCATATTTACATGAAAAATAAAATGTATATCTTGAATTGTTTGGGAATAGCCTTTGAAGACCTTTCATTCGGAAGGGACTTTATATAATGTTGTATAACTGGTAAGCGTTATTCTCCATATGCTTCATGTTAATCGAGATGTTAATCTTATTGCTAATTTTGTTGTAGGTGCAAGAGGAATATGGTAGGCTTTAAGCGATAGTCAAATATTTTAAGAGCTGGTTGCTATGTGGAGTATTCCATTCTCTTTGTATGTCCAGGACAAAAAAAATGAATAACGAATTTGAGAAAAAGTATAAGTATTGGAAAATTTAAGGGAATAGCAAGCAATATCTCGAAAATGGTTCACCCAACAAAAAAAATGTATATGACACAGATTGTGTATTTTAACGCGATCTACATTTTATGTGTAGTAAAATTTTTCTCTCTTATTTTACCAGTTATGCAAAAGTCGTTCACAATGAAGAATACTTTTGGAGACATTCCCAGAGAATTCAATATATAAATTTCATTTGTCATGAAAATATCTTAAACATATCATATTTTAATCAAAATCGTTAGAGCCATTTATGAGAAAATTAAAATTTTCGAAAAATGTTCTATGTAAAGGGTAATTTGGGGTGGAGGGATTTTCTTGAAAACCTTCGTGTCGCATCCCTGGAAGATACTGAACCTAAATACCAAGTTTGGTGTTTATCCGACTGTTCGTTTCTGAGTTATGCTGTTCACAGACACACACAGACATACACACGGACATGTTTCCAAAAATGCTTTTTTTTGGATTCAGGTGGCCTCAAAACATGTATTTTCGGCGAAATCTGTGTATCGAATTTTTGGGTGGAATGTAATACTTCCCCTACTTACTATTCGTAGTAGTAGATAGTAATAAGCTTGCGTAGGAATAGTTTGTATACCCCTAATAAACGATAGGGGTAAAGAAAGTCATGGGAATGTAACAAGATTCTTTTTCATTTTTTCCCCTATTTTTTATTGCTTTTTCTCCTCCGCCGTTTCGTTTAAGTGCAGTTTGATTAAGCGGAGTATTGCTGTATTACAAATATCTTTTTACACCATAAAGTACTTTCTCGAAATAGAGAAATCTACTTTTGTGGGATTTTGATTGGTTTAGTAGCAATATCGGAAATGATACTTAAGGTAAACTGCGCTTGCAGTGATGTAACGCTGCCTCAGAATTACGTGGGAAGATTTCATGCATGAGAGAACACATGACGAATTCCTTATCGATTGGCGATACTGTATTTCCAATGTATTGGAAACTATGGAGGAGAAGAAAAGAGGGTGTTCATAGCCGTCGACTCTCTCCGTCTGCATAATTGATATTGAGCTGGCATTCTGATTCCCTCTCTACCCGATCTCCTTTTTTCTTTAATTACGGCGACCTGGGAATTGGAATTCAAGCCAGAGGCAAGTGGGAAATATGCAACATTGACAGTTTCCTACTACGTTCTCTTGATTTATCTCAGATTCTTCGTGAAATAAGAGATAAACATTCGGACACTTCATCAATACAGGGTTTAGCCCGTAGAATGACAGCAGAACTCCCTGTAACTGGATGTGTGACATTCATATGGCTTTCTCTACCCAACATCACTTTGATAATCCATATAAATGTTTACAGAAATAGTTTCATTCCACGTTTCGTTGTAAGTACAAAGCGGACACAGAAAATCTTTTGTGTTACATTCACACGAACTTCAACTCTTTATCATTTACTAGTGAGTATACAAATTGTCTTACAAAAGCTTACTTTTTCACTACTACATAGTAGGTAGTGAAAGTATTGCATTCCACCTAAACATTCGACACGGGGGTTTCAGCGGAAATACATGTTTTGAGGCCTCCTAAATTCAAAAAAAGCATTTTTACTTTCTCTACTACGAATAGTAAGTAGGTGAAGTATTGTATTCCACCCAAAAATTCGATACCGAGATTTCACCGGAAATATATGTTTTGAGACCCCCTGAATCCAAAAAAAACATTTTTGGAACATGTCCGTCTGTGTGTCTGTGTGTCTGTGTGTGTCTGTCTTTGAACAGTATAACTCAGAAACGAACAGTCGGATAAACACCAAACTTGGTATTTAGGTTCAGTATCTTCCAGAAGTGCGACACGAAGGTTTTCAAGAAAATCCCCCCACCCCAGATTACCGTTTACATGGAACATTTTTTGAAAATTATAATTTTCTCAAAAATGGCTAACGATTTTGATTAAAATATCATATGTTTAAGATACTTTTATGACAAATAAAATGTATATCTTGAATTTTCTGGGAATGTCTCCAAACGTATTCTTTATCGTGAACGACTTTTGCATAACTGGTAAACCATAAGAGATAGACAAAAGTTTACTACACAAAAAATGTAGATCGCGTTAAAATACACAATTTATGTCATATACATTTTTTTTGTTGAGTGAACCATTTTCGAAATATTGCTTGTTATTCCCTTAAATTTTTCAATACTTATTTTCTCAAATGGGAATTCGTTATTAATTTTTTTGTCTTGGATATGCAAAGAGTATTAATCTGTGGCAAATGGAATGGTGCTGCACCTAGCAACCAGCTATTAAGAGATATGTATGTGCTTAAAGGCTACTGTTTTTCTATATTGCCCTTGTAAAAATATATTCCCCTTACATCTACTAGAAAATTAGCAATAAGGTAGAGTCTGCAAATGTTTATCTCGATTAACATGAAGTAGATGGAGAATAAGCGTTTGTAAAAATAGTTTGTACAAGAGTAGAGAAAGTCATGTGAGTGTAACACATCAGATTTTTTTGTCCTGGTAATGCAAAGAGAATGGAATACTCCACATAGCAACCACCTCTTAAAATATTTGACTATCGCTTAAAGCCTAGCAATTTCCCTTGCATCTACAAGAAAATTAGCAATAAGACTAACATCTCGATATCTAGATTAACATGAAGCATTTGGAGAATCAGCGTTTGTAAAAATAGTTTGTTCAAGAGTAGAGAAAGTCATGTGAGTGTAACACATCAGATTTTTACAAAAGGGTCCGTGGGTGTTTCTGTGTGTGTGTGTGTGAGCAGAAATAACTCAAAAACGAAAAGTAGGGTGAGAGACAAAGATTTTAAAGAAAATTTCCCACACCCAACTACCCTTTACATGGAACATTTATCGAAAACTTTTATTTGTAAAAAAATGGATCCTACAATGTTGATTAAAATGTCATTATCTATAGATATTTACACGATACATAAAACGTGTATCTTTAATTTTCTGGGAATAGCCTGTGAAGTCCTCTTCATTCGGAAGGAATATTGTATAATCTTGTATAACTGGTAAACGTTAAGGGATAGACCAAAACGTATCATACAAAAATGTTGATTTCTTTAAAACACACAATTTACTTCCAAAACGTTTTTCTGTGGCATAAGCCGTTTCTGAGATATACGTTATTAAATTTTGATTTGTTTAGCACTAGTCATTAAGTATAATCGATTTTCAGTTGTTTCTCGGGATGTCATAGAAACAGTATGGAATTTTAAGACCAGCATATAGCGTCCAGTTGTTAAACATTTGACTATCGCTGTTCCCTTTGTATCTATAACGAAATGTGTAATGTATATGTTTCTGAAAAGGTTTATTTGGATTAAAATGCAGTGGATAGAAAGAAAAGTTAGAGGATGTCATGTGAATGTATCACATAAAAATTTTTCTATCTATTTCATTTTAATCTAGATAAACCTTTGAGGAAACAGGAAATTATACATGTGGTTAAAATCCAATGGGATCAGCGAAGTCAAATGTTTTAGAACTGGACGCAATACGCTGGTCAAATTCATGATATCGTGAGAAACAACTGAAAATCGACAGAACTTTAAAAAAATGGTTTAGTATTCGACTACTGTAACCATTAATAACGCACATCTGGTAAATTGAATGTGTCGTAAACAAAGCTTATTTGAAATAAATTGTGTTGTGTAGAGGTCTACAATTTTTGTGTAATACGTTATCTTCTATCGCTTAAGGTTTAGTAGTTATACAAGATTATAGAAAATTCCTTCCGAATGAAGAGGAGTTCATAGACTGTACCCAGAAAGTTCCAGATATAACTATTTGTCACGTAAGTATCTTCAATATATGATATTTTAATCAAAATCGTTAGACACTTTTTAGAAAATAAAAAATGCTCCATGTAAACGGAAGTTTGGGGAGAGGGAAGCGTCTTAAAAAACTTTTTGTCATATCTTTGAAATACCAACTTAGGAATTTTTCCGAATTTTCGTTTCTGAGGTATACTGTTAACAGATAGAGACACACACACACCGTATTCTAAAAATGTTGTTTTTCATTCAGGGGCCTCAAAACATGTATTTCTGTTGAAATTTCGGTAAACAATGTTTGGGTGGAATGCAATTCTTTCTCTACCTACTATATTCGTGATAGAGAAAGTAAACAGGGTTGGGATTCAGGGAACATTAAATCAAACATTTCCTGTGAAATCTCAGTATGCAATTTTTGGGTGCAATGCAATACAACTCCTACATACTAGATACGTGGTCGAGAACGTAAAAAGACGAGCACTGAATTTTTATAGAAGTTAGTGCAGGTTTAATGAGAGGTTTGTTCTGTTTTCTGTATGGGATTATTTATCTCACTACTTAGATTGAACAAACAGCAGGGTCTGATGTCTTCGTTTTTACTCTGAAACTCTGTAGGAACAAAGTAAGTAGGTCTCGTAGATCAAACAAGAAATGAGACATGCATCTTTGAATAGGCGAGAGATCGCGATTTGTATTTCCGGGCGAAGTTCGCTTTACCCAACACGTCTGCGAGTCGAAGGAATTTCATTAACTGATTTGAGTCGCTTGCTGCAGGTCCCATAGCGTTGGGCGCGGTCCAGGGTAAGGGGTAACGATTCTGTCACCGCCTCGAGAAAGGGTAAAGGTAACAATTGTGGTTCTTGTATATGCACCATAGAGGCAGGATTGTAACGAATAGAGACAGGCAAAATATGAAGAAACGTTTCTCATATATTATGAAATATACATTTAAAGATAAAATATCGTGTAATTTAAGGTTTTGGAGCAGGATCGTTTCATTAGCTAAAAAAGTAAACAATACAACAAATTACATGGACTTTATAGTAAGAAATTTATTTCATCCTTTGGGAACAACTTATATTGTTTTTGGACACGTCGGGATTGGATATTTTACATTACCGCAAATAATACTAAAATAATTCTGAATAATATTTGAATGTCAGTTTCTTTACAAAAATACTATGTCACAGAGTAACAAAATTAAATAATCTATGTACATTAATTATGTGATTATGAAAGACATGGTACATTTAAATAGTCATTTATATGTAAATACTTTCCTTACCTAGTTTACCTTTAAAATATTCTATATTTAAATTTTCTATTGAAGCATCTAGTTTGTTATACATTAAGACACCCATATGGGAAATTCTTGCTAGGCTTTTTGTAAGCCTGTGGCTCTCCAAATGAAAATTATTGTGATTTCTTGTGTTATAGTCATGATATTGTGAGTTCTTTTGAAATATAGTTATATTATTATGAATGAAGTTTAAGATTAATAGAATATATAGGTATGGGATAGGCAAAACCTTAACTTCATTGAATATGTATCTACTTAGCGTTCTTATGGGTAGCTTCAAAATTGCCCTTAAAATTCTGTTTTGAAATGTGAGAATTTGTGCTGCTTTTGGAGAGGGATCCCAAAAGGGGATGCCATAGCTAATTTGGGAATCAACGCAGCTGTGATAGACTATCTTTAGTATTTCTTTTGAGCACACATTAGCCAATCTACCAACAGCACAAAATAATTTGTTCAGTTTGTCACTTGGTTGTAGTATATGGGTTTCCCATGAGAATTCGTTATCAATCCAGATTCCCAGGAATTTTGTTACGCATATTATAACATGGGAGTTTGATTTATATATGTCCAAATTTTTGTTTCTTGATTGGTTATGCAAATACAGTTATATTTTTTCTACATTCCATAAAAGTTTGTTCTCTGTTAGCCAACATTGTAAGCTATTATTTTCTTCACGTACTACATTCTGGAGGGATAATGAGTTTTCACTGTTGAAGACTAGGTTTATATCGTCTGCAAATGTTATTGTATGCGCTTTTGGAATGTTCAATGGAAGATCGTTTATGAAAATAAGGAACAATAGTGGTACAAGGATTGAACCTTGCGGCACTTCATGATTTAGTTTTAGTGTTTCTGATTGAACTGAGTCAATTTCTACAATTTGTATTCTAATCTTTAAGTAGGACGCAAACCAATATTTTGCTATTTCTATGATTCACAAATAATCCAATTTGTTTAGCAAAATGTCATGATTTACTACGTCAAAAGCTTTAGTGAGGTCTATAAAAAGTCCAAGAGTGTTTTTGTTATCTTTTGCATCTAGGACTTGTTTAATGAAACCAAACATAGCCTCATTAATAGATTTCTTCTTTCTAAAACCAAACTGCAAAGGAAAAAAGTAACCGTTTATTTCTAAAACTAAAGTAAGCCTATTGTATATTATTCTTTCAAGAATTTTGGATTATTGTAAAACTCTTAAATCTATGGAAAACAACCAATTCTGATTGTTACACTCGTATAACTTTCTCTGTCCTCTATCTTTTATTACTGGCTATACAAAACATTCTTATGAAAGCTTAGTTTTCCTTTATCTATCACGTACATAGTAAGTATAGAAGGAACTGCATTCCACACAACAATTCGATATCAAGGTTTCACCAGAAATACGTGTTTTGAAACCCATTGAATCTTTAGAAAAAGGCCCATATGTGTGTGTGTGTCTATGAACAGTAAAACTCAAAAACGCAAATATTATTTTCTCCAAAATGGTCATAATGATTTTGATTAAAACGCCATATGCTTAAGATACTTATATGAGAAACAAAATAGATACATCTTGAATTTTCTGAGAATAGTCTGAGTTACTCTTCAATCGGTTAGAATTTTGTATAATCTTGTACAACTGGTAAACTTTAGCAATACACAAAAGAATGTAGATCTCTTAAAATACACAATTTATTTCGAATGATTTTTTTGTAGAATAACCATTGCTGAGCTATTTGTTATTAATGGTCCGAATTGTTCAATACCTTGTCATTTTTTCAAGTCTTGTCGATTTTAGATTGTTTCTCGCGATGTCATGGAAACAGTATGGAATTTTAAGGCCAGCATATAGCGTCCAGTTGTTAAACATTTGACTATCGCTGTTCTCTTTGTATGTATAACGAAATGTGTAATGTAGCTATTTCTGTTAAGATTATCTCGATTAATATGTAGTAGATAGGAAAATAAGCTTTGTGTAGCCACTAATAAACGATAGAGATTAGAGAGACCGGTGAACACACACAAGATTCTTTTTTCTTATTCTTCACTTGAACTGGAGTGTAACAGTTTAGCATACTTCTATGTTATAAAGCTGCTTAGAAATATATTGTTCTGAGCCAAACGCACCTCAAAAGATGGGAGGGATGAAAATTCGCAAAATAAGACCTCCAAATAAGTTTAAACCAGCTGTATTTTGTAGTTATGATTTCAAAAGCATGTTTGTCTGTAAATTCGAAACGTAAATTTCTAATTGTGGTCTCGCTCTATGAGTTTTCACTGCGAAAGATTCTCAAAAAGTTAAAAATCATTTTTACTGCTTTGAAGTCATGAATCCTTTTTTCCTATTTTTCAAATTTCCTAACATACCTACATATTTACATATATTCCACGAAATTAACAGGCTAGGCAAGGGAAATTGTAAAATTGTTTTTCAAGAAATTTGACATCCATCCGTCTATCAACATTTCTAGGATTGCACCCTATCGTACATATGCACTATGTTTTAATCCTTTGCTACAGCGTTTTTCCTTCACATTGTAGCCAATGCTGGCTCTGCGCGAGCTGGCCGCCACAGCTCGGACTCTCGCCGAAACAATTATAACATCCCGCAACCTTCTCACGTTTACATAGTTACAATTATAATGATAATAGGCATACACCTTATCATAAGAGATGCTGGAAATGTTGTCCATCTCTGTTCACATACTTCTGACATCATCTCGGAGAATTTTCATTCACACTCGAGAGTTCATTATTCGAAATTGAATGGTTTTCTCGGCTGATGTTTTATTTTAGTCCTTAGAATGCATGGGGTTCGTTGCATATACATTTTTCATGTGATTATTATGAGAGTTTGGAACATTTCTGTAATCTGATTCTGAGGAAATTATACAGTAATTGAGCCACTCTTTAACATTCTTCAGTGACGAAGTATAGTTCCTGTATTTCGTCGCAAAGTAACAGATATTGGAGTACACAGAAATCCGATTTTACACATGAAATTCTATTGCATTACGCGAGAATTGGTGTGTAGTAAATGCATACACAATAATATGACCTATATTTTTGTACAAAAAAAATGCAGAGAGGTGCAGGCATGACTTTTTGAACAGCTGACTGACTTTGAACGTCAGTCTGGATTTTTTCATACAGACTACTAACGCGCACATACCTGAGGAGTCATTAAAGTTAATTCAAGGAATGTTTAAGATAGGGTAATCAATAAATAAGTGTCCCTGATGATCCCCAGACTTAACGAAATATGATTCTTATTTATGAGGAACTTGAAAAATAAATTTTCTTTGCAACAAACCCATACATTGTAACAACTAAACCAAAATAACAGGCTAGAAATTCACTCATTTTCAGATATTTAACTGCCGAGTGTGAATGAAAATTTCCTGAAAAAATGCCAAAAGTATGTGAAGAGAAAAGGACTATTTCCAGTATCTCTTATGATAAGATATGTGAACACTCATTGTAATTTTAACTGTAAGTATGTGAACGTGAGGCGGCTGCGGGGATAGTTAAGTGTTTCGGCGGGAGACAGAGCTGTGACGGCCGACGCGCGTGGCCACAGTAGAAGATAACAATTCAAACTGCCAGTGGAGAAATCAGCTGGATTGAGTACTATTTATGGTTTTATTGACGTGTTCATAATGCTTCATTCATACTATTTTGGCCCTTAAACCTCCCTTATACATGAGGCAGTGAAATGTTCATAGGCGTTCAGAAACACCCAATTATTTTAAATATCGTTTCGGTCTAGATATTTAACCGTTTCTTCCCAACATAGCACGCTTCATCTGTTGCAACTGATAAAATGATCCTTCAAGGTTATATTTTTATTTTCTAGTGCACTACATACTCTCTTAAATAAATCCTCTCCTGTAGTAGTTTCTGCAGGGAGAACAATCAAATAAACATTCATGAACTCGCGAACATGCGTTCTTCCCACTCATCTTGGAATTGGGGGGCTCCTTTCCATTTTTACTTTCTCTACAGCGTACTTCAAGCAATGAAGAATCTAGTTGTATTGTATTGCTATTTGCCCCACGCTTTGGGCGTCAATTTCAAGTAGGTTGTATTGAAGGAGTTGTATTATATTTCAACTCGAACTAGAAGTAGTTGCAACCGCACGTATGGTAAAAAGTTTCCGGTAGCCTTCGCCTCAAATGTACTTTCCGGTGGCCTTTGCCCCAAAATGTTTAAAAAATATTAATTTTGTAATTTTGACTGTATTTATGTTTGCCTCGGCTGCGTCAGTATTATTGTTAGAGACATGGTTCTCTTTGCAGGGTTGTGGTGCGACTGAAGAATGTAAGGCTTACACAGATTATAATTTTCCTTCACTCCTTTTATTAATGCTTGACACGATTTAAATAACACTTCACTGATATAAAGAGCTGGGAGATTTCTTTATTAATTACTTGCACTTTTTAACATGTAAACTATTTTTGTCTCACACAAAATACGCATTAAATTTCTCGAGGACGGATCTAGTGTCCGGTTAGGAACGCTGTCTACAAGCAACGCGTCCAGTTATGACCGCTGTCTACAAGCAACTGATTTGATTTCTACCGCCTAAATTTGTAAATTTCTGTATTTCAAGTCTCTGATTGGCTATTCCTAATCCAATAGAATACTTTTATTTAACTTAAGCTTTTTTCTGGTTGTTGATTGGCTATTTTATAAACTGTCACAAAAATTACATTGTTGTTGCTCCAAGAATGACTAGTAGCATTATTACAATTTCTTACTCATTATTGCCTCAAGGTTACCTCATTGTTAGCAACTTTTAAGCTATTATTCTCACAGCTCCTACATTATTACATTACGTAATACATTCACATAACATTGTTACATATGTATACAATGATACAAACATATATAATGGCTGTAATATATATCTTTTATATATTATTACATCTACATATTGCTTTAAGGTGGGCTGTTATTGAATTTATATATTATAGATATGTAAAAAGCAAACTCAAACAAAAAGTCGTTTAAATACGAAACTTGTTATGACCTTCCAGTTATGTGACACGTAGATTTTGAAAGAAACATCCCCACCCAAATTACTCTTTCCATGGAAAAGGTTAAGTGATTTTTAGTTTCTCAGAAATAGCTGTGACGGTTTTTGTTAAAATACCATATGTTTAAATTATTTTCAGGACAAATAAAATGTATGTCCCAAGTTTTCTGGGAATAGCCTTGAAGACCTCTAAATCACTTATGTATAACCGCTAAACCTAAGTTACACAAAAGTTGCTACACAAAAAATGTAGATCTCGTTAAAGCACACAATTTATGTAAAAAAAATGTTTGTGCCCGTAACCATTTCAGAGATAGTGTTTGTTATTGATTTGAATTTTCAGCTACTTGATACTTTTGTCAATCCCAAATCGCTATTCTCTTGTTTTTTTCTTTCTTTTTCGTGTTCATGCAAAGAAAATAGAATTTCAAAGCAATCACATATGAAAGAAGAATAAGCTTTTGTGAGTTGAGAAAGTCATGTGATTGCAACAGACAAGAGTTTTATGTTGGTAATGTTTTGGGAAGAGCCATGTCATATGAGTGCACGACACTGTCATTAAAACGTGTGCTGGGAGGGTTGAGCAGGCCGACGTATTACTTTACCCCTGATGGCACTGGTAGGTCATGTCATCAGCCGCTACAGATTGCGGACCTCTGTTTTACACCATATCGTATGACGATTTAAATCTCTGCCTTTAAGTCTAACTTACTATAAAATTGTAGTAAAAACTCTGATGTGATACATTCACATGAACCTTCTCTACTCTCTATCGTTTTTAGGCGTTATACAAATTACTCTTACTGAACTTCAGTTTTGTCCGCTTCATTTTAATCGAGATAAATTTTTGTACAAGTAGTTACATCACACATTTCGTTACAGATACAAAAAGAACAGCGATAGTCAAATGTTTAACAACTGAACGCTATATGCTGACCTTAAAATTCCATACTGTTTCCGTGACATCACGAGAAACAACTGAATGTCAAACAAGTAAGGACAATTCGAACCATTAATGACGGATATCTCAGAAATAGCTTGTACAACAAAAATGTTATTTGAAATAAATTGTGTGCTTTAAAGAGATCTGCATTTTTTGTGAAGTACGTTTTCGTCTATCGGTTAACGTTTCCTAGTTATGTAAGATTATACAAATTTCCTTCCGAATGAAGAGGACTTCAAAGGAAAATTTAAGATACACATTTTATTTGTATATAAATAAGTTTAACATAGGGTGCTTAATCGAAAATGTTGCTCATTTTAAAAAATTAATTTCAAAAAAGTGTTTTATGTATTATTTGTTCAGAGTCCTTTGAGACACTGGAAGGGGGAGTTAACGACGTCGCGAAGTCAGCACGGCAGCTATAACAAAGAGACGGCACAAGATGCCGACGTGGGCAGCTGCGACCGGTTTTCTACTTTTCCCCTTCCACTGTCTCAAAAAACACTGAACAAAGAATAAAGGGTAGTTGGGGTGGGGGATTTATTGAAAATTTTTGTGTCGCATCTCTGGAAGATACTGAACCTAAATACCAAGTTTGGTGTTTATGCGACTGTTCGTTTCTGAGTTATGCTGTTCACAGACACACAGACACACACACAGACACACACACGGACATATTTCCAAAAATGCTCGGTGAAATCTCGGTATCGAATTTTTGGGTGGAATTCAATACTTCCCTACTTACTGTACATAGTAGAGTAGTAAAAATAGTATATGCCACACGTGTTAAAAGTGGTTTTAGTTTCCTCGTAGTATTCCGAAACAAAGGCCAAGGCAAATGTTTCGCAAACATTTCTACTCTTAAAATAAAACTCTACTTTTAACACTTGTATCATAATATATTATAAAATAATTTACCTTTATTATGTTAATGAGGTTTTGCACACGATGCATGAATCGTAATTTTGAAAGAATAGAAATGTACCACATTAACTATTAATGCCCAAAACTGGCATACAGAAGCAATATTCCTTGTGATAACATTGGTATATGATGCTCCCAACATTAATTTTAATATGAAAGTAAAGGTTGTGTAATCTCGTATAGTATTCCATAACTTTAGGAATCTTAGGCTCAACAAGTGATAAATCTTATGTTTATTTGAACAGTTCACGAATTCATTTGCCTCACTTTTAGCTTAAGGTTACGAACTTAACACTTTTGAGAGATTTAGGATAGTACATCGTTCCTAGAATTATTTTAAGATCCAACCTGCTAAAAGAATTGACTAGCAGAAAGATATTTACCAGTTTCTCGTAACTATAGACATTGAATTTATACAGATGCTGCTGGAAGAGGAAGAAAATAACATTCACTTGGGTTATAAAATGATAATCTATATGTAGTAAATCTGCGTATGAAGAATAATCCGAAACAAAATACCTCTAGCTGTAACATTCCCCTAAACAACACAACCAGTGAAACTGATCTTTATTTTCACTACGACCTTTCACTCAACGAATACCTAATATGGATACGAGGGTTATTTGAAAAAATTATCGGAATGACATACTGAATAACAACTGACCTCATCCAAAATATTTTTATTTTTCAATGTAGTCTCCTTGCACTTGGTCCATCGATGTTCCAATGCCTTTATTCCATCTCGAAAATGCGATTCTTCCAGGCCGCAAAATACTCGTCAACTCCAGCAACGAGCTCTTCATTTGAAGAGAATCTCCGTGCACGAAGGAAATTGTTGAGCTTAGGGAAGGGATGGAAGTTTGATGGTGCCATATCAAGTGAATAAGGTGGGTGTGGCAACAATCCATACCTCTATTCATGAATTTTTACCATGGCAAGGACACATGTGTGCGGGCGCGAATTGTCTTGATGGAGGATGATGTTCTTCCTTGCTAAACCTGGCCTTTTTTGCGTATTTTTTACTGTAGTTGATCCAGGAGGTTAGCATAGTATTCTTTCGTAATTGTTCGACCATTTGGAAGATAATCTATCAACAGAATTCCTTTCGCATCCCAAAGAACTGATGCCATGATCTTTCCGGCTGACGGTATTGCCTTTGCTTGCTTTGGTGGTGGAGAATCATCATGTTTCCATTGCTTTGACTGTTGCTTTTTCTCTGGGGTATAGTATTGGACCCATGTCTCATTTGTGGTCACATACCGATGCAAAAAAACTTTTGGGTTTTTCTGCAAACGGGCCAAACATTGTTCAGACATTTGCACTCTGATGCGTTTTTGATCCTGTGCTAACACTCGCGGCCACAGAAATTTTTTCACACCCAATTCCCCAGTCAAAATGTACACTATCTGATCAAAAGTTTCCGGACAGCCCACAAACATACGTTTTTCATCTTGGGTGCATTGTGCTGCAACCTACTTCCTGGTACTCATTATCCGCGACCTCAGTAGTCATTAGGCATCGTGAAACAGCAGAATGGGACGCTCCGTGGAACTTACGGACTTCGAACGTGGTCAGGTGATTGGGTGTCACTTGTGTCAGAAATCTGTACGCGAGATTTCCACACTCCTAAACATCCCTAGGTCCACTGTTTCTAATGTGATAGTGAAGTGGAAACGTGAAGGGACATGTACAGCACAAAAGCGTACAGGCCGACCTCGTATGTTGACTGACAGAGACCGCCGACATTTGAAGGGGGTCGTAAAGAGTAATAGGCAGACATCTATCCAGACCATAACACAGGAATTCCAAACTGCATCAGGATCCACTCCAAGTACTATGACAGTTAGGCGTGATGTGAGAAACCTTGGATTCCATAGTCAAGCGGCTGCTCATAAGCCACACATCACGCAGGAAAATGCCAAACGACGCCTCGCTTGGTGTAAGGAGCGCCAACATTACACGATTGAACGGTGGCAAAACGTTGTGTAGAGTGACGAATCACGGTACACAATGTGGCGATCCGTGGCAGAGTGTAGGTATGGCGAATGCCCGGTGAACGTCATCTGCCAGCGTGTGTAGTGCCAACAGTGAAATTCGGAGTTGGTAGTGTTATGGTGTGGTCGTGTTTTTCCTGGAAGGGGCTTGCACCCCTTGTTGTTTTGCGTGGCAGGATCATAGCGCAGACGTAAATTGATATTTTAAACACCTTCTTCCTTCCCACTGTTGAAGAACAATTCGGGGATGCCGATTGCATCTTTCAACACCATCGAGGACCTGTTCATACTGCACGGGCTGTGGCGGAGTGGTTACACGACAATAACATCCCTGTAATGGACTAGCCTGCACAGAGTCCTGACTTGAATCCTATAGAACAGCTTTGGGATGTTTTGGAACGCCGACTTCGTGCCAGACCTCACCGACCTACATCGATACCTCTCCCCAGTTCCGCACTCCGTGAAGAATGGGCTGCCATTCCCCAAGAAACCTTCCAGTACCTCATTGAAAGCATGCCTGCGAGAGCGCGCTGTCATCAAGGCCAAGGGTGGGCCAACACCATATTGACTTCCAGCATTATCGATGGAGGGCGCCACGAACTTGTACGTCATTTTCAGCCAGGTTTCCGGATACTTTTGATCACGTAGTGTATATGCCCTTTTATATGATATCCCTAGAGCATCAGCAATTTCTCGCACTTGGAGCCGGTGATGCTCCAAAAACTATAACGTGCACTTTTGTAATCATTTCTGGGTTGGTGTCACATCTTGGCCGACTACCACGTAGATCATCTTCTAAGCTCTCCCAATCAAATTTAAACCCATTGGTCGATTTGGCAACAGTTGAATATAAAGGAGCAGAATCCCTGAGTGTGTTGTGAAAATTGGCACGAATTTAATTTGCTTTCACATTTTTCGTTACGAAGTACTTTATTACTGCTCGAAACTCTCGAAACTCTCATTTTCCATCTTAAAAATCGCTAGACTAAAACATCTACAAAAAAATCACTCATATTATCAGAAACCAATCACGATTTTCATTCAAAGATTAAGATGCAAGGACATGTCCACAGAACTGAACTAAAGCTGAAGAATGCCAAATCATGAATGAAAGAGTAAGTACTCGTACTTACTTATTCTTTTAAAAAAATCTGCATGACCACTGGAGTCTTTATAGGTATAATTAATAGCAAAAACCATACAGAAAAGTAAGCGACAATCGCGAGTTACTATGAATTACTGAAAGTTGTACCAAAATAAAGTGAATTGCTAATGCTTTGGCTGTCATTCTTAACCTAAAATTAAACTCATTTTACAGGGTCACTGCCACAGCTGTTCAACAGCTTAGCGAGTTTTCCCCCATAAAAGATCTAATTATTTGGGGTCCCTAGTAAATGTAACTCATGCTATTTTAAGCAATGGGTGCGAGTTTTAAAAATCCATATATTTTTTACTTTTCGTATGACGTTTTCATAGCATGCTTTGTCTCCATCGTGGCAATAAAATAACAAAAGCAATCGGTTGTCGTTATTACGGCGCTGATGGCTGTGTGAAAACAAAACGCTATCACAGAGTGCATGAACCTTCGATTAGGCTATTCGGTTAGCAGCAAATATAATTGCCGGAAATCTTCTATTAACTATTATTAGGAAATACTGGAAGAAATTTAACTAATCTCCTTGTACTCCAGTGGGCTAAGAAACCGCGAGTAAACAAATATCGCAATAACAAACAAGTTACATAATTCCAAATAACGGCACATTTGTTAAGAGGAGTCCTTTAAGCTTAACAAATAATTGTAGTCGCCTTCTTAACAACGAAGTTACGGAAACCCCTATTTGTAAAAATAGTTTACAGAAGAGTGAGCAGAGAATGTCACATGAATGCAACAGGTCACATTTTTTTTCTCTTAACAGCATTTTCTGGTACTGAAAACAACGTCAATGCAAAACGCTTTATTCCCTAGTGTTTCAACATGTGACATAGACAGGCAGAGAATGAACACACATAATGTAATTTTATTTGTTTGAGACGTTCCAGTAACAATTGTGTTTTTACTTTCTCTACTACGTATAGTAAGTAGGAGAAGTATTGTATTCCACCCAAAAATTCGATATCGAGATTTCACCGGAAATGCATGTTTTGAGACCCCTGAATCTAAAAAGAAACATTTTTAGAAACATGTCCGTGTGTGTGTCTGTGTGTCTGTGAACAGCATAACTCAGAAACGAGCAGTCGGATAAGCACCAAACTTGGTATTTAGATTCAGTATCTTCCAGAGATGCGACACAAAGGTTTTCAAGAAAATCTCCCCAGCCCAGATTACCCTTTAAATGGAACATTTTTCGAAAACTTTAATTTTCTCAAAAATGGCTCTAACGATTTTGATTAAAATCTCATATGTTTAAGGTATTTTCATGACAAATGAAACGTATATCTTGAATTTTCTGGAAATGTCTCCAAAAGTATTCTTCATTGTGAACGACTTTTGCATAACTGGTAAACCATAAGAGATAGACAAAATGTTACTACACAAAAATGTAGATCACGTTAAAATACACAATTTATGGCATATACATTTCTTTTGTTGAGTGAACCATTTTCGGGATATTTCTTGTTATTCCCTTAAATTTTCCAATACTTATACTTCTTCTCAAATTCGTTATTCATTTTTACTTTCTCTACTACGTATAGTAAGTAGGGGAAGTATTGCATTCCACCAAAAAATTCGATACCGAAGTTTCACCGGAAATACATGTTTTGAGACCTCCTGAATCCAAAAAAAAGCATTTTTGGAAACATGTCCGTGTGTGTGTATGTGTGTGTGTGTGTCTGTGTGTGTGTCTGTGTGTGTGTGTGTGTGTCTGTGAACGGCATAACTCAAAAACGAACAGTCGGATAAACACCAAACTTGTTTTATATCCTGGTAATACAAAGAGAATGGAATGCGCCACATAGCAACCAGCGCTTAAAACATTTGACTATCACTTAAAGCCTACCAATTCCCCTTGCATCTACAAGAAAATTAGCAATTAGATTGACATCTCGATTAACATGAAGCATGTGGAGAATAAGCGCTTGTAAAAACATTTTCTACAAGAGTAGAGAAAGTCATGTGAGTGTAACACATCAGATTTTTTCCTTTAGCAGCAGCAATTACTCATCTGACTCAGTGAGTTTTTACCAAAGGTTTAAAAATCAAAGTCTGCTGCAGTAATATATATTTCTACATGTGTGCCCATTTAGAGAAAAAAGCGAAGGGAATTCGCTGACAGGAGCTTTTATATTTCCTTTTTCCTGCAGAGCCAATAACTTCACACCTTTGTAGCCTCTTCAAAAAGATAAAAACCAGCAATTGTTTATTTTTGTCTTCCATCTCTTACGTTTCTGCTACGTTTCACACTTATCCGAGCTACACCAACATCAAAAGAAAATCCGTAACTGGCGCGAGAAGGAAAATTCTCTTCTCTTTAGGAATGTAATTTTAAGATCAGCGTTCCTTTACATTCTGCCATTTGTCTTTCCAAGATATTCATGCCTAACGCAGTTTATTTTTTTATGCATGCTTATAACCGTGATTGCGTCTATTTATAAAAGCTCTCAGCAATGAATCTTTTAACTTGGAATTTAAAAGTTACTCCATGAAAATTCATACCTACACAGCACACAGCATACATGATAAAGGGATTTGAGCACGCCGTTTTCTAGAAGGAAATTTTTCGAATAAGGAATAACAAATATACTATTTTGGCATGGAAACGGTTGACATGTAAAGAACGTTATTTATTACGCGAAATGCGGTTTAAGCCTCGCATTAGAGCTCTGGATTACAAATCGCTCCTACCTCGTTCGTAAATATCATATTTACCTCTCACACGAAAACTGTCTAGCGTAAGGTAATATAAGTCCTCGCGAGACACACTTAATTTGCCCACACCACAAGCTTCTACAGTGAGTTTCTGAGCATTTTTATAATCCAGTTTGATTTCTCTCTTTCTTGCCGTTGCGGCTTTTAAACAATGTATAACACCCTAAAATATTTCAAGCCTGGTTTTCTAATACCTGTCTTTTTAACTAGCCACCGCTCAAGGTCATTGCGCGAATTTAATATGTTCTATTGCTAAATAAAGTAACAATTGTTTACTGATATGAAATACGGGGGCCCACAAACAACTAATATATTGTCATGATCCTTGTCTACTAAAACACAATAAATATACTAAGATAGGGTAGGACCTTATATAGTCTAATGTATGTCCAACTTCATTATCAACACAAGACAATCTACCTTGACATGCAGCAGTTGTTCCTGGTCTGTTAGAATACAATAAACATTATATTAGGATAGAGTAGGACCTTATAAATTCTAATGTATGTCCAACTTCATTATCAGCACAAGACAATCTACCTGGACATGCGGTTGTTGCTGATCTGTTACAACACAATAAACATTATATTATGATAGAGTAGGACCTTATAAAGTCTAATGTATGTCCAACTTCATTATCAACACAAGACAATCTACCTGGACATGCTGCAGTTATTCCTGGTCTGTTACAACACAATAAACATTACATTAGGATAGAGTAGGACCTTATAAAGTCTAATGTATGTCCAACTTCATTATCAACACAAGACAATCTACCTGGACATGCAGCAGTTGTTCCTGATCTGTTACAATACAATAAACATTATATTAGGATAGAGTAGGACCTTATAAAGTCTAATGTATGTCCAACTTCATTATCAACACAAGACAATTTACCTGGACATGCTGCAGTTATTCCTGGTCTGGTACAACACAATAAACATTATATTAGGATAGAGTAGGAACTTATAAAGTCTAATGTATGTCCAACTTCATTATCAACAAAAGACAATCTACCTGGACATGCAGCAGTTGTTCCTGATCTGTTACAATACAATAAACATTATATTAGGATAGAGTAGGACCTTATAAAGTCTACTGTATGTCCACCTTCATTAGCAACACAAGGCAATCCACGTGGACATGCTGCAATAATTCCTGGTCTGTTACAATACAATAAACATTATATTAGGATAAAGCAGGACCTTAAAAGGTCTAATGTATGTCCAACTTCATTATCAACACAAGACAATCTACCTGGACATGCAGTTGTTGCTGATCTGTTACAACACAATAAACATTATATTAGGATAAAGTAGGACCTTAAAAGGTCTAATGTATGTCCAACTTCATTATCAACACAAGACAATCTACCTGGACATGCAGTTGTTGCTGATCTGTTACAACACAATAAACATTATATTAGGATAGAGTAGGACCTTATAAAGTCTAATGTATGTCCAACTTCATTATCAACACAAGACAATCTACCTGGACATGCAGCAGTTGTTCCTGATCTGTTACAACACAATAAACATTATATTAGGATAGAGTAGGACCTTATAAAGTCTAATGTATGTCCAACTTCATTATCAACACAAGACAATCTACCTGGACATGCAGCAGTTGTTCCTGATCTGTTACAACACAATAAACATTATATTAGGATAGAGTAGGACCTTATAAAGTCTAATGTATGTCCAACTTCATTATCAACACAAGACAATTGACCTGGACATGCTGCAGTTATTCCTGGTCTGGTACAACACAATAAACATTATATTAGGATAGAGTAGGAACTTATAAAGTCTAATGTATGTCCAACTTCATTATCAACACAAGACAATCTACCTGGACATGCAGCAGTTGTTCCTGATCTGTTACAATACAATAAACATTATATTAGGATAGAGTAGGACCTTATAAAGTCTAATGTATGTCCACCTTCATTAGCAACACAAGGCAATCCACGTGGACATGCTGCAATAATTCCTGGTCTGTTACAATACAATAAACATTATATTAGGATAAAGCAGGACCTTAAAAGGTCTAATGTATGTCCAACTTCATTATCAACACAAGACAATCTACCTGGACATGCAGTTGTTGCTGATCTGTTACAACACAATAAACATTATATTAGGATAGAGTAGGACCTTATAAAGTCTAGTGTATGTCCAACTTCATTATCAACACAAGACAATCTACCTGGACATGCAGTTGTTGCTGATCTGTTACAACACAATAAACATTATATTAGGATAAAGCAGGACCTTATAAAGTCTAATGTATATCCACCTTCATTATCAACACAAGACAATCTACCTGGACATGCTACAGTTATTCCTCGTCTGTTACAACACAATAAACGTTATATTAGGATAAAGCAGAACCTTATAAAGTCTAATGTATATCCACCTTCATTATCAACACAAGACAATCTACCTGGACATGCTACAGTTGTTCCTGGTCTGTTACAACACAATAAACGTTATATTAGGATAAAGCAGGACCTTATAAAGTCTAATGTATATCCACCTTCATTATCAACACAAGACAATCTACCTGGACATGCTACAGTTGTTCCTGGTCTGTTACAACACAATAAACGTTATATTAGGATAAAGCAGGACCTTATAAAGTCTAATGTATATCCACCTTCATTATCAACACAAGACAATCTACCTGGACATGCTACAGTTATTCCTCGTCTGTTACAACACAATAAACGTTATATTAGGATAAAGCAGGACCTTATAAAGTCTAATGTATATCCACCTTCATTATCAACACAAGACAATCTACCTGGACATGCTACAGTTGTTCCTGGTCTGTTACAACACAATAAACGTTATATTAGGATAAAGCAGGACCTTATAAAGTCTAATGTATATCCACCTTCATTATCAACACAAGACAATCTACCTGGACATGCTACAGTTGTTCCTGGTCTGTTACAACACAATAAACGTTATATTAGGATAAAGCAGGACCTTATAAAGTCTAATGTATATCCACCTTCATTATCAACACAAGACAATCTACCTGGACATGCTACAGTTGTTCCTGGTCTGTTACAACACAATAAACATTATATTAGGATAAAGCAGGACCTTATAAAGTCTAATGTATATCCACCTTCATTATCAACACAAGACAATCTACCTGGACATGCTACAGTTATTCCTCGTCTGTTACAACACAATAAACATTATATTAGGATAAAGCAGGACCTTATAAAGTCTAATGTATATCCACCTTCATTATCAACACAAAACAATCTACCTGGACATGCTACAGTTATTCCTCGTCTGTTACAACACAATAAACATTATATTAGGATAAAGCAGGACCTTATAAAGTCTAATGTATATCCACCTCCATTATCAACACAAGACAATCTACCTGGACATGCTACAGTTATTCCTTGTCTGGTACAACACAATAAACATTATATTAGGATAAAGCAGGACCTTATAAACTCTAATGTATATCCACCTTCATTATCAACACAAGACAATCTACCTGGACATGCTACAGTTGTTCCTGGTCTGTTGGAACACAATAAACATTATATTAGGATAAAGCAGGACCTTATAAAGTCTAATGTATATCCACCTTCATTATCAACACAAGACAATCTACCTGGACATGCTACAGTTATTCCTCGTCTGTTACAACACAATAAACATTATATTAGGATAAAGCAGGACCTTATAATGTCTAATGTATATCCACCTTCATTATCAACACAAAACAATCTACCTGGACATGCTACAGTTATTCCTCGTCTGTTACAACACAATAAACATTACATTAGGATAAAGCAGGACCTTATAATGTCTAATGTATATCCACCTTCATTATCAACACAAGACAATCTACCTGGACATGCTACAGTTATTCCTCGTCTGTTACAACACAATAAACATTATATTAGGATAGAGTAGGACCTTATAAAGTCTAATGTATGTCCAACTCCATTATCAACACAAGACAAGCTATCTGGACATGCTGGAGTTGTTCCTGGTCTGTTACAACACAATAAACATTATATTAGGATAGAGTAGGACCTTATAAAGTCTAATGTATGTCCACCTTCATTATCAACACAAGACAATCTACCTGGCCATGCTGCAGTTGTTCCTGGTCTGGTACAACACAATAAGCATTATATTAGGATAGAGTAGGACCTTATAAAGTCTAATATATGTCCACCTCCATTATCAACACAAGACAAACTACCCATGCTGCAGTTATTCCTCGTCTGTTACAGCACAATAAACATTATATTACGATAGAGTAGGACCTTATAAAGTCTAATGTATGTCCACCTTCATTAGCAACACAAGACAAACTACCCATGCTGCAGTTATTCCTCGTCTGTTACAGCACAATAAACATTATATTAGGATAGAGTAGGACCTTATAAAGTCTAATGTATGTTCACCTTCATTATCATCAGACAATCTACCCATGCTGCAGGTATTCCTCGTCTGTTACAACACAATAAACATTATATTAGAATAAAGCAGGACCTTATAAAGTCTAATGTATATTCACCTTCATTATCAACACAAGACAATCTACCTGGACATGCTACAGTTATTCCTCGTCTGTTACAACACAATAAACATTATATTAGGATAAAGCAGGACCTTATAAAGTCTAATGTATATCCACCTTCATTATCAACACAAGACAATCTACCTGGACATGCTACAGTTATTCCTCGTCTGTTACAACACAATAAACGTTATATTAGGATAAAGCAGGACCTTATAAAGTCTAATGTATATCCACCTTCATTATGAACACAAGACAATCTACCTGGACATGCTACAGTTGTTCCTGGTCTGTTACAACACAATAAACCTTATATTAGGATAAAGCAGGACCTTATAAAGTCTAATGTATATCCACCTTCATTATCAACACAAGACAATCTACCTGGACATGCTACAGTTGTTCCTGGTCTGTTACAACACAATAAACGTTATATTAGGATAAAGCAGGACCTTATAAAGTCTAATGTATATCCACCTTCATTATCAACACAAGACAATCTACCTGGACATGCTACAGTTATTCCTCGTCTGTTACAACACAATAAACGTTATATTAGGATAAAGCAGGACCTTATAAAGTCTAATGTATATCCACCTTCATTATCAACACAAGACAATCTACCTGGACATGCTACAGTTGTTCCTGGTCTGTTACAACACAATAAACGTTATATTAGGATAAAGCAGGACCTTATAAAGTCTAATGTATATCCACCTTCATTATCAACACAAGACAATCTACCTGGACATGCTACAGTTGTTCCTGGTCTGTTACAACACAATAAACGTTATATTAGGATAAAGCAGGACCTTATAAAGTCTAATGTATATCCACCTTCATTATCAACACAAGACAATCTACCTGGACATGCTACAGTTGTTCCTGGTCTGTTACAACACAATAAACATTATATTAGGATAAAGCAGGACCTTATAAAGTCTAATGTATATCCACCTTCATTATCAACACAAGACAATCTACCTGGACATGCTACAGTTATTCCTCGTCTGTTACAACACAATAAACATTATATTAGGATAAAGCAGGACCTTATAAAGTCTAATGTATATCCACCTTCATTATCAACACAAAACAATCTACCTGGACATGCTACAGTTATTCCTCGTCTGTTACAACACAATAAACATTATATTAGGATAAAGCAGGACCTTATAAAGTCTAATGTATATCCACCTCCATTATCAACACAAGACAATCTACCTGGACATGCTACAGTTATTCCTTGTCTGGTACAACACAATAAACATTATATTAGGATAAAGCAGGACCTTATAAACTCTAATGTATATCCACCTTCATTATCAACACAAGACAATCTACCTGGACATGCTACAGTTGTTCCTGGTCTGTTGGAACACAATAAACATTATATTAGGATAAAGCAGGACCTTATAAAGTCTAATGTATATCCACCTTCATTATCAACACAAGACAATCTACCTGGACATGCTACAGTTATTCCTCGTCTGTTACAACACAATAAACATTATATTAGGATAAAGCAGGACCTTATAATGTCTAATGTATATCCACCTTCATTATCAACACAAAACAATCTACCTGGACATGCTACAGTTATTCCTCGTCTGTTACAACACAATAAACATTACATTAGGATAAAGCAGGACCTTATAATGTCTAATGTATATCCACCTTCATTATCAACACAAGACAATCTACCTGGACATGCTACAGTTATTCCTCGTCTGTTACAACACAATAAACATTATATTAGGATAGAGTAGGACCTTATAAAGTCTAATGTATGTCCAACTCCATTATCAACACAAGACAAGCTATCTGGACATGCTGGAGTTGTTCCTGGTCTGTTACAACACAATAAACATTATATTAGGATAGAGTAGGACCTTATAAAGTCTAATGTATGTCCACCTTCATTATCAACACAAGACAATCTACCTGGCCATGCTGCAGTTGTTCCTGGTCTGGTACAACACAATAAGCATTATATTAGGATAGAGTAGGACCTTATAAAGTCTAATATATGTCCACCTCCATTATCAACACAAGACAAACTACCCATGCTGCAGTTATTCCTCGTCTGTTACAGCACAATAAACATTATATTACGATAGAGTAGGACCTTATAAAGTCTAATGTATGTCCACCTTCATTAGCAACACAAGACAAACTACCCATGCTGCAGTTATTCCTCGTCTGTTACAGCACAATAAACATTATATTAGGATAGAGTAGGACCTTATAAAGTCTAATGTATGTTCACCTTCATTATCATCAGACAATCTACCCATGCTGCAGGTATTCCTCGTCTGTTACAACACAATAAACATTATATTAGAATAAAGCAGGACCTTATAAAGTCTAATGTATATTCACCTTCATTATCAACACAAGACAATCTACCTGGACATGCTACAGTTATTCCTCGTCTGTTACAACACAATAAACATTATATTAGGATAAAGCAGGACCTTATAAAGTCTAATGTATATCCACCTTCATTATCAACACAAGACAATCTACCTGGACATGCTACAGTTATTCCTCGTCTGTTACAACACAATAAACGTTATATTAGGATAAAGCAGGACCTTATAAAGTCTAATGTATATCCACCTTCATTATGAACACAAGACAATCTACCTGGACATGCTACAGTTGTTCCTGGTCTGTTACAACACAATAAACGTTATATTAGGATAAAGCAGGACCTTATAAAGTCTAATTTATATCCACCTTCATTATCAACACAAGACAATCTACCTGGACATGCTACAGTTGTTCCTGGTCTGTTACAACACAATAAACGTTATATTAGGATAAAGCAGGACCTTATAAAGTCTAATGTATATCCACCTTCATTATCAACACAAGACAATCTACCTGGACATGCTACAGTTATTCCTCGTCTGTTACAACACAATAAACGTTATATTAGGATAAAGCAGGACCTTATAAAGTCTAATGTATATCCACCTTCATTATCAACACAAGACAATCTACCTGGACATGCTACAGTTGTTCCTGGTCTGTTACAACACAATAAACGTTATATTAGGATAAAGCAGGACCTTATAAAGTCTAATGTATATCCACCTTCATTATCAACACAAGACAATCTACCTGGACATGCTACAGTTGTTCCTGGTCTGTTACAACACAATAAACGTTATATTAGGATAAAGCAGGACCTTATAAAGTCTAATGTATATCCACCTTCATTATCAACACAAGACAATCTACCTGGACATGCTACAGTTGTTCCTGGTCTGTTACAACACAATAAACATTATATTAGGATAAAGCAGGACCTTATAAAGTCTAATGTATATCCACCTTCATTATCAACACAAGACAATCTACCTGGACATGCTACAGTTATTCCTCGTCTGTTACAACACAATAAACATTATATTAGGATAAAGCAGGACCTTATAAAGTCTAATGTATATCCACCTTCATTATCAACACAAAACAATCTACCTGGACATGCTACAGTTATTCCTCGTCTGTTACAACACAATAAACATTATATTAGGATAAAGCAGGACCTTATAAAGTCTAATGTATATCCACCTCCATTATCAACACAAGACAATCTACCTGGACATGCTACAGTTATTCCTTGTCTGGTACAACACAATAAACATTATATTAGGATAAAGCAGGACCTTATAAACTCTAATGTATATCCACCTTCATTATCAACACAAGACAATCTACCTGGACATGCTACAGTTGTTCCTGGTCTGTTGGAACACAATAAACATTATATTAGGATAAAGCAGGACCTTATAAAGTCTAATGTATATCCACCTTCATTATCAACACAAGACAATCTACCTGGACATGCTACAGTTATTCCTCGTCTGTTACAACACAATAAACATTATATTAGGATAAAGCAGGACCTTATAATGTCTAATGTATATCCACCTTCATTATCAACACAAAACAATCTACCTGGACATGCTACAGTTATTCCTCGTCTGTTACAACACAATAAACATTACATTAGGATAAAGCAGGACCTTATAATGTCTAATGTATATCCACCTTCATTATCAACACAAGACAATCTACCTGGACATGCTACAGTTACTCCTCGTCTGTTACAACACAATAAACATTATATTAGGATAAAGCAGGACCTTATAAAGTCTAATGTATATCCACCTTCATTATCAACACAAGACAATCTACCTGGACATGCTACAGTTATTCCTCGTCTGTTACAACACAATAAACATTATATTAGGATAAAGTAGGACCTTATAAAGTCTAGTGTATATCCACCTTCATTATCAACACAAGACAATCTACCTGGACATGCTACAGTTGTTCCTGGTCTGTTACAACACGGGCACATTAAGCTGTATTGGCACCTTATGGTAACCCTGCATTTGAACTCTGAAAGGTAAACATAATGCCCACATAAATATGTCACGGCTGGCGTTCTCCAGCTGCAGTGTACTGCTTACCAGGCTAAGGGAGCTGTTGTCTCTCCTGTTGAACAGCAGAGAGAAGCAGATGGGAAAGAAGCAACGGGCCTTGTGCTTGTTCAACGATATTCCTTAGTACCATCCTGACAGTAGTTTGTATTACAGCACTATGTAATTACAAGTATATATGTACATATAAATGTTGAACACTTCAGTGCCTACCCGGCTATGATCGAATATTATATGAGTGTGTTTGTCATTTGTATTATGCAAACTATTTGAGCTAAAACATTTGGTTTTTACGGTTGTGTTACAAACATTTCCAAAATTAGAATATTAGGACGTAAGCTTAACTGGTATTTATTAGAGATGTATTCACTTGACTCTTGGCACTTCTTGCTGGTGGGAATTCAATATGACAACGCATCAAAACTCCCATTGATTGACGGTCTCGTAGCGTTCAAGGACAGACATCATCTCATTTGCAAAGAACCTTAGTGAGGAATCTTGTGTTTAAGAACAGCTGTTTCTAATTATTCACCTGTTGAAACCAGGAAAGCGCCCGACCTAAAGTGATTTTAGTAGTCCAGGTTTCCATACAAAATTGTGAACATAACTTCCCTGCATTTCCCTGGCCACAATGTTGCATTTGCGCAATATTTCTCAGGCTCCTTCACCTTTATGTAATGCCTGACGCCCCATATTTCCGAGTTTAAACTTCTTTCTGCACATTTTATAGTAGGCTTGAGACTGATTGCTCAGTTCATCACGAAGCCATTCTACAAACTAGATTGAACGATAAATTCAGCCACTGATATTTGAACTTTCTTTTTTATTGTGATTGGGGCACCAAAGTCTCATGGTGGGGTAAATCAATCCGAAACTGCAGTCACAAAAAGTACTCAACCTTACCTCTATAACATGTGTGAAAGCTTGTAGTATATACAGATCAGTTTCTCTTATCACTTCAAGGGTTGGAAGGGGATTTTAAGGAGCAAAAAGGTTATAATCCTCCTCTTCGGAACGACTTAACAGACTTTGACCCAATTTCCCTGACACACGCTAAATTTTACCTTCCCTACCACGTACATAGTAGGTAGAGAAGGTATTGCATTCCACCCAAAAATTTGACACCGAATTTTCCCGGGAAAGATATGTTTTGATCCCTAAATGCAAAAAAGCACTTTTATAAAAAGGCTCCATGTTTATGTGTATGTCTGTCTGCCTGTGAACGGTATAAAAACGAAAAGTCTGATAAATACCAAATATTTGTATTTAGTTCCAGTACCTTCAAAAAATGCGAAATTTTTCAAGAAAATCTCCCACTAAAAACTATCCTTTACATGGAAGATTTTTCGAAACTTTTGATTTTCCAAAAAAAGGCTCTAACAATTTGGATTAAAATAACATCTACTAATGATATTTACATGACAAATTCAATGTATCTCGTGAATTTTCTGGGAATAGTCTCTGAAGTCCTCTTCACTGGGAAGGAATTTTGTATAAATTTTTTTTGGGAAAAAGCACACAATTCAATTCAAACCATCTTTTGTTTCTGGCATCAGACATTTCCAAGATATCCATTATTAATGTTTCAAATTGTTCATTACTTAGTCATTCTTTAAAGTATCATCAACATTTAGTTGTTTCTCGCGATGTCATGGAAACAGTATGGAATATTAAGACCAGCATATAGCGTCCAGTTGTTAAACATTTGACTATCGCTGTTCCCTTTGTATCTATAACCAAATGTATAATATAGCTACTTCTGCAAACGTTTATATGGACCTTCCAGACTTTCTAGGTCGCTAGGAACCCTGCAGTCATAAAGTAAGGATTTCACCCTGTCGATACCGAGATATTACCTAAACTAAGCGTTATGAGGGTCTTAAATAAAAAATAATATTTAGAAACTGTGATTATTTTTATAAACACAGACTGTGTGTGTGTGTGTGTGGGGGGGGGTCTGTGGTCAACATAAATAAAAACGTAAAGGCTAAATATCAAACATACTTGCTATTTAACTTCAGTGTTTTCCAAGAGTAGAATTTTCAAGAATATCCTTCATCCCAAACCATTCTTTACGTGTAGCATTTATCGTTCTGTTTCATTTTCTGGAAAATACTATAAAGAGTTTGATTAAAAACAATACATTTCAGCTATATATTCAGGGAGATTGAAAGTCGTCCTCCGCGGCGTAGTGTTTACCATGATAGCCTCTACTTCTCGAGGTCGCGGATTTTTTCGTGCATAAGAATACTTAGCATGGCTTCCTTCGGAAGGGAAGTAAAGCCGATGGTCCCGTGTCGTAGATTTACGGCGCGCAAAAGAACCTCAAGCCTGATAAAGAGGCCTCTGAGCAAAATTACCGGTCTTTTACGCCCAATATAGAATGGGGCGCTAAGGACCACAGCAGTTAAAGAGCGTCCATAAATAAAACTGCCCTTGATTTGAGAGAGATGAAGTTCCATTTGAGGCGAAATACGCATACAAAAATGTAGGTCAAATGCTGATTATCAGCAGTTTTTATATTAACAGAAGTAAAATGTATCTCTGTAACAGCGCAGCCATCAACGTAATCGTGTTAATAATTAAAACCGTTGTCCACCAGATTGGTTTTTAAACCTACATCTCTTTTCACGCTTTATGCTCACGTGTGGATCATTGATGCGTGTTTGTTTACCAAATTTTACACGCTACACGGTGAAGTGAGTTTCCTATAAAAAGGCTTTTCCATCGTTTGACAACGTGCATTTAAATACATACCTTAATCTGCCATAAAACATTCTGTTTCATCGTGCAGCATTAGCAGTAAATGACGTATCAATTAGTGTAATATTGTTTGTATCTGAAAAATCTCTACTCGCTCCTGTACAAACTATTCCTATAAAAGCTTATTTTCCTGTCCAAATCTTGGATTTTTATCCCCCTGAGTATTGCAGGGAATTCGGCACTGCTCCAGTGAGGATATTGTATACATCCCCCAAGAATTAATCTACATGCGATTTCTGATTGTCTGTAAGGAGGTTAATAGAGCGTGACTTAAGATATCCGTTGGGCCTCCGCCACCCTTAGTGTGTTGAAGGAAGAAAGGGGCTATAGCTTACCTGAACATGTAAATAGCTAGGAAACGCTAATTTATATAAGGACCTATAACTAATGTTTGAGGACTAAAATACTAATATCCCGAGAACTGACTCATATTCAAGAGTATTTCCAAACGGACATTTGCTGTATACTCAATTATGAAGTAGATAGTATCTTTAAATTTATTATTATTTGCCCCACGTATGGAAGCCAATTTTAAGTAGGTTGTATTGTCGTATTGAAGGAGTTGTATTATATTTCAACTGTTGTGGAACTGAACTTGTAGTAGTTGCAACCGCAGTATGTTAAAGTGTTTCCGGTAGCCTTCGCCCCAAATGTACTTTCAGGTGGCTTTTGCCCCAAGTTTAAAAATGTATTAAGTTTGTAATTTGCATGTATGTTTAGATATTACACTTATGTTTGCCTCGGCTGCGTCAGTATTTGTTAGAGACACGTTTCTCTTGGCAGGGTTTTGGTACGACTAAGAATGTAGGCTTACACAGATTTTAAGTTTTAATTCACTCCTTTTTATTAATCCTTGACACAAATTAAATAGCACTTCACTGATATCGAGAGCTTTGAGATTCCTTTATTTAATACTTGCACTTTTTTTAACGCGTGTACTATTTTCGTCTCACACAAATACATACTTAATTTCTCGAGGACACATCTCGTGTCTGGTTATGAGCACTGTTTGGAGGCAACTGAATTGATTTCAACCGTCTAAACTTGTAAATTTCTGTATTTCAAGTCTCTGATTGGCTATTCCTAATCCAATAGAATACCTTCATTTAACTAAAGCTTTTTCTGGTTGTTGATTGGCTACTTTTAAACTGTCTCAAAATTTACATTATTGTTGCTCCAATAATGACTAGTAGCATTTAAACTTTCATATTCATTATTGCCACAAGGTTACCTCATTGTTACCTCATTGTTAGCAACTTTTAACTTATTATTCTCACAGCTCCTACATTATTAATTTACGTAATACATTCACATAACATTATTACACATGGATACAATAACATACACATATACAATGATTGTAATATACATTTTACAATTTATTACATACACACATTGCTTCAAGGCGGGCTGCTATTCAAATTTATATTTATATAATTTGATTAAAATCTTTAAGTGTTAAAAATACTTCCTCAATTAACCAAGTGAAAGATCGACAAAATCGGTCGCCATTCCTCGCCTATACCTATTCGTAATTTGCCAATGAGTTGACAGAACTAGCATAGGTATGCTTACTGGTGTGATACACAGCACAAGTCGTGACACCACCACTCAATAAAATGAAGTCATGAAGTATCCTGAAACAGTAACAATTGCGGTTTGTCCAGGGAAACTGTGTTGATTTCTTTCCATCCTTTCTGTACCTAAACCCTACAAGGGGTGCCCCCGGAATGAGGAGGGAGAAGAAAAGAGGATACACCGGGTGCCGGAATCAGGAGTGGCGGCACAGCAATGTCCCTATAGTTTCCAGATTGAGACGTCCCAACAGCTCCACACAATGTACACATCTCCCTCCAAAGGGGCGGCCCGTTTACCCTGGAGGTAGCTGAAAGCCGAGGGACGGAGAAATTACACAGACAGCATTTTTATACCTGCCACGCTGCACCGAAACACCACCGCCGTTACTTCCCATTCTGAGACAGACCTAACGGGCTGAAGGATGAATGGAACAAAATGGAGGGACAGGAAATTGGGGTCCTGAAAGAAACCACTGCAGCATACGCCTGACAACCCGGGAAAACCCCAAAAAGTCCATGGGTCAGAGTGGACAGTCGTCGGAAATTGATCCCGGGACCTTCCAAATAGGAGTCGCAGGCCTTACCACGGCGCCACCCCGCTTGGTATCTACTACTTGTTAATCAAGATAGACCTTGTTTATACATTTCATTGTAGGTATAAGAAGAATGTAGTAGCTGAAGATATAGTAAGATTTTTATAAAACGGGTCGCCATGTGATGGCTTTAAATTCTGTTCTCTTTGCATAAACACCACAAAGAAAAACTTCTCATGTTACATTCACATTAGTTTCTCTACTCTCTATCCCTCGTTAGAGAGTATACAGAAGTTTATTTTCCTATCTAATTCATTTTAATCGATATAAGAAGTAGGATTAGGATTAAACTATGAAGGGGACACCTAGCACAGGGTCTTCTGAACATGCACCCCGGGAGGAACGTATGAGATGAAGGAACCGCAGGTGACGTATGGCTGCAGGACTAGCCGACACAGGTGACAGAGATCCCTAAGAGTTACAAGCTTGACCACGCAGCCGGAGAGCACTCTAGGTAGCCCTCCCAAGGCTCCCCTCCAGCGGAGATCGGGGAAAGTTCGACCCAGCAGCGGAGATTGGAGCGGCCTCCAACGGACGGGTCCGAGAACAGATTCCAATTCGCAAGCCACCTACGGCATTTGTTCGCAGTCATCCACACACAGCCCGGAGTGACCTGTAACGTGAAACAGGAAGATGAAATGAGAGGGGGTGAGGGAAGAGCACTTCGGGGGAGTCAATGAGCCCTCTCAGCATTCGCCTAGTGACCCCGGGAAACCCCCGAAAAAACTAGTGGATCAGAAGGTCGCCGCGGGAATCGAACCCTCGACCTTTTTAGGGGCCACATATGCAACCGCCTGAGCCATCACGCTCCATTTAATCGAGATAACCCTTCTGAAAATAACTACATTACACGTTTTGTTATAGATAAAAAGAGAACAGCGACAGTCAAATCTTTAAGAACTGGACGCTATATGCTGGCCGTAAAATTCCATACTATTTTCATGACATTGCGAGAAATAACCATTAATGACGCATATCTCGGAAATGGCTTTGGTCACAAAATTGGTTAACGTTCACAATTTAGACGACTGTCCCAGAAGTACCGGACCTAACAAAGAAAACAGAAAAAGTTTGGGAAGAAAACATCTTTGTTTCTCTACATAGTCTCCTTTCAGCTCGATACACTTTTCCTAGCGATGTTCAATAGGTTGGATATCCTGTTTATGGTGAGAACCGTCGAGTTCTGCAAAATAGCCATCAACTGCAGACTCCACTTCTTGATTGTTGTTAAATCTTTTACCACCAAGCCATATGTTCAACTTTGGAAACAGAAAATAATCAGAATGGGCTACGTCTTGCGAATAGAGTGCATGAGGCAGCAATTCGAACTTAATTCATTGACTTTGGTCATGACGATAATGAATGTGTGAACTGATACATTGTCTTGATGGACAGAACTTTCTTTTTCGCTAAATGCGGCCGTTTTTGCTTGATTTCATCATTCAAACGCTGCAATGCGTTTAATACTCGCAATTAATTACTTTTCCTTTTAAGATAATCAATGAAAATTATACCACGCGCATTTCAAAAAACTGACGCCATGACCTTGCCTGCAGAAGGAACTGTCTTCGCCTTCTTTGGAGCCGATTCTCTCCTTTCAATCCAATGTTTTGAATGCTCGTCTCAGGTGTGAAGTGATGGACACATGTTTCATCCATGGCTATGAATCGAAGCAAAAACTCGGCATTATTACAGCGAAACGTTGCCTAACATTCGACTGAAACATCCTCACGACGCTGCTTTTGTGTCATTGTGAGTAAACGCGACATCCATCTTGCGCACTGTTTTCTCTTGTTTAAATTTTCAGTTAGTATGCGATGTACAGCACTTTTTGAAATTCCTAGATTTCTGCTAGCTCGCGCACTTTCAGTCGATAGTAGTTGGTAATTGTTCCTTTAAGCACAACACCGACACAAGTAACATGTCTTTAATTGGGTTTAATTGATTTTAATTGGGTTTAATTGGTGTTTCGTGCAAAGCCGACCTAAATAACATGTTCCTTCTAGCACAGGTCACGTGATGTTTGGTATTGGAAGGGTCTTTAATTGTTTCAATTGGTGTTTCGTGCAAAGCCGACCTAAATAACATGTTCCTTTAAGCACAGGTCACGTGATGTTTGGTATTGGAAGGGTCTTTAATTGTTCAATTGGTGTTTCGTGCAAAGCCGACCTAAATAACATGTTCCTTTAAGCACAGGTCACGTGATGTTTGGTATTGGAAGGGTCTTTAATTGGTTCAATTGGTCTTTCGTGCAAGACCCGACCTAAAGTGTATGAGAGTTCACCATCAAAACAAGGATACGGGCGAGTTGACAGTTTGTCATTCCCGGCCACGTGGAGGGCTTTACTTGAAGAAACATTTAAAAAGTCTCCTCCTCGGCTTTGGGGTGGCAGGAGGTAATCAAAATAATGTCTGCATTTCCAGTCAGCTATGAGACATGATTCACCCACTATAAAGTACACAGCGTTAATTCTAATCATATACATCAAATAAAAAAATACAAGTTTCAATTTTTGTGGCGAACGCTCCTAACGAGTGAAAACCAAATCGAAAGGTTTAATTTTCACCATCCTACCGAGACTTGCTGCTTTCTACGACATGAATAACATGCTACTTAAAACCGTGTATGTATACAGCGAGGTCTCCCTACACGTCAGTTTAAAAGACGATCCCTCTCATATATTCTGTAGCGTTTCCCTCTATCTGGAAATGTCCCGGTCAATTAAGGCTATTGACTCACCCTCGCGCATAAGGGCAATTGGGGGAGATGGTCATCTATTTACGGTATTGATTTTTTTCCCTCTCATATAAAGATTCCCACACCATTGTAAAAGTTCGCTTCATCTACGCTAGATGCCATAAGGTTACAGAACTAACATTTCTAATTCATATCTGGCAGTATCCAGCCGGCTATTGATTTTTCATTAAAACTGCAGGAGAGTCAAACACACATTAATTTATAAGGAAAAAAAAGTTTCATTATAGAGATAGCTAATTACACTGTTACAAGCTGTATGTACAGTGAAATAAAAACGAATCACATTTTAAAAAAATTCTCATATGTTACACTCACATGACTTTCTCTACTCTTGTACAAACTTTTTTCTACAAACGCTTATTCTGCTTTGCTTCTACTAGGTGCAAGAGGAAAATGGTAGGCTTTAAGCATTAGTCAAATCGTTTAAGAGCTGGTTGCTATGTGACGCATTCCATTCTCTTTACATGTCTAGGACATAAAAAGATGAATAACGAATTCGAGAAAAAATATAATTATTGGGAAATTTAAGGGAATAACAAGCAATATCTCGAAAATAGGACTCAATAAAACAGGGGGCTCAAAACATAAATATCCGGTGAAATCTCGGTATCGAATTTTCGCGTGGAATACAATACTTCCCTTACTTACTCTACATAGTAGAGAAATTTAAAATACTTAGTTATAACAATGGGAAAGATGTCTTGTATCTTTTTCGCACGAGGTGTATGATTCATACAAGGTAATTGAACAATGCCTTTGTTATTTAATTAACAGCACACCCAAACGCAGCTGCAACCATCAATAAGTTCCCTCCCTTAAGTTACTTAAGTTCATGATGATTTACAGTTTCCTGTCTAAGGGCAGTTTATCTTAATATTTCCCACAGATGTATGATTCATACAAGGTAATTGAACAATGTCTTTATTACTTAATTAACAGCACACCCAAAGGCAGCTGCAACCATCAATAAATTCCCTCCTTTAAGTTACTTAAGTTCATGAAGATTTACAATTTCCTGTCTAAGGGCAATTTATCTTAATATTTCCCGCAGATGTATGATTCATACAATAAAGAGTAATTGAACACTTCCTTTATTAATTCATTAACAGTACACGTGAATATATTACTTAATACACGGCGTCAAATACATTTATAACTTCATCAGATGTGATTAAAGATCCTGGGGAAAAGAAACGTGAATCATTAGACAAGGATAGATATAGCCAGCTAATATTGTTTAACCAATCAAAACACTCGATTACGGAGTGGATTCTTCTGCGCATTCTTTCTGGGAGAGGGAGAATGAACTTCAAAGTCTATATAAGAAGAAAGCAGGAGCGTTAAAGTTCATTCTTAAAGGAATAACGTCTGTGATTGTGATAGCGTGTGTTAGTGCAAAGATCTTCAAGTACTTAATTCATTTTAGATTTCAATTCGCAAGGTAAGTGCATATACTAGATTTCATACAGGAAATTCGTGTGATGTATGCTTAAAAAGTCGAGTGAAGATACTGAAAGTCAAAATCACATTTAAAAAAAAAACGTGTGATCACCTAGCTTCGTAAAGTTTGTCTTGCAATAATGTAGCAGGGTCAGTGTCTAGATGTATATTTAAACTTATATATCACTAATCAATGTATAAACATCACACAAAAAACTTTAAAGACAATACTGTAACAAAAAATAACCGGGCTTAAGCAAGCTAAAACATAATACATTCTATCTGAACAATCTCATACGCAAATATTCAGTTTTCAGAACGCTAAAGTACGATTGAAAAGGAATATATACCTTAAATCAACTTCCATTTCCACGTAACGGATTACGACAAAACTAGAAGAGAAAGACAAAAGTAGACCAAAAAAGACAGTGCAAGCGCAAATAGTAGTAGTTATTTGGGGCCTTTAGCTACTTTCAACTGCAACTTATTTTAACTCAAGCAACCTTAAGACAGGGCTTCTATTAGCTAATTTTATAATTAATAAAACAATTAATGTTTGAAAATACTTCATTAACATACTAATTAACAAAAAAATTAACTTAACTCTGAATTTTTCGTTGAAACTCTGTAATCTGCTATAAAATAGCTTGCATAATATATAAAAAATACTCTTACGACATGCAGAAAGCTTAACATACTTAAAGCTTAACCTCGAATGTCAACAACTGAAAAAAAAAAATTGAAAAGCGGTAATATGCCAGAAAATGGAGTATAGAATATAGGGAAATTATCCTTTTCTTCATTCATCAAGTTTACATGCCTAAATTATTATTTTCCAGTGAAGATGCAATCGAAGACAAACAAATTGAGTCTGGCAGGACGTGTCCGCCGCTCACCTGTCCCGGCACAGGCCGCTCCTGAGTCCAGCACTCTACCGTCGCCACCACCACTATCACCATTGATAGACGACGGGGCAGCTGCGTGGCTTGATGCGGCTAATGCGGGGGACTTCATCATCCCACCTCCGCCAGGTTTCGGAGATGTTGAGAATTTCAGCGTCGTCCAAAATAACGACAGGGAGGATACACCCATGGAGGGAATTTGTACATGCGCTAACTGCGGGTACAAGACCGCGCTCATCGAGTTGCTTCAGTCATTCCAAGGTAAGTCTTTCACTTCTTTTAACATTAATATTGATGCAATTTATTCCCATGTCTTCTACTAGAAGACTGCCTGCTTGATTGTCACAGATGCTAACAATGTGATGCTCCTATTGTTACAGATCTTGAACCTCTACACCCCGAGCCAGAGCCTCAGGCGAATGAGGCTTTGAGAAAAGGTGTCAAGAGACTTCGTGAAGCAGAAGAGGAGCGTGGTTCTGAAGAAGCAACGTGCAGCAGCCAACCCTCCCGCAAATTAAACCATCAGGTGTACGCAGCACATGTTAACGGACCCGCGGCAACAACATCCAGACCAGACCAGACAATTGATTCATCCTCACCATCACCGGCAAAAAGGGTATGTCGAAATGATTATGATGACCTAGAATGTAGGGTAATAGAGTCTGCATTCAAAGGTCGTATTTTCAATAGTAAAATTGAAAATACGGCTGGGATAATCGACCCCAGCGAGTTTCTCGAGGCATGCAGGGGTCTTGTTATTAAGGAAATCGAGTCCACTCTAAAGAAGAGTATGTCTGGGATAAAGATGAGTTGTTCATTGAACGTCTCATACTTAATCCAGACACCTGATCATGAAAAAGTGGAATCGATATTTCTCAATTCCAAGACAAAGGAGATCCAGCAATCATCTAACCTCGATGTCATCTTTCGTGCAATGAAACATGAAATTTTAGAAAATCTAGCCTGTTTTGAAGGCCAATCTAGTTCAAAGACACTGTTCGCAATTCACTCGCTGATAAATAGCGCAGCAAACTATAATCCCCTTCGTGCTTCAGGATACATAGAGTTGCCAGCATGCATCAAGCGAAAGAGGGCAGTAGTTAATATTCAGAATGACGATCATTTCTGTTTCGCTTGGTGCATGCTAGCTTCCAGATACCCTGCACAACATAATAGCCAACGACCATCATCATATCCTAGAGAACTGCTTCTTAAGGAATTCAATTATGATGGAATTACTTTCCCGTTTTCCCTCGATCAGATTGAACGCTTTGAGGAGCAGAATCCAGATGTATCTATAGCTGTATTTGCTCTGAATGCCAACGACTCAGTGGAGTCCATTCGCAAACCATCTGAGAGGAAGGCTAGACAAGTAAACCTCTTAATGGTTGAAGAGGATGACAAGTCTCACTACTGCCTCATCACCAACTTATCGAGGCTTATTAGAAGTCAGATAACATGTTCTCGCAGAAAAATGTGGCTATGTGAGGCATGCATGACAAGGTGTTCTAATGAGGATGCCTTGAGAGTGCATAAACTGAAATGCAATAAATGCCAGATCCTCAAAATGCCAAAGCAGGATGAGGTTCTGGAATTTAATGCATATTCAAAGTGTGCCCCTGTACCTTTTGTGATTTATGCAGATATCGAATCTGTTTTGAGGAAGGTCCACTCATGTGAACCCTCTGACGCAGAGAGCTGGACCCGAACCATACAGGAACATGAAGCGATATCGATAGCGTTGAAGGTTATATGTAGACATGATCAGTCCTTGTCGAGATTTAAGCTCTTCAGAGGTGACAATGCACTCAATGACTTCTTCAGCGAACTTAGAAAGATTGCTGATGAAGTCATTGAGATATATGGGCGAATACAGCCCATGCATATGTCGCCTCAGGATGTCCTGGATTTCAACAATGCTAATCACTGTCACATATGCAGGAGAGATTTTGCTATAGATGATGTTAGGGTGAGGGACCATTGTCATATCACTGGAGCATATCTTGGAGCGGCTCATAACGCTTGCAATTTGAATAGAAAATTGCCGAATTTTATTCCAATTTTCTTTCATTGCTTAAGCAATTATGACAGTCACTTCTTGATCAGGCACATGGCATATGATAAGGCTCCTATTTCCTGTATAGCACAATCATCTGAACGTTATCTGGCATTTACTAAATGGTACAAGGGCATTAATTTCAGGTTTCTCGACAGCTACAAGTTTCTCGATGACAAGTTATCTAGCTTGGCAGACATGCTAAGCGCTGATGACTTCAAGGTCACTAATGCCGAGTATTCTAATCCAGAACATCTGGAACTAATGAAGTGTAAGGGCATATTCCCCTATACATATCTGGACACCATCGAGAAGCTCCAAGAAGAGGAGCTCCCGCCGATAGAGCTTTTCGATGGTGTCACAGAGGAGGAATATGCTCATGCACTTAAGGTATGGAGCACATTCAACATAAAGAATCTCGGGGAATATAGTGACCTTTACCTAAAGACCGATACTCTGCTTTTAGCAGATGTATTCGAGAAGTTTAGAGACTTGTCGCTGGGGATGTATAACCTGGACCCAGCATGGTACTATACTCTGCCATCACTAGCCTTCGACGCCATGCTTAAGACAACGAAAGCAAGGCTCCAGCTAATAAGCGATCCCAGCATGTTAGAATTTTTCGAGGAAGGTATTCGCGGCGGGCTTTGCACGGTATCAAAGCGGTACTCCAAAGCTAACCACGAATACCTTGCAGACTACAAATCTGAGGAACCTCGAAACTTTTTATCATACTGGGACATCAACAACTTGTACGGCAAGAGCATGGCGTCCCCAATGCCGTATGGGAACCTCAGATGGCTTGATAGGGATGAAATAGACACCATTGACTTCGCTGCGATCCCTGAGGACTCCAAGACAGGATATGTCCTAGAGGTGGATTTGGAGTATCCTGACCATCTCCATGATGCACACAATGATCTACCTCTCTGTCCCCGGAGTGAGATACCACCCGGCAGCCAATACAAGAAACTGATTGCAAGTCTCGAGAACAAAAGCAAATATGTCTTGCATTATAAAATCTTGCAACAGTGCATAGATCTGGGGCTGCTATTGAGACATATTCATCGGGTGGTATCGTATGACCAAGATGAATGGCTTAAGGTCTATATTGACCTTAACGCCGAGAAGCGAGCCAGGGAAACTTCCAAGTTTGGTCAAAACCTCTGGAAGAAAATGAACAACGCTGTGTACGGTAAGTTCATTGAAAATGTTCGCAAGTACAGAGATTTCCGTATTGTACCTACCTGGGAGCAAGCACGGAAATTGACGGCTCGTCCAACATATGTATGTAGCCACATTTTTGATGAAAACTTAGTCGGCATAGAGTTGGCTCGAGAGGAGATCCTCATGAACAAACCAATCTATATTGGCCATGCAATTCTCGATCTTTCAAAATTTATTATGTATGATTTTTTTTATAAAGTAATGAAACCCCAACTGAATGACCTGGTCCTGAATTATATGGATACAGATTCATTCATTTTCGAAACATCTACAGACATTTACAAATTCATGAAAACCAATCCCCAGCATTTTGATACATCAAATTATAAGCAGAATAATGTATATGACATAAAGCAGGCCAACAAGAAAGTGATTGGGTTGTTTAAAGATGAGCTGGGTGGCATGGTGATGACTGAGTACGTTGGACTTAGGGCAAAGCTCTACAGCTATAAATATAACAACAGCACCATCATGAAAGCAAAGGGGATTACCAAAGGTGGAATGCGAGCAATCACCTTTGAGAAATATTTCGAGTGTCTAAAAGATTTAAATAAAAAATTTTTGGCTAAACAAATTTGCTTCAGGAGTACAAAACATAAAGTCTCGACTGTGGAAATTAACAAAATTGCATTGCATGGAGGAGACACGAAGCGCAAGATGATTGATGGCTCTCATGCAACTCTCGCGTGGGGCCATTATTCACTTAGGGCCTCGTAATCCATTCCGACTTCCCTGGATGTCACATCCCCATCTCATGTATTATATTGTATATAGATTATTTATTGACTAATTTATTAATTGTATATATTGTATTTATTTATTTTTACTGTTTTTTTAATTATTTTATATAATACAATGTTAATGGCACATTGTTGAGTTAAATGTATCAAAGGAGGAAATCAAATTACTGTAAATAAAACACGAGGTACTGCATTTAAGACTCTTTATTTCAGTATTAGCTACAATAAATCCTTTCCATCAATCCATTGGCTATTAGGGAATCCATACCATTTCACTAGAATCCTCTCTCCTTGCCTACGCAAAATCTTCTCCACTAAATAAGTGTTAGGGAATAGTGTAGAATGTAGTTCATGTCCATAAAATGCTCCTTTTATATGATCTCCATCATTATCCTTTATGATGTATGTGGTAGGATTGGTTCGTTTCACATGAGCCACCTGGAAAATTTCAACACTCCAGTTGGGTTCAAAACCCTTTTCGAAATGTCCTTTATTCTTAGATATCCTCACATAATCGCCGACACTAAACCTCCTTGCACTCCTCTTCTCTCTTTTGGGATGGTTATACTTGTAAACAGTCAGAAGAAGGTCATTGTTCCTCACTTCACTGGGTTTCATTTTGATGGTTGAGTGGTAAGTGTCATTGTACACTGCAACGATTTTAGGTAGAAGATCTAGCCACTTATATGATCCTTGAGCTAGAAAGTCCCGATACATCATATTCTTTAAAGTTCTGATTAAACGCTCAACAGCTGCAGCCTTCACATTAGTATAGGCACTGTAGTGATTGATATTATACTTTGCCATTAGATTTTTAAAGTGCTTGTTATAAAATTCTTTTCCGTTGTCACTCTGTATATTCTTGGGTGGCGTTTCCATGTCCTTTAGTATATCTTCCATGGCCATTGCAACCTGTAGTCCTGACTTGTCCTTTAATGGCCTTGCATAGGCCATTTTAGAGTAGAAGTTGACTGCAATCAGGATATATTTGAAATTCTTGTTGAGATTTGCATGGCGGATCATCTCAACCAAGTCGATTTGCATCAGATCATGCAGACCTTTGCTAACGATCTTCCGACGCAAGAAGTTTCTTCGGGCGGGAGCATGGAGCTCTCTTGCTATATCTTGCTTCACCGTCATGCTATAATCCTAGCCGATTTCAGTTCTTGAATAATTTCTTCAATTTCTTGTGTATGATTATTATTTCCGGCGTCTCTGGATGCAATGAGAAGCCTCATGCGATTCACCAGGTCGTTAGGGTCGTTCCAGTAGATGTATTCTTGCCTCGTATCAGGGCGATGCTCCTTCCACTGCAAACCTAAACCCTTGTGTTTCGTTACTAGAGGGCGTATAATGCTTTTATACTTGTAGGAATTGCCTGATCTCAGCTGCCCGTGCTTGCTGAAGTTTCTTCGATGAACATGTGTTGCTTTCAATATTCTGCTATATGTATCCAGATCCCCTTCTGTATATACATGCATTTCAGGTATCCTCTTGAAGATGAGTTCACTCAATCCAGGTGTCACCTCGTACGTTTCATCACCTACTCGTACTTTTTTGTTGAGGAAGTCAATGATCTTGTTCCCCAGCATATAGCTTCCATCTTCGTATCTCACACCGTAGGCATTATCTATTTCATTCTTATCATTCCTTCGAACTTTCTGCAGGAATCTTAAGATATTCTCATCTTTCTCCTCTTTAAGTGGATCACTCTTTTTCTGACTCTCCTCATTGTTTGAAGTAACACTATTGTTTTTCTGAATTTGTAGTATATCATGTAACGGTTCTGCTACTGGCTGAAGAGCTTCACTCATTACTCTCTGGGTCTCAAACTTTTGTCCTTTTAGTGCACGTAACTTTTCCCTTATAGCCTTTGTATGCCTGGCTACAGATTCTTTAAGTCTTATGCTCTCGCTGTCCATCTTGAAATGATCTTGAATTTTGTTATTCACCTCAATATATAGCTGTTCTATTCTGTTGGCCTCAGTTTATATGCTATACTCATTTCGATATTTAGAATATGGCCATCTTTTGCTCGATTGGCCGGAGCAGTAAAGGTGAGTGTATCTCCATTTGCAATAGGAGTAGGGAAGGTTCTGACTATGTTATTGTTTATAGCAAATAATGTATCTGCTCTTACAAAAGGAGGAGTTGACGATGTCATATAGCATGCAACGACCTCTCCGTTTACAGGTGCTCTGTAGTATTCGAGACCCGATGTTAATGTGTATCTTAGTGAATTTCCTCTGAAAGGCTTCGTCTGCAGGCTAAAAACGTGGTGACCTTTCATTTGATCTAATAGCGCATTTATAACATTCACTTGTGATTTAAGAATATTCACATTATTCATAGCTATTGTCAAGTGCTTATCCATGGAACTCTGTTGGTTCGCCATAGTTTCCATATGTTTCACTACTGTTTCGGTGATATCATTTCCAATAGAGGCTAGTCTCCTGTTTAGAGCTTGCTGTGCTTCATTGTGCTTTTTACCAATAATATGTTTAACAAACTTTTTACTAGCTGCATCACTGTCATCGATGGGATCTGCTATCTCTCTTATTCTTCTTTTTTGAAAGGAAGCGTTCCCATCTGAATCAATCGCTGGTGTTCTTGCATTAACATAGTCTGATACATATTTCCTATTCGGTACATCGTAGTCCTCCTGAGGTGATAATATTATCTTCATTCTTATTGTATCTAGAATAATGTTGTTTCCAGCGTCTCGTTTAAGTGCATGTTTGTCCAGGTATTTCATTAGAGACTCATATTGCCCATCTAACGATTTCTGGATGTGATTCCTTATCATAGTTTCAAGTTCACCCATACGCTGATATGCCACTTTTTCGGTGAATTCCTGCATTCGGTTTTCGGTAGAAGTCGTAAGGGTGTCAACATAACCTTTAGTGCTTGCGTCATTGTCTTCCTCGGGATCATGAACAATGCATAGTCTTTTGTTTTTAAATTGATAGTTTCCTTTTCCATCTCGGTTTGTGATGAATTGATGAAGTGCTCTTTTAACTGGAGCAGTCCTCTCTGAACCGAACCTGTCAATACTCATTTCGATCTATGAATGATCCTTTTCTTTCTTTTCTACTTTAATATATACATCGAAACCGTTCCTATATCGACCCTCATTCATAGGGAATTCAGGAACTATCACTACAAATGGTCTTCCTTCCGAGACACTTTCCCAAACACCCTTGCACAGTTCTTTAAATTCAGTATATGACATGTCAGTGTTCACATAATCCTCATATATATGTTTCAAGTTTAAATTATCCTGCTTGAAGAGAATAATCATGTTCGTGTTGTCTCTTATTAGATGTTTAGGCACTTTAGCATACGACTGTGCTAAATATATAGAGTCCACATTACGGTGTCTGCCCATGCTGTAAAAAGAGGCGATCTTCCCCTGCTTTTCAGTGATTACGTCATCAAATATAAATATGGAGTTTTCTTTAACTTCAGAGGGATGTAAGACACTTTCTCCATCTTCATATGTGTTCACTTCTATCCCTTCAATGTTTTCGAGTAGATTGATGAGATATTGATACTTTGGCTGGTAAAGGGACTTTGAATAGATGTACAAGTTTTCAAAACGTAAACCATTCACATGAAGCAGCATATTCAGTAATACATTAGTTTTTCCGGCGCTTGAGCTGCCTAGAATAAGAGCTCTGACATTAGAGGGAAATAACTTTCCGTGTCGATTGCATCTAAAATCACTTTCGAAGTCTAGCACCTGAATGGGCAGGGAGCAATCTTGCTTCACGAGCTCCATCTTAATAACTAAATATAAAAAAGCATGCTTAGTGTATATATACATATATACCAGGTGAGCCTGGATTTCAGTTTGTAGCTTGAGAGTATAAAAGTCCAATACTATTTTAAAGTCAGCTAGTCTATCATGGGAGCTAGGAGGATCAAGATCTCCAGAGGCTCTGGGTTAATTAACTCTCTTATTAATTGGCTACCCTTTGAAGCACATTTACCGGGCTACAGATATTGCGGTCCGGGTACGAAGTTGGAAAAACGCCTACAGAGAGGAGACCCCGGAATTAACCCATTAGACGAAGCCTGTAAGCAGCACGACATCGCCTACGCTGAGCACAGGGACTCTGCTACGAGAAATATAGCCGATAAGATCTTAGCCGAGAAGGCGTGGAAAAGAGTACAGGCATCAGACGCTACTTTAGGAGAAAAGTTGGCCGCCAGGCTAGTTACAGCAATTATGAAGGGCAAGGTGGCTGTAGGTGCTGGCTCCAGGAAGAAAAAGCATGGAGGATTTCTGCCTCTCATTCCTATTATTGCAGCCCTAGGTGCTGCAGCTGGAGGAGCAGCTCAAATCGCCACAGCAGTGAATAAGAAAAAGGCTGCAGATAAACAGCTTGCAGAAATGGCAAGACATAACAGAGAGATAGAAGCAAAAGGAAAAGGTCTTCAAGTGAAGAAGAATAAGACGAGAAATGTCAAAAAGAAGAGACGCAACAGCAAGAATGGAAATTCAAAAAACTCTGGAAGAGGACTGTACTTGTCCCGGAAAAAGCCTTGAGTAACATTGATCTCGACATGTATGCTAGACGTTTAAAGATTCCGCATTTTAGAGGTGTATATATGATTGATGAGTTGCCTACAAAGCCTCATCACCATGAGAGGATTATCGTCAATCTCGATTCTTCAGAGAATGAAGGTACCCATTGGGTTGCTGTAAGGAAGGAGGGTATCATTGCATTTTATTTCGATAGCTTTGGGAACCTAAAGCCTCCTAAAGAGATAGAAAGGTATCTCAGAGGTGTTAGGTTAATGTATAATACTGAGAGGTTTCAGAGTTTTAGCTCAGTCATCTGTGGGCACTTGTGCTTACAATTTCTATCACAATGAGTTACACTATTGCCGTTAGCGGTAATGAATCTGTTCTGACAACACACCTGAATCCTCCTCTGAGGATCGATCCTAAAGGATATTATGAGATCGCTCTTTTGAATTTTGAAACCTTCTATTCTATTCCCAATGTGGATCATAGCAATAATCAGTTTCATTACATTTACAATGACAATCTTAAAGTCATTGATATACCTCATGGAACTTATGAGATTACTGATATTAATGCATACATCAAAGATAAGCTTCAATTGGATGAGGATGTCTTCTTTATTCGGCCTAATAATAATACAATGAAGGCTGAAATTAAATGTCCTTTTCCTATGGATTTTTCAAGGGAATGCTCTATTGGATCCCTTCTAGGCTTCAGTGAAAGCAAAGTCATTCCTGCTAATCAAGTGACTGAATCTGATTTCCTAGTAAACATATTTAAGGTGAGCATAATACGAATCGAGTGCAGTATTGCAACAGGCTCTTTCATCGACGGTAAAAGCGGACACTCGATCTATGAGTTTTTCCCTTCTGTTCCGCCAGGATATCATATTTCGCAAGAGCCTTCAAATCCCATTTACCTGCCTATCATAGACACTAACTTTATCGATCAAATCACTCTTCGAGTAGTCGACCAGAACGGTCATCCCATCAACTTTAGAAACGAGGATATAAGCATAAGACTTCACATACGTCGTAATGGGAATAGATTTTAGCAGAAGACGCCTACGAGGATATAATAAGCCTGCGCATCGTCGTATACATCATACTCTACCTGCGACACTCAGTGTGTTAACATCGAGCAATAGGAGGTTCCTTGAAGCATTGGGCTTCAGAATTCTGTGATGGACATCTTCAATGTGACGGAAACACCTACATTTGAGGACAAGATTGCTAAAGAAGAGGAGCATGTGTTTTTACCGTATAATACATCGGCTCTGGATGCGAATGATGAAATTAGAATCCCTTGTCAAGCTGAAGATTTATATACTCTACCTAACCGGAGTTATCTCTACATTGAGGGATCTGTTACTAAACCTAATGGAACAACTACTACAGCAAGGCTCACCAATAATGCTATTGCATTTATGTTTGACGAGATTCGATTGGACATGAATGGATCGACTATAGACAGAACAAGAAATCCAGGGATTACATCAACTATGCGCAACTATGCTGCACTCAACTCTATGGAATCCAACCGTTTACTCAATGCTGGATGGTGCTACCCTGGAGAAGATGTGGATATTGTGCATCCTGCAAGTGGAGCATTCAACGCTATAGTACCGCTGTCAATGCTTCTGGGATTTCCAGATGATCACAAGGACCTCATACTCAACAGCAAGTTTGAGCTGGTCCTCATTCGATCAAAGGACTCTAAAAACTGTATTCTGGCAACCGAAGGAGAAGAAAATGCTATTGTTAAACTTACACGTATCGAGTGGCGGATGCCTATAATACGCCTTTCTGATGGTGAAAAGGTGGAGATCCTTAAGATTGTCAAGTCAGACAGGCCATTACACATAGCCTTTCGAAGTATGGATCTGCATACTCAACCTGCGGTACCTCAAACTAGATCATTTACATGGAACGTTGCAACAACATCGAGACCCGAAAAACCAAGATTTGTTATTGTGGGAGCGCAGACTTCGAGAGTAAATAATGCAACTAAAGACTGTTCCGAGTTTGATCATTGCAACATAACCAATTTGAGACTGTACCTCAATAGTGAATGTTATCCCTACCATGATATGAACTTGGACTTTGGAAACTCTAGATTTGCCTCGTTATATGAAATGTATTCAAAGTTCCAAAGCTCCTATTATTCGAGAGAGAATTACCCCTTATTGAGGAGAAAAGATTTTCTTAAACATGCACCGATATTTGTCATTGACTGCTCACATCAGCCTGAGGAGGTTGTAAATGGAGCTGTCAATATTAGACTGGAAATTCAAACTAGTGCAAATATTCCTGCACAGACATCTTTGTATTGCTTGATAATTCATGACAAAGTATTTACATACAAGCCCCTGTCTCATGTGATGCAGTCTTTAATTTAAATGTAGTTATTTTATGCTTGATATAAGGAAGTGTAAGGGGGGATTTTCGTGAATAAAAGCAAGTTATAAAAGATATATTTACTTCTTTATTTTCTTATTATACATTTCCAGCGCCTTCTGCCTCCAGCTCCTTGTCCCTACATATGTGTCTGCATTTACAATACATAGGTTCTGCAGATGTCTATCTATATAGGATTCGAGTCTTTTTATTAGTGATAGTACATCATAATTCAAATGAATTTCACCGTAATTTAAAGACGTATTAAAAAGTGTAATTTTTCCACTTTCCATAAACACCGTGATATTATAGGAGAATACAACATGTTCACTGTACTCTCTGTTCGGGCACTTATTCACTTTCAGATATGTTTCGAATTCTGCGAGACTTTTTTGAATTATCTGCCAATCATATTTTGTCATATACACGAAATTATTATTGTCTGTTTCTTTTATGAGGAGCACTGGGGTTTCATAATACAATCCTATATTGACACTACTGCTTCTTGAGGTGTAGCCGCCTTGGAGCACGAGTGCGGGTGCTTGCATCTCTCTTCGGGGTGTTAGCGCAGGTAATTCGCTCTTCCAATAGCGCCAACCTCCTATGGAGATCTTCAAAGGTTTTATTGTTCTTCCTCCTGGTGGGCTTCTTAGTAGCGGACCTGAAACATTACATATTGCCTCTATTAGAAAAATCATTTTTTTAAATAAATTCGCAGGTCTCCTGAAAGGAATTGCACATGTTAGACACCATGAATGGGAGCGATGTAGTTTTATTTAAAGCATGCGTTTTCTTTCATAGATTTGAAATTAATACTCACTGTATTGCTTTGTGTAATTCTGCTCGTTTCCTGGGTGAATGTTCAGGAGTCACCTGGAGCATATCGCCATCTACTTGCAGATTGATTGGCCTCTCTTGGTCATCCAAAGTCATCAAAAGCTGCGGTACATTCGGGAAATCTACTTCATCTATGTCCTCTGTAGGAATAGGCGTTGTCTGACGATTTCTGGAACAATTTTAATTATTATTTTAAATATTAGATATTCTACAACCCCCGTGCAGGGTAAGAGCATCTAGATATTTTTCAATGCCACTTACCTTAAGCTTCCCCGCCTGAGTAAGAATACAGCGCAGTTTTCATCACACAGGAAGTACGACTTCATTTGATCGTGCACCTCTGGCTTCTCGCATAGGGTTGCATGCGTATCACCATTACAAAATTCAGAATGATGTTGGAGTGCATGGGTGGTTACAAGGACATCGACATCATTCACGCCTCTGTGTTGTTCCTCATCTGCATCCCCTCCTCTGGAAGAACGAACATATTTCAAATTCGTTACTTTCTTTAAAGATTAGAATGTAGCATAGTATTTCCTAGAAAGGAATAAAAAATAGGGTCTACTTACAGGTACCTTCTTCTGTAGACTGGGCAGTTCTCTGTGCATATTTCTCTTGAAGACATCTGGTCATGATATGAGGGCATGTTACAGACAATTGAATGTATGAACCCATTGCACTCCTCCTTGTGGTAGTAGGTGTAGTGGTACGCTTCCTCTCCACACTCGCTCCAAAAATCTTCCATTCCTGCCATACTAATAACGTGCAGATTGAGAAACTCTTTCTACAAAAACCTTCAAATAATACTTTCAGGGTGCTAGGCCTGAGACCTTATATAGCAGTGGTATAATGGCGGGGGGATAATTGCAGAAGGATAGGGCGGCGCATGCGCGGTCATAGGGTTTGAGGGCGGAGCTTGAAGCGAAGAATAGCCGTCTATTAGCTTTCACGGATGCGGTCCATTAATTTTCAAATTTGCAACTGTACCGGATTTGAAAGATTTATTAGACAACATGGGAAAGCGGTGTAGCAATGGTTCTCACGGTCGGTGAATCATGTTTCATCCTTAAAGTAATTACCTCCCCACCCCCCAGTCTGTACTTTCCTTGAGGAGGGATTTAGGTCGGGTCTTGCACGAAAGACCAATTGAACCAATTAAAGATCCTTCCAATACCAAACATCACGTGACCTGTGCTTAAAGGAACATGTTATTTAGGTCGGCTTTGCACGAAACACCAATTGAAACAATTAAAGACCCTTCCAATACCAAACATCACGTGACCTGTGCTAGAAGGAACATGTTATTTAGGTCGGCTTTGCACGAAACACCAATTAAACCCAATTAAAATCAATTAAACCCAATTAAAGACATGTTACTTGTGTCGGTATTGTGCTTAAAGGAACAATTACCAACTACTGTCGATGGTCATCCAATACAATATGTGTATTTTCTTCACAATTTCTGGCGCGGTCACCTCATTTGGTCGACCACTGTGATGTTCGTCTTGGCAGTTCGTACGGCCTCGCTTAAACTCTGCCACTCAATATCTTATTGTTGTAAACAAAGGAGCAGACTCCCCCAGAGTAGAATCTAGCTCAGCTTTAATATAAGACCTTTCGAATGAAAGTATTGTATCACGTAACCATGACCAGTTTTATCCATGTTTACAAATTCGCCGAGAGAGTTCACTATTGATGGCGGCCAAACAATTACTAAACAACGTATCATCTTCAAACTTAGGCTTTATAAGGTTGCTACTTTGTACCATAGTCATTTGGTTGAAACAACCGCTATATATACGTTAGGTCAGATACTTCTGGGACTGCCCTCGTATATAAGATTATACAAAATTCCCTCCGAATGAAGAGAGCTTCACAGGCTATTCCCACAAAATTTAAGACATACATTTTATTTTCATGTAAGAATGTTTTAAATATATAGTATTTTCATAGACATCTGATAGCCATTTTTGTGAATTGAAGTAGTTATTTTGTTGTATTTCGTTATTTTTAGCACCACGCTTTGGGAGCCAATTTGAAGTAGGTTGTTGTTTCACGTATGGAAAGCCAATTTGAAGTAGGAGTTGTGTTGTATTTCAACTGTTGGGGAGCCGAACTTGAAGTAGTTGCAACCGCACGTATGGTACCCGGTAGCCTTCGCCCCAAATTTAAAAATATTAACTTTATAATTTGAATGTTTCTTTAAATATTATATATTTATGTTTGCCTCGGCTGCGTCAGTATTATTGTTAGAGACACGGATTTCTTTGCAGGTAGTAGTGCGGCTAAGAATGTAGGCTTACACAGATTATAATTTTTACTTCACTACATTTATTAATTCTTGACACAATTTAAATAACACTTCACTGATATAGAGAGCTGTGAGATTCTTTTTTTAATTACTTGCACTTTTTAACACGTAAACAATTTTTGTCTCATACTGAATACGTATTAAATTTCTCGAGGACGCATCTCGCGTCCGCTTAGGAACACTGTCTACAACCAACTGAACTCTGAATTTGTATATTTTGCTATATTTAAGTATCTGATTGGCTAATCCTACTCCAATAGAATACCTTCATTTAACTAAAGCTTTTTCTGGTTGCTGATTGGCTATTTAATAAACTGTCTCAAAATTTACATTATTGTTGCTCCAATAATGACTAGTAGTATTGTTACACTTTCTTACTCATTATTGCCTCAAGGATACCTCATTGTTAGCAACTTTTAACCTATTATTCTCACGGATCCTACATTATTAAATTACTAATACATTCAGGTAACATTATTACATGTATACAATAATATAAACATATACAATGATTGTAATACACACTTTTTATATATTGTTGCATACACATATTGCTTTAAGGTGGGCTGTTATTATATTTTATATTATATAATTTGACTTAAATCATTTAAGTATTAAAATACTGCCTCAGAATATAAATATAAACGAAACACTTTTCATGTAAGGGTTGTTTGGGATGGGGTCCTCTTGTAAATCTTAGTGTCGCATCTCTGCAAGACGCTGAACTTGAGTTATGCTGTTCACTACACACACAGACGTTGTTCTAATGTGCTGTTTCTTAATTCAGGGGTCTCAAAACATCCATTTCCGTTGAAATCTCGGTATGGTGTATTTTTGTGGAATGCAATACTGTCTTCCTCTGCTTACTATAGGTAAGTTGTAGAGAAAGTAAAGGGTATAAACATATTTGAGTGGAGTCTAAGAAGCACAGTGATTGTAACAAGAGGTTCTGGAACGCAAGGCCAAGTTGCTTCCCTACTTGACCTGTAGAGGGGTGTGGCACCCTCATCGCCCAGCACACTTCTCTCTCAACTGCAAGTGCTGATTGTTAAAATCAAACTATCTGCGTGGTTCTCTCCATTATTACAAACATCTGCTTGTATAAGCCTTTATTCTGTTTTATCAATAGAAACTGAAAGCTTTTTTATTTGTTGTTACTGCATTAGGTTGTTTTCTCGTTTCATTTTTAATTAAAATTAAAAGCCTTCTTAAACAAAGGTGTTCTGAACTCATACTAAGTAGGTAGGAAATTGGCCAAGATACTTAGAATCAAGCTAAACCTTTGCGAGGCTAAAACAAAGGCTTTGTGCACAAAGTCCAATATTTTGAAAAGATAAGCGGGAATTATAAGGAAATTTCAAAATTTTGGGAGAGAAGTTAATCGTAAACAATCCGAGCCAGATGGCTGACATTCACTGGTTGGCAGGGCGATATTATTATTATTGCATAAGGTGACTCTTATTAAATGCATACATTATAACCCACTCTTGCAGTTGCTGACTCTATTGGGGCCACTGTATACAAAATATTTACTCACTGTTTCCACAGAATCTCTTCATCTTACTAAATGTTTACTTTCTCCACTAAGTATAGTAAGTAGGGGAAGTATTAGTACATTCCACCCAAAAATTCGATATCAGGGTTTCATCGGAAATACATGTTTTGAGACCCATGAGTTTTAAAAAGCATTTTGTTAAAAAGGTCCGTATGTGTGGTGTCTGTCTGTGTGTGAACAGTATAAATCAAAAACCACAAGTGAGATAAATACCAAACTTGGTATTTAAGTTCGTATCTTCCAAGGGTATGACACGAAAATTTTCAAAAAAAGGTCACTCCACCCTAAAGATTTTTTGAAATTTTGAATTTTCTAAAAAAATGGCCGTAATAATTTTAATTAAATATCGTATACTAAACATATTTACATGAAAGTAATATATATACATATATCTTGAATTTTCTGGTAATACTCTGCAAAGTCCTCCTCATCCGAGAGAATTTTTTTTTTAAGTTTTACTTAGGGTCGCTTTAACCTTGCTAGGTTTCATCAGGACCCTCCATGTACAGTTGTTTACATTATTGCATTACAGTATAATACTTACATATTATGTATACATATACAGGTTACAATATGGTATGTATTGATGCATATTAATTAATTTAAGAAAAATAATTACTTTCCGGATGAAAGCTGCATCATTGAGTGCTGCAGAAATATTTCTGGGCATACCAAACTGACTACGTTTATTTTCAAATTTTGGACATGTTAGTATAATATGTACTACTGTTAATGCTGTTATATAATCTTGCCTTGTATAAGTGGTAAACGTTAAGTAATCAACGAAAACGTACTACAACACAATATACATCTCTTTAAAGCACACAATTTATTTGAAATAACTTTTCATTGGCATCAGCCATCTCCGAGATATCCGTTGTTAGCGGTTTCATTCTTCAATACTTGGTCATTTTTTTAAACATTCAGTTGTTTCTCGCGATGTCATGGAAACAGTATGTAATTTTAAGGCCAGCATATAGCGTTCAGTTGTTGAACATTTGACTATCGCTGTTCTCTTTGTATCTATAACGAAATGTGTCATGTAGCTATTTCTGCAAAGGTTTATTTGGATTGAAATGTAGTCAATAGGATCCAAAGTTTCGTAAGAATAATTTGTATACCCACTATGTAGCAATAGAGAGTAGGGTAAATGATGTGAATGTAACACGCCAGATTTTTTATTAATTTTTGTTTTATTTTTCTTAAATAAATACCCCTCTCCTTAAAACCCTTATATGATTTTAATTTTGAAAACTGTTTAGCCCCCTATATAATTATTGGTAAGTTAGTACATTTCTCAGAGCTTTTATTTTATTAATTTAGTTTCTTTACATTCAATAATTGAATTGAACCTCTTCCATCTCTTAAACCTTTCAATTTTACTACCCCTGTTCCTGAAATGCCTTCCCTCACAGCTTTATTTGCTTTTTCCACTTAATTTTCCCTTTCCCATTCTAATTGTAACTCCCTGTAAATGTTCAGCGATTTTTTTTATACTACCATCCTAAATTTCCGTGCTATAAGTACTCCTCTTTTTGTACCACGAATTTCCTTTCATGTTTCAGGTGAGTCCTGGACTGTGCATTTGCGGGCGGTGTCGGACAGATATCACAGATGTTTGCTCCTTGGAAGCTTCTTTCGGCTCTACCAAATGGCAGCCTTTTTTGAGCCACCTCAGTTGGGTGGAGTCCTCCCCGGTTCCGTCAAAGGGAAGCCTTCTCTGAGCAGTGCCGTTGTAACCGGGTCACCAAGTGTGTAATAGTTTGGGACATCTGCGCATCTCTGTCGACTAAGTCTGTGGCCTATGGGCTCCTACGGTTCATTTCCCGGCCATTTATTCAATCAGAAACAATTTTCATGATTTACATCATATAAAAATAATTATTAGAAACGTTATTAGTAAAGAAATAATTCTTAGAAAAGTAGAAGAAATTAGCCCAGTTTTTAAATGCCAAAGGACCCAGTTCTGAGGAAGTAATTAAACTCAACGGCATTACTTAAAATAATGAAAGAACTCTGTAAGTTTTACTTGATTTACTGCATAGGTAAAGGAAATATGGTATTCCACCTAAAAATTAAATGTCGCGATTTCACCAGAAATATATGTCTTGACGTCCACGTAACACAAAACTAAAGTATTTATGGAGAAAATTACCTCTTGCATGTGTCTGTGAACAGCATAACAGAAACGAAAATTCAGTATCTTCCAAAGACGCTACACGAAAGTTTTCAGGAAAACCTCTCAAGCCAAACTACCCTTTATATGGAAAAAAAGTTAATATTTTCTATTTTCTTAAAAATGGCTGTAATGATTTAGATTAAAATAACATATAATTAAAGCATTTAAATAAGAAACAACATTTTATCTTAAATTTTTTGGGAATACTATACTAAGCTCAAATTAAAAATTTGAAAGCAGTGCAATAAACTGTTGGGTCTAAGGGACATTTCATGTTGCCATATTAAAAAGTAACTAATGGAATAGCTTAAGTATAACAACTTGGTAAAATCCCTCGGTCAACGGACTGCGCGAGTATTCAGGAGGAATAAATCGCTCTACTTGTCTTTTGTATTTACCTACTGAGTTATCCAATGAGGTGTCATAAAGAGGAAGTGGGCTGATACACGGGTAGCAGGCGTCACGTCACTGTTGTGAACACAGCAACTTTATAGCGTAAAAAATTCTGACAATATGTTGTACATCTTGATAACTGGAAAATTTAAATCCTTATTCCATTCTGAAAGAGGTGTGTTAAAGAGCACAGTTTCGATATGATGATGACGTGTGATTGGTCTCCCTTTTAAAAAAATTAAAGCCGCTAGTTTTCTTTGTAGAACTTCAATTGAAATAATCAATCAGCGAGGAACTTTTTTCCTTGAAGAGATAGGTGGAGAGTGAAGGCAATGAAATGCCCTAAAAAGTGTGAATTAAGTTTTGGAAGATATCCCATGATAATACTGCATGTATGTAAAATGCTATCGCTGGTTGTGTGCAAACATTTGTTTTCACACACGCTGTCTTTGCGTAGCCTGTCACAGCAATCTACGAACACAGAATTTTTGTTGCAGTGTTCTTGTCTTTAGTCCTGCCCCTACAGTTGGGTGGTTAAAACAGTAGTGTGATAAGATATTTTGTGAGAGTAAAATAAAACAGGGCTAGGCGAAATTATGGAATGTGGTACTTAAGCAGTGATCAGAAGCATGCTCACCCAAGGCAGTTAGGGAGGAGAAATACATGACCAGGTGAGTTATCTCTCCCAAGGTTTTTTTTAAGTTGCTGGAATATGATTACAATTTTGTGTGCATTATGTATTTTATGTTTGAGCATGTGTTAGAAAAGTGAAAGCAATCACAAGAAGGTAGACTTTTTTATTTTCACATATGCGTTGCCTTAACCAGGCGTAACCAAATGGGCATTCTGAACATTAAGTGTTAATTATAAAACAAAACAAATGGCGCTGCATCCACTGAGTATCTAAGACATGCTTTCATAACTTTCCAAACCCACCAAAGAAGTTTAAGCAACCTCAGTTTTTAGGTTTTCTTAGTGTTTGTTCTAATACTCAAAGCAGTGCATTTGTATTCCGTGTTGCATTGCGTTAGTTTACGGCCGAGAAAGCATTTTGTCTGTAAATTAACAGAGTAAAACCTTTCCTGAGTTCCTCTCTCTATAGGGGTTCATTGTGTAAGTAATCAACTCACCCTCGTTGGTAGACAATTAGTGTGAAAGTGAATAACAATGCTACGCCCCCAGCAGGGGGTCATTACGATGCCAGTTAAGGAGTCGAATGTACCTTACATGCAATCCACATTCAGGTGTTATAACGAGATGTTCCATCGATTACCAAGGCTCGGCTCAAAATACACACCTCAAACGTTTAAAAAAAGCCTAATGTGTTACATTTACATTGCCTTCTCTATCCTCTAATTATTCTTACGAAGGTTTATATTTCCATTTACTTAATTTTAATCTAGATAAAAGTTTACAGAAATAGCTATATTACATATTTCGTTATAGATGCAAAGGGAACAACGATAGTCAAATGTTTAACAACTGGACGCTATATGCTGGTCTTAAAATTCCATACTGTTTCCACGACATCGCGAGAAACAACTGAAAATCGACGGGACTTAAAAAGACAAAGTACTGAACAAATTGAAGCATAAATGATGGCTATCTCGGAAATGGTTGACGACCCAAAAAAATTTTTTCAAATAAATTGTGTGTTTTAAGGTGATCTATATTTTTGTGCACTATATTTTCATCTATCGCTTAACGTTTTAGCAGTTATACGGGATTATATAAAATCCCTTCCGAATTTATAGACTATTCCTAAAAAATTCAAGATGTGCATTTTACTCCTCAAGTAAATATATTTAATTTACGATACTGTAATCATAATTTTAGAGCCATTTTTTTGAAAATCAAATATTTCGAAAAATGTTCCATGTAAACGTAGTTAGGGAGGGGGATTTTCGTAAAAATTCTTACAAGTATTGAACCTAAACACCAATTTGCTATTTACCAGACTTTTCGTTTTTGAGTGATGCTGACACGCACACAGAGGGACGTTTTTCTAGAAATGCTTTTTTTATTCAAGGTGCCTTAAAACAGGCATTTCTAGTGAACTCTTGGTATCTAATTTTTGGGTGTAATGCAATACCTTCTCTACCTACTAGGTACGTGCTAAATAAACTAAGTATTGTCCTTCATTGAGAAGGTGTGACAAAAATACTAAAAGAATGAAAAAATACCGTTTTGTGTCATATCGGAAATAGAAGAAAAGTAAGGTAAATGCATTACGCACGAAACTCACCCAAGTTAATAGTTATATAATTTTTTGTTGCAAAATTGGCAGTCACAGTAGTACAATGATTATTTTCAGAAATAAATTTAAAAGTATGATTCCTAGACAACATGGCCCAAAAGTAGAACTTCTAACATAGAGCACACGAGCTAAAAGCTTCATTGTGACCAACTTTCAAGTCCATTCACATGACTATAACCCTTTGTATTTGCACATGTTTAATAACTGGGCTTGATTTGGTTGGATTTTATATTTCATTGTCTTTTTATATGCTTAATTTCTCATGGCGCTCGAATTATCTGTTCACAATACAAATCTCATAACTCGTTGTATAACCTATACGTTATAGTGGTAGCTTTTGCTGATCTAAAGCGCTATTTTATCTAACCAGCATAAAGATTAAATTGCGGAAATTATGATTTCAGAAGAAACTGAAATGGAGGTGAAATTACAGAAACAGGAGAAAGAAAATTCGTCAACTTCAGCAAAAAGACTTGCATTAATCAACGGAGACAAACTTGGAAAGGCAGATCTAGAAGCAAGTTACACGATGTCTACATTTCCGAGTCCAAATTCCAACCGCAAAAGCCAAGTTGTATTAACTCGACTAGGTATTGGACAGAGCATGTAAACAAAACACAGGTAGGAGTTTGGAAATGAGTTCTTGCAGTTTCACCAGGCGCGTCAAATTCGGGGCTATTGAGGGAGGTGGGATGTTATGAAGATACAATACACTGTAAAGTAAGAGCAGTCAAGTACTGGTTGAGGCTGATGCAAAGGGGATAACTCCACACTAGGATCCAAATGTTATAAATACCAGCGAGAAAACCTGTCTCCTAAGTTTTGGGCAGCTGATTTGGAAAGGGGTTTGAGGAGAATAAGAATGGGGTCAGTATGACAAAGAGCTGAAACAAATGACAAAAACATGCAAAGTTATCAAAAGAAGACCAAGAGACTTCAACCAACAAGAAATAGAATCGGATTGTAAAATCAAACCTTCTCTAAGTCGAGGAAATGAAATAAAATTGTGAGGTAAAGAGGCATATATACTTAACTTAGGAAGAAAGAAAAGACCAGGAATGGCATGATTTAAACTGGGGGGCTGGAGGTCACAGAAAATGACTGACGATTCTGGCAGGAGAATCTACCCATTCTGCGATTTGGATGAGAACCGGGTACATATTTTGGAGGAATGTGCACTGTGGGAGAACCAGCGAACGATTAAACTCTAAGAAAAATTCTTAAGTCCCTCAAGAAAGAGATTGGCATTTTGGGAGCTACTGGTTGACCAGAGGAACTGGCAAAACATGGCAACTTCTTGGATACAGTGCGCGAAGCTAGGTCAAATTTGTTCAGTTAGACAAAGGTAATTTACCTCTATTTTCCTTTTTCTTGTTCCTTTTTGTTTTGTTTTTCTGTTGTTTATTTTGTCACCATACCTTGTATCTTAAATATACATGTACGGTCAATGACCCATGCAATAAATACTTGTGAAATAACTTCAATAATTTGAAACCAACAAAGATACCTTATCTATCTATCTGCTTATATAATGCACAAGCATCTCCTCAGACGTGACCTTCCTCCTGCATGCGACCTCTGCAGATTCAACCTCACAGTTCATTATCTTGTTACAGCCTGCCGTCGCTATGTACAACACAGGAAAGATGTGACATCCCCAACAACCTAGCAGACGCCCTAATTTCAGCACAACAAAGAACTTTAAAATTTATGAAGGCGACAACATTGTATAATAATGTATAGCTCACCTATCTAGAGAATTTAATGTTATATGTACTATTACTGTGTAAAATATTGTATTTTCATTGTAATCATGTTCTGTATTCTAAAGTAGTCGCGATATGACTTTGAAGTTGAAGCGACAATAAAGAATATATTATAATAATAATAATGATAATAATAATAATAATAATAATAATAATAATAATAAAAATAATAGAAGTACTTATCCAAAATCCCAGAAAGCAATATGATATAGCATTTAATCGGTTCATTGTGTAAGGCACAACATTCATTGTGCCTTACACATACATTCATTGAAAGTGACTGCTAGTGAATCATTAAAATATCTGACATCTCGCTTTTTTAACGTCATTTCCCTTGTTTCAAGAACGCGTTCTAAATCTGATCTTTTAGTTTCAGGAATCAATATCATGCTATTGATACTTTACAACTTCGAGCGCTTCCAAAAAGTAGCATACGCCATACGTGTTAAGTGTTTTTAACACTTGTATCATAATGTACTATTATGGTACAATAACAAACATACATCTCAAATGTTAAAAATTATGAAAATTGCCGCGTAAAGAGCATTTTTACTTTCTCTACTACGTATAGTAAGTGTGGGTAAATTCAATAGCGAGATTTCACCGGAAATATATGTTTTGAGGGCCGCTAAACAAAACAAAGTTTTAGAAAAACGTAGAAGTCACCCTCTCTCTGTTTCTCTTTCTGTGTGTGTGTATTGTATGTGCATAACTCAAAAACGTAAAGTCGGTTGTTCTTCAAAGATGCGACACGAACATTTTCAACAAAATCCACTCGAACAAAGCTGTCCTTTAATTGAAATGTTTTCAAAATTGGTTCATTTTCTGAAGAATGTCTCTAACGATTTTGATTAAAATGCCACGTATTTAAGATAATTACATGAAAAATGTTAAGCCATTGTTTTAGAAAATAAAAAATTTTGAAAAATGTACCATGTAAAGGGTGCTTTGGGATGCGGGGATTTTCTTGAAAATCTTCAAGTCGCATTCTTGGAAGATACTGGTCAAGTACCCAGTTTGGAATTTATCCGACGTTTGGTTTTTGAGTTATGCTGTTCGCAGCCATGTTTCCAAAAACTCTTAATTTGTATTCACGGATCTCAAAACATGTATTTGTAATGAAATGTCAGAATCGGTACATACGAGGGTTGACCAATAAGTAAGTTTTCCTATTTTATAAAAAAACATTACACACAATTGATCATGTTGAATCAATTTAATTTATATTGTACAACATTTTTGTTACTTTTCTACATAGTCAACATGTTTTTCCAAGCATTTTTGGGGATGTGACACAAGCTTTTTCAAGCCAGTGTTGTACCAGGTCGGGCCCTGTGCTCGCAACCAGCTGTTCACTGATTTGACTTCGTCATCGGTGTTAAAAGTGCTTACCTTTGAGTTGGAGGAACATGTGAAAATCACTTGGGGCAAGCTCCGGTGAATACGGAGGATACGAGAAAACTTCCAAGTTGATTGTTGACCCAGGCGGAGCTCAGAAGATTCAACTGGGAAGTTTTATCGCATCCTCCATATTTACCAGATCTTTTCCCAAGTGATTTTCACATGTTCCCCTGACTCAAAGGTCATCATGGAGGTAAGCACTTTAAAACCTTGACGAAGATCAATCAGAAGTGAACAGCTGGTTGCGAACACGGGGCCCGACCTGGTACAACACTGACTTGGAAAAACTTGTGGCACGTTCCAAAAAATGCTTGGAAAAACATGTTGACTATGTTAAAAAGTAACAGAAAAATTATACAATATAAATGAAATGAATTTAACATGATCAGGGGTGTGTAATGTCTTTTATAAAATAGGGAAACTTACTTATTGGACGCCCCTCGTAGTACAGAAAGCAAAAATGTATCGAGAACGTTATGTGAAGGCAACGAGATGTTCTTGCTTTTGTATTTTATATTAATTACACGAATATAGTGTAAAGATTCCGAAAAGCTTGTCACTTCAGAAGGGAGTTAATGGTCTGACACAAAAAGCTATCGACTGTGACCTCGATATCGAACCGCAATGTGCCTAGTGATTTCGGCGAGTCGGTCCGTTGCCTTTGTTCGGTTCGATGCATCAGCGTATCGAAACCAACATAGCGTAGCCCGGCGTAAAATTGTACGGCTATCAGTAAATACTAGGTCAAATCCTCTTTGGGGTTTCACCGCAATAGGTAGTGTGTTTGAATGAATTGAACCTCGTGTCATTGAAGTCATATTTAAGACCCCTTCGCGTACAAAATGGAGCAGAGAGAGTATTTTACACCAATTGAACTGATCTCTCTTTTCAAACGAAACAAATGTATTGCCTAAACCGTTAATGTTAGGAAGGCATTGACTATAATGCTGGCTGAGTCTATTGCACAATTTTACATTCTCTACTACTTTACTGCGGTAAGCAGAGGAAGTATCGTATCCCACCCAAAAATTTGATATCGAAATTTTACCGGAAGTACAAGTTTTGAGGCTACCTGAACCCCCAAAAAGAACATTTTTGTAAGACTGTCCGTGTCTGTATTTGTGAACAGTATAACTAAAAATCTGGTGTGTTACACTCACATGACCTTCTCTTCTATTCTTGTAGGTACAAAGGGAATATGGTAGGCTTTAAGCGATAGTCAAATATTTTAAGAGCTGGTTGCTATGTGGAGCATTCCATTCTCTTTGCATTACCAGGACACAAATCAATGAATAGCAAATTCCCATTTGAGATAAAGTATAAGCATTGAAAAATTGAAACAAGTAACAAGGTGTATCTCTGAAACGGTTCACTCCACAAAAAAGTATATAACATAAATTGTGTGTTTTAATGAGCTCTACATTTTTTGTGTAGACAAATTTTGTCTATCTCTTACGGCTTACCACTTACGTAAAAGTCATTCAGAAAGGACTTTTGGGGACATTCCCGTGAAAATACAACATATACGTTTTGTTTGTCATATAACTATCTTAAATATGATGTTTTATCAAAGTTCAAAAAAATGGTTCATGTTGTAAAGGGTAGTCTGAGGTGGGGAATTTTCTTGAAAATCTTCGAGTCGCATCCGTGAAATATACCAAACTCAAATACCAACTTTGGTATCTATCTGACTATTCGTTTTTGGGTTATGCTGTTCACAGACACACACGCGGAGATGTTTCCAAAAATGCTTTATTTGGACATAGGGCACCTCAAAACATGTATTTCCGGTTCAGTCTCGATATCGAACTTTTAGGTGGAATGCAATACTTTCCCTACTTACTAATGTGGTAGAGAAAGTAAAAACACACTCCTAAACATCCCTAGGTCCACTGTTTCTCATGTGGTAGTGAAGTGGAAACGTGAAGGGACATGTACAGCACAAAAACGTACAGGTCGACCTCGTCTGTTGACTGACAGAGACCGCCGACATTTGAAGAGGGTCGAAAAGAGTAATAGGCAGACATTTATCTAGACCATCACACAGGAATTCCAAACTGCATCAGGATCCACTCCAAGTACTATGGCAGTTAGGCGTGAGGTGAGAAACTTTGGATTCCATGGTCGAGCGGCTGCTCATATGACACACATCACGCAGGAAAATGCCAAATAACGCCTCATTTGGTGTAAGGAGTGTCAACATTACACGATTGAACAGTGGCAAAACGTTGTGTGGAGTGACGAATCATGGTACACAATGTGGCGATCCGATGGCAGGGTGTGGGTATGGCGAATACCCGGTAAACGTCATCTGCCAGCGTGTGTAGTGCCGACAGTGAAATTCGGAGGTGGTGGTGTTATGGTGTGTTTGTGTTTTTCCTGGAAGGGGCTTGCACCCCTTGTTGTTTTGCGTGGCACGATCACAGCGCAGACCTACATTGATATTTTAAGCACCTTCTTGTTTCCCACTGTTGAAGAGCAATTCGGGATGGCGATTGCATTTTCAACACGATCGAGCACCTGTTCATACTGTATGGGCTGTGACGAAGTGGTTACACGACAATAACATCCCTGCAATGGGCTGGTCTGCACAGAATCCTGACTTAAATGCTACAGAACACCTTTGTGATGCTTTGGAACGCCGACTTCGTGCCAGGCCTCACCGACCTACATCGTTACCGCTCCTCAGTTCCGCACTCCGTGAAGAATGGGCTGCCATTCCCCAAGAAACCTTCCAGCACCTGATTGAAAGTATGTCTGCGAGAGTGAACGCTGTTATCAAGGTTAAGGGTGAGCTAACATCATATCGACCTCCAGCATTGTCGATGGAGGGCGCTACGAACTTGTACATCATTTTCAGCCAGGTGTCCGGATACTTTTGATCACGTAGTGTATATCTTGAGTTTTCTGGGAATGGCATGTGAAGTCTTCTCAATTTTGAATAATTTTTGTGTAATTGGTAAATCGTAAGAGATAAATGAAAACTTACTAAACGAGAAAACGTATATCTCGTTAAAACACGCATACAATAACTTTTGAGAGGTTAATTATTTCCGAGATATTGTTTGCCGATACGAAATTATTAATTTGCATAATTAGTAATTTTATGAAGCATGACAGGGAGATAAATAAATATTTGCAATAAATAATTTGCATATAGTAAGAATACGTTGTTACAGTTCTATAAGTGAATACGAAGAGCCTTGCCAAGTAAATTACGTGTCCGGGCAAAACAATTAGTTAGGAGTCAAGAGTAGCTAAGGCAATTAGATGTTTCGGAGAACTCAGTCAACAAGAAGCCTATCAACTTAAGGTTCACGTAATTAGTACTCAGAGAGTTGCATGAAAGCACATATAAACCACTTCTGAAAATTAGAAAGGGAAAGAATTCTTAGAGTTTAGCAAGTCAAAGGGTATAGCTTGTTTCAGATGCAAGAGATTCGGCAGCGTGTGATTCGGCACGAGTTTTCACATATTTAGCGGTTACAAAACGTTTTGCTGTTATTACGGAAAGTACGAACGTAAATTTGATACCTCAGAAGCTAGCAGATATAATAATTCAGAATCAGTTTCTTCATCCTCAATCGGCCGGCAGCTCGCTTCAATAGCTCTTGTATTAGTCTTCTTTAAATTGACCAGTCTACTTCACTGGTGTTGTCTATCCTCACCGCACCCACGCATACCCCGAGAGAAAGATCTTATTACTAACCACTGTAGCACCCGGCAGCAGATTTATCAGCAGACATTGGTGACGTCATCAATAGTGTCGTGGGGAGGGCACGTCTGCATTGCTATTGGTTTAAATTTTTAAATACTTATAGATACTTTTTTCAAGCAGTAAGTCGGTAGTTGTTTTTTCCCATGAGCATGCAAAGAGCATGGCATTTTAAAGCCATTACATAACGACCGGCTTTTTAAAAATCTGACTGTCGCTTTAGCCTATTGTATCAACCAATGAGGGTTTATCTCGTTTAACAAGAAGTAGAAGAATGTTTTGCAAGAATACTTTGTAGAAGAGTGAGTAGAGAAAACTATGTAAATGCAAAACATTGCATTACTTTCTCTACTATCTAGCTATAGTAACCACAGAAAGTATTGCATTCTACCAAAAATCTACATAGAAATTTCACTGGAAATGCACGTTTTGAGCTCCCTCGAGTGCAAGAAAAGGATTCATTCTTACCTGTATTAGGTAGAGGAAGTATTATTTCCATCGCTAAATCAATATTGATATTTCACCGGAAATACATATTTTGTTGGGGCTTCCTGAATGAAAACAGAAAAGGCAAGCATTTTCGGAAAAAGTTTCTCGCGCGCGCGTGCATAACTGAAAACAAGGCGGTTAAATACCAAACTTGGTTTTTAATTACATTGTTTTCTAAGGATGCGACACGAAGAGAAAACCCCAACCATAAACTATCCCTTGCATGGAAAATGTTTCGTTGTTTCTTACTTTGTCAACATTAGCTATAATAATTTTAATTAAAATACTACGTGTTTCAGATATTTACATGGCAAATAAAGTGTATATGTAGAATTTTCTTGGAATAAGTAACGAAATACTCTTCATTCTGCGGTATACTCGTGATGGGAGAGCATAACTGCAATATGTCCGATATATTAATATATATATTAATATATGATCTATGCTCATACTGATAATTATCTTGTGTTTTAGTTGTTACTCTTCAAGTGTTATTTTTACTTCTTGCCACGGCTGCTGTTATTTGGGTTTTTAGTAGAGCTTGTTTAACTTTGCAGGGTGTGATACGGGAAGGAAGGTAAAAAGTAACAACTCTAACAATGGATTAAGTCAATGAAGAACACTATGCTTTAATGGCACACACATTTACTGTTTTAGTAAGAAGCTACACAGTTACTTTAGTTAGTTGGAGCTGTAGAGCGGTCGAGCCCCACCACGTTCATGCGTCAAACTTGCTGTCGCTGAGCAATCAAGTATTTTATACGTGCTCTAGAAATACTGGTAGTACTTATCACACGTTCCTATGGACATTTAAATTCATAAACATTTCAACGTTCCTACTACATTATAAGAAGTAACTAATAACGCCTGCTTCTGAGAGCTTACATGTATGTTATACACATCGCAGCACTTTATACTCAACCGCCTTGGCTGATGGGGACGCTACAACTAACTTTTCTGTACTTAAACATTGTAAACATATTCTTCCTTAAAATCTCATTGTCTGTCTTCGTTCAGCTTGGAACCTTCTAGAAGACTTACCAGGCTATTATTCGTTGTTTGCAAACATGTGACCTCTCTACAAAAATATGTTGTGTTCGTTTGTCGCCTATTTCACAGACTAAAGGTCTGGCTTATATGACTTTCCCGTTCAAGTCATTTTTGTCTGGGCCTTAATTCTAACACAAAGACATGTTTGTCGGCTTTTAATAAGGGTTCCACAGCTCCAGCTACACTTGCACATACATAAAACTTATGCCTTAACTTCTATTTATATAACAAGTATTTTGCTTATTAATACCATTTCACATTATAATTCACATTAATATATACATGGTATATATAACCAAAGTTACTGTCTCAATTCTGAAGGAGTTTTGTATAGCATCTAAACTATAACAGATACACAAAGACGTACTGCACAAATATGTGGATCTCTCTAAAATACACAATTTATTTCAAATAATTTACTTATAGTATCAGCCATTTCAGAGACGTTCGTTGTTATTTGTCTGAATTTTTCATTACGTTTGTCATTTTTTTGAACTGGTTAACATTCAGTTGTTTCTGGCGATGTCTGGAAAGAGTATGGGGTTTTAAAAGGGTTTGACCAAGGCTTCAGCCTTCCTCTTGCACTTACAACGAAATGTGTAATGACACCTTTTCTGCAAGTGTTTATCTGTATTAACATAATTTAAATAGAGAAGTATGCTTTTTAGAGAAGGTAATTTAAGAATGAACGATAGTAGGTAGAGAAGGTAATGTGAATGTGACATACCTTTTTTGTTATTTTACATTAATAATGTGTAGACTGTTGTGAAGCAGTAATGAAGAAAGCCATGTATGACGAGATAGGCTACGGCGCGAATCACATTACGTAGTAGGGATAGGATAGAGTTAGACCAGAAGGAGGGGGAGTTAGTACCTTGAGCTATGCAGATCTTTTGTACCCAGGCCCTGACGGGTCGTCCCCGGGAGGAGAGATGAGGTGAGAGGAGACAGAACGTGGCCGTACCAGAGGTACGACAGGCAGAGGCCAAGGTCCCAACCGTTTACACATTTTGACTCCCCGGGTGTTGGGTAGTGAACCCTCGTAGGCTTACACATCCGGAGACCGTTCGCAGTCCGGGAGACGAAACTTCACTCAAAGCATCCTTTTCCTCTGCCATACACACGCCGAGACTTGCAAACCTGAAAGAGACCAAGCATATGAAGGGTGAAGTAAAATGAGAATGGAGACGAAATGAAGGGACAGGAAATTCGAGGGATGTAATGAACCTTATCAGCATTCGCCTGGCGATCTGGGAAAACTCCCGAGAAAACCCCATAGGTCAGGAAGGTTGGCCACGGGAATCGAACCCACTGCCTCCCGAATGCGAGCCACAGACGTTACCACCTGAGCCACCCCGCTCGGTACGTAGTAATGGTAGTCTTAAACATGGCTAGCATTGAATAACTTCATGATATAACTGAGCTTTACAATGAATTTAAACATAATCGAAGTTTTAGGCGGAATGCAAAATCTTATCTACTTACTATGTACGTGGTAGAGAAAGTAAAACTATCTGCTTTCCATTTGAGATACGTATAGTATTGCATAATTCAAGGAATATCTCAGAAATAATTAACGGCACAAAAAATGTGAGAGTTTTTTGGTACTTACATCTCTTGTGAAGTAAGATTTATGCTTTGCCAATGATGTAAAAGTCATTCAGAGTGAAGAGGACTTCACAGGCTATTCTCCAAAACAAATCAAACTCTTAGTCATTTAGGAGAATCCTAATTTTGGAAAAATGTTCCCTGTAAATGGTAGTTTGGAGTGCGGGAATTTTCTTGAAAATGTTCATGTCACATCCATTTAAATCTAGATACCAAGTTTAGTATTTTTCGACTTTTCGTTTTTGAGTTGTTCTATTTACAAACCAACACACACGGGTTTTTTTCTAAAACACTTTTCTTCGGTTCAGGGGGGCTCAAAACAGATTTTTCAATATAGAATTTTCGGATGAAATACAATACTTCCCCTACATACTATATGTAATAGAGAAAGCAATAAATGTAGTGAGTAGAGAAAGTCATGTGAATGTAACATCCGATTCTTTTAAATTTCCGACTTCGGCCTTAAATCGAAATTATACATCACACAGCTCAACTGACTACTATTATTATTGTAGTCCAGGCCCTAATACCAGTATACAGTTAACCGTTTTATCCAGAAACTAGACATTTTACAAAGAGTTCAGTAAAAAATTAAAATTATAGCACAATAACTACTTGATATCCTCGTCAATTTTAAACAGATCCAATCAAAATCCTACGAACCAAGGATATCCGACTGACAGAACAAATGTGTTTACACGTATAACCTCATTATCCAATCAGGCGCCCACAGTGATTTACAGTTTTAGAAGCTGTATATTTCTGTTATTAGCTCGTTCATCCTAGCATCAACAGAAGTGATTATAGTTCGATATATATGCTATCTAACAGGGTGGGACAATTCTACACTATCGACATAATTATCGGTTTTTTATTATCCAACAATTGGTTCAATCGGAAAATAAACTCATAATTTTGTGCTACAAACGAAATCGACGTGCGGGATGGCTCAGGCGGTAAAGTCTGTGGCCCGCATTCGGAAGGTCTCAGGTTCAAATCCCTTGGGCCGACCAATCTGTATGAGGTTTTTTCGTGATTTTCCTCAGTCGCCATGGTAAATACCGGATTGGATATTTAATATCACGACCCAAAGTTCTACCTTAACTCAAAAACATAGTAAAATAAAAAATAAGTGGTATTAGCGAATGCTATGTCATGTATCTACAGACAATGTAAGTAGCCGACTGGACGGCACCCTAACGCCATCTGCACTGCATGAAGCAGAAGATCCGGCTGCCATGCGCTGGAAGACTCTGAGGGCACGTGACGAAGCAAGATGGCATTTCCAGGGATGAGACCTAGAAGTCTAACTCTCCGCTTTCTGAGTGAGGGCGGCGGTTGGACTGGACGACACCCTAATGTCATCTACACGGCATTAAGCAGGTGGTTACAGGAATGAGACCTAGAAGGCTAACAAGTCCGCCTTTTTGTGCGAGGGCGGCGGTTGGACTGGACGGCACCCTAATGTCATCTACACGGCATTAAGCAGGTGGTTACAGGAATGAGACCTAGAAGGCTAACAAGTCCGCCTTTTTGTGCGAGGGCGGCGGTTGGACTGGACGGCACCCTAATGTCATCTACACGTTATGAAGCAGGTGGTTACAGGGATGAGACCTAGAAAGCTAACTGTCCACCTTGCTGTGTGAGGGCGGCGGTTGGACTGAATGGCACCCTAATGCCATCTACACGGCATGAAGCAGGTGGTTACAGGGATGAGACCCAGAAAGCTAACTGTCCGCCTTTTTGTGTGAGGGCAGCGGTTAGACTGGACGGCACCGTAATACTATATGCACGGCATGAAGCAGGTGGTTACAGGGGTGAGACCTAGAAGGCTAACTGTCCGCCTTTTGTGTGAGGGCGGCGGTTAGACTGGACGGCACCGTAATACTATATGCACGGCATGAAGCAGGTGGTTACAGGGATGAGACCCAGAAAGCTAACTGTCCGCCTTTTTGTGCGAGGGCGGCAGTTGGACTGGACGGCACCCTAATGTCATCTACACGGCATTAAGCAGGTGGTTACAGGAATGAGACCTAGAAGGCTAACAGTCCGCCTTTTTGTGCGAGGGCGGCGGTTGGACTGGACGGCACCCTAATGTCATCTACACGGCATTAAGCAGGTGGTTACAGGACAGGGACCTAGAAGGCTAACAAGTCCGCCTTTTTGTGCGAGGGCGGCGGTTGGACTGGACGGCACCCTAATGTCATCTACACGTTATGAAGCAGGTGGTTACAGGGATGAGACCTAGGAAGCTAACTGTCCACCTTGCTGTGTGAGGGCGGCGGTTAGACTGGACGGCACCCTAATGCCAGCTACACGGCATGAAGCAGGTGGTTACAGGAGTGAGACCTAGAAAGCTAACTGTCCACCTTGCTGTGTGAGGGCGGCGGTTAGACTGGACGGCACCCTAATGCCATCTACACGGCATGAAGCAGGTGGTTACAGGGGTGAGACCTAGAAAGCTAACTGTCCGCCTTTTTGTGGGAGGGCGGCGGTTAGACTGGACGGCACCCTAATGCCATCTACACGGCATGAAGCAGGTGGTTACAGGGGTGAGACCTAGAAAGCTAACTGTCCGCCTTTTTGTGGGAGGGCGGCGGTTAGACTGGACGGCACCGTAATACTATATGCACGGCATGAAGCAGGTGGTTACAGGGGTGAGACTTAGAAGGCTAACTGTCCGTTTTTCTGTGTGAGGGCGGCGGTTAGCCTGAACGGCACCCTAATGCCATCTGCACGGCATGAACAGGTGGTCACAGGGATGAGACCTAGAAGGCTAACTGTCCATCACATATCGTTCTAATAGTTATCCGCCACAGATCCGTTGGGATATGACCAAGGAGTTAAAGCGATGTAAAATAAAATAGAGAGAGAGAGAGAGGAATTGACACAGATGCACAACATTTAAGAATATCAAGCCATTAGTTTAGTTGGTTTAAGTTAAACAAAGGAAATAAAGACCAACGGGATCTGGACTGACCATTCAGTCCGCACCCTCGAACCCTAGGAGTCATCCTCGTAGGGCTTTTCCATTAGGGTAGCATCTATTTTATTCTCTGCCCCCCTACATGTCCGAAATTGGGTCAGGACAGCATCCTTCCCTCGTCTCCTGCTACACAGGGACGGAAGTGGTTACGCCACTTACGCGCGTCAGCTCAATAGGGAAGACCCTATCAGGAAGACTACGGAACAAACTCGGTGGGGGCTACTGTCTGCCAGCTCTCTCTCTCATGGTTGGTGCCGGAGAACATGTGGGCGTCTCACAACCGCCTGGGTGGAAAAAACCGCCTAAGTATACCCAATCTCAAATGGATATCGGGAACCAATGCCCCGCCGAGTGCAACCCAATCCGAACAAGTCCATTTCCGGAGGGGCTGTAATGTTCGGCCCGGAGTACTTCTAGTGACGTCAGAAGTACCAGGAGTGCTCAGGGTATGCAGCGCCCACACCACGGCAGCTGAAGGGATTATACAAAGGAGAGACACCTCGCGACCCGCGACTTACATGGATCTATGGTGACTACTACCCTTCAGAATGAAGCGAAGGAACCACAGGAGGCTACAGGCCACAGTCCTTAACATTTACAGGCTTGAAAACTCAACCCACTGCTGGAGCTGCCTAGAGAGGTCTGTGAACAACCCGTTGATCAAGCAGCAGTCTACTGTCCACGGGAGTGCTGTTTTCTTTGAGCAGGCATCCGCACCATCTGTCAGTGATTAGGGGATATACCACACTCACACACATATATATATGTACATATACACAGAGACATATAAATCTATATTAAACAAGAATTGTACATAATAAAATAACTCACCAAGATAGATGTTAGAATATTTAACAACCAAGAATTGTACTAAAGCAGATTGTAACATAGATAAGTAAGGGACGGGCGAGATAGCTAATTCTAGGTAGAGCTCACCTTTCACCAAGCTAATGAGCAGGGAACTGTTAGCAATAAGGAGAAATAAAAAGAGACAAATATAGAAAGGAAAGAGACAGAGATATTGAATCTTCTTCAGGGCGATTCACTGGGACGTGTATGCGAAATCTTTTGGAGCAGAATATTCTCATGCATAATAAGGTAACGCGGTCTGAGAACCAATTAGAAATGTCGTTACATTTTGAGGCGCGAAGGTGAGCGTCACTAGGTTTCGGTATAAAATGGGGAAGAAAGCCCCAGATTTTCACTCTCTCTTATAGAATGTCGTCGACACAGTGATACTCTCTGGACGACAAATGCACCTTTGTGCATTGGGTGGGAAGCGTGTGCAGGTAGACTAGGCTCCTAATTTATTATAATGATGGGAATTTTTACAATGGGAAAAGTTAGCCACAAATAAGTTTTTATTTGATGATAAACAACCTTTTTAAGGGAAATGCAGTGTATTTTAATTTGCCTCACCTACGAAAACCCTGAAATTAGTTAGATAGGTAATTGATTAGGAATGGAGAATACAGCAGCGGACGAGCAGCAATAGCCGGAGACAAGAACACTGCAGCAGAGGGCATCAACCAGAGGAACAACGTTTTCCAGCTACAAATGATGCACAACGTTTTCCCGCTACATCCAGTGTACCTGAAAGATGATAGAGAAAACGGAATGAAAGGGAAATGAAGTAAATAAAATCATTATAAATGAAAAAAACCTCAAGAATTCGCCTCCCGAAAATCAAACGCTTCCTGATGATAATCTAAGGCTTCCGGTCACTGTTGCCAACACAAATTTACTTGCCGGATTCAGTGCTAATATTTGCAATGAAGTATATCCCCGCAAATAACTTCTTTGACCAAACTATCAATACAGAAACAAATTAATGAAAAGCATCATTCGAGAATAATCAACAAATTAAGGAATCTGGAGTCTACAAGAGAATGTACAGCCTAAGACCAAACAAAAAAACAACAAAAAAGAGCATACTCTCAATGCGTATATTTGATCAAGTACAAATTGTTTCTGCGGCCGGTTCACAATGGTGTCCCGGGACCCATGCCTTTCATACTGACAGCCCAGCGGTTATAAGGAGTCACGTAGCAGCGAGGCCTACCGAGGTTCGTATCACAAGCATTTACTTATTGTGTAGAAAAACGCAATAATTATTACGCATATTATAATTTTCAACTGCTAAGATTATTCGATTTCAAGGCATTTATGTTCACGCATAAAAATTGAAACAATGTTTTTTTTCGTTTTCAAACTGAAATAGGTAAATATTTTACTCCCAAACAAAAATCAAATAAAAATGTAAACTAATATCGGGTGTGTAAACCCTCTGCTTCCTTTACTGCCGCATTCTACGGGTGCGGATAATATCAAATTCCTAGTAAACTTTTCACGAGAGGAACATACTCCCAAGCATCCTGTATTTTATCTCACAAAAGCCCCTTTTTCTTATGTTGTCTGCAGGCATATTTAATTGCAAAACCTTTCTCAGCTCTGCCCACACATTTTCAATAAGATTCAAATCTGGTGAGCAAAGAAGTCAATCAAGTACTGTGCTGCTTTATGTTTACGAGAACCAGTTTGAAACCTGCTGACGGTGTGGACAGGATGGTTATCCTGCTGGAATTCAATCATTCTATCGGGATGTGTAATGCTTACAGAGGAACCATAATGCTTTCGAGGTTGTCTTTATACCGTTAGCTATGTAATGTAGCATCAAGCTACCACAGCACACTAAACATCTTGCGACATCCAAACCTAACAAAATTACTTCACCCATTTATGGATAAAAATGACACGTCGTCTGTGAATATAACCGTATTCCAATCTTGGTTGACATTTTCTTCTGCAAATGCGAGGCGACACAATCTGTGATCGTCTGTAGGACTCTGCTTCTTAGTTGTCGATCGAGCAAAGGGCTCTACTGAAGGAAAACGACGCAAAACTTGCGGTTTGACCCATGGAAATTAGAATTAATTCTAATTGTAGACACATGCAGGAAGTTACTGCTGTCTGCCTTTGTAGAAACACAGCGTCCTGTTGAGGAGTGGACAAACGTTTTCGATCCGAACCAGGTCGACGAGGAAAAATCCCTTCCCTGTATAATCCCATCCACCTCGTGACCATAGATATAGGGACCTCGAGCGTTCTTGCAGCCTGAGATGTAAAGGATCCCAACGTTCACTAATAAGGAGTTATCTCATTGTAGCTTCGTCTTTATGTGTTCACTTTGTGTGCATAGCAAAAGTCAGTATGATTGCTAACATAGCTTGCAGAACTCCAAGGCTATGAGGTGCGCGGAATGATCACGACAGCGCCGTTCATAACTGAATAATGCGACAGAGTTTGCACATCCAATATGGAGTCAATTAAATATTTGATTAATGGAGATGAATAGAAAAATTGGCTGTCATATATTTAAGGAATTAAAAGGTAAATAATAAAACGGCGTACACCAAAGATTCCAACCCAGGTTGTTCTATGAGACACATGCATTTCTTCGCTAGGCTACCATAAAACAACCACACTTAAAGGCATCTTCCTACTTATCGCATAGCTTTCAAATGAACGCAGGGTGGCATTAGAACTCAGCGTCACCAAATGCTTCCGATGCTTTCCAAATCGAACTTCCTCTCTCGCTGTTGCTCATTTATTTTGTCTTAGGCCGTACATCCTCATCTTTCACTTCACTCTCTAGTAACAGTACATCTGTTGTTAGTGACAAGAAAGAAATTCCATCAGTTTTTAATTTTAATAATTGTGTTTTTTAAATTGTATGTTTTAAAGTTTCCCCATTAAAATTTGTTCAATTAATCTGCACTCTTATTATTTTAGTGGATAAAATAAGAGCAGAAGCTAAAGAAAAATCTAAAAAATATAACTACTTACGGATTATATTGCATAACCTTAGTTGTTTGTTACCATGCAGCTGTTAAAATACAATTTCATTTTGTATCGTTCCAAAGAAATTTAACAGCAAAAATGCACTAATTATAATAATCCGAAAACTTCAGAGGGCCTTGCATGGAAAACATACAGCTAAAATTATTTAATATATTCCGTAAATAGCTAATTTTTATATATATTTTTAGCCTCTACTCTTGTATTATTCGCTGAAAAGCTCAAACCAAATCTAACGGGAGGGTTGCTTTATTGCAGTCGCTCGCGATTCTTTATAGCTTAATAATAACGATACAGCCCATGATGGGTCTAGACCTCCGAAACCGACTACCGGCCTCACGCCTACGTAAGCACGATAGAGGTGGACGATCATCCAGCCGATGCGGGGAGATGTTGTGGCCAGCATCGCGCTTCCCCGAACCAGAATATTGGTCTCGTGTTCAGGATCGCAGCTCCTCTCATTTAAGATGTTGCCGGATGGCCACAGTTTCTACACCCGAGGCTTAAAATCTGTAACCCCATAGGGAGACCTAACATGGGCGCATTTTGTAGTCGGGAACTAGAGCTTCATGCTCTAGATCAGGCGCAGGACTCTCGTGGGATTACCTCTGATAATAGCATTTCATTGATTCTCTGCAACTAGGGAGCACTGGATATTCTGAACCATTAAATATTTACGTGACCGTTTACAATATTAGTTCATACACAATAGTCTAAAATTCTCCAGAATAACTATAAAGACTAATTAGAATGTAAATGATGGTAGTTGAAAATCCAACACCTTCACACACATACGTCCTCTCTTGACCATAAATAAAGTTCACTTACCCATTTGTCTCCAGTCTTGTAATATATCTGCCAAGAACGTACCTGAAACAAAAGAATTACTATCTTTAGAAAAGAAACAGAATACATATTATGTCTTACATTCATATGAGTTTCTCTACCCACTAACACTTATTTTTATGCTTCTACAAATTCTTACGACAGCCAATTTTTCTATCGTCATATTTTTTTGGATTATCTGACTTATAGAGCTTACACCCCCAAGGACTTAAAAGGCAATGCCTGTCGAGGAGCAAGCAAACTTTGGATCATAGCGTGTTAGTATACATGATCAGCCCAATGCCTTGGAATAGTAGCGTGTCGAGAAGCAAGCAAACTTTGGATCACAGCATATCCAGGATGGATGATCATCCCAATGCCTTGTATGGCGGCAAAGAAGAAGGTAAGAATATATAGTAATGAAACGAATGATAGGAAAATTCGCGGATCAAATTATCCAAACCAGCATTAGCCCGAGAAAAACCCGAAAAAAGGTTCAGCCACGAAGCTTTGAACCTGGGATTTTCCGAATGCGAACCACAGACGTTATCACCTGAGTTGGTTATTTGTCTATCTGCTTCATATTAACCAGGTTAAACTTTTGTATAAATAGCTTCATTACACACTTCGTTGTAGGTATAGTCGAGTTCGTGGAATTGTGCAGAAATTATGCGAGGTTTATGTTGGCAATTAAGTATTAACCACGCCCCTTATCTGGTTCTAGCACCCCACTTATTATTTGTCTTACTGTGTTCATAGGTTAATGTTTTAGAGCCAGACCTTTGACATCAAACCAATATGAGATGGACTCATTCAGTGACTGGTAGTAGTGAAGTATACCCTCCAACCCTCAGGTGAAATGTTTCCTTACTCGCCGCCTATCTAGGCTTGACCTTTGTTCATTGGCTAATGTTTGAGTTAGGTCATACCAATATGAAACGGACTCGCCCAGGAACTGGTCGTTGTGAAGCATGCCTTCCAGTCACCCAACTGAAATGTTTCGATACTCGTCGCTCACCTAGTCTTGACCTTTGTTCGTAGGCTAATGAAGTGAGCTGGACTTTAATTCAAGGCAAAAACACCATCGCCGACATTTCCATCCCTGAAACAGATCTAATGGTGTAAAGGATAAATGAAAGGACTAATGGTACTAAATGGAGGGACAGAAAATGCGGGAGATGAAAGACACCAAAGCAACATTTGCCTGACGACCCAGGAAAACCCCCTAAAAAACCCATAGGTCAGAGTGGGCGTCGCCGGGGATCGAACACAGCACTTCCGGAATGTAAGCCACAGACGTTATCGCCTGAGCTATCCCGCTCGGTCAACAAAACCCTTAGGTTTGAGTGTCAAGGGCAATTACAACCCGACTCCATCACTACGATAGTCAAGTCGTCATCATTTTAGCCTGTCTTATAGCTGCAAGGAGTGTGTAGACGAGTGAGTAGAAAAGTCATGTGGATGCAACGCATCAAACGTTTTTATTCACTATACTTACAGGCGACGTTTATCGGCTACACCTGTATTATTATTCTTATTATTATTTTAAGTCGGGAGTGCATGTCTAAACGTATCATTTGATGGGCTTAACAATAAACTCCTTGTAGGAATAGCATTAGGTTTGGAGGGGCACTTAGCAGTTCGATCCAAAAGATCTTTTGTGCTGAAGCCCCTGTCAGGTGTTACCGGGACAGAGGGCGGCCGGACCAGGAGACAAGACAGGGCAGAAGGCAATGATCCTACCCTTTTTCAGATTGAATCTTTCCGGAATGTAGTTGGCACAACCAGCTCGCCTCCCTCTTCAAGCTTTTACATTCCACTGGACGGCCCGGGACCGCCCCAATTCCGGGGACGAACGGTCACATAGAGCATCCTTTACCTCTGCCATGCAATACCGAGATTCCCGCCGACTCATTTAACCCTAAAATAGACCATGGGTGGTGAAGTGAAGGTGAAATGGAGAGGAAATTCGAGGGATTAATGCACCTTCCCAGCATTCGCCTAGCGGCCCGGGGAAACTCCGAAAAACCCCGTGGATCACGAAGTGCGGGCCTGAGCCATCCCGCTTGGATAAGCTCCTTGAAGGTGGCTTTCAAATACTTCGTAAATATGCCTCAAATGTTTTACATTTATATATTTTCACTCTAGGTAATAGTTTCTTCTATATAATTGTTTTCAAGCACTCGTCTCCAAGTATAAGACAGCAGTTCTAAGTAAACTGCTCTTATACTTGGAGGAACATTGGTAACAACAGCACATCCTTCAGGACCCTTAGGACCTTTATGTAGAAGAAGCAGTGGAAATGCAAGGGCTGGGACAAAATATTATTGTTCAATTAAAATGTTTATCACTAGAGACGGGATTCTTAGACATTTATAACGGTCAAAATAGACAGGCAAGAAGGATAATAAAGGCTTCAGAAAAAGCATAGTAAATTTTAATAAAGACGTTATATATCTTAAAGATCTGATGTGTTACATGACTTTTTCTACTCTTGTACAAACGCGTATTCATGTTAATCCAGATAAATATTTTCAGAAACTAATTTTTTTGTAGATGCAAGGGGAACTGCTAGACTTTAAGCGATAGTCAAATGTTTTAAGAGCTGGTTGCTATGTGGAGAATTCCATTTTCTTTGCTTGTCCAGGACATAAAAAAGGAATAACAAAAAATATCTCGAAAATGGTCGAGATCTACATTTTTTGTGTAGTAAAATTTTGTCTATCTCTTACGGTTTAGTTTAGCAAAAGTCATTCAGAATGAAGAGGACTTTTGGGGAAATTCCCAGAAAATTCAAGATATATATATATATATATATATCATTTACCATGAAAATATCTTAAACTCAAAATCGTTAGAGCTATTTTTGAGAAAATCAAAATTTTCGAAAAATATTCCATGTAAAGTGTAGTCTGGGTGAGAGATGTTTTTAAATATCTTCGTGTAACATCTTTGGAAGAAAGTTAACTCAAGTACCAAGTTTGGTATTTATCCGAGTTTTCGTTTTTGAGTTATGCTGTTCACATACACGCACACGAACATGTTTCCAAAAAGGCTTTATTTGGATTCAGGCACCTCAAAACATGTATTTCCGGCGAAATCTCGGTATCGAAGTTTAGGGTGGAATGCAATACTTCCCCTGCTTGTTATATGTAGTAGAGAAAGTAAAAAGGCGAAATAATAACTAGTTCTATCATTTCTAAATACCTTAAAATACGATTAAATATACAAAACATTTATTTATCACCATTCAGTAAGAAAAGGCGTTTTATCTGACATCCGGACTCCAATTATAATCTTTTTATCACTGCGTTCTCTCTTAAATCCCGATATTGTTCGCTCTTTTATCCGGTGACTCGCCAGCATAATGTTTCCCTGACCAGATGAGGATGTCTCTGGGCCTATCAGCTCCCAAATGCAGTACGACACAGGCTGTCGTGCATCGGGAAGCGTGCCAAACAAGGTTGTAAACTCTCTTCCAAAGACCATGTTTGTTAGTGCCATACAATACAGTTCCGTACTGGAGCCAAGAGTAGTACATGAATGTCCCACTTCTGACACCAATATAACTACATGTGGTTTCCCATTTGGAGCGTACAATCCGGTGAATTATCGTCTTGTCGTTTCTCTATCTTTCTTAGTTCCCGCGGAATGCAATTGTCTTTCTCTAGTCTTTACTGGACTCGAACTAGTGACTAATTTGACTTATTTAACACACCAAACAGCTGATTACTGCTTAGCTTGCTTTGCTGTATTTATTCTGGGATTAATAATATAAATTCTTCACTTATATCAATTGCACTAAAAATCTGATATAATACATTCACATTACTTTCTCTACCCTGTATCTTTGTTATTGGGTTTACAAAGTATTCTTACTAAAGCTTATTTTTCTATGTACTTCAATCCAAACAAACCATTGTAGAAACAGCTACATTACATATTTCGTTATAGATACACAGAGAACAGCGATAGTCAAATGTTTAAGAGCTGTAGGCTACATGCCGGCCTTAAAATTCCATATTGTTTCCATGTAATCGCGAGAAACAGCTGAATGTTGACAGGAATTTAATAGAAGCACCAAGTAATTAAACACTCACATGACTTTCTCTACTCTTGTACAAACTATTCTTACAAACGCTTATTTTGGTCCACTTTTCAAGTACCTATTTGTGTTTTTAAACACCATACAAAGTTTCAGCCTTGTAACCCAAATAGCGTTTGAGTTATGGGTACAGGAATACCAGAAAAGTAAACATTCGGGAAATTCAAGTTAAAGTTAAAATCTAGTTTCTGTCCGACCTGTACTGAAACTAGTGCATTTCTGGACCATATTGATCTTTATTCTGGTGGTTTTCATATTTCCCCTTTTTTCTGAGCCCTTCTTATTCTTCTTCTTTAGTGGCCTCCTCTCTGCCAAATAGTTGGAAGCTACTTGGCTTCGACATCGGGATTTATGGCCATGAGGACTAAGGTACTATAGGAGCAGCTAATCTATCAAAAAAGGATTGCCGGATCGAACCCCGGTCTGCATTAAAGAGAAACTAGCAAAGAATGGGCAGGACGCAACTAAATCAAACGGTGTGACGGCATGGTTGGATGTTAACGGGTTTCGAGTCAATGCAGATATATCCATTTTATCCTTTTATTATGTTAAAATGAAACGAAACGATTAATTACCGATATTACGCATTAATGAGTGTGTTCATGTGTTTGGATGATCGAGCTGTAAGGCATTCTGATATGATCTTGTCTTATGATACGGTCAGCGTTTCGCGATGCTTACTGTCCCTACTACGTATAGTAAGTATTGCATTCCAAACGAGATTTCACCGGAAACACATATTTTGAGGTGCCCGGAATCCAAATAAAGCATTTTTGAGGCATGTCTGTGCGTCTGTCTGTTTGTGAACAGCATAACTCAAGAACGAAAAGTCAGATAAGTACCAAACTTGGTATTTGAGTTTAGTATCTTCCAAGGATGCGACAAGAAATTTCCCCACTCTAGACTTCTCTTTACATGGAACATTTTTCGAAACTTTTGTTTTTCTGAAAACTGGCTCTAACAATTTTGATTAAAATATCATATGTTTAAGATATTTTCATGGCAATTAAATGTAGATCTTGAATTTTTTGGAAATCTCACCAAAGTCCTTTTCACTCGGAATGACTTTTGGTAAACCGTAAGAAATAGAAAACGTTTTACTAGACAAAAACGTAGATCACATTAAAACACACAATCTATGTTCACTTACTCGTTTTTAGTCGAGTGAACCATTTCCGAGATATTCCGTGTTATTTGTTTGAATTTTCCACATACTTTTCTCAAATAGGAATTCGTTATTATTTTTTTATGTTTTTGAATTGCAAAGAGAATGGAATGCGCCACATAGCAACCAGCTCTTAAAACATTTGACTATCGCTTTAAGCCTACCACATTCCCCCTTGCACCAACAAAAAAAACCAGGGGGGGCACAAATCAACACTAATTATTCTGTCATCAAACACCTCTCTTTTTGCATGTAATGATTCGGCAGCTATATGTGCTGTTGCAGAATCCTGTTGGAACCAACCATACGATTTCTCTTCTTCTGTCAATCATTGCAAATTGGCCTCAGAATTAACCTCTGATATCTCTGTATTTATTGTTTCATCAAAGAATATGGGCCCTATTATTCTTCTAGCACTTATCGCACACCACACTCCAATTTTCTGATCATAATGAGGCGTTTCATCACAAGGATTCCTGCTGCTGAGCTTCGGAGAGTGAGCGAGAATATTTACACGAGATATGCTGCCTGTTTGAGAGCAGAAGGTTAACATTTTCAGTATCTATTATAAGGTAAGGATTTTAGTCCGCCTCTGCCGGCGTAATTTCCCCGGCGAATGCCGGCTGTCTCGCACCGTAGAGAGAGTTCGAATAGAATTTAACTACCCTATAGTTCCCTTAACAGTCCTTTTGTACATTTTATTTTTCTTTTGGCCTGTCATATTAGCGAAAAAATTAATTTTATTAATGCTTTTTATGTACAAAATTCGTTTATAATTTGTCATGTTACTCTGTCCTTGGTTGCAGCCCGTAAATACGGAAGTTGTTGCTATTGTTTCAGTAAATAGATAAAGAAACAGCACGAAGTTCCCAAAACCATCAAGAAGCGACACGCTACTTTATTTTTCTCGTGCCTACAACTAAATATGTCATGAAACTCTTATCTCGATTAACATGAAAAATAAGCTTTTGTGAGAGTGTTTTATAAAAGAGTAAGTAGAGAAAGTCATGTGAATGCGACATATCGGGTTTATTATTACGCTACGCAACTAAATGGGACAGCTCGTTGGGTCAGAAAGGAACAAGTAGGTGAGCCCACTGCATTTTGGAGCACAACTTGAGTTGAACAAATGCTGGTAGTTTGCATAATTTCCTGCGTCTAGGCAGTTGCTGAGGATAATTTTGCTGTCTAATGTTTGCAACAGTGGTGTTAAAGTAGGCGAGCTTTTCTACAATACAGATGCTACACGTTTCTTCCATTTACTTAAGCAGCAATAAATTTAAATTAGATGACATCAGAGACTGCAAGCGTCAACATGAATTATATACACCCACGAAGACGCTCGGAACGTAGACCGCCAAAGCGTGTTATATTTGATAACCGCTTAGCCTCACTGACGTGGCACGGTAAAATATATTGGAGTACATACCTCTTCCTTCCACATCGCATTCAATGAAGCTAGAAATAATACAGGGTGACAACAACTGGTAATAGAGGGTCTTTCAACAAGAGTGTCCTATCTTTGAACTTAAATAAAACACGTTCTATAATAGATAAAGGTTTTTTTTTATTTTGGAACGTAATTAAGGTCATTAGTGTGGAAAAGAACATCAGTTAAGTGACCGCCGCGACTTCGTTGGGTTGCGCGTATAGGTTGACCCAATTTTCAGTGACAGAAGAACGTAAATTAGGTCCAACTTCACGAATAACATGCGTGATGCTATTCATAGCATGTACTGTTTCTGGCTTGTTGACATAAACTCGAGATTTAACATAACCCCACAACGGCGTTAAATCACATAACTTCGGGGGCCAGTTAACATCACCAACACGGGAAATGATGATGACACCTCTGAACTCCTCCTTCAAAAGATTCGATTGTTTCGAGAGCAGTATGACATGTGGCACCATCTTGCAGGAACCAGATATTTGAGATCCATACCATCCAATTGAGGCCAAAAATAGTCCCTTATAAGCGCCCGGTATCTTTCTCCATTGACAGTTAGAGCTTCTCCAGCTTCATCTTGGAAAAAGTATGGACCAATGATTCCACCATACCAAAATCCACACCACACAGTAACCTTTTGGGGATTAAGTGGTCGTTCTTGAATCTGCATTAGATTGTGATTGCTCCAATAGCGGCAATTTTGTTTGTTAACACAACCATCCATTCAAAAGTGGGCTTCGTCGCTGAAGATGATTTTTCGACATAAATCCGGGTCAGCTTTCAATTGCTCCATAATCCAGTCAGCAAATACACGGCGCGACCTATGGCCATTGGGCTTGAGTTCCTGAGTTAACACAATTTTGTATGCGTGAAACTTCAGGTCCAGATGGAGAATTCGCCAAGTTGTGGTCGGCGAAACCCCAATTCTTGCGCTCGACGAGCAATTGATTTGTTTCCGTTCTCGCGTACACTCTCACGAACGGCGCCTATGTTTTCGTTGGAGCGCTTACGTCGATTACGTACAGGCGTTCTTTGATCGCTGACAGAACCACTTCTTTCAAATTTATCGATCAAACGTCGAATCGTTCTCTCGCAGGGACGATTATGCACACCGTAAACTTCACGCAATACACGGAAGGTTTGGCGAACAGATGATCCATTTTGATAATAAATTTTCACAATTTCTACGCGTTGCTGAATGCTATAACGTTCCATGGCTATTTGTCAATAACAACTGTAACCACATGAAAAAAGTGACTGCTGTAACTCAATAACAACGGCAGCTATCACATGTTAAAGATAGGACACCCTTGTTGAAAGACCCTTTATATTGAGAAGGGTGAAAATCTTATTAAAGGCATCTAACAAAAGTGGCTTCTAAGATCATCACTATTAGATAATTTGAAATGTTACATTCACACGACTTACTGAATCCTCTATCACTTATACAATATACAAAGTACTCTTACGAAAGTTTATTTTTCTATGTACTACATTTTAATCCAACTAAACATTACAGAAACCGCTACATTACACATTGCGTTGTAGATACAAAGAGAACAGCGATAGTCAAATGTTTAACAACTGGACGCTATATGCTGACCTTAAAATTCCATACTGTTTCCATGACATCACGAGAAACAACTGAATGTTTGCAGTACTTTAAAAGAATAACTAAATATTGAACAATTCAAACCGTTAATAACAGATATCTCGGAAATGGCTCATGCCACAAAAGTTGTCTGAAGTAAATTGTGGGTTTTATAGAAATCTACATTTTCTGTATAGTAGGCTTTCATCTTTCAGTTAACATTTACCAGTTATACAAGATTATACTTCAGAGGCTATTTCCAGAGAATTCGAGATATACATTTTATTTCTCAGCTAAATATCTATAATATATGCTATTTAATCAAAATAATTATAGAAATTTTTGGAGAGTAAAAATGTCAATATATGTTCCGTATAAGGAGCAGTTTGGGGGGAGCGATTTTCTTGAAAATCTCTGGTATCGCATCTTTGCAAGGTACTGCATATATCCGTATTCCCGTTATGCTGTCCACAGGTACACATAGAGACACACTCACTGAAAGTTTTCTAAGAGTGTTTCTTTATATTAAGACGACCTCAAAACATTTACTTTCGTTGAAATGTCGGTATCGAATTTTTTGGTGGAATGCAATACCTTCTCTGCCTACTAGGTACGTGGTAGATAAAGTAAAAATCTGATGTTACATTCACACGACTTTGTCTACTCATTAGTAAAAAAATTGTTACAAAAGCTTATTCTTGTATTTTCTTTATTATTCTCTATTTAATAATGTGCATTGGTTTTTGCATCTTCGTTGCTCAAAGAAAGGGTGGTTACAAAATGTTTCATCTTCTCCCTGTAAGCCATGGCAACTTGTAATACCGGTATTACGTCATTGTTATTACTGGCACGCGTGCCATAATTAGTTAATAATGCACAATAATGAATACAGTGACAACCTGTTTATAATGGTAGAATTATATAAAAGCATTCTACCTACTCTGGTTTTGAAAATGAATTCTGTGCATTTTTGAGAATTCAATCAGCAAGTCAAGTTAAACTCGACAATTTGCACAGCATCTAGTATTTGATGCGGAAAGTAGTACAGTGCGGTCGCTATGTAGTGGGGCCAGAGATCGTGTGTGTGCATGCTCAGCCTGCATTGCAGTGACCTCAGTATTTTTTCGCTGCGCACTAGTGGTGAATGATCCGCTCAAGGATATGTTTATCACTGTGTTATACTCGTACTTGCTATATTCTGTTCGTGCTGTAAGCATTAGAGTTTGTGCATTGTGCAGCTCAAGGTGAAAGTTTATTTAAGACATCTATTTTGTATGTGATTTTCTTTAGAGTGTTCCTATTAGTCCATTGAAATACCTACCGACTAATTCGCCCTTGAATAATGTGCTATTACGTACGTTATTGCTTTTGTGAGAAAGGCATGGATGGACAGTGAATGCAGCAGAAACAACAACGTTAGTCTCACCCTTCCTCATAGATACAGGGTGTTGCTAATTTTCATTGACAATGGTACTGTGTTCACTTGTGTTCTTCCTTTCTTTTCTCCTTTTCCTTTCCTCTGCGTGACAGTCATTTTGTCCCCCCTCCCGCCGCCGCTCTTTCCCTATCCTCAGTTATCCGTTCTGTCCAGCCCATCATATGTAATGTCAGTATAATTTCGTAGCGTTACTTGATTTTTCTCTTCCCAGGTTAAGTACTCTTACTTTTGTATTATTTTTCTTTATCTCTCCTTAAGTTTCATCACAACTGCGGACACCTGGGTTTTTCTGGCGCGGCTGAGGTTGTGACGGTTATAATTTTGCTTTAATACATTTTGATAAATGTGATTTTATAAAGTTTAAGTTATTCGTGACAAACTTTAAGTAACTGCAGAAAATTGTCTTTAGATTTCTTGCGTGTCATTTCCCGAATGTTGAAGTAAGCATAGATTAGGTGACACGCGGTTTAGTGTAAAACATCACTTCATGTCCGATACGTGGGCCAGTTATGTAATTTCTGCTGACAGTTTACGTCAGTGACTAGCTGGGCACTAATCAGTGGCTTATTTAAACTTAGTGTGGGGTCTCTCGAACAACAACGTTCATAGTTGGACATTTTGCTGGTCAGTTCTTTAAATTCATTTACTGTTAATCTGCAATCTCGACATTTGCGATACGCCCGATGACGATGATCGCTGGACCTTCTCTGCCACGCAGGTAAATCCACCAGTTGTCTTATTCTTTCTTTTTGAAATGTAGTTTAGGTTTTATTAGATAAATTAAAGTTTAGAACAAAAGTTACTTGTCTTATGATGTCATCCTTTTACCACCCTTCCAGCTACCGCAACCCTCTTGAGGCCATCCTGCACTACATTCCCCCATCCTTTGCATGACGACTGATGAGGGAGCCGATGGTGTCGTCATCGGCCTTACGACAGAACATGTAGAAACAGAATCGTGTAGGCAATATCAGGAGAGGTTTCCTGGGATTCCAGTTGCAGGTAGAGGAACTATTAGACGTCCGGTTAATAAGTTTAGGACGACGAAATCGCTATATGCTAAACGTAAGAAGAGAAAAAGAAGTGCTCAAACGGAGGATACATTGACGAAATTGAGGCATCATTCGAACGCAGCATTCAAAAGTTTATAGGAACAATCCCCACACCATAGGCGTATTTAAGCACAATATAAGAACAAAAAATATGAGAATTAACGCAAGAACGTATGACTGTGAATGGAAATTTCATTTGAAGATGGCAGCAATGTCTTCACGCAGATGGACACCAATTCCAACAAGGTTAGTACTCAATAAAGTGCATGTTACTTCACTCGCGAGTAAGTAACGTGGGAGATTTAGAACGGAAAACCTCCCAGTGTATTAGAGGATACGCTGAGCGCACACACGCTCCCACAATATAGCGAACGCTCTGTATCTTAACATATGACGTTTGGTCTATGCCCATACTCGCTTTTGCTCTGTACCAAATGCATGAGACACAAAGCTACCATGACGAATTCAATCCCAAATGCTAGAAAATGTGGCAGCACATCATTTGGCAGAGAGACTTATGGGTTGCAGCTGAGCGCTTTCCGCAATTCTTCACCGCTGAAGAATGGCCACGGATTTCAACAGCTTTGAATCTGATATGCATATGAGAACAAGGTTTGTGCTAGAGTACTCCAAAAGAAAGAGAAAAATCTAAAAATATGAGAGAAAGAACAGAGGATGGAGAACACCGTAACAATGGAGGAATCTAGGACACCGTACATCTCGTACCGCAAATGCATTTGTTACTTTCTCTACCATGTTCATAGTGGGTAGAGGAGGTATTGCATTTCATCCAAAAATTCCTAGATTTCAACGGAAATAAGTGTTTTGAGGCCCCCTGAATCCAAAAAGTCATTTTTAGAAAAAAAATCAGTATGTGTCTGTAAAGAACAAAAATGAAATGTCGAATAAACACCAAACTAGGCATTGAAGCCCAGTGCCTTACAAAGATGCGACTCAAAGATTTTCAAGAAAATAACCCCAACCAAAACCAACATTTACATAAAACGTTTCTTAAAATTTTTAATTTTTTGAAAAATATCTCTATTTTGATTAAAATACCACGATGTATTAAAGATATTTACAAGACAAATACAATGTATATCTTGAATTTTCTGTGAACTACTCTTAATTCGGAACAAACTTGTATAATCTTATATAACCGGTAAACGTTAAGCGATAGACGAAAACGCACTACACAAAAAATGTACACCTTTTATTTCAAATAACTTCTTTGTAACATCAGTCATTTCCATCCATCATTAATAGCTTTAATTGCTCACTACTTAGCATACCTTTAAAGTCCTGTCGATTTTCAGTTGTTTCTCGCGATGTCATGGAAACAGTATGGAATTTTAAGGCCAGCATATAGCGTCCAGTTGTTAAAAATTTCACTATCATTGTTCTCTTTGTATCTATAACGAAATGTATAACGCAGCTATTTCCGGAAAGGGTTGTGTATATTAAAATGAAGTAAATAGAAAAATTAACTTTTGTAAGAATAATTTTATACTCGCTAATAAACGATGGAAGGTAGAGAAAGTTATGTGAATATAACCGAATATGGCAAGTAGAAGATGCATAAACTAGGTAAAAACAATAATAATACTATAATGTTTTTATACTTGAGAAATTGCTATTCAGAAGCTTTCCGATCTTGCAGTAATATTCATCCCTTGATAATGAAAAAGTTGTACCTCTATTTTCACGTAACTATTTCTTTTGAAAGTTATAAGGCATGTGGTGTCCTTCCTGTCCAGATTTGTTGTAGAATAACCTAGCTGTACGTTCTGCAGGAAATTAAAACCATAGCTGCGCAGAGATAGCGACTCTTTTCATGACGTAAAGCAGGAAATTAAGATTTTATACCCCGTGGTCTCAACACACCTAGTCAAAGCTAATGCACAAAGTTGTTTTTTCACGCCTTCGTTAGTACGAGGTGTGATCAAAAACTTTCCGGAATGACGTCATAAATACTACACAAAAGTTTGTTTTGTCTAATCTATGTCACTCTCGAAGTAGTCTCCTTGGGAGTTGATACACTTGTCCCAGCGCTTCTGCCACTGCTGGAAGCACCTCTTCTTTCAACATGTTCAGAGCCTTCTGCGATTCGCGATGGATGACATCAATGTCCTCAAAACGGTGTCCTCGGAGCCGCATTTTAAGTCGCGGGAAAAGTCCGCTGTTGCCAAATCTGGAGAATAGGCGGGATGGGGAACAGTATGCATCCCATTTTTCTCAAAAAATTGGCGAACAGAAAGGGCTTTGTGCGCGGGCGCATTGTCATGATGCAGGAACCAGTCACCACTCCTCCATTTCTCCGGCCGTTTGCGTCGCACATTCTCCCTTAATCTTTGCAGCACTTGTTTGTAGAACACTTGATTCATTGTTTGACCTTGTGGCACAAATTCCTTATGTGCAATGCCTTTAATGTCAAAAAACACAATCATCATTGACTTTACTTTGAATCGAACTTGTCTGGCCTTTTTCGGGCGTGGAGTTGAAGAACTCTTCCATTTTGAAGATTGTTGCTTCGTTTCTGGATTGTAGCCATAAATTCATGTTTATTCATCAGTAATATCAAACCGTGGGTCATTTTATAACTGTTCTGTAAGATCTGTGAAGTTATTCACACGGCTATCCTTTTGAGCATTTGAAAGCAGGCGGGGCACGAACCTGGCGGCAATTCTTTTCATGTCCAAATTGTCTTTCAAAATGCTTTGAACACATCCAAAGGGGAGTTTTAATGAGTCAGAAAGTTCTCTTATTGTAATGTGCCTATCATTTAAGACTATTTCCCTCACCTGATTGATATTTTCATCAGTTTTGCTGGAACAGGGTCGCCTCGAACGATCTACATCTTTAACTGATATCACACCACTTTTATGTTTCGAAAACGGCTCAAATGCTTGAGTTTTGCCCATGACGTCCTCCCCATAAGCTGTTCTTAACATTTCATAGACTTTTGTTGCAGTTTTACCGAGTTTAAAGTAAAATTTGATGTTTGTTTTTTGTTCTTCGTAATCTAACATTTTTGCTACGCGGAAAAATCGCAGCACATGCAAAACTCGTGCTCATTTCAGAGCGTCTACCTCGTCATTGCATGGTCACAGGAAGTCACGTGACCTCTCATTTTTATCGGGAAGAAATGCTACATGTACAGTTTGGATACGAATTAAAGGAATCTCAGCGTCAGCATTGTTGTGAAGCCATTCTGGAAACTTTTTGATCACACCTCGTATATAAAATTCCTTATTGTGGCATTCACTAACTGTTCTTTCACATGTTTTGGAAGACCTTAAAACTTTGTAGAAATATTTATACATGTTTTAATTTTGCTTTAATCTATCGATTTTATTTATTTATTGACAGTAGAACCTCTGTTACCTGAAACACTTTTAATCGAAATAACGCTTAAACGAAACGACCGAAAAAATATATAGTTTTGGTTAAACCGAATTGAAGAACTGTAGTTCATTAACTTATGTTAGGAATGGCAAAGAGGATGCATAACGGAATGTGCTGACTCTGATCTTAACTGTTTACATTCCTTCTCTATTGGCAACTGTTTTGACTCTTTCTATAATGGCAGGCTGGCCTTTCCTTTGTTAGCTGTCTATCATTTACGGTCGCACTCACAGCGGCGGACTGTCATTACTGTAGCTTAAGTATTCTCGGTGGGGAACATAGAGTAGTATTGTGGACAGCGAAATACAGACCACTCCGTCACTTTTTAATGGGAGGGATGTCCCAGTTGCCGTCAAGTACCTAGACTAATGAGAAGTAAGTTAATTTAGCTTCCTCATGCTAAAACTTCTAGCCAAGTAAAATCTCATACACTCCTTCATTCTAATGCGCTAGGATATATGTATATGTATTGTCTTTATTTACATTCCTAAAACTTCAAAAACTTTTGTTAACTCCTAGAATTGACATTTTTATTACTTTCTCTACTACGTATAGTAAGTAGGGGAAGTATTGTATTCCATACCGAGATTTCACCGGAAATATATGCTTTGAGACCCCTGAATCCAAAAAAAAATGCATTTTTGGAAACATGTCCGTGTGTGTGTCTGTGTGTCTTTGAAGAGCATTACTCAGAAACGAACAGTCGGATAAACATCAAACTTGGTATTTAGGTTCAGTATCTTCCAGATATGCGACCCGAAGGTTTTCAAGAAAATCCCCCCACCCCATGCGAATTTTCTGGGAATGTCTCCAAAAGTATTCTTCATTGTGAACGACTTTTGCATAACTGGTAAACCATAAGAGATAGACAAAATTTACTACACAAAAAATGTAGATCGGGTTAAAATACACAATTTATGTCATATACATTTTTTTTGTTAAATGAACCATTTTCGAGATATTGCTTGTTATTCCTTTACATTTTCCAATACTTATACTTTTTCTCAAATAGGAATTCGTTATTCTTTTTTTTTATGTTCTGGACATAGAAAGAGAATGGAATGCTCCACATATCAACCAGCTCTCAAAAGATTTGACTATTGCATAAAGCCTCGATTAACATGAAGTAGATGGAGAATAATCGTTTGTAAAAGAGTAGAGAAAGTCATGTAAGTGTAACACATCAGATTTTTTTATTTTATTTCGGTTATCTAAAACGCTTCTTTGTTCCGGTTAGCAGACTATTTATGGGCCAGACTAAGGATATTTGGCGGCACCTTCCACTATACCATCCTAAATGAATAAAGCTGATGTCTTACATTCACATTACTTTCTCTACACACTATCGTTTATTTATATAGCTTCTAGAATCAGACAGTTAGAACTAAAAGTGGAACTTGCACAAGGCACATGAATTAAAAGTTTTACCACTGCATTGTTACCAGCTTTGTTTAAAGTTTAATCACATGGAAATTACCCTTTGTATTGCATACTTTTAATAACTGGGCTTGGCTTGATTAGTTTTTGCATTACATTATGTATTTTTGCATGATTAATTTCTCATGGTGGTCCCGTTACCTGTTCACAATTCGAATTGTCATACTTTAATTTATCGTAATGAATTTGTCCAGGTAACCTCTTGCTTGTGTCGTCAGCTTTGTTTCTTTCTTTGATATGAATCGTTATTATTTTATCTATGACCTGAATAATCGATAAAATGACGCGGGTTCGAACATAGATAAAATTGAATTCAAGAGCCGAACAAAAATGTTGGAAGCTGCCGAAAGGATGATGTATTATTTTTCTTTTCTTTTACGAATTATCTACCATACAGTAGTTATTCTACACCCCGTTTATGATGTTACTTCTCCATAAATCCCTATCCTTTGTATCTTCATCTGTTAGTACTTTAGACGCCAGGCTTTTTCGGACCCCCATCCATCCATCCATTGTTCTCTTGGTCTTCCTCTGTTTCCTTCAGCTTTTCATTCCAGCAACATTCTTACTATTCTATCTTTCCCATGGCCGAACCTTTTAATTTTCTCTCCTCTACTGTTTCCAATACAGTTTTTTACATTCATTATTTTCCGAATTTTTGTAGTTGTAATTTATACCCTCTTGAGAATCAAGAAGCCCTCCGCCAAAACTCCATCTCTATTGCTAACAATTTCCCCTCTTGTAGCCTGTTCATTGTCCACGTTTCTGCTCCATAACTTTGTACTACTGGCAACCCAGGCTACCCAGACCCAGTTATGGAAAGCTAGGTTCTCCCTGTAACAAGCCACGACAAGTAATGGAATGATAGAGAAGTAACACCTTTATAGCCCGCATTCAATCGCCGGCGACCGCCTACTCTGATCCTGGAATTTTTCGGGCATTTTCCCGGGTCGTCAGGCGAATCCTGGAGTAGTTTATTTCATCCCCCGAATTTCCTGTCGCTTCATTTCGTTCCATTAATCATTTCATTCATCCACCACACCGTTTGGTCTATTTGGTAATGTCAGAGATGGTGTAGCGTGACAGGGAAAAAGGATGCTCTCTCTGAACCTTGTCGTCTCTAGACCCTCGGCTGGTTGTCGGGGTATAAGGACTTCCGCTTGGGAGATGTTGAATCCTGTATGAGGCGGGGACCCCGGTATGTAGGGACGCTGTCATTGCTGTGCCATCAGTCCTGCCCCATCGTGCGGTGTCGGGACAATATCCTCACTCCTGGATCTGTGTCGAATACCCTCCTCTTCACAGTTCAATCCAAAACCTCTTAAAAAAACAGGGTTGTCTGGCCCAGATGATAGCACCCAATAGGGTCAGATAGTTCCCCGTTCGCTCGTTAAAGATTAGACGAATAAAACCATGAATAAAAAATCTGATGTGTTACACTCACATGACTTTCTCTACTCTTTTACAAACTATTTTTACAAACGCTTATTGTCCATATGCTTCATGTTAATCGAGATAAACATTTGCACAGACTCCATCTTATTGCTAATTTTCTTGTATATGTAAGGGGAATATATATTTGCAAGGGCAATATAGAAATACAGTAGCCTTTAAGCACATACATATCTCTTGATAGCTGATTGCTAGGTGCAGCACCATTCCCTTTGCCACAGATTATTACTCTTTGCATATCCAGGACAAAAAATGAATAACGAATTCCCCTTTTTGAGAAAATAAGTACTGAAAAATTTAAGGGAATAATAAGGGAATAAAATGGTTCACTCAACAAAAAAAGTATATGACATAAATTGTGTATTTTAACGCGATCTACATTTTTTGTGTAGTAAAATTTTGTCTATCTCTTATGGTTTACAAGTTATGCAAAAGTCGTTCACGATGAAGAATACTTTTGGAGACATTCTCAGAAAATTCGAGATATACATTTCGTTTGTCATGAAAATTTCTTAAACATATGATATTCTAATCAAAATCGTTGGAGCCATTTTTGAGAAAATTAAAATTTTCGAAAAATGTTCCATGTCAAGGGTAATCTGGGGTGAGGGATTTTCTTGAAAACCTTCGGGTTGCATCTCTGGAAGATACGGAACCTAAATAGCAAGTTTGATGTTTATCCGACTGTTCGTTTCTGAGTTATGTTGTTCACAGACACACACACTCACACAGACATGTTCCCAAAAAGGCTTTTTTGGGATTCAGGGGGTCCCAAAACATGTATTTTCGGTGAAATCTCGGTATCGAATTTTTGGGTGGAATACAATACTTCAACTACTTACTATACGTAGTAGAGAAAGTAAAAAAATCCCTGTCCTCCAGGTTGGGGGTTGTAACGACGCGCCAGCTCCCCGTATTACAGAGAAACACACAACACTAAAAGGCGCAAAGTAAAGAATACGAGTCAAATTAACTATAGACGACAAAAGGAACGTAAAGGGACTCAGAATATTGACTGCTGGAACATTAGAATTCCTATAAAAACTCCAGAAAACAGTATGATATACTGACTGCTAGCACTGCACTGCTAGCGAAACAACAAAACATCTACATTCTCTCTGTACATATCTGCTGATCTCGCTCTAGGCACACTTCTATTACAATGGTTACATATAAACCTGGAATCAATATATTATCTTATTGTCATTTTATAAATTTCAGGGCTGGCTAAAATAGATTATGCCATACATAGTAAAAGTGAGTTTGCTTTTCTTGTAGGTTTTCTACTCGCAAAATAAAGAATTAACAATTGTGTCATAAATATCAATCTACTACACGTTAAACATTCCTATAAGCAGTTTCAGTACAGACTCCATAATACTTACAAAGGAATAGGGATACTCAAATATGCTGGCCTTGAAACGCCTAGTCATTCCATGATATTGCGTGAAACAACTGAAGCTAGATGTGATGTCTTCACAAGACTTTCTCTACCTTCCATCGTTTATTAGTGAGTTTACAAACTATTCTTACTAAGCTTATTTTTATATCTACTATGTTTTAATCCAAATAAACCTAACTGGACGCTATATTCTGGCCTTAAATTCCATACAGTTTCCATGGGATCACGAGAAACAATTGAATGTTGAAAGGACTTTAAGAATGACCAAGAAATGAACAATTCGATCCATTAAAAACTGATATTCAGAAATGGGTTATGCCACAAAAAAATGTTGGAAATTTATTTGAAATAAATTGTGTACTTTAAAGAGATTACGTTTTTTGTGAGTACGTTTTCGTCTATCGCTTAACCAGTTATACAGCATTATACAAAATTCCTTCCGAATGAAGAGGACTTTGCAGGCTATTCCATAAATTTTAAGGTATACTTTTATTTTTCATGTTATAATATATTTATTTTAATCAAAATCGTTAGCACTACTTTTAGAAATTAAAATATTTCGAAAAATCTTCTGTATAAAGGGTAGCTTGGGTTCGGGGACTTTCTTAAATCTTAGGGTCGCATCTTGGAAAGATATTGAACCTAAATACTAAGTTTGGTATTTATCCGAGTTTTGGTTTTTGAGTTATGTTATTCATAAACACACACACACACACAGGGACCTTTTTCTAAAAATGTTTGTTTGAATTCAAAGTGCATAATAATATATATTTCCCTTGAAATCTCGGTATCGAATTTTTGAGTGGGAAGCAATGTCTTCTCTATCTGCTATGTATTTAGCATAGAAAGTAAATAATAAAACGAATTAGTACATTCTGTGTAAGGCATAACAAGAATAACCGCAGTAAAACATTATTAAACTTTAATACACACTCTAACATGCATTATTATGTTTGCCTGAAGCTCCTACAACGCGGCAGTGTCTGTTATTTTATGTTTAACGAATTCCGGAAGAGAGCTGTGTGGTTACAGTGAAAGTTGAAAATCGCTGCAAGGGAATCGATAATAATACATTGCGTCGAGCTTGAAAGCGCATATTATAAGAAGATAAGAAAGGGAGAAAATGGAAAGGACCTGTGAATAATTTTGGGCACAAATATAGCATAATGAATACTTCATTGGTTATCTGGGTGAAGTCAGTAAGCATATCGAGGTATGGTGACATAGAGTCGAATATACCCTGGTGTGCAAAACCTAAAGACGAAAGTAATCTTCGCATACTATGACACATAGCTCGATGAATTATACATAAAGGGAACTGCTACAGTAGGCAACTAAACGAAATATGCAATGAGACGAACAGAAATGTCACTTTTATTCATAGACCATAAGATACACTAAAGTCAATACGACATATGATGGCTCTCTAGATTTACAGAAACAGATACATGGTGCTTAAAAAGGTGTATGATCACCACGGACAGCAATGCATGCTCTGCATCGTGCTCCCATGCTGGCCACAAGGTTGGTAAGCAGTTCTTGTGGTAGGGCGTTCCATTCCTCTACCAGCACTGTTGACAACTGTTGTATGGTCGTTGGTGCATGTGGATGTGCTGCAATGTGTCTTCCCAAAGCATCCCACACGTGTTGGATGGGATTTAAATCGGGGGAACGGGCAGGCCAGTCCATTCGCCGAATATACTCTCGTTCCAAGAGATCCTCCACCTGCGCTGTTCGATGCGGTCGCGCATTTTTATCCATAAAAATGAAGCCAGGACCGACTGCACCCCTGAAAAGACACACATGCGGAAGGAGTACAGTATCACAATAACGTTGACCAGTGAGCGTACCGTGATGAAAGATTTGGAGGCCGGTGCGCCTATGCAACATTATGCCTCCCCAAACCATAACACCGGGGCCACCAAAACGATCATGTTTAAGGATGTTCCTGGGTACATTACGTGTTCCCACCTCTTGCCAGATGAGAGTATGTCGAGAATCACTACTTAGACTGAATCTGCTCTCATCCGAGAAGAGTACGCGAGCCCATTCCTCGTTGGTCCAATTTTGATGCTCTTGGGACCATCGCAAACGGTGTCGCCGATGTACGCATGTCAGTGGCACACAACGTACTGGCCGTCGAGCAAAGAGACCACCTCTGTGTAGTCGCCGTGCCACTGTGTATCGTGAGATGACGTGCCTAGCTGTCCTGTGGTTGCAATTGAACTCGCTGTTTCACATGGATCCCTCTTGCCTGTTGCACATTGTAGTGATCTTCTGGTGCTGTAGTCAAACGTGATCTAACAACACCTCTCCTTGGGACAGCAGCTCCTGTGGTTTGGAAGGTTCCCCATGCACGTGAAACAATGCTGTGAGCAATTCCAAACTACTGAGTAACACTCGTTACACTTCGCCCTTCTTCCAGTTTCCCGATGATTCTTCCCGTGTGAAGTCATCCAAATGGTGTCTACGGGCCATGTTGCAATGATGAACACCACTACAGTGCACCGTAACAGCTCGCTAATTGTCACACACCGTCTTGTCCTGTTTCGTTAACTGCCCCGTAATGCGGGACCAGACCCATTCGGCACTATAGGATCGCTACACTCACGCCATGTGACGTCCAGATTTCTGTGTACGTGTGAGAGACCTCTGGCAACATGCTTCCGCACCTTCATCTACTTCCACCAAATAGTTCATTTGTTATGTTACTTTACCCATTTCGTCCTTAGGTTTTGCACACCAGTGTATATATAGTATTATTAAAAATAGAGAATACTTTTGATTTGTGTGCGTGTGTGTATGTAAGGTGTTTCAAAAACCAGTCAACCGATTTTGATAATTCATTCACCATTGAAAAACACAATTCGTCCTGACGCACATGGGGCTATAATGCAACTTGTAAATTCATTGCATAAATTACTAAAAGATTAAAAAGGATTTACAAAGCCTTGCATTGAATAGGAACATGTTTGAGTTACAAAATAACATACTTGCAAAGAAGTCCTTGACTTTTTGTTGATAATGCCATGGAGTAGAATATAATTATTTCCACACAGAATTTAAACAGTGCAATCGTTAGAGTTAAAAAGGAAAGCCAGTTATATTTTATTTCAAGCAAATGACTAGGATGACCATGATATAAAACTTCAACAAACAGAAGAGAGATTAAAAAGTGACAATCGATCCTGTGTTATTCAATTGCCATTTATCAAATACTGCAGATAATTATATGTGTAACAAACAGTGTCAAAACCTCTGAGTAACTTTTATTCTAATTCTAAACATGTATGCACTGAAGTTTCCTGGATCTAACACCTTCTAATAATCCTCATGTTCGTATTTATGTTGTAATCAAGTTCATTGGCAGCACATGCTAAATAATTATGTACACTGCCGTTTGTGAAAATTGCAACACCAAGAAAAAATTTCCCGAATAACTCCAAACTTGGTGGAAGTGTAGAAGAGTGTGCAAGCAATACGTGATTAGGTTTGCAGAGAGATGGGGTACACGTAGGCCGAGCAGAGCCCTCTGGTGTCGGTCGACAAGGTCAGTGTTGCGCCCAGTGTAGTCAGTGCAGAGCTGTTAAACAAGGTGGAAACAATAAAGTGAGTGTCAGTATGCCTCGTCGACGTCAAAGGGAGCCATGTCGGCATGTGAGTACGTATGTTCGAACGGGGCAGAATGATCGGTCTCAGGGAAGCGAGTTTGTCGTACCATGACATTTCGGCTTGTACAGGGCATGCTTCTACGACAGTGATGCGTGTGTGGAAGCAGTGGATAGATGAAGGTCGTACGCAGCGAAGAGCGGGTACTGGACCACGGAACATGACCACAGCTTGGGATGACCGTCATCTTGTCCACATTGCCATAACGGACCGTACAGCTTCATCCAGTGTTGGCTCGACGCCGGAGCGCTGCAACATGTGTGAACTTGTCTGCATCAACGGTTCGTCGCCGTCTACTGCAGGTTGGATTGGTTGCATGCATGCCATTACGTCGGCTTCCATTGTCCAGAAACCACAAGCTCCTCCGACTGCAATGGGTACGTGAACACCGTCACTGGGTTGCTGAGTGGCAAAATGTAGTCTTTTCGGACGAGTCCCACTTCAACATGTCCTACAGTGATGGTGACAAACGTGTCTGGTGGTACCGTGGTGAGCGCAATCTGGAGAGCTGCATTGTTGAGCGGCATAGTGGGCAAACTTCAGTTGTGATGGGCGCCATTAGTTACAACAACCGATCTCGCCTCTTACCAATTGAGGGCACTTTGAACAGCAACCGGTACCTAACGGTGGTTGTAGAGCCTGAGATACTCCCCCTGTTTCACGCATGTCCACAGGCCACTTTCAACAGGACAATGCCCGGTCTCATATTGCGAGGAATGTACAAGCCTTCTAAGAAGAGCGACGGGTACCATTGCTTCCCTGGGCTGCACGTTTGCCTGACATGTCTGGGATATGGTTGGTCGGCACCTGGTGTGTCACGGTCCTCCAGTAACCGGTGTCGCAGTTTTGTGGGCTCGAACAAAAAGTGCGTGGAGGGAAATCACTCAGGAACTTATTCAGAACCTTTTTGATTCAATGCCACGGCGTATAGCAGCTCTGATTGCAGCGCATGGAGGCCACACCAAATACTGAATATTAGGGCTCAAAGGTCATGTATAGATTTGAAAAGTTTATCATTTGTTACTTGTCATGTATCTAACCTGTGGTATTAAATTCATGCGTTTCCTTCTTGGTGTTGCAATTTTCACAAACGGCACAAGGAAAATGGCTATCATTAGAAATCGGTGAGCCAATATTTTATAATTAAAAAGATGGTTTTTCTAGATGGTTGCAGACTATGTATTCTTTTTCCCTAAGAGGTTACATGGTGTTCTGGGTGTGCAGAATCTTAATTCGTTTTATATGTTTAGGTTTTTTTCATTATCTGAAAATTATATAGCTTTTATTTAAGTAATTATGGGACCAAAACTAAGGTTTAAAATTTAACTTACTATAAATATATAAAAAAAACTCCTGGACCATTCCGACCGACATTTCTCCCACCTTCTCCCAAGGCATGTGTAGACTGCAGCATTTTCAGAACTTGGAAGACAATCGGGGCAGGTTAAGGAGGTTTCAAATTCTTTTGCTTCAATAACAGGGGATTTACCGATCGTCCGTATTAGAAACATTTGGGTATGTATGAAACTACAGTTGTAGGAAGTAAAAGGGTGACTTAGTATAAACACACTTTACATCATTTCATAAAGAACGTATGGAGATAAATGAAATTGATTCGTCACTGGAGTTTAAAAAGTCAACCGTGCAGTGTCGAGTAAATCTGCTAGTTAATGGTACAGGGTGGATGAAAAAAAGTGCAACAAAAACTAAACATGTACTAATCTTGTTCTTTTTGTGCGCAGATTCGTGTCTCATGTACCACAATATAATTTAGAACAAAGTATTTGGAACGGAGAATATTATCTCCGCAGTTAGTAACAGGAACCGAACGGGACAGCTCAGACGGTTACGTCTGTGGCCCGCATGCGGGAAGTCCCGGATCGATCCCCGGTGACCTCCACTCTGGCCAATGGGTTTTCCTGGTTTCTCCGGCTCATGAGGCGAATGCTGCGATGGTTCATCTTCTACCACGACTCCCGTTTCTCTCATTTCCTGTACCCATCATCTTCTTTGTCATCTGTTTCAGGGTTGTAGGACTAGGGGACGGTTGCGGCTGGGCGGTGGCTTGCGCTCTGTAAAGGTTTTTTCCCTGATTTCGCTGTGGTACCGCTCATTAGTTCTCTCCTCAGCGTGGATCTCCGCTTCGGGGGACCCTGAAAGTTGGTCTCTTGTGGCCAAGGACCGTGCGGCGTCAGATGCGTTCTATCTGAAAAGGTTAGGTACCCCGTCCATGCTTGCGCCCATCCGGATCTGGTCGACCTTCGAGTCACTCCCCGCATCCTTCCCTCCCAGCGGTCACGTTGGAAGCAAAAAGGTCCGACTGGCCTGCTTCCCCCTCCGTGATAGGTACATTTTACCTTTACGGAACAGGGCGTATAAATGGTCCATCTTTGGCTTGTGTGTGCGACGGTTTAGAGGAACATTTATATTTCATTTAGATTTTCATTTACCGTACACCTCATTAACCATACGCCATGGACCTGTATATGGAGAATTCCTTCGAAGTATGTCTAATGCTCTCCTTTGATGATTGGACAACCTTGTCCAACACTAGGCCAGTGTTCTTATGCTTCAAGGTCGTTCTGATCGTCCTGCATTATGATGCACCAATTGTTCTGAACATTTGCACCCACATTAGTATGGTTTTGTTTGGTGGTGTCGTAAATGAAAATGTTGCTCAGAACCGTTGCATACATAAGCCAAAGCTGGACAATTTGCACGTCGTGTTCCGTTACTACGGAGATAACATGTTACGTTCCAAATACGTTTGTTCTAAATTATATTGTGGCACGATGACAAAGCAATCTGTGAACAAAGAACAACAAAATTAATACACGCTTAATATCGGTTACTTTTTTTGGACCTTCTCTAGCCTCTATCGTTCTCTAGAAACTAGTCTTACTAAAGCTTACTTTATTTTAATCCAAATAAACCTTTGCATAAATAGCTACATTACACATTTACAAAAGGAACACTGATAGTCAAATTTTTAAGAACTGGACGCTATATTTTGGCCTTAAAATTGCATACTGTTTCATGACATCGCGAGAAACAACTGAATGTTGAAAGGGCTTTAAAAGAATAACTAAGTATTAAACAATTCCAACCATTAATAACGGATATCTCGGAAACGGCTCATGACACAAAAAAGCTATTTGTAATCAACTGTGTGTTATAGAGAGATCTTTATTACTTGTGTAGTATGTTTTCGTCTATCCCTTAAGTTTACCAGTTGTACAAGGCTAACACAATTCCTTCCGAATGAAGATGTCCTTACAGACTATTCCCAGAAAATCGAAGCTATAGATTTTGTTATGCAAGTCTCTTTAATATATGGCACTTTTATCAAAATGGTTAGGGCTATTTTTTAAAAAATCAAGAAGTTCGAAAAATTTTCCGTGTAAGGGATAGATTGGAGTAGGGATATTTTCTTGAAAAACTTTGTGTTGAACGTTTTGATGGTACCGAAGTTAAATACCAAGTTTGGTGTTGATCCGACTTTTCGTTTTTGAGTTATGCTGTTCACAGGCGTACACATCCGAATGTTTTTCTGAAAATGGTTTTTATGGATCCAGGGGCTCTTAAAACATGTATTTCCGGTGAAATCCCGGTATAGAATTTTTTGGTAAAATGCAATACCTTTTCTACCTATGTATGTGGCTGAGAAGGTAAAAAGGTTTCTATTTTTTCAGGGGTCCTCAAAATATGTATTTCCGATGAAATCTCTGTATTGTACTTCTGTGTGGAATGTATAATGGTTTTTCATTTTAGAGAAAGGTCCGTGGGTGCCTGTCTATCTGTGAATATCATCGGTAAGTCGCTTAATTATCACTTTGTACTTAGGGTCAATATCTTCCACGGATGCGACACGAACATTAGCAAGAACCCCCGACCCCACTCCGTGGGACACTACCGTTTACGTGCAAAGCTTATCTTTATTTTTTTTATTTTCCCAAAAATGCTTCTCGCAACACAAAAGGTGTAGATCTTGTTAAGATACACAGTTTATGCCAAATGCACTTCTTTGTGGCGTTAAATATTTCCGAGATATTCGTTCTTATTGATTTGAATTTTCTAGTCTTTATACTTCTTTCAGGTCGCTAAGTCGCTGTTTTTTTTCCTCGTATTCATTTTAAAGCCATCACGCAGTGACAAGGTCTATAAAAATATAACTGTAGCTTTAGTCTACTGTATTATTCTTATAACTACATCGAAAGTCATGTGAATGTAATGCACCAGAATATTTTGAGTTTCAACAGTATTTTATTGGATTTGCTTGCCCATTCTGAGGAACGCATTGGATATTTGCAATGCCACAGTGTTTTTGTTGCTAGTCGAACGTACTCTGGAGTCTAACAAATGCTATTTCTGTAGAACTAGTTTTTCTAGAAAACTCCATTCTTGTGTTCCTCGATTCCGGCGTAATACCTCCCATAGGGCACGAAGTAAAAGTTCTTGGAGAAAGTTAACTTGGATCCAAAAGAAGCTGCGATAGGTCCATGTAAATGCGTTTAGATCGACTTTGTAGACTGGAGGGAAAAAATTGCTAATTCGGTTCTCTGACAGAATGTTTCGGGCATATGAAGCACATGGTTTACGAAATGTTAATAGAACCATTGTTTCATCTGAAACAATAGATGGAAGCGAGGCTGTATCTGCTCGCCAGTACTGTTCAGGGATTTCGTTAATCTTGGAAACTATCTCATCAGGATAGTGGATAAAGCACTTAAATTAACACTGATGAAGTGGGAATTGAGTGGGCCGTCGGTCATTCCGAAGTGCCACTCAATTTTGTTTTGAAAAGGGAGGCAGAGGAAGAGATGGAAAATAAGAGTGGCTTATTTCGCCAGGTAGGAAACAACTGGTGAGAGTGATGTTCTTTATTTGTTGGTTAGCATTGTTTGTGCTGAATGGTAACTTTTGCAGTTCCGCATAAGCACCTGCGTCATTCTTGCAATGTGAAATGCTGTCTTCCAGTGGAAGGGAATGGCTAGAGTGTCGGTACCGGGCTGCAGATATGACCGTGGCCCTGCCTGCCGCCCAGAGAACTTGCGTTGAATCATGTAGGTCTATAAGCTGAAGTAGAAGACAAGTGTGTGAGGGCCCTTGATGTCGCTGGTTCATTAATGAGCCTGTCTGTTTCCGGATGTGGTGCATTGTTTCGTCCAGGACCCTTAATGTGGTGTCGATCACGACAACTGTTGTTGGCATAAGGTTGTGAAATGATGGAGCTGCCGTGAGGATGATGCTGTGGCTGGACGCCCTGGACTACTTCTGCGATGGTTGCTAGTTGTTCAGAAGGTTGTACTGGTGTCTTGGCATTGCTGTTGGAGCAGCTCCTCCAGAGCCGAGAGCCGCGCCGATATGAGTTGAGGTAACTGGTGCTGATATTACTGCCGTTGTTGGCTGACGGTGTCTGTTGCTAGCGCGGATACAACGAACACTGTGCTTGTCCGGTAAAGGGCTGTTGCCACCACAGGATGCGCAATGTCGGCGGTGGTTCCTGAGGTCATGTACAAAGGCACAACACCGGCGACATGAAGCATAGCGCTGCTCCAGCCTGACGAAGGGCGTGCGTTCCCGAGTAGAAATGATTAATATTTGTGATGACTTATTATATGTAAGAAATAATTATTGAATATGACAAAATTTTAATTTCTGTAAATAAAAAAAATGATATTAGTTACTTTTAAAGAAATGTATTAGAAATAAGTGTGCGTAAAATAGTCTAACGAACGTAGCAAGAACCAAGTATCGTTGCTAAAGAAGACTGAAAATCAACAAGGTAAAAAAAGTAACGCCATTGTGTTTTTATGACCAACTGACAAGATTAACAACGCAGAAGAGAAAATCTGTAGAAGAATATAAAAGAGGAAAGAAGAAGTATGATTATACGTGTGAAGGTGAGCAGCGATTCTGTGGGTTTAAATATAGTTAAGTGGGAAAATTCCGTGAGAAATAATTAAACTCCGCGAAAACGCGCTGAGACAAATTTCACCACATTAGAAAAGTAGAATAGAGTGGTGTATTTATTGGTCTTAAACATTTTACATGTTCAAACTCATAGAGATAGATCGTACTGCTTATATAATACACTGTAGTTCATATGTTTCACACTATATTCATCACACTGAACTTTAAAGTTAGTGACATTTACAAGAAATGAAAAAGAAAAGAATAAAACAGATAAACTAACAACAAAAATCACACAAAACCACTACCCCTCCCTCTCCCACCCATGACCCTCTTCCTTACGCTCCGATCTGAGCTGCATAACCGTTTGTAAAATATATCAATTGCTTCCCCCTCAACCCTCCCAGCCAGCAACGTCCAACAAGCTTCTAACCACCTCCTTCAGTTAACAAAGGGTTCTGGCAGATTCTTTCTCAACTGTTTTGTCTTAGTACAACGCGCCTGAATATGAATCCAAGTTTCTTCCTCTCTACACCAGGGACAGATTCTTGTGTCTTCTTTGTTAATGAGTTTGATCGCTCGGTATGATCCCAGTCTGAGCCAAGCAAGCCCTTGTTTGCTGACTCTATTTCTGGACAAAGTTATTGTTCTATACCCCATTCTGTTTTTAGTTTCGACTCTAGCCTTAATGATACTTTCTCGTTAACATTAGAAAAATGCATGAACCGAAACTCTACAAGGCAGAGAATAGTTGTATTAAAGCTCTCCAACGTAATTAAATATGTTGCTAATTATTATTTAAAGAAAAACACACAGAGGCGTTCTTGAAATCTTGTTGGAATGAGATTTATAAAGAAACCGAAGTGATCTGTGTTTAATGTAACTGTTGTCACAAATTAAATTAATGCTAATAGACTTTGTAGATCTTAGAAAAGCACAAATCAGATAAGAACATTTAATTTGAGAGTGTCAAGGGCTTAAGGCAAAAGCAAATAATAAATTCAATAAAAAGAATTTATCAAAACAAACCACTGAATTTTATTATGTAGTGCGGCGAAAGCATTTCTACAATGTTTATAAGACCCTGAGCAACTCCCGAAGTACCATCGCACTGGTGATTGTTGTGTTATTAAACTGACTTACAAAGAAACATTTGGGACAATGGTAATGGACCATAAAGATGGAAAGCCAGTTTCATTTTCTTAGCTACGAGAATAATGCATTCGTCCTAAAATTTTATATGGAAGTTACAATGATTTCGGGTTCGGCGAAGAAAAAAAAGATAGAGTAACTATCAGAAAATGGCTCATGTGTGTGACGCACTGAACAGTATAACTATAAATCATAACGTAAAATCTGCTAAACACAAAATTAGGCTTGAATTAAACTTGGGGTTATTACACATTACCATGAAGGATAGGATAGGCCTGACTACGGCGGGGACTCGGCACAGATCTAGAGTGCATATTGTACCTATGCCCCAGGAGGGGGCGTCCCCGGGAGGAAGGACGAGGCGAGAGGAGACTTCGCGGCCAGAACCAGGAGCGATGGCATAGCAATGGCAGGGTCCCTAAGTTTCCAGATAGAGACACCCCAGCAGACGGACAGGTAGACCGGGAACACCACCCCACACAGAGGGGGTCCAATGACTCTCAAGGGGGTTCGGATACCCCCGCTGCCAGCCGAAAGCCGAGGAACGGACAGAGTCGTAAGGGGCATCCGTTTTCCCTGCCACGCTACGCCGAAACACCATCGCCGACACTTCCGACCCTGAAAGAGACCAACGGGATGAAAGCTGAATGAGATGAGGATGGAGATGAAATAGAGGGACAGAAAATTCGGGGTGTAATAATCCTTCCCAGCATTCGCCTGGGGCCCCGGAGAAACCCATGCGTCAGGAAGGTCGGCCATGGAAATTGAACCGACAACCTCCTGAATGAAGGCCACAGACATTGCCGCTTGAGCTATCCTACTCGGCTTTACCTTGAAAATCCTTAATTATGTTTCTTCAAAATATTGTATGCCCGTCTTCGGCATGGCTATTAAAATGTACATATAAAATTTTCTCTGAATAGGCTGTGACTAATATTGAATTTGTGTCATTTGGCAATTACTACATACAGATAAAACTTACTAGATCTGATATGTTGCATTCAAACGACTTTCTCTCCTGCTCTTCGGCATACTATTCTTAAAAAACCTTATTTTTCCATCTACTTCACGTTAATCGACAAAAACATTTGTAGAAATCGTTTTATTACATGTTTCCTTGTATGTGTGTGTGTGTCTATATATATATATATATATATATATATATATATATATATATATATATATATATAAAAGGAATAGGAAATTACAGTGGACTTAAGCGATAATCAACTATTTTATGAGCTGGTCGATATGTGAAGGCGTGTTAATTAACTGGTTTACAAATTATTCTTACGAAATTTTATTTCTCTATCTAGTACATTTTAATCCAAATAAACGTTTGCAGAAATAGCTACATTACACATTTCGTTATAGATATAAAGAGAACAGCGATAGTCAAATTTTAAGAACTGGACGCTATACGCTGGACGTAAAACTCCAACTTTCCACGGCATCGCGAGAAACAACCGAATGTCGACAGGACTTTAAAGAATGACAAAAGTATTGAATAGTTCAAACCTTTAATAATATATCCTAAAAATGGCTAATGGCACAAAGTTATTTGAAATAAATTTTGTATTTTAAACAGCTCAAATTTTTTTGTATAGTGCATTTTCATCTATCACTTAACGTTTACCAGTTATACAAGATTATACAAAATTCCTTCCGAATGAAGAGGATTTCACAGGCTATTCCCAGAAAATTCAAGATATGCATTTTATTTGTCATGTAAATATCATTAATATATTGATAGAACTATTTTTTTAGAAAATCAAAAATGTCGAAAATTGTGTTCCATGTAAAAGGTAGCTTCTGGTGTGAGGAATTTTGTTGAAAATATTTGTGTCGTATCTTTGGAAGATATTGAACTTAAATACCAAATTTGGTGATTATTCCGCTTTTCATTTTTGAGTTATGGTGTTCAAAAACATACAGACACACACACACAGATAAGGACGTTTCCAAAAATGGTTTATTTGTATTCTGGGCCCTCAAAATATGTACTTACGCTGAAATTTCAGAAAAAGAATAACGATTTCGCATTGAAAAATTGAAACTAACATAAGGACTATCTCTCAAATGGTTAAATCCAGAAAAAGAAATGTATTGCACATAAGTTGAGTACTGTTACAAGATGTACCTACATTTTTTGTGTAGTAAACTCTTGTCTCTCTCTTACGGTTTACCACTTTTACAAAAGTAATCCATAATGAAGATACTTCAGACACTATTCGCATAAAATTCAAGATACACACTTGGTTTGTCCATAACATATCTTAAACATATTATCGAATTTAATTAAATTTAATCAAAATCATTAGCCAGCTTTGAGAAGATACAAATTTTTAAATTTTTTTCATGTAACGAGTAGTTTTATACCTTTTTCACTATAAGTTGAAAGGGGAAGTAAACAAAACTTAAATGTATCACCCCGCCGAGCACATGGCAGCACCACGTGGAGGATGACGGGAACTAAGACCCCTGAGAGGAAATTGCTTAAGACAGAATGCGAATACAGTATATTGGCAGCTTGGGAATCATTAGCTTTTAAACATTGTATGTCTTACTCCTATATGTTGCCTTACATCCTAAACTTCTAACACACATACTAAGAGTAGACAAATAAAAGTTGTACCTGAACAGTTCGGCATCTGTGATTAAAGGTATGTTCTTAATTCCAGGCTACAGAAACCATTCATTTAATTACTAATATCAGTATACCACCTTTGCTTTAACCTTTTATGAGACAAGTTAAAAAATCTGAGATGTTACACTCACATGACTTTCTCTACTCTTGTACAAACTACTTTTACAAACGCTTATTCTCCATATGCTTCATGTTAATCGAGATATCGAGATGTTAATCTTATTGCTAATTTTCTTGTAGAATCAAGGGGAATTGGTAGGCTTTAAGCGACAGTCAAATATTTTAAGAGCTGGTTGCTATGTGCAGCAATCCATTCTCTTTGCATTACCAGGACAAAAAAGAGCTATAGATATTAACTGTGCAGTAAACACACCGTAGTGATAGCACTGAAGAAAAAAATTTAACACACTGCCTAAATCACTCGGTATGACACCTTGTAATGCAAAATTATTTGTCACTACATTGCAGATTACTTTTACATCATCAATTACAATATCCTGCAGCCAAACCTCATCAACGCACATGTAAGGCGGATATGGCATAACACTATCATAATTTGAAATTGATTTTAAGTGCAAATCATTGCCTAAATGAAGAATTTTATCTATTACTTCAGAACTCCAAGCATCAATATTTATTACAGTTGAAAAACATAACGCCATCACCGAGTTGCTTGTGCACTGTGTGTTTTTAACCTCGCCAAATATGTCGTTATTTTGGCTCAAGGTGCCAGCAATCACTTTGGCTGCTTTCACGGAAAACAACTTCTTAACATTAAAATTAAAACTGGTTCGTTTCTTTCTAGGCATTATGAAAAGTCTTAAAAATCCAGTAAACAAAAGAACAGAAACACCTGGAAATGGTACTATAACAAATAATATATGAATGAATAAAATAAAACAGCCCTTAAACCGTGTAAACAAAAAGTATAAACTAAAATAGGAACATCTAATATGCTACTATAACGAACAATAAGATATGTAATAAAATGACAGATATTATAAAATTGGTTCAAATCAGCATTCCTTTGAACCAAAAGCCGCTAGAAGATTCACAAAATCATAGCAGTACGCTTATTTCTCAGTGTAAAAAATATTTGACTATCGCTTAAGACCTACTATGCTCCCCTTGTTTTGTATTTGCATGGGCAATATAGAAATACAGTGGCCTTTAAGCATAGCCATATTTCTTAATAGCTGGTTGCTATGTGCAGCACCATTCTCTTTGCCACAGATTAATACTCTTTACATATCCAAGGCAAAATAACGAATTCCCATTTGCGAAAAAGTATAAGTATTATAAAATTTAAGGAAATAACCAGCAATACCTCGAAAATGGTTCGCTTAACAAAAAAATCTATATGACATAAATTGTGTATTTTAAAGCGATCTACATTTTTGTATAGTTAAATATTGTTTATCTCTTATGGTTCACCAGTTATGCAAAAGTCGTTCACAATGAAGAATACTTTTGGAGACATTCCCAGAAAATTCAAGATATACATTTTATTTTGCTTAAAAATTTCTTAAACATATGATGCTTTATCAAAATCGTTAGAGCCCTTTTTGAGAAAATAAAAATTTTCGAAAAATGTTCCATGTAAAGGGTAATCTGGTGTAGGGGAATTTTCTTGAGAACCTTCGTGTCGCATCCTTGGAAGATACTGAACCTAAACACCAAGTTTGGTGTTTATCCGACTGTTCGTTTCTGAGTTATGCTGTTCACAGACACACACACACACACACGGACATGTTTCCAAAAATGCTTTGTTTGATTTCAGGGGGCCTCAGAACATATATTTCCTGTGAAATCTCGGTATCGAATTTTTGGATGAAATACAATACTTCCCCTACTTACTATACGTAGTAGAGAAAATAAAAAGATGTTTAGCACAATAGGATAAAACACAACACAAAACAAACGCGACCCAAGCTATCCCAGCAACAATTCTGCATCAGTAACAAAGAAGTTCCATTATTGCTAAACAATGGCCAACCATATTCATTGTCGATTAAAGATGGATACTTTTCACAGAATTTGTTAAAAGCATTTAACACAACTGTCTTCTTTACATTTCTCGCGTTTATGTTTTCAATAGTGGCAGAGGATTCCCAGCCGGAAGCCGGAAACGAACTCCAGTGCCTGCACATAGTCTCTTAAACCCTTTGTTATAACGGTTCATAGGTTATAGTTATAGGTAAATCTGAACAAACGCATTTAGTTTCATAAATTGAACTGTTACAATAATGAGTTTTTTAAATTTCTAAGCACGAAGATAACCACAAAATGTTACGATCTGAACCGAACTATTTTTTGTAGAGGAAGAGACGACATGCTGAACGGGGAGGGTGTAGTTTGTTCACCTGCCAATGAGATGTTCTCTTGTCACGTGGTTCTGTTTACTTCTCCCTTTAGCTTATAGTGAAAAAGGTTTAGGTGGGGGGATTGTTTTGAAAATCTTTGCGTTTCATGTTTGGAAGTTGAACTTAAATACCAAGTTTGGTATTTAATGGACTTCTTGTTTTCCATTTATCCTATTTACAACACACGCGTACCTTTTACATTATACTCCAAAACTAAGTTAAGTTCGATTCTGATTGGTGAATATGACATCGTGATGTCCTACATTGGTTTAAACGCGCTCTCGTGTAAATCTGCCTACTCCCATGGAGTTGTTAATGATGCTACTTGGTTTAGGCTATTTCCATGGAGAAACCAAGCTAACGACGATGTCTTCTCTAAAATTACCTTAATCAGATTATTTAACGTTATTTGCAAACATTTTCAGCGTTTTACTTTCCGTTTACATTTTTGAGGCAAATAATTTATCATTTAAACGGCGTCGTTATGACTGGAACTCTGAGCCCCGTTAGGAAGAGAGGGGGGGGGAAGTGTCTGGGTTCTGAATTCCAAGACTTGCTTTTATTTTCCTCTCCTTCCTATCTACAATCGAATAATGTAGCTTCCACTACAGTTCCCAATTCCTTTACGAAAAGGAAGAGAAAAGTTTCACGGAGTCGACCCACTTCAGGTGATAAACATTCCTGGGGTACACGAACTGAACATTTATCTCACTGGCACCTTTTTCTATGTTCTCTTTGTTTACCACCAGTCACTGTGTCAAGAATTTATGTATTTTTGAGCATAATTCTAGCTACTGGATTGGCAGGGCACTTTACCTCCCCAAATAGATACAAAAAACCGAAGTGTCCATGTTCTCACTAGTGAAGGTAATGAATGCTTCCTTGAAGTTAGATCCAAAAATAAAATATAATAAAAAAACTGATGTGTCACATTCACACACCCTTCTCTACACCCTCTCTTATTGGTGGGTATACAAGTTATTCAGACGGAAACTTTATTTTCATATCTACTTCATTTTAATCGAGATAAACCTTTGCATAAACAATTAAATTACAAATTTCGTTATAGATACACTGAGAACAGCGATAGTCAAATGTTTAAAACTGGACGCTGTATGCTGGTCTTAAGATTCCTTACTGTTTCCATGACATCGCGACAAACAGGACTTCAAACCAGCTGAAACAAAGGGAACCATTAATAATGGATATCTCGAAAATGGCTGATGCCACGAAAAAGGTTATTTGAACCAAATTGTGTGTTTTAAATGGATCTATATTTTCTGTGCAGTAGTCTTCGTCTTTCGCTGAACGTTTGCCGGTTATACAAGATTCCTCCAGAAGGAACAGAACTTCACAAACTATTCCTAGAACATTCAACAAATAAGTTACATTTGTCATGCAAATATATATAACAACACCATGGTATGAATGTATATCTCGAATTTTCCGGGAATGTCTGCAAAAGTATTCTTCATTGTGAACGACTTTTGCATAACTGGTAAACCATAAGAGATAGACAAAATTTTACTACAAAAAAAATTTAGATCGCGTTAAAATACACAATTTATGACATATACATTTTTTTTGTCGAGTGAACCATTTTCGAGATATAGGTTGTTATTCCCTTAAATTTTCCCTACTTCTTCTCAAAGTCGTTATTCATTTTTTTTGTCCCGGTAATGCAAAGAGAATGGAATACTCCACATAGCAAACAGCTCTTAAAATATTTGACTATAGTTTAAAGCCTACCAATTCCCCCTGCATCTACAAGAAAATTAGCAATAAAATTAACATCTCGATATCTCGATTAACATGAAGCATATGGAGAATAAGCGTTTGTAAAAATCCGTTGTACAAGAGTAGAGAAAGTGTAGTGATGAGTGTAACGCATCAGATTCTTTTATCTTGGATATGGAAAGAGTATTAATCTGTGGCAAAGAGAATGGTGCTGCACATACTAACCAGCTATTAAGAGTCTATGCTTAAAAGCTACTGTATTTCTATATTGCCCTTGCAAATACAAAACAAGGGGAATATAGTACACCTTAAGCGATAGTCAAATATTTTTTGAACCGGTCGCTATGTGTAAGATGTAATGCTGTTTGCATGTTAAGAACAAACAAAAAAAAAAGACCAACGAATTCTCAGTTGTGAAAAAGTGTAAGTATTTGAAAATTCAAAGAAATAACAATGAATACCTCGAAAATGGTTCACTTTAAAAAAATGTTTATGATATATTCTGTGTTTTAACGATATCTACATTTGTTATGTAGTAAAATGCTGTCTATCTCTTACAGTTTACCAGTTATGCTAAGGTCGTTCAGAATGAAGAGGACTTTTGGGGTAATTCCAAGAAAGTTCAAGATATACATTTCATTTGCCATAAAAATATCTAAAACATATAATACTTTAGTCAAAATCGTTAGAGCTGTTGTTGAGAAAAGGAAAATTTTCGAAAAATGTTCCATGTAAAGAGTAATCTGGGGTGGGGGATTTTCTTGAAAACTTTCATCTCGTATCCCTGGAACATATTGAACCTAAATACCAAGTTTGGTTTCTATCCGACTTTTCGTTTTTGAGTTATGCTGTTAACAGACAGAGGCACACACACACACACACACACACACACAAGACATACACACGGACATGTTTCCAAAAATGCTTTATTGTTTTTTGTCCTGGTAATGCAAAGAGAATGGAATACTCCACATAGCAAACAGCTCTTAAAATATTTCACTATCCCTTAAAGCCTAGCAATTCACCTTGCACCTACAAGAAAATTAGCAATAAGATGAATATCTCGATTAACATGAAGCACATGGAGAATAAGCGTTTGTAAAAATATTTTGCACAAGTGTAGAGAAAGTCATGTGAATGTAACACACCAGATTTTTTAAAAAAAAAAAACTTCGAAAAAATATCCATGTAAAGGGTAGTTTGTGGTCGGGGGATTTTCTTGCAAATCTTTAGGTCCTATTTTTGGAAGGTACTGAAACTAATTACTAAATTAGGTGTTCAGGACTTTTCGTTTTTGAATTATGTTGTACACACGTACGGAGATTTTTCTAATAATGCTTTTTTTGCATTCAGGGGCCTCAAAACATGTAATTGCAGTGAAATCTCGGTGTGTAATTTACGGGTGGAATACACTACCTTCTCTACCTGCTATACATACATGTAGCCCATAATGGAATGCAGCTGTTGTGTTGGTGCTGATAAACCCTCACCCCACCACCCCTACCAACGTGACCGTCTGTTTTTCGAGCATGATTCTAGCTACTGGTTTTGAAGTGTACTTATCCTCCTGCAAAGTATGGATGAAGAGTAACATTATATTTTCATGCTGCACTACCGTTTTCTCAGTGCTGGTTTCCTGTTGTTTCCAATAACTTGACCTCGCTGATAAATGCTCTCATATGTATACGTCGTAGCTGTTCTTCAGATTAACTACATATGCCAATAATTCTTGAGCTCTTCCTCTAGAACGGTCAGGGTTTATCCTTTCCTTTTGTGCCAACCATAGTCTTAGAGCTGATATCAGAGCTATCCCTTCACTTCTGTCGTCCTGCGTGGTCTACGGATACCATGCTAGCATCTAGTTAAAACCCAGAGGAGAGCGATGGATATTTTAATAAAAATCTGATGTGTTACACTCACATGACTTTCTCTACTCTTGTACAAACTATTTTTACAAACGCTTATTCTCCATATGTTTCATGTTAATCGAGATGTTAAACTTATTGCTAATTTTCTTGTAGATGCAAGGGGAATTGGTAGGCTTTAAGCAATAGTCAAATATTTTAAGAGCTGGTTGCTATGTGCAGTATTCCATTCTCTTTGCATTACCAGGACAAAAAATGAATAACGAGTTCCCATTTGACAAAATGTATAAGTATTGGAAATTTAAGGGAATAACAAGCAATATCTTGAAAACGGTTCATTCAACAAAAAATGTATATGACATAAATTGTGTATTTTAACGCGATTTGCATTTTTTGTGTACTAAAATTTTGTCCATCTCTTATGGTTTACCAGTTATGCAAAAGTCGTTCACAATGAAGAATACTTTTGGAAAAATTCCCAGAAAATTCAACATATACAATGCATTTGCCATAAAAATGACTTAAACTTATGGTATTTTATTCAAAATCGTTAGAGCCACTTTTGAGGAAATTAAAAGTTTCGAAAAATGTTCCATGTAAAGGTTAATCTGGGGTGGGGGGAGTTTCTTGAAAACCTTCGTGTCGCATCTCTGGAAGATACTGAAGCTAAATACCAAGTTTGGTGTTTATCCGACTTTTCGTTTCTGAGTGATGCCATTCACAGACAGACACACACACACATGGACAGGTTTCCAAAAATCATATCTTTGGATTCAGGGGACCTCAAAGCATATATTTCCGGTGAAATCTCGGTATCGAATTTTTGGGTAGAATACAATACTTCCCCTACTTACTATACGTAGTAGAGAAAGTTAAAATCCTTAGTATGGCTTCCTTCGGAAAGAAAGCAAAGCCGGTGGTCCCGTGTCGTATATTTATGGCACGTAAAAGAATCTCAAACTTGATAAGGAGGTCTCTGAGTCAAATTTCAGGTCTTTCACGCTCAATATAGAATGGGTCCCTAAGAACCATAGCAGTTGAAGAGCGTCCATAAATATATGAACAAAAAACCCTTCTTTCCACATATTATCATTTTGGTTAATTTTTATGTTACTGTATTTTTTTCAGGCCAGTCACATAGTTAACTGATACCGGTTGGATGGAGTCAGAGGTTGACTACCTAAAGGTGGAAACCTTAAGGGAGTCTCCAGTGCCTCAACAATCAACATACAGAAATCAACGCCAAACATATGCACCTTCAAAGACATGTATTGCGAAACATGTCATACGTGTATCTGCATCAATATTCCATCTCCAGAACATTAACAAGCGAGGCGAAGTGTAAACCTGTCGCGTTTGTTAATATCAATGGCTACGTGGATTCTGATTACAAGATTTAGCGTTTGTAGTTGCAATGTGTGGTTAGTCGCCCTCCATGCTGCAGTGGTTGCCATGCTAGTCTCTAGTTCCCGAGGTTACGGGTTCAAACGGAAGGGAAGTAAAGCAGGTGGTCCCGTGTCGTAGATTTACGGCAGGTAAAATAACCTCAAGCCTGATAAAGAGGCCTCTGAGCAAAATTACCGTCTTTCATGTCCAATATAGAATGGGACGCTATGGACTATAGCAGTTAAAGAGCGTCCATAAATATAATTCAATTTTAATTCAACAACAGTGTATGCTTGGTGAAAGAGACTCAATAATAAAAGAAGAAAGCTATGGGTTCGGCCTTTTCTAAGCAATGGAATCAATGCAAGTAGCATCTTATCAGAACTGGAAGTTAAGGGTAGATTCGGTTTCAAGAACTTTCTAAAAATGTCGAAAGAAGATTTCAGTTGTTGCTGACTATAATTTCACCTGCAATTGCAAAACAGGAGGCGAATTTCAGAGCCGGTATATTATCTGAGTTTGAATTTTCTTTCTGTTACAAACAATATGGACAATCTCACGTAAACACTCGCGTTTCTTGATTTCATTTCCATGGTCCTTTTGGGATATATCCTAGATGACGGCCCTTGCATGAGTCTCGTTAATTAACTGTGTTAACTTTTTTTTTCGTCCACCCCATGTTTCTCATTAGTAAGCAATGAAAAATATGCATGCCCAGTTGTTTACATTCTATCTGACCGAACTTAGCCGGATCTGCATGAAAGTAAACCGAATACACCTTGCACTGAGCATGTTTTCCACTACTGGTGGAAAACAGTTATTTTTATTAAAGGTTTATTTAAGGTAGCTTTGGCTGCATGGTCTTATCACGATCTGTTATCATAAAAATACATTATGAACATTAATTTATAGTTGCACAAACGTGGAATTAGGCAAACATTTACAGTAAATCAGAGTTTTGTATGCATTAGAAACTGTAGCATTGTTTTGAGCATTTTGGAGTTGTTAACTGCATTGGGAATTTTGGAAATGCTGGCTTGTTGTCTACATCTACTGCAATGTGGACAATCTATAACAATGTTCTGAATGTTAGAGGAATGTAACAGCTGATACAGTTTGGAGGTTGGTCCTTAGTGAGAGGATAACTGGGTTAAGTTGGTCTAAGCCGGGTGATATCTTGATCTGTTCTTTTGAGAATTCAGGAATGCACAAAACGTTTTGTACAGCCTGAGCGGGCTTCATGGGGTTTGCTGTTGATTGATGACCATTTCAAGTTCCGTGTACTTGTGCTTAATGAAACTAATGACGTCTTCGTGTGGAGAGACAATCAATGAATCTCTGGCAGGATGTTTAGCCAAGACATGTTGGTTAGTGAAGACACTCATTTATCGCCACATGTTGAGCTCAACGTGTTCAATCATCATATTTTGTTGAGGCACTAGAGACCTGCCCAGTAGAATGTACTGTGTTTGACTCAAGAGAATGGCTGTATTTCTGCACTGGAGGCTTGCTGTGGACCAGAGAGCTTCTTGCCTACGATGCAAATAGATCAGAAGTATTGTCAACAAGCGAAGTTTCAGATGTGTATGAGCGTAATTGTTTTGTTTGATGTGCTAATATACTGTATTACTAATGCTACTTCATGTAATATTTGTCTCAGGAAAGAAAGAATAAGTGACTTTGGAGCAGGGTGTAAAGCAATAGAGTGAGAGGGAAGATCAATGCAGCACTAGCTTAGCTTCGCTTACGTCAAACACAAGGCCATGACTAACTCCTGAGTCAAACACAGTAGTTTCCAGGCTTGTAGGTCGTGGTGCAGTCGATGCAATATCTCCTAGTTGTAAAGCAGCCAGGAGTCACTTATTCTGTAGATGCCTGACGGAGTTACGGGCGAAACCTCAGGTGATATCGCATCGACTGGAACACGATCTACTAGCCTGGAAACTACATTCTATTGGATTGAGGCCAGCCGTGAAAGTCTGGGCATGTATAGTGGAGATCCACCATTACGGAGGGGAAAGCGCTGTTGCGATCTAGGGAAAGTGTACCTATTAGGCAGAAAATATATTGCATTTCAGTTGGAGATTTCAGAGGTAATACATATTTGAAGGCACACCGAATAAAACAAAAATTAGAAAGTTCTCTGTCTATGAGTCTTTGAACAGCATCACTCAAATACAAAATGTTATATAAATACGAAACTTGGTATATAAGTTCAGTACTTCCAAATACAGGATGTATCTTTATTGATGTCATATATTTGGGGGACGTGTTCCTGACATCAAAGCAGTAAAAAAAGTTCATATGTACATGGGTCTGAAGATCAACCGTTTCGTTGTTATAGGTCAAAGAAGATGTATTCCATGAGTGAACAGACTGATATGCACTACACGTATGGCCGTGCAGACGGTAATGCAACACGAGCACGTGAACTTTATGCAGAAATGTACCCTGACAGGCCGTTACCCTGTGCAAGAACATTCGCACGAATTCACTAACGCTTGAGAGAGAATGGCGCATTTGAGAGGAGTACTAGGGATGTTGGGAGACCAAGAGCGGTACGAGGCATTGAGCTTGAAGAACGAGTTCTTCGTGCTGTGGATGCAGACCCATCACAAAGCACAAGACGTATGGCTGTAAGGGAAAGGGTTAGTCATACGACTATCTGGAGAATTCCGCATGAAAATTTTCTGTACCCGTATCAACTTCAACGTGTGCAAGGATTAAATGAGGTGGACTTTGAGCCAAGAAGACGTTTCTGTCAACGCATGTTACAGCAGTGCGCTGTGTTCATCAATTTCCTAGCCTGTATCTTATTCACGGATGAGTCTGGTTTTACTCGCGACGGCATCTTCAATTTTCATAACACTCATAACTGGGCATTTGAAAATCCTATTGAAGGACGACAGGACAACCATCAACAGGGGTTCTCTCTCGACGTTTGGGGTGGAATCATTCATGATCACCTTATTGGTCCCTACTTCTTCCCTCCGCTTCTGAATGGACAAACCTATTTCCTGTTTCTCAGAAATGAGTTCCATCACTTAAGTGATAATGTGCCTCTGGACATCATCCAACGAATGTGGTTTTTACACTACGGTGCTCCAGCTCCTTTCAGTATTATAGTTCCTAAGTTTTTGAATGATCGATTTCCACAAATATGGATTGGTTGAGGCATGGCATGCTCGCATGCCCGATTTGTGTCCAATGGATTTCTTCGTCTGGGGGACATTTGAAGTCCTTGGTTTATGCGACTCCTGTTGACATTTTGAGAGGACGTATCCAAACTGGATTTGACCATATACGAAACACACCAGAAATTTTCAATACAGTACGCCAGAGCATGGCACGCAGGCTTACTGCATGCGTCGAAGCAAGAGGAAACCAATTCAAGCAATTTCTGTAACTTTCGTATTTGTGTTGTAACTCTGAAATAAATGTCTTTCAGACACATGTTCATATGAACTTTTTTACTGTTTTGAAGTCAGGAACACGTCCCCCAAATATATGACAGCAATAAAGACACATCCTGTATACTACAGGAATTTTTCAATGAAATTTCTCTACCTCAAAGTACCTTTTACACTGAAATTTTTTCTATGTGTTTTAGTTTCCCAAAATTGGCTAACTCTTGCGGCTTAAAGTACTACGTTTTTAAGACGTATATCTCGAATTTTCTGAGAATAGCCCGTAAAGTCCTCTTCATTCTAAATGACGTTTCATTTATAAGAAGCATACTTGATGAGCTTTCGTTTATTATCTTTCAAAGAGTCACTTTTCCGCCAAATGGAATTAATTTTGTATGGAGAGGCGTATAGGGATTTTACTGTTTTCCCTCAAACACTGCATTACGAAAAGGAAAGTGTAGTTGTTTTGTTGGATTGAGATTTACGGGAAACCTCTCAGGAAGACTCTAGAAGCAGCTTTCTCCAACAAATTGAACATCCGGTTACAGGAAACTAACCCAGGTCACTTAGAGGGGAATCTTGACCTAAGTACACTTTCGCCCCTTGTCTTTCTTTCTGTTTCTATCTTATGTGTTGCAGTTACATGAGTTTCTCTGCTATCTCTTTTATCCAAATCCAGATAAGATTTCATTACACATTTTTGTTGTAAGTACAGGAAGAGTAGAGTAGGGTAGGCTGAAGCGAGTTAGATTTTTAAAAAATAGTGTCCCTATGTGATGACTTTTAAATTCCATGCTATTTGCATGACCACAAAAAATAAGAATAGCTACTTACCAGTTAAAAAGGTGTGCATATTTAAAAATTTAAGCCAATAAGAAAGAATATCTCGGAAATGCTTAATGTCAAAAAGAGCTCTGACATAAATTGTGTGTTTTAAAGCAGATCTACAATTTTTTTGTGTAGTACATATTTGTCTATCTCTTATGATTTATAAGTTATAGGCACAAAAGTTAACTCCGAATGAAGAACACTTCACATGTTATTGGCAGAAAATTGAAGATATACATTTTGTTGTCTTTGAAATATCTTAAACATTTGATAATTTAATAAAAAGCGTTTCAGTCTTTTTGAGAAAAGGTATTGGTAATCTTTCCATGTTAAGGGTAGTTTAGATTTGGGAGATCTTTTTTAAAATATTCCTGGAAGATACTGCCCTTCACTAAAATAAGAAACGTAGTGATTAACCGACTTTTCTTTGTTATGTTGTTCAGACACAGAAACAAATCTTTTCCTAAAAATTTTATTGTTACATTCACATGAGTTTCTCTGCCGTCTATCGTTTATTACTATGTAAACAAATATCCTTACGAAACCTTAGTTTTCTAACTACTACATTTTAAACCAAACAAGCCTCTACAGAAATAGCTACATTACACATTTCGTTATAGATACAAAGGAAATAGCGATAGTCAAATGTTTAACAATTGGACGCTATATGCTGGCTTTAAAATTCCATACTGTTTCATGACATCGCGAGAAACAAGTGAATGTTGACAGGGCCTGAAAACAATGACAGTATTGAACAAGTATTAATAACGGATTTCTCGGAAATGGCTTATGCTACAAAAATAATTTGAAATAAATTGTATGTTTTAAAGAGATCTAAATTTTTGTATATTGCTCAACGTTTATCAGTTATGAGATTATAGGAATTTCCTTCCAAAAGAAGAAGACTTCATATGCTATTCCCAGAAAATACAATATATACGCTTTATTTGGCATGTGTGGTATTTGAATAAAAGTCTTTCGAGTATTTTTCAGAAAATTAAAAATGTTGAAAGATATTCAGGTAAAAATTAGTTTGGGATGGGGAACTTTTTGAAATCTTCATGTCGCCCTTTGAAAGATACTGAACATAAATACCAAGTTGATACTTAGCCGAGTTATGTTTTTGAGTTATACTCTTCACACATACAGGTATCCTCTTTTTAAAAATACAATTTTTTTTGTTCAGGGTGCCTCAAAATATGCAGTTCTGGTGAAATCTCGATATCAATTTTTGGGTGGAGAAGGAGAATTACTGATTTTATGAAATAGTAAATAGTTCTTGTAAATACTGTAATGCGTATTTTAATACTATATACATTAGTTGTTTCTTATTAAACAATTAATAATGTTCATTATTTTCTTTCTTTCACTGTTTGAAGCGTTACCAACGATTATCCGAAACGACTCTACCTCCTTTAGTTCGGTTATGCAGGCTTCTACTGTAATTTATCGTAATCAATATGAGAGTGTTCGAGTAAAGGTGGCTAAGCTTGAAAGTTGATTTACTATCAAAAGCATTGGAAACCTGTAAATATGCCTCCATTATCAGCATATTCCCTTCGACACAAGATATCGACGGGCTGTATCTACCTAAAATGGTCCTAATTTGGCCTGGATGCCGTAATTGAATCTGAGGCAAGAGTAATGTTTGTTAAATCCAACTAGCATAAGAAACATATCAATGAAAGATGAAAGGAGCGAGAGGCAGCGACATCACGAGAATTGGAGCATATAAACTTGAATTTATGTAAGGAACTGTTTTTACGAGAAAAACATCCTGTTTTCATAACGTACATGGAACACGTTTATCTGTTGTTTGCACCATTACATTCGCCTGTAGGAGTATCATTTCCTGTCTGCTGCCATAAACGGCAGTAACCTACAACATTCATCATCAAATATTGGACCGATTACAAGATTTGGAAACCTTTTATTCATATTGAGGCAGTAATATAAATACTACACTTTGCTTATTGCTTTTTCTGACCACCTAACTATAGTGAGTAGAGGGGCTGTTCATTCCAACAAAAAAAATCTGATGTGTTACATTCGCATGACTTTCTCCACTCTTGTACAAACTATTTTTACAAACGCTAATTCTTCATATGCTTCATGTTAATCGAGATGTTAATCTTCTTGCTAATTTTCTTGTAGATGCAAGGGGAATTGGTAGGTTTTAAGCGATAGTCAAATGTTTTAACAGCTGGTTGCTATGTGGAGTATTTCATTCTCTTTGTATTACCAAGGCAAAAAAATGAATAACGAATTTGAGAAAAAGTATAAGATTTGGAAAATTTAAGGGAATAACAAGCAATATCTCAAAAATGGTCACTCAACAAAAAAAATGTATAGGTCATAAATTGTGTATTTTAACGCGATCTACACTTTTTGTGTAATAAAATATTGTCTATCTCTTATGGCTTACCAGTTATGCATAAGTCGTTCACAACGAAGAATACTTTTGGAGACATTCTCAGACAATTCAAGATATACAATTCATTTGCCATAAAAAGTTATAATATTGTATTCAAAATCGTTTGAGGCATTTTTGAGAAAATTAACATTTTTGAAAATTGTTCCATGTAAAGGGTAATCTGGGATGGGGGATTTTCTTTAAAACCTTCGTGTCGCATCTCTGGAAGATACTGAACCTAAATACCAAGTTTGGTGTTTATCCGACTGTTCGTTTCTGAGTTATGCTGTTCACAGGTAGACACACACACACACACACAACACACACACACACACAAACACACACACCGACATGTTTCCGAAAAATGCTTTTTTTGGATTCAGGGGGCCTCCAAACATATATTTCCGGTGAAATCTCGGTATCGAATTTTTGGGTGGAATACAATACATCCCCTACTTACTATATGTAGTAGAGAAAGTAAAAACCAATATGTAAGATTTCACTTGAAACACACATTCTGAGACTCCCTTAAATACAAAAACATCTGATACGTTAGATTCACAAGACCTTCTCTACCCACTGTTAAATATGGGTAGAAAATATGTAACGGTTGCACTGTTAAGATTACAGAAGTAGTGAAGACAGATAGTAACTAGTTGCCCATTAACGGTTACAAAAGAAACGTATGCAAAGTAACTAGTTATCTAATAACGGTAACAAACATAACGAATGCAAAGCAAATATTAAACAATAACGGTTGCAAAAGTAACGAATACAAAGCAACTAGTTAAACAATAACGGTTACAAAAGTAACATCAATAGTAACTAGTTACACAATAACGGTACTAAAGTAACATCATTAGCAACTAGTTACACAATAACGGTACTAAAGTAACATTAATAGTAACTAGTTACACAATAACGGTACTAAAGTAACATTAATAGTAACTAGTTGAACAATAACGGTTACAAAAGTAACGAATACAAAGTAACTAGTTACACAATAACGGTTACAAAAGTAACATCAATACTAACTAGTTACACAATAATGGTACTAAAGTAACATTAATAGTAACTAGTTGAACAATAACGGTTACAAAAGTAACGAATACAAAGCAACTAGTTAAACAATAACGGTTACAAAAGTAACATCAATAGTAACTAGTTACACAATAACGGTACTAAAGTAACATCATTAGCAACTAGTTACACAATAACGGTACTAAAGTAACATTAATAGTAACTAGTTACACAATAACGGTACTAAAGTAACATTAATAGTAACTAGTTGAACAATAACGGTTACAAAAGTAACGAATACAAAGTAACTAGTTACACAATAACGGTTACAAAAGTAACACCAATAGTAACTAGTTACACAATAATGATACTAAAGTAACATTAATAGTAACTAGTTAAACAATAACGGTTACAGAAGTAACGAATACAAAGTAACTAGTTGCACAATAACGGTTACAAAAGTAACATCAGTAGTAACTAGTTACACAAAAGCGGTTGCAAAAGTAACCAATACAAAGTAGCTAGTTACCCAATAACGGTTACATAAGTAATGAATACAAAGTAACTAGTTACACAATAACGGTTACAATAGTAACATCAATAGTAACTAGTTACACAATAATGGTTGCAAAAGTAACATCAATAGTAACTAGTTACACAATAGCGGTACTAAAGTAACATTAATAGTAACTAGTTACACAATAGCGGTACTAAAGTAACATCAATAGTAACTAGTTACACAATAGCGGTACAAAAGTAACATCAATGGTAACTAGTTACACAATAGCGGTACTAAAGTAACATCAATAGTAACTAGTTACACAATAGTGGTACTAAAGTAACATTAATGGTAACTAGTTACACAATAACGGTACTAAAGTAACATTAATAGTAACTAGTTACACAATAACGGTTACAAAAGTAACATCAATAATAACTAGTTACGCAATAACGGTACTAAAGTAACATTAATAGTAACTAGTTACACAATAACGGTTACAAAAGTAACGAATACAAAGCAACTAGTTAAACAATAACGGTTACAAATGTAACGAATACAAAGTAACTAGTTACACAATGACGGTTACAAAAGTAACATCAACAGTAACTAGTTACACAATAACGGTACTAAAGTAACATTAATAGTAACTAGTTACACAAAAGCGGTTGCAAAAGTAACCAATACAAAGTAGCTAGTTACCCAATAACGGTTACAAAAGTAACATGATTAGTAACTAGTTACATATTAGCGGTTACAAAGGTAACGAATACAAAGTAGTTAGATACACAATAACGATTACAAAAGGAACGAATACAAAGTAACTAGTTACCCAATAACAGTTACAAAAGTGACAAACGCAAAGTAGCTATTTACGCAATAACGGTTAAAAATTAACAAATGCAAGGTAATCAGTTCACCAATAACGGTTACAAAAGTAATAGGTACAAAGTAACTAGTTGCCCAATAAAAAGTGACGAACACCAAGTAATAGTTAACCAATAACAGTTACTAAAGTAACGAAGTCTGTAAGTAGTTATCTCAACGGTTACTTAAGTAACGGAGACGGTTACCGAGTATGGGTGACATTATTCACTGCATGTGCATTGGTACCACTTATCGGGAACTTATTACGTCAACAAATTGTTCCGCAGAATCAGCCCTCTACCCCAGAGATCGTGAATGGCATTGCTGATCAATACACCGTCTGGGGAGAAAAATTCCTACTAATTATCCACTTTGCTACATATACGTAACCAACTGAGATAAGCTGTATCTTTTGTGTTGTTGAACGATAAAGTGTGTTTGGGCATTAATGTTTCTCTTCTCTAGCAACGTCGCCTTTCAAAATGTCATTACAATGTGTTATCTAACATTTTACGGGATTATTAAGTTATTAAATACTTAATTTCAGTTGTGCTTATGTTGGCTTAGTGATTTATTTTCTTGGTCTGCATCACATAGTGTTTATATTTAGGGTCACATACTTAGTTCACCGTTTAGAAGTAATGTAACTGTGAAAGCAATAACCATGAAAACGAATAACTTAATCTTTCCTGGTAACCGTTACATATAACCGTTAACGAGTTGTAACTACCATAGTTATAACCTTTACACGAAAATAACTGTTTCCCACATCTCTACTCATCTCTAGTGTTTATTTTTATATAACTTCTACAGACTACCCTTACGAAATCTTGCTTTTCTATCTAACTCCTATGAATCGTTATAAACCTTAGAGAAAGAATATCATTGTATGCAAACTTCGCCAAAGTAAAAGCGGCCGGTCTGTTGAATAGTTAAACGTTTTCAAAGGCCCTCGGGGTGAGCGTGCGGTTCACAACCGCCAACTGCCTTGCGCCACTTTGGCTAACTCTGTAAGACAAACCACAAGTCACTGCTTTGGGTTACCTACACACTGCGGCATGAAGTAACAAGCTGCACCGCCGAGCCCAGTGCCACGACCGTGGTGCCTCATGCTTCACTGTCAAATTCAGGTCGCACTCGCCGCCGGTACTGTGCCGCCTGTGATGACTCTGGTCATTTCACAGGCCATGCCCCCTCTACCCGCTCAAGGGGTAACCTGCAACGCCCTCGGCGAGTCCTCCACAAGCTGCAGCTCTAGTCGCGACCATTGCAGAGACGCCGCCGAATCAGCCTTGCCGGATGCGTCCAGCACCTTCATGCGGAGGTCCTGAACATTAGTACCCATCTGGCCTCTCTGGAGGAGGCAGTCGCCGCCATGTTAACTGCTGCCACTACGCAGCACACCTCAGTATCATCACAGCTTGAAGCCATAACTGCACGTCTCAGCACAACCGACCAGAGCATCACCAGCACAGCCAAGCCCACTGCGCGCCTGTGCCATCACACCAGACACCAGGCCACAGAACTACACTTCATACAGCTTCGAGCAGCACCGGAGAATGTTCAGCGCTACCTTCAAGGACTTCACCAGAGGTCAACACCAACCTACCTAACACCTTCATTTCCTTTCTTTCCACAAACATTCTTCGAACCTCTGGGTTGCAGTCAGAGTATTTTTTCATGGCTGTCAGCCTAGTAATATACTTTACCCGCTTCTGTCCATAGAGCAACAGCACAACAGCTTCCAAAACAAACGCGGGTGCTATGCGGGACCGCGCTACCTTCACCGTTGACCCTATCTTTATCACTGTTCCTTTTTCCTTCCGGTGGAGGAGCTTTTAGTGGGTAGAGTCGACTATTGGCGAGTCTCAGCATAACAGAATTTTCTCCTCCACTCGAAAAAAAAGCGTAGAGCAATAGTAAAGGTACTTAACTTTTAGCACACAGCTCGAGTTCGATTGTCTCTAGAAGATTGTTATATTTTACTTTTTATAACTAGTTTTACTGTAATGTAGTTAAATAATATTGCTTGTGTTACTTCAGTTTACTTACAAATATGATTACAATAATGGTGAAATTTATGGTTATGAAATTAAATTGACTGAGTATAAAACTCCTCTCGACCGATAAATTAATGCCATGGTTGCCATCTACCGGTATGACAGACTACTAAATAAACGCCACATATATAAAAATGATTTAAACTTGCAAACTCTCTACCACTGGGCTAACACTTCTGCAGTAGCCATATTCCACTTGAGAACCACAAATCAATAAAGTGAGTTTTGGTTACAAATATGTACTATTGAAACATTCTGGAACATGTGTCTGTTTGAAATCTCCTTATGAATTATTTTCTCGGAAGACTTTTGTGATCATAGTTGTGTTCCCCATTATAATTACTACAATAATATACGCAGTCTTGTGAACAAAGCCTGACTGTCCCGAGCACTCACGAAAGTACCCGATTCAAGAGAAATTCAAGACAAGATAAATCTACACACCAGCCTTAGAGCAAGATCTCGCACTTTCAGGAAACCTGTCTAAATCAGTAAAATTAAAAGTAACTGATCCACAATACTGTTTCAATTCAGCACAAAGTCATGAGTGGTTTTCGATTTCTATTATTTCCATTTGCAAGGATTGGGAGTATTAATTCTGAATCTCGTATTCTGAAATGCAAAATAGATTTTTTTAACAAAAATCTATGTAACTCTTTTCAGAATCCTAAAAGGAAAAGTTTGTAAGATAAATGTATTCACTTCGTATCTTGAGCTATCAGAGGACCATTAGTTGGCCGACCCTGCTATAGATGATAGTGGCTACAGAAAGTCATGTGAATGCAACACATCAGATACTATATCCCCTTTATATGTAACGCTGTGTGCTCAGTCACACTTGAGCTACTGGTGGTAGAAGACACGAATGACAATGACTCGTTGAATAATCCGCTCTTCCTGGTACAGATCGGATACAAAGGAGAAGGAAGCGACTCGGGGAAAAACGTGAGGCAAAACCAAGACTGCGAATGCAAAGAGCTGAAAATACCAACGTGCTGCTTTCTGACATTGGCTTTTGTTGAAGCAGAACATAAAGAAGTGCTGGTGGTGGTATTTGGATAGTATCATAATAAAAGTGCAACAGTCGCACGCCCTGCTTTATGAATAATTTCAGACACAAAACCAAGTTTTACTTTCTCTAATACGCACTACGTAGTAGGCAGAGAGTTATTGCACTAAATCTAAAACTTGTCTGCTCAGATTTCACCGGAAATGCATGTCTTGAAGTACCCTGAATATCCAAAACAAAGCATTTTTAGTAAAATATCGTTGTTTTTGTGAAAAATATAACTCAAAAACGAAAATTAGGGTGGATACCAAGCTTGGCATTTAAGTTTGGTATCCTTCAAGGATACGTCACGCTGATTTTCAAGAAAATTCCCCTACAACAAACTACACTTTGCATGAAAAAAATTAGTTATCTTTTCTTAAAAAATTCTCCAACGATTTTCATTAAAATTTCATAAGTTTAAGATATTTGCAGACACATATTTCCAAGATATTACTTATAATTGAATTTAAATGTCAAGTAATTTACCTCTTTTTTACTTTCTCTATCACGTAAGTATACTGACGTAGATAAAATGTAGCCCATAATGTAACGGAACTGCCCCCAGGGTCTCACCTTTGTGAGTACGAGAGTGGCGACCTCGAGGTACCTGAGCCACCCAGTGTCTGGGGATATAACCGGTCCACCTTGTCTCCTGGGGTCAGAAATAAGGAGACCTGGTCCTCCAGGTTGGGGGTTAAACATGGGGCTCTCAACCCCACTTGTAAAACCTTGTTAAGACGGATGGTTTGTTGTTGGCAACTTGGAATGTTCAAACTATGTTATGACCTGGAAACATGAAAGAAGTGGCAAATAACTCTTAAGGTATTGGCTGGACAGTAGTGTTGCAAGAAAAACGTTGGAGTGGAAAAGGAAGAATAGATAAACAGGATTACACATTATTGTATTGTGGATCAACTGAGCCTGGACTACACACAAGATAGGATTTATTATCGCAAAGGGGATAAAGAAGAGCCTAATAGAGTTGGACCCAGTTAATGAAGGATACTGTAAAATAGATTTAAGGTCCAATTTCGAAATGTGACTATACTTTCTGTGTCCGCATCTGAGGAGGAAAGGGCGAGTTGACAGGGAAGAGTTTTCGTGAGAGGTTGGAAGGAGAGTGTGGTGAAGGAGTTTCTGGATACGTTGATGTTGTTGGGTGATTTTGGTGCTGGAGTGGCGGGGAGGCAAGTGTTACATGAACTATGTGTCGAGGTTGGTGCCTTGCATAACTAGTTTGAGATTGAAATTAATTCGATTATTAAGGAAGGAAGTTTCTCGTGTGTTATTGTTTTTTATAACTGTGTAGAATTGCATTATACGTTTACATTTGCTCAGGGTTAGTTCTTATTTTCCATATTCTGTGAGATTTCTATTGATTAATTTTTGCATTTGGTGATTTACTATTTCTATTTTTATAATTCTGGTGTTTCTCTCTGTGAATGCTCTGACTGTATTAGTTTTGTACCAGAATGTGATTATCTATATAACCAGAGCTTCTTCTGTAATCTGAGTTGCTTAACTTGTACTTGTTTTGTTTTTATTGTATTGATGTACTGACTTGAATAAGTATATAGCCAGAGGATGGTGCTGATTACTGCCGCAGTTTTGCGCCACTCAAACCGCTATTACTACTACTACAGCTACTACTACTGTTAAACATTTGTTCCCTTTGTATCTGTAACGAAATGTGTAATGTAGCTATTTCTGCAAAGGTTTATCTGGATTAAATGAAGTATATAGAAAAATAAGCTTTCGTAAGAATAATTTGTATACCCAGAGGGTAGAGAAAGTCAGGTGAATGTAACACTGACATTCCTTTCAAGTGCTTAGTCGCTATTATTTTTTATCCAAGTCATGCAAACAGAGCGGAATTTGAAAGTCATCACATAGTGACCCGCTCTTAAAACATTTGACTATCACTTAAGTCTACCATATCACCCTTGAAAATGTGTTATGCAGAAGTTTATCTGTATTAGCATGAAGTAGATCGAATAATAAGCTTTTGTTAGAATAGTTTGTAGAAGAGTCTGCAGAGAAGGTAATGTGAATGTAGAACATCACATTTTCATTTAAACAACAATAAATTGAATAATGTAAACCTTGAAAATGGTTTACATAAAACTGGGAAATGCATTGTTTTTCCTCTTTTTGCTCTGTAAAATATAACTTCTAATATAATCCTCTGCATCAGACTGTGGAAGTAATTTACCTAAATCTGAGTTCATTAAACGTCATATTTTCTAGTATGGGAACAATGTTCATTGAAACGCGTGTTTCACAACTTGATTGCAATCTCTCCTTTAACGATGATCATAGGAAGACCGCAACATAACAATAAAGGAATGGGGAAATGTTGGCAATGGAATGGGATGAGCATGTTTTATGTTGTTATCCCACTGACCGTCATATCTCACTCAAGAGATGCAATGACATCATTCTCATGTCACAAAATAAACGAAGTGCATTCCGAAAACTTCAGCGAGGTATTTTGCGCTCCATGCAAAAGTTCCATATCAAAATTTAACCGGAAATACATGTTTTGATGCCCCCTAGTAAAACATTTTTAGAAAAAGGACCACGTTACAAAGATGGACACCAAGATCTTGAAGAAAATTCCTCCATCCCCAATTACCCTTCACGTAGAACATTTTTGAAAATTTATGACTTTTAAAAATCACCAACGATTTTGTTAAAACACCATATATTGAAGATATTTCCATGACAAATAAAACATAATTTATTTTTGAGAACAAACTGTGAAATCCTGTTTATTCAGAAGGAATTTTGTATAATCTTGTATAACTGGTAATGGTTAAGCGATAGGCGAAGACGTACTACACAAACAATGTAGAACTCGTTAAAACGCAATTTTTTCAAATAACCTCTCTTGTGGCATTAAACATTTCCGAGATATCCGTTATTACGGCATGAGTAGTTCAAGATAGGGATGGGACCTCGATACTTCATACTCTGGTACTCGTGGCATCGAATAATGTGTAATACTCTGATGTAAACCTTCGATATATTTTTGATACTTTTAAATAGATCCTGACTGCTTTTCTGTGGGTGAATCAATGCAACATTCCATAGGCTATTGTGTCTAAATGAAAACATGCAAAACAATGGGGGAAGGAGTACTCGTGTAACATGCAGCGTTAACTGAGTTGTGAATGAAATTGATTTAGCTGATGCACTAATCTGCAATAGTCTGGCTTGGTGGCACCCTCAGTCGTTACATTTACCTACTCTACGACCAGAATCTGTGAATCCAGCAGAAACAAAATCCCAACGTAATACGCGAGATAATACAGCATATAGGTATGTTTGTTTAGTTGTTTAAGTTTCATGTAAAATATATATTTGTTAACATTTTCAAGACTGTAGAATAAAGAATTTATAGTATTTGTTTCTCAATAGGTAGAAGATGCTTAAAAATAAAATTGCCAGCACAAAATATAGTTAATAAAATGGGTAACAAACAAAATTTCACTTATTATTATTATTATTATTATTATTATTATTATTATTATTATTAGCTTTGGCTAACAATATGGTACATAACATCTGTGACATTATCCAGATAAAAATTACTGCCAATTGGAGAATATCAAGCAAGAACAATTTTGGAATTACCACACAATACAAAATTCATATACACAAATGTATTAAGAAGAACATAATTAAGTGAACAGGCTGTCGCGTTTACAGTTTCTTATAAAGTGGGTATCGAGCATCGTGAAATAATGGTAACGTCCCATCACCAGTTCAAGACTTTTATCATTAAGTCCTGTCGACATTCAGTTGTTTCTCGCGATGTCGTGGAAACAGTATGGAATTTTAAGGGCAGCCTATACCGTCCGGTTGTTAAACATTTGACTATCGCTGTTCCCCTTGTATCTATAACAAAATGTGTAATGTAGCTATTTCTGTAAATGTTTGTTTCGTTTAGGACAGAGATAATAGGTAGAAAAAGTCTTGTAAATGTAACACATTAGACTTTTTCTCAAAAATGGCTCTATAGATTTTATTAAAACACGGCATATTTAAGTTATGTATAGTGATAAGTTTCTAAACTCTTAATATTGCAAGACCCTTTGTAAATATGACGAACTGTGTAATGAAAACGTTTATGCAAAAATCTATGAAAATTAGCTTGCAGTGGATAGAATAATAGGCTTTCAGAGTAATATTTTGTAGAATGTACACTACGTGATCAAATGTACCTGGACACCTGGCTGAAAATGACGTACAAGTTCGTGGTGCCCTCCATCGGTAATGCTGGAAGTCAATATGGTGTTGGCTTGATGACAGCGTTCACTCTCGCAGGCATGCTTTCAATCAGGTGCTGGAAGGTTTCTTGGGATATGGCACCCATTCTTCAGGGAGTGCGGAACTGAGGAGAGCTATCGATGTAGGTCGGCTAAGTCTGTCACGAAGTCGGCGTTCCAAAACATCCCAAAGGTGTTCTATAGGATTAAAGTCAGGACTCTGTGTAGGCCAGTCCATTACAGGGATGTTATTGTCGTGTAACCACTCCACCACAGCCCGTGCAGTATGAACAGGTGCTCGATCGTGTTGAAAGATGCAATCGCCATCCCTGAATTGCTCCCTTGGAGCAAGAAGGTGCTTAAAATATCAATCTTGGTCTGCGCTGTAGGTGTGCCACGCAAAACAACAAGGGGTGCAAGCCCCCTCCAGGAAAAACACGACCACACCATAACACCACCACCTCCGAATTTCTTTGTTGGCACTACACAACTGGTAGATGACGTTCGGGCATTCGCCATACCCAGACCCTGCCATCGGATCGCCACATTGTGTACCGTGATTCGTCACTCCACACAACGTTTTGCCACCGTTCAATCGTGTAATGTTGACGCTTCTTACACCAAGCGAGGCGTCGTTTGGCATTTTCCTGCGTGATGTGTGGCTTATGAGCAGCCGCTCGACCATGGAATCCAAGGTTTCTCACCTAACTGTCATAGTACTTGGAGTGGATCCTGATGCAGTTTGGAATTCCTGTGTGATGGTCTGGATAGATGTCCGCCTATTACTCTTTACGACCCTCTTCAAATGTCGGCGGTCTCTGTCAGTCAACAGACGAGGTCGGCCTGTACGCTTTTGTGCTGTACATGTGCCTTCAGGTTTCAACTTCACTATCACATCAGAAATAGTGGACCTAGGGATGTTTAGGAGTGTGAAAATCTCACGTACAGACTTCTGACACAAGAGACACCCAATCACCTGGCCACGTTCGAAGTCCGTGAGTTCCATGGAGCGTCCCATTCTGCTGTTTCACGATGTCTAATGACTACTGAGGTCGCGGATAATGAGTACCAGGCAGTAGATGGCAGCACAATACATCTAAGATGAAAAACGTACGTTTGTGGGGTGTCCGGATAATTTTGATCACATAGTGTATATGGCATACCTAAGTGCTAGTTAGTAGAGAAACACATGTGAATAAAATACATCACATATTCGTTATAATGCAAGATTAATGCGGTTTAAATCAATTTAGAGGAAAGGAAGAGAGAAACATTGTATTACACATAATACGTACTTGTTATACAATACAAATAAAAACATTGTTTAATTCTTCAGAGTTTACTAAGCATAGAGTACACTCTACAGCTACACTGAGCCAGGCAGGAATTATTGATCACCACAAAGCAGTTAGGCGATGTGTATCGCAGAGACACTTTAACGAACTTGTTACAAGTCAATTTGTTACGCAGCTAAATAGAGAATAGAGTAAGTCACGGAGTAGTTATTATCCCCTTTCTTTCCTTAATCCTATTACTGCGAGTCTTCCAAAGAAGAAGACAAACCGTTTAATGTAAGCACAAGACAAATTCTCGTACAGTCACTCCACATGAAACTGGCACCAATCGAGCACTTCCTTGAGTGCTCGGGCCAGTCAGGCTTTGTTAACAAGGCTGCGTATATTCTTGTAGTAGTTATAATGGGGAACACAACTATAATCACAAGAGCCTTCCAAGAAAATAATTCCTATACTAGATTTTAAACAGACGGGTGTTTCAGAATGTTTAAACATTGAACTTTTCTAACCAAAACACACTTTATTGATTTATTGTTCTCAAGTGGTGTATGACTAAATTTTGTTACGTCACGCTTACTGTAGCACTCCTTGCTTAGTGATAAAGAGTTAGCTTACTGTTCCTGAGGGTGGAATTTCAAGTCACCTTGGAGCTACTCTACCTACCTTTACATTTTAAATACATAAGGGACAGTATAACAGGTTTTCTTCATTTTATCCTTAAAATAATGTTTGGTTTACTATTTTTGCTCTCATCTTTGGGGAACACGAAATTAAAAGGAAAATATCACATAATTTCTCACAATATTGTATTTGTGACAAAAAATAAAATATTTAACATTAAAAATAGAAAACAAAAATGTTAATCTTATATTTTCAAAAGAAGAAGTAAAAATAAAAGGAAACAATAAAACCATAATCTCAGTATCCACTCCAGCAGCCTCTGCTTTATAACTTCCCTGACTATTACCCACTTAGTTCACTATTCGTGGGAAATAGTTTCGTTTTCTGACAACTGCCTCCCACGAAGGCTGGACAAGGTACAAAATAAAAGTACAATCCACTACAGAGAGTCGAACTCGAGCTGCTCCACATAAAGCACGTGAAGGTACTCCAAATCAGGTCTTATGGCTTGTATTATAGAGTTGGGCAAAGCGGAGCAGAGAAGATGACGGTTGTGCACTGTGTACTCACTGGGAGGAACTTTCAAAATAGTTTAAGGGACACTTTTGGTTGGACGGAGTGCACAGTGAGGTGCATGAAATCTTGCCGATATAAGGGACAGTGATTTATGTTGGTAAGAAAATAATAAACCACGCCCCTCATTTGGTTCTAGCTCTCCACTTATTGTTTGTCTTACTGTGTTCATAGGTTAATGTTTGAGTGGCATCAAACCAGTACGAGGCGGACTCATTCGGGTCTGGTTGTGAAGAATACCTTCCAAGCATTCAGGTGAGATGTTTCCATACTCCCCTGCATCTGACCTTTGTGACGTTTCAGTGACATCAAACCAACACGAGACTGAGACTTCCTGGGGCTGTTCGTTGTGAAGCATGCTTTCCGGCCACTAAGATGAAATGTTTCCCAAGTCGCCGCTAGCCTAGACCTGACTTTTGTCTATCGTTTAACTTTGAGTGACATCAAACCAATATGAGGCGGACTCATCCATGACTGGTCGTTTCGAAGCATGCCTTCCAGCCACTGAGGTAAAATGTTTCCATACTCACCGCTCACGTAGACCTGACCTTTGTTCGTAGGCTAATATTTGAGTGACATCAAACCAATACAAGACTGACTCATCCAGGGACGGGTCGTTCCAGCCACTCAGGTGAAATGATTCCGTGCTCGCCGCTCACCTATGTCTGAACTTTGTTCATTGTGCGTTTGTATCGGACCTGAGTTCAAACCAATAAGAGATTGGCTGGTATGGAACATGGATGATAACAAATTTTGTTAAATTAAATAAAGAAAAGCACTAGAAAGGTAAGGAATTACAGGCCTAGAGGAATAGGTCAAAGATCATTGGATGAGGTAATTGCACAAACACAATTGAAGCGGTGGGGGACAGGTATTCCGAACGGCAGAGGATAGAAAAATCAAACAAATACTTGAATGAGGATACAAGGAGGAGAGAGAAAAGAAGACCCCAGATAATGTGGGAAGACAGAATGGAAACGTTTGGGAGACGAAGGAATAAGCCGGTGGGAGGAATGAGAATAATATTAGAGATGAATGAATGGAGAAGATGGATTGACGCAGCCACCTATACTCTGTGAGGGCAGAAGGGAAATAGGAGGAAGAAGAAGAAAAGCACTAGAAAAGCAAAAGCATCGGCATGTTTTCGTGCAATGTACTGTAAATATATCTACGTGAGCATACTACAGTACAAGGGGCACTATTTATATTTTGAGCCTAATAATTAAAACAAAGTAATTTCTGATTGAAAGCTGCTTTATTGTTCTTCAAAATATTCTACTTTATGATCAATACACTTTTGCATCTGTTTGAACCATTTGTCAGAGCATTTATTCCAAGTTTCTTGAGACACCTCCAAAATATGGTTTTTGAAGACATCAACGGCTTCTTCTGCCACCGAAAATCCTTGTCGACGGAATTTATTCTTAATGTTCGGGAACAAAAAGAGTCATCGGGTGCCAAATCAGGACTGTATGGCGAATGACTCATCAATTCCATTTTTGGAGCCTTCAAATACTCTGTTATTAGACGAGATGTGCGTGCGCTCGCATTGTCTTGATGAAGAACGATCCTACGGTTCTTGTTGGTTCACCGAAGACTTCCGGCAAACAAATGGTTCTGTACCATTCGGCATTGACTGTTTTACGTTCCTCTAAAGGCACTGTTGCCGCATGGCCAGTTTTGCTGAAAAGGCAGGCGACCATTTGCTTCGAAGTGCTTCGAGTACGAACGACTTTTGTTGGATTTGCTTCATCTTGAAACACCCATACAGTCGACTACCGTTTACCTTCCGTCTCATACTGATACGGTAATTTGTATCACAAATTACTTAAATGTAATTAATGATTGTAATATGAATATGTATTTTTATGTGACATTGATTTCAGAGGTTTATTAATTGTAATTATTATTGGTAAATAATAATATACGGCTTTACTGAAACTGTCAACAATAACGCAATAATGCAGCGATGGGGTGAGTTGTTTACCATTACCGGGAACCAGGAAGTTACGTAATGTTTCGCGCCTTTTCGGTAGAAGCTTCTAGAATAGTTCCTAAAGCAATATGTATTCGTGGTTTTCATTGGATATTAAAATAGACGCTAATGTTGGCGCGTTTTATTAGCCAATAGCAGTTCATTTATAATCTTTAGGTGTATCTTGATGCAGGCCTATAAATAGGGTAGGTTTGAGGTAGCATTCTCCCAGTTCAACAGAATTCTCAATACTCTACACGTCGGTCTCTCAGTTCATTCATTTCGCCAAGTTACACGCAGCAGAATTACGAGAATTATTATAAAGTATTATACATTTAAAAAATTTACACAAAGTTGAAATACATAGTTAAAAGTGATAAGTAAGAAGTTATTACAAACAGTTTCAGTTCGGCGAGTATCCAGATCAATATGTAAATGTGTTCATGAACGTGTTCGGCAATAAAAGTTATAAAACCAATTTCTTCATTAAGTATAATTTCTGGATAAAAAGATTCCTTTCCGCTTCACAACCTGCAAAAGAGATATATGTTCTACCAAGATAAGATGATAGCTAGCCGGAGGACAATATACAAAACTTTGAATTCTTTCGGAAACTAATTGATACAAATTGCTACGCCAGAGGGAGCTACGAACCAAACGAATGACGTCACAAGATGGCAACACATGAAGTCACACAACCTTAATACCGCATCAAATTGGCTTCCAAACGTGGTGCTATAATTACTGTTAAATAAATGTAACATTAAAACCGTTACAAATTGGCGCCCAACGTGGGGCGAAGATGACCAGGAAAGGATCAAAATAACCAGGAAGTAGCAGAATTAACCAGGAAAGGATCAGCATAATCAGGACGAGGAACGAAAGCAGCAGTAAAATGATCTACAAGACGCAGATTCCAGAAACAAAAGGAACGACAGACTACATGGATAATTGGACATCGTAATTCCGAGATTACGAGGCAACAAGGAATTCAACTACAAAAACATCGAGACGACGTAGATTCATCACAACACAACGCAGAAGCGACATACAAATCTAGGAGAATGGGGCAGAACGCTGGACATCAAAGTAACAGCAACGGACAGCATCAGTAAGGTTAGAGTATCTTAATTTTTTTTTAGAAAAAAAAGGGTAAATAAATGTTAATGAGGAGTGGTAGGATAAAAAAAACAATGGCTACCAATAATACAGAAGAAATAATTATGGAGGGAGATAATGTAACAGTTAGTTGTAATTCAATGCAGGTTACAGGAAATAGCCCAGACTTTTTAGGATTTGAGGATGAAAATGTTAGTACAGAAAGTGAGAATAGAAAAGCAGGAAATGTTAATTTTGATACTAGTATGATGATTATGGAAATGCTGAAGAATATGGAAAAGAGTCATAGGGAAGATATGCAAAAGAATAATGAGAAATTAGAAAAATTAACTCAGAGTAATGAGAAAATGAGGGAAGATATGGAAAAGACTAGTGAGTAATTAGAACAAAAACTAACTCAGAATATGCAAATTAGTCATAGGGAATTAAGGGAAGATATTAGTAAGAGTATTACAGATCAATTAAGGGAAGATATGGAAAAGAATAATAGGGAATTGAGGGAAGATATTGGTAAAAGCTTAGAACAAAACAGGGAAGAAATTGAAAAGAAATTCATGGAGCTAGATAGTAGTATGATTAGAATGAAAAATGAAAATCAAGAAATGATAGCAAATGAAATAGGTGAAGTTTCACAGAAAATGTTAGACATGAGCAGGGAAATATCCAACCAAAAAAGTGAGGTTAACAATAAAATAGAGCATGTTAATATAAAATGTACAGAGCTAGGTAGCCGAATGAGTAGCATTTCAAGTGAGTTAAGAGAAATGATGGAGGCTGCAAATGCAGATTTGATAAAGGTGCAAGTTAATTTCAGAGGGGAAATATCTGAAATTTAGAAGGAATCAGAAACACAGAGAAATAAATTGTCTGAAGAAGTTAAAGTTTTGTCTATAGATTTGAATCAAAAGCTAACTTCTGAAATTAACAAACACCAAACTGTTCAAAATGAGAATAATAAAAAATTGGAACAGACAATAGAAAATCTGCAAGGTACTGTAAATAGGTTAGAATTGAATTCAAGGGCAAATATATGTGATGTGAATGTATCAGATGTACAACATAATGATAGAGGTAGTTCCTCAGGTATGACAAATAATGTGAGTGATGCGGCAGCTTCATCTATAGCTAATGCTGAAACTCAGAGTGCACAAGTTACACTAGATAATTTAAATATGGGAGTAGGGAATTTGCAAAATTACAATCATATCTTAAGTGATTTTCCACTTCCAAAATTTAATGAAAACTCCAGTCCAGTACAGTTCATTGCAGAATTATCAGAGTATTTTCAAATTAAAAAGATACCTGAAGCATTGAAAATGATAGTTGTCAAAAGATGTTTGGACCAGAAAACCCTAGATTGGTTACAAATGGTATCAGGGGGTGAAATTTCATATGAATCATTTAAGAGATTATTCATGAACAGATTTTGGAATGTTACGGTACAGCAAAGAATTCGAGCAATGCTTAGTCATGGTCAATTTAATCCACGAGAGGGAATATCAATGACTGATTACTTACTAAAGTCATGCAAGTCAGGTTAGAAACTTGTCACCTCCAATCAGTGAGGAAGATTTTGTGAGTTTGCTCGCAAGGCATTATCCTATAAGGATACAAAATTACTTATTAATTGCAAAACCACGGAACATCTATGAGATGACAGAATTAATAACAGCTTTGGAACAACAGGAAGAAGATATGTCTCGGGAGTGGGAACATAGATTCTTAGATGTACGAGATAGAAGAAATTACCAAGGTAGTTATCAACAAATAAGAGGACAAGACAGACATCATGAAATTAATACCAGACAACGGTATCAATCATATGTTCCACAATTTGAAAGATCAAGGATAGATAGGAGACCAGGCCGGCAGGAACAAATAAATTATGTCAGGACAGAAAGATTGCCTGAAAGAGGGCAAAATTATGGAAGGAGGTACACTAGACAGAGGGGAAATTTCACTCACTGGAGGGAAAATAATAACCGAGAAAGATCTGAGGAACGGCAAGAAAATTACGTGCCAAGGGAACAAAATGTCAGAAATCGAGGATTTCGAACTCGAGGAAGGGGAACTCAAAACAATGGTAGCGACACTGAGATAGATTTAGCGCCTGTTAGGAATGGCAGTCCCGTACGTGAACATGGAAATAACCAGGAAAACTGTTAACAGACTCCTGTGCAGTAGGTTCTCAGGACGTCTTTAATAATTCATTATCCATTACCAATACAAATCATACGCCTACACATACACCCTGTAATAAGATTACAGCAACAAAAGATATGGGAGAAAATTTTGAGTCACCTCATGTTAGGATGGAAATTGCGAAGAAAGAAATCATTGCAACTATAGATTCTGGTTCATCAGCTTCAATTTGCTCACAGAAATTTTACATAAATTTGATTAATGAAGGTAACAAAATTATGGCTCTTCCCACTAGTAATTTAGTTTGTCGTGTTGCAATTGGAAGAACTACACAGGTCATAAAAACACAAGCTCTACTTAGCATACTTATCGGCGGAGAGAATTTTGAGGTTATGATTCTAATTGTAAACCATCTGATTTGTGACATAATTATAGGATGTGACTTCCTACATGAATATGAAGCATGTATAGATTTTAAACATGAAGAGTTAAAAATAACAAAAGAAGATAGAGAAATAAGGGTACCATTTATAAAAGAAAAAGTTTCTGTAATCGAGATGACAAAGGATGAGAAAAATATTTGTGACCAAGAATTTTTTGTGCAAATAACAGAAACTGATAGAAATAGTCAGATAAAGCAGGTAGTCACAGAATATGAAGGGAATACCACGCCATATTTTCAACAGCTAGCAGAAATGCCAGAAGAAGTAGAGAAATGTGTAATCCAAACAAAAGACGACCATGTGAGCGAGACAGACAACAGCTGGAAGGGGAAGAGAAATGAGGAAATAATACACAAGTGTGAAGAAGCTTATAATCTTACGATAATGCAAAAACAAATCCTTCATGATGTTTTGATGAACAATAGTTCAGTATTTAGTAATATCCCAGGCAGATGTAATGTATATCAGCATGCATTTCAAGTAGAAGACGTACCACCAGCTAGACAATTAATAAATAGCATGTCAGAAAATGGGATTATTGAGCAAAGTAATTCTCAATACATAAATTCAATCTGCTGGAGTATTAAACGAGATGGTAGTTTGAGATTAACTTTAGACGGTAGATATGTCAACAAGTATATGAAACCAGATCATTTTCAAAGTGAGGGAATTGAACAACTAATTACAAAACTTTCAAGAGGGAGATTTCTGACATCCATTGACCTCACTGCATCATATTGGCAAGTGGAATTAGATCCACAAGTGCGTGATTACACTTCATTTCAGTACTCAGGGATCCAGTATCGTTTTTGTGTAAATCCTTTTGGTTTAAAAAACTCAGGAAGTGGATTTTTGAGTGCCATTCACAGTATCTTTGGAAATTCTGCAGATGACTTTTTAATAAAGTATATTGACGACTTCTTAATCATTAGTCAAACATTTGAAGAACACATGAATAATGTCCATTATGTGTTAAATAAACTACAACAACATGGTATGACTGTGAACATACTTAAATCAAAATTTTGTGTCAAGGAAATAAATTTTCTGGGTTATGTAGTGGATGAACGAGGTATAAGACCTGATCAGAAAAGAATAGAAGCAATAATGAAAATTCCATCACCAAGGAACGTAAAACAAATTAGACGTCTCTTAGGGGTAATGAACTTTCAGAGTAAGTTCGTACCAAGATATTCGGCTGAAATCGAACCACTGCGGCAGCTACTCCGAAAGAACAATAAGTGGAGATGGACAGAGGATCATCAAAAATGTTTTGAGAGAGTAAAGGAACTCTTTGCTAAGTCCATATTACTCGAGAGGCCTAGAGAAGATTTGGAATATGAGATTTATGTCGATGCATCAATGCAAGGATACGCCGGAATTTTAGGACAGCGAGACATCAACAATGACTTTCACGTCATTAGTACAGCTTCAAGAGGACTTACAAATATTGAGCGGAATTCTTCAGTGACTCAGCTAGAAATTGGAGCACTATATTTCTCATTAATTCGTTTTAAAACCTATATATATCAGCAAAAGGTGAAAGTATATTCAGACCACATCAGCTTAACTTTCATACAACGGTGTAGATTATGTAGTGGAAAACTTGCTAGATACATTCATGCAATATCTGCATTCGATATTGAGATTATCCACATTCCTGGCAAAAATAATACCTTCAGTGATTTGCTATCAAGATTGAATTACAACCCACAAATTCCCGAAAATATTGAAATGCCTAGAAATGAAGTCAAAATATTGACAATTGAAATTCCTTTAAGCAAAGAAATGATGAGAAAATTGAAAAATATGCGGGAAACTCAAAAAGAAGACGCAAAATTGTTAGAACTTAAAGAAAAGGCACCATTAATTGAGGAGGCAAAGAAAGAAATTATAGCAATTCGAGATGGGACATTATACAAGAAGCATGGAAAAGAAATGCCTAGTTGGAAGGTAATGGTTCCGAAAAGCATGGAAAAGGAACTAATTAAGAATTTTCATGAAGGGTTAGCACACTCAGGGACGGACCGAACAACTTCTATGATTTTAGAGAATTTATACATATCCAAATTGCGTCAGAAATTTCGGAAATTTATATCGTGCTGCAACCTGTGTCAGAAGGCAAAGCAAATAAATGCAGCATATGCATTTGAAACTAATTCGGTAATAAGGGATAAGCCGAGATGTGTAATTAGTATTGATATTCATGGTCCAATGCCACCAAGTCAATTTGGAAATAAATATATATTTGTCTGTTATGATATATTCAGCAAATATGTAAGAATTTACCCTTTGAGAAAACCTACAGGTTTAGCATGTTTGAATAGAATACTTAAGTCATATGTGATAGAAGAAGGACCTATTCAATCTGTATTGAGCGTTAATGCTTCGTACTTCACAGGAAACAAATTTATGGATGGACTAAAAGAAAATGGCATTAAACAATATTTTTCGTCAAGATACAGACCGAACTCCAACCCAGTGGAGAGGGAAATTAAGGAAATTTCAAATTATTTAAGGGTATTATGTCATCGAAAACACACCCAATGGTATGGATACGTGAACTTCGTTCAGAATCTACTAAATGAAACCATAAACAATGTGACAGGATACAAAACATGTGAACTTAAGTTAGGAAAGAAGATCAATACAATGTGTAAAAAAATTCCAGAAGCCATTCCAGATGCGCATTCGATACCACCAACAGAAGAAGAGATGTTCCGAAAAGCATTCGAGAGGATGAAGAAAAAAGCCATAAAAAGAAAAATTAAACATGAAGAAAAGAAGAGAAAGGAATGGAGGATCAAAATAGGAGATTTAGTTTTGGTTAAAACCAAGAAATTATCGGATAAAGAAAATAAACTTTATTGGCGAATGTTTCTCAAATACCATGGACCATATGAAGTTGTTGAAGTGTATGGAACTAACACATATGAGTTATGTAATCCAACAACTCGAAAAAGCATAGGAAAGTTCCATATTGAGATGCTTAAACCATACAACCATGAAGATCATGGTGAAATAAAAGACAAAGATGATAAATAGTAAATGCTGGATAGTTAAAGGCGAAATGCAGAGCAATGTATTGGAACGTAAGAGGGTTAACTATTTATATATGTCATGTGAAAGGAGAAATAAATTATAAAAAAAAAGAGAGAGAAATGTTTTAAAAAAAAATATATATAATTAAATTTTTAGTAACTGTAACAATATTTGAAAAGAAGAAGGTAATAATTGAAACTTAATATGATATTAAAATAAAAAAAAAATACGTAAATACAATTCCAAGAGTATTGTTAAAATAAAGTACAGAATAACAAAAATGGGTAAAAATAACTAAAAACAAATACTTATGTAGCAAACAGAAAATGTAAAGCATTACCTAGATTTAAGAGATGTAAATATATGTAGAGGGTGAATATGTTGGTAAATATGTATAATAATTACACAAATCTTAAATGTATAAATTTTTGTTAACAACTTAAAAAAGTAAGCAATTTTGAAACAGTCATTAAATAATTTAGGTTAAAGTATTTGCTATAAAAAAAAAAATTTTTTTGTAACGTCAGATTAATGTCAAAAATAAATTAAACCAGAGCCAGTAAGTAGTGGCGAGATAAAACATATGTCGTGTGTTAAATGCGTGTGAAGTGTTTAGTGAAAGTGATAGCGTGTGTTCCAAGATTTAGGAGACTAAAAACACAATTTTAAAATTTCCAAACAAGTTATAAATATTTATAATTATGTTTCTAGTGGGGCATATGATACGGTAATTTGTATCACAAATTACTTAAATGTAATTAATGATTGTAATATGAATATGTATTTTTATGTGACATTGATTTCAGAGGTTTATTAATTGTAATTATTATTGGTAAATAATAATATACGGCTTTACTGAAACTGTCAACAATAACGCAATAATGCAGCGATGGGGTGAGTTGTTTATCATTACCGGGAACCAGGAAGTTACGTAATGTTTCGCGCCTTTTCGGTAGAAGCTTCTAGAATAGTTCCTAAAGCAATATGTATTCGTGGTTTTCATTGGATATTAAAATAGACGCTAATGTTGGCGCGTTTTATTAGCCAATAGCAGTTCATTTATAATCTTTAGGTGTATCTTGATGCAGGCCTATAAATAGGGTAGGTTTGAGGTAGCATTCTCCCAGTTCAACAGAATTCTCAATACTCTACACGTCGGTCTCTCAGTTCATTCATTTCGCCAAGTTACACGCAGCAGAATTACGAGAATTATTATAAAGTATTATACATTTAAAAAATTTACACAAAGTTGAAATACATAGTTAAAAGTGATAAGTAAGAAGTTATTACAAACAGTTTCAGTTCGGCGAGTATCCAGATCAATATGTAAATGTGTTCATGAACGTGTTCGGCAATAAAAGTTATAAAACCAATTTCTTCATTAAGTATAATTTCTGGATAAAAAGATTCCTTTCCGCTTCACAACTTGCAAAAGAGATATATGTTCTACCAAGATAAGATGATAGCTAGCCGGAGGACAATATACAAAACTTTGAATTCTTTCGGAAACTAATTGATACAAATTGCTACGCCAGAGGGAGCTACGAACCAAACGAATGACGTCACAAGATGGCAACACATGAAGTCACACAACCTTAATACCGCATCAAATTGGCTTCCAAACGTGGTGCTATAATTACTGTTAAATAAATGTAACATTAAAACCGTTACAAATTGGCGCCCAACGTGGGGCGAAGATGACCAGGAAAGGATCAAAATAACCAGGAAGTAGCAGAATTAACCAGGAAAGGATCAGCATAATCAGGACGTGGAACGAAAGCAGCAGTAAAATGATCTACAAGACGCAGATTGCAGAAACAAAAGGAACGACAGACTACATGGATAATTGGACATCGTAATTCCGAGATTACGAGGCAACAAGGAATTCAACTACAAAAACATCGAGACGACGTAGATTCATCACAATACAACGCACAAGCGACATACAAATCTAGGAGAATGGGGCAGAACGCTGGACATCAAAGTAACAGCAACGGACAGCATCAGTAAGGTTAGAGTATCTTAATTTTTTTTTAGAAAAAAAAGGGTAAATAAATGTTAATGAGGAGTGGTAGGATAAAAAAAACAATGGCTACCAATAATACAGAAGAAATAATTATGGAGGGAGATAATGTAACAGTTAGTTGTAATTCAATGCAGGTTACAGGAAATAGCCCAGACTTTTTAGGATTTGAGGATGAAAATGTTAGTACAGAAAGTGAGAATAGAATAGCAGGAAATGTTAATTTTGATACTAGTATGATGATTATGGAAATGCTGAAGAATATGGAAAAGAGTCATAGGGAAGATATGCAAAAGAATAATGAGAAATTAGAAAAATTAACTCAGAGTAATGAGAAAATGAGGGAAGATATGGTAAAGACTAGTGAGAAATTAGAACAAAAACTAACTCAGAATATGCAAATGAGTCATAGGGAATTAAGGGAAGATATTAGTAAGAGTATTACAGATCAATTAAGGGAAGATATGGAAAAGAATAATAGGGAATTGAGGGAAGATATTGGTAAAAGCTTAGAACAAAACAGGGAAGAAATTGAAAAGAAATTCATGGAGCTAGATAGTAGTATGATTAGAATGAAAAATGAAAATCAAGAAATGATAGCAAATGAAATAGGTGAAGTTTCACAGAAAATGTTAGACATGAGCAGGGAAATATCCAACCAAAAAAGTGAGGTTAACAATAAAATAGAGCATGTTAATATAAAATGTACAGAGCTAGGTAGCCGAATGAGTAGCATTTCAAGTGAGTTAGGAGAAATGATGGAGGCTACAAATGCAGATTTGATAAAGGTGCAAGTTAATTTCAGAGGGGAAATATCTGAAATTCAGAAGGAATCAGAAACACAGAGAAATAAATTGTCTGAAGAAGTTAAAGTTTTGTCTATAGATTTGAATCAAAAGCTAACTTCTGAAATTAACAAACACCAAACTGTTCAAAATGAGAATAATAAAAAATTGGAACAGACAATAGAAAATCTGCAAGGTACTGTAAATAGGTTAGAATTGAATTCAAGGGCAAATATATGTGATGTGAATGTATCAGATGTACAACATAATGATAGAGGTAGTTCCTCAGGTATGACAAATAATGTGAGTGATGCGGCAGCTTCATCTATAGCTAATGCTGAAACTCAGAGTGCACAAGTTACACTAGATAATTTAAATATGGGAGTAGGGAATTTGCAAAATTACAATCATATCTTAAGTGATTTTCCACTTCCAAAATTTAATGAAAACTCCAGTCCAGTACAGTTCATTGCAGAATTATCAGAGTATTTTCTAATTAAAAAGATACCTGAAGCATTGAAAATGATAGTTGTCAAAAGATGTTTGGACCAGAAAACCCTAGATTGGTTACAAATGGTATCAGGGGGTGAAATTTCATATGAATCATTTAAGAGATTATTCATGAACAGATTTTGGAATGTTACGGTACAGCAAAGAATTCGAGCAATGCTTAGTCATGGTCAATTTAATCCACAGAGGGAATATCAATGACTGATTACTTACTAAAACATGCAAGTCAGGTTAGAAACTTGTCACCTCCAATCAGTGAGGAAGATTTTGTGAGTTTGCTCGCAAGGCATTATCCTATAAGGATACAAAATTACTTATTAATTGCAAAACCACGGAACATCTATGAGATGACAGAATTAATAACAGCTTTGGAACAACAGGAAGAAGATATGTCTCGGGAGTGGGAACATAGATTCTTAGATGTACGAGATAGAAGAAGTTACCAAGGTAGTTATCAACAAATAAGAGGACAAGACAGACATCATGAAATTAATACCAGACAACGGTATCAATCATATGTTCCACAATTTGAAAGATCAAGGATAGATAGGAGACCAGGCCGGCAGGAACAAATAAATTATGTCAGGACAGAAAGATTGCCTGAAAGAGGGCAAAATTATGGAAGGAGGTACACTAGACAGAGGGGAAATTTCACTCACTGGAGGGAAAATAATAACCGAGAAAGATCTGAGGAACGGCAAGAAAATTACGTGCCAAGGGGACAAAATGTCAGAAATCGAGGATTTCGAACTCGAGGAAGGGGAACTCAAAACAATGGTAGCGACACTGAGATAGATTTAGCGCCTATTAGGAATGGCAGTCCCGTACGTGAACATGGAAATAACCAGGAAAACTGTTAACAGACTCCTGTGCAGTAGGTTCTCAGGACGTCTTTAATAATTCAGTATCCATTACCAATACAAATCATACGCCTACACATACACCCTGTAATAAGATTACAGCAACAAAAGATAAGGGAGAAAATTTTGAGTCACCTCATGTTAGGATGGAAATTGCGAAGAAAGAAATCATTGCAACTATAGATTCTGGTTCATCAGCTTCAATTTGCTCACAGAAATTTTACATAAATTTGATTAATGAAGGTAACAAAATTATGGCTCTTCCCACTAGTAATTTAGTTTGTCGTGTTGCAATTAGAAGAACTACACAGGTCATAAAAACACAAGCTCTACTTAGCATACTTATCGGCGGAGAGAATTTTGAGGTTATGTTTCTAATTGTAAACCATCTGATTTGTGACATAATTATAGGATGTGACTTCCTACATGAATATGAAGCATGTATAGATTTTAAACATGAAGAGTTAAAAATAACAAAAGAAGATAGAGAAATAAGGGTACCATTTATAAAAGAAAACGTTTCTGTAATCGAGATGACAAAGGATGAGAAAAATATTTGTGACCAAGAATTTTTTGTGCAAATAACAGAAACTGATAGAAATAGTCAGATAAAGCAGGTAGTCACAGAATATGAAGGGAATACCACGCCATATTTTCAACAGCTAGCAGAAATGCCAGAAGAAGTAGAGAAATGTGTAATCCAAACAAGAGACGACCATGTGAGCGAGACAGACAACAGCTGAAAGGGGAAGAGAAATGAGGAAATAATACACAAGTGTGAAGAAGCTTATAATCTTACGATAATGCAAAAACAAATCCTTCATGATGTTTTGATGAACAATAGTTCAGTATTTAGTAATATCCCAGGCAGATGTAATGTATATCAGCATACATTTCAAGTAGAAGACGTACCACCATATAGGCACAAGTATGACAATTTACCTATTAGTCTTCGAGACAAAGCTAGACAATTAATAAATAGCATGTTAGAAAATGGGATTATTGAGCAAAGTAATTCTCAATACATAAATTCAATCTGCTGGAGTATTAAACGAGATGGTAGTTTGAGATTAACTTTAGACGGTAGATATGTCAACAAGTATATGAAACCAGATCATTTTCAAAGTGAGGGAATTGAACAACTAATTACAAAACTTTCAAGAGGGAGATTTCTGACATCCATTGACCTCACTGCATCATATTGGCAAGTGGAATTAGATCCACAAGTGCGTGATTACACTTCATTTCAGTACTCAGGGATCCAGTATCGTTTTTGTGTAAATCCTTTTGGTTTAAAAAACTCAGGAAGTGGATTTTTGAGTGCCATTCACAGTATCTTTGGAAATTCTGCAGATGACTTTTTAATAAAGTATATTGACGACTTCTTAATCATTAGTCAAACATTTGAAGAACACATGAATAATGTCCATTATGTGTTAAATAAACTACAACAACATGGTATGACTGTGAACATACTTAAATCAAAATTTTGTGTCAAGGAAATAAATTTTCTGGGTTATGTAGTGGATGAACGAGGTATAAGACCTGATCAGAAAAGAATAGAAGCAATAATGAAAATTCCATCACCAAGGAACGTAAAACAAATTAGACGTCTCTTAGGGGTATTGAACTTTCAGAGTAAGTTCGTACCAAGATATTCGGCTGAAATCGAACCACTGCGGCAGCTACTCCGAAAGAACAATAAGTGGAGATGGACAGAGGATCATCAAAAATGTTTTGAGAGAGTAAAGGAACTCTTTGCTAAGTCCATATTACTCGAGAGGCCTAGAGAAGATTTGGAATATGAGATTTATGTCGATGCATCAATGCAAGGATACGCCGGAATTTTAGGACAGCGAGACATCAACAATGACTTTCACGTCATTAGTACAGCTTCAAGAGGACTTACAAATATTGAGCGGAATTCTTCAGTGACTCAGCTAGAAATTGGAGCACTATATTTCTCATTAATTCGTTTTAAAACCTATATATATCAGCAAAAGGTGAAAGTATATTCAGACCACATCAGCTTAACTTTCATACAACGGTGTAGATTATGTAGTGGAAAACTTGCTAGATACATTCATGCAATATCTGCATTCGATATTGAGATTATCCACATTCCTGGCAAAAATAATACCTTCAGTGATTTGCTATCAAGATTGAATTACAACCCACAAATTCCCGAAAATATTGAAAGGCCTAGAAATGAAGTCAAAATATTGACAATTGAAATTCCTTTAAGCAAAGAAATGATGAGAAAATTGAAAAATATGCGGGAAACTCAAAAAGAAGACGCAAAATTGTTAGAACTTAAAGAAAAGGCACCATTAATTGAGGAGGCAAAGAAAGAAATTATAGCAATTCGAGATGGGACATTATACAAGAAGCATGGAAAAGAAATGCCTAGTTGGAAGGTAATGGTTCCGAAAAGCATGGAAAAGGAACTAATTAAGAATTTTCATGAAGGGTTAGCACACTCAGGAACGGACCGAACAACTTCTATGATTTTAGAGAATTTATACATATCCAAATTGCGTCAGAAAGTTCGGAAATTTATATCGTGCTGCAACCTGTGTCAGAAGGCAAAGCAAATAAATGCAGCATATGCATTTGAAACTAATTCGGTTATAAGGGATAAGCCGAGATGTGTAATTAGTATTGATATTCATGGTCCAATGCCTCCAAGTCAATTTGGAAATAAATATATATTTGTCTGTTATGATATATTCAGCAAATATGTAAGAATTTACCCTTTGAGAAAACCTACAGGTTTAGCATGTTTGAATAGAATACTTAAGTCATATGTGATAGAAGAAGGACCTATTCAATCTGTATTGAGCGTTAATGCTTCGTACTTCACAGGAAAAAAATTTATGGATGGACTAAAAGAAAATGGCATTAAACAATATTTTTCGTCAAGATACAGACCGAACTCCAACCCAGTGGAGAGGGAAATTAAGGAAATTTCAAATTATTTAAGGGTATTATGTCATCGAAAACACACCCAATGGTATGGATACGTGAACTTCGTTCAGAATCTACTAAATGAAACCATAAACAATGTGACAGGATACAAACCATGTGAACTTAAGTTAGGAAAGAAGATCAATACAATGTGTAAAAAAATTCCAGAAGCCATTCCAATTGCGCATTCGATACCACCAACAGAAGAAGAGATGTTCCGAAAAGCATTCGAGAGGATGAAGAAAAAAGATATAAAAAGAAAAATTAAACATGAAGAAAAGAAGAGAAAGGAATGGAGGATCAAAATAGGAGATTTAGTTTTGGTTAAAACCAAGAAATTATCGGATAAAGAAAATAAACTTTATTGGCGAATGTTTCTCAAATACCATGGACCATATGAAGTTGTTGAAGTGTATGGAACTAACACATATGAGTTATGTAATCCAACAACTCGAAAAAGCATAGGAAAGTTCCATATTGAGATGCTTAAACCATACAACCATGAAGATCATGGTGAAATAAAAGACAAAGATGATAAATAGTAAATGCTGGATAGTTAAAGGCGAAATGCAGAGCAATGTATTGGAACGTAAGAGGGTTAACTATTTATATATGTCATGTGAAAGGAGAAATAAATTATAAAAAAAAAAGAGAGAGAAATGTTTTAAAAAAAATATATATAATTAAATTTTTAGTAACTGTAACAATATTTGAAAAGAAGAAGGTAATAATTGAAACTTAGTATGATATTAAAATAAAAAAAAAATACGTAAATACAATTCCAAGAGTATTGTTAAAATAAAGTACAGAATAACAAAAATGGGTAAAAATAACTAAAAACAAATACTTATGTAGCAAACAGAAAATGTAAAGCATTACCTAGATTTAAGAGATGTAAATATATGTAGAGGGTGAATATGTTGGTAAATATGTATAATAATTACAAAAATCTTAAATGTATAAATTTTTGTTAACAACTGAAGAAAGTAAGCAATTTTGAAACAGTCATTAAATAATTTAGGGTAAAGTATTTGCTATAAAAAAAATTTTTTTTTTGTAACGTCAGATTAATGTCAAAACAAATTAAACCAGAGCCAGTAAGTAGTGGCGAGATAAAACATATGTCGTGTGAAGTGTTAAGTGAAAGTGATAGCGTGTGTTCCAAGATTTAGGAGACTAAAAACACAATTTTAAAGTTTCCAAACAAGTTATAAATATTTATAATTATGTTTCTAGTGGGGCATATGATACGGTAATTTGTATCACAAATTACTTAAATGTAATTAATGATTGTAATATGAATATGTATTTTTATGTGACATTGATTTCAGAGGTTTATTAATTGTAATTATTATTGGTAAATAATAATATACGGCTTTACTGAAACTGTCAACAATAACGCAATAATGCAGCGATAGGGTGAGTTGTTTATCATTACCGGGAACCAGGAAGTTACGTAATGTTTCGCGCCTTTTCGGTAGAAGCTTCTAGAATAGTTCCTAAAGCAATATGTATTCGTGGTTTTCATTGGATATTAAAATAGACGCTAATGTTGGCGCGTTTTATTAGCCAATAGCAGTTCATTTATAATCTTTAGGTGTATCTTGATGCAGGCCTATAAATAGGGTAGGTTTGAGGTAGCATTCTCCCAGTTCAACAGAATTCTCAATACTCTACACGTCGGTCTCTCAGTTCATTCATTTCGCCAAGTTACACGCAGCAGAATTACGAGAATTATTATAAAGTATTATACATTTAAAAAATTTACACAAAGTTGAAATACATAGTTAAAAGTGATAAGTAAGAAGTTATTACAAACAGTTTCAGTTTGGCGAGTATCCAGATCAATATGTAAATGTGTTCATGAACGTGTTCGGCAATAAAAGTTATAAAACCAATTTCTTCATTAAGTATAATTTCTGGATAAAAAGATTCCTTTCCGCTTCACAACTTGCAAAAGAGATATATGTTCTACCAAGATAAGATGATAGCTAGCCGGAGGACAATATACAAAACTTTGAATTCTTTCGGAAACTAATTGATACAAATTGCTACGCCAGAGGGAGCTACGAACCAAACGAATGACGTCACAAGATGGCAACACATGAAGTCACACAACCTTAATACCGCATCAAATTGGCTTCCAAACGTGGTGCTATAATTACTGTTAAATAAATGTAACATTAAAACCGTTACAAATTGGCGCCCAACGTGGGGCGAAGATGACCAGGAAAGGATCAAAATAACCAGGAAGTAGCAGAATTAACCAGGAAAGGATCAGCATAATCAGGACGAGGAACGAAAGCAGCAGTAAAATGATCTACAAGACGCAGATTCCAGAAACAAAAGGAACGACAGACTACATGGATAATTGGACATCGTAATTCCGAGATTACGAGGCAACAAGGAATTCAACTACAAAAACATCGAGACGACGTAGATTCATCACAACACAACGCAGAAGTGACATACAAATCTAGGAGAATGGGGCAGAACGCTGGACATCAAAGTAACAGCAACGGACAGCATCAGTAAGGTTAGAGTATCTTAATTTTTTTTTAGAAAAAAAAGGGTAAATAAATGTTAATGAGGAGTGGTAGGATAAAAAAAACAATGGCTACCAATAATACAGAAGAAATAATTATGGAGGGAGATAATGTAACAGTTAGTTGTAATTCAATGCAGGTTACAGGAAATAGCCCAGACTTTTTAGGATTTGAGGATGAAAATGTTAGTACAGAAAGTGAGAATAGAATAGCAGGAAATGTTAATTTTGATACTAGTATGATGATTATGGAAATGCTGAAGAATATGGAAAAGAGTCATAGGGAAGATATGCAAAAGAATAATGAGAAATTAGAAAAATTAACTCAGAGTAATGAGAAAATGAGGGAAGATATGGAAAAGACTAGTGAGAAATTAGAACAAAAACTAACTCAGAATATGCAAATGAGTCATAGGGAATTAAGGGAAGATATTAGTAAGAGTATTACAGAACAATTAAGGGAAGATATGGAAAAGAATAATAGGGAATTGAGGGAGGATATTGATAAAAGCTTAGAACAAAACAGGGAAGAAATTGAAAAGAAATTCATGGAGCTAGATAGTAGTATGATTAGAATGAAAAATGAAAATCAAGAAATGATAGCAAATGAAATAGGTGAAGTTTCTCAGAAAATGTTAGACATGAGCAGGGAAATATCCAACTAAAAAAGTGAGGTTAACAATAAAATAGAGCATGTTAATATAAAATGTACAGAGCTAGATAGCCGAATGAGTAGCATTTCAAGTGAGTTAAGAGAAATGATGGAGGCTACAAATGCAGATTTGATAAAGGTGCAAGTTAATTTCAGAGGGGAAATATCTGAAATTTAGAAGGAATCAGAAACACAGAGAAATAAATTGTCTGAAGAAGTTAAAGTTTTGTCTATAGATTTGAATCAAAAGCTAACTTCTGAAATTAACAAACACCAAACTGTTCAAAATGAGAATAATAAAAAATTGGAACAGACAATAGAAAATCTGCAAGGTACTGTAAATAGGTTAGAATTGAATTCAAGGGCAAATATATGTGATGTGAATGTATCAGATGTACAACATAATGATAGAGGTAGTTCCTCAGGTATGACAAATAATGTGAGTAATGCGGCAGCTTCATCTATAGCTAATGCTGAAACTCAGAGTGCACAAGTTACACTAGATAATTTAAATATGGGAGTAGGGAATTTGCAAAATTACAATCATATCTTAAGTGATTTTCCACTTCCAAAATTTAATGAATACTCCAGTCCAGTACAGTTCATTGCAGAATTATCAGAGTATTTTCAAATTAAAAAGATACCTGAAGCATTGAAAATGATAGTTGTCAAAAGATGTTTGGACCAGAAAACCCTAGATTGGTTACAAATGGTATCAGGGGGTGAAATTTCATATGAATCATTTAAGAGATTATTCATGAACAGATTTTGGAATGTTACGGTACAGCAAAGAATTCGAGCAATGCTTAGTCATGGTCAATTTAATCCACGAGAGGGAATATCAATGACTGATTACTTACTAAAACATGCAAGTCAGGTTAGAAACTTGTCACCTCCAATCAGTGAGGAAGATTTTGTGAGTTTGCTCGCAAGGCATTATCCTATAAGGATACAAAATTACTTATTAATTGCAAAACCACGGAACATCTATGAGATGACAGAATTAATAACAGCTTTGGAACAACAGGAAGAAGATATGTCTCGGGAGTGGGAACATAGATTCTTAGATGTACGAGATAGAAGAAATTACCAAGGTAGTTATCAACAAATAAGAGGACAAGACAGACATCATGAAATTAATACCAGACAACGGTATCAATCATATGTTCCACAATTTGAAAGATCAAGGATAGATAGGAGACCAGGCCGGCAGGAACAAATAAATTATGTCAGGACAGAAAAATTGCCTGAAAGAGGGCAAAATTATGGAAGGAGGTACACTAGACAGAGGGGAAATTTCACTCACTGGAGGGAAAATAATAACCGAGAAAGATCTGAGGAACGGCAAGAAAATTACGTGCCAAGGGGACAAAATGTCAGAAATCGAGGATTTCGAACTCGAGGAAGGGGAACTCAAAACAATGGTAGCGACACTGAGATAGATTTAGCGCCTGTTAGGAAAGGCAGTCCCGTACGTGAACATGGAAATAACCAGGAAAACTGTTAACAGACTCCTGTGCAGTAGGTTCTCAGGACGTCTTTAATAATTCAGTATCCATTACCAATACAAATCATACGCCTACACATACACCCTGTAATAAGATTACAGCAACAAAAGATAAGGGAGAAAATTTTGAGTCACCTCATGTTAGGATGGAAATTGCGAAGAAAGAAATCATTGCAACTATAGATTCTGGTTCATCAGCTTCAATTTGCTCACAGAAATTTTACATAAATTTGATTAATGAAGGTAACAAAATTATGGCTCTTCCCACTAGTAATTTAGTTTGTCGTGTTGCAATTGGAAGAACTACACAGGTCATAAAAACACAAGCTCTACTTAGCATACTTATCGGCGGAGAGAATTTTGAGGTTATGTTTCTAATTGTAAACCATCTGATTTGTGACATAATTATAGGATGTGACTTCCTACATGAATATGAAGCATGTATAGATTTTAAACATGAAGAGTTAAAAATAACAAAAGAAGATAGAGAAATAAGGGTACCATTTATAAAAGAAAAAGTTTCTGTAATCGAGATGACAAAGGATGAGAAATATATTTGTGACCAAGAATTTTTTGTGCAAATAACAGAAACTGATAGAAATAGTCAGATAAAGCAGGTAGTCACAGAATATGAAGGGAATACCACGCCATATTTTCAACAGCTAGCAGAAATGCCAGAAGAAGTAGAGAAATGTGTAATCCAAACAAAAGACGACCATATGAGCGAGACAGACAACAGCTGGAAGGGGAAGAGAAATGAGGAAATAATACACAAGTGTGAAGAAGTTTATAATCTTACGATAATGCAAAAACAAATCCTTCATGATGTTTTGATGAACAATAGTTCAGTATTTAGTAATATCCCAGGCAGATGTAATGTATATCAGCATACATTTCAAGTAGAAGACGTACCACCATATAGGCACAAGTATGACAATTTACCTATAAGTCTTCGAGACAAAGCTAGACAATTAATAAATAGCATGTTAGAAAATGGGATTATTGAGCAAAGTAATTCTCAATACATAAATTCAATCTGCTGGAGTATTAAACGAGATGGTAGTTTGAGATTAACTTTAGACGGTAGATATGTCAACAAGTATATGAAACCAGATCATTTTCAAAGTGAGGGAATTGAACAACTAATTACAAAACTTTCAAGAGGGAGATTTCTGACATCCATTGACCTCACTGCATCATATTGGCAAGTGGAATTAGATCCACAAGTGCGTGATTACACTTCATTTCAGTACTCAGGGATCTAGTGTCGTTTTTGTGTAAATCCTTTTGGTTTAAAAAACTCAGGAAGTGGATTTTTGAGAGCCATTCACAGTATCTTTGGAAATTCTGCAGATGACTTTTTAATAAAGTATATTGACGACTTCTTAATCATTAGTCAAACATTTGAAGAACACATGAATAATGTCCATTATGTGTTAAATAAACTACAACAACATGGTATGACTGTGAACATACTTAAATCAAAATTTTGTGTCAAGGAAATAAATTTTCTGGGTTATGTAGTGGATGAACGAGGTATAAGACCTGATCAGAAAAGAATAGAAGCAATAATGAAAATTCCATCACCAAGGAACGTAAAACAAATCAGACGTCTCTTAGGGGTATTGAACTTTCAGAGTAAGTTCGTACCAAGATATTCGGCTGAAATCGAACCACTGCGGCAGCTACTCCGAAAGAACAATAAGTGGAGATGGACAGAGGATCATCAAAAATGTTTTGAGAGAGTAAAGGAACTCTTTGCTAAGTCCATATTACTCGAGAGGCCTAGAGAAGATTTGGAATATGAGATTTATGTCGATGCATCAATGCAAGGATACGCCGGAATTTTAGGACAGCGAGACATCAACAATGACTTTCACGTCATTAGTACAGCTTCAAGAGGACTTACAAATATTGAGCGGAATTCTTCAGTGACTCAGCTAGAAATTGGAGAACTATATTTCTCATTAATTTGTTTTAAAACCTATATATATCAGTAAATGGTGAAAGTATATTCAGACCACATCAGCTTAACTTTCATACAACGGTGTAGATTATGTAGTGGAAAACTTGCTAGATACATTCATGCAATATCTGCATTCGACATTGAGATTATCCACATTCCTGGCAAAAATAATACCTTCAGTGATTAGCTATCAAAATTGAATTACAACCCACAAATTCCCGAAAATATTGAAAGGCCTAGAAATGAAGTCAAAATATTGACAATTGAAATTCCTTTAAGCAAAGAAATGATGAGAAAATTGAAAAATATGGGGGAAACTCAAAAAGAGGACGCAAAATTGTTAGAACTTAAAGAAAAGGCACCATTAATTGAGGAGGCAAAGAAAGAAATTATAGCAATTCGAGATGGGACATTATACAAGAAGCATGGAAAAGAAATGCCTAGTTGGAAGGTAATGGTTCCGAAAAGCATGGAAAAGGAACTAATTAAGAATTTTCATGAAGGGTTAGCACACTCAGGGACGGACCGAACAACTTCTATGATTTTAGAGAATTTATACATATCCAAATTGCGTCAGAAATTTCGGAAATTTATATCGTGCTGCAACCTGTGTCAGAAGGCAAAGCAAATAAATGCAGCATATGCATTTGAAACTAATTCGGTTATAAGGGATAAGCCGAGATGTGTAATTAGTATTGATATTCATGGTCCAATGCCTCCAAGTCAATTTGGAAATAAATATATATTTGTCTGTTATGATATATTCAGCAAATATGTAAGAATTTACCCTTTGAGAAAACCTACAGGTTTAGCATGTTTGAATAGAATATTTAAGTCATACGTGATAGAAGAAGGACCTATTCAATCTGTATTGAGCGATAATGCTTCGTACTTCACAGGAAAAAAATTTATGGATGGACTAAAAGAAAATGGCATTAAACAATATTTTTCGTCAAGATACAGACCGAACTCCAACCCAGTGGAGAGGGAAATTAAGGAAATTTCAAATTATTTAAGGGTATTATGTCATCGAAAACACACCCAATGGTATGGATACGTGAACTTCGTTCAGAATCTACTAAATGAAACCATAAACAATGTGACAGGATACAAACCATGTGAACTTAAGTTAGGAAAGAAGATCAATACAATGTGTAAAAAAATTCCAGAAGCCATTCCAGATGCGCATTCGATACCACCAACAGAAGAAGAGATGTTCCGAAAAGCATTCGAGAGGATGAAGAAAAAAGCCATAAAAAGAAAAATTAAACATGAAGAAAAGAAGAGAAAGGAATGGAGGATCAAAATAGGAGATTTAGTTTTGGTTAAAACCAAGAAATTATCGGATAAAGAAAATAAACTTTATTGGCGAATGTTTCTCAAATACCATGGACCATATGAAGTTGTTGAAGTGTATGGAACTAACACATATGAGTTATGTAATCCAACAACTCGAAAAAGCATAGGAAAGTTCCATATTGAGATGCTTAAACCATACAACCATGAAGATCATGGTGAAATAAAAGACAAAGATGATAAATAGTAAATGCTGGATAGTTAAAGGCGAAATGCAGAGCAATGTATTGGAACGTAAGAGGGTTAACTATTTATATATGTCATGTGAAAGGAGAAATAAATTATAAAAAAAAAGAGAGAGAAATGTTTTAAAAAAATATATATAATTAAATTTTTAGTAACTGTAATAATATTTGAAAAGAAGAAGGTAATAATTGAAACTTAATATGATATTAAAATAAAAAAAATACGTAAATACAATTCCAAGAGTATTGTTAAAATAAAGTACAGAATAACAAAAATGGGTAAAAATAACTAAAAACAAATACTTATGTAGCAAACAGAAAATGTAAAGCATTACCTAGATTTAAGAGATGTAAATATATGTAGAGGGTGAATATGTTGGTAAATATGTATAATAATTACAAAAATCTTAAATGTATAAATTTTTGTTAACAACTTAAGAAAGTAAGCAATTTTGAAGCAGTCATTAAATAATTTAGGGTAAAGTATTTGCTATAAAATTTTTTTTTTTTGTAACGTCAGATTAATGTCAAAACAAATTAAACCAGAGCCAGTAAGTAGTGGCGAGATAAAACATATGTCGTGTGTTAAATGCTTGTGAAGTGTTTAGTGAAAGTGATAGCGTGTGTTCCAAGATTTAGGAGACTAAAAACACAATTTTAAAATTTCCAAACAAGTTATAAATATTTATAATTATGTTTCTAGTGGGGCATATGATACGGTAATTTGTATCACAAATTACTTAAATGTAATTAATGATTGTAATATGAATATGTATTTTATGTGACATTGATTTCAGAGGTTTATTAATTGTAATTATTATTGGTAAATAATAATATACGGCTTTACTGAAACTGTCAACAATAACGCAATAATGCAGCGATGGGGTGAGTTGTTTATCATTACCGGGAACCAGGAAGTTACGTAATGTTTCGCGCCTTTTCGGTAGAAGCTTCTAGAATAGTTCCTAAAGCAATATGTATTCGTGGTTTTCATTGGATATTAAAATAGACGCTAATGTTGGCGCGTTTTATTAGCCAATAGCAGTTCATTTATAATCTTTAGGTGTATCTTGATGCAGGCCTATAAATAGGGTAGGTTTGAGGTAGCATTCTCCCAGTTCAACAGAATTCTCAATACTCTACACGTCGGTCTCTCAGTTCATTCATTTCGCCAAGTTACACGCAGCAGAATTACGAGAATTATTATAAAGTATTATACATTTAAAAAATTTACACAAAGTTGAAATACATAGTTAAAAGTGATAAGTAAGAAGTTATTACAAACAGTTTCAGTTCGGCGAGTATCCAGATCAATATGTAAATGTGTTCATGAACGTGTTCGGCAATAAAAGTTATAAAACCAATTTCTTCATTAAGTATAATTTCTGGATAAAAAGATTCCTTTCCGCTTCACAACCTGCAAAAGAGATATATGTTCTACCAAGATAAGATGATAGCTAGCCGGAGGACAATATACAAAACTTTGAATTCTTTCGGAAACTAATTGATACAAATTGCTACGCCAGAGGGAGCTACGAACCAAACGAATGACGTCACAAGATGGCAACACATGAAGTCACACAACCTTAATACCGCATCAAATTGGCTTCCAAACGTGGTGCTATAATTACTGTTAAATAAATGTAACATTAAAACCGTTACAATACGCATAGATCCATGATTCGGCAGCTATTACTATTTTATATACGTCTTTTGAGGCACCGCCATTGTATTTATTGAGCATTTTTCTACACCAATCGACACGAGCATCTTTTTGAGATTGCGTCAAATTATGTGGGATCCAACAAGAGCAAACCTTTTTCACGGCTAAATAATCATGCAATATTTTATATATGCTGGTGGAACTAATTCCTAGGGTTGCCTCAATCTCACAATATGTCGCATGACGATCTTTTATTATTTGCTTTTGCACAGCATTAATGTTTCTGGCACAACAACTGATTTGGACGACCTTCACGAACTTCATCATTGAGCGAACGGCGGCCACGATTAAATTCGTTATACCAGCGTTTCACAGTGGCAAAGGATGGAGCTTCGTCGCCAAATGTGGAAGTTAGTTGATCAATGCACTCTTGTCTTGATAATCCACGTCGAAAGTCGTAATAAATCATTGCACGAACATTTTCATGAGTTAATTCCTGTTTTTTTTTTACACACAATTTTCAAGTTAGTGCAAACAAAACAAATGAGCTCTATTGACAAAATGTTTGAAGTGGATTATGGTCACAAACGTCAAACTTTCCATTGGAAACGTCAGATGGCACCTACAACATTCAGGGTTGCCAAGGCTCAAAATATAAATAGTGCCCCTCGTACCTTTCCTTCACACTGTGGTCACCGCACGGCGGCTCGCACCTTGGCCTCCACAGCTCGAACTCCCGTTGTAATATCCCCGCACTGCTTCACGTTCTAATAGTTACAATTACAATGCTATTAAGCACATACCTTATCACAAGAGATGTTGGAAATATTTTCCTTCTCCAACCCCACAATTCTGGCATCTTTTCAGAAATGTTCATTTTCACTGGATAATTCAATATCCAAAGTTGGGTGAATTTCTCGCCTAATGTTTTCTTTTGGTACTCACAATCTATGGGGTTTGTTGCATTCACCTCGTTTTTTAAGTTACTCCGTAGATAAAACCATATATAGTTAGATGTTAAGATCGTGAGAGCCATAATTTTATTACCCACTAAAATAAGATTTGTCCAACTGTGCAAAATAAGTGTCTGTCTCAGTTTCAAGCTTATCATTTGTTGTGAACCTTTGTCCACCCAGCCTGGAACAAAATGTAATCGCTGGGAGCCAAATTCAGTAAATGTGGTAGACGCGGAGGCATTTGGAAGCGCAGGTCATGCAGTTTTTCAGCAACAATCCCAGACATGTGTGAAGACGCATTATCGTGTTGAAACAATACCATACTTTTCGCAATGTGATGACGTTCAGCTTGAATGGCATCCTTCAATTGATCCAGTAGTGAAGTATAACACTCCCCGCTGATAGTTCTGTCCCTTTAGAGCAGCACACTATAAGAATCCCAGAAAACTATAAACGTTACTTTTCCTGCAGATGGAACCGCTCCTGTCTCTTCATCCGATACCGTTCTGTTTGGACTGCTCCTTCATTTCTGGCATGTAGTCTTAAATCCATATTTCCTCTAAGTTACGAATCTCGGATAAACTTAACGGAATTCTGTTTAAATAAGTCTGAACACTCTTGAGAAATGTTTTTCCAATGTAATTTTGGTCCACTGCTAAGAAATGCGAACGGAAAACTTTCTCGTACACAAAAGTTCTTGAAAAATGTATTCGATATGGCCTATCGAAGCCTCCATAATGTCTGTCAGCTCGCGTAACTTCAGTCGACAATCGCTGAGTACGTAAATTGTCGCAATTCGTTGGTCGTAGCGGTTTTGGGACGCCCTGAGGGCTCATCATTTTGAATGGATGTATGACCACGTTTAAATTCATCAGCCGAGTGTTTTACTGTTGAAAACGAAGGGGAAGGATTCTATAATGTTGGAGTACTTTTTTTAGTTCTATCCATTTTGTAGAAAATGTTAACACTACTTTGTTTACACGATCGTCAGAAACAACTGACTACACTTACGCGTCTGAAACTTTACAGCGCGCTATCTAAAGGATGATAATAAGTGTCCTAGTAATTTGGCTGTCTTCACGACATCTCTGAATGAGGCCGAGAACTTTTAGAACGCCCCTCCTACTTCCTGTGTCATATTTATTATTTGGTTGCAGTATCCTTACTGGTAAAATAATATAATATAGTTCCTTGCTAAATAGAGCGTTAGGACGAAAAGGCGTGGCCAGGCGAACGCCTCTTATTAAAGAACGTCGGGGTTATTGAGGGCAAAGAGAGTGTTCTTCCATTCTTTGTTAGGACGACCGCAATTATGATGGCATGGAGCTGTTTCTCAAGAGAACAAAAGAACGCACCGCCTCTTTCCTCTAGCGTTCATCTTTATGGAAGAAAAAACGGAAAGCAAAAAGTCTGATGCGTTCCGTTCACATGACTTTCTGTGCAAACTGTTCTTACAAAATGTCATTCTTCTATCTACTGCTTGTTAATACAGATAAAGTTTTATTACAAATTTACATATTTCGTTGTGGGTATAAGAAAAATGCATTGGCTATAGTTATAGATTTTTAAAACACGAATCGCCATGTCATGGCTTTGAAATTCCATGCATTTCCAAACCCACGATAAAAAACAATAGTGACTTACCATTTGAAAAATCTATAAGTTGTTGAAAATCATACCAATAACAAAGAATATGGAATAGTGAGGTGACGATGCAATAAGAAGATGGAAACAGCAAATGAATGTTCTAAAATTTAGAGATGTTTTTAATATGACAAATTTTATAAACGCACTTTTATTTGTATATGATCAGGTTCTTATATTTGACAATGAAGATATTTTACAAAGACACTCTTCAAATTACAAAAGATTACTGGAGAATATAACTTAGAGATATCTGTCCAAAAGACAAAGACAATGGCATTTCGAGGAAGATTTCCTCTTATCTGTAAATTAGTGACTCAGAACCAAAGCATTGAACAAGTAAACTCCTTCAAATTCCTAGGGTGTGACCTGCCATATACAGGAGAGATGGAAGCAGAACGGAATATTGAAAACTTTAATCACATGTGTGGGACTATCAGAAGAACATTAAAGGGTAAGGTCAGGAGGGGCACATGTATAAGATTCTATAAAACGATGGTGTTACCTTGTGGATTATATAGCAGTGAGATGTGGACCCTTGATCAAAAACACAGACAGTAAAAATGAAATTTTTGAGAGCATGTCTGGAAGTCACAAAGAGAGATAGGTTATATAATGAAGATATTCGTAATCTTCTGGAAATTTATGAATTAAATTATAAAGTAGCTGGTTATAGACAGCTATGGAAAGACCACGTTAATAGAACAGGCAATGAAAGAATGCCAAAGAAGATTCTAAGGTATAAGCCAAGAGGGGAGAGAGGAGTTGGAAGATCCAAGAGAAGATGGTCGGACCAATGAGACGCAACAGATCGTGAGGTGTAATGCCTGAAGAAGAAGAGACGAGAACAAAAATTAGAAACACATTTACTGTTTATAGATTATGAGAAAGCTTTGGACTATGTTCAGCGGAACATGCTATGGGGCATAATGACAACGAAGGGAGTATCAGCTCATCTAATGGAAATAATAAAGGAAATGCACATAGGAACAACTATAAAAGTACACACAAGGAATAACACTAGTTCCCACACTATCGAAATAAATCAAGGGTAAAACAAGGATGTCCATTATCGTCTACGTTATTTAATTTATACAGGATGGGCCATTTCAGACTGTACAACGTCTCCAATACTAAGCGTTGTAGAAAGAAATGCCTCTAATAAAAGATTATAAAAATTATTATTAAACTTCTTAAATGCATTTGTGAGCCCACCGCCCTCCACAATGAAATACAACATATATGGGGGGCATTTCAGGAAAATGGTTATGGGGTAAAAGAAGACCTAATATACTCCAAAGAAATCAGAATTTAAACAAAAAAATAAAGCGTTACTTCCCTACATAAAAAAGGTGACTGACAGGATAGGCAAAGTCTTAGAGAAAGTCAACGTTAAGCCATCTTTGTTCCTATTACCAAACTAAAACAGTGTCTCCGTTCTGTGAAATGTAAACAAGACCTTTATCCACACACGGAGTATACCGCATACCCTGCAGCTGCGGACAGGTAGTCCAAAAGCTAGTATCAATACAAGAATAAAGGAGCATAAAGCCTGCTGCAGATTAGGACAGACAGAGAAATCCGCAGTAGCAGAACATGCACTATTACAAGGCCACGATATCAGATTTCACGTGACAGAAGTGCTCAACAGAACACATTATTATCATGCCAGGCTATATCGCGAGGCCATAGAAATATTTAAACAGCGTAACAACTTCAATGAAAAGGAAGAATTAACCCGATTGCATAAACTCTGGTTACCGGCATTAAAGAAATTACATATTAAACCACCAAAACACATTCGCTCTAATCGCAATGACTAGCCGTCATCCAATCGGATAAGTGCGCGTTGTACTGTCCCTGGTATAAATACAGGTTGGTTACTGATTAACGAACATACATTTTCACTTCTCACTCAGCTCCGAGATGGCTAAGAAGAAGGTACGTATAGTCGCCGAGCTTGCTAAGGCAGGAACCTCTTCTTCTCCTACGGCATCTGCCGAGGAGAAACCGACGATGGCGCCTCAGCCCGGGGCTACTTACGCCTCGACCACCGCTTGGCCGCCATCCAGTGCAGCTTCTCCGCGACTGCCTGCGCAGTTGCCACCACCTTCACGGGTGTCCACGCCGCCCATCCTCGGAGCTCCCAGCCTGAGCAGATCCAGCCTGTGCCTCATGGGAGGTACAGTGCTGTCATCCGAAGGACCTGACAGTCAGGTTCCTCATCACCGCAGCTCAACAGCAGTGGCCTTCAGCCTTGAAGGCCGCTCGTCAGGATCGAGGTTGCAGACTCTGGTGACCACGAAGCGTCCTTGACGGCGGGCCTGCCCTTAATAGGGTGGTGCGTACGCATCGAGGTCAGCCGAGTAGAACGCCAGGAGCCCTGCAGACGCTGCTGTGCCTACGGGAACGTCAAGACATCCTGCACGGCGAAACCAAGGTGCCACTACCGTGGCGCTCCCAGCACCACGTCTACGTGCAAGCAGCACGACTTGCGCCGCCACCGACTGCGTGACCTGTGGAGGGTCGAACCATTTCACCGGCCAAGCGCTCTGCCCCCTGCATCCCCGCAGGAAGGCACCGCCGAAGCCACCAGCACCAACCTCGCCGCGGGCCACCACTCCACATTCGCCGACACCAGAAACATCACCAACGCCGATCAACGAAGAAGTCCAGGGCCTACGCTACGCCGTTCAGGATCCCCACGCGGAGTTCCTGAACATGTCGGCGAAGCTGACAGTCCCGGAGGAACTCGTCAGGGAACTTCAAGTCACGTCAGTTGCACAGCAAGGTTTTCTAACTGGGCAGTTCGACATCTCATCTAGAATCAACACCATCGACGACTCAACGAAGAACTCATCATCAGCTTCAGACACGACTCATCAACTCCTCGAAACTCAGATCTCTGTCAATACTTCAACAGCAGTTCAGAAAGTACTCTCAGCAGCCATGCACAAAACGGAGACCTCCAGTAATCACCGTAGGCCTCCGAGCGACACTACATACACCGAAGAATACCTGACCGGGCACACAAACGCGACAAATAAGTTCTACTTTAACGTATTCTTCCACATAATTACAATTTCCATTCTTTTCTAAATCTCGCTATTCCCACTAGTGTTGCAGCAGGTTTCATGGCTGCACCTAGTTACTACCTTTACCCGTTCCCGCCCATAGGGCGACAGCCAACAGTATTCTGTTAGTAAAGTGGGTGCTATGCGGGACCATACAAACGCCACGTTCTGTTCCACTTTTTCTCCTACTATCCATTTTCCTTCCGGTGGAGGAGTTTTTAGAAGGTATGCCGGTGCTCGGTGAGTCCCACACTCTCAGTCCTGACTCCCATCGGGTCTGAGCTTAGTAATTATACTATTTTCTCCTCCACTCGAAAAAAAAATTAACGAACAGTTGGTGCCAGAATCCGCTCATTGTGTCCTCTGAAGATGCCCGTCGGAATGTCGGGCGAAACGTCAGGCGATGTTTTATCGTTTAGACCACGGCCAAAAAGCCCGGTGTGATTTAAGAATTTTAATAACAACTTTTATAATGTTGACACCGCCCGTGAAACTTTAAGTATCTTGAATAAAAGTTGCTTGATATTATGGGGGGAAAAGTAAATATATTTAGTCGTGTTTCATTTGCAGGACGTTGTGATGGTTATTTTAAGGCCAATTTAATTTTTTTAAATGGGAACCTACTTTTATATGTTTTCTCATTCCTCATAAAAAAACTAAACAACTTTTGTATAAACACCTTCTAATTGTTCTTACACCAACGTAAATAACAACGAAAACTCTGAATGGATGTGTCAATGTCTCATTGTCTCGTCGCCTACTGTTGTTATGCTGGACCGTGCTGAACGGTTACAAACGTTCATTGCGCACTTCGTACACAGCCATTCTGAACTTTCCTTGTTATTTATGTTGGCGTAAGAACAACTGCAAGGTGCTTTACACAAAAACTATTTAGTTTTTTTTATGAGGAATGTAGGTTCCCATTTAAAAAAATCTGATGTATCACACTCACATGACTTTCTCTACTCCTGTAAAAACTATTTTTAAAAACGCTTATTCTCCATATGCTTCATGTTAATCGAGACGTTAATCTTATCGCTAATTTTCTTGTAGGTGCAAGGGGAATATCGTAGGCTTTAAGCTACAGTCAAATATTTTAAGAGCTGGTTGCTATGTGGAGTATTCCATTCTCTTTGGAGTACCAGGATAAAAGAAATTTGAGGTGTTACACTCACATGACTTTCTCTACTCCTGTAAAAACTATTTTTAAAAACGCTTATTCTCCATATGCTTCATGTTAATCGAGACGTTAATCTTATCGCTAATTTTCTTGTAGGTGCAAGGGGAATATCGTAGGCTTTAAGCTACAGTCAAATATTTTAAGAGCTGGTTGCTATGTGGAGTATTCCATTCTCTTTGGAGTACCAGGATAAAAGAAATTTGAGGTGTTACACTCACATGACTTTCTCTACTCTTGTACAAACTATTTTTACAAACACTTATTCTCCATATGCTTTATGTTAATCGAGATGTCAATCTTATTGGTAATTTTCTTGTAGATGCAAGGGAAATATGGTAGCTTTTAAGCGATAGTCAAGTATTTTAACGCTGGTTGCTATGTGGCGCATTCCATTCTCTTTGTATGTCCAGGACATAAAAAAATGAATAATTGAGAAAAAGTATAAGTATTGGAAGATTTAAGGTAATAATAAGCAATATCTCGAAAATGGTTCTCTCAACAAAATAAATGTATATGACATAAATTGTGTATTTTAACGCGATCTACATAGTTGTGTAGTAAAATGTTGTCTATCTCTTATGGTTTACCAGTTATGCATAAGTCGTTCACAATGAAGAACACTTTTAGAGACATTCCCAGAAAATTCGAGATATACATTTTATTTGTCATGAAAATATCTTAAACGTATGACATTTTAATCAAAATCATTAGGGCCATTTTTGAGAAAATTAAAATTTTTTAAAAATGTTCCATTTAAAGGCTAATCTGGGGTGGGGAATTTTCTTGAAAACCTTCGTGTCGCATCTCTGGAAGATACTGAACCTAAATACCAAGTTTGGTGTTTATCCGACTGTTCGTTTCTGAGTTATGCTGTTCACAGACACATACAGACACACACACGGACAGACACACAGACACATACACGGACATGATTCTAAAAATGTTTTTTTTTGGATTCTGGGGGTCTCAAAACATGTATTTCCGGTGAAATCTCAGTATCGTTATTTTGGGTGTAATATAGTACTTCCCCTACTTACTATACGTGGTAGAGAAAGTAAAAATTAAATTGACAAAACGATCATCACAACGTCCTCCAAATAAAACACGACTAATGGCATTTACTTTCCACTATAATATCAAGCAACTTTTATTAAAGACATTTCTTTCTTTTGCAGATACTGTACAGTTTCAACTTATATGATCCATTCTGTATATTGACGATGCCATCTGCAATTGGCTAAACATAACATCTCAATCTGTACACCTTATAGTGAGCTAGACCAGCTTAAAGAAAGCTAGTCTACTCTAGGATGTAGATTACGTCATAAATACATAATTACATTGTGTACTTGTACGTAAATAAATTTTAGTTCTTATGTAGAGTGCGTTAGAGCTAAAAATGTTAAAACAATGTTATTTATTATTAACGTATTTATAAAATTCAGTAACATTTTAGAGTCAGTTTTATTGAGTGAAAGAAATCCTCTTCTGTATAGAAGGTGTGTGTGTGATGAGATATCTTTTCAATGCTAAATTGAATTTATTACTTTCTCTACTACGTATAGTAAGTAGGGTAAGTATTGTATTCCACCCAAAAATTCGATACCGAGATTTCACCGGAAATACATGTTTTGAGACCCACTGAATCCAAAAACAGCATTTTTGGAAACATGTCAGTGTGTGTGTCTGTGTGCGTGTCTGTATGTCTGTGTGTCTGTGTTTCTGTGAACAGTATAACTCAAAGACGAACGGTCGGATAAACACCAAACTTGGTATTTAGGTTCAGTATCTTCCAGAGATGCGACACGAAGGTTTTCAAGAAAATCCCCCACCCCAGATTACCCTTTACATGGAACATTTTTCGAAAATTTTAATTTTCTCAAAAATGGTTCTAACAATTTTGATTAAAATAACATGTTTAAGATATTTTCATGACAAATAAAATGCATATCTCGAATTTTCTGGGAATGCCTCCAAAAGTATTCTTCACAGTGAACGACTTTTGCATAACTGGTAAACCATAAGAGATGGACACAATACACAGATAAAAATACACAATTTATGTCATATACAATTTTTGTTGTTGTGTGAACCATTTTCGAGATTTTGCTTGTTATTCCCTTAAATTTTTCAATGCTTATTTTCTCAAATGGGAATTCCTTATTCATTTTTTTGTCTTGGATATGCAGAGTATTAATCTGTGGCAAAGAGAATGGTGCTGCACCTAGCAACCAGCTATTAAGAGATATGTCTATGCTTAAAGGCTACTGTATTTCTATATTACCCTTGCAAATACAAAACAAGGGGAACATAGTACACCTTAAGCGACAGTCAAATATTTATAGAACTGATTGCTATGTGTGAAATGTAATTCTCTTTGCATGTCAAAAGATCGTTTCTGTAAATGTTTATCTCGATTAATATGAAATAGATGGAGAATGTGGGTTTGTGAAAATAGTTTGTACAAGAGTAGGGAAAGTCATGTGAGTGTAACACATCAGATTTTTTTATTAGCTTTCAGTTCCTTAGTATATGATGGAAGTGAACTAAATGATGTTATACCATTGTAGTAAGCCCCTTTTTGGAATACTTGTAGGTTATTGCTTGGCCTGTATAAGTCCTGCCCATTTCTGGTTTGTTTGCTGCGTATGTCTGAATTTTTTTATGAACACTTCTGGGTGGTCAACCACGGTTAAAAGTACAGCTAAAATATACTCACAGCCTAATGGTAGGATTCCAAATGTTTTGAATAGTGGTTTACAATGAGCTGATAGCTTTACACCTGCCATTATTGTTACCTAATTAGTTTTAATAAGCATTTTAAATTTAACGGACCAGAAATGGACACTATATTGTGTGCTGACAAACACGTAATAGTGGCTGAAGCAAAAGATAACTTACAAATTAAAATTACAATTCTTAAGCAAATTATTGACGAATTGCAATCTGAAAATATCAAACAATAAAACAAAAGTTTTAATATTTGAAGATAAAGAACACACTAGAAGCAAGCTGGTAATAAATGACGAAATCGCTGAAGAATTTCCAATGTTATATACGTGGGATGTGATTTAACTGCTGTATTAGATGAAAGAGATGCAGACAATAAACTGCATACATTTAATCTCATGAGTGACACAATAAGGACAGTGCTAAGACAAACAAGCAAGGAGACGCACACAAAATTTTATAAAACAATGGCAGTTCCTGCATTTCTACATTCAAGTGAAACGTGGACCCTAAACAGAAAGCAGAAAAGAAAAACTGAATTGGGAGAAATGAAACTTATAAGATCTGCTCCTGGATACTACTTGTTGTATCGCAAATACAGCCACGAAATAAAGATAAATTTAAAATATTTGAATACATAGAAAGGGTTAACCAAAACAAGGAAAACTAGAGACACCATGTTCAAAGGTGAGGCAGTATTTTTAACACTTAAATGATATCAGTCTAATTATATAATATAAAATTTAATAACAGTCCGCCTTAAAGCAATATGTGTATAATATAATATATAAAGCGTATATTAAAGTCATTATATTAATGTTTATAGTATTGTATACATTGGTAATAATGTTATGTGAATGTATTATGTAATTTAATAATGTAGGAACTGTGAGAATAATAGGTTAAAAGTTGCTAACAGTTAGCTAACAATGAGATAGCCTTGAGGTAATAATGAATCAGAAAGTTTAATAATGCTACTAGTAATTCTTGCAGCAACAATAATGTAATTTTTGAGACAGTTTATAAATAGCCAATCAACAACCAGAAAAAAGCTTAAGTAAATAAAAGTATTCTATTGGAGTAGGATTAGCCAATCAGAGACTGAAATGCAGCAACATTTTGTGGCAGTATTTTATATCACAACAATGTAAATGCCAGAGTGATTGTAGTGTAAATAAGCATTATTGTATGACATTGATTTGAGATGTTTGTTAATTATAAGCATTGTTAGGAAATAAGTTTACACGGCCTCACTGAAACTGACAATAAGAACGGGCAACAATGTAGCGAGGGGGTGAGTTGTTTATTAATTAGAAGAGGCAAGCAAATGACGTCAGAGTAGCGCGCATTTCTTTGGAAATGGAGGGAATTTCTTCCCTAGAGTATATCTGTTCGTAATTTTGATTGGATATAAAAATAGACGCTAATGTTGGTGCGTTTTATTAACCAATAGTAGCTCGATTATAATCTTTAGGCATATCGGGTGAGGGAGTATAAAAAGCTAAAGCCAGAGACGGGTAACACACGCACACACAGCTCCGAGATGGCGAGGAAGAAGCGTCGCACTGTCGCCGCTCCTGCTGAGGCAGGAACCTCTTCTTCTCCTCCGGCACCCGCCGAGGAGATTTCGCCGCAGCCACCGCAGCCTAGGGCAACCTATGCCGCAACCGCCGCTTCGCCGCCAGCCAGCGCCGCTTCGCCGCGACTGCCTCGGCAGTCGCCGCCTCACTCACCGGCATCCACGCTGCCGACACTGGGCACTTCCCAGCCACCGCAGATCCAGCCTGTGCCTCATGGGAGGTACAGCGCCGTCGTTCGTGGAGTCCCGAGGGACCTGCCAGCCAGGTTCCTCGTCACCGCAGCCCACCAGCAGTGGCCTTCAGCCTTGAAGGCCACCAGGATTCACGGAGCTCAGGGACCCACATCGCTCGTCAGGTTGGAGTTTGCAGATCCAGCCGACTACGAGGTTGCCTTGAGGGCGGGCCTGCCCTTGTTAGGGCGGTGCTTACGCATCGAGGCCAGCCGAGTAGAACGCCAGGCTCCCTGCAGACGCTGCTGTGCCTACGGGCACAACGAGACGACCTGCTCAGCACAACCCAGGTGCCACTACTGTGGAGCAGCCTGCACCACCGCATCGTGCACCCAGCACGACCTTCGCCGCCGACGCCGCTACTGTGCGACCTGTGGAGGGTCATCCCACTTCACCGGCCAGGCGCTCTGCCCCCTGCATCCCCGCAGGAAGGCATCGCCGACGCCGCCAGCTCCTACGCCGCTGACAGTGACATTTCCACAGCCACCTCCTCCAGCACCATCACCAGCGCCGACACCAGCACCATCACCCTCGCAGTTCAACGAGGAAGTCCAGGGCCTACGCGACGCCGTTCAGGATCTCCACGCGGAGTTCCTGAACATGACGACGAAGCTGACAGCCCTGGAGGAACTCATCCGGGAACTTCAAGATTCATCAGCTGCCCAACAGGTTTTCCTGGCTGGGCAGTTCGACAGCACATCTTCCAGACTCACAGCCATCACAGAAGCCATCCGGGTTTCATCGCTCGGTCACCGGCCGAAGCCAGACCCGGCCAGAGAGTCCAGAGTGGCGAGCTTCTTGCAGCAATGCAGGGAGTTCAATCAGCAACAGGAACATCAACGTCAGCACCACCCTAGATCCTAACTTCTATTCACTTCCTTAAACCCACGCCATTTTTCCACTAGGGTTGCAGTCAGGTTTCATGGCTGCAACCTAGTACCCACCTATCCCGCTCCAGCCCATAGGGCGGAGACATCCATCTTTCACTTACTAACGCGGGTGCTATGCGGGACCGCACAAAGCCACGTCATTCCACTTTTACCTTCTTCCTTTTTCCACCGGTGGAGGAGTTTTTAGTGGGTATGCCGACTATTGGAGATTCCCACACTCTCAGTCCCGACTCCCATCGGGGCTGGGGTAAGTGATTAAATCATTTTCTCCTCCACTCGAAAAAAAAAAAAAAAAAAAAAAACCGGGTAACGCTCAGTTCAACAGAAACATTCGTGCATTACACGTCGTTCAGTCCAACAGAAGCATTCGCGGGTAATACGTCGTTCAGTCCATCAGAAGCACTCGCGGGTAATACGTCGCTCAGTCCAACAGAAGCACTCGCGGGTAATACGTCGTTCAGTCCAACAGAAGCACTCGCGGGTAATACGTCGTTCAGTCCAACAGAAGCACTCGCGGGTAATACGTCGCTCAGTCCAACAGAAGCACTCGCGGGTAATACGTCGTGCAGTCCAACAGAATCATACAAAGGTTATACGTCGCCCAGTTCATCAGAATCATTCACGCGTTTCACGTCGCCCAGTCCAACAGAATCATTCGCGGGTTACACGTCGCGCAGTTCTACAAAATCTCTCGCGTCGTAAAGTGAGTTAAAAGATGTGAAATACGAGAATTAATAATGTGCGACAAATAAGTGATTATAGTTGCATTCGAAAATATACCAGTTTCAGTCAGGCATGTATCAAAAGTAAATCTGTGAAATTAACGAAGTGTGACGGCAATAAAGTGTAAAATCAAATTCTTTTATCAGTGTTATCTTTTAGTAACAACTCCTTTCCGTTTACACACCCTGTTTAAGAGATTTGCTCGACCTATAATAATAGCTAGCCGGAGGACAAAGAACCCAAAATTCAAAATAGTAAAACAATAACAGGCGCTCAACAAAAAGATAACACGAACGATACCGCGACAATTTAGAAATTCAGAAGTCAGTTGCTAGTAGACAGCGTTCCTAACCGGACGCGAGACGCGTCCTCGAGAAGTTTAATATGTATCCAGCGTGAGACAAAAATTTATTACGGCGAGGATATTATAAAAAGTGCAAGTAATTAAGAAATAATCTCACACCTCTCTCTCTATATCAGTGAAGTGTTATTTGAATCGTGTGAAGGATTAATAAAAGGAGTGAAGTAAAAATTATAATTTGTGTAAGCCTACTTTCTTTAGCCGCATCACCCCTGTTAAGAGAAACATGTTTATACAAATTAATACTGACGCAGCCGAGGCAAACCTAAATATATATAATATTTAAAGAAACATTAAAATACAAAGTTTATTCCTAAACGTTGGGGCGAAGACCACCCAAAAGTAAAATTGGGGCGAAGGCCACCGGAAAGTAAACTTGGGGCGAAGGCCACCGGAAACTTTGTACATTTTGTTGCAACTACTTCAAGTTTTTGGCTCCCCAACAGTGGAACTAGAATACACCATCTTCAAAGGATGAATGCGGAAAAATTGCCAAAAACATTAACAAAATACAAACCATTAGAGAAACGGAATACAGGAAGACCAAGACATAGATGAGAAACGAGTTTGATAAATGGGGACGGAATGGTCATGAACAAGGTCCAAACCTTGAGAGGAGGATGATGGTGATGATGAAAACAGAGTATTTCGGAAATGGTTAACGCTACAAACATTTTTGTTTTCCATAAATAGTGTGATTTAACGAGATCTACAAAGGTTCTGTAATAATATTTTGTCTATCTTTTGTGGTTCTTGAAATTCTTCATGTCGCATCCTTATAGGACGCTGAACTTAAATACCAAGCTTGGTATTTAACAGACTTTTCGTTTTTGAGGTATGCTCTTCACAAGTACATATATACACTCACACTGAAGCTCACGGACGTTTTTCTAAAAAATCTTGATTAATTTATTTTCTGGCAATCTCAAGAGGTGTATTTCCCATGAAATCTCGGTATCGAATTTTAGGGTGGAACAATACTGCCTCTATTTACTGCTAAGCACATAGTAGACAAAGAAAATAATCTGATGTATTGCATTCACATGGTTTTCTCTACTCTTGTACAAACTATTTTTACAAACGCTTATTCTCCATCTACTTCATATTAATGGAGATAAACATTTGCAGAAACTATCTTATTGCTAATTTCCTGTAGATGCAAGGGGAATACGGTAGGCTTTAAGCGATAGTCAAATGTTTTAAGAGCTGGTTGCTATATGAAGCATTCCATTCTCTTTGTATGTCCATTACATAAAAAGAGCGAATAAGGAATTCCCATTTGAGAAAAAGTATAAGTATTGGAAAATTTAAACAAATAACAAGGAATATCTCGAAAATGGTTCACTCCACAAAAAATTTATACGACATAAATTGCGTATTTTGACAAGATATACATTTTTTGTGAAGTAAACTTTTGTCCTTCTCTTACACTTTAGCAGTTATGAAAAATTCATTCAGAATGAAGAGGGCTTTTGGAGACATGCCCTGAAAATTCAAGATATGAATTTAATTTGCCATGAAAATATTTTAAACATATTATATTTTAATGAAAATCATTAGGACCACTTTTCAGAAACTCAAATTCTTCGAAAAATGTTCCATGTAAAAGGTAATCAGGTGTAGGGGGATTTTCTTGAAAATATCGTGTCGCATTCTGGAAGATAGTAAACTCAAATACTAAGTTTGGTATTTATCAGACTACTTCGTTTTTTGGTTGAGCTGTTTAGACACACATACCCACACAAGCACTTTTTTCAAAAACTGCTTTTTTGGATTCAGCGGGCCTCAAAACATGTATTTCCGTGAAATCTCGATATCGAATTTTTGGTTGGAATGTAATATTTCCCCTACTTGTTATACGTAGTAGAAACTAAAAAGAAAAGAAAAGTATAAACCATTTTAGCATTCAAAAAAATAACAAAGAATACCACGAAAACTGTTAACACCACAAAAAAGTGTGACTTAAAATCCGTGCGTTAGCGATATTTACATTATTACTTTCTCTACTGCGTATAGTAAGTAGGGGAAGTGTTGTATTCCACCCAAAAATTCGATACCGAGATTTCACCGGAAATACATGTTTTGAGATCCCCTGAATCCAAAAAAAGCATTTTTGGAAACATGTCCGTGTGTGTGTCTGTGAAGTGCATAACTCAGAAACGCACAGTCGGATAAACACCAAACGTGGTATTTAGGTTCAGTATCTTCCACAGATGCGACCCGAAGGTTTTCAGGAAAATTCCTCCACCCCAGATTACCCTTTACATGAAACATTTTTCGAAAATTTTAATTTTCTCAAAAATGGCCCTAACAATTTTGATTAAAATATCACATGTTTAAGATATTTTTATGATAAATGAAATGTATATCTCGAATTTTCTGGGAATGTCTCCAAAAGTATTCTTCATTGTGAACGACTTTTTCATAACTGGTAAACCATAAGAGATAGACAAAAGTTTACTACACAAAAAATGTAGATCGCGTTAAAGTACATAATTTATGTCATATACATTTTTTTGCTGGGTGAACCATTTTCGAGATATTGCTTGTTATTCCCTTAAAATTTCCAATACTTATACTTTTTCTCAAATTCATTATTCATTATTTTTGTCCTGGTACTGGAAAGAGAATGGAATGCTCCACATAGCAACCAGCTCTTAAAATATTTGTCTATCGCTTAAGGTCTAGCAATTCCCATTACATCTACAAGAAAATTAGCAATAAGATTAATATCTCGATATCTCGATTAACATGAAGCATATGGAGAATAAGCGTTTGTAAAAATAGTTTGTACAAGAGTAGAGAAAGTCATATGACTGCAACACATCAGATTTTTACAGAAAGATCCGTGTGTCTGTGTGTGTGTGTGTGTGTGTGTGTGTGTGTGTGTGTGTGTGAACAGCATAACTCAGAAACGAACAGTTGGATAAACACCAAACTTGGTATTTAGGTTCAGTATCTTTCAGAGATACGACACGAAGGTTTTCAAGAAAATCCCCATCCCAGATTACCCTTTACATGGAACAATTTTCGAAAATTTTTATTTTCTCAAAAATGGCTCTAACGATTTTCATTTAAATATCATATGTTTAAGATATTTTCATGATAAATGAAATGTATATCTCGAATTTTCTGGGAATGTCTCCAAAAGTATTCTTCATTGTGAACGACTTTTGCATAACTGGTAAACCTTAAGAGATAGACAAAAGTTTACTACACAAAAAATGTAGATGGCGTTAAAATACACAATTTATGTCATATAGATTTTTTTTGTTGAGTGAACCATTTTCGATATGTTGCTTGTTATTCCCTTAAATTTTCTTATACTTATAATTTTTCTCAAATGGGAATTCGTTATTCATTATTTTTTGTCCTGGTAATACAAAGAGAATGGAATACTCTACATAGCAACCAGCTCTTAAAACATTTGACTGTCGCTTAAAGCCTAGCAATTCACCTTGCACCCACAAGAAAATTAGCAATAAGATTAACATCTCGATTAACATGAAGCATATGGAGAATAAGCGTTTGTAAAAATATTTTGTACAAGAGTAGAGAAAGTCATGTGAGTGTAACACATCTGATTTTTATGTAGTAAGACTTGTCTATCTCTTACCAATTATATACATGTTATTCAGAATGAAGGGGACTTCAGAGGCTATTCCCAGAAAATTTAAGATATACATTTTATCTGTCATGTAAATATCGTTAAATCCATTTTCAAGAAAATACAAAAACAACGAAATCTTTTCCATAGAGACTGTATTCGGTGCGGGGGAGATTTTCTTGAAAATATCATCTTTGGAAGACGCTGAACATGTTTGGTACTTTTTCGTATTTTAATTTTTGAATTAGGTTGTTCATAGGCAGGCACGCGCGCGTGCACACACACAGAGAAAAAGAGAGAGAGAGATCTGTTTCTTAAAACGGTTTTGTATCTAGGGATCCTCAAAACGTGCATTTCCGACAAGATCCCAATTCAGATTTTTGGGCGGAATGCAATAGTCCCCCTACTTACTATATATAAGTAGTAGAGAAAATAAGAATTAAGATATATCATATGCAGTTTCCTTGTGGACTTCTGCTAAACTATAACGGCGAGACGGCAAATTGATTGTTTGGTAAACACCGACGAAGTTTGTGAAAGTTGATATGTAAACGAATAATTTTTGGTGTAATCATAAATGGAAATGTCAGCAAATTGTACTTGTAAGAGCAGCACGAAGGCAACAGCAATTTGGGATTATTTGGTATGTGCGATTCAACTTTTTATAACAGTTGAATCATATGGAATGCATTGGTTTCGCAAAAAAGCCTACCCTGAATATCGTCATATATTTTGCACATTCCACTCTTTGTGTGACCATATCTGAAACATTCGCGAACAACATTTTGTGTACTTTATTTCAGAATTCCAACGTTTCTTCTGCTTAAGTCACTGTTGGAATGCTATACTGAGGTAGTTGCGCCTTGAATTGTTATGAATGGCTGCCCAATCCAGAATTGGACCATTGCTGCGTACAAACTACCTGTTTTATGAGGGGGAACAGTGTTAATATAATCATACATGCCTTTCTCCATCCTGTGACATTTATTTTTATACAGCTTCTATAAATCATCGCTACGAAACTATATTTTCTACCTAGTTCATTCGATAAATGTTTGCAGAAATAATTTCCTTAGACATTTCGTTGAAGGTTGTAACGGGATAATTGGACTAGGTTCACGGGGTTTGGTTGAAACTCAGGGGTCGTGGGTGCAGTGAAGAATAACATTGTATCATCCTGAAATTAGCACTTTTATTCGCTTCTGAAATTCACACATATCCCGTCAAACTATTTGGGTTGAGAACTTTAAGTAGTTAACTTATTATAAAGTCGCATTACTCACATTCCATCTACACAAGGTTAAACATACAATATATATTACATGTCCTCCATACAACGTCTTCCAACTCGAAATAAAGATTTTGCTCCTCCCGGACTCGAATTCCACAGGCAAGTCTCTTCTTAACGTCTACCAATCAAAACCCAAAATTAAGCTGCTGCTACGACCTCCCGGAACTCAAATTTCAAAGGCAAGTCTCTTCTCAACGTCTACCAGTCAAAGCCAGATATCAAGTTGTTGCTGAGACCTCCTGGACTCGAATTCTACAGGCAAGTCTCTTATCAACGACTACAAGTCAATACCCAAAATCAAACCTTTGCTACAACCTTCCGGACTCGAATTCCACAGGCAAATCTCTTATCAATGTCTACAAGTCAAACCCAGAATCAAACCTTTGCTATGAACTTCCGGACTGAAATTCCACAGGTAAGTCTCTTATCAACGTCTACAAGTCAAACCCAAAATCAAACCTTTGCTATGAACTTCCGGACTGAAATTCCACAGGTAAGTCTCTTATCAACGTCTACAAGTCAAACCCAAAATCAATCCTTTGCTATGAACTTCCGGACTGAAATTCCACAGGCAAGTCTCTTATCAACGTCTGCATCTCAAACCCAAAATCAAACCTTTATTACGACCTTTCGGACTGAAATTCTACAGGCAAGTCTCTTATCAACGTCTACAAGTCAAACCAAAAATCAAACCTTTCCTACGACCTTCCGGACTGAAATTCTACAAGCAAGTCTCTTATCAACGTCTACAAGTCAAACCCAAAATCAAACCTTTGCTACGACCTTCCGAACTCGAAATACACAGGCAATCTCTTCTCAATGTCTAGCTGTCAAAACCCGGTATCAAGCTGTTGCTGCGACCTCCCGGACTCGAATTCTACAGGCAAGTCTCATCTCAACGTCTACAAGTTAGAACTTGAAATCAAGCTTTTTATGTGACCTCCCGGGCTCGAATTCCACAGGCAAATCTCTTCTCAATATCTACCAGTCAAAATCCGAAATAAAACTTTTGCTGCGACCAAACAGGCTAGAATTCCACAAGCTCTTCTCAACGTGCGCAAGTCAAAACTTGAAATCAAGCATTTGCTGCGGCCTCCTGGATTCGAATTCCACCCCTAGTGAGTGCCTTCAGTAGTGTTCACCCTCTGCAAAGTCTGCCAATTCTAGATCCAAAAGAAAACTAATAACACTGAACTTCTCCTGCAATACTTCCTGTTTCTTGAGCTTATCGCTGTTGGCCACACAACAACATTAATAATTACTCAACTTTGATATACTGGCTCAAGATGCAAGGGAAAAACGGAAACAAAATTCATAGATGCTTAAAAGTGGGTCGCTTTATACTGGCCTTGTATCTTCATACTCTTTCCATAACATCGAGAAACAACTGAATAGTGAGAGCACTTTAAAGAATCACAAAGTGTTGAAAAAATTCAAGGCATTAACAGCAAATATCTCGGAAATGGATGATGCCACAAAAAAGTTATTTAAAGTAGAGTTAATGGTTTAAAAATACCTATATACGCTTTATAGTAAGTAGGATATATAGGAGAGAGCTGGCTCACTTTTTTGCGTTTATATGGGAAAGGATAGGGAAAACGAAGGTAGATGCTAGGTTGAGAGAGCCTTCAAGGAGGAAAATGCGTTTATATGGGAGAGATAGGGAATACGAGGACTGACGCTAGGCTAGACAGTGGTAGGAGAGGGAGTGCGCTTTATATGTTTGAGAAGTATAGGAACAGGAAGAGGGTGCTAGGCTAGACAGAGGTTGAGGAGTAGGGTATAGGTTATATGAGAGGTATAGGAAAACGAGAGGAGGTGTTAGGCTAGACAGAGGCTGAGTAATGTATGGTTTATATGAGCGGTATAGGAAAACGATGAGAGGTGCTAGGCTAGACAGAGGCTGAGTAATGTATGGTTTATATGAGCGGTATAGGAAAACGATGAGAGGTGTTAGACTAGACAGGGCTTGAAACGTAGTGCATGGTTTATATGAGAAGTATAGGAAAACGAGGAGAGGTATTAGGTTAGGAGAATTGAGTTTGTGTTTATAAGGAGAGACGAGAGAAAACGGAGAGAGATCCTATGATAGGATAGACAGGTGTTAAAGTTAGGTTAGATAGGAAACCAAGGAGTGATACGCAGCTAGAGGGGGGGACAGGAGGGAATGCGCTTTTGAGAGGTAGGGGATACGGGGAGTGGTGTTAGACTAGACAGGGCTTGAAACGTAGAGCATGGTTTATATGTATGAGAAGTATAGGAACAGGAAGAGGGGTGCTAGGTTAGACAGAGGTTGAGGAGTAGAGTATAGTTTATATGAGAGCTATAGGAAAACGAGGAGAGGAGTTAGACTAGACAGAGGTCGAGGAGCAGAGTATGGTTTATGTGAGAGTCATAGGTAAACGAGAGAGGCGTTAGGCTAGACAGAGCTAGAAGAGTAGAGTATGGTTTATATGAGAGGTATAGGAACAGGAGGAGAGGTGTTAGGCTAGACAGGTAGTGTAGCAGTAGGAATATGGGCTTATATACAGGAGAGATAGGGAATAGGAGGTGCTAGACTTGAAAGCGACTTTAGACGTGAACTTAGTGGAAAACTGTTTCATGTCAATGTTCTAGACATGCCCATCACGTAACCTATTCAGGGAAAAGGTGACTCGTTCAGGGGAAAAAGGCGACTGCTCAGGGAAAAAGGAGGCTCACAAAGGGAAAAAAGATGACTCGTTTAGGGGAAAAAGGTGACTGCTCAGGGAAAAAGGTGACCCACAAAGGGAAAAAGTTCACCAGCAAAGGGAAAAACGTGACCAGCAAAGGGAAAAAGGTGACCAGTAAAGGGAAAAATGTAACCAGCAAAGGGAAAAAGGTGAACAGCAAAGGGAAAAACGTGAACAGCAAAGGGAAAAAGGTGAGCCATAAAGGGAAAAAGGTGACCTGCAACGGGAAAAGCTAACCCACTAACACTAACAGGTAAGTAATTCAGGTAGTATTGCAAGAGGCTGACTGGATCATAGCAGTGTATGATTTCACAGGTAATTCAGCTAGTATCGTATGTATTTAGGCTAATTCGTCTAATAACACAGGATAGATTCCAGATGCTAACTGCATCATGGCTCTGCATGATTTCACAGATAATTCAGCTAGCATCGTGGGCATTTAAGGTAATTCAGCTAGTATCACAGGAGGATAGATTCTAGGGTTGGGTATAGCATAGTTTCATATTTCACAGGTAATTCAGGTAGTATCACGGGTGCTCGTGCTAATTTAGAGCAGGAATTCGTATCAGAGCTAGTTAAGGTAATTTCACATGATTCGGGTAGTATCACAGGTATTTAAATCATTTTCACAGCCAATTCAGCTAGTATCTTGAGCATTTAAGCTAATTCAGCTAGTATCACAGGAGGCTAGATTCCAGAGGCTAACTGCATCATAGCTATGCATGATTTCACAGCTAATTAAGCTAGTATCGTAGGTATTTAGGCTAATTCCGCTAGTATCACAGGAGGTTAGATTCCAGGGTTGGGTATAGCATAGTTTCATATTTCACAGGTAATTCAGAGGGTATCGTAGGTATTTAGGATAATTCAAGTAACATAGGTGTTTAGAGTAATTAAGCAAGCATTACAGGAGGGTAGGTTCCAGGGGTTGGTTATAGCCTAGTTTCGTATTTTACAGATAGTTCAGGTAATATCGTAAGTATTTGGGTAATCAGCATAGTTTCACAGATGCTCGTGATAATTTCGATCAGAGATTTGTATCACAGCTATTTAAGGTAAATGCAGGTGATTCAGGTTGTATCAATGGTATTTGTGTCATTTTAACAGGTAATTCAGATAGTGTCTAGGTATTTGGGCGATTCAAGCATCATAGGTGTTTAGAGTAACTCAGCTAGTATCACAGGAGGCTAGATTCAATGATCAGGGTTTCGTATCAGAGCTATTTAATGTAATTTCACTTGATTCGAGTAGTATCACAGGTATTTAAGTCATTTTAACGGGCAATTCAACTAGTATCACAGGTGCTCATGGTAATATAGAGAGTAATTAAATTATAAAACATTTCTCATCCAACGTTACAACAATTTATATACTTTTTTCTATATCTTACAAACTTATTATATGTTAAACAGTTATTGTACGATGCGGAGAGGGATAAACTGCATATTGGTTCACAAATTGAAAAGCTTTACGTCAACATACCTTTATTTTAGTTCGGTGTAGATGTCTCTCCCCTTTTATCTAGGCTTGAGACTAGCACTAGGATTGCTCCTAATGGCAGGGTTACCACCTTCCCTTCCATCTTCTTCTTTCTTCATCAGGCGTCAGCTATCTGCATATACAGCACACAGATAACCTTCTTTTTTAAGATTGTAGCCTCACGATAAAATCTTTATCTTTAACTTACATTCTTTTAAGCACTGTTTGTAATGGCGTAATGTCCATACGCATATGTCGTTATCCCATCCTCAGCAATAATTCTTTTATCATCAAACGGAGTCAATGCAATTTTATTCACTTGCACTGTAGCAAGAGCATGCTTTCGTGATAGGATCAGATTCATAGGTGTTCTGATGATTTCACAGGTTTTAAGACAGTCTGTATAGCTGTCAAACGAAATGTACTGCTTAATAGCGCTACGTTTTATACCTTTAATCTTTTTTATCATTAACCCTTGAATATCTAACGCATACATCTTAGGACGTAGTCCAACAAAGCGTAGGATGATTTTGCTATTAGCCTCATCTTTAAATTTTCCCAATACCTTCTTGTTCTGAGTAGAGTAACATATATGGTTGGCAGGGTAATCAGCTGTATCGAGATGCTCAAGAAAACGTAGCTTGTCCTGGTACACATCTTCAGTTGTTACACGATGAATGAACGAATCAGTGTCCATATACATAAGCTTCAGGTTTTCAGCTCCATAATAAGGCAACAAAACGTCGTAATGATAGTTATACATTAATGTCTTGGAGATGTCCAACACACTCATACCAATGTATATAGGCTTGTTGAATACAATCTGACGAGAGGCCATATGTACAGCAGCTAGATTATCAGCATATATCGTCCTGTCGATAAACGTAGGCTTGGCGATCAGCTTCTCTAGAGTTTTTTCATTGGTCACTAGTCGTATATCCATACGGTTACGCAGGTTCTCCATAGTTTTTCCAAACATAGCGTTGTTAAAGAGCTTGTAGAGATCCTTCTCGAAATCATTTGCAGCTTGTTGTCGTAGCCTGTTGTTAAATTCCACATAAGGTTTCAACCACTGAGACTGTCGGAATTGTAGCACACGATGGATTTTTGTTAGTCGTAGTCCATGACTAAGAGCTTGCTTCAAAGCCATGTAATGCACTACATACTTCTTTCGAGGTCCAAGATGAGGTATCAGTTTCTTTGTAGATGCTTCCAATGGTTTCATACACTCTGGCAGGAAAGGTAGATCATTGTGTAGATCGTGAAGTTCTGCAGGATACTCGATGTCAACTTCTAATATGTACCCATGAGGATCATCTTCTTGTAGTGTTTCTAAGTTGATTTCTTCAGGTGACACCCACTGAAATCCAGCAAAAGGAAGAGCGTGACACATTGCCCACCCATATTGGTTATTAGCGTGCTCGTATGTGATAAATTGGCTTGGTCTCGACGGATCAAACTTATCCATATAAGTGTTATTAGCCTCAGCATACCGATGGGAAACTTGGCATAAACCTCCTCTTATACCTGATTCCACCATGAGTAGTTGATCATAATCTTGTAACAGCTCTAACTTAATCCCAGTACACAGTAACATGGCGTCCCATCTAAGACCTGGAGAGGTAAAATAATGGGCAGGATCAACTTTGTGTGTTTTAAGGGTTTGCTCTCTGAACGTCTCAAAGACATCAGCTAGGAGAAGTACATCCGAAGTTAAGTAGAGATCGCTGTACTCTCCCAGGTTTCTCACATTGAACAGCTCCCATGCATTTCTAGCATGATCGTAGTCAGTATCAGTAATTTCTTCTTCATTTAATCTATTGTAGAAGGAGTCCTTAGGAGGCAAGCAGGTCTCGTTCAGGACACCCCATGACGTAACAAAATCATATGGAAATACACCCTTACGGGTCATCAACTTCAATTTGTCTTCTCCAAAGTACTTTAGCGTTTCAGGATACGAGGTTAGATTTTTTACCAACTTATCCAAGCTTGTACTGAGGAATCGGAAGCTATCCACAAATCGAAGCTTTATATCTCCTACATACTTGGTGAATGAGATATAGCTTTCTTCAGAGTTAGGAATTACCTCCACACGTTCACTTGTACACAGAGCTGGCCCACAGAGAGATGCCGACATCTGATAAAGTTCTTTGATCTATGCCGGCAAGCTCCGCCCATTTTATTTCTACTGTTTAATCGCTTATATCTCCTGAATGAAAAGAGATAGAACAATGGGATAAAAACTAATCAATTCTTTGGAATGCGCCGCGTCATTAGGGTATTGCTCTAAGTTGACCTGGATGCCTGGGTTCGAATCCTACGGGTGATTACAAATCCATCTTCTAATAACTCAGAGACTCATTAAGATAAAGACGCCAAATAAACTTTATTACATTAATTTCATTAGGTAGTTTCTTGTAAATGTATATTTGGGTACCTGGTGTCCTGGCTTCGATCCTTAATTTTAAAAACTTTATTATCTCGGAAACTAAGAAAGCTAGAGGAATGGACCAAAGCATGTTTGATAGCTGTTATTATGTGTAATTAATACTGTATATAATTTTTAATCAGTTGTCTCTAGTTTGAATCCTGATTTTTTAATGACTTCCTTAATTTTACTCTATACTCTAGAAAATATCAGTTAGATTGATGCTGTAACTACATTCAGCACCTTTAAGCATACCAAACTCATATTATAAATTATTTTGTTCTTGGTGTTCTGGGTTCGAATACTGATTCGATGGAATTTACTTATAAATTTAATAACTCCTAAACCAATTAAGATAAAGACGCCAAATAAACTTTATTGCGTTTATGTTATTAGGTAGTATCTTGTAAATGTGTAATTAGATACCTGACGTCCTGGGTTCGATCCTTAATTTTTAAATTTTCATTATCTCGGGAACTAAGTGAGGTAGAGGAGTGGACTAAGGCATGATTGATAGGTTCTGTACTGTGTAATTAATGCTGTATATAATTGCCAATCAATTGTGCTTGGTTCGATTCCCCATCTTGTAATGACTTTCTTAATTTTCCTCTGTACACTAGAGTATATCACTTAGATCGATGATGTAACTGCATACAGCACCTTTAAACATGTCAGACTAATGTTATAAATTATCTTGTTCCTGGTGTTCTGGGTTCGAATACCGATAAAATGTAATTTAATTATAAATTTAATAACTCGTAATTTAATTTAGATAAACATGTCAAGGTAAACGCAAACAGAGTATCTAGTCCTTAAATATCGTTATCGTGACAAATATTACTTTAAAGTACTCAGATCGAATCCCGAAGGGGTGATTTCATATATCTTCAAGCTTATGGATCATATCAGGTTCGAGTAAAGATTAAATGGTAGATGCTGATATTGGGGAGCTAAAATACATTTATTAAAAGTATTACCCGGTTCGATTTAGAAGCTTAGAATCTGTGTAACTATGGAAAAATTGCTTTTCTCATGATTGTAGTGAAATGTAATGGGCTTTCTGTGAGAAGATGGAAAGGAAGAATTGAAAAGGGAATGAAAACATGAGATAATTAAGTAAATAAGGGGGAAAATCTTCTAGGTTTCCTTTTAAGCTTTTACTTTTAAGTATTGTGATAATACAGCTTGAATTAACCTTGGTACAATAGGTGGTGATGGTGGTGGTGGGCTTGAATTTGAAATATATGTCTGAATGAGCGTGTGGGAATACTTCTCTTGCTGGTGTGACAGCATAAGCAGGTAGTTATGAGACGAGTTTAAACGTGTTTGATGCTGCCAGACATCCTGTCTCTGGGTGTGACGTCATAAACATCCTGTCTCTAGACTTGAGGTTATATGGCTGGGGGGTTAGTACACGTTGAGCGATCATATACAGGTGGTTATGGAGCGAGTTTATGATTGATCTAAAAGGTTCGTGCTTCCTCTATAAATATGGTGATCTAGGGCATTGGACTTCATTGTGCTAATTAGTCTTGAGGTGTTAACATCGTGTTCTCTCCAAGAATAATCAGCTTTCTAAAGTGGTGTCAAGGTGAAGAGGTCTACATTTCATTGATCAGTGATTAATACGTTATTACATCAAGAATAAAGTTGAATAACTCAGCGTATAAGGATATTATTCCAAGCGCTACTGGATATGCATGCGGAAAATGTGGGAAGAAGTTCCTCCGAGGTTATGACAAGAGAAGACACGAGATGAGCTGCAAGAAGCTCTTCAAATGTAAACATTGTAATGTAACCTTCAAAGATTGTTATAAGGGACAGCGACACGAAGATATATGTGAAATAAGCAGCCCTCAGAAGAAAAGAAGATTGGAGCCAACTAAACATCAGTTACTGTCAACAATGGAGGACTGTGATATGAAAGAATACGAAACTTCATTCGAAGGACGATTGAAATCGTATTTTATACGATGCGAATCAGCTAAGGACCTAAATATGTATCTGCAAGAGGCAAAACAACGTATAATCCAGGCTGTGCATAAAGAGCTTAGCATTCATAAGAGTGTTAAAATTAATCTGCTGGCTGAGTGTCGATTTGTTAACAGTATTGGAGAAACCTGTGACAAAACATTTAAAACACGGAATCAAGCTGTTTTCCTGGAAACTGATCTGGACTCAACGATGGAAGTGAAATTCAAGAAATTGGTGACTGAAATGGAGGAGTCTCAGCTTAAGGGTAGCAGCTGGGCTTTGCTTGCTGTGGAAGGAGTTCGACTTCGTATCAACAAGTACAACCCGTTACGAGGAAGTAGCTACATACCACTACCGTCAGCTGTTGAAGCAAGGAAAGCATGTATAAACATCCAGAACTTTAGCGACGAGAAATGTTTCATGTACTCTGTATTAGCTAAATTCATAGGGAAGAATGCACTGCGTGTGAACAAATACAAACAACTTCAAGACAAGTACGACTTCAGCTGTGTTTCCTACCCTACTCCACTTTCTCAAATACCTAAATTTGAGAAGTTTAACAAGATATCCATTAACGTTTTCGGGCTGGATGAGAAGCATGAAGTGTATCCAATAAAGGTTGCTGACATTGAACTACCTGAACATCGCGACCTGCTACTATTGAATGACAGCAGTGGAAAACATCACTACGTGTATATAAAGAATTTTGAGAAACTCGTTCGACGCCAGAAAACTAACCATAATGGACGGGTTTATACTTGTAAGCGCTGCTTTACACATTTTGATGATCGATATGGACGAAGTGGACAGGAAAAACTGCAAGAACATGTAGCCTTCTGTATTCAACATGGTGTTGCGAGGGTAGTTATGCCTACCAAGGAGAAATCAATTGTTCAGTTTAAAAATGTTGAGAGGATGCTGAAAGTACCTTATGTCATCTATGCTGATTTTGAGAGTATTCTCACTCCATACCATACGTGTATACCCAATCCTGAAACTTCCTATACAACCCCTTATCAAGAGCACACACCAATGAGCTTCTGTGTTTACGTGAAGCCTACATCCAGTGTTGAACATCTCGAAACTGGTCTTCCTAAGCAACCCTATGTGTATCGTGGTGCTGATGCTGCTCAGAAGTTTATGCTGTACCTTACATCTCTTGCAGAAATGATTGGTAATATATACAAATCTGCTAAGCCTCTGAAACTTACGGATCAACAGCAAAAGGATTTTGAGTCTTCTTCAGCATGCTACTTGTGTGGAAAACCCTTTACAGAAGAGAACTATAAAGTACGCGACCATGATCACATCAGCGGTGAATATCGTGGAAGTCTTCATAATGAATGTAATTTAGCCTGTAAAACACCTAAATATGTACCAGTCTTCATGCATAACCTTAGCGGATATGACTCGCATTTCATTGTTAAGGAGCTGGGGTGTACAAGTGAACGTGTGGAGGTAATTCCTAACTCTGAAGAAAGCTATATCTCATTCACCAAGTATGTAGGAGATATAAAGCTTCGATTTGTGGATAGCTTCCGATTCCTCAGTACAAGCTTGGATAAGTTGGTAAAAAATCTAACCTCGTATCCTGAAACGCTAAAGTACTTTGGAGAAGACAAATTGAAGTTGATGACCCGTAAGGGTGTATTTCCATATGATTTTGTTACGTCATGGGGTGTCCTGAACGAGACCTGCTTGCCTCCTAAGGACTCCTTCTACAATAGATTAAATGAAGAAGAAATTACTGATACTGACTACGATCATGCTAGAAATGCATGGGAGCTGTTCAATGTGAGAAACCTGGGAGAGTACAGCGATCTCTACTTAACTTCGGATGTACTTCTCCTAGCTGATGTCTTTGAGACGTTCAGAGAGCAAACCCTTAAAACACACAAAGTTGATCCTGCCCATTATTTTACCTCTCCAGGTCTTACATGGGACGCCATGTTACTGTGTACTGGGATTAAGTTAGAGCTGTTACAAGATTATGATCAACTACTCATGGTGGAATCAGGTATAAGAGGAGGTTTATGCCAAGTTTCCCATCGGTATGCTGAGGCTAATAACACTTATATGGATAAGTTTGATCCGTCGAGACCAAGCCAATTTATCACATACGAGCACGCTAATAACCAATATGGGTGGGCAATGTGTCACGCTCTTCCTTTTGCTGGATTTCAGTGGGTGTCACCTGAAGAAATCAACTTAGAAACACTACAAGAAGATGATCCTCATGGGTACATATTAGAAGTTGACATCGAGTATCCTGCAGAACTTCACGATCTACACAATGATCTACCTTTCCTGCCAGAGTGTATGAAACCATTGGAAGCATCTACAAAGAAACTGATACCTCATCTTGGACCTCGAAAGAAGTATGTAGTGCATTACATGGCTTTGAAGCAAGCTCTTAGTCATGGACTACGACTAACAAAAATCCATCGTGTGCTACAATTCCGACAGTCTCAGTGGTTGAAACCTTATGTGGAATTTAACAACAGGCTACGACAACAAGCTGCAAATGATTTCGAGAAGGATCTCTACAAGCTCTTTAACAACGCTATGTTTGGAAAAACTATGGAGAACCTGCGTAACCGTATGGATATACGACTAGTGACCAATGAAAAAACTCTAGAGAAGCTGATCGCCAAGCCTACGTTTATCGACAGGACGATATATGCTGATAATCTAGCTGCTGTACATATGGCCTCTCGTCAGATTGTATTCAACAAGCCTATATACATTGGTATGAGTGTGTTGGACATCTCCAAGACATTAATGTATAACTATCATTACGACGTTTTGTTGCCTTATTATGGAGCTGAAAACCTGAAGCTTATGTATATGGACACTGATTCGTTCATTCATCGTGTAACAACTGAAGATGTGTACCAGGACAAGCTACGTTTTCTTGAGCATCTCGATACAGCTGATTACCCTGCCAACCATATATGTTACTCTACTCAGAACAAGAAGGTATTGGGAAAATTTAAAGATGAGGCTAATAGCAAAATCATCCTACGCTTTGTTGGACTACGTCCTAAGATGTATGCGTTAGATATTCAAGGGTTAATGATAAAAAAGATTAAAGGTATAAAACGTAGCGCTATTAAGCAGTACATTTCGTTTGACAGCTATACAGACTGTCTTAAAACCTGTGAAATCATCAGAACACCTATGAATCTGATCCTATCACGAAAGCATGCTCTTGCTACAGTGCAAGTGAATAAAATTGCATTGACTCCGTTTGATGATAAAAGAATTATTGCTGAGGATGGGATAACGACATATGCGTATGGACATTACGCCATTACAAACAGTGCTTAAAAGAATGTAAGTTAAAGATAAAGATTTTATCGTGAGGCTACAATCTTAAAAAAGAAGGTTATCTGTGTGCTGTATATGCAGATAGCTGACGCCTGATGAAGAAAGAAGAAGATGGAAGGGAGGGTGGTAACCCTGCCATTAGGAGCAATCCTAGTGCTAGTCTCAAGCCTAGATAAAAGGGGAGAGACATCTACACCGAACTAAAATAAAGGTATGTTGACGTAAAGCTTTTCAATTTGTGAACCAATATGCAGTTTATCCCTCTCCGCATCGTACAATAACTGTTTAACATATAATAAGTTTGTAAGATATAGAAAAAAGTATATAAATTGTTGTAACGTTGGATGAGAAATGTTTTATAATTTAATTACTCTCTATATTACCATGAGCACCTGTGATACTAGTTGAATTGCCCGTTAAAATGACTTAAATACCTGTGATACTACTCGAATCAAGTGAAATTACATTAAATAGCTCTGATACGAAACCCTGATCATTGAATCTAGCCTCCTGTGATACTAGCTGAGTTACTCTAAACACCTATGATGCTTGAATCGCCCAAATACCTAGACACTATCTGAATTACCTGTTAAAATGACACAAATACCATTGATACAACCTGAATCACCTGCATTTACCTTAAATAGCTGTGATACAAATCTCTGATCGAAATTATCACGAGCATCTGTGAAACTATGCTGATTACCCAAATACTTACGATATTACCTGAACTATCTGTAAAATACGAAACTAGGCTATAACCAACCCCTGGAACCTACCCTCCTGTAATGCTTGCTTAATTACTCTAAACACCTATGTTACTTGAATTATCCTAAATACCTACGATACCCTCTGAATTACCTGTGAAATATGAAACTATGCTATACCCAACCCTGGAATCTAACCTCCTGTGATACTAGCGGAATTAGCCTAAATACCTACGATACTAGCTTAATTAGCTGTGAAATCATGCATAGCTATGATGCAGTTAGCCTCTGGAATCTAGCCTCCTGTGATACTAGCTGAATTAGCTTAAATGCTCAAGATACTAGCTGAATTGGCTGTGAAAATGATTTAAATACCTGTGATACTACCCGAATCATGTGAAATTACCTTAACTAGCTCTGATACGAATTCCTGCTCTAAATTAGCACGAGCACCCGTGATACTACCTGAATTACCTGTGAAATATGAAACTATGCTATACCCAACCCTAGAATCTATCCTCCTGTGATACTAGCTGAATTACCTTAAATGCCCACGATGCTAGCTGAATTATCTGTGAAATCATGCAGAGCCATGATGCAGTTAGCATCTGGAATCTATCCTGTGTTATTAGACGAATTAGCCTAAATACATACGATACTAGCTGAATTACCTGTGAAATCATACACTGCTATGATCCAGTCAGCCTCTTGCAATACTACCTGAATTACTTACCTGTTAGTGTTAGTGGGTTAGCTTTTCCCGTTGCAGGTCACCTTTTTCCCTTTATGGCTCACCTTTTTCCCTTTGCTGTTCACGTTTTTCCCTTTGCTGTTCACCTTTTTCCCTTTGCTGGTTACATTTTTCCCTTTACTGGTCACCTTTTTCCCTTTGCTGGTCACGTTTTTCCCTTTGCTGGTGAACTTTTTCCCTTTGTGGGTCACCTTTTTCCCTGAGCAGTCACCTTTTTCCCCTAAACGAGTCATCTTTTTTCCCTTTGTGAGCCTCCTTTTTCCCTGAGCAGTCGCCTTTTTCCCCTGAACGAGTCACCTTTTCCCTGAATAGGTTACGTGATGGGCATGTCTAGAACATTGACATGAAACAGTTTTCCACTAAGTTCACGTCTAAAGTCGCTTTCAAGTCTAGCACCTCCTATTCCCTATCTCTCCTGTATATAAGCCCATATTCCTACTGCTACACTACCTGTCTAGCCTAACACCTCTCCTCCTGTTCCTATACCTCTCATATAAACCATACTCTACTCTTCTAGCTCTGTCTAGCCTAACGCCTCTCTCGTTTACCTATGACTCTCACATAAACCATACTCTGCTCCTCGACCTCTGTCTAGTCTAACTCCTCTCCTCGTTTTCCTATAGCTCTCATATAAACTATACTCTACTCCTCAACCTCTGTCTAACCTAGCACCCCTCTTCCTGTTCCTATACTTCTCATACATATAAACCATGCTCTACGTTTCAAGCCCTGTCTAGTCTAACACCACTCCCCGTATCCCCTACCTCTCAAAAGCGCATTCCCTCCTGTCCCCCCCTCTAGCTGCGTATCACTCCTTGGTTTCCTATCTAACCTAACTTTAACACCTGTCTATCCTATCATAGGATCTCTCTCCGTTTTCTCTCGTCTCTCCTTATAAACACAAACTCAATTCTCCTAACCTAATACCTCTCCTCGTTTTCCTATACTTCTCATATAAACCATGCACTACGTTTCAAGCCCTGTCTAGTCTAACACCTCTCATCGTTTTCCTATACCGCTCATATAAACCATACATTACTCAGCCTCTGTCTAGCCTAGCACCTCTCATCGTTTTCCTATACCGCTCATATAAACCATACATTACTCAGCCTCTGTCTAGCCTAACACCTCCCCTCGTTTTCCTATACCTCTCATATAACCTATACCCTACTCCTCAACCTCTGTCTAGCCTAGCACCCTCTTCCTGTTCCTATACTTCTCAAACATATAAAGCGCACTCCCCCTCCTACCACTGTCTAGCCTAGCGTCAGTCCTCGTATTCCCTATCTCTCCCATATAAACGCATTTTCCTCCTTGAAGGCTCTCTCAACCTAGCATCTACCTTCGTTTTCCCTATCCTTTCCCATATAAACGCAAAAAAGTGAGCCAGCTCTCTCCTATATATCCTACTATAGTACAACCTCTGTTAACCGGAACAAACGTGGGAAGGTGGTTTGGATAACCAAAATTTCGGATAAAAATAAAAATGTTTAGGAGTTAAGAAACACCTTTTGAAGTTTTAGATGAAAGTAAATGTAGACAATGCATATACATAAAATGTTAAAGCATTTATTAAACGAAAACTACTGTATTTAGGGAAAAATATACAGCACTACAACTACATATAATGTACTGATTGTGTTTGAAAAAAGTCATACATTCGCAGAACGTCAGAAGGTTTTAATTCTCCACATTTTTCGATAAACCATAATGCTATCTGGCAAGGATTTTCAGAAAGAGAAAGGTAAAGTCTCTTCCTTCTCATTAGTTCAGATACTTGGCGGCAACTGGGAAATCCTTTCCTTGAAAAAGTGTCGGAATGGTCTGTATCTCGCTGTCCACATTACTATGTTCCCTATTGAGAATACTTAAGCTACAGTGATGACAGTCCGCCACTGTGACTGTGACCGTAAATGATTCACAGCTAACAAAGGACGGACCAGCCTGCCATTAACGAAAGAGCCAGGTCAGTTGTCACTAGAGAAGCGATGGAAAGTGTCAAGGTCAGAGTCAGTGCATTCCGTTATGCATCCCCTTTGTCATTCCTAACATAAATTAAACAATGGAACTTAAATTAGTTTTAACCAAAAATACTTATGTTTTGGTCGTTTGGGGTTATTTCTGTTAAGTGTTTGGAATGAGAGAAGTTCTACTCTTTAATGTAAATATTTAGAATTTGTCGTATTTTAATCAAACTCAGTATAGCCAATTTTTGAGAAAATAAGCAACTTCGAACATCTTTTACGGTTAAGCTGTAGTTCGTGATGGGGGTATTTCTTGAAACTTTTCGCCTCGTAACTTTGGAAGATTAAAGGCTGTAACGCAGGCACACCTATCCAGTTGCAGTGCATGTGCTTGAATATGGCGCTGTGCTGACTCAGTGCGTGCTGCGCAGTGGAAGCGATCGTTTCGTCCTCCATAGCAGTGGAGGTCAGTACAGATGCGTGTGGCATCTATGATTGCAATGCTAGGTTCGACTAAAGGTGAAGCCTTCTTTTCTACTATGACACGTAATAAGGCCCTCAATAAGCCAACACCGTGATCATAACTTAAGTTGTGCATTGTCTCCGCATGTGGCAAATATTTTGAAAACCAAAAGATGCGTTCAAAACACAGTTTATATTCGTTTAATTTGAAGGCCTCTTCGTAATATCATCACTGTATAGTAAGTTTTACTTTGTTGTTTTATATCTGTGCAACATTTTCAGAATCAAACTGTGGTAATTTCCACGGACAAAGTATCTACTGTACTTTCTCTACTACGTATAGTAAGTAGGGGAAGTATTGTATTCCACCCAAAAATTCGATACCGAGATTTCACCGGAAATATATGTTTTGAGACCCCTGAATAAAAAAAAAGGATTTTTGGAAACATATCCGTGTGTGTGTGTCTGTGTGTGTGTCTATGAACAGCATAACTCAGAAACGAACCGTCGGATCAACACCAAACTAGGTATTTAGGTTCAGTATCTTCCAGAGATGCAACACGAAGGTTTTCAAGAAACCCCCCCCACCCCAGATTACACTTTACATGAAACATTTTTCGAAAATTTTAATTTTCTCAAAAACGGCTGTAACGATTTTGATTAAAATATGTATTTAAGATATTTTCATAACAAATGAAATGTATATCTCGAATTTTCTGAGAATGTCTCCAAAAGTATTCTTCATTGTGAACGACTTTTGCATAACTCGTAAACCATAAGAGATAGACAAAACAAAAATGTAGACCACGTTAAAATACTCAATTTATGTGATATACATTTGTTTTGTTGAGTGAACCATTTTCGAGATATTGCTTGTTATTCCGTTAAATTTTCCAATACTTATACTTTTTCTCAAATTCATTATTAATTTTTTTTGTTCTGGAAATGCAAAGAGAATGGAATACTCCACATAGCAGCCAGCTCTTAAAATATTTGACTATCGCTTAAAGCCTACCAATTCCCTTTGCATCTACAAGAAAATTAGCAATAAGATTAACATCTCGATTAACATGAAGCATATGGAGAATAAGCGTTTGTAAAAATAGTTCTTACAAGAGTAGAGAAAGTCATGTGAGTTTAACACATCAGATTTTTCATTCAAGGAGCTTCAAAACATATATTTTCAGTGAAATCTTGGAATCGAATGTTTCTGTAGAATGCAATACTTGCTGAGTATCTACCGTAGGTAAGTAGGAAAGAAAGTAAAACAGCGACCTTTCTAGAAGCTTTTTTTTCACTTTACATTACGAAAGCATAATTAAGTTACTCGCTAATTTTGTTTCTTCTCATTAGATTGTCAGCAATTCAAATTGAATGAATGAATATGTAGGGATTTCTTCCAGGAGCATTTGAAAGTCTCCCCATTGCCATTGCAGGGTTCTGGTCGAAGAGTGATGGATATTCTGAGAAAATCACGTAAGACAATTCTCTCTGACAGTCGATAGCAAATCGTGGTTTTATAATGCAGAGTGGAAAATAATACATGATGGATGGCAGGAAAGAAACAAAGGGAGCTTTGCTCTGAACTAAAAATAGATTATTGCATCTTCGGGAAAAACAAATAAAAAAAAAGTGTTGCATTCACGTGACCACCTCCACACATTCCACCGTGCGGGTTGGCTGAGGCAGTAATGTATGTGGCCCGTATTCGGGAGGTCCCGGGATCGACCGCCCTCTCTGAGCCATGAATTTGTTTTTCTTTTTTTGTCGGAGTTTTCACGGATGATCAAATGAATGCTAAAGTGGCTTTTTTCACCCCCCAAAATTACCTGTCCGTCCATTTTGTTCCACCAATCATTTCATTTGTCTTTCGCACGGTTGGTTTGCTTCAGAGTTGGAAGTATCGGCGATTGGGTTGGGAAAAGGATGCTCTCTGTAAACTTTCTGCGTCTCTCGTCCATTGGCTGCTTCCCGGAGTATAAGGACCGGAGGCGTTGGTGTACCTGGTCTGTCTGGCGACTGCTGGGGCGTCTATATCTGGAAACTGTAGGGACCCCGTCATTACTGTGCTATCACTCGTGATTCCGGCCGCCCGGTGTCTCCCTTCACCTCATCCTTCCCTCGTGGGGCGTAGCTACAATGTTCGGATTCACTGGATCGGTGTCGAGTTCCTTCCGCTTCACAATCCAATCCACACACTCCTCTAGAAATTATTGTTAAAACGTCTCACTTTTTTCTTAATCGAGATATTTAGTTACATATTTGCATATTTCAAATATACATCTATAAGAAGGCTAAAGTGAAATTGCTGTGTGATACCTTTGCAATTTCACGTTCTTTGCATGATTAGGAGAAATAAACGAATAGCCACTTACCACATGAAATAAAAAATAACGAAAGTTTTTAATGTAAAGGATATTTTAAGGTGGAGGAAAATTTTTGAACGTCATCGTGTCGCATCTTTGGTAGATGGTGAACGTAAGTACCAACTTTTCGTTTATGGGTAATGCTGTTCACATGCAGTCAGACTGAAGGTCTCTTACACACACACACACACACACACACACACACACACACACACACACACACACACAGACACACATACATGTCTAGCGGTTTTTCTGAAAATGCCTCCTTTAATGCAGGGATTTCAAAACGTGTACTTCCGGTGAAATCTAGGTGTCGAATTTTTTTCTGGAATGCACTACTGTGACTTCAGTTTCACTTTCTTCGTGACGTAACGGCGTAATGAAATACACACGATATAGACAGTTTCTCCGGAGGTTCCCACTCGGAGAGCAGCACTTCCATAAACGCACTCACTAACACACTTTCTCGCTTATTTGGCAGCCGGAATCTTCCACAGGCTTCCTCAACCTTCTGGAAACGGGAAGAAGGGTAACTTTCAGAATATTAGGTTATAGCTCGATAGCGCCTCTGTTTGAGCTCGGCGAGAGCGCTACTTATCTCTCTTTATATCTCCACTGGCTATCGCCGACCTCCGATAACGTTGGTCATAACTGCTGCATCACAGTACTTCCTCTAATTACCATAGTTAAGATGTATAGAAAGTAAAAATTCAAACCAATACAAAAGAATATTTCGCAAAAGCTTTTGTTTTATATACATTGAGTGCTTTAACAAGATCTACATTTTTTGTGTAGGACGATTTTGCGTATCTCTTAGGGTTTACTGATTATACAATTCAATGAAGAGATCTTCGCGGGCTTCCTAAAAATTTCAAGACATAAGATTTTGTCATAAAATTATTTTAATCATATGGTACTTCTATAAAATCCTTAATCGTTTTCACAAAATAAAAATTGATGTTTTTCCATGTAAGGGTAGAGTGTGATGGGAGGATTTTTTCAAAACCTTTGTGTCACATCCTTGGAAGATACTGAACTTAAATCCCGAGTGTGGTAAAAGGTAAATGCAAGGACCAACGGAGGAGCCCTTGCACCCAGCACAGAGCACCGCATTAGGCTCCCGGTTCTTCATGCTTCTATCGTGATCCTGGGAGGGAGGGGTGAGGAAGACCCGAAGGCTGAGTAGATCCAGATGACGTACGCAAGTATGGACGGGGTTCCTAACAGTTTCAGTTAGAGGCATCCGACGCATTCAAGCTTGTAAGCGCTGGTGGTCGCCCGAAGAGGCGCACATTGGAGCAGTCCCGATCGACGCCAGAAAGAAACCTCCACAAAAGGCACCTCCACCGACCAGCCGAACATCTTCGCATGGTTCTACAACCCTGAAGGCAATTATGGGCATAGGAAATGAGGGGCAGGAGAGACATCATAGAAGAGAAACCACCAGCTTCGCCTGCGACCCGGGGAAATCACCCATGGGTAAGAGTGGGTGATCGCCGAAAATCGAACCCGCGTCCTACCGAATGCGAACCTCGTAGGTTACCGCGAAGCTATCTCGACTACGGTAGTTATAGAACTTTTTTTTAGTTATGCTGGTTATAGGCTACACACAAACATGTATTTCCGGTGAAATCTCGGTATCGAATTTTTGGGTGGAATACAATACTTTCTCTATAGCTAATTTCCAAAATACTGTTGAAATTAAAATAACTACAAAAATGGATGTGATACATTCACATGACTTTCTCTACCCTCTACCTTTATTAGTGGGTATACAAAGTATTCCAACTAAAGCTTATTTTTCTATGTACTACATTTTAATCCAAATAAACCTATACAGAAATAGCTACATTACCAATTTCGTTATAGGTACAAAGAGAACAGCGACTGTCAAATGTTTAAGAACTGGACGCTATATGCTGGCCTTAAAATTCCATACTGTTTCCATGACATTGCGGGAAACAACTGGAAATGGATAAGACTTTAAAACAATGACAAGTATTCAACATATCGAACATTTAATAAAGCATATCTCAGAAACGGCTTATGCCATAGAAAAACATATTTGAAGTAAATTGTTATTTTAAAGAGATCCACATTTTTATATATAACGTTTTCGTCTATCGCTTAACGTTTACGAGTTATACAAGATTATACAAAATTCCTTCCGAATGAAGATGCCTTCACAGGCTATTTCCAGAAAATTCAAGGTACACATTTTATTTGTCACGTAAATATCTTTAATGTTCGATATTTTAATCATAATTGTTAGCCATTTTTAAAAAATCAAACCTTTCGAAAAATGCAGCATGTAAAGGGTAGTTGGGTTGGGGGAATTTTCTTGAAATCTTAGTGTCGCATCTTTGGAGACCACTGAACCTAAATACCACGTTTGGTATTTATCCGACTTTTCGTTTTTGAGTTATGTTGTTCACACACACACGTGACCTTTTTCTAAAAATTATTATTTTGTGTTTTAGGAGGCCTTAAAACATGTATTTACGGTGAGATCTCGGTATTAAATTTTTGGGTGGAAAGCAATACCTTGAAGCCGAAATTATAAAGTCAATACTTATCACAATAATCTGGGAAGGATAGCGAAATAAAATAAATAATAAAATATTTAAAATTAGTGCATGCATTAAAAGGAGAAGCATTGGGAAAATTGTTGACTATTAAAAGCGACAGAAAGACCAGAAGGGCACAGTTTAGCTAATTAGGGACCAGCCCCAGGTATAAAGGGTAAAATAGCTGAAGACAGTTTCTCTTGGAATTAATGGGTGCAGTTGTACTGGCCGGGATGTGAAGGTCAATAGAAGCTTCATGACGCTCAGTTTTGGTGCAAATTTTAAGGGGAGAGAGGGGAAGTTAGGAGGGTTTTCTTTGTATCGCGCGTGTGGTGAGGACAGTCTCGCTGGGACACTCGTGTGATGAGGAACAACGGTCTCGTCGAGGTCCGAAGACTGGGTGCGAACTTGCAAGAGGGTCAAACGATCAGATGTAATTGATAATCTTCGGTCTTGGAAAAGATACAGTAACATCGTAAAAATTTAAAAGTGATCGGCAAATCTTAAGTCTTATTTTAATGGTGAATAAAAGTGTTCCAAGAAAGCGTTCGTGTTTCTATATACATACACTCACGCATACCCAGTGATTAAGATTTCATGCTCGAGCAGCCGTGGCAAAGTATAAAAAAACAACTAGGACGAAAACGCAGCAATCGTGAGGCAAAGGCATTGCTTCATTGTTGGAGGACGTAGCGTGGCTGCGTCAACCTTCTCTACCTATCATGTACGTGGCAGACAAAGTAATTATTTGTAAGAACAGTTTCAAAAGCTTCCAGCAAGAACAAATGTAACACATAAATGTGATAATGTTAGCACATTTAACTGCGACACGAAATGTATGTGCATACAGCCATACGAGTAGAAGAAAGTGAAGGAGCGGAACATAATTACAGTTTGTTTTAACATTTGCAAAGCATGAGAAATACCGATCGCAACTATTCAAGAAGTAGCAGGCTTTACTACAGAGATTACTGGCGTGTCAGTCCAGAGTGTAAATTTTGCTCAAAGTAAAATAGTGCATAAAGGTCATTTATTTACACCAGGTAGGAATAGTACTAGGCACGGAGGGGGACCTAACACGTCGACCTAGGAGGATGTTTTTTGCCTAGACGTGGTGTCCGCTGAGAGCGAGGGCTATCGCGAGAGGAGAAACAGGGCGAACGGGCCAGGAGGCGCGGACAGAGAGAGGGTTCCTACCGTTTACAGATTGGAACTCCTCGGATGGCAGCTGTTGCAATTGGCTCCCCTCCCCCCTGCGGGCTTACAGATCCCACTTGGAGACCCGGGACTTGGAGACGAAGGGTTACATAGAGCATCCTTTTCCCCTGCCATGCAATGAAGGGATATAATGAACCTTCCCAGCGACCCGGAGAAACCCTCGAGAAAAGGCATGGGTCAGGGAGATTGACCGCGAGAATCCAAGCTTGACTTCCGGAATGCTGGCCAGAGACGTTATCACCTGAGCCATTTCGCTCGGTTACACCAGGTGAAACGCGTAAGAGACAAAAGCCAGTGACTGAGATGCAAGGTGACGTTCCGTGAGAAGCAAAGTTCATCACGTTTCTGCAAGGAATGGGCCACCCGCAGTAACAGAAGTACTTGCTTTTGTGAACAGTGGTCCTGACTTTCCCAGTTTCAAGAGACAGAACACATGTTCATTCTAAATACAGCATTTAGTTTTAGGCTTATTTTTTGTTTGCGACAAAGGAAGAAATGTTCATGAGTTTGATCTGTAATGTAAATTTAACAAAAGATGGTAATAAATGAATCCAACTTCAGAATTTTACACCGATACCGAATTTGCCATTTAAATGTCACGAACTGCACGTCTGGGCAATAAATGTCGATTTCTTAATCTATTTCTATTCCATGTACCTCTAGAGAACCATGTCCTGCAGCGGGAGCGAGTGTTCAGCGTGCAGAATCTTTCCTATTATATCTGACTAGTTCAGGTGTTCAGGTAAGGAATGCAAGACAAGAGAATGTCAGCACAGGTTCATTAACAGTTTACTATTATTTTCTTTAGGGGAGGCCAGGGTATACCGAACACTTCAGGGGAGAAGATATATGCTCAAGTAACAGCAAATACTAAATTTACCAAAGAAATCATAAAGTTGTTTAGAGTGGCTTAGAATAATTGCCTAAAAATTCCATATTTCTTACTTTCTCTACCACATATATAGTAGGCAGGGAAACTATTGCATTCCACCCAAAAATTCAATCCCGAGATTTCACCAGAAGTATATGTTTTGATACCTCGTGGATCCAAAAAAAACATTTTTAGATAAAGGTCCAAGTGTTTGTGAGCGTCTGTGAACAGCAGAACTCATGAATGAAAAGTCGAATAAAGGTTCAGTACTTTCCAAAGAAACGAAGATTTTCAAGAATGTCTCCCAAATATCTTTAAGACTCCCCACACCAAACCACCCTTACCATGGAAACTGTCTAAATTTTTACTTTCCCTACTACGTATTTCACCGGCAATACATGTTTTTTGAGACCCCCTGAATCCAAAAAAAAACATTTTTGGAAACATGTCCGTGTGTGATCTGTGTGTGTGTGTGTGTGTGTGTGTGTGTGTGTGACTGTGAACAGCATAACTCAGAAACGAACAGTCTGATAAACACCAAACTTGGTATTTGGGTTCACTATCTTCCAGAGATGCGACACGAAGGTTTTCAAGAAAATCCCCCCACCCCAGACTACACTTTACATGGAACATTTTTCGAAAATTTTAATTTTCTCAAAAATAGCTCTAACGATTTTGATTAAAATATCATATGTTTAAGATATTTTCATGACAAATAAAATGTATATCTTGAATTTTCTGGGAATGTCTCCAAAAGTATTCTTTATTGTGAACGACTTTTGCATAACTGGTAAACCATAAGAGAAAGACAAAATTTTACTACACAAAAAAATGTATATCGCGTTAAAATACACAATTTGTCATATACATTTTTTTTGTTGAGTGAACCATTTTCGAGATCTTGCTTGTTATTCCATTAAATTTTCCAATACTTATACTTCTTCTCAAATTCGTTATTCATTTTTTGTGCTTTTGACTATAGCTTAAAGCCTACCAATTCCCCTTGCATCTACAAGAAAGTTAGCAATAAGATTAACATCTCGATTAACATGAAGCATATGAAGAATAAGCGTTTGTAAAAATAGTTTATACAAGAGTAGAGAAAGTCATGTGAGATAACACATCAGATTTTTTATGTTCTAAACAATAGCCTTAACGATTTTTATTAAAATAGCATATATTAAACATATTTATATGACAAATAAAATGTATGTCTTGAATTTTCTATGAATAGCCTCTTAAGTCCCTTTTATTCGGAAGAAATTCTGTGTAATCTTAAATAACAAGAACGTTCCATAGGTCGCGGATTCAAACCCGGCGGAGGGCGATGAATTTTTTCGGGCGTAAAAATCCTTAGCATGGCTTCCTTCGGAAGGGAAGTAAAGCTGGTGGTCCTGTGTCGTAGATTTACGGCACATAAAAGAACCTCAAGCCTGATAAAGAGGCCTCTGAGAAAAATTACCAGTCTTTCACACCCGATATAGAATGGGACGGTAAGGACCACAGCAGTTAAAAAGCATCCATAAATAAAACTCAATTTAACTTAACAGGCAAAAACACTGTGCAGAAATAATGTAGATCCCTTTATACCACACAATTTAATTCAAATAGCATTTTTTGTGCCATCAGTCATTTCCGAGGTATCAGTTATTAATGGTTGGAGTTGTTCAAAGTCCTGTCGATTTTCAGTTGTTTCTCTCGATGTCTTAGAAATAGTATGGAATTTTAAGGCCAGCATATGGCGTCCAGTTGTTAAACATTTGACTATCGCTGTTCTTTTGTATCTGTAACAAAACGTTTAATGCAGGAATTTTCGAAAGATCTATCTTGATTAAAATTAATTGGTAGAAAAAATATGATGTGTTACACTCACATAACTTTCTCTACTCTTGTACAAATTATTTCTACAAACGCCTATTGTCCATATGCTTCATGTTAATCGAGATGTTAGTGTTATTGCTAATTTTCTTGTAGGTGCAAGGGGAATATGGTAGGCTTTAAGCGATAGTCAAATATATTAAGAGCTGGTTGCTATGTGGAGTATTCCCTTCTCTTTGCATTACCAGGACAAAAATGAGCCATAAATTTTAACTGTGCAGTAAACACACGGTAGTGATAGGACTGGAAAAATGTTTAAACACACTGCCTAAATCCCTCGGTATGATCCGTTGTAATGCAAAACTATTTGACACTGCATTGCAGATTACTTTTACATCATCAATTACAATATCCTGCAGCCAAACCTCATCAGCACACAAGTAAGGCGGATATGGCACAACACCATCATAATTTGAAATTGATTTTAAGTGCAAATCATTGCCTAAATGAAGAATTTTATCAATTACTTCAGAACTCCAAGCATCAATATTTATTACAGTTGAAAAACATAACGCCATCACCGAGTGTTGGAAAATTTAAGGGAATAGCAAGCAATATCTCGAAAATGGTTCACTCAATAAAAACGTATATGACATAAATTGTGTATTTTAACGCGATTTGCATTTTTTGTATAGTAAAATTTTGTCTATCTCTTATGGTTTACCAGTTATGCAAAAGTCGTTCACAATGAAGAATACTTTTGGAGACATTCCCAGAAAATTCGAGATATACAATGCATTTGTCATGAACGTATCTGAAATATATGACATGTTAGTCAAAATTGTTAGACCCATTTCTTAGAAAATTAAAATTTTCGAAAAATGTTCCATGTAAAGCGTATTCTGTGGATTTTCTTGAAAACCTTCGTGTCGCATCTCTGGAAGATACTGAACCTAAATACCAAGTTTGGTGTTTATCCGACTGTTCGTTTCTGAGTTATGCTATTCACAGTCTCACACACACACACACACACACACGGACATGTTTCCAAAAAACAAATTGATTCATGGGGCCTCAAAACATATATTTTCGGTGAAATCTCGGTATCGAATTTTTGGGTGGAATGCAATACTTCTCCTACTTACTATACGTAGTAGAGAAAGTAATAAGCTTTAGTAAGAATAGTCTGTATACCCACTAATAAACTAGGGAGGGTAGTGAATGTCATGTGAATGTAGCACATCAGATTTTTTACAAGGAATAGTCTTGATAAATCTTATTTGAGGTTACTAGTTTCATGAGATAGTTTGTATGCACACATCGGATCACCGATGATAAACAGAAAATAATAACTTTCTACTAACCTTTTAGTTAATCTTTAAGTTACTCCTCTAGTGCAACTCCGTTAAACATGCTTCTTTAAGCTAATGATAGATAGGGTTTCTGTTTTTATTTTTGTCTAGAGAGGAAGTATTTGTAGCGCTCTAGATGACCGCCTTTGACTCTAAGTGCAATGCTGGACCCGGCTTAAGGTCTTATACCTCCCTTAGGGACCTCGTTTTCATCACAGCGTACGACCTCCTTTGTCTCTGTGTCAGGGGAATAAAAACATTGCGTATGTGTCTGTAGTTTTATTTGCAAAGCGCAGTCTACCGAGGCAAACTTTAATTAGGGACGAAGGAGTTGCATGAAAATTTCAGTCTATCTGATCAATAACTTCATACGTTACAGTGCGTTTCTAGTTTTCTGACTATCTTGTTTAATATACTATAATTTTAGGAGAATTTTCACTTTGTATAGGATTAGTCACCAAACACTCGCATCCCAAATATCTCTGTGGCACTCACGCGACTTTCTCTACTCTTGTAAATCTATTTTTACAAACGCTTATTCTGCATCGACTTCATGTTAATAGAGATAAACATTTTCAGAAACTACATTATTCCTAATTTTCTTGTAGGTGCAAGGGCTTTAACCGATAGCCAAACGTTTTAAGAGCTGGTTGCTATGTGGAGCATTCCATTTTTTTTATTTTATTTTACGTCCCTTTAAATCCTTGGTCATATCGCGACGGATTTGTTGGTGGACAGTTAGCCTTCTAGGTCACATCCCTGTAACCACCTGCTCCGTCACGTGTCACAGAGATCCTAGCGCAAAGCTACCAAATCTTCTGCTTCGTGCCGTCCGGTCCAACCCGCTCCCTCAGACAGAAAGGAGGACAGTTAGCCTTCTAGGTCTCATCCCTGTAACCACAAGCTTCAAGCTGTGCAGATGACATTAGGGTGCCGTCCCGTCCAACCGCCGCCCTCACACAGAAAGGCGGACAGTTAACCTTCTAGGTCACATCCCTGTAACCACCCGCTCCGTCACGTGTCACAGAGATCCTAGACGACATTAGTGTGCCGTCCGGTCCAACCGCCGCCCTCACACAGAAAGACGGACAGTTAGCCTTCTAGTTCTCATTCCTGTAACCACCCGCTTCAAGCCGTGCAGATGACATTAGGGTGCCGTCCGGTTCAACCGCCGCCCTCAGACAGAAAGGCGGACAGTTAGCCTTCTAGTTCTCATCCCTGTAACCACCTGCTTCATTCCGTGCAGATGACATTAGTGTACCGTCCAGTGTAACCGCCGTCCTCACACAGAAAGGCGGACAGTTAACCTTCTAGGTCACATCCCTGTAACCACCCGCTCCGTCACGTGTCACAGAGATCCTAGACGACATTAGTGTGCCGTCCGGTCCAACCGCCGCCCTCACACAGAAAGGCGGACAGTTAACCTTCTAGTTCTCATCCCTGTAACCACTTGCTTAATGCCGTGCAGATGGCATTAGTGTACCGTCCAGTGTAACCGCCGTCCTCACACAGAAAGGCGGACAGTTAGCCTTCTAGGTCTCTTCCCTGAAAAATGCCGTCTTGCTTCGTCACGTAACCACAAAGTGCACCAGCGCATGTCAGCCGGATCTTCTGCTTCGTGCCGTGCAGATGGCGTTAGGGTGCCGTCCAGTCTAGCTGCTTACATTGTCTGCGGATAGATGGCATAACATTCGCTATTACCACTTGGTCTTGGTATTAAATATCCAATCCGGTATTTACCTTGACGACTGAGGAAAACCACGAAAAAACCTCAGACAGATTGGTCGGCCCACGGGATTTGAACCCGGGACCTCCCGAATGCGGGGCACAAACTTTACCGCCTAAGCTATCCCGCTCGGTTATTTTATTCTCTTTGAATGTCCAGGTCATAGTGAAGGAATAACGAATTCCTATATGAGAAAAAGTATAAATAGTGGTAAATTCTAAACAAATAACAAGGAATATCTCTGAAATGTGACATAGTTTATGTGCTTTAACGAGATCTACATTTTTTGTGTAGTAAAAGTTTGGCTATCTCTTATTGTTTACCAGTTATGCAAAAGCCAGTCAGAATGAAGAGGACTTCTGGGGACATTCACCGAGAATTCAAGATATGCTTTTCATTTTCCATGGAAATATCTGAAACATATGATATTTTAATCAAAATCGTTGGAACCATTTTTGAGAAAATCAGAATTTTAGAAAAATTCTCCATGTAAAAGTTAGTCTGGGTTGGTGGGATTTTCTTGAAAATCTTCGTATCGCACCCTTGGAAGGTACTAAACTCAAGTACCAAGTTTGGTATTTAACCGACGTTTTGTTCCTGAGTTATGTTGTTCACAGATACACACACACACACAGACACACATACACACATACGGGCATATTTTCAAAGATTCTTTATTTCGTTTCAGGAGGAATTCTCGTGTTTTATTGTAAATGATGAAGAGTAAAGCTATTGCCCAAAAGTTATATGTTCATATTATGTTAATAATCTAGAACTGCGCACGTAAAACAGGACGCCACTGCATGCAGGCAAGGTAAATATATATGCGCACCTCCTGCTTGTTACAAATATATACTCACCTGTGAAGCCTGGTAGAATGCCTCCTAAAGCTACGGTGACGACATAAATGGAAGCGAGCGTACAAGGGAAATACAGGAAACCGAATCGATAGTCAGGTGTTTAAAAGCTAATCGGTATGTGCTATAGTTGAAATTTCATAGTTCCCATGACAACACGAGAAACAACTGATAATCGACATCACTTTTAAGAAAACGACTAAAGTGATGAAAAATTCAAAATGGAGATATCATAACGGGTAACTCAGAAACGACTGATGCCACAGAAAAAGTTATTTCAAATAAATTTTGTGTTTTAAAGCGTGATATATTTTTATATTTCGTTTTTCTCAATTCGTTAAGACTTACCTGATTTTAAAAATTATTCAAAGTTACTTCGGAATGAGGAGAACTTCACGGTGTAAAATACTGATTTTAATACAATATTTTAAATACACAATAGCTGCTGGCTGTCTTACCCAATGTTGTACGGTAAGTGTTTTAAATTCCAGTGACGAATTAATTAATTTACCTCTCTCCGTTCTTTACAAAATTGTTATACAATCACTAGAGGATTTTTATAATGAATACTTTCCTTTACTCCTTATAACTGTAACTTTGTAGAGCCCCGACTATTCGAAATCATGGATAAAAAATCCCTCGGTATTCATGTAAAACAATATGAAGCTTCAGCGGAACATCTGACTTCCTTAATCTCCCAACGACAGCTGACGGTCGGAATGGTTCAGTTCTTTTTAGATATAAAAAGCTCACATAATGCAGAAACTATTAATATAGCATACAACGAAATAAGACTCCACACTCCCAGGACACCAAGCTCGCTTTTTGGAAAGGACACATAGTCTGCCACATCGAGAAAAACAGTCTTCTCATTTGATATAAAATATCGGTTTACTGATTTCTATTGTTAGCAGTTTTTCTCTTTATGCAATTATTATTTAGCGTCCCTGCTAATATACGCCACTGCATACATATATGGAATTACAATAAATGGTTTTCAGAGGTTTTGACACCGTTTCATTACTAGGGCTGCGACATCGGAGGCGTTTAGAGGCGTCCTATAGTCGACTGTTCACAACGAGAGGGTTACCGGTATAGGTGAGTGAAGTGTGTCGCCGCACAGTGTTCACGTAGACGAAATGCCAAAGGAAATGGCAAAAAAGTCAACGACCAACTCATAAAACTATATGTTAGAGCATGGAGAAAATGTTTTCTCCATTTTTAAAGAAAACCTTTATTGTAAGCGTGCGATAGTATAATTGTTTGTGTGCAAGTACCACGTAAACGCCTACAGATATCAGCATTAGTTCAATGACCTTTCGCTTTGTACTTGCACTGCCCCTTTGAACGTCAGTGATGCGGCAACTTCTTTTGCACCTATGTATGCAAGAAATATAAAACTGCAAAGGAAGGGCTTGTTTGCGCCACGTCGTATATATAGAGTGGGAGGTACAGCTTAACAATTAAATCCCCATAAGCCTGTAATATTTGTGGGTCAGAATTCACGGCTAGCTGCGAACAAGTGTTAATAAATTACAGTTTGAACCTAAACTGTTTATTCCATCTCCTGTCACCACGCCCTAGAGAAACCTTAAGAGTATAGGCCAACATACAAGTGTTGTAGGGACCATTTCTTACAACACATCAACACCCACATCTGAAAGGAAGACGACGAGCAGCCGAGAGCTCCGTCGTACCATCATTGTGTGTCCGTTCCGTAGTGGTTTGTAAAATAACTACGGAATTGCATTGGACAAAGGAAGTTCGGAAACTGCGTTTATAATCTCATCAGCTGTGGTAGTGATGAAATTTATGATGTACTGTTCGGTAAAGTATTTAACGGCTGCTACACTGATGAAAGTTGGGCGACATTTGTATGGCGATGGAAATGGATGTTGTTTGTGTTTGCGTTCTCGTTGTCTCGGCCTAATCCGAGATTTTTAAATAACACTTTCATTTTTATTTATCACTACAATTTTTATTTGCTGTTGTCCAGTAAACAAAATAAGTGCCTTTCTTCACACCACACGGTTACTCGCGCGCCTGCCCTTGCAGCTCAGATTCCCGCCGAAACAATTACATACCTTACCTTATACATACTTTGTTATAAGAGATATTGGAAATATCTTTCTGTCGTCCTCCGGGGTTTAGTGGTTACCATGTCAGCCTCTGATTCCCGGGTTCGTGGGTTTAAACCCGGCGGTGGGCGATGGATGTTTTCGGGCGTAAAAATCCTTAGCATGGCTTCCTTCGGAAAGGAAGTAAAGTCCCATGTCGTACATTTACGACACGTAAAATAACCTCAAGCCTGATAAAGAGGTCTCCGAGCAAAATTACTGGTATTTTATGCCCAATATAGAATGGGACGCCTAAGAGCCACAGCAGTTAAAGAGCGTCCATAAATAAAACTGAATTTAATTTAATTTTCCTCCGCAAATTTCTGGCATCTTCTCAGGAAATTTTCATTCACACTCAAGAGTTCAATATCAGAAATTGTGCGACTTTTTCATCTGGTATTTTGTTTTAATTCAAACAATGTATTAGGTTTGTTCCATACACCCTATTTTTATTTGATCATCACAGTCACGTAAACTTCTGTAATTCATTTTACTAAAAGACAGAGTAATTGACTCGCGTAATATTCTTCTCTGACAGAGCATGGTCCTATTATATAATTATACACTATGTGATCAAAAGTGTCCGGACACCCCCACAAACATACGTTTTTCATCTTAGGTGCCTTGTGCTGCCACCTACCGCCTGGTACTCGTTATCCGCGACCTCAGTAGTCATTAGACATCATGAAACAGCAGAATGGGACGCTTCGTGGAACTCACGGACTTCGAACGTGGTCAGGTGATTGGGTGTCACTTGTGTCAGAAGTCTGTACGCGAGATTTCCACACTCCTAAACATCCATAGGTCCACTGTTTCTGATGTGATAGTGAAGTGGAAACGCGAAGGGAAATGTACAGCACAAAAGCGTACAGGCCGACATCGTCTGTTAACTGACAGAGACCGCCGACATTTGAAGAGGGTTGTAAAAGTAATAGGCGGACATCTATCCAGATCGTCACACAGAAATTCCAAACTGCATCAGAATCCACTGCAAGTACTATGACAGTTAGGTGAGAAACCTTGGATTCCATGGTCGAGCGGCTGCTCATAATCCACACATCACGCAGGAAAATGCCAAATGACGCCTCGCTTGGTGTAAGGAGCGTCAACACTACACGATTGAAGAATGGCAAAACGTTGCGTGGAATGACGAATCACGGTACACAATGTGGCTATCCGATGGCAGGGTGTGGGTATGGCGAATGACTGGTGAACGTCATCTGCCAGCGTGTGTAGTGCCAACAGTGAAATTTGGAGGTGGTGGTGTTATGGTGTGGTCGTGTTTTTGCTGGAAGAGGCTTGCACCCCTTTTTGTTTTGCGTGGCACGATCACAGCGCAGACCTACATTGATTTTTTAAGCACCTTCTTGCTTCCCACTGTTGAAGAGCAATTCGGGGATGGCGATTGCATCTTTCAACACGATCGAGCACCTGTTCATACAGCATGGGTTGTGGTGGAGTAGTCACACGACAATAACATCCCAGTAATGGACTGTCCTGCACAGAGTCCTGACTTTAATCCTATAGAATACCTTTGGGATGTTTTGGAACGCCGATTTCGGGCCAGGCCTCACCGACCTACATCGATACCTCTCCTCAGTTTCGCACTCCGTGAAGAATGGGTGCCATTCCCCAAGAAACCTTCCAGCACCTGATTGAAAGCATGCCTGCGAGAGTGAAAGCTGTCATCAAGGGTAAGGGTGGGCCAACACCATATTGACTTCCAGCATTACCGATGGAGGGTGCTACGATCTTGTACGTCATTTTCAGCCAGGTGTCCGGATACTTTTGATCACGTAGTGTATGTCGTCGAAAATAACACATATTGGAGTACAGATAAACCCGATTTTACACACGAGATATCCTTGCATGACGCGAAAGTGGTGCACAGTAAATGCTTAGAGAATAATAGGATCTACATTTTTTCAACAAACAATAAACGCAGAGAGGTACAGAAATGTCTTACTAACATCGTTTGAACAGCTGACCGACGTTGATGTCTGGATTATTCTAACAAGACTTCACTACCGCGCATACAATCGAGCGGGATGGCTCAGGCGGTTACGGCTGTGGCTCACATTCGGGAGGTCCTGGGATCTATCCTCAACGACTGCTCACTCTGACTCATATGGTTTTTCGGGTGTTCTTCCGGATCTTCGGGCGAATGCTGGAGCGGTTTATCTCATTCCCCGAATTTCTTGTCCCTCCGTTTAGTTTTATTCTTCATTCCATTCACCTTTGATCTTGTTGGTCTCTTTTAGAGTCGGAAGTGCCGGCGATGGTGTTTCGGTGCAGCGTGACAGTGAAGAGGATGCTCTTTGTGATTCTCCGTCCCTCGGGTTTCGACTGGCTGCCGGCGTATCGGAACCCCCAGGAGGGGCATTGGGCCCCTCTCTGTGTGGGGTGGGATGTCCGGGCTGCCTACCTGTCTGTTTGCCGAGGTGTCTCTATCTGGAAACTTAGGGACCCTGTCATTGCTGTGCGGTTGCTTCTATATCCGGGCGCCTGGTGTCTCCTCTCGCCTCATCCTTCCTGCCCGGGACGCCCCCTTGTGGAGCATGGTTATAATACCCACTCCGGATTGATGCCGAGTCCTCTCCGTTATCAAACCAATCCAACCGCGCATACAAATGATGAATCATAATGTTTCATACGGGAAATTTTTGATTATATAATAATTAGTAGATAATTATGGCACTCACGATCCCCTGATTTAAATAATGTGATGTTTATCTATGAAGAAACTTGAAAAATAAGGTGTGTCAACAACCCCATACATTGGAAGGAAAGCATCAGTTGATAAATTAACTCTATTACGGATATTTAACTCTCCAGTGTTAATAAACATTTCCTGAGAAGATGCAAGATTGTAGTTGTTACTGTCAGGACGTGAGGCGCTTGCGCGAATATTATAACTGTTTCAGGGAGTCCGAGCTGCGGCGGCCGGTGCGCCAGTCGCGGAGCGGTGGCTCAAATGTGAGGGAAAAGCACTGTATTAGATTACGTTACACCAGCCATGCTACTGCCATGTTACACGAGTAAACATTTATATATTGCGTACGTTACTTTCAAGTAATAAATATCGTCAGTATATGATCCAAGAATAGTCGCACTACTACAAGTTACATCATGAATATCGAGTAGTCAAGTGAGAGGCGCGGAATGAGCGAAGCGCGTCGACACACGCGTTTTCTTAGTTAAGCTGCGTCTCCCGGTTTAGGGCTTTCTTTCTTAATGCTAATACGTTATTCTTTCCCCCATCGCCTGCAACTACTTGCAATGACTAGATATTTCTCAGAACCCCAGCTCTGTATGCATCTACCTATAACTCAATCTTCAAATACGTCACAACCAATTCTTAACCTGTTATTTGCTAATATTTGTCCCGGTTAATCCACAAAATCTTTATCTTCCAGTTCAAATGTTCACGCACAGTGTTATATGAGCTTAAAGTGTTGCATTCAAATCGTATATCATTAACACTAAATATTCTTTTTCCTATTAATAGCATTACTCTTCTGCATTACTATTTCTTGTTAATTACTTGCATGGATATTTATCTTACTTATAGAATATTAATTATTATTGGAGTCTACCAATACTGTCTCAGGTTCTTAAAGCTCCTGAAAATGTATTAAAACCATGCCCCCATCGATTTAAAGTAGGACTTTACCAGTGTCCTTACTAGCGGACTACAGTTTTGCTAAACTTGAAATGTCTGACTCCTGCATAGCTGGTATTCAATATTCCCTGCTGGCAACGCTCATATTGGCTTACCTCACAAGAGGGAAAGTTCATATGATCACGTCTGATTCTAACATGGACGGGCAGCATCATACAAGAACAGAGATGGGAGATACGGATGCATGAAACTTCTGGAGATGCTGTGTTGTGCCTTCCAATGTAGGGCTCCACATCTGACTGTGTAGAAACAAAACATACGATATTTTACGTTCACATAACTCCCTCTACACCGCTATTCTTAAAAAAACCTATTGTTCTGTCTGTTCCACTTTACCCCAAACTGCTCTTTGCATGAACTCTTTTTTAATTTTCATTTTTACAAAAATGACTAACGATTTAGATTAAAAAACCATATAAAGAAGACAATTTCATGACTGTTGGAATGTTAATCATGATTTTTCTAGGGAAAATCTCCCTCCTGGCCATGTATAGAGAACGGAATTTTAAAGACATTACACATTGACTCGTTTTAAAAAAAACAGATGTGTTACAATCATATGACTTTCTCTACTCTTGTACAAACTATTTGTACAAACGCTTATTCTCGATCTACTTCATGTTAATGTTATTGCTAATTTTCTTGTAGATGCAAGGGGAATAGTCAAATGTTTTAACAGCTGGTTGCTATGTGGAGCATTCCATTCTGTTTGTATGTCCAGGACATAAAAAACCAATATCGAATTATTCCATTTGGGAAAAAGTATAAGTATTGGAAAATTCAAACAAATGACAAGGAATATCTCGGAAATGGTTCACTCCACGAAAAAATGTATATGACTAAATTGCGTGTTTGAACGAGATCTACATTTTTTTTTGTTTAGTAAATGTTTGCCAATCTCTTATGGCTTACCAGTTATGCAGAAATCAGTCATAATGAAAGGACTTTTGGGGACATTCCCAGAAAATTCAAGATGTACATTTCATCTCTTATGAAAGTTCCTTAAACATATGATATTTTAATCAAAATCGTTAGAGCCAGTTTTGATAAAATCAAAATTTTCCATGTAAAAGATTGTTCTGGAGTGGGGGATTTTCTTGTAAACCTTCGTGTCGCACCTTTGAAGGATGCTGAACATAAATACGAAGTTGGGTATTTATCCGAGTTTTCGTTTTTGAGTTATGTTGTTCACAGACAGACACACACACGCGCGGACATAGTTCCAAAATATTTGGATTCAAGGCACCTTATAATACTGGTATGTATTCCGGTGAAATCTCGGTTTTGAGTTTTTGGGGTAATGCAATACTTCCCTATTTACTATACGAAGTAGAGAAAGTAAAAATTTGACTGTCGCTTAAGCCCACTGTATACCCCTGTTTACAAGGAAATAGCTAATTAAACTATGTCTACAAATGTTTTTTTCTGAACTAACGTGAAGTAGATAGAAGAATAAGGTTTTGTAGGAATAGTTTATTGAAGAATGGGTAGAAAATGCCATGTGAATGTAACACCTAAGATATAGTAACGTTTTCTAGTTTTTTACCTGTCACTTCTCTCAGTTCTCACGGTCACTTTTTTTATCTAGTTCAACTTTCACTGCCACTTCACTAATGTGGGTTAGTTCGGTTTCCCCTTTACTTCACTTTCCTTCTTGATGTAGGTGTAATGCAATACGCACGACGTAGCCACTTGCTCCGGACGATTCACTTGCTGAGGAGTCGGAACACAGATTCTACAACCCCTCGCTCCGCAGAGCATGTAACTGCAGTGATCATCAACTCACTTGTAGAACGCACTTGGTGTCCCACCAAAATTATACTCGCTATTTGCTCATTAACTCAACTAATTTTGCGAGATCGCTCGCTTATATACCTAGCCAACGGAAGTTTCCACAGGGTTCCCGAATGTTCGAGAAGGAGAAACATCCAGAAGATTCTGGTTATCCAGCAATAACGCTTCCGCTGCAAACACTTTCCTAATGCATACGGATGCGTTTCCTGTCTTATGTTCATCGAGAAGGAAGGAGTAACGAAGAAACAAGCCTACAAGGGGTCATTGTCACAATGATGTCGCATATTGAGCAGTGATTTGTTATGTGAAAATATATCGAAAAATATATATATATATATATATACCCTGTCTCGGCTTTCTCTCCCATAGAAACCCTATTCACCGGGAAATGATTATAAAGTTTTAAGTAGATTATAAAGTAAAGTTTTAGGTCTGTCTTCCGTTCAACGATCAGCTCCATTGTACTATGCCAGACACTGCAATAAATGTATGCAGCGATGCCAAGATCGTATTCCTCAAGAATAGGAATATTGACTTCGGAACTGACAAGTGAAATGCGTAATACACATGCATTAAAAGGAATTCTGATGTGATACATTCACATGACTTTCTCTACCGTTTATCGTTTATTAGCGGGTGTACAAACTAGGCTTGCTGAAGCTTATTTTTCTATCTACTACATTTTAATCCAAATAAACCTTTGCAGAAATAGCTACATTACACATTTCGTTATAGATACAAAGGGAGAAGAACTGGACGCTATAGATGGCCTTAAAATTCCATGATGCTCTTTTCATACAATCCTGAGAAACAACTAAATTCAAACAATTAATAACGGATATCTCGGAAATTGCTTATGCCAAAAAAAGTTGTTTGAAATGAACCGTGTGTTTTAAAGAGATCTACATTTCTCCTGTAATACGCTTTCGTCTATCGCTTAACGTTTATCACTGATACAACATTACACAAAATTCCTGCCGAATGAAGACAACTTCAAAGGCTATTCAGGAAATTTAAGGTACACATTTTATTTGTCATGTAAATAGCTTTAATATACGATATTTTAATCAAAATCTTTGGAGCTAATTTTTAGAAAATAAAAAAATTTGTAAAATGCTCCATGAAAAGGATGGTTTGGAGTAGAGGATTTTTTTTAAATCTTCTTGTCGCATCTTGGAAAGTATTTAACTTAAATACCAAGTTTGGTGTTGATCCGAGTTTTGGTTTCTTAGTTATGCTGTTCAAAGACACGCACGCACTAACCTTTTTATAAACAGCTTTTTTTTTTATTCAGTGGACCTCAAAACATATATTTCCGATGAAATCGTGGTATAGGTATTTTGGTTGGGATGCAACGCCTTCTCTATCTACTATGTATGTGGTAGAGAAAGTAATATATTATCATGCATGTTTAAACAGTTTTCATATGAGAACGTAGGCAGAATTTGAATATAAGAGACTTTATTACAAAAATGTGGTATGTTGTTCCAAATTAAAAAAAAATCATATGTAGTTTATATCAAAAAGCTAATCTAAACCATTTTTACAATACGTTATTGAATTGACGTAAACAAACATAAACATTCGGAGGTTCCTGCAGTTAGATAATTCATAATTAATACCTTTATTCCCCAATTAATGTTCAGGGAGAATTAACACACACACGCTACATGAAGACATAAAACTAATGGAAAGAAAGTACTGTATTCCTTCGTCAATGCATCAACACAACCGCGGATGGGACGCAATAATAAAGTATGCCTCGCACCGAGGCCACAAGTATCTGCGCGCTAGACATCACTAAAGATAACTCAAACCAAGATTTCCTGTAGCGAAGAGAAAATCGGCCACAGTTATCCTTCATTCTTACTTTCTCTACTACGTATAGTAAGTAGGGGAACTATTGTATACCACCTAAACATTCGATATCGAGATTTCATCGGAAATACATATTTTGAGGCCCCCTGAATATAAAAAAAAGGAATTTTTGGAGAAAGATTCATTGGGTTGTCTGCGAACATAACTCAAAAACTAAAAGTCGGATAAGTACCAAACTTGGTATTTAGGTCAGTATCTTTGAAAGATGCGACACGAAGATTTCCAAGAAAATCCCCCAACCAGACTTACACTTTACATGAAATATTTTCGAATATCTTGATTTTCTCAAGAATGGCTCTAAGGATTTTGATTAAAACAATATCATAGGTTTAAGTTACTTTCATGGCAATTGAAATGTATATCATGAATTTTCTGGTTATGTCCCCCAAAGTCCTCTTCATTCTGAATGACTTTCGCATAACTGGTAATCCGTAAGAGATAGATAAGAGTTTACTACACAAAAAATTTAGATCTCGTTAAAACACACAATTAATGTAATATACATTTTTTGTCGAGTCAACCATTTCCGAGATATTCGTTGTTATTTGTTTGAACTTTTCAATACTTATACTTTTTCTCAAATAGGAATTCGTTATTCGTTTTTTTTACGTCCTGGACATACAAAGAGAATGGAATGCTCCACATAGCAACCAGCTCTTAAAACATTTGACTATCGCTTAAAGCCTACCATATTCCCCTTGCACCTACAAGAAAATTAGAATATTTGTCTAGAGAACATGAAGTAAATGGTGAATAAGCGTTTGTAAAAATATTTTATGGAAGAGTAGAGAAAGTCATGTGAGTACAACATATCAGAATTTTCTCCCAGTGATGGCTGTTTCTAAGAAAAAGATTGAAGAGTTAAAATCGCACATTTTTGTAACTTCTGTTTAATATTTTTTAAATGTCGATATGTGCGAGGCAATATATATTATTAGTGAATCACACTAATTTGTAAATAATGTTTTTAGTTGTCAAAATTGGACCTATGGTAGAGAAAGCGGAGACCCGGACATTTTTTATTTTCGATCCACTTTCACTATAAGGAAAATCATAGCTGGATCTGTATTATCAATATCTGAATGGCGCCTTGTAAGAGACAATCGAAGCCCACCAGGAACACTGCCCGCACTAATGGCGTGCATGGTAAACGCGGCGTGATTAGCACAAGTGAGTTTGATGGCATCAGATTATATGCCTTTGCTGAACGGAACCTTGTGGAATCATTACTCTTCGCTTATCTAGATAGCACGGAAATTCGAGCAATTGCAGCAATATTTGCATATGCAAAACCGAATTTATATCGACGTGAGTTAGTATAGGCAATGAGCACGCGATAAACAGAACAAACCACCAGGACAATCCAAAATTATTGGCGATACCGTAAATTTAAAGTGGGGAGGTCGCTACAGAATCATATTTCTTAGTTCTCCACCCGAACCCATGCTGTGATTCCTTTCTGCCTGCAGTGCTTGAATTACATGACTTAAAATCCACCCATGGCCTTTCCTGCACATTACTTTTCATTCTTTGCCTCCCTTTCCCTTCTTGGCGATATCAGACTTTTACCAATTCTTAAGTGGAAAACATGCCTTTTCGAATATAGTGTTTTACTTCGATTGCAACCTGCCTATAGTGGGTAGAGAAAATATTCATTCCACCTAAAAATTAATTTAGAGTTTTCACCGAAATCACACGTTTTGACAATAACTGTATCCAAAAAATAAGCATTTTCGATCAAATGTCCGTGTTTATATATGTCCATAACATAATGCAAAAACCAAATGTCGAATGAATACCATACCAGGTGTTAAAGAAAAAGTACGTATTCCATATTTTGAAAGTTGGTATTGTTGGGCAAAACAGGAAAAAAAATCCAGTAAATATGAGTTCTAAAATGCATACCTTAAGATCACTTGTTTCATTTTCGCTACTGTGAAACATCTATTCTACTGCAAGCTCTTTGCTATTACGTACGACCTACATCAGGCAGCAAACAAATGAGGGCGTAAGTGCAAGGCATATTCCTATTAGTTCTAGTGGAATCAGTTTGTGTTTTGATAAGTTAGTGAAATGCTTTTACATCTTTGGTGTATGAAACCCCTATTAAGATGCACAAACACTACAGGAAGGCATCATCAATGCCTGCCAGAGCATCCGTGACCAAACTGGAGTCTTTCAGAGACTGCATAATTCTCTAAGACGTCGGACAGAATCATGTTTTACTATGAATGGACACCACATTGAGCACCTTCTTTAGCGATGGTACAGGTCGTGTGTTATCGCAAGCAGATTACATTAGAAGCTATGTTGTTTCACAGTAGCAGAGTAATGTGTCCTCGTTTGTTTACTGCTTGTTGTAGGCCATACGTAATAGCAAAGAGCTTGCAGTAGTGAGGTGTTTCACAGTAACGAAGATGAACAAGTACTCATAGATCTTAAGGTATGCATTTAGAGCCCATGTTTACTGGACATTTGTTTCTTTAACATCCTCTATGTTCAGTATCTTCGAGTATCAGGGTGCGACAATATTTTCAAGAAAAAGCTTCCACCCCAAACTAACCTTTACATGGAAACCCTTGTCACTATTTTTTTATTTTTTAAAAAATTACACTAAGGGTTTTTATTATAATAGAATTTATTTAAAGAAACTTACATCACACATAAAATAAAATGTATGTCCTTAATTTTCTGGGAGCAACCGTGAAGTCATGCATTATAAATAATTTTATACAAGAAAATGGAGAGTAAACTGTTGATTCAAAAGTTTGGTTTGAACAGGCAGCTACAGAACCCGAGCTAGTTGATGCAGAAACGAACAACATATATAAACCAGAAATCCCTTATTTTATGGATAAACAGCATATTCATCATATTATGAGTGTTCTCCTCTTAGGCGCAAGGAGAACCATTACAAAGCATTTCGCTTCATGGCGGGGAAAACAAATTAGAAAAACAACAAATGTCTCAAATTGTCAGAAAAATAATAAAATATTCTGTACCCATTTTGAGAAATGATGTTTTTTGGAAACACGTCCTTTAATTATATAGTAGGAACTAAATGTAATATATAAGATATAAGGTATTAACGTTGTTGTTTTTATTATTATATTTCTTTCCATGACCATATTATTTTAAGTGTTTAACTTATATCTTAAGCATTCTATGTTATCAGGCAAACCCTAAACAGGGTGAGAGATTGAAAAATACGTGATACATTCACATGACTTTCTCTATCCTTTATCTTTATTAGTGGGCATACAAACTATTCTTGCTAAAGCTTATTTTTCTATCTGCTACATTTAATCCAAATAAACAGCTATAGAAACAGCTACATTACACATTTCGTTATAGATACAAAGAGAACAGTGATAGTCAAATGTTTAACAACTGGACGCTATATGCTGGCCATAAAATTCCATACTGTTTCGATGACATCGCGAGAAACAACTGAAAATTGGTGTGACTTTAAAAGAATGACCAATACTAACAACTGGAGGCCTTAATAACGGATATCTCATAGGTCTATACCACAAAAAACTTATTTAAAATAAATTGTGTACTTTTAAAGAGATATAAATTTTTGTTCATTACGTTTTCATCTATTGCTTATGTTTACCAGTTATATAAGGTTATACAAAATTCCTTCCAAATGAAGAGGACTTCACAGGCCATTCCCAGAAAATTCAAGATATGTATTCTATTTGCAATTTAAATATATTTAATGTATGATACTTCAATCAAAATTATTAGAACAATTTTTTATAAAATCAAAATACTCGAAAAATGTTTTATGTAAAGCGTAGTTGGGGGTGGGGGATAAGTTTGGTATTTATTCGAGTTTTCATTTTTAGTCATGCTGTTCACAGACACACACTCGGGCATGTTTCGAAAAATGTTTTATTTGCATTCAGGACACCCCAAAACATGCATTTCCGGGGAAATCTCGGTATCGAATTTTTGGGTGGAATTGAATACTCCTCCTACTTACTGTACGTAGTAGAGAAGGCAGTAACAAAATAGGAAATCATTAGAGATACACAAAAAATCTAAATAGATTATTTTAGCAGCAGCTGTCGTTTCCAACATATTCATTATCATTAGTTTGAGTTTTTCAATACTTTGTAACTACTTTTTCTACATCTGTTCCTCCCCATCCAGAACTTGTGTGTGTGTGTGTGTGTGTGAACAGCATAACTCAAAATCAGTTGGGTTAAATACCAAATTGGCAATTAAGTTTGAGGCAATATTTTTAACATTTAAATGATTTCAGTCTAATTATATAATATAAAACACAATAGCAGCCCGCTTAAATCAATAGGTGTATTTAACAATATATAAAACTTCATGTAACAGTCATTGTATTAATGCTTATATTATTATGTACATGTTATTACGTTATGTGAATGTATCACGCAATTTAATAATGCAGGAGCTGTGAGAATAATAGGTTAAAAGTTGCTAACAGTGAGGTAACCTTGAGGCAATAATGAATTTGAAAGTTCAATAATACTACTAGTCATTCTTGGAGCAACAGTAATGTAATTTTTGAGACAGTTTATTAATTAGTCAATCAACAACCAGAAGAAAGCTTAAGTTAAATGAAGGCATTCCATTGGAGTAGAATTAGCCAATCACAAACTGAAATATAGCAAATTGTACCAATTTAGAGTTCAGTTGCTGTAGACAGTGTTCCTAACCAGACGCGAGACGCGTCCTTGAGAAGTTTAATACGTATTGAGTGTGAGAAAAAATAGGTTTACGTGTTAAAAGGTGCAAGTAACTAATAAATAATCTCACAGCTCTCTCTCTCTCTCTCTATATATATATATATATATCAGTGAAGTGTTATTTAAATCATGTCAAGAATTAATAAAAAGACTGAAGTAAAAATTATAATCTTTGTAAGTCTACATTCTTAGCCGCACCACTCTCTGCAGAGAAATTCATGTCTGTAACAATAAACTGACGCAGCCGAGACATAATAAATATATAATATCTAAAGAAACAGTCATATTACAAAGTTAATATTTTTAAACCTGGGGCGAAGGCTACCGGAAACTTTTTACCGCACGTGCGGTTGCAACTGTTTCAAGTTCGGCTCCCCAACTGTCGAAATAAAACTCCTAAAACAACCTTATTCAAGTTAAGCATCTTCCAGGGATGTGACAGAGGATTTCGAAGAAAATCCCCACGGTCAGCATCTAATCTTTACTGAGGAATATGTTCATTAGTTTTGACTTTCTCAAAATTGGCTATAACTACTTTGATTAAAAGTTCATATTTTTAATATATTTTCATACAAAATGTACGATTACTCGCATATTTCATATTGTGAGTAACTTTTGTATAACCGGTGAACCACTAGGGACAGATAAAGTCTTACTGCACTGACATATTGACCTTGTTGAACCTATTTATACACGACATATGTCAAACAGTTATGTAACCCTAAACATTTCTAAGATACTTCTGTCTTATTGGTTTGAATTTTTACTTTCTCTACTACGTATGGTGAGTAAGGAAAGTATTGTATTCCACCCAAAAATTCGATACCGAGATTCACCCGAAACAACTTTTGAGGTCCCTGAATCTATAACAGCATTCTTAGAGGTAGGTCCATATGTCTGGGTATAACATAACTGAAAAACGAAATTTCGGATACATACCAAACTTGGTATTTAGGTTCAGTACCTTCCAAGGATGCGAAATAAACATTTTCAAGAATATACACCCCAACTCAGACTACCCCTCAAATGGAAGGCTTTTGGAAGTATTTTAAGTTCTAAAAAATACCTATATTAAAATATTTACATTGCAAATAAAGTTTATATGATGAATTTCCTGAGAATAGTCTGTAACTTCGTTTGAAGAAATTTTGTATAATCTTGTAACGTTAAGCGATAGACGAAAACGTACTCACAAAAAAAAACATCTCTTTAAAACGCATAACTTAGTTTTAATAAGTTTTTTGTGTGTGGTATAAACCATTTTGAGATATCTGTTATTAGATGTTCGAATGTTTTTCTTCTTGATTATTATCTGTCAATATTCAGTTGTTTCTCGTGATGTCATGGAAACATGTCATGTGAATTTTAAGGCCGCCATATAGCGTCCACTTCTTAAACATTTGACTGTCGCTGCTTATTATTATTTATTTACTCTATTTTTATTTCCTCTCACACATAAAGGCGGACAGTTAGCCTTCTAGGTCTCATTCCTGTAACCACCTGCTTCATGCCGTGCAGATGGCATTAGGGTGTCGTCCAGTCCAACCGCCGCCCTCACACAGAAAGGCGGACAGTTAGCCTTCTAGGTCTCATTCCTGTAACCACTTGCTTCATGCCGTGCAGATGGCATTAGGGTGTCGTCCAGTCCAACCGCCGCCCTCACACAGAAAGGCGGACAGTTAGCCTTCTAGGTCTCATTCCTGTAACCACTTGCTTCATGCCGTGCAGATGGCATTAGGGTGCCGTCCATTCCAACCGCCGCCCTCACACAGAAAGGCGGACAGTTAGCCTTCTAGGTCTCATTCCTGTAACCACTTGCTTCATGCCGTGCAGATGGCATTAGGGTGTCGTCCAGTCCAACCGCCGCCCTCACACAGAAAGGCGGACAGTTAGCCTTCTAGGTCTCATTCCTGTAACCACTTGCTTCATGCCGTGCAGATGGCATTAGGGTGCCGTCCATTCCAACCGCCGCCCTCACACAGAAAGGCGGACAGTTAGCCTTCTAGGTCTCATTCCTGTAACCACTTGCTTCATGCCGTGCAGATGGCATTAGGGTGTCGTCCAGTCCAACCGCCGCCCTCACACAGAAAGGCGGACAGTTAACCTTCTAGGTCTCATCCCTGTAACCACCTACTTCACGCCGTGCAGATGGCATTAGGGTGCCGTCCAGTCCAACCGCCGCCCTCACACAGAAAGGCGGACAGTTAGCCTTCTAGGTCTCATCCCTGAAAATGCCATCTTTCTTCGTCACGTGCCCACTAGAGGCCCCCAGCGCATGGCAGTCGGATCTTCTGCTTCGTGCCGTGCAGATCGCGTTAGGGTGCCGTCCAGTCTAACTGCTTACATTGTCTGTAGATAGAGGGCGTAGCATTATTTTTCATTTTACTATTGTTTTAGACTTAAGGTGGAACTTTGGGTCGTGGTATTAAATATCTAATCCGATATTCATATCACGAAAAAAACACAGACAGATTGATCGACCTACGGGATTTGAATCCGGGACCTCCCCAAAGCTGGGCACAGACTTTACCGCCTTAGCCATCCCGCTCAGTACTCTCGCTTTTCTCTTTGTATCTATATCGAAATGTGTAATGTAGCTATTTTTGCAAAGTTTTAGTTGGATTAAAATGAAGTCGATAGAAAAATAAGCTTCAGTAAGAATAGTTTGTACATCCACTAGCGATAGAGGGTAGAGAAAGTCATGTGAATGCATCACATAAGATTTTTATTAAAAGTACTGCCACTATTCATTTGTTTCTCACGATGTCATGGAAAGGCAAATGGAATATTAAGGCCAGCATTTTAAACATGGAAGAGCTAATCGAAACTGGTTCTGGCTGCTATCGTGTTTTATCTTGTGATAGCTCCTGGACCACAGTGCACCAGATTGGCATTTAATCTCGCCCATCGACACCCTTATTCCCTTACATGATCGGAATGACATGTTGGCCTAACAGGATTGTCTCATCAGCATTTACATAAGCTGCGTTTTGACGCTCCAGTTGTCTACTACAAGCGGACATTTCTCATTAAGCGATGCTAATAGCGTTATGTATATCCCTTAGGGCATGCCGTGTTTAATAACCTAAGTGACATTTTACAAATTTGATAGTTAATGAAGAATTATAGAAATTCCATAGTTCAATAGGGGTATCCCTTGGCCCAAAATATTTTATGCAACCAAGTTATACCTTTAAACTAAAGAACCACAAACAGATTTCTCTTAATGTTTTCATATCCTGAGATTAGTCATTTCTGTGTCGTATGTATCTCAGAGATGATAATAATAACAACAATCATTATTTATATTAATATCATATTTAGAGAATTTGTATGGCACAAGGTTATGCGGAGGTCGGCGCCGGGCAGTCGGAGTAAACACCGATAAGTAGCGCTCGGCAGCGGGCGCGCTATCTGCAGATAATCAGAATCTTCTCGAAATTTCTTCCCCCCTCCTACAGAACGTGTATCGAAATAGTTGTAGAATGTTATTTGGAAGATTCCACTGCCTATATAAGCGAGTGTTCTCGCGAGAGCCGTGAGTCAGTGAGCAAGCGAGTTGCGAGCGAGTTTCACGTGCGACATCAAATGTATATGTCACTCCGATCATGCAAGGGAATAAGGGTGTCTATGGGGATATTAAATGCCAATCTGGTGCACTGCGCACCAGGTACTATTACAAGATGAAACAAGATAGCAAGCAGAACTGTTTCGACTTGCTGGCAACTCGTAGTTCAGGGTTAAAAATATTTCTTTGCGTTTCATAACTATAAGTCATGCATAGGAAGAATTTTCTATATCCCATGTACTTTGTTTTTCAACGTCTTTTAATCCGGCAGGTCAATCGGACGTGAATAAATGAATTCGCTGAAATGTGCCCGGATAAGGAATAACCATTCAGGTAACTCGCTCGCTCAGATTCGAGCTCGGGAACCCCTGAATGTTAGCCCTCACGTCACGGAAGTGGGTCCCATGCCTTCAAACGAGTTGAAAATATATTTTGGCCAATGGATTTTGAAGAAATTTCCTGAAGAAGTTGTTTCACGCGACATGAACCTTTAGAAAAAAGATTTCTCTGTGTGTAAAAGAGGTCTGCACTGACTCGGGCTTGATTTGAAAACATGTTTATCGGCTCAGGCGAGCTCGGGCTTGAAACAAAAGTCATATTCATCATAATATGCATCTTATGTGTAATGTAAAGTGTATAAATTGTAAAATTGTATTACTAAAACATATGGTATGTCAATAAACATCATTAGCGCCATTTTTGATAAAATATTTTTCAAGTGAACGGAAAATAAAGACAAAAAGGTTTGTTTACATGTTTTGGTCCGCGATGTTCAGATGCCTGGATTAGTGTAATTATTGCACACATCCATAGCATTAGTAATATTAGTAAAGAATAAATGAATGCTTGCTTTCGCCAATTTAGGATAACTTCAGCAGCACGACAGCTGCAAACTCCGTCTCCCCCGTTCACCCACACCTAGGACATCCTGGCTAGAGTGCAGTAATAGGGACGATCATGGCCAATAAAATAGTATGCTGTTAACGTGCCGCTTTGTAGCGTTTTGCCCGCTACTTCGTCGTGGGTATCTCACCTACGTCGTTATAGTGTAGTCTTCAGGACTCGTAATCGCCGATATCAGTCAGGAAGCACTTCTCGTCGATCTCAGAGTCAACTGTCGGCGAATCGGCCTCAAAATCCCTACAGTTGTTGTCAGGGTAGAATTGAGGGAGTGGTGGCACCAGGATATTGTCTTGAAAGAAACACTGTTTTCACTTTTCTCACTGTTTATGCTAGAGATCTTGCAAGATTCATTGGTATTCCCTAACACGTGTGATTCTTTTAACACTGTCTTCTCACTATTGTCTCTTGGAACACTAGCTCCGGCTAGTTATTTAATCTCGGTGCTCTATCACCGTTCTTTAGATTTGCGCGAACTTGAAGTAGTCACTTGACTAACCTTAACTTGTTTAAGAGCTTGGATATAATTATATCGAAAAACACAGTTAGCATATTATATAAATATTCTACCTGCAACGCTTTATAATTGCTTAATTGCGCGGCACTTAGCAAATTTCGGAACTTAGCGTCCTTTTCTGACCCGGAGTGCTACGTGTTACCTTAACGAAGAATCATGACAAACTCTCCTAAAACCACGCTCGCATTCACATATAACGACGACTAGCTCGCCTTCAAATTTTATACATGTCACTGCGTCTTCCCATGTTTCCATTGGTCCTCACACTTATTCTCTATGTTTATTGGTTCCCTGGTTGAAAATTCAAACCTAACTGTAATAAATGTCCGTTGCCTCATAGCGTCTGTTTACTTTAAAACTTGCCTCATTCCCACAAAAGAAGGTTTCGATTTTTATGGCCCCACGATCGGAAAACATAATGGAAAGTCTAAAACGAAGCTAGTTTTATTTTGCCTAAATCTTGTAGTTTTTCTTAGGCAATTACGCCTTTGTTTATTTGACAACAGCATTGAAACTTAAAAAATATTTACAGCTTTAGAAGGGTTTTCGATTGATACAGTTTTTAATCATATTGCTTTAAAATTATCGAAAATGATCAAATTGCAAGTAAATTAATTATCAATAATTCCGAAATTATAATTATTACAGAGTTCCTTTTTGTGTATTCTTAATCAGGCGGAAATGTCGCTACAACATGTGGATTCCAGGATCTCAGCCGCCACTGTTTCTGTAAAGTGGTCCCTCTTTTGTTCCCAGGGCTTGAGTGAATCCGGTACTAAATCTCTGAGCAAAGGAAAAATTTCATGTGTTACATTCACGTAACTTTCTCTACCCTCTATTGCTTATTAGTGGGTATACAAGCTAGTCTTACTAAAGCTTATTTTTATATCTACTATTTACAGAAATAGCTACATTACACATTTTGTTATACATACAAAGGGAACAGCGATAGTCAAATGTTTAACAACTGGACGCTATATGCTGGCCTTAAAATTCCATACTGTTTCCATGACATCGCCAGAAACAACTGAATGTTGACCGGACTTAAGAGACTGGCCAAGAGATGAACAGTTCGAACCAATATCTCAGAAATGGCTTATGGTAGAGAAAAAATTATTTGAAATAAATTTTGTGTTTTAAGGGATCTATATTTTTGGTGTAGTACATTTTCGTCTATCGCTTAGGGTTTGCCAAACAAATTCAATATATACATTTTTGCATCGTAAAACTGTTTAATATATGGTATTTTATTCAAAATCCTTAAGAGCCATTTTTAGAAAATAAGAAATTTCGTGCAATCCTCCATATAAAAATTAGTCTGGGATGGGAAAGATTTTCTTGAAAACTTTAGTGTTGCATCTTTGGAGGGTACGGAATTGAAATACTAAGTTTGGTATTTATCTGAATTTTCGTTTTTGAGTTATGCTGTTCACAAACGCGGACCTATTTCTAAAAATTTTTTCTGGATTCAGGGGGCCTCAAGACATAAATTGAACCCTGATCCTTTTACACCGCAGGTTGCAGCGCTTCGTGAAATAATAGTAATAATAATATTCAATAACACTAAAATAATTTTATGTAAAACAAAATTCTACATTCGGGCACAGGCCCGGCTTGGACCGAACCTATGAACTTCGACCTGTGCAGACCTCTATGTGTGTGTGTTGATTAAAATATCGTATATTTAAGTACATTCAAACCAGCAAAAAAAACAGTTAACAGTTGTAAAACTTAAAGAAGTGGAAACTAAACAGTTATTTGAAGGACCTTAATATGGTTCAGGGGAATTCTAAATCAGTAAATATATGTTATTATACATTTAAAACCTTAAGGTCATTTTTCTTCGGTTTCTGTTATTCTACATTTTTTAATGTTCAAAATGCTCCTTGCAAGGTAGTTTTTAATATATTTCTTTGAAATTTTGCACACATTTTTAGATAACTGTTACATAAAACTTGGTATTTTAAATTATCTATATGGAGCAGTTCAATTGCTATTGAATTTTTATTTTGAAAATTATTAATAATTTGGAAAAAAGGTCCTCTATGTATTCAACAATTTTTTTCTCCAAAACTATTTGACATATTCAAAATAGAATACCAAGTTTTGTAGACATAATCAAAAAAGGCATACAGCCTGAGTTTTATTTATAACTAATAATGTTTTGCATGGAGCATTTGTTATACTACAATAAAACTGCAGAAAGAAAACAATAAATATTTTTTTGGCAAATTTAGAAAAGTGAAATTTAGTATACCTACTAGATACCCTTTGGCACAAATACAAGCAAACCTTCACATCATTGTGACCAAAACTATGGATTTTAGCCATTTTCACAGATGGTTCCCCTTAAGATATTTGCATAACAAATAAAACGAATGTCTTGAATTTTCTTGGAATACCCTGGAGGTCCTGTTCATTCTGAATTACCTATGTATAATGTAAGAGATTCTGTTAAAACATACAATTTATATCTAGGCAGTTTATCCCTTAAATGATATCAGTTTTATTATATGATATAAAAAAATAACAGCCGGCCTAAAAACAATATGCTTATATTATAATATATAAAGTGTATGTTACAGTCATTGTATTATATTTATTTTATTTTGTATATGTATAAAATGTTATGTGAATGTATTACGTACTTTAATAATGTAGGAGCTGTGAGAATAGAAGCAAGCTGCTTTTCGTAGCAAACAGAGTCACAAAGTAGAAGCCGAAGGTTGCTAACAATAAGGTAACCTTGAGACAACAATAAATTAGAAAGTTAGAAAAAGGCTACTAATAGTTCATGGAACAATACCAATGTAGTGTTAAAAACAACTTGTAAATAGTCACGTGGTTGCAGAAAACAAGCAAAGTAAAATAAAGGTATTCTATTGGAGTAGGCTTAGCCAATCAGAAACTAGAAATATAAAAATCTACAAGTTTAAACGGTTGACGCTAGGAAGTAGCGTACCCAAGGAGTGTTCGGGTTCGGTGGTTGTATGTGAGAGTGTGTAGACGTGAGAGTTCAGTGTAATACGGAATAATATCTCACAGCTCTATATTATGATACGTTAGTAAAGTGTTATTTAACTGCCGTGAAGGAGTAAGAAAGAAGTAAAAACTTACAGTTATAATTGGTGTACCGTGTGTAAACATTATTCTGCAGCCGTACCAGCCCTATTTAGAGATACTTGCTCTACCAGATATTGCTGACGCAGCCGAGGCATAAATAAATAAATAAACATTAAACAAAAATTATTACACATAAACTTTATGAACACACGACACCACCGCAACGTTAGTTCCTAAACGTGTGGTGAAGACCACGTAAAGTTTGTACCCATAGGTGGTTACAACAGCCACAAATTTGGTGCACCAACGTGGGGGCTACAACTCCTACAAATTTGGCGCCGATACGTGGTGCGACCGATGCAAAATACAGCTGCAATGTCGAATAATTTTATTTGTAGCATTAACAATTTCCGAGATATTCTTTGTTACTGGTGGAAATTGTTTAAAAACTTAAACTTTTTTTCAAGTGCTAAGTCGCTATTAGCTTTTTCTGCTGCCATGCAAATGACATGGAATTTCAAAACCATTGCATAGCGACACGCTTTTTTACTTCCTCTACTACGTATAGTAAGTAGGGGAAGTATTGTATTGCACCCAAAAATTCGATACCGAGATTTCACTGGAAATACATGTTTTGAGACCCCCTGAATCCAGTCGTGCAGTGGCAGGCGTGCCGTGAGGTTGTCTGTCCGCTGTGTGTTAGTGTAACCGGCCGGCACTGGTGCGAGTTATTTGTTTGCTGTTGTGTACCGTTTTCAGTGTCTCCGAGTACACGCTTGTTTAATTGGGTATACTTTCTTACCTGTTTCGCAAGTTCTAAACGGTAACCATGGCGGTTTATAAACGTGTGAATACTCTCAAAATTCAGTTTACGACAACGGCGATTAAACCCACTGCACTAGAAATCCACCAGTGGCTAGTGAACTTCATGGAGCTTCAAGCTGATCAAGTAGACACTCTCCAGCTTCACACCAGAGAAAGAGCTATCTATGTGAAATTGTTATCGGCGGTATTGTATGATAATCTTCTCTCGCATTATAAAGAAGAACAGAATTTTACATACGCCTCCGGCGACATAACAAAAATGAATATTACACCGGGTGATCAGCAAACAGTAAATGTTCGGGTGTTTAACCTGCCTTCTAAGGTGCCCTTTACAGTACTGTCACAGGAACTGAGTAAATATGGTACAGTGTATGATATCCGTAGGGAAAGATGGGCTCGCAGTATCTTCTTTCGTCTAACAACGGAGTGCACGCAGTAAAAATGGGGCTCAAACGTCATATACCGGCTAGTTTAGTTATCGATTCGTATTTGATTGCCATCAGTTACATCGGCCAACCACAGGCTTGTCATTTGTGTCATGACACTACCTACTTAAAAGCAGCTTGTCCTCTTCGTGCCACGCGGCTACCTATAACTCCAAGGAATCGACCGGTAACATTCAGTGAGGCGGCGAGTGCTGCCACCTCTTCTGATGCAGTCGCCCAGAAACAGGCTTCCATTACGTCAAAAACATCCATGGCTGTGAACCTATTAGCGCGCTCTTCCAATGTTGACTGCAGCGACCGAAAATGCAATTGTGGACGGATCTCTTACGCCCGTTGTTGATCGGAAGTCGGTATTCGAAATGCCCGAGATACCCTCTCGTTCGCAAAATTCTCAGGAGATGGAGATTTTTTGTGATGAAGAAGTAGAGATATCGGCGAGTGAGGTAGCACTTTTAAGGCAAAAGCCTTCTGCTTCTTTGTTAGTCGAGATCCTCGGATACGGAGCCAGCATAGTTGGATGGATGTAGAAAGTGCCATGACACGACAGCACTCCCAAGATGTGCAACCGTTGCCCGGTAACTCTCCGGCTCGTTCCACAACGAAAGAGGCGGACTCGGGCAAGCGGCCGGCAGTAGATGACAGCGATGATTTTGAGGATCACCAACGTTCCCCTAAACTTACAAAGGATGACCCGTACCCGGATAGTGATGATTGAGGTTGTGTGGTTTCTGGAGTGCTCCCTGGTTGTTCTCCGATTGCAACCATTGAATATACGATCCTTGCCCTTTAAATGCCGGTAGGTCTTCAAATATGGGCTTCACTCAACGTTAACGGCCTGCGACAGGTTATTAAACAACTTTTAAGGGACCTTTTGATCAGTAATGACATAGACATTTGTTTTTTACAGTAGGTGAATCTTTGTAATATGGATTTTTTGTATGGCTTCGATTACGAGACCAATCTTGGCCCCGAAGGTTCCGGTACGGCGATTGTTTACAGACAAGGCTTACGGTTACACAGTTTTGGATACCACCCTTCCGGTAGGGTTCTTTCGGCAGTGTATGATGACGTGACTTTCGTGAACGTCTACGCACCTGCTGGCAGTAATAAACGCAAACAAAGAGAGGAGTTTTTTCGGCAAGACCTCCTGACCCATATCTCAGCAGATGCTACCTTTTTGCTTGTCGGTGATTTTAATTGTACGTTGGCGGCCAAAGATCAACGCGGAGCCTTTAATGGGTGTGTTACTTTGCAAAAGCTGGTGGAGCAAATGCGCTTAAAGGATACCTGGGAGTATACGCATGGTTCGGCAGTACAATTTACTTTCGTGAGAGGCCCATCGGCATCGAGGCTGGACCGCATGTATGTGCCGGCTGAACTCTTATCACGTCTTCATCGTACAGAGATAGTGCATGTCGCTTTCAGTGATCATAATGCACTCCTACATGCCTTTGAAGGTATCTACAGTAGAGGAAGAAGCTATTGGAAACTCAACTGCTCGTTGCTTATGGATGATGACGTGCTAAGGGATTTCCACGATGTTTGGTCGCGGTTGCGGGTATCCTTTCTGCTAGCACAGAATAAAGCCTTCTGGTGGGTGTGTAAAGCCAAACCTGCGCTTCGGTATTTCTTTCGGGCTGCAGCCTGCCGTCGAGCTCTAGCTAGGAGGGACACCATGGACTATTACCTTCACGTCCTTCAGGAACTACACATAGCCAACAGCAAGGTGAAGATGTTCAGTCTCTGATGAGAGGCATCAAAGAACACATTAAGGCTCGAAAATCTAACGAGTTACAGGGGAGTTTGTCCAGAGTACACTCGGCGGAAGTGGTGTTTGGGGAAAAGGCGAGTTTTTACCATCTGGCGAAGGAACGTAAACATGGACGCCGGAAACTCGTCACTCATTTGGAGGTTGATGGACAGAAAATTTCCACTACAGCCGGAATTCTTCGTGAAGTGCACTCCTTTTATGTCCAACGCTTCTCCGTCCCAGCGGAATGCTCCAGCTCTGTGGACGAGTATATGTCTGGGTTTGCTCCGGTTGTCCCGGAGGAGCTGCGGCAGGATACGACACCTGTTTCAGCAGCAGAGTTCATGGAAGTGATCCAGTCGTCAAAGTTGCATGCGTCTCCAGGACCTGATGGTCTGCCGTATGAATTTTACAAGCACTGTTGGCGCTATATTCGGGAAGAATTACTTCAAGTTTTCCAGGTAATGTGGACTTCAGAGCAATTGCCGCCTACCTTTGTAGATGGGATAGTGGTCCAGCTTCCGAAGTGTGCGCAGCCGAAGACTCTACAGGATTATCGGCCGATCACGTTATTGAACTGTGACTACAAGTTGTTTGTTAAAATCATTAGTGTTCGTATGCAGAAGATTCTACCCTATATACTTAGCGAGATGCAGGCTGCCGTACATAAGGGGACGGCCATTCAGCATACGCTGGCGGCATTGAGAGGTGGTATATTGCACTGTGCACAGGAACACCAGTCCGCTGCAGTCATTAAGTAGACCTTGAGAAGGCCTTTGGCAACGTCGTTCACGGGGCACTATGGAAACGTTTGGTTGCCTTGAAAGTGCCCGATAAGCTCCGTAATCTTATCCGAGCCCTATATCATGTTGCTTCGTCTAAAATTCTCTACAGTGGGTATCTCACAGCTGCTATACCGGTTAAACGTTCCGTCCGACAAGGTTGTCCCATGTCTATGATACTATTTGCCTAGTATGTTGATCCTTTCTTCGACGTCTTCAATCTACTCTTACCGGTATCGATGTGTATGGTCAGAGACTGGTGGTACGAGCCTACGCTGACGATATTACTGTAATGGTTACCATACCCCGCGATATTATGCGCCTAAAATATTGTTAACAGCAATATGAGGAGAGTACCGGAATGACTTTTAATATGAGGAAGTCCGAGATATTGCCCATTGGGTTACAACCTCCAGATACATCAGTTTTAGGCATACCTGTTGTGCAGCGTACGAAGGTTCTGGGGATCTACTTTAGTACTGACGAAGAGGATATGCGGGAACACAACTAGACGTCTCGTATTAATATCTTACGTGGTGTGGTGTATCAGCAGAAAACCAGGATGCTGAATTTGGTACAACGTATATGGTTTTGTAATAGCTTTGGGCTCAGCAGAATTTGGTTCCTTGCATCTGTATTTCAGCCCACAAAACGCCATTGCCAGAGAATAGAACAGATATTAGGTTATTTTATCTGGACAGGAAGGCTTTATCGCATTGCGGCTTACTCAATTACGTCTCCCTAAAGGTCAAGGTGGCTGGGGATTATTAGAGGTGGCTCATCAGTCTCAGGCCTTGATGATTCGAATGATCTTGCTTGCCATGAAAAACCAGGGTGACCCCGTGGATATTGTGCTACAACGACAATACTCATCTTTTTTTAGTCGGGGCAAACGTGACAAGGTTCCCCAAATGTTACGTGAAGTTTATCAGGTCTTGGAGAAGTTACCACCGGAGAAAGTGGGGAATGGTGACTTTAGTACGGTGAAGAGGATTTACACCTTTCTTGTTCGAGCTGCTCCTGTTGTCCGTCATGTCCAGCTGAAATACCCACAACTGCCCTGGAGGCGCATTTGGAGATGTTTTAGCCTTCCGCAGATTAACTCCGATTGGATGGCAGTAACGTATGCGGTGGTAAACGAAATCCTTCCAACGGCAGACAAACTCTATCGCCACCGGATGGCTATTTCCCACAACTGCCCACTTTGTAATGCGCAGATTCCCTTCCTCATCGACTGATGGAATGTTCTGGTAAAACTGTGTTCTGGACTTGGGTTTTAGGATATTGTCGTACTTGAATACCTACCGGATGGATTCCTCAACCCTCTGATATTTTGCATTTGAACCTTCCTAAAGTGAGTCCCACATTGTATAATTCCCTACTCTGGCTGATTATGGGCACCTTTACTTGGCTACAAACGTTGGACGATCCAGCTGATTGTGTACTGCCTCATCTACGACAATTTTTACGTGCTGAGAGATGGCAGATGATTCGGCAACACAGAACAGGGCCATTCCAGCCTTGGATATTCAGGTTTAAGCTCCACTAGCAAAGTAATACCCTTTTCCCTTTTTGTTAGGATCCTGTCCTTTCTTGCTTGAAAAAAAAGTGCCATGTAATGAGCATTCCCGATACAATCGCCCCACCTTTTACCGAGGTCTCACAATCACTTCACTAATGTAAAAAAAAAATCGACTTGTGTGCGACCTGAGGATTTCACAGTGTATGAAAAAAAATAAAAAAAAAGACTAAGAATTCCGTGTTTCTTTTTTCTTCTGTTCAATGCTCTGTTAATAATGAACTATATGGCTACTTTACTCAAGTTCAATGACAAATAAATGCATTAACCAATTAAAGCAGTCATGGCTTCGATATTATATACTTAACTTTCAATGAGCATTCAGGTTCATTACTCTATTAATGAGAGTACGTAATAGCATATTGCGATATGAGCATGGGAAGTGCAAAATAAAAATTTAAAAAAAGAAGATTAACTTAAATCTAACTATTGGCAGCTATCAGCATTAAACGCCAGCATACTAACAATCTGAAAGTAAAAAAAAAGTAACAAAAAAAATCCAAAAATGTCCGTGCGTGTTTCTGTGTGTATGTGTGTGTGTGTGTGTGTCTGTCTGTGTGTGTGTGTCTGTCTGTGTGTCTGTGAACAGCATAACTCAAAAACGAACAGTCGGATAAACACCAAACTTGGTATTTACGTTCAGTATCTTCCAGATATGCGACACCATGGTTTTGAAGAAAATCCCCCCACGCCAGATTACCCTTTACATGGAACATTTTCCGAAAATTTTAATTTTCTCAAAAATGGCTGTAACGATTTTGATTAAAATATCATATATTTAAGATATTTTCGTGACAAATAAAATGTATATCTTGAATTTTCTGAGAAGGTTTCCAAAAGTATTCTTCATTGTGAAGGACTTTTGCATAACTGGTAACCCATAAGAGATAGACAAAATTTTACTAAACAAAAAATGTAGATCGCGTTAAAATACACAATTTGTCATATACACTTTTATTGTTGAGTCAACCATTTTCAAGATATTCCTTGTTATTCCCTTAAATTTTCCAATACTTATACTTTTTCTCAAATGGGAATTCGTCATTCATTTTTTTTGTCCTGGTAATGCAAAAAGAATGGAATACTGCACATATCAACCAGCTCTTAAAATATTTGACTATCGCTTAAAGCCTACCAATTCCCCTTGCACCTACAAGAAAATTAGCAATAAGATTAACATCTCGATATCTCGATTAACATGAAGTAGATGGAGAATAAGCGTTTCTAAAAATAGTTTGTACAAGACTAGAGAAAGTCATGTGAGTGTAACACATAAGATTTTTTTAATATGAATTTTATATTACAGCTCTTGCCATTACGAACTAGACTATTACCTGATGAGAGGGTGAAATCTGCTATACCCCATTAATCTGATCCCTGAATACAGGAGACATTATCTGAAGCCACCTGCCAGAATCACTTGGCAAGTTATAAACAGCAACCAGAGAGCCCCTCTGTAATTATTACAAAGAGCGAGGTTGTCTTTGATTAAACCTTAGCAATTTGAGATGCACACCTTCTCCGTGCCAGCTATAATGAAGATAACGTTCAACATGCAGGTGAAGCAGGGCAGAGATCCCTAAGGAGAGGCACCGTCAGGTAAACTTCACATACTCAAATAATATGCTTCTATAGGGAATACAACTAATGATACATGTTATTAGTTCCAGTACAATACTTCATTTAAAAGCTTAAGTAATGGAAAAAACAGAAAGCTTAACATTTTGGCGGATGGTATTTGGGGTTATCAGAATTACCCGGGCATTGCAGGTAATTGTTGCAACACGAAGAATAACGTGTTGGTGTTAAGAAAGAAAGTCCTAAACCGGGAGGCGTAGCTGAATTCCACAACAATTTCAAGTGCTGCATTAGCATAAGTTTCTCTACTCACCGTGCGACAAAATAAGCCTATTACTCTACCTTCTTCTTTTTAAAGCAGATAAGCTTTCATTACACATTTACATATTTTGATATAAGATGCAATACGTGAAGCGATAGTCAGATTTTGCGGAGCATGTCGCTATGTGATGCCTTTGTAATTCCATGCTCATTGTTTGACCACGAGAAAAAAGGAATATCAATTTATCAGTTGAGAAACCAAGCGAGATGACTTTGCGGTAAAGTCTGAGGCTCGCATTCGTGAGATCCCGGGCTCAATTCCCGGTGGCCGCCAAATCTATGGACTTTTCGTGGTTTTCCCTGGTTGACTAGACGAACGCTGGAGTAGTGTATTCTACTATGGAGTTCCTCTCTCCCTATTCCCTCTCATTTTATTTCCCTTCGTGTTTAAGGTTGAATCCGGGGCTGTGATTCGATCGGTATCGTGCAGACAGCACCGAGGCTTGCGATTTTGAACTTTTTCTCGGGCCTGCTAGAAATTAAATTGAGTTTTATTTATGAACGCTCTTTAACTGCTGTGGTCCTTAGCGTCCCATTCGATATTGGGCGTGAAAGACCGGTAATTTTACTCAGAGGGCTCTTTATCAGGCTTGAGGTTCTTTTTACGTGCTGTAAATCTGCGACACCAGACCACCGGCTTTACTTTACTTCGAAATAAACCATGCTAAGGAATTTTACGCCTGAAAAAATCCATCGCCCTCCGCCGGGTTTGAACCCGCGACCTGAGCAACCACTACACCACGGAGGACGACCGGCCCTGCTAGAGATAAACCTGCCGAGCCTCAACTACTAGGTCATATTCCTCCGGTCCCACTAGAGGGACGTCTCCGATTGATCCCCCTTGGCCGAGTGGTAAGCCTGGAAGTGTTAAGGAACCGCGTTTCTTTGTCGACTTGCGTCGGCGTCGCTCTGCAACCCACATGACTCCTGCAGTTCCCTCACCTCATCCGTTCCTCCCAGGGGGGTCGAGGTGCAAAGTACCCTCTGTTAACTAGTCCTATCGTATCCTAGCAGACAAGAAAGGTATAAGCATTTGAAAATCCACATCAGTAACAAGAAATCTGAGAAATTGTTAACTCTGAAGAAGAAAATAACTTTATTCGACATAAACTGTGTGCTTTGTCCATCTTTTATGGTTTACTACTTAAACAAATCATTTAGAGGACTTCAGAGATTATTATCAAAAAATTCAAGATAAAAAGTTTTGAACAGGTATTATAATAAAAATCGTTACATCATTTTTTGAAAAATAAAAAATTAACAAAGCATTCCAAAGGAGTCTGGGGTGGGAGTATTTTGTGGAAAATCGTCCTGCCCCATCCTTCAAATAATGTCAAAGTTAAATAGCCAGTTTTCAGACTGTCTAAATCCAAAAAGAGCATTTTTGTATATGGCCGGTACAGTATAACTCGAAAACAAAAAGTTCGTTAAGTATTAAACTTGGCATTTAAGTTCAGTATCTTTCAAGGATGCAACGTACAGGATTTCAAGAAATTCCCCAAACTCAAACTATCCTTTATATGAATAAATTTCGAAAAGTTTTGTTTTTTCAAAAAGGGCTCTTAAGGATTTTGATTGAAATACTAATCGTTTAAGATATTTGAATTACCAATAAAAGGTATATCTGGAATTTTCTGGAAATACCTGTGTAGGCCTCTTCATTTTGAATGACTTGGTAAACCGTAAGAGACAAAGAGGTACTGCACAAAAATTGTAGGTAGATCTGAGAATTTATCTGAACCTTTTTTTTTTTCTTTTTTAATGGCAGTAACCATTTCCGAGGTATTCTTTGTAATTGGGTTCATTTTCAAATACTTATGCTCCTTGCTAAGGGAAAGTTCCTATTCTTTTTTTCTCGCGATCATGCAAACAGCATGGAACTCCAAAGCCATCACAAGGCGATACACTCTTTAAAAATCTGACTATCGCTTGAACGTCTATCTCCATGAACGAAAACTAATTAGAACAATATGCTTCTAGAAGCATGGTTTGTAGAAGAGTGATTAGGGAAGGTCAGGCGAATGCAATGCATTAGATTTATTTTAAATTTTTATTTTCTCTACCGCTTACATAGTACACATATTCAACAATATTATACCGAGATTTCACCGGAAATACATGTTTGAGGCTCCGTGAATCCAGAAAATGTATTTTTACTTTCTCTACTACGTATAGTAAGTAGGGGAAGTATTGTATTCCAACCAAAAATTCGATACCGAGATTTCACCGGAAATACATGTTTTGAGACCCCCTGAATCCAAAAAAAGCATTTTTGGAAACATATCCTTGTGTGTGTCTGTGTGTCTGTCTGTGTGTGTGTGTCTGTCTGTGTGTGTCTGTGAACAGCATAACTCAGAAACGAACAGTCGGATAAACACCAAACTTGGTATTTGGTTTCAGTATCTTCCAAGGATGCGACACAAATGTTTTCAAGAAAATCCCCCCACCCCAGAGTACCCTTTACATGGAAGATTTTTCGAAAATTTTAATTTTCTCAAAAATGGCTCTAACGATTTTGATTAAAATATCATATGTTTAAGATATTTTTATGACAAATAAAATGTATATCTTGAATTTTCTGGGAATGTCTCCAAAAGTATTCTTTATTGTGAACGACATTTGCATAACTGGTAAACCATAAGAGATAGACAAAAGGTTATTACACAAAAAATGTAGCTCGCGTTAAAATACACAATTTATGTCATACATTTTTTTTGTTGAGTGAACCATTTTCGAGATATTACTTGTTATTCCCTTAAATTTTTCAATACTTATTTTCTCAAATGGGAATTCGTTATTCATTTTTTGTCTTGGATATGCAAAGAGTATTAATCTGTGGCAAAGGGAATGGTGCTGCACCTAGCAACCAGCTATTAAGAGATATGTATATGCTTAAAGGCTACTGTATTTCTATATTGCCCTTGTAAATATATATTCCCCTTACATCTACAAGAAAATTAGCAATAAGATAGAGTTTGAAATGTGTATATCGATTAACATGAACTAGATGGAGAATAAGCGTTTGTAAAAATACTTTGTACAAGAGTAGAGAAAGTCATGTGAGTGTAACACATCGGATTTTTAGAAAAAGGTTCGCGCGCGTGAGTGTTTCTATGAACAGCATAACTCAAAAACAAAACGTCGGATCAACACTAAACTTGGTATGTAGGTTTAATACCTTCTAAACATGTGACATGAAGAAGAAGAAAACACCCTTTACATGGTACATTTTTTGAAAGTTTTGATTTTCTAAAAATGGTCGTAACGATTTTAATTAAAATGCCATATATAAAAGATAGTTATATAATAAATAAAATGTATAGCTTGAATTTTCTAACAATAGCCTATAAATCCTCTTCATTTGGAGGGATTTTTGCATAATCTTGTATAACTGCTAAACATCAAGCGATAGACGAAAACATACCACACAAAAATTGTAGATGTCTTTAAAACACACACTTTTTGTCAAATAATGTTTTTGTGGCATAATCCGTTTCTGAGATATACATTATTAATGGTTCGAACTGTTTGTTACTTGGTCATTATCTTAATGTCCTCAATATTCAGTTGTTTCTCGCGATGTCATGGAAACAGTATGGATTTTTAAGGCAGCATATAGCGTCCAGTTGTTAAACATTTGACTGTCGCTGTTCTCTTTGTATCTATAAAGTAATGTGTAGTGTAGCTATTTCTGTAAAGGTTTATTTGGCTTAAAATGAAATAGATACAAAAAATCTAATGTGTTACACTCACATGAATTTCTCTATACTTGTACAAACCTTGTTCTCCATCTACATCATGTTAATCAAGATAAACATTTCCAAGGGGAATATGGTAGGCTTTAAGTGATAGTCAAATCTTTTAAGACCTGGTTGCTATGTGGAGCATTCCACTTTCTTTGTACACTATGTGATCAAAAGTATTCCGACACACCAACAAACATACGTTTTTTATCTTAGGTGCCTTGTGCTGCCACCTACTACCTGGTACCCATTATCCGCGACCTCAGTAGTCATTAGACATCGCGAAACAGCAGAATGGGACACTCCGTGGAACTCACGGACTTCGAACGTGGCCAGGTGATTGGGTGTCACTTGTGTCAGAAGTCTGTACGCGAGATTTCCACACTCCTAAACATCCCTAGGTCCACTGTTTCTAATGTGATAGTGAAGTGGAAACGTGAAGGGACATGTACAGCACAAAAGCGTACAGCCTGACCTCGTCTGTTGACTGACAGAGACCGCCGACATTTGAAGAGGGTCGTAAAGAGTAATAGGCAGACATCTATCCAGACCATCCCACAGGAATTCCAAACTGCATCAGGATCCACTCCAAGTACTATGACAGTTAGGCGTGAGGTGAGAAACCTTGGATTCCATGGTCGAGCGGCTGCTCATAAGCCACACATCACGCCTGAAAATGCCAAACGACGCCTCGCTTGGTGTAAGGAGCATCAACATTTCACGCTTGAACAGTGGCAAAACGTTGTGTGAAGTGATGAATTACGGTACAGAATGTGGCGATCCGATGGCAGGGTGTGGGTATGGCGAATGCCCGGTGAATGTCATCTGCCAGCGTGTGTAGTGCCAACAGTGTAATTCGGAGGTGGTGGTGTTATAGTGTGGTCGTGTTTTTCCTGAAGGGGGCTTGCACCCCTGATTGTTTTGCATGGCACATCGCAGTGCAGACCTACATCGATATTTTAAGCACCTTCTTGCTTCCTGCTGTTGAAGAGCAATTTGGGGATGGCGATTGCATCTTTCAACACGATCGAGCACGTGTTCATACTGCCCGGGCTGTTGCGGAGTGATTACACGACAGTAACATCCCTGTAATGGACTGGCCTGCACAGAGTCCTGACTTGAATCCTACAGAACACTTTGGGATGTTTTGGAACGCCGACTTCGTGCCAGGCCTCACCGACCTACATCGATACCTCTCCTCAGTTCCGCACTCTTGTAAAATGGGCTGTCATTGCCCAAGAAATCTTCCAGCACCAGATTGAAAGTATGCCTGCGAGAGTGAACGCTGCCATCAAGGCTAAGGGTGTCCTGATACTTTTGATCGCATAATGTATGTCCAGGACATAAAAAAAACGAATAACGAGTTCCCTTTGAGAAACAGTATAAATATTAGCAAATTCAAACAAATAAGGAATATTTCGGAAATGGTTTGCTGGAAAAAAGAAGATCTATGTGACATAAATTGTGTGTTTTAATGAGATATACATCTTTTGTGTAATTAGTTTTGTCTATCTTTTACGGTTTACCAGGTATGCAAAAGTCATTGTATATGAAGAGGGCTTTTGAGGATATTCCCAGAAAATTCAAAGTACACTTTTCATAAGCCATAAAATATTTAAACGTATGATGTTTTAATTAAAATCGTTGTGGCTATTTTTGAAAAAATAAAAATTTTCCAAAAATGTTACATGTAAAGGATAGTCTGGAGTGGGGTTATTTTCTTGAAAATCACCATGCTGTATCCTTAGAAGATATTAAACTCAAATGCCAACTTTGGTATTTATCCGAATTTTCATTCTTGAGTTAGGCTGTTCATAGGCAGACAGACATACACATGGATATGTTTCTAAAAATGCTTTATTTTGAATCAGGGCTCCTCAGAAGTGTATTTGCGGTGAAATTTCGGTATCGAATTTTTGGGTGGAATACAATACTTTCCCTAGTTACTATATGTATGGAGGAAGTAAAAAGGTTTAGTAAGATTAGTTTGTATACCCACTAATAAACGATATGGGATAGAGAAACTCATATGCGTGTGTCACATCATATTTTTTTCATTTAGTTTTCCTTTAAACAGAACAGAAAGTTAATGGTAGAAAACTGGTATACAACTAATTCATTGTTTTTCTGAATTTGTTTCATGCAAGAAGAGAGATGTTTGGGATATTTCACAGAAGCCTCTATCGCAAAGGTTTCCACGCTCAGCTAACAAACAAATGGGAGCAAATTACCACTAGTTCGCTTTCAGCCCTCTCTATTCATATATCCACCACGAAAAGAGATTGCTTCGTTGCTCCTCAAGTGAACTTTTCAAAATTTTTATTGCTCTGGAAGAGTTGGTCGCTGGCAAGAGACAAGACAAGGAGAGAAAACGGCGAATTGCTTCCTAAAGCAGAAGTACCAACTTACCCCAGCTCAACGATGATGCTTGCTTCAACCGTGTTGAATCCACTTAACCTACATGACCAACTTTTTATCGCAATAACGTCTCTCCGAAGTCTTCCATTTTCTGCATAGCATCGGGCATTGAAGGAACATGGCATAAACAGGTTTAAATAAACATCTAATGTTCTTACAGATGTTCCAATTCTTACTTTCTCTACTAGTCTACTACGTACTTGTAGTAAATAGTGGAGGCAGTGTATTCCACTGAACAATTCGACACCAAGGTTTCACCGGAAATTCACGTTTTGAGGATCCCTTAATCTAAAACCAGCACTTTTAGAAAAAGGATCCGAGTGTGTGTGTGTGTGTGTGTGTGTGTGTGTGTGTGTGTGTGTGTGTCTGTAAACAGCATAACTCACCAATAAATACCAAACTTAGTGTTTAACTTCAGTTCCTTTCAAAGATGTGACACGAAGTTCTTCAAGAAAATTCCCCTACTTCAAACTATCCTTCTCATGGAACACTTTTTTGGAAGTTGTTAATTTTCTGAAAAATAGCTCTAACGATTTTGATTAAAACACTAAAAATGAGCAATATTTACATCACAAATGAAATGTATACTTTGAATTTTCTGGTAATAGCCTATGGTAGATAGATAGATATTTTATTTCACTTCTTTAGTTAAATAAATTAATTCTCATATAAGTTCTAGAATACATAATTTTATCTCCACACATTGCCCTTTACAATCATTTTCTCTTTCACTAAGTTGCTGCATTACTAAGGGCCTGGAAACATCCAACACCATGGTTGTCGAGTTACTGGGTCGTATTTAATTTTATGAATCAACAATCTACATTTTCTTTCTATTCCCTATTTCTAATTTTTTCAACCATTTATTTCTCAGTACACCTAAATATTTTTCTAATTCAAATAAAGTTTCCTTGGATTTAACTCTTAACATCCTTTTACCTATAATTTCATTTGCTAACCTAGACCAAATGTTTCTTTGTAATTTTTCCTCATATTCATTGTTGCTTCACATTTTGACATTAAATGCCAGTAATTATTAAATTTTCTATTACATAATGGGCTTTTGTCTTCATTTTCTCCTTCTCCTATGCCTTTTAACCTCACCACCCCTGACCTATCCCATGCAAAGCCCTCTCTTGCTATTTTATTACAAACATCAACATAGATTTCTCTTTCCCATGTCCTTTTAATCTCTGCATATACATGTAATGAACTTTTTTAATTAAAACCACCAATTATTTCCTGTCTTTCCATATCTTCAATCCTCAATCTAACTCTTTTCCAACATCCCTTCTCACGTGATTGTCTATATTTCCAAATATCCCCACACACTATTTCATTGAGAATTGCTTCTAGGCGCTTGTACCAAGTATCCTCTTTATTTAGCTTTCGCTCAACCTCCAAATATTGTGTTAAAATGTTATTATTCTCTGATTCCTCAATTCGCAACAAATATTTCACTATTCTTTCATTAATTTTAGCCTTACACAAAATCTCCCTAACTCCATTAGGTGAGGCTCTTGGTAGACCCAGAATTATTTTACAAAAGCTCCTATGCACTTTATTTACCAGTTCCCACCCCTCCTCAATACCCCAAATCTCTGCACCATACAGCATTTTTGCCTCCAAATACTCTTTCTAACACTTTTACGTCCATCCCAGGTATTTTATCTAAACATGCTTTAATAACTTTCATTGCCACTTTTCCTTTTACTAAACCCTCCTTCTTTTGTTCTCCCCACGTTGCTACTTAGTCTTACTCCCAAATAATCAAAATTTCTGACAACCTCAATTTCCTTACCTTTCCAACTCCATTCTTCATCCTTTTTCAACTTATTACCCTTTTTAAATAGCATTGTTTTTGTTTTGCTTGTATTAACCCTAAAGCTCCACTTGTTAGAAAAACTCTCTATTGCTCCAATTACTTTGTTCAATCCCACAGTAGTTATTGATCTTGCAACCAAAGCGATAGACGAAAACGTACTGTGCAAATAATAGATTTATGTAAATTCATCTCAAATAACTTTTTAGCATCAGCCAGTTCCGAAATATCTTTATTAATGGTTCGAATAGAGCCTTTGTTTTTATTTATTTATGGACGCTCTTTAACTACTATGGTCCTTAGGGTCCCATTCCATGTTGGGCGTGAAGGACCGGCAATTTTTTCAGAATCCTATTTATCAGGCTTGAGGTTCTTTTACGTGTCGTAAATCTACGACACAGGACCACCGGCTTTACTTCCCTTCCGGAGGAGGCCAGGCTAAAAATTCCATCGCTCTCCGCCGGATTTGAACCCGCGGCTTGGGGAACTCGAGCGTATAGAATTTTAAGGCCAGCATATAGCGTCCAGTGACAAAACATATATAAAATTAAATATTATTCCAAAATATAAGACCACATAAAAAACTAAAAACGTAATTTTTGGCAAATTTTGCCATTTACTCTCCCTTTAATTGAAACAATGTTTTATGTTACAAAAATTAACTTTTGTTTTACATCGACACAATGATCCCATAACGGTTTTAGTTATTGTTATTAGTTCTGTAGGAAGCAGACATCATCTCAAAAAGCATCTCTCGTATTTCACCAGTCATTTTGGTCGTCTCTGCGTATTGAAAACATGCTTCCGGGAGTAAATGAACCGTGAAGAGAGAGAATGGGCCATTTGAAACCGAGTGACGTGGCCGTGTGTTATATTTTCCTCTCTTGACGACTGGAATTTGTAATTTAAATTTAGTTGAAGCTAAACTTTTTACATTTGATATGTACGTGAAGGGAATCAGGTGATTACATTTCAAAGAGGTGTATAATAAAGCTGACGTGTGGAATTCACATGACCGTCTCTGCTCAGTCTTCTACAGAATATTTTTACAAAAGCTTATTTTATCTACTTCTTGTTAATCAGATAAGCTTTCAATGTAGATTTACATGTTTCGTTGTATGATACAGTAGGTATGTGCTAGTATATTTACTGACATAGGGCTCTCACTTTTAAGCACACTAAAGGGGACAAGGTAGTCTGAACACGTGGAAATTACACCTTAAATGTGTTAAGTTATCACTGCTCTTAAAGTTCTCAATGGTGTTTCCTTAAATTTTTATGAATTATTCTATAAACCATGGCAATTATTTCAAGTGGTTATTTGTAGCGATAGCTAATGCAGTTGAGTCCGTAAAAATTATTCTATTTAGCAGAAAAATAATAAAGGTTACTCTTAAAACAAGTGAATTCATGTACCTTTTTCTCTCATACTACTTGCAATACAGAATCACAATTTTACATGCTAAATCTTAGTATAATCAGCTATCTTCTGAACCTCAATTATTTATTTATGTATATCAGTTCACTAGGAACTGAAAAAAATTAATTGCAAAGTAAAAATTTGCAACATTTGCAGTGGTGTTGCTTTCTTAATATCACTGATATAAATTACAAAATTATGATTGTGGTTCAGAAAGTATAACTACGTGTTGTATACTTGTACTGAAAATTTAACTTCTCTAGCTCTCATACTTTCTGAGAAAAATGTACATAAGTATCTAAAAATGTTGTTTTGAGAAAACTGAATTTAAAGCTTGAACATTAAAATTCTGGCACATTCCAGGGCCATAACCATCTGCAGCTTCATTCCTGGATTGCTTCAACTTTTCTGATTGCCTTCTCTTGGTCCTGGCCTCTTTTGTTAATTGCTGGACTGCTCGCTGGGCATGATATAGTCGTTCGTTGTTGAAAGATAAAAATGTTCTAAAAAGGGACGTTGCATGACAGCTTTAAAGGAATGCAGACTAGCATTAAATGGTGTTTAAATATCTTAAAAACCTCTCAACCCCCAAAAAGTGTATATTTTCTGAAAGTGGAAATAATAGAGATTTTATTATTACCTAAAACAAAAATGTGATTTTTGACCATTTCAGAGAACCTTGTCCCCTTAAAAACCATCGGCCTGGGATAGGTTTGAACCCGCGACCTTGGGATCAGAAGGCTAGCGTCCAACCAGTCGAGCCACCCAGACTGACATTTAAAGAGGGTGCTGCCATGTGATGGCGGTTTAGGGCGGCATAGAGTGACCTGCTCCGTGATTTTAAGTTACCCATAGAGAGAGCATAATGTCTTGACATGATATTCCGCTTCGCACACAGTAAGAAGTGTATCAGACAGTGATATAAGTATATTATTTGTATGCATCTGTTACCTCTTGCGATATCGAAAAGAGATTCTCAGCTTTTTTTAAGTGAGACTCGGAGAACGTTCACTTTCAGCAATTTCCGCATTCTTTTGTGACAGCCTGTACGAGCACTGCAGGCACGCGCCCGTTGTTTACATCTGGACTCGCCCTCTCTTCTTCAACATAAACATACCACAGTACACGGTAAGTTAACCTCATGAAAACGGTCACTCCGATTCACCCCTTAGAATGACTGAAGGGGGGGAATAACAACTTTCCAGTTGAGAAAAGTATAAGTATGTTAAAATTAAATTGAGTTTTACTTATGGACGCTCTTTAACTGCTGTGGTTCTTAGCGTCCCATTTCATATTTGGCGTGAAAGACCGGTAATTCTGCTCAGAGGCCTCTTTATTAGGCTTGAGGTTGTTTTACGTGCCGTAAATCTACGACACGGGACAATCGGCTTTACTTCCTTTCCAAAGGAAGTCATGCTAAGGATTTTTACACCCGAAAAAACACATCGCTCTCCGCCGGGTTTGAACCCGTGACCTCGGGAACTAGGGGTTAGCATGGTAACCATTGCACCACGGAGGACGACGTATAGGTATGTGGAAATTCAATCCAACACTAAAAGAAAACAAAACTCAGAAATGGGAAAAATTGACATAAATTGTGTGGTTTAACGAGATCTGCGTTTATTGTGGAATACGTTATTGTCTATTTATCATGGTTTACCGGTTACACAAAAGTCATTCAAGATATAGATTTTATTTGTGAAGGAAATATCTTAAACAATTGATGTTTTAAACAAAATCGTTAACAATTTTTTTAAAAAAAATAACGCAAATGTTTTTCGTCTAAAGGGTATTTTGTGGTGAGAAGACTTTCACGAATAGCTTCTTGCCGCATCCTTCGAAGATTCTGAACTTAAATATCAAGTTGGGTATTTAACGAAAATTTCGTTGTTTTTTTTTTTTTTGGTTATACTGTTCAGACACACATGGACGTTAATAATGTTTTTGGAGGGCTCAAGGGACCCAAATTATGTATTTACGGTGAAATATAGATATAGATGGAATACAACGCTGTAGCGTGTATGTGTGTGCATTGTCACGTCGGACACTTTATTGCTTTGTAGCGACGACATTGTTGGGTGTAATTATTTCGGCTGGAGTTTTGAATTTCGTCCGACGTGATATCTCTCCCCACCTCCCGGCCAGAGGTAGAGAAAGGAAGGGGGCATCAAGCGTTACTAGTTTCTTTGTCTGGATAGCGCGGCGTCAGTCAGTCGCCAGTCAGTCGTAGCGAGTCTCTTCAGGGCGAGTGTTGAGTATGAAAGCGTGCGTGTATCGTGTGAGTGTGGAACATCTGCCTCTAATGTTTTCCCTTTAATATTTTTTGAATCACAGGTAATGTTGTAATGTGAAAACCCGTGTATTTTTGTGATAATTATCCCACGCCTACTCTGAAATGTGTAGTTAAGATCCTGGTCCTCTCGTTACCTCTGAAGCTATGCTTATGCTGGGCATGTAGAATTTAATATCTAGCTGCAAACCTTTTGGCCTTACCCCAGTATATAACAATAGTTCATATAATTACTATAAGTACACTGAGGTGCTAAAAGGTGGCAAATTCCTATATTCTCTACTTTCAGGTAATCGATCTTAGTCTCCACCCAGTGGTATCAGTTCTGTATTTGACTGTACTGAAAAACAATTCAGTAACATACGAAGCAGTGGAAGATGTTATAAAGATGCGAAATGAAGGGATGGCTCGTATTCCGCCGCTATGAAAGAGTTTACTACGATTAGTACACAAGGAAAGGCTAAACCAAAACAACATAATTCGGTCTTCTAGAGGAGGGGATGAAGAATCAGTTGCATGTGTTGTTAAACTGGACGACATTGTAGTGAGGTTTCATCAGCGATATGAAGACGAAGGTTAAAACTGTTGCCGCTATCCAACGGCAATAAGAAAACCGATTTTAAGGTAGTGTAGGTTCAAATTACAAGGCTTAAGTTGTAAAGTTACCCTTCAGCTAGTATTATGATAAAAATGTCTCATGTTTTACATTCACATGACTTTTCTACGCTGTGTCATTTTAAAGGGTATAAAAATGTTCTTACAAAGACTTGTTTTTTTGTCTACTACATTTTAAATCAAATAAACCTTTGCAGAAATGGCTACATTACACATTACGTTATAAATACAAAGAGAACAGCAATAGTCAAATGTTTAATAACTGGATGCTATATTTTGGGCTTAAAATTTCGCCAGGACCTTAAAGGAAACATAAAGTATTGAATAATTCGAACCACTAATAACGGATATCTCGGAAAGCGCTTGTGCCATAAAAATTATTTCAAATAAATTATGCTTTAAAATTTTTACTTTGTCTACTACGTATAGTAAGTAGGGGGAATATTGGGGAAGTATTGCATTCCACCCAAAAATTCGATACCGAGATTTCACCGGAATACTGTTTTGAAGCACCCTGAATCGAACAGCATAGTTAAGAAACGAAAAGTCATATAAATACCAAACTTGGTATTTGAGTGTAGTATCTTCCAAGGATGCGACACAAAGATTTTCAAGATAATACCCTCACCTCAACTACCCTTTACATGAAACAGTTTTTAAAAATTTTTGATTTTCTAAAGAATAGCTAAAGATTTTGATTAAAGTACCGTACATAAAAGATACTTACATAACAAATAAAAGGCATATCTTGAATTTTTGGGGGAACAGTCTACGAAGTCCTCTTCATTCGGAAGGAATTTTATATAACCTTGTGTAAATTAAGCGATAGACGAAAACGCATCACAAAAAATATAGATCTCTTGAAACACAATTTATTTAAAATAGGTTTCTTTTGGCATAAGCCATTTCTGAGCTATCCGTTATTAAAGGCTTGATTTGTTCAATACTTGTCATTTTTTTAAAGTTCCGTCGATTTTCAGTTGTTTCTCGCGATGTCATGGAAACAGTATGGAATTTTAAGGCCAGCATATAGCGTCCAGTTCTTAAACATTTGACTATCGCTGTTCTCTTCGTATCTATAACGAAATATGTAGAGTAGTGGTTTTTGCTGGTATTTTAATCAGTCGTTGCAGCCATTTTTAAGAAAATCAAAAATTTTCAAAATTTTCATGAAAATCTTCGTGTCGAAGCTTTGGAAGATACTGATTTTAAATACCAAGGTTGTTATTTACTCAATTTTTGTTTGAGTTATGGTGTTCATAGGGACAGACACACATACACACAAAACCTTTGTTGGATTCAGGGGCCTCAAAATATATGTTTCCGGTGAAATTTAGACATATAATTTTTGATTCAAATACAGTTCTTCAGCTTACTGTACGTGCGTAGTAGAGAAAGTAAAAACCAGAGGAGGTTACGCTGGCAGAGGGTGGGGCTAGATTTGTGATTATCAACCTAAAAGCTGCCTTCCGTTATGGGTCACACTTTATGCACGTAGTACAGAAATTAAAAACATTTTTAAAATATAAGCATTGTGCCCACATGAATGAAGTATACCTGCATTATGTAAATTAAAGAGGAAAAAACAATTTATGAGCCTGCACAGGAAACTAAGTGCCATTTTTGGCAGTCATCTCCATTTAGTCGATTAGGACTGGAGGTACACGTGGGTGTTAGGACAGGATTGGACCGCCACAGAACCACTTTCTGCTCAAAGAAAGCTAGGCAGAATGATACCAAGAGAAGCCCTTCTTGCGGAGGCAAGTAATTATTCACCTCACTCCGATCCTGCCTTAGGGAGCCCTACATAATGTATGATCGAAAGCAGCAGAAACCCTGGCTCAACACAATGGTTTAGATTTGGCCCAGATTTTGGATGTTAGTGTCGCTTCTTACATAAGTGTTTACCTTTCCTGCTGCCTCTTGCAGCCATAACTTCTTTCGTGTGGTTTTATTGATGAGTTCCCAAAATTTCAAAATTTATTTTCATCAAGAGGTAACATGAATTACTCTGAAAATCATATTATTCTTGACACGACTTCTGAACATAAAATAGTTTTAGGTTTTTTTTTTTAAAATTTTAAAAGAAAATGGAATATAAAGGGCAGGAAATCTTCTAAAACACATATAATATTCCACAAAAACTCCATAATTTCATAAATCTACCAATCTTATTCATCTATTTTCTTCTTGGTAATCCAAATAAATATTTGCAGAAATGATTTTAGTTTCCCTAGCACGTTCATAGTAGGTAGATAAGGTATTGCATTCTACCCAAATATTCGATAACAGGATTTCACCGGAAAAACATTTTTTAGACACCGTCAATCCAAAAAAGGCGTTTTTAAAAAACCTTCGTATCCGTGGGTGTTTTGTGCCTATAAACAGCATATCTCAAAAAGGAAAGTTTTGATAAACACCACACTTGCTATTTAGATTTAGTACCTTCCAAAGATGCGACACGTAGGTTTTCAACTTAATTCCCCAACCCAAACCACCCTTTGCTTGGAACATTTTTCGAAGTTTATGATTTTTTAAAAAATGTCTCTTGTGATTTTTATTAAAATGCCATATATTAAAGATATTTACATGACAAATAAAATGTATATCTTGCATTTTATGGAAACAGATATTTGTAAGGGGACTTCTGCCCAATAGAACAGAGTATTGAAATAATAGGAATAACTAATAATGTAAAATAATATTGAAAAATAGCTTTACTGTAAAATAACTTGTGTCTCAGAATGTAATAAATGTGAATGCAAGCATATAACGAACAGTGTAATTAGTAACTACCAGGGGAGCGAGTAACAGGGCTAAAGTCCACCGGCACATACACGCTAATGCACACAGGTTTTAGGCAAAGTCAAGAAAACAGGGAGGTCAGAGATTAGAGTGAGACATAGATAGTGGTTCAATTCCTGCAAGACAAGAGAGTTAGAAAAAGAGAAAGAGTTCTAAAGTAAGACGGAGATAGTGGGTTTTACCAGAGAAGTCAGAAGGAAGCGTGACTGCTAAAATTGCAACATTTTATTTTCGTAGCACGCCAAGCAGATAACCAATGAGAATAGTTGTTACATATAAAGGCGCGAATCCTAGCGTTATAGTATGAAGGTTTAAAAAGGGGAGGAGGCTACACACACGCCGGTTTTACTGTCACGATGTAATACATGCAACTCAGGCGTGTGTGTATGAGGTTAGGAGAATATCATGTGACGCAGTTAGATAGGTCCATAATAGCGGGAAAGTTAAATGTACAGCTTTTGTAACATTTCGGTTAAGCAGGGGAAAGTTGCTAGCCGCCTCAATGGGTACTATATTGTGAATAAATTAAGCTGTTTAAGGGAAAGTCAGTTTATTATTTGCCTTCATCTACATAAAATTCTGAGAAAAATCAAATTAGCTACCTAGTATAGCAATTTCTCCTCAGCTCTACGACAAGCAGCCCAGTAGAGAACTTCAAGGAACTTCAGGGATCGAGACATCATCTACAGGAGAGCACGTGTGAGCATATCCCCCGCTACACATTAAAGTCCTCTTCATTCCGAAGGAATTTTGTTTAATCTTGTATAACTGGTAAACATTAAGAGATAGCCAAAACCGTATAGACAGAAATGTTGATCTCTTTAAAATACACGATTTATTTCAAATAACTTGTTTTGCGGTATCAGCCTTTTCCGAGATGTCCAGTATTACTAGTTCAAGTTGTGCAATACCTAGCCATTCTTTTAAAGTCCTGTTGATTTTCAGTTGTTTCTCGCGATGTCATGGAAACAGTATTGAATTTTAAGGCCAGCATATAACGTCCAGTTGTTAAAAATTTGACTATCGCTGTTCTCATTCTATCTACAACGAAATGTGCAATGTAGCTGTTTCTGGAAGGGTTTATCTCCATTAAAGTGATTAAAATGGGCAGAGGAAGGCATGTGGGTTGAAGAAAGGTGTATTGCTATTACGTTATTTGCAACACGCTTTGGGCGTCAATTTGAAGTAGGTTGTATTGAAGGAGTTGTTTCAACTGTTGGGGAGCCGAAATTGAAGTAGTTGCAACCGCACGTATGGTAAACAGTTTCCGGTAGCCTTTACCTCAAGTTTTAAAAAATATTAACTTTGTAATTTGACTGTTTCTTTAAATATTATATACTTATGTTTGCCTCGGCTGCGTCAGTATTATTGTTAGAGACATGGATGTCTTGGCAGGGCGTGATGTGACAAGAATGTAGGCTTACACAGATTATAATTTTCCTTCACTCCGTTTATTAATGCTTAATACGATTTAATTAACACTTCACTGATATAGAGAGAGAGCCGTGAGATGTTTTATTAAATACTTGCACATTTTAACACGTAAACTATTTTTGTCTCACACAAAATACCTATAAATGTTCTCGAGGACGCATCACGTGTCCGGTCAGGAACACGGTCTAACTAGTAACTGACTTCTGAATTTGTAAATTTTTCTCCTGTCCAGTTTTTGATTGGCTAATCCTAGTCCAATAGAATACCTTCATTTAACTAAAGCTTTTTCTGGTTGTTGATTGGCTATTTTATCAACTGTCACTAAAATTACACCATTGCTGCTCCAAGAATTATAAGTAGCATTATTAAACTCTCACATTCATTATTGCCTCAAGGTTACCTCATTGTTAGCAACTTTTGACTTATTTCTCACAACTCCTACATTATTACATTACGTAATACATTCGCATAACATTATTGAAAATGTTACAATAATATAAACATATTCAATGACTGTAATGTACACTTTTTATATATTGTTACATGCACATATTGGTTTAAGGCGGGCTGTTATTGAATTTATATATTATATAATTAGACTGAAATCATTTAATTGTTAAAAATAGTGGCTTAGAATGTACCACATAAGACTACCTTGTATACCTTCTAGAAACAATTATTCATGTTAACAAGAGGTAGGTAGAGGAATAAGATTTGTGTAGAAGAGTTTGTAGAAGAGAAAGTGACGTGAAAGTAATACTTCAGAATTTTGGAATATGCTTTTGGCTCTCACTAGAATATGAACTTCAGGAAAGAAAGAGTTTGAGGAAGTAAGTCACTTTAAAGAAGCTTGGCTCTGAAACCTTGAGCAGTACGTGACACTTCAAACTTTAGTGCGGTAAGTCCAATTTACGACTGTCCCATAATATATACTCAAAGCTTGTGTATTCCTTCACGCGCAGAAATCCAGCGAGTGGAGAATGTGTAGGAAGGGATTGTGTGGGATGTGCACGCCCTTCTCAAGGCCACTCAGCAGTTTCCTCGCTCCGTCCGCGCCATAAAAGGTGACAACACATAAAATTCAGTTGAAATCGATTTACGACGGGTTTAAGACCATGAACATCAGTGAGGGATACCAGGTATCAAATCCTAGCACGTGTTTCGCATCCAACAAGAATCCTTTCTGCGTGGTTTACCACAAAAAGGAATCAAAAATCCTGCTTGACCTTCTGTGTATATCGTGTTATTCGGAGCTCATCTTGTACGTCTGATATACAAGATGCCCAAGAATTCACACGCTAAATTTGCTAAGAACAAATCTATATTACGAGGCATGTTTTAAAAGCTAGTGCCCTTTGTGAAAACTGCAACACCAAGAAGGAAACGCATGAATTTAATACCACAGGTTAGGTACGTGACAAGTAACAAATGATAAACATTTCAAATCTTTACATGACCTTTGAGCCCTAATATTCAGTATTTGGTGTGGCCTCCATGCGCTGTAATTGGAGCTGTTATACGCCGTGGCATTGATTCAAAAAGGTTCTGAATAAGTTTCTGAGGGATTTCCTTGCACGCAGTTTGTATCTGAGCCCACAAATCCGTGACACTGGTTACTGGAGGACCGTGACGCACCAGGTGTCGACCAACCATGTCCCAGATATGTTCGATGGGCAACATGTCAAGCGAATGTGCAGGCCAGGGAAGCAATGATACCCGTCGCTCTTTGAAGAAGGCTTGTGTATTTCTCGCAATATGTGGCCGGGCATTACCCTGTTGAAACGTGGCCTGTGGAGATGCCTGACGCAGGGGAGTACCTCAGGCTCTACAACCACCGTTAGGTACCGGTTGCTGTTCAAAGTGCCCTCAATTCGTAGGAGGCGAGATCGGTTGTTGTAACCAATGGCGCCCCAAACCATCACACCTGGTGTTTGTCCGCTACGCCGCTCAACAATGCAGCCCTCCAGGTTGCGTTCACCACTATACCGCCGGACACATATGCGGCCATCACTGTAGAACATGTTGAAGCGGGACTCGTCCGAAAAGACTACATTTTGCGCTCAGCACGCCAGTGACGGTGTTCACGTGCCCATTGCAGTCGGATGAGCTTGTGATTTCTGGACAATGGAAGCGTAATGGCGTGCATGCAACCAGCCCAACCTGCTGCAGACGGCGACGAACCGCTGATGCAGACAAGTTCACACCTGTTGCAGTGCTCCAGTGTCTAGCCAACACTGCGGATGAAGCTGTACGGTCCGTTATGGCCACGCGGACAAGATGACGGTCATCCCGCGCTGTGGTCATATTCCGTGGTCCAGTACCCGCTCTTTGCTGCGTACGATCTTCATCTATCCACTGCTTCCACACACGCATCACTGTCGTAGCAGCATGCCCTGTACGAGCCGAAATGTCCGGTATGACAGACCCGCTTCCACCTTGTTTCACACCTCTGCACTGACTACACTGGGCGCAACACTGACCTTGTCGGACCGACACGAGAGAGAGCTTGCACACTCTAATACACTTCCACCAACTTTGGAGTTATTCGGGAAATTCTTTCTTGGTGTTGCAATGTTCACAAACGTCAATGCATTTTGCTGCTGTAGTCGCGAGTTTGAGCATACGCGATCACTTCCCCCTTCATTAGGAAGCCAGACGCAGCTGTGAGCGATTGTCACTTTGTGTTTCCTGTTGTTAGGGCGTTTAGAAGTGTTAAAAAACAACCGAACCATCCGCCGACTGCGAAGTCAGATCATTGATACTTTTTTTGATTGCGGGAAATGTGACACCAGCAAACATTCATCACCATTTGTGTGAGGTTTATGGGGAAAGAATAATAAGTGACAAAGCCCGGGCACACACAGCCTAACAAACTCAATATCTGTTGGGAACAACTCAACCATTCTCCCCACAGTCCGGATTTGGCACCAAGCAATTTTCGTCTGTTTCTTCACCTGAAGAAATTCATTGGTGGAAAACATTTCAACGACGATGATGTTATGAAACAAGAAGTACAGACTTGACTTTCCTCACAGGCGGCATCGTTCTTTGACGAAAACATACAAAAACCAGCTTCTCGTTAGAGCAAGTGGCTGAATGACTGCGGTGACTTGTGGAGAAGTAATGTAATGTAATGAATGATGATAAAGTATGTGTTATTGTTTTTTAAATTATGGGTATTTACTTTAAAACATGCCTCGTAATACTAGTTCGCTACCCGACGTTGCACGAAATGGAATGACGATTTGAACTAAAAGTTTAAAATTTTGTTAATCGTAAAGTTTTAAAATCGATCTTTCCTTTGAATATCTGTCTCATTTATCTTATCATAGCGCACAAATATTTTGTGAGCCCATTCTGTGATTTGGATGAGGACTGGGTACGGAATGTGCTCCGTGGGAGAACCAGTGTACAATTAAACACAAATAAAAATTGTTAAGTCCATCAATAAAGAGATTGGCATGTTGGGATCTACTGGCTGATCAGAGGAACTGGCATAACATGGGCAATTTCTTGGCTAAAGTGCGCGAAGCTAGGTCAAAATTGTTCAGTTAGTCAGAGGTAATTTATCCCTATTTTCCTTTTTTTTTTTTGTTTTGTTTTATTTTGTTGTTGTTTATTTTGTCACCGTACTTGTATCTTAAATTTGCATGTACGGTCAATGACCCATACACTAAATACTTGCGTAATAACTTCAATAGTTTGAAACCAATAAATATACATTATCTATCTAGTTTTAAGTCAAGAGATCTAAGCATTTATTTTTCCAAATTAATTGTTTTACAAGTTTACTTTCAAATGTATAAATCAAAAATATTTCGTAACACAAAACAGTTTATATAACATAATTTCACATGTTTAATGTGCATGGGCATTTTTATAAGTATTAAATGAAAACTCCTTGGTGTGAAGATTTTAAGCTTGCAAAACTGCGGACAGAAAGTTAATAAAACTGGAATTAAAACGATTTTCATTTAAGGGTTTTACCGTGTTATATATGAGGTAAACATTCACAATATGGGAGCTGGGGGTGAGTTTTAAAATTATATCGCATTAATATTTGTTTTAATTGTGGATTGCTAAAGTGTGTATTCTGGACATTTTCACTAAGTTTGAGTGCTGCAATCCTTTAACCATCGTTTGCTGTATTATCATAAACTAGGTGGCTTATCCGATGTTGCGTGGGTAGTATTTCAAAATTGAATAGCGGTTTATTAATTTAAATTACCTTTACCCGTTTTATATGAAATTATTTTACAATAACTTAGAATATCTTTTACGCTGAATCCTCACCGTTACCTCTTATAACGGCCCCGGCTGTTTCTAATAACGGATGAAAAATCCATTGATATTCACAAAAATGATGTGAAACATGGTTGGCTTCTTTACCTCCCCCAGACTGCTGCATAGTCTATCAGTACAGTGATGGGAAAGCGAGCTTTCGTCGGAGTGGTGAGGTAATTTCTACTTTCTCTACCACGTACATACATAGCAGGTAAAGAAGGTGTTGCTTTCCACCAAAGATTCTATATCGAGATTACAGCGGAAATGTATGCTTTAAGCACCCTGAATACAAAAACATTTTTAGAAAAGTGGCCATATATGTGTGTGGTGAATGCCATAACTCAAAAACGAAAGTTGGATCAACAAAGATTGGACGCGAATACTTTAAAGAATATCCCTCACTCCAAAACTACCCTTTACATGGAGCATTTTTCGAAATTTTTTATTTTCTAAAACTTGGCTGTTACGATTTTGATTAAAATGCGGTATATTAATGATCTTCCATGAAAAACAAACTGTATATCTTGAATTTTTGGGGAATAGCCTATAAATTCATCTTTATTCCGAAGGAATTTTGTATAAACTTGTATAACTGGTAAACGTTAAGCGATAGACGAAAACGTACTACATAAAAATATATATCTCTTTAAAACACAATTTATTTCCAATAATTGTTTGTGGCATAGGCTATTTCTGAAATATCCGTATTAAAGTTTCAAATTGTTCATTTCTTGGTCATGAATTCCTGTTAACATTCACTGTTTCTCGTGATTGCATGGAAACAATATAGAATTTTAAGGCCAACATATAGCGTCCAGTTGTTAAACATTTGACTATCGCTGTTCTCTTTGTATCTATAACGAAATGTGTAATGTAGCTGTTTCTGTAAAGGTTTATTTGAATTAAAATGTAGTAGAAAAAATAAGCTTTTATAAGAATAGTTCGTATACCATCTAATAAGCGATAGAGGGTAGAGAAAATCATGTGAATGTAACGCATCAGGTTTTTTTTATTGTCTCCACCACGTACATAGTAGGCAGGGAAGGTGTTACATTTTACCCAAAAATTCGATACCGAGATTTCACCGAAAATACATGTTATGAGGCTTCCTGAAAGCGTTTTTAAAAGAAGGTCCGTGTGTTCTTGTATCTGTGAACAGCATAATTCAAAAACGAGAAGTCGGATAAACACCAAACTTGGTATTTAAGTTGAGTGTGCTTCAAAGATGCAACATGAACATTCTCAAAAAATCCTCCTACCCTAAACTACCCTTTACATGGAGGATTTTTTTTAAATCTTTGGTTTTCTAAAAATGGCTTCAACGACTTATATTAAATATATTTACATGACAAATCAAATGTATATGCTGAATCTTTTAAGTGTAGTCAATGAAGTCCTCTTCATTCGGAAGGTATTTTGTATAATCTTGTATAACTGGTAAACGTTAAGTGATAGACGATAGACGTAGTAAACAAGAAATATAGATTTTTTTATAACACACAATTTATTTGAAATAAACATTTTCGAGATATCCGTTATTAATGGCTCAAATTATCGATCCTTAGTAATTCTTTTAAAGTCATCTCAAAATTCACTTGTTTCTCGCGATGTCATGGAAACAGTATGGAATTTTAAGGCCAGCATATAGCGTCCAGTTGTTAAACATTTGACTATCGCTGTTCCCTTTGTATCTATAACGAAATGTGTAATGTAGCTGTTTACGGAAAGGTTTATCCCAATTAAAATGAAGTAGATGGGGAAATCAACTTCTGTGAGAATAATTTGTACCTATTAATAAATGATATCGGGTAGAGAAAGTCATGTGATTAAAGGACAAGATGTTTTAGATAATGAGAGTAGATGAAGTTTTAAACCTTTGTACCTTCTCTTTGGTTCCATAGTTTTTAAATAACATAAAAGCCACATAGTTTTCATATAATACGTAAACCTATAACGAAATAAGGGGCAGTTGAAACTGTAGAGTTGGCTCGGGTAGATACTGAGTAGTATGTTTGGTGGCCTACTTGGGCAGGGGCTTTATATCCTCGGGAGTGAGTATTACTGCATAGTTGCCTGGCGGACACACGCTGAAGCTCGGAAACTATGTGACTAACGTCCCGTTATTGTCATTTTAGTTCTTCACTCGTGTTATAATGTAGCGACCTCGATACGGAAACAGCGAATTAATTGATATAGAGCTAGTGTTCGGAGAGTCTCAACTTAATAGTAGACAAGCACGATACTTTATAGACAAAGACTGGACTATTATTTGAAACGACTACGGTCTACTGCACGAGTCAAATAGCCGAACGGGATGGCTCTGGAAGTAACGTCTATGACCTCCATTAAGGAGATCGTGGGTTTGATTCCCGTGGGTTATTTCGGGGGTTTCCCTGGGTCGCTAGGCGAATGCTGGGAAGTATCATTAACTCCCCCGAATTTCTTGTCCCATCATTTCCCTCTATTTTTATTTCACTTCAGCTTTCATCCGCTTGGTCTCATACAGGGTTGTATGTCTCCTCGTGTGCATGTCAGGGAAAAAATATGCTCTCTGGAAGCCTACATCCCCCGGATGGGGGCGGTCTCCGGGTTCCGGACACTACGTGGATAGTGTAAGACACGGGGGAGAGAGGCTGCACCAGTTCCCATCCGGGGGGTTCAAACCTGTAAATCGAAGGGTCCCTGCCCCCAGCCTGTGGTGCCCCCAGGTCGGACTGCCCTCTGTCTCCTCTCACGTCATCCTTCCCTCCCGGGGGCGCCCCTGCCTGGGCATAGGTACAAATGGATCAAACGCAGCATCGATCTTATTTTGATCATCTTTGAGTTTCCAGTGCCGACATTATAAGAAGTCCCTGCAGCGACCAAGGTGTAGGCACCCAATACATTCCTTACTCCCACACCACCAAGTTAACCTCTTTTGAAAACATGCAGTCTGCGACCAACGAGAAAAGCAATCTTCTCATTTGTTAATTAAAATTTTCCGTTGACTGATTTCTAATGTTAATAATCTTCTCTGTTCATACAATTACTGAGCATGCCCTTCTAACGATGCTGATGATAGCATAAGTACAAAATAAATAAAGGAAAACTGTCTTATATGAGGCTTACTAAAATATTTTGACATTAGTATCGCTGCGTACAGTAGCGTTACAAACACATTCGGTTCTCCTTTGTTTTGTTGTGTCTTAATTGAATCGTGGCCATATGTTTACTGTGACGCCGCAGCGACTATACCCCAAGCTTCGGGAGGTTGGCGCCGGGCAGGCGGAGAAGTAAACAAAGATAAGCAGCGCTTCTGCCCAGCGTGTATATCGGAGTGCTATCAGATAACCCGAATCTTCTGGTAGTTTCCCTTCTTGAACGTTCTGGAATTCTAACCAGCTGCTATATATGAGAGCTCTTTTGCGATTCATTTGTGAGGTTAGTGAGCGAGTTAGGGGTGCGATTCCGGTGCGACTAAGGGTGCTGTTCTCCGAGGGAGTAACGTGCATTGATTGGACAAGTCTTGTGTTCGACTCTCCAGTGAGTGAGCCGTCCGAAAGAAGAGGCTACATCGCGAAGAAAGGGAAGTGACAGAGGGCACTGAACTAGTTCACAGTACTGAAGCGACAGTCTGAACTAAGTCTCGGTGAAAGTTGAACTACATCAGAACAGTGACAAGGAGAACTGAGGGGAGTGAGAGCAAAACCTGGACAAAGTTACTGCAATATCCGCGGCATTCGTCTTAGTTTAGTTTTTAAATCCTTTGTAATATTTTAGTAATTTATGAAATAAAATTGGATGTTGTTTTATAGCCCCGCGTCTGACCGAAAAATTTGAACCTTTCATGTTGAAAGACTTATAAAAATTTATCCTGTGGTTTTTGAGATTGTCCTAAGCACATACACACACTGTACGAGAGCGCTGTAAAAGTGCTCCGCCTGACTCAGATGATGGCAAACTCTTATTATGGTTGTTAAATATCAATCTTAAGATGGCGTGCTATAAAGTTTAAGACACGCAAATGTAGTCACTCTTTTGTGAAAATCGTGTAAACAAAGTAGTGTTGAAGTAGTAATATTTGTTTTATGTATTGTTTAAAACTTGAAGAAGGTTATGTTGTGCTGCTTTTGTTTAGTTTGGTTACGTAATTTTTATGCCCCACGTATGGGAACCAACTTGAGAAATGGTGTTTTGTTACGTAATTTTTATTTAAGTAAAATTTTAGTTGCTTTATGTAGTTTGCAACACGCTTTGGGCGTCGGTTTGAATTTGATTACGTAATAGTTGCTGTTATTACGCAGTATGCTGCTACGTATGAGAAGCTGATTTCTAGAGTGGTTTTGTTGTTACACTCCAAGTTTTACACTATAATATTTAACTTTGTTAGCAAAACTGCTTCTATATATTACTTATGTTTGAATTTTGCCTCGGCTGCGTCAGTAATGTTTGTAGAGTCACGTTTCTTAGGCAGGGCGTGGTGCAACAAGAATGTAGACATCACAGAATTTAACTTTTTAAATTCACTTCTTTAATTAATTCTTGCACATTTTTATAAAGCACTACACTTTTTAAGAACTGTGAGAATCTTCAATACTTTCACTTAGTGTGTATACATATTTTACGATTCACACATAGAGAACACATCTTACACCTGTTCACTACCAAGGTTTGCCAGCAACTGAGTAACTTTCAACGGTTAAAACTCTTAAGCTTCGGTATTTCAAGTCTCTGATTGGCTAATTCTAGTCCAATAGAATATCTGCATTTTACTTAAAACTTTTCTTTGCTGTTGATTGGCTAATTTTAAACTGTCAAATAAATTACATTACCGTTGCTCTATCATGACTAGTAATTTTTCAAACTTTTAAAACTCATTATTGCCACAAGGTTACCTCATTATTACTTCATTGTTAGCAACTTAACTTATTATTCTCACAGCTCTTGCATTATTAAAGTATGTAATGTATTCACATAGTATTATTAAAACATGTTTATAATAAACTTAATTATTACATACATATTGTTTCAAGGTGGGATTTTATTGAAATTACTTATTGTAAAATACAATTGAAATTATTCAGGTGTTGACATCTTTTACACAATATAAAAGTTTTTAGGCAAGTTTGCGGAATGTCATCTGCCTTATTTAAAATCTTCTTAGAGATGCCTTGGAGAAACAGAATATTTCATGATGACGTTTCATATACAGTATGATAAAACATTGAGTCGAAATGATATTAAAATCCTTCACTTACATCATGATGGTAAAATATGTAGAGGTCCGAGACTACGGGATTTTCTGCTTGCGCTGCTTGCGAGAAATATACGTATAATATCTGTCTGTACCGGGGTATCTCTAATAGAAGCTGTTTGGTTCAACCTAACGATCGGACCTCTCTTTTAACATCTTTAACATATTGTCCTATTTCAACATTCATATATAGTATTCCTGCTATTTGCCAAGGAGTAGGCAAATAGTAAGATAAGGCCAGGACGATATTCAGTATATGTTTCGAAAAATTATACGTTAGTATCGTTTACATGGTGAAGGGAAGGTTTTGATTGTAAATCATGTAACAATTAACAACGTCAACCAGTTCAAATACAGTAAAACTCCGTTTAACCGAAGGCAGAGGGAAAAAGAAAGAGAAAATGAACAAAAAATACGAAATGCTCAAATCCGCGCTGGCAACGTTGCAGTTAATCCTCACTCCCTACACCACATTCCAGCTAATAGTGTAATTTTAACAGGTGTAACTGCTTGCACATACATTAAAACATTTTACTGTTGATGTTGCTCAGAGTGGTTTATTTTCGCTTAAGATGTCGGCGAAAACATAGCCTGTTTTTAATAGGTAATGAACAGAAACTCAAAGCCGTTAGTGACGGAGTGACAGCGAACAACAGAGACAAAAAATTAGAGATAAGTAACACTGCAAATTCATATTCAAGTCTTCACGAAACAATTAATTATGGCAGTATCAGTAACATAAAACTTTTTGTTTTTAGGTTGCCGTGCGTTTTCTAAAACAAAGCATAAATCATCACCAATGGATGTAATAGATAACAAATTTAGAAAACCTTATGTGATACATTCACAAGACTTTCTCTACCCTCTATCCTTATTAGTCGTATACAAACTGTTCTTATTAAACCTTATTTACTTTGTCTACTACGTATACTAAGTAGGGGAAGAATTGCATTCCACCAAAAAATTCGATATCGATATTTCACCAAAAATACATGTTTTGAGGCCGCTGAATCCAAATAAAGCATTTTTGGAAACATGCCCGTTTGTGTGTTGAACAGCATAACCCAGAAACGAAAATTCGGATAAATACCAAACTTAGTATTTAGGTTCAATATCTTTCAAAGATGCAACACGAAGATTTTAAACAAAATCCTCCAGCCCCAAACTACCCTTTTTTATTTCCTAAGAAATAACTCTAATATATGTTATTTTAAACAAAATTGTTAAGGATATTTACATGACAAGTAAAACGTATTATTTGAATTTTCTAGGAATAGCCTGTGATGTCCTCTTCATTCGGAAGGAATTTTGTATAAACTTGTAAACAGGTAAACGTTAAGGGATACACGAAAACGTACTATACAAAAATTATGTATATCTATTTAAAACACAGTTTATTTAAAATACGTTTTTTGTGGCATGAGCCGTTTCTGAGATATACGTGTTAAAGGTTCGAATTGTTCATTCTCTTTATCCTTTCAACATTCAGTTGTTTCTCGCGATGTCATGGAAACAGTATGGAATTTTAAGGCCAGCATATAGCGTCCAGTTGTTAAACATTTGACTGTCGCTGTTCTCTTTGTATCTATAACGAAATGTGTAATGTAGCTGTTTCTGTAAAGGTTTATTTGGATTAAAATGCAGTAGATAGAAAAATAAGCTTTAGTAAGAAATGTTTGTATGCACCCAAGGTGGAGAAAGTCCTGTGAATGTAACACATACACTTTGATTAACAATTTATATAATATGACTATTTTTGTTTAATAAAATCACAACTAAGCATGTAAATAGAAAACGTGTCATGTTTGTTTATACTGTAATTTATAAAGAGTATACAAAATTACGTTTACTTATACAGAAAAGTACATTGTTTTGAATAATTTGAAAATGAGAATGTGCCGAAAAATGAAAACCCGAGAAAAGAGAGTTTACTAATTATAATTAAAGTAAGGCTGTTTCTGACTTTATCCTGTTTAAAAATCGTTTATTGAGTATACAGTCCCTCCTTCATGCTTTTCTGCTCCTCTGCAGCTGATTTAGTATTAAGGATTCTTGAGGACTCTCTTCAATGACTTGTTCATTTCAATTTAGGCAAAATGTATCGGTCATTACTTGAGTAAAAGTAAAAGGATTGTAATGTTTGATAATATTAAAACAAAAATTTATGAATTTTGGCGGTTTTTGGCCTTTTTTCACAAACAGGTATGCTTAAAAGATAAAGTCAGATGAACTAAATTTATGTTTAAAATGCCCACGAATTCTCACCACAGTTTCCTAGCTCACGAAACATTAATGTTGAAGATTATTAATTAGGACACATTCACCCCTGCCTAGTTGAAATGCCGCGCAAACTGTCATCCGGTCCCCAACAAGTGAAAATCAAGGAACTCTAAGCTGCTCTGATGCTCCAAATGCAAGGCAGGGCAAGAGCGTGCGTGTTCTCTTGAAGAAACCCGATGTGTTACATTCACATTACTTTCTCTAACCTCTATCGTTTATTAGTGTGGCGTACAAATTATTCTTACGAAGGTTTTTTTTCTATCCACTGCATTGTAACCCAAATAAACCTTTGCAGAAACAGCTACATTACACATTTCGTTATAGCTACAAAGAGAACAGCGATAGTCAAATGTTTAACAACTGGACGCTATATGCTGCCTTAAAATTCCATAGTGTTTCCATGACATCGCGAGAAACAATTGAAGATCGCCTGGATTTTAAAACAACAGCTAAGTATTAAATAGTTGGAACGATTAATAACGGATATCTCGGAAAACCGCGGGTGCCACAAACCGTTATTTCAAATAAGTTTTGTGCTTTAAACAGATCTCATTTTTCGTGTGTATGTTTTCGTCTATCACTTAACGTTTACCAGTTATAGAAGATTATACAAAATTCCTTCCGAATGAAGAGAACTTCACAGCCCATTCCCAGAAATTTCAAAATAAACATTTTATTTGTAATGTAAATGTCTTTAATATAAATGGTGTCTTATAAATAATGTGGGATTTTAAGCAAAGCTTTATTTGCCACGTTTTCTGACAAGAAATTAAACTAGTTTTAAAAATGAAGACCATCAAATTCATTTGTCTTCAGCCATCTTTCAGCGAGGTTTATTATCCTCGACGGTACCAGTCTCTGGTTTTTGATTCAAAGAATTCGGCGAGACCCTCTTCCATAGCGTCAAAGTTTTCGAAATTTCTTCCGCGCAAGAAATGGGCCACGGATCGAAACACGTGGTAATCAGAAGGCGAAAGATCAGGGCTGTATACTGGGTGTGGTAGAGGTTCAGCTGCTTCCAATTCCTCAATTTGTGTCATGGTTGTTCGTGCAGTATGGGGTGTAGCATTTTCATGCTGCAAAGGAACTCTATTTCGGTAAAATAATACTTTGTATCTCCGTCTCAAAATTTCATAAACTGGATCCAGGTGTTGAGAATAAAGATCCGCATTGACTGTACGTCCATTTGGAACAAACTGCCAGTGAATCACTCCTTCAATATTCCACCAGACACACAAAATTACATTGGGGCCGAACTGGTGATTTTTAACGATGACTTGGGCACGTTGAGTTTGAGGCGTCAGGGTTGCGGTAATAGACCAAGTTTTCATCACATGTGACAATTCTCCTGATAAATCTGTCATCCATGGGATTACCTATAAGTTGATGACAGATATCCACTCTGTGTTGAGGTGTCAGTTCATGAGGTACAGTTTTACAGCTTCTGTTTGATTTTCCTTCTTAATCTGCCAATGTATGCTATCTTATAATGGACCAAGTTCTTCTGACATCCTACAAGTACTTTTTTGCGAATTTTCTTCCAAAACTCTGCGTGTATTCTCAAGATCCCATAATTTAGGTCTTACAGTAGGTGGTAAATCTTTAGTGTTTTCTTCTTCAGTGTTGAAATGTTAGAATCATCGCTGTGCCACATCTCACTAACGACACGGCAGCAGCTTTATAATCTTGCTTCCAGTAGTGCTTTAGAAGGACTCTAACCTCAAACTTTGTAACTTCCATTTTGTGATTGTGTATTAACAACTGACGACTGACACATTCTCAGAAATTGGCAACACTAGCCATGGCATCCTGTAAATAGCATTGGCGAACCAAAGAAAACCATTCTATCTTATAAAGGGTCTTTCAACAAGAGTGTTCTATGTTTAACATGTGATAACTGCCGTTGTTATTGAGTTGCAGCAGTCGTTTTTTTCATGTGGTTACAGTTGTTATTGACAAATAGCCATGGAACGTTACAGCATTCAGCAACGCGTAGAAATTGTGAAAATTTATTATCAAAATGGATCATCTGTTTGCCAAACCTTCCATGTATTCCGTGAAGTTTACGGTGTGCATAATCGTCCCTGCGAGAGAACGATCCGGCGTTTGATCGATAAATTTGAAGGAAGTGGTTCTGTCAGCGATCAAAAAACGCCTGTACTTAATCGACGTAAGCGCTCCAAAGAAATCATAGGTGCCGTTCGCGAGAGTGTACGCGAAAACGGAAACAAATCGATTGTTCGTCGAGCGCAAGAATTGGGGCTTTAGCCGACCACAACTTGGCGAATTCTGCATCTGGACTTGAAGTTTCATGCTTACAAAATGGTGTTAACTCAAGAACTAAAGCATAACGACCATAGGTTGCGCTGTGTATTCGCTGACTGGGCTATGGAGCAATTGGAAGCCGACCCGGATTTTTGTCGAAAAATCATCTTCAGCGACGAAGCCCACTTTTGGATGGATGGTTGTGTTAACAAACAAAATTGCCGCTATTGGAGGAATCACGATCTAATTCAGATTCAAGAACGACCACTTCATCCCCAAAAGGTTACTGTGTTGTGTGGAGTTTGGTATAGTGGAATCATTGGTCCATATTTTTTCCAACATGAAGATGGAGAAGCTCTAACTGTCAATGGAGAACGATACCAGACTGTTATAAGGGACTATTTTTGGCCTCAATTGGATGGTAGGGATCTCAGAATCGTCTGGTTCCAGCAAGATGGTACCACATGCCATACTGCTCTCGAAACAATCGTTCTTTTGAAGGAAAAGTTCAGAGGTTTCATCATGTGGTGATGTTAACTGGCTCCCGAGGTCATGTGATTTAACGCCGTTGGATTACTTCTTGTGGGGTTATGTTAAATCTCGAGTTTATGTCAACAAGCCAGGAAAAGTAAATGATCTTATGAATAACATCACGCGTGTTATTCGTGAAGTTGGACCTAATTTACGTTCTTGTGTCATTGAAAATTGGATCAACCGTATACGCGCAACCCAACGAAGTCGCAGCGGTCACTTAACTGATGTTCTCTTCCACACGTAATGACATTAATTATGTTCCAAAAATAAAATAAACCTCTATCATTTACAGAACGTGTTTTATTTAAGTTCAAAGATAGGACACTTGTTGAAAGACCCTATAAAACACCAAACTTAAAATCCGACATTACTTATGAGGCAATCTACAGCCGTTTTTTAGAAAATAAAAGATTTTGGGAAATCTTTCATGTAAAGGGTAATTGGGGAGTGTGGAGCTTTTCTTGAAATTCTTCGTATCGTATCCTTGAAAGACACACGCGGACCTTTTCATAAAAATGCTATTTCGGATTCAGGGGGCCTCAAATGTTTATTTCCAGTGAAATCTCTGTGCCCAATTTTTGAGTGCTTACTATGTACGTGCTAGAGAAAATAAAAACACGATTTTCCATGTATGGGTAAGAGTTGCAGGAATTTTCTTGAAAATTTGAGTCTCGCATTCTTGCAAGTTTACACACACGCGAGCGCGGACCAGCTGCTAAAAGGCTATTTATTCAGGTGATCTGAGTATTTCCGATGAAATATGTACATTGAATTTTTTGAGGAAATAGAATACTTCGTTTTACCAACCTATAGGTGGGTTGCACCGAGAGTAAAACGCAAATAGGAAGATTTTAAAAGTATGCTTCCGAATCATCTCAATGACCTCGGGAGAAAATAATAAACCAAGAAAACAGGAGTGGGAAGAAAAAGTGGAATTAAGAAAGAAACAGAGAGAGAAGAAAGTTACCAGTAAGGTTTCCAGCCTCACGTTACGTAACAACAACTTTTCTTATTCCATTCTGCACAGTAGCAAAAAGGCGGACATTGACGCAACGGAAACGTGGCTGTTGGTATGCAGATTCTCGCTTTGTTACGTTCTGGCGCTCTCCTTTGTAATGGGAGGAGGAACATCATTAATTTCCATCGGCGGACGTTTCCCATTTTCCATCAGAATTGAATTCTTTTGGTTGAGCGACAATCTCCCGCGGGGCAGTATTTTGCGGTATTGTAAACATGCCAAATCAATATGTACCTGCAAATATGATTGGCATGTTGAACCATCACGTGACCTGCGTTTTAAGACTTACCTATACAAGTAGACGAACTGTTGTACTCCGCCCAAAATATTCGTAAACGAGATTTTAACAGAAATACATTTTTGGGGTTCTCCGAATCTAAAAAACAAGGTACTTTTTATAAAAAAAACTGATGTGTTAGACTCACATGACTTTCTCTACTCTTGTACAAACTATTTTTACAAACTCTTATTTTCCATATGCTTCATGTTAATCGAGATATCGAGATGTTAATCTTATTGCTAATTTTCTTGTAGATGCAAGGGAATTGGTAGGCTTTAAGTGATAGTCAAATATTTTAAGAGCTGGTTGCTATGAGGAGTATTCCATTCTCTTTGCATTACCAGGACAAAAAAATGAATAACGAATTCCCATTTGAGAAAAAGTATTGGAGAATTCAAGGGAATAACAAGCAATATCTCGAAAATGGTTCACTTAACAAAAAATATTTATATGACATAAATTATGTATTTTAACTCACTCTATATTTTTTGTGTAGTGAAATTTTGTCTATCTCTTATGGTTTACCAGTGATGCAAAAGTCGTTTACAATGAAGAATACTTTTGGAGACATTCCCAGAAAATTCAAGATATACATTTTATTTGTCATGAAAGTATCTTAAATATATGATATTTTAATCAAAACGGTTAGAGCCATTTCTGAGAAAATTAAAATTTTCGAAAAATGTTCCATGTAAAGGATAATCTGGGGTGGGAGAATTTTCTTGAAAACTTTCGTGTCGCATCTCTGGAAGATACTGAACCTAAATACCAAGTTTGGTGTTTATCCGACTGTTCGTTTCTGAGTTATGCTGTTCACAGACACACACACACGGACATGTTTCCAAAAATGCTTTATATGCATTCAGTGCACCTCAAAACATGTATTTCCTGTGAAATTTCGGTATCGAATTTTTGGGTGGAATGCAATATATCCCCTACTTACTATACGTTAGAGAAAGTAAAGAAGTCCGCTGTTTTCTATCTGTTTATGTGATTGCTAATAGCATAATTCATTGTCAGGGTTTAGGAGGGCATAGGCAAAGGGTTAAATGGTAGATAAAAAAGATCAAATGGCATGCCATGTCAATTATTGAATAGGATAGAATATTACAAACATAGAGATACTAACTGCAAAGGAAGGACTAACTCTGAAATCATTGTTACAAGTGCCAGTCCTGTAGTAGCCAAGGTAGATTAACAATTGAGATGCATGATGCAGATGCCGTACCTTTAGGAGTGTGTCACTACTAGAGGCGTAGTTACGGAGGGTCCAGCAATGGTCATCTCGCCAAGCAGGGAGTCACAGACCTGCACGAGCTATCTAAGCTATATCTTATACCAGGTGGCGCAGCAACGCCTTATTTCACGTATTAGTGCGTTAAAAGAGTTGCAGAATTCAACGGGGCAAATCCAAGCAAACACAAGTCAGTGGGGAATTGGCGCAATAATTTTAGCGACCTTACTCCCCTTGCATATCAGCAACGATTAGCGAATCGCGATCTTTGAGAGGCAGTTCCCAGGCTTGCAATGGAGTGTACAGTTAGTGATGATAGACAAAAACTGTCTTATCAGACAGAAAAGGTCTTAGAATGTTTTCCACTTCAGTTACAGGGACTTTATTTTCTCTAAAATAAACTCCCTTTTTAGATTTACAAAGAATTAAAATATCCTTATTTGACCTATTAGTATATTGTATAAATTGTGTTTACGCTGTTGTTGTATAACATTACGGAATATACCCTTTGTAGAATTAAATCAAAACAGTAATGCGTCATAAGCAAAGCCATGAAAACAGAGAGCACGTAAGGTGTATCACTAGCATTTGTTACACTGTTATTATTATTATTATTATTATTATTATTATTATTATTATTATTATTATAGTAGAGTAACTGAAAACGTTACGGCGAAGGTAACGAAAACCATGGAAGCTGGAAGCAGAGAGCACGTAATTAGAATCACTAGTATTTGTTCCCCTAATATTATTATACTATTTACACTGTTCTTATCCATTTATTTATTTAGTACTCAATTTATTTTAGGTCGATTTAACTGCGTGATCATATCGTGACGGATCTGTTAGTGGATAACTTTTAGGTCGATGTGTGGCGGACAGTTAGTTTTCTAGGTCTCACCCCTATAACCAACTGCTTCGTCACGTATTCATTCCTATCAACCGGATCTTCTGCTTCGTGCCGTGCAGATGGCATTAGGATGCCATCCAGTATAACTACTTTCATTTTCTGTGGATACATGGCGCAGCATTCGCTACTACCACCTATTTTTAATTTTTACTATTGTTTTATTCTTAAGGTGGAATTTTGGGTCGTGATATTAAATATCCAGTATTTAACTTGGCAACTGAGGGAAACCACGAAAACGTCCCAGTCAGATTGGTCATTCCACGGGATTTGAACCCGGGACCTTCCGAATACGGGCCGCAGACGTTACTGCCTGAGCCATCCCGCTCAGTTACACTGTTCTTGTCTATCATCACTAACTGCACACGCTACTGCAAGCCTAGGGCCCGCTTCTCAGAAAGCAGGATCCACTAATCGTGTTCGCTGATAAGCAGGCGTAATAGAGGTTCGCCTTCTAGCTGAGTCGGTAGAGCATCTACCGCCAGGGGTCCCGGGTTCAATTCCCGGCTAGGGATGTAAATTTATCTGTAGCTATGATTATTCGCTATCATCCCGCGAGTGTGGATGTGTGTGTGATCTAATGAGTAATAACCAAATGTTAAAATAAATCCAACGACAAGTGAGTGCGAGTTAACACCATTGCCTGTAGGCAATAATATATTCATAAGGAGAGGACGCCATTGCAGTTAAAGGCGGGGTATAAATGAAAATTTAAAAAAAGGAGTAGTAGAAGAAAGATCGCTCACGTTACTACACCAGTTCCTCACAGACCTGCGTTTGCTTGAAATTGCCCCGTGGAGTTCTGCAACTCTTTTAACGTACGAAGGGATATCTACATACGTGAAATACGGCGCGATTGGGCCACCTGGTATAGTCTCGCGATTGCCTAGGGATCACCACGACATCGTGACACAGTTTAAACATACATGGTAAACAAACGCCCAGTTTAAAGTATCATGTAGCTAGTGACAGTGCCGAGTTCAGCATGATTCTGTTTGTGACTAAGCGGAAAATGCCCTATGTAAGTCGTCAACGGAAGAAGAAAATCAAAAAGTTCCCTTCAGAAACGTCCGAACTCAAGAAAGTTAAGTAAAACTGCAGAATATCAAAACTCGAAAGAATTTAAATTCTTAATAAGTTCTGATAAATATTTAACTTTGCGTAATTTAGTCTTCTTTCCAATAGTATATGCGACAATAACGCCACAGAAAACTGATGTGTGACACTCACATGTTTTCCTTACCCTATATCGTTTATTACATATTTCGTTGAAGCGGAGCGTGGTGGAGCCACGACAACGCGTGTGATATGCATTCAGGTGGTCCCGGGTTCGAAACGCCAACTCTGACTAATGGATATTTTGTGGTTTTCCCAGATCGGTAGGCGATTGCTGGGGGGTGTTTCCCCTTGTACCACGATTTTTCTGCCGCTCATTTCCTGATCCTACCCTCTCCTTCATTGCCATCTATTTCAGGGTTGTAGGACCAGACGACGGTGTTCCGCGGGTTGCGGCTGGGCGATGGAATATATTAACACCATGTAATAGTTGAGCATAATTTATTGTTGATTACATTCATGGTAGAAAAGTTAGTATGTGGAACCAAATCACTAGCCTTGCAGCAATGTCGAGGGTTTCAGGAAACCGTCCTGAAAATATTTAGTTAAATTAAGAGAAAATCCACAATACTCTTTAAATTTAGCACAAAGTCCTCAGTGGTTTTGAATTTCTATTATTTCCATGTGCAATAATGCGGAGTATTTATAAATCTCAGACTCTGAAATGCGAAATGGATTTATGAGTATATCGACATTCCACTTTTCAGATTCAAAAGAGGAAGAATTTGTAATGATAAATAGTGTGAAATAACCGATAAGGCTCAAGGTTATCGGCAGGTGGGCGCAGTAAGTCGGAGGTAAACATCAAAAGCGCTATCGGCAGATAACCAGAATTTTCTGGAAGTTTCTTCCCCCTCCAGAAAGTTGGTGGAGATAACTCCAAAATGCTCTGTGGCGAGACAGTCAGTGAGCGAGGAAATTGACGGTTGAATTTCCTGTGCAAGGAGGGGTGCCGTTTTCCGAGCGTGTTTGTGACGTGCAGCGGGTGCTGCTGCGGAGCGAGAGATTCTGGAGGTCTTGTCTTTGACTACCCAGCGAGAGAACCGTCCGAAAAAAGAGGCTAGGTGACAAAAAAGCAATGAAGTGACAGTCTTGGTGAAGGTTGAACTAGACAAAAACTAAACAATGACAGTGAGAACTCGGAAGACTTTCCCTACTTTTGTACAAACTATTTTTACAAACGCTTATTCTCCACCTATTAACTATCTTACTGCTTATTTTCTTGTAGATGCAAGGGGAATATGGTAGGCTTTAAGCGACAGTCAAATGTTTTAAGAGCTGGTTGTTATGTGGAGCTTTTCATTCTCTTTGTATGTCCAGGACATAAAAAAAACGAATAACGAATTCTCATTTGAGAAAAAGTATAAGTATTGGAAAATTCCAACAAATGACAAGGAATATTTCGGGAATGGGTCACTTGACAAAAAAAGTGTATATGACATAAACTGTGTGTTTTAATGAGCTCTACATTTTTGCGTAGTAAAATTTTGTGTATCTCGTATGGTTTACCAGTTATGCAAAAGTCATTCAGAAAGAAAAGGAGTTTTGGGGACTTTTCCAGAATATTCAGGATATTCATTTTGCTTGCTATAAAAATATCTTAAACATATGATATATTAATCAAAATCGTTAAAGCCATTTTTGAGAAAATCAAAATTTTGGAAAAATTTTGTATGTAAATCGTATTCTGGGATGGAGAAATTTTCTTGAAAATCTTTTTGTCGCAACTTTGAAAGGTACTGAACCTAAATACCAAGTTTGGTATTTATCCAACTTTTCGTTTTTGAGCTATGCTGTTCACAGACACAGGCACCTTTTTCTAAAAGTCCTTTCTTTGGATTCAGGGGGCTTCAAAATGTATTTCCGGTTATATCTCGTTATCGAGTTTTTGGGTGGAATGCAATACTTCCCCTACTTAGTATACGTACTAGAAAAAGTAAAAAAAAACCAACAAAAACTGGACAGTCACATTAGGTTCACATTGGATCTTGAGCTATAGGCTGGCCATTTAGATTGTCAAGACGAGCCATTACTTGGCCCGCGGGCCTCTGGTTGGAGTCCCCTGATTTAAGGCAACAATAACAACGATGAGAAGAAGGGAAGCAGCGAACTTCGAGCCAGACCTCAGTCGCACGCCGCTACAAAGGATTGGGGTGAGTAAACTCCTCCCATCTCCCCAACACACCTTACTGGTGCGTGAAATGGACTGCTTTATCTTACTGGCAACTCTTCACAGCTCTGGACCAAATTCCACTACGGAAATGGAAAATCCTCTTACGTAAATATAAACAGAGGGATTTCCTCGTATACACGGTGATCCGTCACACCACAATAAGGTCGAATACCTTTGTATCAAGGATAATTAACCCAACCGTGTTTATATTTAATATCTTGTTGACGAAAACCAATTAGTTATATTTCTTAATCATCACAAAGACTGACCTGCCTCTTTAAAACCGATTACTCTGTGAGCCTTTGCCTTCTCTATTGTCTGTAGAACACCTGAACACTTTCTTTGTGTTTCCAATCCCTTTCTAAATTTGAAGGGTTATATGCCAAAGTGTAAAGAATACCAAAATTAAATGGTAGTGAATTGTTCTTTCACACCAATCATGTGTAGGAAAATGTTGAAGAGGTAGAACCAGACTGAGAAATTCAATGTCATATTCGGCATTTGAATCACGAATCTTCTGGTTACATCTCAAAATGAATTTGAGTTCTCCTTGTGGTTTACCTGAAAAAATGCGAGTCAGTTGGGGAATTTAATGTTGTGCCGGCATATTGCTAGAGTAACCGGACGAAAATAAAAATATCTGTGGTTCAAATATCGGCTATGGCATTGGATTTTTCAGTCTGATTGTATAGCTCCAAGCTACACATGGCTTGTGTGAAAGAACAATTAAGCACCAGTGATTGACCTAATACTTGGTTAAACTATGAAGCCTAGGGCTTAAAGTACGAGACTGATCGGAGACTAAGGTTACAAAGCCTGCAGTGAAACATGTACATTTTATTTGATACAACCAACACAGTCAAATGATAGTACATACATTAGGTTATTTTTCAACATGGTCTCCATATCGGTTTATAGGCACATGTCGCTTCGTGAGACGAGTTTGAGCATTCCCTCCTAGTAAAAATCCTGTCCTTGCGTGTTCAGTAGCGTTGTCGCGAAGTGTTTCACCTCCTCGTCTGAAGCAAATCGTCTGGGTAGAGGGGTGGTTGATGATGTCCCAACGAAACTGCATCAACAGCGTGGTGGACTTCTGAGCTGTATGAGGTCGCGCGTTGTCATGAAGGAAGATGACGCCCTGGGTGAGAAGTCCTGGCCGTTTCTTCCTGATTGCTTCGCGCAATCGTGCCAAGTTCTCACAGCATCGATTAGAGGTCACTGTGTGGCCTCTTTACAAAAACTGCAAGTATGACTTCCGCGCTGTCCCAAAACATTGTGAGTATCACCTTCCCGGCAGATGGCGTCACCTTAAACTTCTTTGTATTTGGAGAGGAGGGATGTTTCCACTCCACTGACGACCGCTTACTACTGAGGGTGTAGTGGTGGACCCATGTTTCTTCACCCGTGGCAATGTGGTGAAGAAAACTGTTACCTTCCGTTGAAAAAGTTGCAGACTTACTCCTATGCGCTTCTCCTCGTGTTGGAACGCATCAGGAACTTTACGGGATTGCAGAATATTGTGAACAATGTGACGAGCGCTTCCAAACGACATTCCAATTCTACAGTCATATGCCGTAACGTAATCCTCGTGTTGTCCTGAATCAGCTCCTTCACTCGAGCTGTGTTCAAATCTGTTGATGCCGTGCTGGTTCGGCCGCTGCGATCCTGTCGATGACGTTTTCTCTACCGGACGCAAACTTTAGACACCATTCTGCGACATACTGACGAGACATTATAGTCTCTCCGCAAACTTCTGCCAGTTTTCGCTGAATTTCAGCCCATAGAAACCGGATAACGGTACGGACTTCTTTGCGAGACCAGTTTCCAAACGAGTCGACATTTGTTTACCTGCAACTAGCGCTGTAGGTGGCGGGTGGCTGAAACTCTGCACATTTGCCAACCGCATGTAAGAGAATTATTGCACACAAAACTCCAGGAATATCGGCCTTGTAATCCTAGTTTTCTGATCACTTCAACATTGTAAGTTACCATTGAGGTATGTCATCTCAAAATGAGTTTGAGATCTCGTAGTGGTTTACCAGGAAAAATGCGAGGTGGTTGGGGAATTTAATGTCTTTCTGAACACAAGTACCATACTATATGAGAATAAGACTCAAGGTTCGAAAGCAAAGGAATTTAATACATTACATATCATAGGAAAGCATTTAAAGTAAAAACACGATATTGATGGTCCCAAAGTGCATTTTTACAAGAACTGAGTGCCATTGAATAAAGTAACTATACATGAAACAGAACACAATGTAGTTGTAGATTACTTGTAGATGAAGCAAAGTTTTGAACCTAACAGCGTTGCAGTTTTGTTTATTTCAAGCATTATACAAGTGTACCCCATGTTGAATTTTATTTTTTTACAATTGTATTTATTGAATATTTTACAGAACTCTTTTATATTAATAAAACTGATTAAATTTGCAACAGGTTACAAAAATTTAAAATTCTAAATTGGACATTTCACTTATAAAAACTAAAAAGCTGTACCCTGCATAGAGTCTGATGGTTAAGATATTTACATGAGAAATAAAGTGTATGTCTTGAATTATCTGGAAACAGCCTGTGAAAACCTATCAAGTAGAAATTTTGTATTGGTCTTTACCGCATTTAAGTACAATTTTCGCGTTTTATTGCATTTTCAAAACACAGTATGCGTTATGTCGCATTTGTCATTTGTTATTATCAGGAACGGTGGAATGGGGCGGCGCCGTGGCCGAGTGGTTAGACCACGTCCCTCCCACCAAGGCGGCCTGGGACCCCGCCATTCATCGTTCCACCGGTGCTCTATCTTCAACTTTCCTGCCATTCAGCTTTCGCATCTCATCTATCATCTCCTGTTCTCATCCCGGGCATCGGGCTGATACCCCACCCTGGTTGTCAGTCTGTCCACCCTCAACTCCACAACAGGCATTGGTTTGTAAGTCCTAAGGAGGGGGGGGCAATTACAGGTTGCTTTGTTTTGCTTTACAGTAGAATGGAATATTAAAAACACTTAACAAATCTGATGTGATACACTCACGTGACTTTCTCTACTCTTCTACAAACTATTTTTACAAACGTTTATTCTCCATATACTTCATGTTAATCGATATGTTAATCTTATTGCTAATTTTCTTGTAGATGCAAGGGGAATTGGTAGGCTTTAAGCGATAGTCAAATATTTTAAGAGCTGGTTGCTATGTGGAGTATTCCATTCTCTTTGCATTACCAGGACAAAAAAAATGAATAACCAATTTGAGAAAAAGCATAAGTATTGGAAAATTTAAGGGAATGACAAGCAATATCTTGAAAATGGTTCACTCAACAAAAAAATGTACATGACATAAATTGTGTATTTTAACGCGATCTACATTTCTGTGTAGTAAACGTTTGTGTATCTCTTATAGTTTACCAGTTATGCAAAATTCTTTCACAATGAAGAATACTTTTGGAGACATTTCCAGAAAATTCGAGATATACATTTAATTTTTCATGAAAATATCTTAAACATATGATATTTTAATCAAAATCGTTAGAGCCATTTTTGAGAAAATTAAAATTTTCGAAAAATGTTCTATGTAAAGGGTAATCTGGGGTGAGGGGATTTCCTTGAAAACCTTTGTATCGCATCTCTGGAAGATACTGAACCTAAATACCAGTTTGGTGTTTGTCCGACTGTTGGTTTCTGAGTTATGTTGTTCACAGACAGACACACCGACATGTTTCCAAAAATGCTTTTTTTTGGATTCAGGGGTCTCAAGACATATATTTCTGGTGAAATCTCGGTATCGAATTTTTGGGTGGAATACAATACTTCCCCTACTTACTATACGTACTGGAGAAAGTAATATAAATTTATAGATGCTTCTATCATTACTAAATACTCACATTTGAAACAGTCAAAAGAAAGAAGCACTGAAAATATCTTACAATACTACCGCTAACTATTTTTATGGAACTACGTCTTTAGGGTATTCCAGTTATTATATTTCCTTATCTCTCATTTATTCTCCTTTTTCTTTAAACTTGATACGGAAAATAAATAGCTGCAGTGAGAATTCTTTTTCTTAAACTAAGTCCCTTGTTGGCATTTAGCTATGCCAGTAACTAGGGTCATAAACGAAATTTGTTACACGTTTTTATAACGAGTGCCTTTAACCCCCACTTGCATTTTAACGACCTACTCCCTGGAATTTCTCTTTCGAAGCTCGTGAGCATTTTCCCGCAGTAATTCATACCCTGTCACAACGTTAACTAAATTCTTACGGATTTTCGTTTTATGGCTTTGTTAGAATATTAAACACTTGCAGGAAGACGAGGCAGTTTTTAGAACAGAGACAAACATAAAGGCGAATGTCGCCTAGTTTTGGTGTTTTGTTGCGCAGGGGATTAAGAGTTCGAGTCCTGCGTCGAATATGGGTGTTTGTGTGTTCGTAAATGTGTGCAAATATGACAGCAAACTAACAGAAACGTAGAGAAAGCTGAGGAAAAGAATTATGAATATATTTATAGGTTAAAGCTTTAATGTTTAATTACACAGATTTACAAATAAATTTTTTGTGAGCTGTTTTACATTTGAAAGGTGATTCTTAATATTTCAGTACCGCTGATTTAAAAAATGACCTCCGTTTTCCTCCATCAAATGAGACAGTATTTTTAACACTTAAATGATTTCAGTTTAATTGTATAATATATAAATTCAATAACAGCCCGCCTAAAGCAATATGTGTATGTAAAAATATAAAAAAGTGTATATTACAGTCATTGTATATGTTTGTATTATTGTACTCATGTGTAATAACGTTATATGAATATATTACGTAATTTAATACTGCAGGAGCTGTGAGAATAATAGGTTAAAAGTTGCTAACAATGAGGTAACCTTGAGGCAATAATGAGTCAGAATGTTTAATAATGCTACTTGCCATTATTGTAGCAGCAAAATTTACAAATTTAGAGTTCAGTTGGTTGCAGACAGCGTTACTAAGCAGACGCAAAAAGTGTCCTCGAGAAATTTAATACGCATTCGTGTGAGAGGAAAGATACATTTGCGTATTAAAAAGTGTAATTAGTTAATAAAAAGAATCTCACAGTTCTCTATATCAGTGAAGTGTTATTTAAGTCGTGCCAAGCATTAATAAAAGGAGTGAAGTAAAATTATAATCTGTGTAAGCCTACATTTTTCAGCCGCACCACAATCCTGCTAAGACATTCATGTCTCTAACAATAATACTGACGCAGCCGAGGCAAACATAAATATATAATATATTTAAAGAAACTTAAGAACTACAAAGTTTATATTTTTAAATTTGGGACGAAGGCTACCGGGTACCATACGTGCGGTTGCAACTACCACAAGTTCGACTCCCCAACAGTTGAAATATAATACAACTCCTTCAATACAACCTACTTCAAATTGATGCCCAAAACGTGGTACTAAAAATAACGTAACAAACCATCTTTCTCAAATATCAGGTTTTTACAAATCAAGAATTAAGTATTTACATACTTTCTTCGAAAAGTGTATATACTCATAAGTTGTATAAGAGCTACAAATGAATTTGTGAGGGTTTTTATTACAAAAAATTTCACATTTAAATTCATTTTATAAACAGAAGGTCCATAAAATTTTGTTCTTTTGGTATAGAACGTTTGACTTTAGATTTTCTCTTGTGTGGTTCCGTGGAATTCCTACACAGCATCCAGCAGTAATCTGCAATTATTGAAGAGTCCCATCGTCTTTGGCATCTCCTCTCCATTTCTGGAACATCCTGATGGAAACTCTTCCCCTGTTCCTCACTGACTGCCCCCAAGTTGTCAGGAAAATGTCCAAATGTGAACACAGAAAGTGGAATTTGAGACTCATGTTGTATCCTTAAGTTCTGAAGTTCTGTAGGATGTTGTTCACAATTTTAACATAGTAAGGAGTTTATTGTTTCCTAGAAAGTTGTGCTTATAACTCCTTTAAATGCATTCCAAGCATTCTTCTCTCCAGAAATCGTAGTAGCATCGAACTCCCTGTCTTTAAATAGAGCTCTGATTTGCGGACCCACAAAGATTTCTTCTTTTATTTTTGCTTCAGAAAGAGCGAGAAATTTGACGCTGAGATCTTTGAAATAATCATCATCTTTGTCAAATGCTTTTACGAACTGTTTCATTGCACCAACTTTTATATGAAGAGGTGGCAAAAGAATTTTCTTAGGATCCACTAGGCTGTCCCTTCTTACTACCTGCCGTTAAACTTTTTCTTTTGGGCCATTGTCTTTATTTCCAATATTTGTCTCTTGCCCTACTATCCCACTCGATAAATAACATGGACATTTTGTGAATCCCTGCTGTTGATCTAATATCATACAGATTACTTTCAAATCTCCACACATCAACCACTGATGTTCAGCACATTTAATTCTCTCCATAACATACTTCAAACTTTTATAATTCTCCTTCAGCTGCACTGAGTGCGCTACTGGAACTGAAGAAAGAGCACTCCCAATGTGAAGCAGCACACCTTTAAGACTTCTTTTACTAGATTCAATAAACAGCCTCCATTCATATGTAACACAACCCAGTTTCTTTATTAAGTGTGGAATGGTATTACAGTAAACTAGATTTTCTTCTTCGCTGAAATATTGCAAGAAATCCTGTTTCCTGTCCCTGTAGAAAGTCGCTGATATATCAGCTGTAAGTAAGTTGTTTTCCTGTAGTCTGGAGCTTCAGCTGCATCCTTGGGAAGATTTAAATCCCTTACAATATCATTTAGCTTGGCTTGTGGCGCATTTGATCTTTTAGGAACGAACTCCTCGGACACAAGTGATGTAGTGAATCTGTATCTGAAATAAGTTCACTACTGTCTGTAGGTGGCTTAGGTATAGGAATACCAGGTTCATGGGCCACTGGTCTCATATCAGATGGCAAGTTTGGGTATACAATTCCTGTATGCGTATGCATTTATTGTTTGCTAAAAACATATAGGCATGTGTTTCTGTATGCATTTACTTCACAAGAGAATCTCTTGTGTAAAGTAGCGTTTCTCTGTACTCCAATGTCTATTGTTTTGCAACGAAACATAGTTTTATAAACGGAACCATGCTTCTTCAGGAAAGAATATTAAACGTGGGTCAGTTACTCTTATTATATCCCAAAATACAATTATAGAAATTGCCTGACTCTGATTATCACATGAACAATGAGGTTTATGTAATATGATACGGTAATTTGTATCACAAATTACTCAAATGTAAATAATTATTTTAATATGAATATGTATTTTTATGTAACATTGATTTCAGAGGTTTAATAATTGTCATTATTATTGGTAAATAATAATATACGGCTCTACTGAAACTGTCAATAATAACGCAATAATGCAATGAAGGGGTTAGTTGTTTATCGTTACCGGGAACAAGGAAGTTGCGTAATGTTTCGCGCCTTTTCAGTAAAAAAAGCTTCCAGAATGTTCTATAAAAATAATATGTATTATTGGTTTTCATTGGATAGTAAAATAGACGCTAATGTTGGCGCGTTTTATTAGCCAATAGCAGTTCATTTATAATCTTTAGGCGTATCTTAAGGCAAGCCTATAAATAGCCAGGTTGAGGTAACGATCCCCCAGTGTTCAACAAGATTCTCAACATATAACACGTCAGCCCCCAGTTCGGCAAGATTCTCAAAACATTACACATCGTCCCCCAGTGTTCAACAAGATTCTCAACATATAACACGTCAGCTCCCAGTTCAACAAGATTCTCATGTTGGTCTCTAAATTCATCAAGTTACGCGCAGCAGAAGTACGAGAAATCTTATAAAGTAAATATATAAAGTTGAAGTACGTGAGTTAAATGTGATAAGAAGTTATTATAAACAGTTTCAGTATGGCGAGTATCCAAATTAATTTGTGAAAGTGTTCGTGAACGTGTTCTGCAATAAAGATTATAAAACCAATTTCTTCATCAGTATCATTTAAAGACAAAAGATTCCTTTCCGCTTCACACCCTGCAAGAGATATAAGTTCTACCAAGAAAAGATGATAGCTAGCCGGTGGACATTTAAAATTCATGCAAATTGCTAACGCCAGAGGGATCTACGGACCAGACCAAACCAACGAGTGACGTCACACAAGATGGCAACGCAGAAGTCAACATAACATTCTCCCATCATATTGGCTTCCACAACGTGGTGCTATAAACACGTAAATTTGCTATTGCAAATTGGCTCCCATACGTGGGGTAGTTAAAGTGATGTAAACAAACATTTATTTGCAACATACAATTTGTTATACTCGCAAATTGGCTCCCAAAAGTGGAGCTAAAATAATGTTACAATAAATACAACATCTATACATCCCTCAAATTGGCGCCACCAATGTGGGGCGAAGTGACCAGGAAAGGAATAAGAATAACCAGAACGTGGAGCTAGATGACTAGGAAAGGAACAAGAATAACCAGGAAGTAGCAAAATTAACTAGGAAAGGATCAACATAACCAGGAATGCAGAGGTGAAATCATCTACAAGACCCAGATTCAAGAAACGACAGGGACGACTGACTTCGATCGTAATTCCGAGATTACGATGCAACAAGGAATTCAACTACAAGAAAACATCGAAACGACGTAGATTCATCACAACACAACGCAGAAGCGACATCAAATCTAGGAGAAAGGGGCAGAAAGCTGAGACATCAAAGTAACAGCAACATACAGCATCAGAAAGGTAAACAACTTTCAATGTTATTGAGGAGTGGTAGGATAAAAAAAACAATGGCTACCAATAATTCAGAGGAAATAATTATGGAAGATGAAAATGTTAGTGCAGAAAATAGCCCAGATTTTTTAGGGTTTGAAGATGAAAATGTTAGTGCAGAAAGTGAGAATAGAATAGCAGGAAATGTTAATTTTGATGTTAGTATGATGGAAATGCTGAGAAATATGAATGAGAATATGAATAAATTAAGGGAAGAATTAAGGGGAGATATTCAAAAGAGTAATAGGGAATTAAGAGAAGATATTGATAAGAAGTTAGATCAGAATAAGAAAGAATTGAGGGAAGATATTGATAAGAAATTAGATCAGAATAAGAAAGAATTGAGGGAAGATATTGGCAAGAGTATTACAGATCAATTAAGGGAAGAAATTTGTAAGAATAATGAGAAATTAGAAAAGAAAATAGATCAAAACAGGGAAGATATGCAAAAGAGTCATAGGGAGTTAAGAGAAGATATTGGTAAGAGATTAGAACAAAACAGGAAATCAATTGAAAGTATTGGTAGGAGTAATGAGAAATTAGAGCAAACAGTAGATCAAAGCAATGAAGAAATTGAAAAGAAAGTTATGAAGCTAGATAGTAGTATGCCAGAAATGAGAGATGAAAATGAGGAAGTAATAGTAAGTGAGATAGGAGAAATTTCAAAGAAAATGCTAGACATGAGCAAGGAAATAGGTAACAAAGAAAGTGAGGTTAATACTAAAAGTGAGGTTAATGTAGAAGGTACAGAGTTAGGAAGTCAAATGAGTAGTATTTCAAGTGAGTTAAGAGAAATAAATGAGGTCATGAATGTAGATGTGAATCAGGCGCAAGTTAATTTCAGAGGGGAGATATCAGAAATACAGAATGAAACAGTAATGCAAAGAAATAAATTGTACCAAGATGTTCAAAATGAAAACTCCAGTCCAGTACAGTTTAGTACAGATTTGTCTGAGTACTTTCAAATTAAAGAGATAGTAGAAGAATTGAAAATGAAAGTTGTTAAAAGATGTATTGTTCAGGAAGATGTAGATTGTTTTCAAATGTTATCAGGGAACGAAATGTCATATGAATACAAGAGGTTATTCATGAACACAAATTTGAAGGTTAGGTTATGGCTACGAGTAATGTTTAGCCACACACAATTTGATCCAGGAGGGTAAATAGCAATGTGATGTAAAGTAAATGCTGGATAGTTAAAGATGACTTGCAGAGAAATGTATTGGAACGCAAGAGGGTTAAATATATATATATATGTCATTTGAAAAGAAAAATAAATTATAAAAAAAAAATAAATAAATAAATAAATTTTTAATAACTGTAACAGTATTCGAAAAGAAGAAGGTAATAATTGAAACTTAATATGATATTAAATTAAAAGTACGTAAATACAATTCAAAGAGTATTGTTAAAAATAAAATTCAAAATAACAAAAATGGTAAAAATAATTGAAAACAAATACTTAAGTAGCAAACAGAAAAGGTGAAATATTGTCTAGATTTAAGAAATGTAAATATTTGTGTAGAGGGTGAATATTTTGGTAAAAATGTTAAACAATTATAAAAAATCTTAAATGTATAAATTTTTGTCAACAATTTAAGAAAGTGCACAATTTGGTAACAGTGATTAAATAACTTAGGGTAAAGTATTTGCTATAAAAAAAAAAAATTTTGTTGTAATGTCAGATTAATATCTAAATTAATTAAACCTGAGCCAGTAAGTAGTGGCGAGAGAAAACATATGTCGTGTGTTAAATGCGTGTGAAGTGTTAAGTGAAAGTGATAGCGTGTGTTACAAGATTTAGGAGACTAAAAACAAAATTATAAAATTTCCAAACAGGTTATAAATATTTATAATTATGTTTCTAGGCGGCGCCGTGGCCGAGTGGTTAGACCGCTCGCCTCCCATCTAGGCGGCCCGGGTTCAATCCCAGGGACCTGCATGTGGGATTTGTGGTGGACGAAGCGGCGTCTGGGCGGGTTTTCTCCGGGTTCTCCGGTTTCCCCCGCCATTCATTCCACCAACTGCTCCATCATCACCTTTCCTTTCATCCATTTCACCAACATTTCGCTTCATCTACTTCCTTCATCCCATACCAGGCATCGGGCTGATCACCCATCCTGGATGCTCTGTCTGATCCATGAGTATCTGCTCCTCGACGGGCCTCTGACCCCAGGCACCCGCTTGTAAGTCCTGGGGGGTGTAAGTCCTACATCAGAGGAGGGTAAACAGATAATGAATGAATGAATGAATAATTATGTTTCTAGTGGGGCATATGATACGGTAATTTGTATCACAAATTACTCAAATGTAAATAATTATTTTAATATGAATATGTATTTTTATGTAACATTGATTTCAGAGGTTTAATAATTGTCATTATTATTGGTAAATAATAATATACGGCTCTACTGAAACTGTCAATAATAACGCAATAATGCAATGAAGGGGTTAGTTGTTTATCGTTACCGGGAACAAGGAAGTTGCGTAATGTTTCGCGCCTTTTCAGTAAAAAAAGCTTCCAGAATGTTCTATAAAAATAATATGTATTATTGGTTTTCATTGGATAGTAAAATAGACGCTAATGTTGGCGCGTTTTATTAGCCAATAGCAGTTCATTTATAATCTTTAGGCGTATCTTAAGGCAAGCCTATAAATAGCCAGGTTGAGGTAACGATCCCCCAGTGTTCAACAAGATTCTCAACATATAACACGTCAGCCCCCAGTTCGGCAAGATTCTCAAAACATTACACATCGTCCCCCAGTGTTCAACAAGATTCTCAACATATAACACGTCAGCTCCCAGTTCAACAAGATTCTCATGTCGGTCTCTAAATTCATCAAGTTACGCGCAGCAGAAGTACGAGAAATCTTATAAAGTAAATATATAAAGTTGAAGTACGTGAGTTAAATGTGATAAGAAGTTATTATAAACAGTTTCAGTATGGCGAGTATCCAAATTAATTTGTGAAAGTGTTCGTGAACGTGTTCTGCAATAAAGATTATAAAACCAATTTCTTCATCAGTATCATTTAAAGACAAAAGATTCCTTTCCGCTTCACACCCTGCAAGAGATATAAGTTCTACCAAGAAAAGATGATAGCTAGCCGGTGGACATTTAAAATTCATGCAAATTGCTAACGCCAGAGGGATCTACGGACCAGACCAAACCAACGAGTGACGTCACACAAGATGGCAACGCAGAAGTCAACATAACATTCTCCCATCATATTGGCTTCCACAACGTGGTGCTATAAACACGTAAATTTGCTATTGCAAATTGGCTCCCATACGTGGGGTAGTTAAAGTGATGTAAACAAACATTTATTTGCAACATACAATTTGTTATACTCGCAAATTGGCTCCCAAAAGTGGAGCTAAAATAATGTTACAATAAATACAACATCTATACATCCCTCAAATTGGCGCCACCAATGTGGGGCGAAGTGACCAGGAAAGGAATAAGAATAACCAGAACGTGGAGCTAGATGACTAGGAAAGGAACAAGAATAACCAGGAAGTAGCAAAATTAACTAGGAAAGGATCAACATAACCAGGAATGCAGAGGTGAAATCATCTACAAGACCCAGATTCAAGAAACGACAGGGACGACTGACTTCGATCGTAATTCCGAGATTACGATGCAACAAGGAATTCAACTACAAGAAAACATCGAAACGACGTAGATTCATCACAACACAACGCAGAAGCGACATCAAATCTAGGAGAAAGGGGCAGAAAGCTGAGACATCAAAGTAACAGCAACATACAGCATCAGAAAGGTAAACAACTTTCAATGTTATTGAGGAGTGGTAGGATAAAAAAAACAATGGCTACCAATAATTCAGAGGAAATAATTATGGAAGATGAAAATGTTAGTGCAGAAAATAGCCCAGATTTTTTAGGGTTTGAAGATGAAAATGTTAGTGCAGAAAGTGAGAATAGAATAGCAGGAAATGTTAATTTTGATGTTAGTATGATGGAAATGCTGAGAAATATGAATGAGAATATGAATAAATTAAGGGAAGAATTAAGGGGAGATATTCAAAAGAGTAATAGGGAATTAAGAGAAGATATTGATAAGAAGTTAGATCAGAATAAGAAAGAATTGAGGGAAGATATTGATAAGAAATTAGATCAGAATAAGAAAGAATTGAGGGAAGATATTGGCAAGAGTATTACAGATCAATTAAGGGAAGAAATTTGTAAGAATAATGAGAAATTAGAAAAGAAAATAGATCAAAACAGGGAAGATATGCAAAAGAGTCATAGGGAGTTAAGAGAAGATATTGGTAAGAGATTAGAACAAAACAGGAAATCAATTGAAAGTATTGGTAGGAGTAATGAGAAATTAGAGCAAACAGTAGATCAAAGCAATGAAGAAATTGAAAAGAAAGTTATGAAGCTAGATAGTAGTATGCCAGAAATGAGAGATGAAAATGAGGAAGTAATAGTAAGTGAGATAGGAGAAATTTCAAAGAAAATGCTAGACATGAGCAAGGAAATAGGTAACAAAGAAAGTGAGGTTAATACTAAAAGTGAGGTTAATGTAGAAGGTACAGAGTTAGGAAGTCAAATGAGTAGTATTTCAAGTGAGTTAAGAGAAATAAATGAGGTCATGAATGTAGATGTGAATCAGGCGCAAGTTAATTTCAGAGGGGAGATATCAGAAATACAGAATGAAACAGTAATGCAAAGAAATAAATTGTACCAAGATGTTCAAAATGAAAACTCCAGTCCAGTACAGTTTAGTACAGATTTGTCTGAGTACTTTCAAATTAAAGAGATAGTAGAAGAATTGAAAATGAAAGTTGTTAAAAGATGTATTGTTCAGGAAGATGTAGATTGTTTTCAAATGTTATCAGGGAACGAAATGTCATATGAATACAAGAGGTTATTCATGAACACAAATTTGAAGGTTAGGTTATGGCTACGAGTAATGTTTAGCCACACACAATTTGATCCAGGAGGGTAAATAGCAATGTGATGTAAAGTAAATGCTGGATAGTTAAAGATGACTTGCAGAGAAATGTATTGGAACGCAAGAGGGTTAAATATATATATATATATATGTCATTTGAAAAGAAAAATAAATTATAAAAAAAAAATAAATAAATAAATAAATTTTTAATAACTGTAACAGTATTCGAAAAGAAGAAGGTAATAATTGAAACTTAATATGATATTAAATTAAAAGTACGTAAATACAATTCAAAGAGTATTGTTAAAAATAAAATTCAAAATAACAAAAATGGTAAAAATAATTGAAAACAAATACTTAAGTAGCAAACAGAAAAGGTGAAATATTGTCTAGATTTAAGAAATGTAAATATTTGTGTAGAGGGTGAATATTTTGGTAAAAATGTTAAACAATTATAAAAAATCTTAAATGTATAAATTTTTGTCAACAATTTAAGAAAGTGCACAATTTGGTAACAGTGATTAAATAACTTAGGGTAAAGTATTTGCTATAAAAAAAAAAAAATTTTGTTGTAATGTCAGATTAATATCTAAATTAATTAAACCTGAGCCAGTAAGTAGTGGCGAGAGAAAACATATGTCGTGTGTTAAATGCGTGTGAAGTGTTAAGTGAAAGTGATAGCGTGTGTTACAAGATTTAGGAGACTAAAAACAAAATTATAAAATTTCCAAACAGGTTATAAATATTTATAATTATGTTTCTAGTGGGGCATATGATACGGTAATTTGTATCACAAATTACTCAAATGTAAATAATTATTTTAATATGAATATGTATTTTTATGTAACATTGATTTCAGAGGTTTAATAATTGTCATTATTATTGGTAAATAATAATATACGGCTCTACTGAAACTGTCAATAATAACGCAATAATGCAATGAAGGGGTTAGTTGTTTATCGTTACCGGGAACAAGGAAGTTGCGTAATGTTTCGCGCCTTTTCAGTAAAAAAAGCTTCCAGAATGTTCTATAAAAATAATATGTATTATTGGTTTTCATTGGATAGTAAAATAGACGCTAATGTTGGCGCGTTTTATTAGCCAATAGCAGTTCATTTATAATCTTTAGGCGTATCTTAAGGCAAGCCTATAAATAGCCAGGTTGAGGTAACGATCCCCCAGTGTTCAACAAGATTCTCAACATATAACACGTCAGCCCCCAGTTCGGCAAGATTCTCAAAACATTACACATCGTCCCCCAGTGTTCAACAAGATTCTCAACATATAACACGTCAGCTCCCAGTTCAACAAGATTCTCATGTCGGTCTCTAAATTCATCAAGTTACGCGCAGCAGAAGTACGAGAAATCTTATAAAGTAAATATATAAAGTTGAAGTACGTGAGTTAAATGTGATAAGAAGTTATTATAAACAGTTTCAGTATGGCGAGTATCCAAATTAATTTGTGAAAGTGTTCGTGAACGTGTTCTGCAATAAAGATTATAAAACCAATTTCTTCATCAGTATCATTTAAAGACAAAAGATTCCTTTCCGCTTCACACCCTGCAAGAGATATAAGTTCTACCAAGAAAAGATGATAGCTAGCCGGTGGACATTTAAAATTCATGCAAATTGCTAACGCCAGAGGGATCTACGGACCAGACCAAACCAACGAGTGACGTCACACAAGATGGCAACGCAGAAGTCAACATAACATTCTCCCATCATATTGGCTTCCACAACGTGGTGCTATAAACACGTAAATTTGCTATTGCAAATTGGCTCCCATACGTGGGGTAGTTAAAGTGATGTAAACAAACATTTATTTGCAACATACAATTTGTTATACTCGCAAATTGGCTCCCAAAAGTGGAGCTAAAATAATGTTACAATAAATACAACATCTATACATCCCTCAAATTGGCGCCACCAATGTGGGGCGAAGTGACCAGGAAAGGAATAAGAATAACCAGAACGTGGAGCTAGATGACTAGGAAAGGAACAAGAATAACCAGGAAGTAGCAAAATTAACTAGGAAAGGATCAACATAACCAGGAATGCAGAGGTGAAATCATCTACAAGACCCAGATTCAAGAAACGACAGGGACGACTGACTTCGATCGTAATTCCGAGATTACGATGCAACAAGGAATTCAACTACAAGAAAACATCGAAACGACGTAGATTCATCACAACACAACGCAGAAGCGACATCAAATCTAGGAGAAAGGGGCAGAAAGCTGAGACATCAAAGTAACAGCAACATACAGCATCAGAAAGGTAAACAACTTTCAATGTTATTGAGGAGTGGTAGGATAAAAAAAACAATGGCTACCAATAATTCAGAGGAAATAATTATGGAAGATGAAAATGTTAGTGCAGAAAATAGCCCAGATTTTTTAGGGTTTGAAGATGAAAATGTTAGTGCAGAAAGTGAGAATAGAATAGCAGGAAATGTTAATTTTGATGTTAGTATGATGGAAATGCTGAGAAATATGAATGAGAATATGAATAAATTAAGGGAAGAATTAAGGGGAGATATTCAAAAGAGTAATAGGGAATTAAGAGAAGATATTGATAAGAAGTTAGATCAGAATAAGAAAGAATTGAGGGAAGATATTGATAAGAAATTAGATCAGAATAAGAAAGAATTGAGGGAAGATATTGGCAAGAGTATTACAGATCAATTAAGGGAAGAAATTTGTAAGAATAATGAGAAATTAGAAAAGAAAATAGATCAAAACAGGGAAGATATGCAAAAGAGTCATAGGGAGTTAAGAGAAGATATTGGTAAGAGATTAGAACAAAACAGGAAATCAATTGAAAGTATTGGTAGGAGTAATGAGAAATTAGAGCAAACAGTAGATCAAAGCAATGAAGAAATTGAAAAGAAAGTTATGAAGCTAGATAGTAGTATGCCAGAAATGAGAGATGAAAATGAGGAAGTAATAGTAAGTGAGATAGGAGAAATTTCAAAGAAAATGCTAGACATGAGCAAGGAAATAGGTAACAAAGAAAGTGAGGTTAATACTAAAAGTGAGGTTAATGTAGAAGGTACAGAGTTAGGAAGTCAAATGAGTAGTATTTCAAGTGAGTTAAGAGAAATAAATGAGGTCATGAATGTAGATGTGAATCAGGCGCAAGTTAATTTCAGAGGGGAGATATCAGAAATACAGAATGAAACAGTAATGCAAAGAAATAAATTGTACCAAGATGTTCAAAATGAAAACTCCAGTCCAGTACAGTTTAGTACAGATTTGTCTGAGTACTTTCAAATTAAAGAGATAGTAGAAGAATTGAAAATGAAAGTTGTTAAAAGATGTATTGTTCAGGAAGATGTAGATTGTTTTCAAATGTTATCAGGGAACGAAATGTCATATGAATACAAGAGGTTATTCATGAACACAAATTTGAAGGTTAGGTTATGGCTACGAGTAATGTTTAGCCACACACAATTTGATCCAGGAGGGTAAATAGCAATGTGATGTAAAGTAAATGCTGGATAGTTAAAGATGACTTGCAGAGAAATGTATTGGAACGCAAGAGGGTTAAATATATATATATATATGTCATTTGAAAAGAAAAATAAATTATAAAAAAAAAATAAATAAATAAATAAATTTTTAATAACTGTAACAGTATTCGAAAAGAAGAAGGTAATAATTGAAACTTAATATGATATTAAATTAAAAGTACGTAAATACAATTCAAAGAGTATTGTTAAAAATAAAATTCAAAATAACAAAAATGGTAAAAATAATTGAAAACAAATACTTAAGTAGCAAACAGAAAAGGTGAAATATTGTCTAGATTTAAGAAATGTAAATATTTGTGTAGAGGGTGAATATTTTGGTAAAAATGTTAAACAATTATAAAAAATCTTAAATGTATAAATTTTTGTCAACAATTTAAGAAAGTGCACAATTTGGTAACAGTGATTAAATAACTTAGGGTAAAGTATTTGCTATAAAAAAAAAAAAATTTTGTTGTAATGTCAGATTAATATCTAAATTAATTAAACCTGAGCCAGTAAGTAGTGGCGAGAGAAAACATATGTCGTGTGTTAAATGCGTGTGAAGTGTTAAGTGAAAGTGATAGCGTGTGTTACAAGATTTAGGAGACTAAAAACAAAATTATAAAATTTCCAAACAGGTTATAAATATTTATAATTATGTTTCTAGTGGGGCATATGATACGGTAATTTGTATCACAAATTACTCAAATGTAAATAATTATTTTAATATGAATATGTATTTTTATGTAACATTGATTTCAGAGGTTTAATAATTGTCATTATTATTGGTAAATAATAATATACGGCTCTACTGAAACTGTCAATAATAACGCAATAATGCAATGAAGGGGTTAGTTGTTTGTCGTTACCGGGAACAAGGAAGTTGCGTAATGTTTCGCGCCTTTTCAGTAAAAAAAGCTTCCAGAATGTTCTATAAAAATAATATGTATTATTGGTTTTCATTGGATAGTAAAATAGACGCTAATGTAGGCGCGTTTTATTAGCCAATAGCAGTTCATTTATAATCTTTAGGCGTATCTTAAGGCAAGCCTATAAATAGCCAGGTTGAGGTAACGATCCCCCAGTGTTCAACAAGATTCTCAACATATAACACGTCAGCCCCCAGTTCGGCAAGATTCTCAAAACATTACACATCGTCCCCCAGTGTTCAACAAGATTCTCAACATATAACACGTCAGCTCCCAGTTCAACAAGATTCTCATGTCGGTCTCTAAATTCATCAAGTTACGCGCAGCAGAAGTACGAGAAATCTTATAAAGTAAATATATAAAGTTGAAGTACGTGAGTTAAATGTGATAAGAAGTTATTATAAACAGTTTCAGTATGGCGAGTATCCAAATTAATTTGTGAAAGTGTTCGTGAACGTGTTCTGCAATAAAGATTATAAAACCAATTTCTTCATCAGTATCATTTAAAGACAAAAGATTCCTTTCCGCTTCACACCCTGCAAGAGATATAAGTTCTACCAAGAAAAGATGATAGCTAGCCGGTGGACATTTAAAATTCATGCAAATTGCTAACGCCAGAGGGATCTACGGACCAGACCAAACCAACGAGTGACGTCACACAAGATGGCAACGCAGAAGTCAACATAACATTCTCCCATCATATTGGCTTCCACAACGTGGTGCTATAAACACGTAAATTTGCTATTGCAAATTGGCTCCCATACGTGGGGTAGTTAAAGTGATGTAAACAAACATTTATTTGCAACATACAATTTGTTATACTCGCAAATTGGCTCCCAAAAGTGGAGCTAAAATAATGTTACAATAAATACAACATCTATACATCTCTCAAATAAATCATATAGGTTGTAAGACCTAGCAGAAAACATGACGCGAGAATTTCACTTCATTTTGAATGTTGAACTTTCGAGTGTGAATGAAAATTCCTTGAGAAGATACCAAAAATGTGTGAGTAGAGAAAGACAGTAATTTCCAACATCTCTTATGATAAGTCATTTGCTTATTTTAATTGTAATTGTAAATATGAAAATATGAGGCGGTCGCGGGGATTTTATATCTGTTTCGGCGGTAGTTCGAGCTGCAGTGGCCGCAGTGTGAAGGAAAAACACTGTAGTAGCACCTGGGCCAATACAGTTAATAGTATTCTAAATAGGAGGGCGGATCTAAAAGTAATGCACAATAATTTTTTTACAAAAAAGTTTAATAGTTAAAACAAAACAAAATCTCCCAACGTGATACCAGTTTCAATATCCCCTGTTCGTAGAAGTTCGTTTCCTAGCCACCTACGGACTGCTGATTTCATTTCTGCATCTGTCGTAAAGCGTTGACCGACCAGGAATTTCTTCATAGGACCAAATAGATGAAAGTCCGATTGTGCAAGATCCGGACTGTATGGTGGATGCGGTAGCACCTCCCAACCGAATTTGGTGATTTTATGATGAAAGCAGCAGCAACATGTGGGCGAGCATTGTCATGAAGGATATTTTACACTGCACCATAGGAAATGTTGAACTGTTGCGATAAGGTTCACAGTTGCACACGCCGGTCGCTCAAGATTGCTGCCTCAATGCCTTTCACATTCTGTGGGGTTGCAGCTGTTACCAGCCTCCCGGAGCGTGGCGAAACACTAAGGTTCACACGGTCCTCTAGGAAGAATGCACACCACTTGGAGACAATGTTACGGTCCATATAATCATCCCCATACACGCCACGCATGTCCTTGTGAATATAACTCAGTTTATGCCCTTTGGCCCACAAATATCGAACCACACCTCTCCGCTCTTCACACGTGGACGACAGTAACATGTGCGCCATCCTTGTTAAGTAGTTCACGTTTCTCTTGATAGAACTGCACATGAAACAAAAAATACCATTTGTAGTGAAAACTTCAAACTATATCTGTGTGAAATTGCAACATTCCAGCTGCAATACCAAGGCAGAAAAAAATTGTACATTACTTTTCGATCCGCCCTTGTACAATTGCATTACATTTCCCCACTACTCTCGAGTCAGGTGCTAAAAGATTCGGTACTTAGGCTTCAGAAAGCCAGCAGTATGTATTTTACATATTGTTATCTAAGAAATTTGAAGGTCTAAGCTCGGGAAAACCTTGCTGTAGTCCGGTTCAGCATGTAGGCCATGAAGCTGTCAGTTATTCATTTCCCTTGTGTGTCGGACACGAGCAACGTTCTATCTGGGTCGTCACTCCGAGAGTCATATTCTCTTCTCGCGAATATTAGCATCTTGCCTCTACCAGCGATTAACCATCATGTAATACAGTACATACGTTCTAATATGCTTGCTAGGGTTCCAAAATAACATTTTCACATCCTCTACAGCGTAAACCATAATATTTTATATCACGATTTTACCGGAGATGCATGCTTTGATGCCCCCTAAACCGAAGAAAAGTCTTTTGGGGAAAAGGTCTGGTATATATTTAAACAGCATAACCAAAACGATAATTCAGATAAATACAAACTTGGTATTTTAAATTCAGTATCTTCCAAAGATATAAAACGATGATATTGATGGAAATCGACCCACAGAAATCTATCTTTATATGAAAAGGGTTCCGTTAATTTCAAATTTCTCAAAAGTAGCCCTATCGATTTTGTTCAAAAGTATATTAAATATCCTATGAAACCCTCTTAATTTTGAGGGAATTTTGTATATTTGGTAAACCAAAAGAGATACACAAAAACGTGCTACAGATAAATGTAGATTTCTTTAAAACACACAATTTATTTCATATAACCTTTCTTGTAGCAACTTCAGTTTCCGAGATATTCGTTGTTATTGGTTTGAATTTGTCAGTACTTCTGTCATTTTTAATTTCTCTACTAAGCATATTAACTAGTGGATGTATAATATTCCACCCAAAGCTTGGAGTCAAGATTTCACCGAAAATACATGTTCTGAGGCCCCCTGGCCTCCCAAGAAACGTTTTTAGCAAATAATCCTTGTGTGTGTATTTTTTGAACAGCATAACTCATAAACGAAAACTGGATAAAATGACTAATACTTTTTACATGACAAATAAAATGTATATCTTGAATTTTCTGGGAATAGTCTGTGAAGTCCACTTCATTCTGAAGAAAATTTTATAGTCCTGTATAACTGGTAACCATTAAGTGACAGACGAAAACTACTACACAAGAAATGTGTTCTTTGAAACACAATTTGTTTATTATGCCCTCTTTTTGACATGACCATTTCCCAGATATACATTATTAATGGTTCCAATTATTCAATGCTTTATCATTCTTTTCAAGTCCTATGAACTGTCAGTTGTTTCTCGCGATGTCATGGAAACAGTATGGAATTTGAAGGCCAGCATATAGCGTCCAGTTGTTAAACATTTGACTATCGCTGTTCTCTTTGTATCTATAACGTAATGTGTAATGTAGCTGTTTCTGCAAAGGTTTATCTCGATTAAATGATGGAAATTGAAGTAGATGGAAAGGTATGAAGATAATAAAAAGGTTTGTATACCCACTATTACAAGAAAGAGAATAGAGAAAGTCATGTGAATGTAATACATTGGATTTGTTAAAGTAATGTCGCTATTTTGTTGTTTCTCGCGCTGTCATAGAAATAGTATGTAATTTCTAGGCCAGCATATAGCGACATGGTTGTCCTGTATCCGCCTTGTGCTTTCAATGAAATGAGTAATGAAGGAACTTCTGCAACAGTAGATTAACATGAAGTGGTTAGAAAACAATCTTTCTTAACAAGGGTTTGTAAAAGCTATAAGAAAATAAAGAATAGTTATGCACAGTGAGAAGGTGTTTTGTTTACGTAATTTATTAGCCTCACGCTTGGGAAGCCAACTAGAAGTAGATATGTGCCCGACGTATGGGTGCCAACTTGAAGTAGTATTGTTCTTCAACTGTTGTAGTTTATTGTTGTTGGAGTTATTTATTTATTTCCACACTTGGGAAACCAATTTGAAGAAGATAATTGCGTTTACGTTGGAGTTGTTTAAGGAGTTTGCACCACACTTTGGGCGTCAGTTTGAAGAAGGTTGTTTGTTACGTAATATGCTGCTACGTATGTAAAAGCTGATTTGAAGATGTATTTCTGTTGTTACGCTCCAAGTTAAAAAAAGTATATAATATTAACTTTTAACTTTGTTATTAAACTGCTTCTATACATAGTATTTATATTGGTATTTGCCTCGGCTGCTTCAGTATTACTTTAGAGACACGTTTCTCTTAATCAAGGTGTGTTGTGACAAGAATGTAGGCTTCCAAAGATTTTAAGTTTAAATTCACTTCTTTTTATTAATCCTTGACACAAATTATATAGCACTACACTGATATTAAGAGCTGTGAGATTCTTTAATTTAATATTTGCGCTTTGTTAACACGTATACATAATTTTTCGTTTCACACGAATACGTAATATTTCTTTAGAGAACACATCTTCCATCCGGTCACTACCAAGGTCTGCAAGCAACTGAACTTATTTCAACCGTCAAAACCCGTAAGCTTCTGTATTTCAAGTCTGTGATTGGCTAATCCTAGTCCAATAGAATACCTGCATTTAATTAAAGTTTTTTCTAGCTTTTGATTGGCTAATTTTTAAACTGTCACAGAATTTACATTATCGTTGCTCTAATTATGACTAGTAGCATTTAAACTCTCAAACTTATTATTGCCTCAAGGTTACCTCATTGTTACCTCAATGTTAGCAATGTTAAACTCTCACAGCTCTTACATTATTAAAGTGTGTAATGTATTCATATAACATTATTAAACATGTTTACAATAATATAAGCATATGCAATGACTGTTACATACATTTTACAAATTATTACATACACATATTGCTTCAAGGTTGGCTGTTATTGAATTTACATATTATATAACTTAATTAAAATTATTCAAGTATTAAAAATACTGCCTCAACAGAAAGTAATGCTTATGTAACACAGGGTATTATTTTGTGGCCTGATAACAGAAACATATACAATAACGCGAAGAAGGATGCAAAACTCTTCTCTTGGATAAACACTGTGTTGGTCAAAGGAATTACCGCCGATGTTCCCATGTCCTCCAAGCAAGAGCAATTTCCTGTGGAACATCTTAGGAGTTCGGGCGCTCCACGATAATTTATTGCTGCCAATAACGAAATTTAGCTCCTTTCGTTGAAAGTGGCGACGTTTAGAACTTATTCCCCCTTGCCCCTTCTTTGTCAGTGGGGCTAGTTTTATCTCCTGTCGGGGGATCCTTCTGTGATGTATATGTGTCTCTCTTAATCATTACTATCTCTTCAAAGTCGTATCCTCTTTCTCTGGTAAAAGCTGGTTTACGCGACGTTGCATGGGTAACTCGAATGTTACTGAATAACATGTTCTCTCTCGAGTAACTCGAAATATAAACTCGAATGACGATGTAATAACTTCATTTACCTCCCACGTTCTTTATGAAAGTATTGCACAATGATCTGCAAGATCTTTATGGTGAATCCCCTCTTTGACCCCTTTGTATATAATTGTACGGTCTAGTAACTTATTAGATAATTACGAGTACAATAGGCGGAATTTTAAAACTCTCTACTTTCTGCTTGGTCCTGTGGTTATTTAACAACATAAAAGGTACACAGTTTTCACATAACACAGAAAGGCTTTACACACACAACGAAATAGAAGTGAAGCTGGTGAGTATGCACTCCTAGGCCACCAAGTTAACCTCTTTGGAAAAGATACATAGTCTCTGGCCATCGTGTCTCGGCTGTTAATTTCAAATTATCGGTCTAGCAGTTTCCTCTTTTTGCACCAATACTTAACATACCCTGATAACGACGTTAGTTACAACATAGGTATAAAGGGAAGAAAGCAGAATCTTCTTACGTGATTGTTATTAATATATTTTCGCACTGAAATCCCATGCGTATCGTAGCGTTATAAGTAGACTAGTGGCTAATTGCAGCTTTAGCTGTAAAGACTGTAATTGTTGAAAGCAGAAACCATTTATCAACAATGTTCATAAACTTAACTGCACATAACTAAAACCACAATATTATTGGCGCTGATGACTATAGTAGTTTTGCTCCACTCAGCTATTACCAAAATAGCTGAATAAATTTCCAACTCTGAGAATTTTCATTTTGAATAGTTTTGCGGCCTAAATAACTTGCAACTTATCTCTTTCAATAATATGTAGATAGTTTAATTCCTAATAAATCTCGACTTCGTATTATTTATGTGTGGTTCAGAATACGCAACCAGTTTCTCATAACAGTTACATTACGAAAACCGTTGTGTAATAGAAGCTTCATTAGGAAACTAGATGCGTAATGAGGTATCATTAATACACTAGTTAACTTTTTTAGTAACCAAAGTAGATAAAATGCTTTTAAATAAGTGTTGTGTCCAGGAAATTTATATAATTGTTAAACGGTTGGGAGTTTATGTGAATATGTTAAATGGGACTGTTTATTCATTCATTGATTATCTGTTTACCCTCCTCTCATGTAGGACTTACACCCCCCAGGACTTACAGGCGGGTGCCTGGGGTCAGACGCCCGTCGAGGAGCAGACACTCATGGATCAGACAGAATATCCAGGATGGGTGATCAGCCCGATGCCTGGTATGGGATGAAGGAAGTAGATGAAGCGAAATTTGGTGAAATGGATGAAAGGAAAGGTGATGATGGAGCAGTCGGTGGAATGAATGGCGAGGGAAACCGGAGAACCCGGAGAAAACCCGCCCAGACGCCGCTTCGTCCACCACAAATCCCACAAGTCTCTGGGATTGAACCCGGTCCGCCTCGGTGGGAGGCGAGCGGTCTAACAACTCGGCCACGGCGCCGCCGGGACTGTTTATTAAATTTGTTAACTTTTTTCCCAGAATGTATTAAACTGTTATTTTTAGCTTTAAAATTGAATTTTTAATGTATGTAAAGCTTATAGACTCGCTTTTGTTAATTATTGGCTTATGCCTCACGGGGACTTGTGAAGTTTAGTTCACGTCTACCGAGAGGTGGACACTTAAAAGGTCTGTAATTCCAGTATAAGTAACCTGACGTTATCCTGCCTTTCTGTTCATTTATCTTACGTAATATTGTACTACGATTTTCAACTATATGAGAACTGATAATTTCGTAACTTGGGCTGTATCCAACAAGATACATTATTTTGTGATATACTTTGCCAAGTAAGCCCAGAACATAAGACTTGACATGTGTTTTAAATGCTTTGGAGGCAATTACCCTGGCCCAAAAATTTCTTTGTAGCTCTTTCACTCTCCACTAATATAAAATATATCTCTGGAACTATTTTAAATACATGCAAGAAACTTTGTGTACGTATTATAAATTAAACACTGTTTCCCGTATAAATTTTTCAAATAAATCGATCTTAAATTTTGGATGTTTGAAATGTCACACATGGGCTTACGTAAATATGGTCGGAAATCCCGTACAATATTATGAAGGAGTATCATGGGGAGGTATAAAAACAAAACAAGCACGGGCTTAGCGATGATTTGATAACGCGGTTGAAGCTAGAAGGCGGTGCTGTGCTGCGTGAAGCAATATGCTATGAAGAGAGGCAACGAAATGCCGTATAAAGTTTATAGGCGCGCTGTTATTTTCCAGACCAAAGGATGAAGAGAGGAGTAGCCATTGTGCGCATGCTCATAAAAGTACACTGGTCCTGGCGCAGCAGCTTGCGAGACGGAATTGCTTTCAGAGTCTGGTGTAGAGAAGCTATTTCATTTTGTGCTGAAACTGTAACAGAAGTTGCTCTTGAAATGTAAGAATCCCTCCCGCATTAACTAGACATCTAAAATAATGTCAAATTTACATCTAAAACGAAGCTTACACGAAAATTTCTGGGATACAGGATTAAGTAACCTAGAAATAATTTCCTAGACATGCTTTATCCTAAAACAAAACAATGGTAATTTTGTACTAAAGGGGTTCTATTTCTTTGCCTTATTGTTCCCTCAAGAAGCGTGTTCATATCCTTTTGCACGACCACGTGTTCTCTTCTCGAAAATATTTACGTAGAAATAAATTTAGAGTTCCAAAACATAAATTCCTTTCTAAGATTTTACCAGAAATAAGCGTTTTCCGAAAATTTCTGAGTGTCTTTCTGTGAACACCATAACTCAAATACGAATATTAGTTAAATACCTACTAAACTTGATAATTAACTTCAAGATATTCCAAGGATAGGACACAAGGATTTTCAAGAAAGTGCCTTTTACGTGGAAGTTATGCCCTTTTTTTTAAAACAAAAATGGCTCTAAAGCGGAAGATGGTGTGTTTGTTAATCACCACACGTCGCAAAAATCTTTTCAGAGTAACCCGTCACATATAAAAGTGTGGTGCCAGCGGGGGGGGGGGTTGTTATTGACGTTGACATACTACTGAATCGAATTCAGTTCCATGAGCTGTGTACAAAAGAAGAAAAGAAGAAGATCACCAGCAGAATTGTTACTGGAGTACAATGTTATCCGATGTCGTGGAAGGGGTACAGAATTTCAACGCCACTATATAAACATCCGACTATTGCTTCGGTCTCCTGTATTCCCTTTGTACACTGACGCACATAAAATGTGGCCCATTCGTAGATTACAATCGGGTTTTCCTTCCTAAGGTAACCAACCTTTGACTCCACCCAGCCGGTATTGGTGCCTTATGTGACTGACCTGAAGAACGGCCCATTAACGATGTTACAATCGATACGATGGGAACTCCAATGAATCAGTTATGTTTTTGCAAACGACCAAGTAATAATAACGTAAGAAAATTAATTTAATATAAAATGTCGGGATTTAATATTAACTATACCGAAACTTAATACATATTATCAACAATGAACGCGGGTGAAAATCTAGATTATTAATGAGAAAATTGGAATGGTCAATAAATGTAATTGAGATCAATCACAAAGCATATTAAGCTACTAGATTGGCAGAAAAAGGAATAAGTGAAGGAAGAAAACCAAATAGAGCGCAGAACTCGATATTATGGAGCAGAAACGTTTTAAATAAAACCAAAAAGCAGACATAATTCTATAGTACAAAGTATAGGGTGGTCAGTTTGAGATGTCAGAAAAGTAACACGTTATATATAAGAGCTTAATGCACACATCTCTGAGAAGCTTGTTGTACGAGGGTAATCCAGAAAGTTCCAGACGTTTTGAAATAAACAATTAACAAAATGCAAATATCAACGTTTATTATCTACATTTGAAAGGTACACTCTTAAGCTATTTTTCTGCATAATCGCCATTCAAATTGAGGCATTATCATACCGTGGCACAAGTTTTTCAATACCCTCTCTGTAGAAATCTGCCGCCTGCGACTTCAACCACTGGTTTACACCGGCATGCAGTTCAGCGTTAGTATCAAAGCATCAATTTGATGCACCAAACTCCGTGAAACTTGTGGGAAATGTTCCAAAAGTTCTGTAATCGTGAAACAACGATTTTGTCACTGATTTGCATTGACAGTTCATCAGCCATAAGGCTAGGTCTACCACTGCGATCCTCGTCGTGAACATTAGTACGGCCATTTTTAAAATCAATGCACCATTGCCTGACTCGGTTTCACTCATTATTCCCTGCCCGTAAACATCACAAAGTTGACGATAAATTTCAATTGGTTTGTTCTTTTTAGCCAACCGTACTTCACAAGTGGCGGGATCACAGAGAGCACGGTAAGGAAGGCACAGTCCTCACGCTACCACAGTTGGATGCATACTGAATGTAGGAACGTTCTGACACCAATATGGCGGCTCTAGCCCTACTCTTCACCACGATAGGCCAAAACGTCTGGGACTTTCTAGACTGCCCTCGTAAAATAAGCTGAAAGAATGGAAGTAACAACGGGTGATGTTTCAGACCTCATCCACGCGGCATGGCAGCAATATCCTGCATAGGAGACAAAAAGGTGAAAGTTCCTGGAATTCACTCCACCACTTATCAGCAGAGCAGAATACGTCATCGCAACGTGTTTAGAGGATTGTTAGATAACATCCTAAGATGTTTCCATCCATATTCAGCGAAAGCATGCTCTGATACAGCGTAATTACGAAGTTCATCTCTAGTTTGCTGTCATGATGTGTGAGAGGCAGGAAGCGGACGATCAATGGTAAATCGATGGATGTTCATGGACAAAGCCACATTTCATATGGGTGGCCGAGTCAACAAGCGTTGCTGCATTATTTGGGAAACCGAGAACCCACACATCTCATACAACAGATTTCACATACCATACAACACATTGAATGCGCTGTTGTATCATGACCACTATTTTGTCTCCTATGAGACTTTTCTGACATCTTAAAAACGGATCACCCTATATATTACTCTATGGAGCAGAAACGTGGACAATGAATAGACAACAAGAATGAAAATTGCTAACAACAGCGATGGATTTTTGGAGGAGAGCTTGTCGAATTTGAAGAATGAATAAAAAATATGTAAAAACACGTAATACTTCATGCTAGTACCTAATTTCTAAAGCCTGGGCTTATTTTCCAGATCATTATATTCAATTTACACTTTTGTACAATAGAACACAAAAAGCATTTTACAGATATAGGCAAAAATAAAGCAAAATAAAATAAAAATAAATAAAAAAATTATTAAAAATCCATACACCAATTGCACTGAAAAGAATGAGAAAATATATAAGTTTAAGATACATTACATGTAAACTACACCACACAATCTCAAAACATTTAGTACTTTTATCTAAAATCTCAAATATATATATATATATATATATATATATATATATATATATTTACATTACGTATGAAAAAGGAAAGGATAAAATTAAAAACCCAAAAACTACAGAAATAATAGATATAAAAAAGAATATATTCGAAATAATAGAGGAGGGAAGATTAAGATGGCTCAAACATGTGAAAAGAATGCTAAGCTGAAGTAAATAGAGGAAGAGGACAGGAAACCAAGAGAACAATGAATATATGGGGTCCAAAAAGCATGGCATCTAGCGGACTAACAGGTGAATATGCAGAGGAAAGTGATTCATAAAGGAATAAAATGATGAATGGGTTGTAGGAAAACTATTGAATGGTAGATGATACCTAAATAAAATGAAGGGGTGGTTCATATACCGCCTCTATGAAATAGTTTCACTACGATTATTAAACAAGGATAGGCTACCAATACATCATAGTTCGGTCTTCAAGAGGAAGTGGTGGGGAATTATTTGCATGTTTGTTAAACTGAACGACATTTATATGAGGGCTATCATCAGCAACAGAAGTTGAAAGCCAAAGTTGTTGCCCTCATCGAACGCAATAGAAAACAAACATTAAGGTAGTGTAGCATAAAAGTTCAAGGTTTAAATGTGTTAAAACAGACAAACAAAAAGCAAAACGTTGTTTAACCATTGTTATTGGTTTTGTATTTTTAATATATTTTATTTTTGCGTCAAAATTGAACGAAGTATTGACTTAACGGCACTCCACTACTGAGAAAATGGAGAACTAGCTTGTAATGTTACACTTCTGCAGTTCGGTCAGGTCATTTTGGGGAGGTAAAGTACCTTGTCAGTTCAGTGGCTAGAATTTGCTCCAAACAGGAGAGGTCAAGCTACCCAAGGGTGGGGCTAGATTTGTCAGTACCAACATAAACAGTAGCGTTCCAATATGTGCCACTTTTAAGGCACGCCATTGTACATAAGACAAAATATACCAGTGGCACAACAGAGCTATATTTCATGTTTGCAGATACTCCGTGCGTTAAAGGAGTCGCAGAACTAAACGAGGCAATCCTTAGTAAACACAGATCAATGGGGAATTGGCGCATTAGCGTAAGAGACCCTCGTTCTAGTCCGCTTGCTTATCAGTGAAGACGATTAGCAGATCGCACTCTTAGAGAGGCAGTTCCCAGGATTACACTAGATGTAGAGTCTGTGATGATAGACAAGAACAGTGTAAACATGCCAAAAAGATCTTAGAATATTTTCCGCTACAGTTACAGAGACTTTATTTTAGAGCGAATAAACTCACTTTTTAGATTAACAAATAATTAAAATGCCTATCTATCATTATCCGCTCATAGGTATTGTTTTAATTGTATCTATGATGTTGTCTAACATTACCGACTGTACGCGTTGTAGAGCTAAAATCAAAATACTAAAGCGCCGTAACGAAAACCAAGCAAATATGAGAGCACGTAGGCTTTAGTGCCCTTTGTTCGCTTGCTATGATTGTTACTATTGGTGTTTATTATTATTATTATTATTATTATTATTATTATTATAGCAAGCGAAGAATTGACAGTGAAACACATGTTCTCATGTATGCATGGTTATCGTTGTGGCCCTTTAATATTTTAACTCTACAATACGTATAGCCTGCTGTTTTTGACAAAAAAAGATAATGTAAACACAACTAATGAAACAGCTATATTCGCATACTGATAGATCCAAGAAAGGCTTTTTAATTCTTTGTAATCTCAATCTAAAAATTGTATTTATTCTGCTGAAAATAATCTCTGCAACTGAAGTGAAAAACCTGTTAACACCTTTTCGGTCTGTAAATAGTACAGTGTTCTTGTCTATCATCACGGATTGTACATTCTAATACAAACCTGGGAACTGCCTCTCAATGAGCGCGATCCGCTCATCCTCTTCGTTTATAAGTAGGAGGAGTAGAGGAAAGGTCACTTTCGCTAATGCGCCAGTTCCCCACTGACCTGTGTTTAAACTATTTCAACTAATGAAGAGAGAAAAATAAGTTTTTATAGGAATATTTTGTACAAGAGCTATAACAACAAACTTACTGTGGCTAGAGAAAGTCATAGGAATGTAACATAGTATGCGTTTTTTTTACATATTGGATAATTTTATTATCAGCTGCTTACCCATTTTCGAAAGCTCCAGAGATAACTTATTGAACACCCAGTCAAGGCTTACATAGATCTAAAAGGGTAATTGTGTAGAAATGGCACTGTCCGTAAATCCGCTACTGACCAGAGTTACACAAAGTTCCGGAGCCGTCCTTGGTGGACGCCCACAAGATGTAATTAGCTGCCTTCCACAAGGACGGAAGATGGTTTCCTATCTACAGAGTTAGACGGCAACTTCACATACACGATATCTTGTTCTTCCCTCATTTCTGCTCTGTCAGAAATGTATTACCGTTCAAGAATGACATTTACATCCTCTATGCCTGAATAAAACCATGATATTCCACCTCAACCCTATACACTGCAGGAAAGGTGAAATCAAACTGAAAAATACAATTCTATAGCCAGAATTTGATCCACGGATCTCCGGCCACCATGGCAACATGCCGGAATGGTGCTAAATTCAACTGATTCACATGTTTTTTGGTAACCAGATGACAGAAATTATAGTTTCTCTACTGGTTCAAAATTTTGATACGGAGATTGCATAGGAAATATGCGTTTTCAGTCTCCCTGAATACACAAAAAGTATTTTTACTTTCTCTATTACATATAGTGAGCAGGGGAAGTATGCATTCTACACAAAAATTCAATATCAAGATTTCACCGGAAATACATGTTTGAAGGCGCCACGAATCTAAAGTATTTTTGGAAACTTGGTATTTAAGATCAATATCTTCCAAAGATACGACACGACGATTTTCAACGAAATTCCCCCCACCCCAGAGTACCCCTTAGGTGGAATATTATTCAAAAATTTTTATTTTCTAAAAATGGATCTTAACGATTTTGATTAAAATACCATGTATTACATATATTTACATGATAACAACATTTATATCTTGAATTTTCGGGGAATAGCCTATGACATCCTCTTCAGTCGGGGAGAATTTAGTATAATCATGCATAACGGATTAATGTTAAGTGATAGACGAAAACGTACTACACTAAAATGCAGATCTTTTTAAAACATATATTATTCAAAACAATTTTTGTGGCATATGCCATTTCTGAATTACCCGTTATTAAAGGTCCGAATTATCTGGGTCATTAAGTGCTTTCAACATTCAGTTGTTTCTCGCGATGTCATGGAAACAGTATGGAATTTTAAGGCCAGCATATAGCGTCCAGTTGTTAAACATTTGACTGTCGCTGACCTATTTGTATCTATAAGGAAATGAGTAATATAGCTATTTGGATTAAAATGCATTAGATAGAAAAATAAGCTTCAGTAAGAATAATTTGTGTACCCACTAATAAACGATAAAGGGTAGAGAAAGTCATGTGAATGCATCACGTGAGATTTTTATTTTAGAAAAAGGTTCTTGTGTGTGTGTGTGTGTGTGTATAATCAGCATAATTCATAAAGAAAAACTCGGTTAAATACCAAACTTGGTGCTTAGGTTGGATTCAAGGAATCGACATGAAGATTTAAATTCCCCCATCTCTAACTACAATTTATTTCTAAAAATTTAAGTTATTTTTATTTTCTTAAAAATGACCCTAACGATTTGGATTAAAATACCATACACAATAAAGGGACAGAGCACCGCACGCGGACAGCCGGCCCCTTGTGCTTCTACCAGTGATCCCCGGGAGGCAGGGATGAGGACGACCAGATACGGATAACTACGTGTGCGGCGTTCCTAATGTTTGCAGAGTGAACGTATCCGATACCGCTCGGTCCTACCCACAAGCTACCGCTCCTCTGGCAGCGACGCCAGGAAGAATTCTCCACCGTCCAGCCGCAACCCTCCTAAAACAATCGCCTGGTCCTACAACCCTGAAACACATGACAAGGAAGATCATAGGTGCAGAAGAGTCGTGATAGAAGATGAACCAACCCAGCATTCGCCTGTCGATCCGCGGAAACTACAAACAAAAACCATGCGCTAGAGTGGGTGGTCGCCGAGATGGCACCTGGGACCTTCTGAATGCGGATCTAAGACGCTGCCACCTGAGCCATCCCGCTTGGTTACCACATACAGTAGACTCCCGATTAACAGAGAGAATTACTGGAAAACATCCATACGCAGTTGTTGCATCAAGTGCAGTGCTAATGATCAAGAGAGGGAAGAGCCTCGTCCAAAAAGCTATTAAACGTTTTCAAAAAGTAATCTTCTCATTCAGTATTGCAATGTGCTTATCTTTTAATGAAAATGTATAAAGTATTCAACGTAAATTTTAAGGAATTATGTAGCAATAAAGAATTGCTATAGAGTTTAAAGTATTTTTACTTTTTCTACAGGCAGAGAAGGTATCGCATTCTACCCATTCGATACCTAGATTTTACCAGAAATACATATTTTAGGACCTGTGAATCCCAATAAAGCATATTTAGGTGGAGGTCCGTGTGTGTGTATATGCCTGTGAGCATTACTTTACCCCCCTCCCCATGGGAGTGGTCAACAAAATTCAACCAATCAAAAGTTAAACAAGAATAAACATCAGCGGAGCAGGGCACCGGCGCTGCTCCTGAAAAGGCAGCCACTGAGGGCCTATAAAAACATAGCGCTACCTCCCATCACACCCCCCAACATCAACACCAAACCGTCACCCTACAACAATCCAACCTACCTACGGTAAAGCCCATCCAAGGGTAGGTACATAGCAAAACTCAGGTTCACCACGAACCTACCAGATTCGAGTACGAGTAGTAGTACTGAAAAACGAAAATTAGTTTAAATACCAAAGTTGTTATTTAGATTCAGTACCTTCCAAAGATACGACAGGAAGATTTTCAGGAAAACCCTCCTACTCCAAAAGCCCTTTCTAGAAATTTTTTTAGAAACTTTTGATTTTATCAAAAAGGCTATCCATTTTGATTAAAATGCCATATATTAAAGGTATTTACATAAAAAATAAAACGTAGGTATATATACTTAACTTTTGGGAATAGTTTGTGAGGCCATCTTCATTCAGAAGAAATTTTGTATAATCTTGTGTAACTGTTAAGCCATCAAGGAAAACGCTGATGTAGATCTCCTTAAAACACGCAATTTATTTAGAATAACTTCTGTAGATCAGCCATTTCTGAGATATCCGTTATTAAAGGTTCGAATTGTTCATTACTTGGACATTCTCTTAAAGTTCTTTCAACATTCAGTTGTTTCTCATAATGTCATGGAAACAGTATGAAATTTTAAGGCAGCATATAGCGTCTAGTTGTTAAACATTTGACTATCGCTGTTCTCTTTGTATCTATAACGAAATGTGTAATGTGCCTATTTTTGTAAACGTTTATCTCCAGTAGATAGGCTAGATGAATGCGAGTGTGCTGTATTGAAAATGTATGTCTTATATTTTCTGATAATAGCCCCTGAAGTACTCATGTTTCTGAAGGAAGTGACCAGGGAACGGAGCGGACAACTCGACCTCGATACAGGTCTTTTTGTGTATACCACCCCCAGGGGGCCAGGGGCCGCAGGCAGAACCGCCGACAGGGACACACAGAGGTCTCTAACATTTAAAGCTTGATGGCCTGGTCACATTGACGGGCGGTTCAGAGAAGGATGTCATCTAGTAGATCCGAGAAGAACTTTCCAACCAGCAAGTATCTGCGCCATCTGTCCCACACTACACAGCCTTTAAACCTACCTGAAACATGAAAGTGGAAGAGAAAGATAGAAAATGAGGGAAAGGAACTTCGTGGTAGAAGAAAAACTACCCCAGCATTCGCCTTGCCAACCAGGAAAAATCACGAGCAGCACATGGTCACAGAAGTCGGCCACAGATTTCTAAAAATGCGTTATTTATATTCAGTGGGTCATAAAACATGTATTTGTTATTAAATCTCAGCATCGAGGTGCTCCCTCTTATCTTACGTAGGTGGTAGAGGAAGTAAAAAGGGTTACCCTTTGAAAAAAAGAACTAAAAGCAGAACACGTAGCATGTGAGCCGCAGTTTTTTCTAGGTCCAGGATTTCAAGTTAAACATTCGGAGGCGACAAAAAGCTGAAAACTTAGAAGAGAAATATAGGGCTAAAGCCTGATATACTACAGCCTCTGCACATAACAAATTCTCAGGCACACCTTATGTACTATAGTTGTATTTAACTACAGCATCTCTCAAGGATATGTCATGAAGATTTTAACAACCCCCACAAATACCCTTTTATGCGGAAATTTTCGTAGTTTTAATCTTTTTGAAAGTGGCTGTATAGATTTTGATTCAAATACCAAACATTTCATATCTAGACCTAGGAGTTTTAGGTCTTAAAAACAAATATTTAGGCACCTAAAATAGGTTCTAAAAGTAGAGTAGAGGTTGTATTTGTTAGTTTTAAACATTTTACATTTTCAAACTCACACATCACACAGGTCCAATAGACCATACGTGCTTATACAGTACGCTGTAGTCCATATGTTTTCGTATATATTTATCACACTGAACTTTAAAAGTAATGATATTTACAAGAAATTAAAAGAAAATAAAAAACATACAAACTAACAACATAAATCACACAAACAAAACACAAGAAGAAGAAGAATATCCGCCACTAACCCTCCCCCTCCCACCCTTGACCCTCTTCCTTACAATCCGATCTGATCTGCATAAACTTTTGTAAAAATGTACCAATCGCTTGCCCCTCCCCCTCCCAGCTATCAAGGTCCAACAAGCTAGTAACCCTCTCCTTGAGTTAACAAAGGAACCTGGCAAATACTTTCTCCTCAACTGCTCTGTCTTAGTACAACGCGCCAGAATATGAATCCAAGTTTCTTCCTCTCCAAACCAGGGACAGATTCTTATGCCTTCTTCGTGAATGAATTTGATAGCTAGCCATGATCCCAGTCTGAGTCAAGCAAGACCTTGGACAAAATATATTGTTCTATACCCCATTCTGTTTTTAGTTTCGACTGTTAATGATACTTTCTCATTAGATTAGTTTCATTACTGCTGTATGAAGAAAAGGCAGAAAGCAACAGAAATAGTAAAAATCGGCATTTTAGGCTCTCAAACCTTAAAATGGATGTCACTGATCAAAGTAGGCATTTTAAACACCATAAAATACCCTTCCATTAATTAACTACCTATAGATTTAGTTTATTCCTATACATAAAAAATAGGCATGGCCCAAAATCCGAGGTCTATTTATGATAAACATAATGTGCAACCTGAATTTTCTGCAAATAACCTATGAACTCTTTTTAATTCTGAATGACATTTTATAATTGGTAAACCGTATGAGATAGACAAAATCTTACTATAAAAAATCTGATGTGTTGCACTCAAACAACTTTCCCAAACCTTTTATAAACTATTTTTTCAAACGCTTATTCCGCATCTACTTCATGTTAATTGAGATAAACATTTGCAGAAACTATGTCATTGCTAATGTTCTTGTAGATGGTGCAAGGGGAATTGGTAGGCTTTAACCGATAGTCAAATGTTTTAAGAACTGGTTGATATGTGGAGTATTCTATACTCTTTGCATTACCAGGTCAAAACAAAATACGAATAACGAATTCTCATTTGAGAAAAAGTCTAAGTATTGGAAAATTCAAACAAATAACAAGGAATATCTCGGAAATGGCTCACTCCACAAAATAGATGTATACGATATAAATTGTGTGTTTTAACGAGGTCTACATTTTTTGTGTATAACGTTTTGTTTATATCTTACTGTTTACCAGTTTACCAGTTATGTTTTGGGGACATTCCCAGAAAATTCAGGATATACATTTCATTTGCAATCAAAACTTCTTAAACATACGATATCTTAATCAAAATTGTTAGAACCATTTTTGAGAAAATCAAACATTTCGAAATATGTTCCATGTAAAGAGTAGTCTGGTATGGTGGGATTTTCTTTACAATCTTCGTGTCTCATGTTTGGAAGCTATTTAACTCAAATACCAAGTTTGGTATTTATCCGGCTTTTCATTTTAGAGTTATGGTGCTCAAAAACACATAGAAACACAAAAACACACGGACATGTTTTAAAAAATCTGATGTGTTACACTCACTTGACTTTCTCTACTCTTATGCAAACTATTTTTACAAACGCTTATTCTCCATATGCTTCATGTTAATCTAGATGTTAATCTTATTGCTAATTGTCTTGTAGATGCAAGGGGAATATGGTAGGTTTTAAGCGATAGTCAAATATTTTAAGCGCTGGTTGCTATGTGGCGCATTCCATTCTTTTGCATTACCATGACAAAACAAGTAAATAATGAGTTTCCATTTGAGGAAAAGTATAAGTATTGGCAAATTTAAGGGAATAAGAAGCAATATCTCGAAAATGGTTCACTCAACAAAAAAAAATGTATATGACATAAATTGTGTATTTTAACGCGATCTATATTTTTTGTGTAGAAAATCTTTGTCTATTTCTTATGGTTTACCAGTTATGCAAAAGTCGTTCACAATGAAGAATACGTTTAGAGATATACCCAAAAAATTCAAGATATACATTTTATTTGTCTTGAAAATACATTAAACATGTGATACTTTTATCAAAATCCTTAGAGCCATTTTGAGAAAAATGTTCCATGTAAGAGGTAATCTGGGGTGGGGGATTTTCTTGAAAACCTTCATGTCGCATCTCTGGAAGATACTGAACCTAAATACCAAGTTTGGTGTTTATCCGACTGTTTGTTTCTGAGTTATGCTGTTCATAGCCACACAGACACACACACACACACACACACACACACACACACACAAACACAGACACACACACGGACATGTTTCCAAAAATGCTTTTTTTTTGGATTTAGGGGGTCTCAAAACATTTATTTTCGGTGAAATCTCGGTATCGAATTTTTGGTGGTATACAATACATCCCCTACTTACTATACGTAGTAGAGAAAGTAAAAAAATTGTAGATCTCGCTAAAGCACAGAATTTATTTCAAATCAAATTTTTGTGGCGTTAAGTATTTCACAGGTATTCTTTGATGTTGGTTTAAAATGTATACCTTTTACAAGTGCTAGGATAGGATACAACAAGTAAACGAAGGTGTCACTTAGCACCTCGACCCCCAATCACCGCAAACTTTTGTGCGTACACTCCCGGGAGGAACGGATGAGGTAGGGGAGCCGCAGAAGTCGTAGGGTTACAGAGCGAGGCCGGCGCAAGTCGACAGAGACGCGTAGGGTTCCTAACAGTTGCATACTTGACCACCCGGCCACTGGAGGTTCACTCGGAGACGTCCCTCTATTGGGATTGGGGAAACACAACCCAGTAGCGGGGCCGAGAAGAAGTTCTAAATCGCAAGCCTTTGCACCATCTGCCAGACCCCGACCGAACCACAGTCTCGTAGTCAATGTGAAGCATAAATGAGAGGAAACGAGGGGGGAGAGACGTGGTGGAATACACCACTCCGGCATTTGCCTTTGTCATCACGAAAACGCATGATCAGAGTGGCTGGCCACCGGAAATGGAACTCGTATCGAATTTCAAAGCCATGATAGGGACCCGCTTTTTAAAATCGGATTATATCTAGAAGAGTGAGCAGAGGGACTTGTGAATGTAACACATCAGATTCTTTTCATGTGATTAATTATGCTGCTGATAAAATTTAAGGTTACCTTTTTGTTGAGTGTAGCCGTGCTGAGTAATGGATGTTGCAATATTAATTCAGACAATTGTTCTTTGATGTTTATGAATATTTTTCTGTGACCTTAATTTCCTGTTAATTAGTTATTCTGCGGAAGTTAACATTTCTTCCTATTTACCACGTAGAACGGAACCACAAAGCAGAACATACGCCTCCCGAGAGAATATTAAATTATAAACTTCACCACGTAGCTACACAGTTTAATTGCTTCCGTAAAAATAAAAGTTAACTTCGTATTCAATAAAAAAATATATCTACTATAGTACGACTTTCCACTACCTGAACGTTGATTAACAAAATTTGCTTTAATTAATATTATTAGGCATGGTATCAAGTCAGGCCGTGAAGTTATTTTTTTCCATTGTAGGGGAGTACATAATTAAAAAAGTTGGTGGAAATAAAAAGCCCAACTTTGAACCTAGTTCAGACGGTCAATAAATGACTTCGTCAAGTTTAGAAATCCTCTATTTCAACACTGGAGACGCGTATTTTACAATGTAAGTAACAGCTTTATTGTTAAGGTTCGTACCCATTCATTATGCATGTTTGCAGTGTAAGAGAAGAGTATAACAACAGACTACCATTATAGGCTATGTTTACTGAGAAAAGTAAACTATGGTGTTCTTGTTTATTTTCTCTACGATCCAAATGTTATAAATACCAGCGAGAAAACCTGTCTCCTAAGTTTTGGGCAGGTGATTTCAAAAGGACTTTGAGGAGAATAGGAATGGGGTCAGTATGGCAAAGAGTTGAAGCAAATGGCAAAAATATATGGAAAGGTGTCAAAAGAAGACTAAGAGACATCAATAAACAGGAAATAGAATCGGATTGTAAAATTAAACCTTCTCTAAGTCTAGCAAATGAAATAAAATTTAATTGAGGTAAAGAGGCATATATACTTAACTTAGGAAGAAACGAAAGATCAGGAATGGCATGGTTTAGACTGGGGGGCTGGAAGGCACAAAAAGTGACTGACGATTCTGGCAGGAGAATCTGCCCATTCTGTGATTTGGATGAGGACTGGGTACATATTTTGGCAGAATGTGCACAGTGGGAGAACCAGCGAACAATTAAACTCAAAGAAAAATTCTTTAGTGCGTCAAAAAAGAGATTGGCATGTTGGGATCTGCTGGCTGACCAGAGGAACTGGCAAATATGGGCAATTTCTTGGCCAAAGTGTGCGAAGCTAGGTCAAATTTGTTCAGTTAGTCAAAGGTAATTTATCTCTATTTTCCTTTTTCTTGTTCTTTTTTGTTTTCTTTTCTTTTTCTGTTGTTTATTTTATCACCATACCTTGTATCTTAAATATTAATGTGAGACTAATGACCCATGCACAAAATACTTGTGTAATAACTTTAATCATTTGAAACCAATAAAGATACCTATCTACTAAATGTTCATTTCAAAGTGTGTAATGACGTCACTATTACGTCAAGTTTTTAAGCGAGTACGAGTTAGCTCTAAGACGAAGAACGTAGTGTACGTGTGTTGGAGAACTTGGCTTACAAGCACGGCGTTCATTCCAAAGAGTAGGTATTAATGCGGTAAAAAAAATGTATTGTTTTATCGGGCACAGAACCCATTCCTCTCGTGATCTATTATTATTATTATGAATCTATTTATTTTCGTCGCTTTGACTACATTGTCATATCGCGAGGGATCTGTTAGTAGATGGCTCGTGGATCGGTGTATGGCGGACAGTTAGTCTTCTAGGTCTCATCCCTGAAAGCATGCCATCTTGCTTCGTCACGTATCCACAGAGACCCTAGTACATAGCAACTGGATCTTATGCTTCGTGTCGTGCAGATGGCATTAGTGTGCCGTCCAGTCCACCAGCTTTCATTGTCTGTGGATACAAAGGTGGACAGTTAGCCTTCTAGGTCTCCCTGTAACCATACCGTCTTGCTTCGTCATGTGTCCACAGAGACCTTAGTGATAGCAACTGTCCAGTCTACCTGCTTTTATTGTCTGTGGATAGATGGCTCAACATTCGCTATTACCAACCATTTGTCACTTTTACTATTGTTTTAGACTTAAAGTGGAATTCTGGGTCGAGTTATTAAATATCCAATTCGGTATTTACCTTGGTGGCTGAGAGAAACCACGAAAATACCTCAGTCAGATTGCTCGGCCCAAGGGATTTGGACTCGAATGCGGGCCGCAGACGCTACCGCCTGAGCTCGGTTCCCGCGGTCTAGCCAAGTTAAGATGATAATATTAAATAGATTATGGTTACGATACAGTATTGCTGACTTTTCAGTAGTTAAGCTTACTGGTTTACAGTAATAACTAGTTAGATAAACAGAAGTAGAAGTTCTGGTTTAAAATTAGATTTCGTTTTAGATTTCAGTGCGAATTTAGGTAAGATAATGTTAGTAATATTAGATTAAGGTAATTTCTGGTAATTTTATAGCAAAGGAGGATATAAGCAAACTTTTTATTGGTGTAAAATATAGATAAAAGTTGGGATGACACGTCCTGTTATAAAATCAAGAAACCAGGATGTAGAATCGCAGCTTTTATACGTTATTTTAATTTTCAAACAGTAATGACAACCATAGACCAAATGATGTGCCTTGTGAAACTACACATTGTGTGCAGAAACAAATGATTATGATATGTATTCTTATGTAAATTTACATTAATTTTAGAAGCATATATACAGACGGAAATATACGTTCACTGGGAAAAACAAACCTTCTAGAAATACAACAAGAAACGTTCTCTGGAACGCCCGCATGTCCGTGGTAGAGTTGTTTTTATGTACGCCATACGTGTACAGGACAATGGACCCTACAAGTACATGTTTAAAGTAAAGCGAGACGTGCTTTAACTTGAAATCGCGTCAATACCCATGGAGAACGTTTAGAACGTTACATCCAACTGACATAAGGAAGCTAAGTGTAAGATTTTCTGTAATATTTATCCAGCAGCAGAAAAATTACACTTATTTTAAGAAAGTTCTGTCAATGAATAATATTAAAGGGAGATGTCACGTGACTTGGTATGAGAAAAGCAAGTATTTTGGCGAGATCTAAAATACACGAAAAACAACACTTGCAGTACCCAGGGACGGACATATGACACTAATAAACGGAATGTGTGCGGAGGCGGACACGTAAAGCTTATAAACTGGAGGTACGCAAAAGCGGGGGATGTAATTTATAAAGCGCAACTATGCAATATTATGTAAGGCCGGCGAACATGAAACGTTTCGAGTTAGAGTACAGAAAGTTTAGAGCGAACAATTCCTGAAATCGGCCTCTGACGCGAAGATGTAAATGTTTGTATGGTAAGAATTGAATCGCGAAAGGGAAAAATATAATGTGCGGATGAATAAAGGTATTTAGTCATTAGCGGCATCTTTATAGAGCATGGAAAACATGACCTAAGATAAAGAGATTCATAATTCCACCCACGCACCTCCAGTATCTGCCCTCTTCTTCTCTTCCCCAAGACGGTACCGATATACACAAAAGCGGAAATAAAACACTCAAACAGGTTAATCTTTCTAACAACATCGATTCATTCCACACACGTAATGTTTCTGTTTACCATTCACAGAAGTCAGCCATAACACGAATTCATGTCGGCTTATGCTAGTGGTGATAACAAGTGCCCCGTTTACAACTTTCATAGACATTCTATATCGACCAAACAACACACAATGCGAAACAAATTTTGGTAGGATGCATATCACACTGTTGCTAGGAGGTTGAAGCGTACCACGTTTAGATTGAAGGCCTTGTTTGTTAGGCAACTTCTCCGACACGCAAGTTATACACCTCTGCGGAAGTACTAGGCGGATTGAATCCTTGCGCTCAGCGGCTAGACTAGTGACGTCATACAGCTAGTCACGGCACACTTTGGAATGAACTCCCAGTACTACAGAAAGCAACGTATTCCACACCAAAATTCGGTACCGAGATTTCACCTGAAATTCACTTTTTAGGCTCCCGAACAAACAATTAGAAAATTGTTTGCGTGTGTGTGTGTGTGTGTGTGGGGGGGGGGGTATTTGTGTATATGTGTAAGAACAGCATAACCAAAAAAACAGAATGAATACGAAAACTAGTATTTATGTTCAGTACCCTCCAAGTATATGACCAAGATTTTTAAGAAAATCCCGAGTTCGATACACGGCGACCGCCCAATCTGACCCGTATCTTTTACATGGTTTTCTCGGGTCGGCAGGCAAATGCTGCTGTGGTTTCTCTTCTGGAACGAATTTCATGCCCCTCACTTTCTGTACTATCAGCTCTTTCATTGTCATCTGTTTCAGGGTTGTAGGGTCAGGTGACACTGGTCGGCGAGTTGCGGCTGGACGGTGTCTGTGCGCTTCGTAGAGCTATATTCCCTGGCGTCATTGCGGGACTGCTCAGTTAGAATCCGTCTTCAATTAAGCCCCACCTGGGGTGTCTGGAGGCTTGTGGGTGGACCCGGGCGGCGGATGCGTTCGATATGAAAACGTTAGGGACCACGTCCATGCTTGTGCACGTCGTCATCCGGATCAGGTCACGATTTTGTTCTCTCTTCTCTCATCTCTCCCTTCCAGGGATCACGGTAGAAGCAAAAAGGCCGTTGCGAGCTGCTTACGTTGTCTGACCCGTTTGCGCAGGCCAATTGTGCCTTTACCTTTTACATTACAAAATTTAATTTGACACCTTGACCATAAAAGTCCATCTAGTCGCTTTTTGTAATGATTCGGATAAAATTCACGTTAACGTATTGAGCACATAGAACACTAATCTTATTGGCCTTGTTTACTTCTTCAGATGCACACTATCAACTTTGAGAACAATAGGTCTACCACGTGGAATGGCTCAGGCGGTAATGTTTCTGGCCTGCATTCCGTAGGTCCCGTTTTCAAGTCCGTGAGCCGCTCAGTCTGAGTGGGGTATTTTCGTGTTGTTTTCAGTCGGCAAGGTAAATACCGGATTGGATATTTAATAGCACGACTTAAAGATCCAGCATAAACCTAAAGCCATAGTAAAAATAAAAAATATAAGGTAATAGCGAAGACTTTGAATCTATCCAAAATAATGCAAACAGGTAAACTGGACGGCGCTTTAATGCCCTCTGCCCGGCACGTGTAAAAGCAGAGATGTAGCTGCCTAGCGCTAAGGCCTCTGTGGATACGTGACGAATCAAGATAATATGGTACAGTGATGACATCTAGAAGCCTAACTGTCCGCCGCACACCGAGCTACGACGTATCTCCTAATAGACCCGTCGCCAACACGTAGCTAAAGGGACGTAAATTAAGTTAATTAAAAAAAATCTGATGTGAAACACTCACATGACTTTCTCCACTCTTATACAAAGTATTTTTACAAACTCTTATTCTCCATCTATTTCATATTAATCGAGATAAACATTTGCAGAAACGATCTTTTGACATGCAAAGAGAATTGCATTTTACACATAGCGACCAGTTCTAAAAATATTTGACTATCGCTTAAGGCGTACTATGTTCCCCTTGTTTTGTATTTGCAAGGGCAACATAGAAATACAGTAGCTTTTAAGCATATACATATCTCTTAATAGCCGGTTGCTAGATGCAGCACCATTCCCTTTGCCACAGATTAATACTCCTTGCATATCCAAGACAAAAAGATGAATAACGGATTCCCATTTGAGAAATAAGTATTGAAAAATTTAAGGGAATAACAAGCAACATCTCGAAAATGGTTCGGTTAATAACAAAAATGTATATGACATAAATTGTGTATTTTAACGCGATGTACATTTTTTGTGGAGTAAAATTTTATCTATCTCTTATGATTTACCAGTTATGCAAAAGTCGTTCTCAATGAAGAAAACTTTTGGAGACATTTCCAGAAAATTCAAGACATACATTTTATTTATCATGAAAATATCTTAAACATGTGATATTTTAATCAAAATCGTTAGAGCCATTTTTGAGAAATTTAAAATTTTCGAAAAATGTTCCATGTAAAAAGTAATCTGGGATGGGGGAATTTTCTTGAAAACCTTCGTGTCGCATCTCTGGAAGATACTGAACCTAAATACTAGGTTTGGTGTTTATCCGGCTGTTCATTTCTGAGTTATGCTGTTCACAGACACACAGACACACACACGGACATGTTTCTAAAAGTGCATTTTTTGGATTCAGGGGGTCTCAAAACATGTGTTTCCGGTGAAATCTCTATATCGAATTTTTGGATGGAATACAATACTTCCTCTACTTACTATACGTAGTAGAGAAAGTAAAAATTAAACCCTGTATAAATTATTCTGAGAGTAACCAAGATAGAGTTAATATGTTGTTGTTCCATAAGTTTTACAAGTTATAAAAGAACAACCGTTAGGCAATGGGTAGACAAAGTCATGTGAATGTAACACATCCGAATTCTTTCTTTCTCTCATTTTTGTTTTTCTTTTGTTTCTTCTTGTCACCTTTAACTCCTATCTTAAATATGCATGTATGGTCGTTTTTACTCAACTAAACCTTTAAAAGGCAATATTTAATCCCAAATAAAAGAATCTGATGTTATATTCTCATGGCCTTCTCTAATCTCTTTCGCTTAGAAGTGGGCATACAAATTATTCTTACGAAGGTCTATTTTTCTATCTGCTTAATTTTAGTCCAAATAAATCTTTACAGAAACAGCTACATTACACAATTCGTTATTGATACAAAGAGAACAGCGATAGTCAAATGTTTAACAACTGGACGCTGCATGCTGGCCTTAAAATTCCATACTGTTTCCATGACATCGCGAGAAACAACTGAAAGTCCACATGACTTTAAAAGAATGACTGTGTGCTAAACAATTCTAATTATTAATAACGGATATCTAGGGGATGGTTGATGCCACAAAAAAGCTATATGACATAAATTGTGTGTTTTAAAGAGATGTACCTTTTGGTCTATCGCTTAACGTTTACCAGTTATGCAGATTAAATGAATATCTTTCCGAATGAACAGGATTTTGCGAGCTGTTCCACAAAGTACAAGATACGCAGTTTGTCATGTAAATATCATCAGTGTAAGATATTTTATTCAGAATAATTTGTGCCGTCTTTCAGAAAATAAAACATATCGACAAACATTGATCAGCTTGGGATGGGAGATTTTGTTCAAAGCCTTCGTGCTCCACCTTTATAGTGAATAAAACTAAATTAAATGCCCAGTTTTGTATTTATCCGACGTTTCTTTTTACTTTCTCTACTACGTATAGTAAGTTCGGAAACTATTGCGTTCCACCCAAAAAAATGTTATACCGAGATTTCACCGGAAATACATATTTTGAGGTGTTCCGAATCCAAATAAAGCATTTTTGGAAACATTTCCGTGCGTGTGTCTGTATGTGTGTGTCTGTGAGCTGCATAACTCAAAAACGAAAAGTCAGATAAATACCAAACTTGGTATTTGAGTTTAATATCTTCCAAGGATACGGCACAAAGATTTCTAAGAAAATTCCCCAATCAGGCTAGGCTTTACATGGAATATCTTTCAAAAATGTTTGTTTTCTCAAAAATGGCTCTAACGATTTTTATTAAAATATCATATGTTTAAGATATTTATATGACAAATTAAATATATATCTTGAATTTCTGGGAATGCCTCCAAAAGTCCTCTTCATTCTGAATGACGTTTTTATAACTGGTAAACCGTAAGAAATAGACAAATTTTACTCCACAAAAAATGTAGGTCTCCATAAGACACACAATTTATGTCCTACACATGTATATTTTGTGGATTGCACCATTTCCGAAATATTCCTGGTTATTTGTTTAAATTTTCCAATACTTATACTTTTCCTCAACTGGGAATTCGTATATTCGCTTTTTATATCCTGGACATACAAAGAGAGTGGAATACTCCACATAGCAACCAGCACTTAAAATACTTGACTATCGCTTAAAGCCTACCAGTTCCCCTTGTATCTACAGGAAAATTAGCAATAAGGTTAACATCTCGATTAACATGAAGTAGATGGAGAATAAGCGTTTGTAAAAATAGTTTGTACAGCAGTACAGAAAGTACTGTGAGTGTAACACATCAGATTTTTCTTTTTTAATAACTGAGTTATGTTGCGTCCTTCTTATACCTTGGTCTTAAAATGCCATACTTGTTCCACTACATCGCGATAAGCAACTGAAAATCCACAGCACTTTAAAAGAGGGGCTAAGTATTGAACAATACCAACCATCGGTTAACGTTTACAAGTTATACAAGATTATACAAAGTTACTTCCGAATGAAAACGACTTCACAGCCTATTCCCTGAAAATTCAAAATACAAATTTTATTCGTCATGTAAATATCTTTAATATACGACATTTTAATCAAAACCATTAGGCATTTTCTAAAGTGTAAAATTTCTAAAACTGTTCCATGTAAAATGTAGTTTGGGATGAAGAATTTTCTTGAAAGTCCTTGGGTCGTATCTTTGAGTTATGCTGTTCATAGAACCACACACCTGGACTTTTCTAAAATCTTTTATTCAGGGGACCTCTAAACATTTACTTTCGGTGAAATATGTGCATCAAACTTTTCGATGGAATGCAATATCGTCTCTACCCACTACTATACATGGTAGAGAAAGTAAAAACAAAAAATTATTATTCTTATGAAAGTTCATTTTCCTGTCTACTACATTTTAATCCAAATAAAGCTTTACAGAAATAGTACATTATACATTTCGTTATAGATACAAATAGAACAGCAATAGTATATGTGTAACAACTGGACGCTATATGGTGCCCTAATGTGCCACACTGCTTCCATAATATCGCGAGAAACAGCTGAAAATCGACAGCGCTTTAAAAGAATGATGAGTATTGAACAATTCGAGTTATTAATAACGGATATATCGGGGATGGCTGATGCCACAAAAATTATTTGAAATAAATTGTGTGTTTTAAAGTGATGTACGTTTTCATGTATCGCTTAACGTTTACAAGTTATGCAGATTATATAGGGTCTTTCAACAAGAGTGTCCTATCTTTGAACTTAAATAAAACACGTTCCGTAAATGATAGAGGCTTATTTACTTTTTTATTTTGGAACATAATTAATGTCCTTAGGTGTGGAAGAGAACATGAGTTAAGTGACCGCCGCGACTTCGTTGGGTTGCACGTATACGGTTGACCCAATTTTCAGTGACAAAAGAACGTAAATTAGGTCCAACTTCACGAATAACACTCGTGATGTTATTCATAAGATCATTTACTGTTCCTGGCTTGTTGACATAAACTCGAGATTTAACATAACCCTACAAGATGTAATCCAACGGCGTTAAATCACATGACCTCGGGGGCCAGTTAACATCACCACCACGGGGAATGAAACCTCTGAACTTCTCCTTCAAAAGATCGATTGTTTCGAGAGCAGTATGACATGTGGTGCCATTTTGCTGGAACCAGATGTTTCTGAGATCCATACCATCCAATTGAGGACAAAAATATTCCCTTATAAGTGCCCCGTCTCTTTCTCCATCGACAGTTAGACTTTCTCCATTTTCATCTTGGAAAAAATATGGACCAATGATACCACCAAACCAAAATGCACACCACAAAGTAACCTTTTGAGGATGAAGTGGTGGTTCTTGAATCTGAATTGGATTTTGATTGCTCCAATAGCGGCAATTTTGTTTGTTCACACAACCATCCATCCAAAAGTGGGCTTCGTCGCTGAAGATGATTTTTTCGACAAAAATCCTGGTCAGCTTCCAATTGCTCCATAGCCCAGTCAGCGAATACACGGCGCAATCTAATGGTCTTTGGGCTTTAGTTATTGAGTTAATACCATTTTGTAAGCGCGAAACTCAAGTCCGGATGCAGAATTCGCCAAGTTGTGGTCGGCGAAAGCCCCAATTCTTGCGCTCGACGAGCAATTGATTTGTTCCAGTTCTCCCGTACACTCTCACGAGCGGCGTCTATGTTTTCGTTGGAGCGCTTACGTCGATTACGTACAGGCGTTCTTTGATCGCTGACAGAAGCACTTTCTTTCAAATTTATCGATCAAACGCCGAATCGTTCTCTTGCAGGGACGATTATGCACACCGTAAACTTCACGCAATACACGGAAGGTTTGACGAACAGATGACCCAATTTGATAATAAATTTTCATAATTTTTACGCGTTGCTGAATGCTGTAAGGTTCCATGGGTATTTGGCAATAACAACTGTAACCACATGAAAAAAATCATTGCTGTAACTCAATAACAACGGCAGCTATAACATTTTAAAAATAGGACAGTCTTGTTGAAAGACCCTATATAAATATCCTTCCGAATGAAGAGGATTTTAGAAGCTATCCCACAAAATGCAAGATAGACAGTTTGTCATGTAAATGTTTTTAATATGTGGTATTTTAATCAAAATCGTCAGGGCTAGAATTATGCTAGAAGAACGGAAAGGGTCACGCTGGTAGGGGTGGGGCTAGATCTTGTCAGTACCAACATAAAAGCTCCGAGTCTTATGGGACACATTTTATGTACGCTAATATACGAGGTAGAGAAAGCAAAACTCAAAATAAATTTTTGACGCCAATAAAATACCTTATCTAGGTATACCTCTTTGACTTGTTCTCAAAAAAATCGGTCCTCTCATACTTAAGGAAGTGCATCTGTGAAAATTAAACAAAAAGTGTGACAAATTGGAAAAGGTGTTCGTAAAAAAGTAATATAATTCTAAAATTTATGAAATCATGTCGATTTTTACATTGCATTTAAACTACCAAACTACAAATTAACTGAAGCTACAGTCGCATGCTTTTTAAAACGCTCACCCAGTTTTAAACCTTATTTAGTCTCAAACCTTTTTTCAGCATTTTTCCTATCTCACAATACCTAAGAACTTTTTATTAATTTAAAAATTAACAAAAGTCTCCTAAAGTGCGCTAAAGAAAATAAGCTTGCACGTTTTTAAAATAAGTGTCCAATTTTGAGAAATAATTATTAAATTTTTGAAAATCAAGAATTTTGGCGGACTATAAAAAGTAATAGGTTTCTGGAATAAGTAGCGGTTATTGTAACAAATCTGTATGAGAGATCTTTTTGTAAGCTGATTTGCTATAAAAGCTGAAATTGCATTTAAATATTGTGAATTTGTTCAGTTTTTCAACTGTCACGTCTCTTAGTTCTCACTGTGTGTGTTTGATCTGGTTCAATTTTCCCGTCACTTTACGTTCTTCGTGACGTGGCCTCTTCTTCCGGACGGTTTACTCACTGGGGAGTTGAACACAAGACTTCTACAATCTCTCGCTCTGCAGTATCACTCGCTGCACATCACAGCAGTCGTGACCAACTCGCTCGGAGAGCCGCACTTGATGTCGTAGCAGAAACGCGCTCACCAGCTCGCTAACTGACACTCTGACCTATTTAACTGACTGAATCTCGCGAGAACGCTCCCTTATATTGCCAATGAAGTCTTCCAGAGAACATTCTAGAACAATCCTGAGTCTCGTTCTGGAGGTGGGGGAAAGAAACTTCCAGAAGATTCTGATTATTGTTGATAGCCTTCTGGTGTTTACGCCGGGCGAGACCGTGACTTATCTTTGTTTATCTCCAATTACTGGTGCCTGGAGCATTTTTATTAGAATGATGAATTTACACAATAGAAAAGTAATGTTTAAGTAAGCATGAAGCTAGAATTTTGAAACATGGTAAATACATTACCGTTATTGTGTGTATAAATTTCATAGATGTATTGCCTAAAATTCGCAAAACGCTTTAACACTAAATACAAGTTTTGTTGTGTAATTTTCTTCTCCAACTGTACACAGACACACACATGTTGCACTCTGTGGAGTTGGCAGCGGAGAAAAGAAGCAGTGATGGAAACGGAAAGCAGCGAGGACGAAGTTCCGGTTTCCGGAGAGAAGAAACTCGGCGTTTGTTAAGAGGCCAAGCCAATACACCACATTCCCTTTAATGCTTTACTGGGCCGGTGGCGTGGGGGGGAGCGCAATTCTTCTCCTCGAGAGTGAGACTCCCACATTAAAAGATCGCTGGGTCACTGGCAAAAGAAAAAGGAAATCGATTTTATTTTAAAACAGTTTATAACAAGAAAGCGGAACAACTGCAGCAGTTAACCTTATCCTTATATATGGCTTACACAACCACTAACGGCACCGCAAACGATCTTAGGGCTTATACTGGCTTCTTGCCTTCTTAAACTGTGCTGCCAGGGCACGTCCTGCTTGGAGGCTTCCAGAAATGTGTGCTTATATTATAAAGAGAAAAAATTGTATGCCTAATATGTATGGAGGGTAATGGAGCGAGGTGGCTCTGCGGTAACGTGTGAGGCTCGCAATAGGGAGGTACTCGCTTCCATTCCCGTTGACCACCCACACTGACCATGGTTTTTCATAGTTTCCCTGGGTTGACAACGGCGAATGCTGGAGAGGTATATGACCAAATATTAAAAATAATTTTGTAAATTTTTTTTATTAATATAGCTATTTTGGCAGAACAAAGTACAATGGACTTAGAATCTAAGTAGATAATTTAGCTTTTTTTCATTTATTAAATCATGCTTTATTCAAGGCATTACTATTTATATAGGCGGCGCCGTGGCCGAGTGGTTAGACCGCTCGCCTCCCACCGAGGCGGACCGGGTTCAATCCCAGGGACCTGCATGTGGGATTTGTGGTGGACGAAGCGGCGTCTGGGCGGGTTTTCTCCGGGTTCTCCGGTTTCCCCCGCCATTCATTCCACCAACTGCTCCATCATCACCTTTCCTTTCATCCATTTCACCTACATTTCGCTTCATCTACTTCCTTCATCCCATACCAGGCATCGGGCTGATCACCCATCCTGGATGTTCTGTCTGATCCATGAGTGTCTGCTCCTCGACGGGCCTCTGACTCCAGGCACCCGCCTGTAAGTCCTGGGGGGTGTAAGTCCTACATAAGAGGAGGGTAAACAGATAATGAATGAATGAATGAAATTACTATTTATATGTGCAGGAATAATAAATCATTCTACCATGGCTCTCCTCCTTAGCCCATTTCCTATCATTTCATTTCCACTTCAAGTTTTAGGTTGACCAGGGTCTGAGGTGTCCCGCAGACTGAGTAGGGACTTACGCTTTGGAGATCTTTCTCCAGACCAACTGGAGGGACGTCTCCGACAGGCACCTCCGAGGTCGGGTAGTCAAGCCTGGAACTCTTAGAGAACTCTGCGAGTCTCTGTTCACTTACGCCGACTTGGTGTGTGTCTCCTGCGATTCCCTCACCTCATCCGTTCCTCCCGGGGGTGTACCCACAATAGATCCCTTGAAGGTTGCAATGTTAAGTTTCACTTATCCAGTTCAATATGTTGCACCCTAAAATACAAACATGAACACTCTCTCAAAGCGTGTATTTGTCTAAGTTCAAATCTTTTCCGGGCCGGCACACAGTGGTGTCTCGGGACGCGTGTTTTTAGCATCGTTCTATTGTCGCCGTTCATAATGAGCCCCAGCCAATAAATATGCGCTGATAGCCGAGCGGTTATAAGCAGGTACGTAGCAATACGGATGGTATCTTGAGTATAATTTTATGTTTTTCCAGAAACACGCTACGTTAATTACGCATACTATTTGATTTTTGCTCACTCATAAAAACTGAAACACACGCCTTTTCGTTTTCAAACTGAATAATAAATAAGTAAATATTATGGTCTGAAATGAAAAACCTGATGTTATACATCTGAATGACATTCTCTACCCCTTATCTTTATTAGTGGGTGTACACATTTTTCTTAAAAAAGCTTATTTCGGTATATACTACATTTTAATCCAAATAAACCTTTGCCGAAACAGCTACATTACACAGTTCGTTATACGGAGCAGCGACAGTCAAATGTTTAAGCACTGGACGCTATATGGTGGCCTTAAAATTTCATTCGCACGGAAACAGTATGAAATGCGAATTAAAATTATGACTAATATGGCATTTTCTGAAAACAAAAACACTAGTACGTTTGTAATTTTATTCATGAATGTCTTGAAATTAATAGGTACCTTATGCCTGGAAACATACGGCGATATATTTCTCAAACTAAAAATTAAACAATAAAAAGAACCATTTATGCCAAGGATTAGAACCCAGGTTGTTCCAATTACGAAACACATGCTTTCACCAATCGCCTATCATGCATACAATCAAACTGAAAGGCATCGGTCTACTTATCACATAGCTTTCAAATAAACACAGGGTGGTATTAAATTGCGTAGAGTGAACAGACGTCAGCAAATGTTTCCGACGTTTTTCGAATCGAACTCTCTATCTCTCTCCCTCTCTCTCTCACTGGTTGTTGCTCACTTATTTTGTCTTAGACTGTAACCCTACAAAAATCACAAAATCGATTTTGATAGTTCCTTTATCATTGAAAATCCCTATTGTTTCTGATGATCATGGTTTATAAAATATATTCTAATTTTATCTTCTTCGGTGAATTACCTTCCTCATTGTACGACTTATCTATCAATCCCTCGATTCAGTAACCTGCCGAAGAGCAAGCAAACTCTGGATCATGGCATATCCAGGATGACTGATCAACACAATGTCTTGTGCCAGTATCTGGTTGATGAGCAAGTAAACTCTGGATCATGGCATATCCAGGATGAGTGATCATAACAAGGCCTTGGGTCAGTATCCGGTTGATGAACAAGCAAACTCTGGATCATGGCATATCCAGGATGAGTGATCATAACAAGGCCTTGGGTCAGTATCCGGTTGATGAACAAGCAAACTCTGGATCATAGCATATCCAGGATGACTGATAATAACAAGGCCTTGGGTCAGTATCCGGTTGATGAGCAAGCAAACTCTGAATCATAGCATATCCAGGATGACTGATAATAACAAGGCCTTGGGTCAGTATTCGGTTGATGAGCAAGCAAACTCTGGATCATGGCATATCCAGGATGACTGATCAACACAATGTCTTGTGCCAGTATCTGGTTGATGAGCAAGTAAACTCTGGATCATAGCAGATCCAGGATGACTGATCAACACAATGTCTTGTGCCAGTATCTGGTTGATGAGCAAGTAAACTCTGGATCATAGCATATCCAGGATGACTGATCAACACAATGTCTTGTGCCAGTATCTGGTTGATGAGCAAGTAAACTCTGGATCATAGCATATCCAGGATGACTGATCAACACAATGTCTTGTGCCAGTATCTGGTTGATGAGCAAGCAAACTCTGGATCATAGCATATCCAGGATGACTGATCAACACAATGTCTTGTGCCAGTATCTGGTTGATGAGCAAGTAAACTTTGGATCATAGCATATCCAGGATGACTGATCAACACAATGTCTTGTGCCAGTATCTGGTTGATGAGCAAGTAAACTCTGGATCATAGCATATCCAGGATAACTGATCAACACAATGTCTTGTGCCAGTATCTGGTTGATGAGCAAGCAAACTCTGGATCATAGCATATCCAGGATGACTGATCATAACAAACCCTTGGGTCAGTATCCGGTTGATGAGCAAGCAAACTCTGGATCATAGCATATCCAGGATGACTGATCATAACAAGGCCTTGGGTCAGTATCCGGTTGATGAGCAAGCAAACTCTGGATTATAGCATATCCAGGATGACTGATCATAACAAGGCCTTGGGTCAGTATCCGGTTGATGAACAAGCAAGCTCTGGATCATAGCATATCCAGGATGACTGATCATAACAAGGTCTTGGGTCAGTATCCTGTTGATGAGCAAGCAAACTCTGGATCATAGCATATCCAGGATGACTGATCATCACAAGGCCTTGGGTCAGTATCCGGTTGATGAGCAAGCAAGCTCTGGATCATAGCATATCCAGGATGACTGATCATAACAAGGCCTTGGGTCAGTATCCGGTTGATGAGCAAGCAAACTCTGGATCATAGCATATCCCGGATGACTGATCATAACAAGGCCTTGGGTCAGTATCCGGTTGATGAGCAAGCAAACTCTGGATTATAGCATATCCAGGATGACTGATCATAACAAGGCCTTGGGTCAGTATCCGGTTGATGAGCAAGCAAGCTCTGGATCATAGCATATCCAGGATGACTGATGATAACAAGGTCGTGGGTCAGTATCCGGTTGATGAGCAAGCAAACTCTGGATCATAGCATATCCAGGATGACTGATCATCACAAGGCCTTGGGTCAGTATCCGGTTGATGAGAAAGCAAGCTCTGGATCATAGCATATCCAGGATGACTGATCATAACAAGGCCTTGGGTCAATATCCGGTTGATGAGCAAGCAAACTCTGGTTCATAGCATATCCAGGATGGGTGATCAGCCCAGTGGCTGTTATGGCGGTGAAGAAGAAGGAAATGCAATGTAATAATGTAGGGGATCATAGGAAAATTCTCGGATCAAATTAGCCAACCCAGCATTCGCCTAGCGACCAAGAAAAACCGCGAGAAAACATTCGGTCAGATTGGTTTGAACCGGGACCTTCCGAATTCGCAAACGCTACTTCGGTGTCACCTCTCACGATATGTGCGTTGCAAGGTATATGTATTGTTATCGCTATCTTAGGCTTCTTGTTCATTAACTCTTACAGTTACTAAACATTTCCCCACCATTTTAATTAAAATGCCCTCTGGCTCGCTTGAGCTTTAATTGCTACTATTTGTTTTATTAATTTCAGATTTACTTCATATGTCTACATACTTCTCCCTCCCCAAATTCCTTTTAATAGTTTTACACATAGTAAGACATCTTTTTTCCTTATTACTGACCTATATCCCTTGCTTATCTGTGTCGTGTACCCTCATTCTCACTTGTTTCCAAAATTCAGTTTTTATCTAATGGCCAAATATTCTTCACGCCAATTTTTACCTCCTCTACCACGTAACTAGTGGGTAGAGAAGGTGTTGCATTCCACCCAAAAATTCTATACCGGGATTTCACCGTAAATGCATACTTCGAGGTCTCCTCAATCCAAAAAGGTCCCTTTGTGGATCTATCTGTATGTCTGTCTGTTAGTTGTGTGTGTCTGTGAACAACATATCTCAAAAACGGAAAGTCGCATAAACCTCAAACATGGTATTTACGAGTACGTTCAGTATCTTCCAAAGATGCGACACGAATATTTTCAAGAAAGTTCAGCTCCCAAACTACCCTTTAGATGGAACGTTTTTAGGAATATTTGGTTTTCTAAAAGATGGCTCTGACGATTTTGATTAAAATGTCACATGTTAGAGATATTTACATGACAAAATCTGTATCTTCAATTTTCTGGTTAGTCTTTAAAGTCCTCTTCATTCAGAAGGCATTTTATTTAATCATGTATAACTAATAAATGTCAAGCGATATGCAAAAACGTACGCAAGGAAATGTAGAAATATACATTATGTGATCAAAAGTATCCGGACACCCCACAAAAATACGTTTTACATCTTAGGTGCATTGTGCTGCCACCTACTGCCTGATACTAATTATCCGCGACCTCAGTAGTCATTAGACATCGTGAAACAGCAGAATGGGACGCTCTGTGGAACTTACGGACTTCGAACGTGGTCAGGTGTTTGGGTGTCACTTGTGTCAGAAGTCTGTACGCGTGATTTCCACACTCCTAAACATCCCTAGGTCCACTGTTTCTGATGTGATAGTGAAGTGGAAATGTGAAGGGTCATGTACAGCACAAAAGCGTACAGGCCGACCTCGTCTGTTGACTGACAGAGACCGCCGACATTTGAAGAAGGTCGTAAAGAATAATAGGCAGACATCTATCCAGACCATCACACAGAAATTCCAAACTGCATCAGAATCCACTCCAAGTACTATGATAGTTAGATGTGAGGTGAGAAACCTTGGATTCCATGGTCGAGCGGCTGCTCATAAGCCACATATTACGCAGGAAAATGCCAAACGACGCCTCGCTTGGTGTAAGGAGCGTCAACATTACACGATGAACAGTGGCAAAACGTTGTGTGGAGTGACGAATCACGGTACACAATGTGGCGATCCGATGGCAGGGTGTGGGTATGGCGAGTGCACGGTGAACGTCATCTGCCAGCGTGTGTAGTGCCAATAATGAAATTCGGATGTGGTGGTGTTATGGTGTGGTCGGGTTTTTCTTGGAGGGGGCTTGCACCCCTTGTTGTTTTGCGTGGCACAATCACAGCGTAGACCTACATTGATATTTTAAGCACCTTCTTTCTTCCCACTGTTGAAGAGCAATTCGGGGATGGCGATTGCATCTTTCAACACAATCGAGCACCTGTTCATACTGCACGGGCTGTGGCGGAGTGGTTACACGACAATAACATCCCTGTAATGGACTGGCCTGCACAGAGTTCTGACTTGAATCGTATAGAACACCTTTGGGATGTTTTGGAACGCCAATTTCTTGGCAGGCCTCACCAACCTACATCGATACCTCTCCTCAGTTCCGCACTTCATGAAGAATAGGCTGCCATTCCCGAAGAAACATTCCAGCACCTGATTGAAAGTATGCCTGCGAGAGTGATTGCTGTCATCAAGGCTAAGGGTGGGCCAACACCATATTATCTTCCAGAATTACCGATGGAGGGCGCTATGAACTTGTACGTCTTTTCAGCCAGGTGTCCGGATACTTTTGATCACGTAGTGTACGTCCAATAACTTTTTTGTGGTATAAGGTATTTCTGAGATATTCGTTATTAAAGGTTAGAATTGTTCATTACTTGGTCATTCTTTTAAAGTCCATTCAACGTTCACTTGTTACTTGCGGTGTTATGGAAACAGTATGGAATTTTAAGACCAATATCTGACGTCCAGTTCTTAAAAATTTGGCTGTCGTTGTTCTGTTTTTATCAATAACGAAATGTTTAATGTAGCTGTGCAAAGGCTTGTTTGGATTAAAATGAAGTAGATAGAAAAACAAGTTTTATTAAGAAGCTTTTTATAGTCGCTAAAAGCAATAGAGGGTAGAGAAAGTCATGTGAATTTAATACATCAAACTTTTTCTAACACATTTCCCATTACTCCAAACCAACTTTTTCTTTCTGTTAATATTTTGGACCGTTATGCATTCTTTTGTCATATTAGTGCTACTGAGTAGTGAAGAAAATTAAAAATATGGAGAAATGATCTGCAATTTGAATTAAATTTCGAGTGCTAAGGTAACATATCTCTTTACTTGTTGCAAGCAACGATTAGAGAAACTTCAAGCCAACAAAGTCTACACTGATTGTGGAGCCGCTGTTGAAGAGGAATTTCAACCCTGTGCTAATGATTTTCTGTCCACCGAAGTGTCTAATGCACTGTCTGCTTGTCAACTGGCTAAACCGAGTTCGATTGCCGATAGGACAGGTTGCTTCTCTGCTTTTTTACAGTTTTGCTGCATGTAACGCGTCGCCTCTGATTCATTTTAACGTAAGTGAAGCGTTGAATAGGTAAACATTTTATGTTTTGTGATGAACTTAAAGGCATTCCTTCAATAAAACACATTTCTATTCGTATTGTGTAAATTGAGGCAGTATTTTTTATCACTTAAATGATATCAGTCTGATTATATAACATAAAGTTAAATAACAGCCCGCCTTAAAGCAATATGTGTATAATGTAATATATAAAGTGTATGTTACAGTCATTGCATTATGTTTATATTATTATGTACATGTATAATAATATTATGTGGATGTATTACGTAGTTTAACAATGTAGGAGCTGTGAGAATTCAAGCAAGCTGCCTTTCGTAACAAACAGAATTATAAAGTAGAAGCCGAAAGTTACTAACAATGAGGTTACCTTGAGACACTAATAAATTAGAAGCCTTAATAATGCTACTAATAATTCTTGGAACAATAATGTAATATTTAAAACAGTTTATAAATAGCCAATCAACAACTAGTAAAGCTTTAAGTTAAATAAAAGTGTTCTTTTGGAGTAGGATTAGCCAATCAGAGACTTGAAATAGAGAAAAAGTACAAAGTCAGGCGGCAGACGCTACAAGACTGCGTACCCGATCGGTATGGACGTGTTCAATGTGAGACATACAAATTCATTGCGGTGAGAATAATATAAACCTAACGTGTTAAAAGTGCACGCAATAACCTCACAGCTCTACAGTAGGAATATGAGTGAAGTTCTATTTAATCGTGTGACGGATTAATAAAAAAATCTGATGTGTTACACTCACATGAATTTCTCAACCCTTGCACAAACTATTTTTACAAACGCTTATTCTCCATATGCTTCATATTAATCGAGATAACGAGATGTTAATCTTATTGCTAATTTTCTTGTAGATGCAATGGGAATTGGTAGGCTTTAAGCAATAGTCAAATATTTTAAGAGCTGGTTGCTATGTGGAGTATTCCATTCTCTTTGCATTACCAGGACATAAAAAAAAGAATAACGAATTTGAGAAAAAGTATAAGTATTGGAATATATAAGGGAATAACAAGCAATATCTCGAAAATGGTTCACTCAACAACAAAAAATGTATATGACATAAATTGTGTATTTTAATGCGATCTACATTTTCTGTGTAGTAAAATTTTGTCTATCTCTTATGGTTTACCAGTTATGCAAAAGTCGTTCATAATGAAGAATAATTTTAGACATTCCCAGAAAATTCCAGATATACATTTCATTTTTCATAAAATATCTTAAACATATGATATTTTAATCAAAATCGTTAGAGTCATTTTTGAGAAAATTAAAATCTGGGGTAGGGGATTTCTTGGAAACCTTCGTGTCGTATCTCTGGAAGATACTGAACCTAAATACCAAGTTTGGTTTTTATCCAACTGTTCGTTTCTGAGTTATGCTGTTCACAGACACACACACGGAAATGTTTCCAAAATGCTTTAGATGCATTCAGTGCACCTCAAAACATATATTTCCTGTGAAATCTCGGTATCCCCCACTTACTGTACGTAGTAGAGAAAGTAAAAAGTACAATACAATTATAATTTGTGTAACTCTTATTCTTTAGCCTTACCAGCCCTGCTAAGAGATACGTGTTCTGAAAATTACTACTGACGCAGCCAAGGCATACGTATATAACATTTAAATATACATTAAAATACAAAGTTGATTTTTAAAACGTACGTGGGGCTGCAATACTACAAGTTGGCTCCCATACGTGGACTACAACCCTTTCAAATTGGCTCTCCAACAGTGGAGTTAAAACAAACTTTCAAAATCCTGTACAACCTTCATTCAAGCATAATGAAATTCCATAGGTAAAGCCTTCATGTGTTACTTTCACATGAGCTTGTTTTCCCACTGTTTTATTACTTTCTCTGCTACGTACATAACAGTGAGTATAAGAAGTCCTGTATTCCACCCAAAAATTAAATGTGAGATTTCACTGAGAACATATGTTTTGAGACCACCTCAATTAATATGACAGCATAACTGAAAGAACGAAAAGTCGATTAAATACTAAACTTAGTACTTCAGTTCAGCATTTTACAAGAATATGACACGAAAATTTCCAAGAGAATTCCTTCATCACAAACTACACCTTAGCTAGAAAATTTTTCAAAAATGTTGATTTTCTCTAAATGGCTTTAAGAATTGTGATTGAAACAGGGCATGTTTAAGATATTTTCAAGCCAAATGCAATGTACATGTTGAATTTTCTGAGAAGAGCCCCTGAAGTCCTCTTCATTGTGAATGGCTGGTAAACTGTTAAAGATACATAAAATCTTACTACACAAAAAGTATGGGTCTCGTTAGAAGAAAGAATTTATGCCAAATATTTTTATGGAGTTAACCACTTCCGAGTTATTCCTTGTTATTTGTTTGTATTTTGTTTTATCTGTTTTCTAGGCCATGCAAAGGAAGCGGAACTTCAAAGCCACCATATAGTGACCCGTTTTTAAGGGATTTGATTATCACTGAAGCCTATTGTATCCCCCTAATACAGTTATAATTATAAGGAAGTATGCAGTAAGACAATTTCTGAAAATGCTTACATGAAATTTAAACCTTTATGATGATAATAATAATAATAATTTATTGAGGAATGTGTTGAAAAATTCGTGTGAGTTTTAGATATTTTATATAGATTGTACGACTATTTTACCATACTTGAGTTTTCTATCTGCTTCTGTTATTCGAGATAAAGTACTTGATTTTGGTACTAATAAATTCAGGAAAATTAAATTAAATTGAGTGTTTATTCTGGACGCTCTTTTAATGCTAGGTTCTTAGCCTCCCATTCTTAGCGACCGGTAATTTTGCTCAGAGGCTTCTTTATCAGGCTTGGGGTTCTTTTACGTACCATAAATCTATGACGTGGGACCACCAGCTTTACTTCCCTCCCGAAGGAAGCCATGCTAATGATTTTTACGCCCGAAAAAAAATACATCGCCCTCCCCCGGGTTTGAATCCTCGACCTTGGGAACTAGAGGCTGGCATGGTACCCCTAGACCACGAATGATGACAGGATTCAGGAAACCGAAACATAGTCAAATGGTTAAATGCCGGTCAGTATATGTTGGCCTTAAGTTCTATACATGTTCCATGACATCGCGAGAAACAACAGAATGATGACAACACTTAAAGAACAATAAAAGCATTGAAAAATTCAAACCAATAATAAAGGTACCAAGCGGGATGGCTCAGAGAGTTAGGTCTGTGGCCCGCATTCAGGAGGTCTTGGATTCGATTACCATGGCCGACCTTCCTGACTCATGGGTTTTTTCGGGTTGCCAGGCGAATGCTGGGAAAGATTCTCACACACCACATATTTCCTGTCCTTCCATTTCTTCTCCATTCTTATTTCATTCCATGTTTCATCCGTTTGCCTCTTTCAGGGTTGGAAGTGTCGGCGGTTGTGTTTTGGTGCAGTGTAGCAGGGAAAAGGATGCTCTCTGTGCACGTTCTTATTCCCTCGGTCTTCGGCTGGTTGTCGGGATATATGGGCTGCCACTGGGGGTGTCGGTATCTGTGTAGGGTGTGGTCCACGGTCCGCCTATCCGACAGCCGGAATTTACAGGGTGTATCATAATTAGTAGTGCAAACTGAAACGGTGATGAAGTACCGGCGCACTTTGCCGCTGCTGTAAGAAGAATCTAACTTGGAGGTATGGTCCAAGATGTATAGGTCGAGGAGGACAGTACCTAGGCTTCCAAGATCACCTGATCTGAATCCTTTGGATTTTTCACCTCAAGAGTTGCATTCAGATGCAACACCTCCTTTAACAGGGAAGAGTGTACAGTATTAATATTATGTAACATAGTAAAGTAGAATTGTATTCCTTGTTAAGTTAAACTATGGGTGAATTTTGAGCAACTTTGAATGGCAGTTATTAAACGAAAAGACTACCTTCAAATTCATTTGTACCATTTAGGACGGTGTTGCTTAATGAAGTCAGTGGTGGCTTTGAATAACACATTTGCAATTATCTCTCACATGGATCGTTTGTGGACCAATGTTTATTGGAATGATTTTGGTTCTACTATCGTATGCTTTCAACCGTTTCATTTTGCGCTATTAATATGATACATCGTGTATATCGGGAAACTACAGGGACACTTATATTGCTGTATCATCACTCCTGGTTCCGGCCGCCCGGTGGCCACATCCCTTCCTCCCGGGGGCGGGGGGGGGGCGCCGGTGAAATTCCGGTTTCACTGAAATGCTACGGAACCCCCCTCTTCACAATCCAATCCTACTTCATTTCTTTACGTAATCACCCCGTTATTTAAGCCTGTCTCATATCTTTAGAATGCCCATGTTGTAGTCGGCTGCTGCCAGGCCATTAAGTCAAAATGTTCGGACACTATTTCACCAGGCACACAGCAAGAAATTGTTGGCAAAGATATGTGTAACGCATCTAGTTTGCAGGTCTGTCTTGTACGATTTTGTTGTTCTCTTGATTCATCAATTCATCTGTGATGAGTTTTGACGTCAGGGTCGGGTTTGGTCATATGTTCGTCTGTTGTTGAATATTTAAAAAAAATCATCATATTTCTTTCATTGCTGCATTGCCATACACTTCCTTTAGTTTACTGTAAGTTTCTGCAGGTTTCAACTTCCGTGAGTACAAAAACCCAAGTCGGTGGGACTTTGTCACATAGTTCATTTTGAACAATCACAGAATGCAGAGTAGCAACTTCTTTCAAGCCGTACTCACACAACACTGAGAGATATCGAGAAAAACATTCGACCTTGGATACAAGCCCGATCTGCGCAGTGGTAATGTGTAAATCATCGTTACTTCATGGATTCCCTAATAGATTTTAGTAGACATTTTAATAGCTTAAATATACGGTATATTAGTCCCAATCGTTAAAGATACTTTACACAAAATACAAAATAGCCATACATTTTACATGTACAAGGTAGTTTGGGTTGGAGGACCTTCTTACTTTATTTCTACGTATCCTTGACGTTTAACGTAAGGCAAGACATCAGTTAAAATAAAAAATATACAGTTTTCTTCTGACAGCTTTAACTTTTTTACCATGTACTCACAACATAAAATATAAAGTGCACACACAACATTTTAACAACCGATGTCAAGCCGTTGTTAAGGTATTGCATTAATAATAAATAACCTTTTAATATGATAATATGAAATACTCTTTGCACCCCATAGCATATCATACTCCTCCCAAATATAAAATTTCAGCTTACTATACAAATACAAAGAATTGGTTGTGCAGGCCTTTCTTGATTTTAATTACTTTAAGAGAAAATGTTGAATTTTCATGTCTTCTCAATTTAATTTAGGAAAATAATTTCAGCTGAACAATTTTTACAACAAACCGAGCGAGTTACTCAGACATAGCGCGGGCGACTTGCATTCGGGAGGTCCCGGGATCAAACCTCAAGGCTGACCAATCTGTTTTTTCGCGATTTTCTTCGGTCACTAGGTGAATGCTGGATTGGATAACCTGACCCTTGAAGTTTTCTATCATCCCTTTGTTTCATTTCCTTCTTGTTCACCACCATACCAGACATTTGGCTGATCACCCATCCTGGATAAGATAGGATCCAGAGTTTGCTTGCTGCTCGACAGACTACTGACACAAGACATTGGGCTGATCACACATCCTGGATATGCTAGGATCCAGAGTTTGCTTGCTGCTCGACAGACTACTGACACAAGACATTGGGCTGATCACACATCCTGGATATGCTAGGATCCAGAGTTTGCTTGCTGCTCGACAGACTACTGACACAAGACATTGGGCTGATCACCCATCCGTGATATGCCAGGATCCAGAGTTTGCTTGCTGCTCGACAGACTACTGACACAAGACATTGGGCTGATCACCCATCCTGGATATGTTATGATCCAGAGTTTGCTTGCTGCTCGATAGACTACTGACACAAGACATTGGGCTGATCATTCACCCTGGATATGCTATGATCCAGAGTTTGCTTGCTGTCGAACAGACTACTGAAACAAGACATTGGGCTGATCACTCATCCTGGATATGCAATGATCCAGAGTTTGCTTGATGCTCGACAGACTACTGAAACAAGACATTGGGCTGATCACTCATCCTGGATATGCTATGATCCAGAGTTTCATTGCTCCTCGACAGACTACTGAAACAAGACATTGGGCTGATCACTCATCCTGGATATGCTAGGATCCAGAGTTTGCTTGCTGCTCGACAGACTACTGAAACAAGTCATTGGGCTGATCACTCATCCTGGATATGCTTTGATCCAGAATTTGCTTGCTGCTCGACAGATTACTGAAACAAGACGTTGGGCTGAACACTCATCCTGGATATGCTATGATACAGAGTTTGCTGCTGCTCGACAGACTACTGAAACAAGCCATTGGGCTGATCACTCATCCTGGATATGCTATGATCCAGAGTTTGCTTGCTGCTCGACAGACTACTGACACAAGGTATTGGCTTGTAAGCCTTGGGGTGTAAATTCTGCAACGAGGAGGGTAATCTGTTGATTTTACCAGTGCAGCATAATTGTTACCATACATCCTGTTAATGAGATGCATCGCTGAATTGTCTTGATTTATCTTCGCTTCTAAGAAACATTTACTCCTTCCTGTAACACTAGAATAGTTGTACGTGTTTTCCAAAAACAGCTGTGTTGATTGTGTGTATCAAATAACTTTCTTGTAGCACAAGTCATTTCTGAGATATGAGTTATTAATGATTCGAAATTCTCATTTCTTGATGATTTTCTTAAAAATCTTGTCATCGTTCAGTTGTTTCTCATTGAAAGTGTATGGAATTTTTAGGTCAGCATATAGCTATCTGTTCTTAAACAGTGATTGTCGCTGTTGCCTTTGATCTATAACAAAACGTGTAGCGTAGATATTTCTGCAAATGCTTAGTTGGATTAAACTATAGTAGTTATGAAAATAAGCTTTAGAAGGATAGTTTTCAATCTCACTAATAAACGATAGAGAGTGAGAAAGTAATGTGAATGTGTTAAATCTCGTTTTACTCAAATGAGTGTGCGCTCCTTCATATAATCTTGGATATTTTGGGTAACAAACCACTAACTACCTCACTAGCAGCACACGTTATATCTTTTGGTTCTTCAGAGTAATTCATTTTGTATTTAAATTACAATGTAATGTATATAAACACAATAACGTTGCTACGGGTATTGCTTCAGGCACTCCGAAGTCCCTTGTCAAGAATTCAAAAGCACCTCAATGAAATAGCCCCAGCGAAGTTGAATAAAAATAAATAAAATGCGACAATTTAGCTCCGTCCGTGCAAAGAATAGTATATACACAATGGGAACGAAACGAATTTCTCCCTTAGTACATTTGTAGCCCTCGCGCTCCAATTATATACCTCGCGGAAAATTATTTTACCCTCACTTAATGTATAATACCAGTATAAAGGTAAAGTACGTATCATGGAGGGACCACCGGAACCGGGACCGAGCACCACACGCAGGCCAGTCCGCCCACTTTGCTTTCAACGTGATCTCTGCGATGGAAGGATGAAGGGAGAAAACCGAAGGGAAATCAGATCCGAATGCCGACTGGCACGAACATGGATGGGGTCCCTAGCCTTTCCAGATAGAACGCTTCCGACGACACCCGGCCCCTGCCCACAAGCCACCAACTTCCAGGGTTCCCTAGGGCGGAGCCTCGCGCTGAGGAGAGACTTAACTGAGCGGTACCGCAGCGACGCCAGGACGAGACCTTTACAGAGCGCAAGACACCGTCCAGCCGCAACCAGCCGAACACCGTCGCCTGGTCCTACAACCCTGAAACAAATGACAAGGAAGATGATGGGTACAGGAAATGAGAGGAAAGAGTCGTGGTAGGAGATGAACCACGCCAGAATTCGCTTGGTGACCCGGGGAAACCACGAAAAACCCATGGGCCAGAGTGAGCGGTCGCCGGGTAACGATCCCGGGACATCCCGAATGTGGGAGATTTCCGATGAAATCTTGATATCGAATTTTTGTGTGTAATGGAATAGTTTACTTACAAGGCAGTGGTAGATAATGTCAAATTACGGCAGATGGAGGGGGAGAGAGGGAGAGAGTCGTCAATATTAAGCGGCATAGCGCCAGCAAATCTGCGGGATCTGGTAATTATCCACACTGGATGTATCGATAAAATACCAGCAGCCTGTGGGTCACCGGTCGTCCAAAAGTTGAGTTCTGAGGGAGTGTAGCTAGTATTTTGTTCATATCTCACATCTGTTGGTTCATCAGCGAGCTTTCCGCATCATCACTTGCAGGGGGGGCACATTGAGCGAATTTCCTGGCGGGCCACACTTCAAATAAACGTGTGTAGATAAGCAACCGCGCGCATTAGGTGACTACGTGTGCACTGTGTTCAACCTTCAATATTACTGAAGCTGATCATAGTACTGCTAGGTCCGTTGAAGGCTGCTTCAAAACAATTGAAACATGGATAATTTCTGTTCTAAAGAAAGAAACATCTGATGTGTTGTATTCACATGGCATTTTCTATTCACTATCCTGCAAACTAATTCATACAACAATTTTTTTTCTGTCTACGTCAAATTAATGGAAATAAACCTTTGCAAAAATCCTTTCATTTGCATTTCGTTTCACATAAACGCGACATTGAAATTGAATCCATTGTCGGGTGTTGAAGGCAACCCTTTGTTGAAATTTCCAAAATCCTTAATTCTTAACCAATTGGTTTGAAACTTCAACCAGATTGAAAGGTTATGTTATATTTCGCATAGGAAAATGAAACCACTTTTAACACGTGTGGCATATGCTATTTTTTTAGACTGCGCTGGATTTTGTGAAATATCAATAATATTATATAGATACCTATACGATTACGTTTAGAACGCACTCTTAAAACAAGACAAATGACGATAAAAAAGCGAGAGGTGGGAGGTTTGATGATTCGCTAGCAATCATTTCCAGTGAAATTATTTTCAACATGTAGTGCCTTACACAGATAATGAAGAGATTCAATGCTATATGATATTTCTTTCTGGATTTTTTGGGTAAGTACTTGTAGTGTTATTCTTTCTGCTGCTTCTGTAATTTCACTTCCATTTCACTTTCTTCCGAATTCATAATTCCCGCGATTGAATCTTTATTTAGGTTAGATAAATGGTAACGTTTTATATAAAAGAAATTGACCAATATAACGTATAGGTTAACTCTACAACAAATTGTGATAAATTGAAATATATATGACAATTTGTATTGTGAACATATAATGCCAGCACCACAAGAAATTAATCATGTAAAAAGACATAATGAAAAGTAAAACCTAATCAAACCAAGTCGAGTTATTAAACATGTGCAAATACAAAGAGTAATTGCCATGTGATTGGACTTGAAACCAAAGTTGGTCACACAGAAGATTATCGCACTAGTGCGATAATTCTAACTCTTAGAGCTCGAGTGCGCTGTGTTAGAGGTTCTGCTTTTAGGCCAGGGTGTTTAAAATTATCTCTGTTACACTCACATGACTTTCTCTACTCTTGTAAAACTATTTTTAAAAACGCTTATTCTCCATATGCTTCATCTTAATCTTATTGCTTATTTTCTTGTAGATGCAAGGGGAATTGCCAGGCTTTAAGTGATAGTCAAATGCTTTAAGAGCTGGTTGCTATGTGGAATATTCCATTCTCTTTGCATTACCAGGACAAATAAAGCGAATAAGGAATTCCCATTGGAGAAAAAGTATAACTATTGGAAAATCTCGGAAATGGTTCACTCGACAAAAGGCGTATATGACATAAATTGTGTGTTTTAACGAGCTCTAAATTTTTTGTGCAGTAAAATCTTTTCTATCTTTTATGGTTTACAAGCTATGTTAAATTCATTCTGAATGAACAGGACGTTTGGGGACATTCTCAAAAAAATTCCAGATATAAGTACGTTCTATTTATTATGTACATGTCCTAAATATGTAGTAGTTTAATCAAAATCGTTAGATATATTTTTGAGAAAATAAAAAACAACGATATACTGTGAATGCAAAGAGTAGTTTTGGATGTATAACTTGAATACCAAATTTGGTGTTTTAATTATGGTGTTCATGAATACACACACAGAAACACGCATTAACGTGCGCGCGCGCGAATGTTTCTGTAAAAATCTGACGTTTTACATTCTTATGACTCTCTATTCACCTGTCTACAAACTATGTGTGCAAAGGTTCATTCTAGGTACCTCTTTTAATCCACTTAAAATTCACTTTACTTATTTCGTTGTATGATGCACGATAAGTAAAACAAATTTCAACGTTTTTAAAGAGCGTGTCGCTAAGTAATGGCTCTTTACATGCCCACGAGAAAAAAAACCAACTTCCACTTTCCAATTGAAAAGTATACGTAACTAAGGTTACAAAGCTTACAGTGAAACGTGTACATTCTATTTGATACAACCAATACAGCCAACTGATAGTACATATGTTAGGTTATTTTTCAACAAAGTCTCCATTTCGGTTTAGGCACTTGTCGCTTCGTGGGAGAATTTACACATTCCCTCCTGGTAAAAATCCTGTCCTTGTGTGTTCAGCCACGTGCACGTGAAGTACTGCACCTCCGCGTCTGAAGCGAATCGTCGGCCTCCTAGGTGCTCCTTCAAGTGAGGAAAAAGGCGAAAGTCACTTGGAGCGAGGTCCTGGCTGTAGGGAGGGTGGTCAATGATGTCAACAGCGTGGTGGTCTTCTGGGCTGTATGAGGTCGCATGTTGTTGTGAAGGAAGATGACGCCTTCGTTGAGAAGTCCTGGCAGTTTCCTCTTGATCGTGTCAAGATTTCACAGTATTGGTCAGCGGTCACTATTTTCCAGAAACTCCCGCGCTGTCCCAAAATATGTGGCGATCACCTTAAACATCTTTGTTCTTTGGAGAGCAGGGGTGTTTTCACTCCAATGACGAACACTTACAGCTGGGGGTGTACGGTGGATCCATGTTTCATTACCCGTGACAATGCGGTGAAGAAAACTGTTCTCTTCCGTGGAGAACCGTCGCAAAAGTTGCGAACTTGTCTGCATGTGCTTCTCCTTGTGTTGGTTGGACAGATTCCGTGGAACCCACGGGAAGAAACTCTCCGGTACTGCAGAATGTCGTGAACAATGTGACAAACGATTCCAAACGACATTTCCAATTCTACCAACATATGCCGGAACGTGATCCTCCTGTTGTCTTGGATCTGTTCCTCCACGCGAGCTGTGTTCAGATTGGTGATGCTGTGTTAGGTCGGTCACTGTGATCCTCGTCGGTGATGTTTTCTCTACCGGCCGCAAACTTTTGACACCAGTCTCTCCGTAAATCTCTGCCAGCTTTCGGTGAATTTCAGTCCTCAGAAACCGAATAACGGAGCGGATTTCTTCGCGAGACTAGGCGGCGGGTGGCTGAACCTCTCCAGTTGCCAATTGCCTGTATTAGAATTCCTGCACACTACTAATTTCTCTATAACGGACGAAACTCCAGGAATATTGACCTTGTAATCCTAGTTTCTGATAACTGCTCGTATTTGAGTATTCAAACGCATTACAAGGAAATAACAAACTCCACAAAGAGATGTCTGAACATAAATTGTGTGCTTTTTTAGTAAGATTTTGTCTATTTTTCACAGTTTACCAGTTATAAAAAGTAGTCATAAAAAAGAGGATTTTACAGGATAGTCGCAGTAAATTTAAAGATATAGGTACGTTTTATTTGTCGTATGGTATTTTAACCAAAAGTTTTAGAATCATTTTTAATAAATCAAAAAAGAACGAACATTTGTCCATGTAAAGGGTACTTTCGAATGGAAGGATTTTCTTGAAAATATTGGAAATATGTGAACTAAAATACCAACTTGCGTATTTAACCGACTTTTTATTTTTACTTTCTGTGTGACGTACATGGTAGGTAGAGAAAGTATTGCCATTCCACCCAAAAAAGTCGATATGAAGATTTCACCGGAAATACATGATTTGAGGTCCCTGAATCCAAAAAACCATCCTGTATGTATGTGTGTGTGAACAGCATAACTCGAAATCGAAATGGATAAATACCAAACTTGGTGTTTAAATTCAGTAACTTCCAAAGACGCGAAACAAACATTTTCAAGAAAGTTCCCTCGCCCTAAAATTTCAAAATTTTTGGTTTGCCTAAAAGGTGTCTTTGAGGATTTTGATTAAAATGTCATAGATTAAAGTTATTTACATGACAAATGGAATTTATATATTGAATTTTATGGAAATATCTTGTAGTCTCCGCTTCATTAGGAAGGAAATTTATATAATCTTACGTAGCTGGTAAACGTTAAGAGATAGACGAAAATGTACTACGCAAAAATGTACATCTCTTCAAAATACACAATTTATTTCAAATAGCTTTTTTGTGGCATCGGCCATTTCCAAAATATTCGTTATTAATGGTTCTAATTGTTCAATACTTGTCATTATTTTCATGTCCTGTAAATTTTTAGTTGTTTCTCGAGATGTCATGAAAAGAGTATTTAACTTTAACGTCAGCATATAGCGTCCAGTTCTTAAAAATGTGACTATCACTGTTCTCTTTGTATTGAAGCAGTACGTTCTGAGTAGCTAAATATAAAATCATAACAATAGGTAAAATAAATGTTAATAACACTAGGAATAGTATTATTAAATAATACTGCGAGGTGAATATTACATCCACAGGTGAAAATGTGTTGAATAGACAGGGCCAGCACCAGGCCGGAAGTGGAGTGGTTTTTCCCGTCTAACCGAGTGCAAAGAGAATACGCTTTGTTAGTGTACCGTTAGGTCGCCTGAAAGTCACATGTGTAGAAAACGGTCAATGTTCCCGATAGCTTCAGGCATCCAATAAGAAAGAAGGCAGAAATCATGTGATAGTGAAATGGGGAGATGGGAATTCTGAAATAAAGAAACATGAGAGTTTAGAAGACACTCTTCTTCGTGGTAGTTCCTTGGAGGTTGTTCGGAAAACAAATGTATAGTATAAAATACAGCAATAAAGAAATGCGCGTGAGTGTAGCGAGGTAATATCAGGAATCAGATTTTAAAACAGTGACGGGAAATAAACGGGCAGGAAAATGAACCAGTCGTATTGACCATTAACCCTAGATCTAAGACCCATGCCAATACCTGAGCTAGCATTGAACCTGGGACCATTCCTGAAAATCCCGTGCAGCAAAATTGGCGCTCAACACCTGTACCCCACACTATTTCTATCAAAATGTGTAATGTAGCTATTTCTGCAAAGGTTTATTTGGATTAAAATGTAATCTATAGATAAACATACTTTCATAAGAATAAATTGTATATACAGAAATAAGCGACAGAGGGTAGAGAAAGTTGTGATTGTCATTCTTCTTCGGGTTCAAGGGACCTTAAAAACAAGTATTTCTTATATGCAATATTTTCTTTAGTATAGACAAGGAGTAGTGAAATTAAAGTCTCTTGTCAGTATTTTAAACCAACCACAAGGCGCAGAAACAGGTGCATAACGGAGCAGTAACGGCAACATGAACTGCAGAAAGAGATGTTTAAAGGACGGAGTTAACTAAAGCATGAAACTTGAGTCGATAAGATAATTGTGGTGTTCGTACTCGAAGCGCGTTTGGGAACCAATTACTCCTCATTACAATAGATGCCCTGCAGCAGAGGCACGTTTTAACGATTGGACGGAAACACGCACGAATAACTTTTGTGTCCCGGGGCTTTAGAACGGAGAGGCTGGCGCCTACACCTACATACCATTTCCAGAAAACTTCTCTTCTTGTAGGTAAACAAGTGCAGAAGCTGACCTCGCAATACCACCCCCACTCAAAACTGTCTCACAAACAGAGCCATTCATCTGATTTAGCATCCAAGTCGGAGAATATCGGACTGGCTAAACAAAATATAAAGATAAAACCAGAGACTGTCTTATGTAAATCGCTTTTCTCTGCTGTCCTTACAGCTAAGTCTTTATGAGGTATACACTGATGTTTTCTTCACGTAAACCAAATGACATGATACTTAGGTTTTAGCATGGAGGAAGATCAAAACATAACAAAACGAGTTTTTTCCCAGCAGTGATAGCTGCAAGAGAAAACAAAAATCTGGTGTTGCTTTCACTAGACTTTCCCCACCAACCTTCTTACTAACGCCTATTCTTCTTTCTGCTTCATGTTAGTAAGTTAAAGATACGGACGAACGAAGGGGGGATGGGCAAAACTGGGTTAGAGCACCGTAAGCAGGCCAGTCGACCACTTGTGCTACTACTGCGACCCCCGAGAGGGGATGAGGGGAGAGACCAGCTCTGGATGACCACGGGCGCAGGCAGAGCGGGGTCCGTAATGTTTCCAGATTGAACGCTTCCAATGCCGCCCGAGTCCCATGGGATCCTCGAAGGAGCTTGCACCCCAAAGCTACCCGACGACGTCATGTTGAAACTTTCACAGAACACACAGCCACCGTCCATCCTTAACCCGCTGAACACTGTCGCCCGGTCCTACAACCCTGAAATATATGTCAAGGAAGATATGGTACACTGGTTTCCATTTATGCCGTTTCCGTAGATTTGGAGGCATTCTACTGACTTCACAGGTGAGTATGTATAACAAGACGGAGGTGTGTGTATCTGTTTACCTTTTCGCGCATGCACTACCATCCTGTTTTACATGCACAATTCTAGATTCTTCTCATATGAATATACAATTTTGATCAATAGCTTTACTTTACACATAGTAACCATGTTATGCACAATTTATCCATGAAAAGTATTTATAATGCCAACATAATGTAAAACTTAAATACGTACTTTTTACTCTCAAATAGGACACATTTACTAGACATTATATACACAATCTTGTCCAATACCTGACTTAGCCACTGAATCACTCGTATCCCTCTGAGAACAGTCATGAAATGTGGGAACATTAGCGTTTAAACTCGGAGTTCTTCCTGCACCTAAGCGATTAGCTGCCTACTGGCTAAATCAGCTACTCTTTGACAGAAAAGGTTTAATAAACAGGATGTATCATAATTAATAGCGCAAACTGAAACTGTGGAAAGTATACGATAATAGGGCCAAAGAATCTGACGTGATACATTCACATGATTTTCTCTACCCTCTATCTTTATAAGTGGGTATGCAAACTATTCTTACTAAAGCTTATTTTTCTATCTACTACATTTTAATTCAAATAAACCTTTGCAGAAATAGCTACATTACACATTTCGTTATAGATACAAAGAGAACCATCGTCACATGTTTAAGAACTGAACGCTATGTGCTGGCCTTAAAATTCCACACTGTTTCCATTACATCGCGAGAAACAATGAAAATCGACGGGACTTCGTACACATTTCGTTATAGATACAAAGAGAACAGCGATAGTCAAATGTTTAACAACTGGACGCTATATGCTGGCCTTAAAATTCCATACTGTTTCCATGACATCGCGAGAAACAACTGAAAATCAATGGGAATTCGTACACATTTCGTTATAGATACAAAGGGAACAGCGACAGTCAAATGTTTAACAACTGGACGCTATATGCTGGCCTTAAAATTCCATACTGTTTCCATGACATCGCGAGAAACAACTGAAAATCAATGGGAATTCGTACACATTTCGTTATAGATACAAAGGGAACAGCGACAGTCAAATGTTTAACAACTGGACGCTATATGCTGGCCTTAAAATTCCACACTGTTTCCATTACATCGCGAGAAACAACTGAAAATCGATGGGACTTCGTACACATTTCGTTATAGATACAAAGAGAACCATAGTCACATGTTTAAGAACTGAACGCTATGTGCTGGCCTTAAAATTCCACACTGTTTCCATTACATCGCGAGAAACAATGAAAATCGATGGGACTTCGTACACATTTCGTTATAGATACAAAGGGAACAGCGACAGTCAAATGTTTAACAACTGGACGCTATATGCTGGCCTTAAAATTCCATACTGTTGCCATGACATCGCGAGAAACAACTGAAAATCGTTGGCGCTTTAAAAGAATGACAGGCACTGAAGAATTCCAACATTTAATAACGGATATCTCAGAAGCGTCTTATGCCTCAAAACGAACGTATTCTAAATAAATTTCGTGTTTTAAAGAGAACCACACATTTTGTGTGGTAGGTTTTCGTCCATCTCTTAACGTTTACATGTTGCACAGGATTATAAAAAACATTCCTTTCGAATGAAGAGGACTTCCTAGGCTATTCCTAGAAAATTCAAGATATACATTTTATTTGTCAAGTAAATATCTTTCATAAACGGTATTTTAATCATAATCGTTAGCCGTTTTTTTAGAAAATCAACATTTTCGAAAAATGTTCCATGTAAAGGGTAGTTAGGAATTGGGGAATTTTCTTAAAAATCTTTGTGTCGCATTCTTGAAATTTGTTAAACTCAAATAGCAAGTTTGGTATTTATTCAGCTTTTGGTTTTTGAGTTATGCTGTTCACAGACTCACACACACACACACACACACACACACACACACAAAATGCTTTATTTGGATTCAGAGCGTCTCAAAACATGTATTTGAGGCGAAATCTCCATATCGAATTTTTGGGTGAAATGCAATACTTCCCCTACTTACTATACGTAGTAAAGAAAGCAAAAAGTTTCAGTAAACATGGGCCCGAAAACAAGCCCGTGTGCTAGATTTATTATTGTGAATGTGTAGTTATGAGCCGCCACTGACGTGAATTGCATGGGGATGTTCCCTTGAGTAAAGTCGGAGTACGTGGTACATACATGATGGAGCACCAGCATAATTTGCTGCTACTGTGACAAGACATCTATTGTGAAATATGGACCAAGATGGACAGGTCGAGGAGGATCTGTACCTTGGCATCCACGATCACCTGATCTCAATCCTAAACGAAAAATCTACTTTTCAAATTCAATTGTGCTAATTAGGAGGATGTTGCTTAATGAAGTCAGTGGCGGCTTATAATTATATATTTGCACTTATCTCGTACATGGCTCGTTTGCCGACCCATGTGAACGTTTTTTGCTTCTGCTATTGTATACTTTCAACCTTTTCAGTTTGCTCTGTTAATTATGATACATCGTGTATTCCAGTTTTATATTATGTTGCCAATAAAATATTTTTTGTGAAGATATTGGTTTTATTTAGTTATATATTATTTTAAAGTGATCTTTAAAGCTTTTGCTCAAAGATATATATTCTTATTGTGTGACTAATCTAGAACTGTGCACGTGTCACAGGACGTCACTGCAGGCGAATAAAGTAAACCACTTTGTTATGCATAGTGTAATGGCCAATAGAGTGCCTTACAAAGCTGCCGTGACGGCATAAATGGAAGCCAGTGTACAGGAAAAGAGGGAAAAGTGGTAGAAGATGAACCATCCCAACATTCCCCTGCCGACCCGGGGAAACCACGAAGAACCCATGGGTCAGAGTGGGTGGTCGTAGGAGCTCCTTAATGCAAGTCGCACATGTTACCGTGGCACCAGGTTGTTAATCCAGATAAACTTTTGCAGAAGCAGTTTCGTTACGCGTTTGTTTTAAGTAGATGTGAGACAGTTACAGTAGGATAACGATAGTCAAATCTTTTCAAAGCATGTCGCTATGTGATTCCGTTGTCTTTGTACCTTGGAGTTGGAAAAAAAGTGTAAAGCGTTTGAAACTTCAAAACAACAAAAAAGAATATCTCGGAAATAGTTAACATCGCATAAACGTTATTTCACACCTATTATATGTTTCAAGAGACCTAAATTTTGTCCATCTCTTATGGATTACTAATTGTACAGAGGTCATTCAGAATGAAGAGGATTTTACAGGCTATTCTCAGAAAATTAAAAATATGCATTTTAATCTCCAATCTTGTCCTATATCTGATTTAGCCACCTAGGTACTTAATCGCAGGAACAACTCTGGTTCTAAGCCCGTATGTTCCCGTATTTCATGACAGTGTTCCCAGGAGGCAACGAGGGATTCACTGCCTGGGTGGCTAAATGAGGTATTGAACAACATTGGGGATTGGACGTATCATTAAAATGGTGTCTAGTAAATGTGTCTATTTCAGAGTAAAAAGTATGTCTTTCAGTTTTTTATTACCATTAAAAGTACTTTTTCATGGAGAAGTTGTATAAAACATGGTTTTGTTTAGTTGTGTATTTAAAGTTGGTTATTATAAGCAATGACGAATAAAGCTATTGCTTAAAGTTGTATATTCATATCAGAATAAAATAGGACGCCACTGCATGCGCGAAAAGGTAAACGGATACACACACCTCCTCTTTGTTATGGATACTCCACCTGTGAAGGCCAGTAAAATGCCTCCCAAAGTTTCGGGAATGACATAAATGGAAGCTAGTGTACCTGGCCTATTTGCTAAGCAGGTATTTTATATATAAACACAAATATTAGGGTGCTACGTAAAAATACGACATTATTAGTTTTTGAACCTTACTGAATCAAAGCAGTGACACGGAGAGCATGATTTTAACTGATCTATTCGTCCCCAACTTGTTTCTAATGACGTAAAAATGACCCTTATTGAGCTAAACCCCTAATAACAACTGCATTGCAGATCACGAAATACTGTCTATGCTTTGAAATGCACAAAGATCAATAAGGCTCTAAAAAGAAAAATTATGGAAACGAAACGCGATCGGCCGTCCTAAGTTATTTATGCAGAGCTCTCTAGGAAACTAGGGGAAAGCCACGACGTGTGCAGAATACGTCAAAACTTTCCAAAATAGCACTTTTTACAAAGTTGGCAGAAACACTAGAAGAGCTTCCCTTCGGATTTACGAGTTTACAAGGATCCAACGATTACGAGAAGAAAGTTCTTATGTAAGCCAAGAATCAAGAAAGATAGATAAAACATCTGATGTGTAACATTCACATGACTTTCTGTACCTACTGTCATTTATTTTTATAGAGGACTCAGCTTAATTCAGGTTACAAAAAAGTAACGATGCCTGATGCCTCATGTCAGGGCAGTCAACGTTCAACTTGAGTCACTGGTATATAACCAGAGAATTCACCAGATAACCTACTTACAAAGCACGAAATATTTCGGTTTTCAGCTAGTATAGGATCTTTCAACAAGAGTGTCCTATCTTTGAACTCAAATAAAGTACGTTCTATAAATAATAGAGGTTTACTTATTTTTTTATTTTGGAACATAATTAATGTCCTTACGTGTAGAAGAGAACATCAGTTAAGTGACCGCCGCGACTTCGTTGGGTTGCGCGTATACGGTTGACCCATTTTCAATGACAGAAGAACGTAAATTAGGTCCAACTTCACGAATAACACCCGTGATATTATTCATAAGATCATTTACTGTTTCTGGTTTGTTGACATAAACTCGAGGGCCAGTTAACATCACCAACACGGGAAATGATGAAACCTCTCAACTTCTCCTTCAACAGATCGATTGTTTCGAGAGAAGTATGACATGTGGCACCATCTTACTGGAACCAGATGTTTCTGAGATCGACACCATCAAATTGAGGCCAAAAATAGTCCCTTATAAGAGCCCGGAATCTTTCTCCATTGACAGAGATTCTCCATCTTCATGTTGGAAAAAACATGGAACAATGATTCCATCATACCAAAATACACACCACACAGTAACCTTTTGGGGATAAAGTGGTGTTCTTGAATCTGCATTGGATTGTGATTGCTCCAATAGCGGCAATTTTGTTTGTTAACACAACCATCCTACCAAAAGTGGGTTTCGTCGCTGAAGATGATTTTTCGACAAAAATCCGGGTCAGCTTCCAATTGCTCCGTAGCCCAGTCAGCGAATACACGACGCAATCTGTGGTCATTGGGCTTTAGTTCTTGAGTTAACACCATTTTGTAAGCGTGAAACTTCAAGTCCAGATGCAGAATTCGCCACGTTGTGGTCGGCGAAAGCGCCAATTCTTGCGCTCGACGAGCAATTGATTTGTTTCCGTTCTCGCGTACACTCTCACCAACGGCGCCTATGTTTTCGTTGGAGCGCTTACGTGGATTACGTACAGGTGTTCTTTGATCGCTGACAGAACCACTTCTTTCAAATGTATCGATCAAACGCCGAATCGTTCTCTCGCAGGGACGATTATGCACACCGTAAACTTCACGCAAATACACGGAAGATTTGGCGAACAGATGATCCATTTTGATAATACATTTTCACAATTTCTGTGCGTTGCTGAATGCTGTAACGTTCCATGGCTATTTGTCAATAACTGTAACCACATGAAAAAAATGACTGTTGTAACTCAATAACAACGGCAGCTATCACATGTTAAAAATAGGACACTCTTGTTGAAAGTCCCTTTGTTATGAGCCACTGTCATATCATATATACTGCTCTGTATATTCAAAGGTTTGCTGGCCTTAAAATTACATACTGTTTCCATGACATCGCGAGAAACAACTGAATATTTTTCTGTTTGTTTGTTGATTTTTGATTTCGGTATTTGTACTCTATTTTATTTTACATCGCTTTAACTCCTTGGTGGATATCTCTTAGAACAATATGTGATGTACAGTTAGTCTTCTAGGTCTCATCCCTGTAACAACCGCTCCGTCACGTGTCACAGAGACCCTAGCGTATAGCTACCGAATCTTCTGTTTTGTGGAGACGGCATTAGGGTGCCGTCCAGTCCAACCGCCGTCCCCGCACAGAAGGCGGACAGTGAGCCTTCTAGGTCTCATCCCTGTAACCACCTGGTTCATACCGTGCAGATGGCATTAGGGTGTTGTTCAGTCCAACCGCCATCCTCACACACTAAGACGGACAGTTAGTATTCCAGGTCTCATCCCTGAAAATGCCATCTTGCTTCGTCACGTGCCCACAGAGACGCCCAGCGCATGGCAGCTGGATCTTCTGCTTCGTGCCGTGCAGATGGCTTTAGGGTGCCAACCATTCTGCTTACATTGTCTGTCGATAGATGGCACTGCATTCGCTATTACCACTTATTTTTCAGTTTACTATCTTTTTAGACTTAAGGTGGAACTTTGGGTAGTGGTATTAAATATACAATCCGGTATATACCTTGGCGACTGAGGAAAACCACGAAAAATCCTCAGACAGATTGGTCAGCCCACGAGATTTGAACCCGAGATCTCGCGAATGCGGGCCACAGACTACCGCCTGAGCCATCCCGCTCGTTAACTGAATGTTGAAATGACTTCAAGAGAATGACTAAGAAATGAACACTTCGAACCTTTAGTAACGCATATCTCAGAGGTGGCTTACGCCACAAATAAATTTTCTCTTTTAAAGAGACCTACATTGTTTGTATAGTGAGTTTTCGTGTATCTCTTAACCAGTTTACCAGTTATACAAGATTATACAAAATTCCTTCCTAATGAAGAGGACTTCACAGGCTATTCTCCGAATATTGAAGATATACGTTTTATTTGCCATGTAAACATTTTTAATATGTGCTATTTTAATCAAAATCGTTAGCCAGTGTTTAGGAAATAAAAAGATGCGAAAAATGTTCGACGTAAAGGGTAGTTTGGGATGGGGGATTTTGTTGAAACTCGTACTCGTATCGTATCTCTGGAAGTAACTGAACCTAAATACCAAGTTTGGTATTTATCCGACTTTTCGTTTTGAGTTATTCTGTTTACCGACGCACAGACAGACACACACACGGACATGTTTCCAAAAATGCTATATTTGCTAATTAATATACATAGTAGAGAAAGTAAAAATATACATTTTTGAAAATTCAAACCAATAGCAATATCTTGGAAACGGTTAAGTCCATAAAAAATGTATTTGACATAAATTGTGTGTTTTAACAAATTTACACTTTTTGTGTACTGAGATTTTCTGTATCTCTTAGAGGTTACTAAGTATACAAAATTCTTTCCGAATGAAGAGGACTTTAGGGTGTTCTCAGAAAATTCAGGATATAATATGTTTTGTTTGTTATGTAAATATTTTTAATATGTGGTATTTTAATCAAAATTATTAGAGGCAGTTTTGGAAAAACTTAATATCTTCAAAAGATGTATTTAAAATGTAGCTTGGGATGGGGGAATTTTCTTAAAAATCTTCCTGCCGCATCCTTGGAAGATATTAAGGTTAGACGCCAACTTTGGTATTTATCCGCCATTTCCTTTTTGATTTATGCTGTTCATACACATACAAACTTAAACCTTTCAATAAAAATGCTTCATTGATTTATTTAGGGATATAAAACACGTCTTTATGATGAAATCTCTAAATCGAATTTTAAGGTGGAGCTAGGAGTAGAAGTTAGGGCTAGTCAGACGGAAGGATCTACAATAACTGGACCACAGCATCGCACGTGGGACATAGCGTGTCTTTTGTGCTTCCAAAGTAACCTTTGGAATGAAGGGAAGACCCGGAAGGGCGACCACATCTGTACTACGATGTGCGCTAGCTAGGACGCAGTCTCTAACGAGTTCAACACGACACCAATCCTGACGCCGACTAGCTCTGCCTAAGCAACCTCGTGGCAGTTTTATTTTGTTTAAGGGCGCTCAACTGCTCTCAACTGCTAGGTCATTAGCGCCCTTGTAAAACGGATCATGACAAAGGCCAGAGATAAAAATCAGTACAAAATATCATGGCAAAGGCCAGAGATAAACTTAAATATAAAAGTCAAAGCAAAGGCCATAGATAAATATCAATATAAACATATAGCACAGGTCATACATGTAAATATATAAAACTAAACCAATCAGTATGAAAAACCCGCTATTAAGACTCCAAGCCATCGCATTTGGAAATTTACCTTTGACGCAAAATTAAAAATACTATCAACCGTTTGCTTATCGTCCGCAAGACTGTCCGACAGTTGCAGAGGGTCCCGATGATGTGCTAGAGCAAGACACTCTAGCAACACGTGACGGACCGACAGACGTTCGCCGCAAAGTGGACGAATAGGAGCAGAGTCACACTTAAACCGTGAGTAAAATAGCAGTGGCCAATACGCAACCGAGCCAAAATCACCTCCTCACGACGAGGTACGCGAGAGGAAGTTAACCAGTTAATGTGCTTCACTACTCTAAGCCCATTTCCGCGAAGAACTAACCACTCCTCGCCCCAGCACCGCTCTCCGCAGACAAGATTAAAGTCTTCCGACGCTACACGAACCTCGTGGCAGTGGGGACAGCTCCCATCTGTCCCGTCAAACACCAGAGAGAAACATTTATAAAGCTGAAATGCCACCGTCACGCCTCAACATACCAACTGAGATTACCTGCTGGTATACTCTGCAACAGATGAGGTGAAACACGTGAAAGCACAGAAATTTGTGGAAGATGAACCACCTCAGCATTCGTCCACCGAACCGCAGAAATCGAATTAACCTATGGGAATCAAGACAGGTATCTCCCGAATGCAAGTTTCACGTTACCTCAGAGATAATTTGTAGGTGGAATGCAATAATTGCTCTACCTACCCTTGGTACGTGGTAAATTATATAAGGGGCATTCAAATGAAACCTGGTCAGTGCGTCTAGCTTTGCACTACACGTAATGTGGCACCACGTAACTGCGTGTATGGTGGCACCATCTATTGGTAGAGAGACTACAGCGTGTGCAACGTTTGACGTTGCATAGCGACAGTGTGGTTTCACGCCGAAGAGAAGATGGTCACACAAGTTAACGTCCACTACTGAACATGAAGGCGAGTAAGCAGGAACAACGAGATGTGAGTCAGAGCAAGCAGTGGAAACATTTGACTTCACCACCTCCAAAGAAATCAAAGGCCGTGCACACCAGTTCTGGTAAGGTCATGATGTCCTTTCTTGACCACAAGGGCCCACTGCTTGTCGAGTTCCTGGAACGGGGAACCACCCTCAATGCCCAGCGTTATCAAGCCACTTTACAGAACCTTAGACGAGTCATCAAGTCGAAACGCCTAGGCATGTTGTCCAATGGCGTTATTCTCCTGCATGATAATGCCCGCCCACACACTGCCAATACGTGAAGACGACATTGCAGCAGTTTCGACGGGAAACGCTGGAACATCCACCGTACAGTCCAGACCTTTCACTGTGTGACTTTCATGTTTATGGATCTCTAAAACAAGCTATTTGCGTATGTGAATGGGTCCAGGCCTGGATCCGACAGCAGCCTACTAGCTTCTTCAAAGATGGAATCGGCCGGCTAGTGTCGCAATGGGATAAATGTTTTGGCGACCTATTTTTGAGTTAATAAAATCGTTACCGTTACTTTACACAAGTGACCGGGTTTCATTTGAATGACCCTTATAATAATAATAGGTAGCTTGGCAGCTTTACGTAATGTTGAATAATGCCAATTGTTTGTATGTATGGTTACCTAATGCGCATTGTAAAGTTTACGCCATTGATAAGGCTCCCAACCTCACACTACCAATATAATTGGTGTTAGAAAAAGCGCCGCTTCCACACAAGAAAGGGAAGTTTTACTGCAGCTCTTATGGAAGAGAACGCCGGCGCCTCTACTCCATGTAATGCCACTCAGAAGATTACCGTATAATTCGCAAACTCTCCAGCGATTTTGTAACTGCTACATACATACGTTACGTAACGAAATAAATGCCAGTGGCGTAACTGTTCCGCTTTTTACTTTCTCTACCTCGTACTTAAAGTAAGTAGAGGAGTATTGTATTCCACACAAAAATTATATGTCGGGATTTCACCGAAAATACATACTCTGAAACTCCCTGAAAAAAGTATGTTACTTTCTTTAGCATGTACCTAGTAGGCATATTAGATTCCACCAAAAACCTCAATATCAAGATTTCACCGAAAATACTTATTTAGAGGCCCCTTAATCCAAAAGACATTCTTAGAAACAGGTCTGTGTGTGTGTTTGAACAGGCGTAACTCAAAAGCAAAAGCTCAGATAAACACCAAATTTGGAATGTAAGTTCAGTATTTTCCAATGATACTACAGAAAGGTTTCCAAGAAAATCCCTTCACTCCAAACTATCCTTAACATGGAACATTTTTCGAAGTTATGCATTTTGTAAAAAAGGCTCTAATGATTTTGATTAAAATACCGTGTATTTAAGATACTTACATGACAAATAAAATGTATATCTTGAATTTTCTTGGAATTGCCTTTGAAGTTTCTTTAAAATACACGATTTATTTCCAATAAGTTTTCATCTGAACCAGTAATTTCCGAGATATCCGTCCCTAACGGTTCGAATTATTCAGTACTTGCCATTACTTTGAAGTCCTTTCAACATTCAGTTGTTTCTCGCGATGTCATGAAAACAGTATGAAACTTTAAGGCAGCATATAGCATCCAGTTGTTAAACATTTGACTATCGCTGTTCTCTTTGTATCTATAACGTAATATGTAATGTAGATGTTTTTATCTGGATTAAGTAGTTAAATACTTGCGGGGTAGCTTGAGTGATTAAATGTACAAAATAAATCCTCGCACGGTGTGACAAGCAAAGAAGAATATTAGGGTTCAAACAAGAGGCATTACCTTGTCCAAACATAATCGCGTCAAACTGAATGCCAATGAAGGAGGACGACATTTCCAGTATTCTTTTTAAGGTAAGATTTCACATACGTTCCAAGAAGCGGAGTTATGGTACGGTGAAAGCCGACTTCTGTCTGCCCAGCCGTCGCCAGAGGAACACCGGGCAAGCGGCAAACCAATAATTCTAAAGCTCTGTAGAACACCACAGCCATAACGGGAAAAAGAAAACTGATGAAACCTGTTGATACTATGAAACACACAAGCACCAAGCCACCTCTAATTATGGTCTAAAGATAACATGAAGAAAAGAGTAAATAAGAAAGTAAGATGGGCATGGGCATTGAAGTATGGGGAATCAAGGAAGCAGGTCACTCATCCTGGATACACTATTATCCAGAGTTTGCTTGCTCCTCGACAAGCTACAGACACAACACATTGGGCTGATCACTCATCCTGGATATGGTATGATCCAGAGTTTGCTTGCTCTTCGACAGGCTACTGACACAACACATTGGGCTGATCACTCATCCTGGATATGGTATGATCCAGAGTTTGCTTGCTCCTCGACAAGCTACTGACACAACACATTGGGCTGATCACTCATCCTGGATATGGTATGATCCAGAGTTTGCTTGCTCCTCGACAAGCTACAGACACAACACATTGGGCTGATCACTCATCCTGGATATGGTATGATCCAGAGTTTGCTTGCTCCTCGACAAGCTACAGACACAACACATTGGGCTGATCACTCATCCTGGATATGGTATGATCCAGAGTTTGCTTGCTCCTCGACAAGCTACTGACACAACACATTGGGCTGATCACTCATCCTGGATATGGTATGATCCAGAGTTTGCTTGCTCCTCGACAAGCTACAGACACAACACATTGGGCTGATCACTCATCCTGGATATGGTATGATCCAGAGTTTGCTTGCTCCTCGACAAGCTACTGACACAACACATTGGGCTGATCACTCATCCTGGATATGGTATGATCCAGAGTTTGCTTGCTCCTCGACAAGCTACAGACACAACACATTGGGCTGATCACTCATCCTGGATATGGTATGATCCAGAGTTTGCTTGCTCCTCGACAAGCTACAGACACAACACATTGGGCTGATCACTCATCCTGGATATGGTATGATCCAGAGTTTGCTTGCTCCTCGACAAGCTACAGACACAACACATTGGGCTGATCACTCATCCTGGATATGGTATGATCCAGAGTTTGCTTGCTCTTCGACAGGCTACTGACACAAGGTATTTGGCTTATAAGTCCTTGGGGGTGTATGTCCTACATAGAGGAAGGTAATCCGTTAAAGAAGAAGAAGAAGAATGTTATGGGAATAGCCTGTGAAGTCCTCTTCATTCTGGATGACTTTTGTATAAAATGGTAAACCGTAAGAGAGAGACAGATGTTACTGCACCAAAAATATAGATGTGTTAAGGTATACAATTTATGTCAAATAAAACTTTTGTAGCATTAGTTACTTCCGATATATTCCTTGTTTATGGTTTGAATTTTCAAATACCTTATACTTTTCTAAACTACAAGTAGCCGCTCTTGTTTCTTTCCGCGTTCGCGCAAAGAGAAAGGAATTTCAAAGCCACCCGTTTTCATAATATTTGACTACTGCTTTAGCTCTTTAGTGTACTGTATTCTTCTTACATCTTCAGCGAAATGAGTATTGAAAGTTTAACTATGTTAACTAGAAATGGAACAAAAAGCGTTTGTAAAATAGTCTGTAAACGAGTGAGCAAAGAAACTAATATTAGGCAAAACTTCAGTACTTTTATCTTGAGGCAGTATTTTTAACACTTAAATGATTTCAGTCAAATTATATAATATAAATTCAATAACAGCCCGCCTTAAAGCAGTGTGTATATGTAACAAGATATAAAATGTGTAAATTACAGTCATTTTGTATGTTTATATTATATACATGTAATAATTTTATGTGAATGTATTACGTAATTTAATAATGTAGGAACTGTGGGAATAATAGGTTAAAAGTTGCTAACAATGAGGTAACCTTGAGGCAATAATGAGTAAGAAAGTTTAACAATACTACTTGTGATTCTTGGAGTAACAATAATGTAAATTTTGTGACTGTTTATAAAATAGCCAATCAACAACCAGAAAAAGTTTAAGTTAAATAAAATATTCTATTGGACTAGAATTAGCCAATCAGAGACTTGAAATACAGAAATTTACAAATTAAGGCGGTAGAAACCAAGTGAGTTGCTTGTAGACAGTGCTCATAACTGAACGCGCTGGTTGAAGACAGTGTTCCTAACCGGACGCGAGATGTGTCCTCGAGAAATTTAATATGTATTTTGCGTCTGACAAAAATAGTTTACGTGTTAATAAGTGCAAGTAATTAATAAAAGAATCTTACAGCTCTCTATATCAGTGAAGTGTTATTTAAATCGTGTCAAGAATTAATAAAAAGGAGTGAATTAAAAATTATAATATGTGTAATGGTACTCGTCCACGATGCAACTTAAATGGCTTGCAACTTCGAACTGCGCAACAAAAGTGGAGTTGCATCGTGTAAACTGCCAAGCAAGTAGGAAAATTGCACAAGCAACTCAAATTCAGCGCAACTTCTAAGTGGCGTGCAACTTAGGAAGTTGCTTTGTGTACGCAGCGAAAAAAAGAAAGTTGCGCCATCTGAAAGTGGCTTGAACAGTTTAGAAAACTTTTGTGGTGTATTCCGTGCAACTTTGTTATGTCGTCTGCTGTGATAGTAAATAGCTGTTTGAGAGGTAGGTACAAGGATTATAATTTGTGTTACACTAAATACAGAATTAAGACAGATACGTGCATTTTATTTCCTTAACAATACGAACAATTTATTGTAGTACGGTGACAATTTATTTCTTGATAGCTAATAGTCTCCTTAACAATAAATGGACGAGGGAAATGACAAAAACGTTTATTGAACTGATTGAGACCAAAGATTGCTTGTGGAGAGTAGACACTGCGGATTACAGAAATAAACAAAAGCGACAAAATGCGTTACATTATATAGAAATAGAGTTCTACATGTAAGCAGAGGAAATTAAAGTAACACTCCACAGGTTGAGAACCCAGTTCACCAACGAAAGGAACAAAATGAAGGCAGGGGAATCTGGAAGTGGTGCAAGACAAGTATGAAACAAAATGGGAATTTTACGATGTACTGCAGTTTATGTTTTACCACACCAACACCAATAATGATGCAGTAGATGAGTATATTCTTTGGTAAGTACCAACACACTCACTTTAAATGTACCGATATTGCCATGGAACCTCTCCTTCACGGCAAAAAATACTTCTTGAATTCCTAACGTTTTTTGCTGCAGTATGAGGATTCATACTTACAGTTCTTTGCAACGGCACAAAGTCTTAGTTCTTGTTGTGCCAAATATAAGAAATGAATACATATTTTACTGATAGCTGCTGCCTAAAAAAAATCACATTGATTGTATAGATGACAGCCAAAAGTGTAAACTCGGTAATGTTGCCGCTCCATTATTTTAAGCCGAATTACCTGTGGCTAGAAATCTCAGTGTCAACACAAGACGTTCTGTTGCTGATATTGACCTTCTCATTATTGTATCTTGCTTTTGTATTACAGGTGCTATTCTTCTAAGCAGATAATTAAAATCAACAGCTGACATACGTAGGAAATTCTAAATTTTGATCTCCGTCGTAGAGCTCTTGCACCAAGTTGTTTGCAACCCCACAATATTCGCAACTTAAAATCCACTCTCTTGCCCAACACTTTCTGGCCGTCCCTTTACATTTTTCTCTACGCCGACGAAGTAAAATAAGAGACAGGCATGCTACGGATAAAACTTCATTATCAGACGAGATATTCGCCATAACAAGCACACAGCTGATTAGAAAGTGGCATGCAGAAAAATTACCGCCACAAATATAGCATCGTGTAAACGCTCGGTGTAACATTTCTGTGGACATGCCACTTTTATAGTGGCGCAACTCGAAATCGTGCAACTTTGCAAGCTGTGTGTAAACAGAGCGTGCCACATTTGTGGCCCGCAAGAAAAGTGGCATGCCATAAAACTGGCATCGTGGACGAGTACCTTAAACCTATATTCTTGAGACGCATCACGCCGTGTTAAGAAATCCATGTCTCTAACAATAATACTGATGCAGCCGAGGCAAACATAAACATATAATATTTAAAGAAACAGTTAAATTACAAAGTTAATATTTTTTAAACATTTGGGCCAAAGGCCACTGGAAAGTACATTTGGGGCGAAGGCTACCGGAAACTTTTTACCATACGTGCGGTTGCAACTACTTCAGGTTCGGCTCCCCAACAGTTGAACTATAATACATCTTCTTCAAACTTTTTTTTACCATACGTAGCAGCAATAAAACTTCTACAATCTCAAGTCATACAAAGGGAACGGGATTTCAAAGCCTTCGCATGGCGAGTAGCTCTTACAAGATTTGACTATCGTTTGAGTCTACTGCATTCTAATTGCAGCCACAAGTAAATCTCTCTACAAATGTTTATCTCCATTAACTTTAATGTGGAGAGAAGAATAAAACTTTATAATAATAGTTTGTTGAAGAAAGACATGTGAATGTAACAATATGAAATTTTACTTTCTCTACTAAGTATAGTAGGTAGGAGTGGTATTGCATTCGGACGAAAAATTCGATATTTCACTGGAAGTACATGTTTTGAGGCCCACTGAATCCAAAAAGGCATTTTATAGAATGATCTGTGTGTGTCCGTGACTGGGAACAGCATATCTCAAAAACGAAAAGTCGGATAAATACCAAACTTTTGTTTAAGTTTAGTACGTTCCAAAGATGCAACAGGAAGATTTTTCAAGAAAATATCCCCTCCCCAAACTACCAGTTGCTTGGGCAGCTTTTCAAAATTTTCGATTTTCTCAAAAATGGTTTTAACAATGTTGATTAAAATACATATATTAGAGATATTTACATAAAAAATAAAACGTATATCTCGAATTTTCTGAAAATAGCCTGTGAAGTCTCTTCATTCGTAAGGAATTGTGTAGAATTTTTTATAAATGGTAAACGTTAATTGGTAGACGAAAACGTACATATAATTGTAGCTGTCTTTAAAACACACATTTTATTTCAAATAAATTCTTTATAGCATTTGCTATTTCTGAGATATGCGTCATTAATGGTTTTAATTGTTCAATACCTTGTGATTCTTTTAAATTACTGACGATATTTAGTTGCTTTTCGCGATATGATGGAAAGAGTGTATAAGGCCAGCGTCCAATTCTGAAATACTTGAGTATCAGTATTTTTACTTTTTCTACTACCTATAGTATGTAGGGAAAGTATTGCATTCTACCCAAAAATTCGATATCAACATTTCTCAAGAAATACATGTTTTGAGGTGCCTGAATGCATATAATGCATTTTGGAAACATGTCCGTGTGTGTGTGTGTCTATGCGTGTGTGCGTGTGTGTCTGTAAACAGCATAACTCAGAAACGAACAGTCAGATAAACACTAAACTTGGCGTTTAGGTTCAGTATCTTCCAGAGATGCGACACGAAGGTTTTCAAGAAAATCCCCCATCCCAGATTACCCTTTACATGGAATACTTTTCGAAAATTTTCTTAAAAATGGCTCTAACGATTTGGATTAAAGTATCATATATTTAAGATACCTTCATGGCAAATAAAATGTATATCTTGAATTTTCTTTGAATGTGTCCAAAAGTATACTTCATTGTGAACGACTTTTGCATAACTGGTAAACCATAAGAGAGAGACAAAATTATGCTATACAAAAATGTAGATCGCGTTAAAATACACAATTTATGTCATATACATTTTTTTTTGAGTGAACCATTTTCGAAATGTTGTTTGTTATTCCCTTAATTTTTCAAATACTTTATCTCAAATGGGAATTCGTTATTCATTTTTTTTGTCCTGGTAATGCAAAGATAATGGAATGCTCCACATAGCAACCAGCTCTTAAAATACTTGACTATCACTTAAAGCCTAGCAATTCCCCTTATATCTACAAGAAAATTAGCAATAAGATTAACATCTCGATTAACATGAAGCATATGGACAATAAGCCTTTGTAAAATATTTGTACAAGAGTAGAGAAATTCATGTGAGTGTAACGCATCAGCATTTTTTTGGCATTTATAACGAAATGTGTAATGTACGAACAGTTTATCTGGATTAAAATGAAGTAGACAGAAAAGTAACTTTCGTAAGAGAAATTTTTATATTCATTAATAAGTGACACAAAGTAGAGAAGGTTTGTGAAAGTACAAGTGAGTTTCTTTATTTATTACCATTATTTTCGTATTATATGTGAAGTTTTCAATCGAATCGCTCATATGAGGGTATAGTTATATTTTCCTGTTTTGTTCCTCCTGTATCGGTAGTTAACGCAGTCGTATTAACAGTAAAGTTGATAAAGCCCACTTCTGTTAACACAGAATGTTTTTTTCTGCCCCATTTCGCTTTCTCTCACCGTAAGTATTAGAGTGTGCATGGAGCAGGTCTTTGTGTTTTTGTTTCCCATGTATAAAGCTCTACACTTCATCCGCGCTCATTACGGCGAGCGTTCAATAAGAGAGATTCGCCCGCTGCTCTGGGAATTGCTACATTGGCACTCTTCCTTGTGTTCAGTATTCAATAGCTACCTTATGTTAATCTGCATTTTGGAGCTGAAACTTCTTTATGCGCTCAGAATGTTATTGTTCCATCCCAAAGACATTGTAACGTTCACGCAAGGCCAATTTAAAACTAGTCGATGCACAGAATGTCACAAATACTAAAAAAAAATTCTGATGTGTTACACTCACATGGCTTTCTCTACTCTTGTACAAACTATTTTTACAAACGCTTATTCTTCATATGCTTCATGTTAATCGAGATGTTAATTTTATTGCTAATTTTCTTGTAGATGCAAGGGGAATTGCTAGGCTTTAAGCGATAGTCAAATATTTTAAGAGCTGGTTGCTATGTGGAGTATTCCATTCTCTTTGCATTACCAGGACAAAAAAATGAATAACTAATTCCCATTAGAGAAAAAGTATAAGATTGGAAAATTTAAGGGAATAACAAACAATGTCACTCAACAAAAAAAATGTATGTTACATAAATTGTGTATTTTAACGCGATCTACATCTTTGTATAATAAACTTTTGTCTATCTCTTATAGTTTACCAGTTATGCAAAAGTCATTCACAAGAGGAATGCTTTTGTAGACATTCCCAGAAAATTCATTATACAACTCATTTGCCATAAAAATGTCTTAAACATATGGTGCTTTATTCAAAATCACTCGAGGCATTTTTGAGAAAATTAAAATTTTCGAAAATGTTCCATGTAAAGGGTAATATGGGGTGAGGGGATTTTCTTGAAAACCTTCGTGTCGCATCTCTGGAAGATACTGAACCTAGATACCAAGTTTGGTGTTTATCCGACTGTTCGATTCTGAGTTATGCTGTTCACAGACACACACACACACACGGACATGTTTCCGTAAATGCTTTATATGCATTTAGTGCACCTCAAAACATGTATTTCCTGTGACATTTCGGTATCGAATTTTTGGGTGGAATGCAATACTTCCCCTATTTACTATACTTAGTAGAGGAAGTAAAAATTAACCAGAAAAAGAAACTTCCGGGCCCATTATAAAATGTATTGGAAGTAAAACATTCCCCAGAGTAATAATTGTTTGCACTACAAAGGTTACAGGAAATAAACAAGGATTTAAAACAGCTTTAAATAAAGGTAACAGTCCATACAACCCCAAAGGTACTGAATATACCAGCAGTCAAATATAGAAACAGATATATATTACAATTGAAGCAGACTGCATTTGAATTTGTCCTTCTCGCACAACATTTACCATTTTGAAATGAAATTTAACACGCGATAATATGATATAAACTCCATTTCATGAGATATTAAACGCCGCTCCACACATTACAAAAATTTAGAAGTTTACTTACGCCGAAGGTATATGTTATAGATAACTTAGACAAGGCCGAAAAGTGTTGAGACGGCCGCTCCCAGACACGAAGCTCAATAAAATTCCTTCGTTGGCGTCGTGAACTGCCATAACACTTCTTCCTCAGCACGCATCTCTCGGTGTGCACCGGGAAGGTCAAGTGATGACGTGGATACAGCACAAGCGCTACCTATACTGGCGGAGAGAACGCAACCTGGCGAGCGCTGTAGACACCTGCTGCAGTCGACTTCTGGTGTTAACCAGGCTGCCGGCGTAATGACAAGCAGGGGACAAAAATTGTAGTTCATGTTTGCTGGTACAAAAATAACTACGACCATCTCTGCAAAAACAGGCACTCGGTGAAAGAAGAGCCACAATTGGCTCAACATAAATGAAGAGAAACCTCTTGATAAATGAAATATTAAAGCCTCCTATGTGGTGAGAGAACATTCCTCAAAAAATTGATGTGTTCCATTCACTTGACTCTGCCTGGTAACTCTTCTACAAAGTATTTCTAAAAACTACTTCTTCTTTCTCTGTTTACCCTCCTCATATGTAGAACCTACAACCCCCCCCCCAGCACTTACAAATGCGTGCCTGTGGTCAGAGGCCTCTCGAGGAGCGGACACTTTGGATCAAATTGAATATCCAGGATGGGTGATCAGTCCGACACCTGGTATGAGAGCGAAGAAGTAGATGATATGAAATGAGGTGAAATGGATAAAAAGAAAAGTGATGATGGACCAGCTGGTAGAATTAATGGCGGGAGAAGTCGGAGAACCTGTGGAAAATCCGCCCAGACGCCGCTTTGTCCATCACAAATCCCACATGCGGCTCGCTGGGAGTGAACCTGGGCCGCCTTGGGGAGAGGGGAGCGGTCTAATCACTCAGCCACAGCGCCACTTCTTATTATTTTCTTTCTACTTTCTCTACCACGTACACAGTATTATTGCATTCCATATCTTAAATTTTCTGGGAATAGACCGTAAAGTACTCTTCATTTGGAGGGAATTTTGTATGGTCTTGTGTAAAAGAAAATAATAAATAATTTAGAAATAAGCTTTCTTAAGAGTAATTTGCATTCCTCTAATAAACGTTAGAAGGTAGAGGAGGAAAATGAAATTAAATTGACTTTTATTTGTGGAGTTCTTTAACTACTATGGTTCTTAGCGTCTCATTCTATATTGGACGTGAAGACCGGTAATTTTGCTTTGAGGCCTCTTTATCAGGCTTGAGGTTCTTTTACGTGCCGTCGACAAGGAACCACTGGCTTTACTTCCCTTCCGAAGGAAGCCATGCTAAGGATTCTTACTTCTCAAAAAATTCATCGCCCTCCGCCGGGTTTGAAGCCGCGACCTCCAGAACCAGAGGTAACCACTACATCACGGAGGACGACACCGAGATATTCGTCATTAATTGTTCGAAGTGCTCAATACTTACCCATTCTTTTAAAGTGCTGTCGACATTCATATGTTTCTCGCGGTGTCATGGAAACAATGTGGAATTTTAAGGCCAGCATATAGCGTTCAGTTGTTAAACATTTGACTATCACTGTTCTCTTTGTAACTATAACGAAATGTGCAATGCAGATATTTCCGGAAAGGTTTAAAAGTAATTTGATATCACTAATAAACGATAGAAGGTAGAAAAGTTCTTGTGAATGTAAAACATCAGAGATTTATTCTCGTGGTGATACAAAGGGCGTGGAATTTAAAGGGTATCGCATAGCAACATGCTGTTTAAATGGCTTTAGCATACTGCATGTTTCTTATACGTACACGAAATGTCTACATGTGAATTGAAGATTTATGTGAAATAACAAGGAGTGGATAGAATAATAAGCTTAGTTTGAATAAGTGGAGAAATTTATGTGAATCGCATAGCACAGCCGTGAGTCAGAATACTCGTAAATATAAATAAACCACCCATCTTAAGGTGGCATATTACTTTATAGGCCATTAGGTATCGAGTTGATAGCGAAAATCTATTACTTGATGTAAATCAGGGTGCAATTGGAGTTATGTGCCCGCCTGCTTTGGTGTTAACGCCTCGGTTGAGAATGAAATGGGTTCTGCAGCACCCAGCGCCAACATAATCTGCCTTGAGCTCCTTCTCTCCTCCTCCTCCTCCGTAACCTAATCTAATGACAACAGCCTCCGCTTGCTGGGTTCAGAGGTGACATGCAATTTTTCCGCAAGCTTCCCTTAAACCACGGATAAAGTACACAACCCTGCAGTTTCCGTAAAGAAGATTTTGGTTAAGGCCGGTCCCCTTTTGTGTTACGCTAGAACTGTTGCCTGCAGACGTGTGTTCTCTTGCCGATACGATATGGGACTTCTCTCACGCTAGGGGGCATTACACGGACTACATTCAAACTATGGGGTCTTATTCCATTATTATTATTATTATCGTCATAATCACCACCCACTCTTTTAAATATATACACACACACGAGGGCGGTTTAATACGTCAGTGACTTTTTAAAGAAAATAACAATTTTTTCCAAAATATTAGTCTTTTTTCTCAACATGGTCTCCATTAAATTCAATACACGTTGTGCAACATTTCTCCAAATTTTTTAACCCTTCCAAAAAATATGATTTTTTGAAGTCTGCAAAATATGAGGTGGTTTCTGCCATGATGTGTTCACTGAACGTGAATTTCTTCCCAGCGAGCAATTTTTCAGTTTTGTGAAGAGGAAGAAGTCACTTGGAGCCAAATCTGGAGAATACGGTGGGTGAGGTAGGAATTTGTAGCCCAATTCCACAAACTTTGCGATGACAATGGCTGACTTGTGTGCGGGTGCATTATCCTGGTGAAAGAGAACCGTTTTCTTCACCAAATAGAGTCGTTTCTTTAACAATTCCTTGTGAAACTGATCCAGCATTGCGGCATAATATAAACCTGTTTTTGTTTTACCCTTTTCCAGGTAGTGGATGTCTATCACCCCTTGTGAATCCCAAAAGACAGCTGCCATGACTTTTCCTGCCGACGGAATGGTTTTCGCTTTCTTTGGAGCACGTTCGCTGAAGGAAATCCACTGCTTTGATTGTTTGGTTTCAGGTTGATAGTAATGGATCCAAGTTTCATCAACCGTGATACAGCGCCGCAAAAACTCATTTGGGTTGCACTGGAACATGCTCCAACATCCCTGTGAAATGGTCACATATTCCGCTTGTTCTCAACTGTGAGCAGTTGCGGCACCCATCTTGCTGACAGCTTTCTCATACCCAAAAATTCGTGCAGAATGTTATACACCCGTTCACTCGAGATGTTTACGGTCTTGGCTATCTCATGGATTTTCACTCGGCGGTCTTCCAACACAATATCGTGAACTTTGTTCACCATGTCTTCTGTTATGACCTCAACCGGCCGCCCTGTACGCATGGCATCTCTTGTACTCGAACGGTCACGTCCAAATTCTGTGAACCATGCCATGTAATGGAGCAGAGTCCCTATAATACTTGTTCACTTTTTCTTCCGTTTCCTTCACCGTCTTACCGCAAAAATTAGTGCTTTATCAGAACACGAAATTCACTTTTCTCCATTTTCTACTAACCACCACACATCTGCTTATTTTAGACGCTCTCAACGATGTTCTAAGAAAGAAATGACCACGAATTTCTGCGATTACACCCAGAATAGATATAAGACTTGGGTGCAAACGAAAACTTTGATTAGACTGCTATCTCTCGTCAAAGTCATAGACCTATCAATCCGCCCTCGGGTGTGTATGTGTACGAGTGATATATATATATTTGTAGAAACAAATGCCTTTAACAAAAGTTACTTAATATCACGAGGAAAAGTAAATGCCATTATACGTGTTTTGTTTGGAGGACGTTATGGTGTCATTTTAGGGTTAATTTGTTCTTTTCAAATAGGAAACTACCTTTTTAATAAATAAACCTTCATGAAAAAACGAAACAACTTTTGCATAAAGCACTTTGCAATTGTTCTTAACAACGTAAAAATGTTGGTTCCCAATTACGAAACGTAAGTTGACCCTCAAATGACCATCCATGGATAGTCCAAACATTCATTGTGCTCTTCGTACACAGCCATTCAGAATTTTACTTGTTATTTACGTTGGTGTATAAACAATTGTAATTGCTTTATACAAATGTTATTTAGTTTTTTATGAGGAGTGAGAAACCAACATAAAGAAGGTATTTTCCCATTTAAAAAAAATTAATTTACTCTAAAATGACCATCACAGCGTCCTCCAAATAAAACATGGCTAATTTCATTTACTTTTCCCCCTAATATTAACTAAGTTTTATTCAAGATATTTCTTTCTACAACGCTCAGTTTTGGAGATGTTGTACAATCTCAACTTAAATGGTACATCCTGTACATATTATCTACATATTTATATTTGACATGTTTAGGAAATGGAAAGTTTTAAACCCTGTGTTGCCGCTTTCTTCCCCTTTCCATGGGTTTGTTAATGTACAGTCGAGTGCAAGAAAACGTGCCGATGCTTTTGGTTACTCTTAGTGTTTTCCATTCTTGAATGTTGGCAGAATTTCATCATTTATGTTCCGCGCCTGCCTTAGGTGAGCCATCCTCTAAATGGTTTTAGCTGAAGTCCAATATGCTAGCATTACCCCATGAAGGAAGATGAAGTAGTTATTGTCTTGGAGTTTATTTATTTAATCAAATCCATGTATGAACGTCAATTTTGAAGTGGATTGTTTGTTACGTAATATGCTGCTACGTATGTACAGCCTATTTTGAAGATGTATTTTTGTTGTTACCCTCCAGGTTTAAAATAAATTACTATTTTAACTTTGTAATTAAACTACTTCTATAGATAGAGTTTATGTTTATGTTTGCCTCGGCTGCGTCAGTCTTACTTTAGAGACACGTTTCTCTTAATCAGGGCGTGGTACTACAAGAATGTAGGCTTACACAGATTTTAAGTTTAAATTCACATCTTTTTATTAATTCGTGACACAAATTAAACAGCACTACACTGATATTAAGAGCTGTGGGATCCTTTAATTTAAAACTTGTACCTTGTTATCACGTATACTTAATTTTCCTTACACACGAATACTAATATTTCTTTAGAGAACACATTTTCTATCCGGTCACTACCAAGGTCTGCAGGAAACTGAACATATTTGATGCAGTAATTTGTATCACAAATTATTTAAATGTAAAGAGTGATTATAGTATGAATATGCATTATTATGTGACATTGATTTGAGATGTTTGTTGATTGTAATTATTGTTGGGAAGTAAGTTTATACTGCCTTACTGAAACTGACAATAATAGCGTGCAATAATGCAGCGAGGGGGTGAGCTGTTTATCATTATTGGAAACGAGGAAGTTACGTAATGTTGGCGCGTTTTTCTTTTAGAATCTTCTGGAACATTTCCCTAGAGCATATGTATTCATAATTTTCATTGGATATAAAAATAGACGCTAATGTTGGCGCGTTTTATTATCCAATTGCAGCTCAGTTATAATCTTTAGGCATATCTGGGTGTAGGAGTATAAAAAGGTAGGTTAGAGGTAAAGACCCCGTCAGTTCGTCAAAAATATTTGTATGATACACGTCACCTTCAGTCCGTCAGTTCATCGAAAATATTTGTAAAGTACACGTTGCCTTCAGTCAGTCAGTTCGTCGAAAGTATTTGTACGGCACACGTCGGATATCAATTTGCAGGTTACGCGTAACAGAGTTATGAAAAATCTCAAGTGTTATAAAGTTAATTATACAAAAAAGTTGAAGTACGTGAATTAAGAATTATCAGTAATGAAGTTATTATAACAGTTTCAGTTTGGCGAGTGTCAAGATCAATGTGTAAATGTGATAGTTAATGTGTTCGACAATAAAAGTGTAAAACAAATTTCTTCATCAGTGTTATCTTTGGATAAAAGATTCCTTTCCGTTTACACAACCTGTATAAAGAGAAGTGCTTGACCAAAAGATCATAGCTAGCCGGAGGACAGAGAACCAAAATTAAATAAAATAACAGTAGCATTCTTTCAAACAAAAACTAATACTGCCGCAAATTGCTAACACCAGATGGAGCTACAAACCTAACAAAGAATCACGTCACAAGATGGCTTCACCATGTTGAGTAAACACATATACAAATAATGTTACTTCATATTTCAATCGTCCAAAGCCGCAAACTTCTGTATTTCAAGTCTGTGATTGGCTAATCCTAGTCCAATAGAATACCTGCATTTAATTAAAGTTGTTTCTGGCTGTTGATTGGCTATTTTTAAACTGTCAGAAAATTTACATTATCGTTGCTCTAATCATGACTAGTAGTATTTAAACTCTCAAACTGATTATTGCCTCAAGGTTACCTCATTGTTACCTCATTGTTAGAAACTTTAAACTTATTATTCTCACAGCTCTTACATTATTAAATTACGTAATGCATTCACATAACATTATTGAACATGTTTACAATAATATAAGCATATGCAATGACTGTTACATACATTTTTTACAACTTATTACATATATATATATATATATATATATATATATTGCTTCAAGGCGGGCTGTTATTGAATTTACATATTATATAATTTAATTTAAAAAAATCAAGTGTTAAAAATACTGCCTCAAATGTCAGGTCTAGCTGGGTGATGAAACGGGTGGGGAATCATATATGTCATCTGAATGGTTGAAACAAGATGCCTCCCAAAGCCTGTACATACTAGCCCCTGAATGAGCCCGGTTCTTATTGGTTCGGCATTCAAGCATTAACCTGTGTAACCGAATGAGGGATGGAAGGTGCGGCAGAGGCGTGTTAATTATTGATTGCCAACTTAAACCTCGGTTCCTTATATCGACGCTTTTCTTGCACTCGGCTGTTCACCTTCGAACGGTGACATACAAGCTGTGCAGTGCAAGGAGAGGTGATAAAAGCTATATAAAGACATTATAATGACAGATGCATGTGCTTACGTCATCCTGAGAGTCAGGTATAAATCGAAGGACCCTCCCGTCTATTTCTTGATAACAATTTACATGCGTTCCAGATACATAAACTGTTACCTAATACACTGAATTCATACGGTTATGAAAATGTAAATTTGACAATCATCTTCGAGTATATTCAGGTTAATGATCATGTTAATTAAGGAGCTATTTTGTATTACAAACAACTATTCCATGACAGCAAACTAAAAGAAGTGACTATTTAGTGCATGTGACAGTTAAGAGATACGGGGCAAACTTATACAGAACAGATCTTCGTAGATGCAAAACTAAAACTATCAAGATTTTTTTTAACTTTCTCTGCCACGTTACATAGTAGGTAGAGAAGGTGTTGCATTGCACCTAAAAATTCTATACCAAGATTTCACCGGAAATACATGTTTTGAGGCCCTTGAATCTAAAAATAGTATTTATAGAAAAAGGTCTCTGTGTGACTGTGAATTGCGTAACTTATACACGAAAACTCGGATAAACACCAAACTTGGAATTTAGGTTCAGTATCTTCTGAAGATGCGACATGAAGATTTTCAGGAAAATTCCCCCATCCAAACTACACTTTACGACACTTTTTATTTTCTAAAAAATGCGTCTAACGAGTTTGATTAAAATGCCATATATAAATTATATTTACATGACGAATAAAATGTATATATTGAATTTTCTAGGAATAGTCTATGAAGTCCTCTTCATTTGGAATGAACTGTGTATAATCTGGCATAACTTGTAAGCGATAGATGAAAACGTAGTACAAAATAAAGGTAGATATTTATTTTAAATAAGTTTTTGCTGTATAAGTCATTTTAGAGATATCCGTTATTAATGGTTTGAATTGTTGCTCATTTTTCAAAGTCCTTTCAACATTCAGTTGTTTCTCGCGATGTCATGGAAACAGTATGGAATTTTAAGGACAGCATATAGCGTCCAGTTGTTAAACATTTGACTATCGCTGTTCTCTTTGTATCTATAACGAAATGTGTAATGTAGCTATTTGTGTAAAGGTTTATCTGGATTAAAGTGAAGTAGATAGAAGTAGATAACTTTATTAGGAATAGCTGTATACCTATTAATAAGCGATACAGGATAGAGAAAGTCATGTGAATGTAGCACACCATATGTATATTTTAGTTTAGCGTCTTAAACGGGTCAGGTCATATCGAACGAATGAATGAAATAGGTGAAATGATTCTCAAATGAGGCCTTATTCGGATATATCACACTAACCGAGATTCAAGCTTGGGACCTGTTGAATGTGAGGTGAAGACGCTAATACCCCCACACCACAGAGGGGGGCTTATGAAATAATTCTTATTTAAATACTCTACTTCCAGACGATCAAATAGTGATTGAAGAAGGTGAAAAACGGCTACAGAAATCCATATATCTTTTAAATAATTTACTTAAATATTACAATTTTAAAAATTTGTTTAGATATTGTTTCACGTATGGAAAAGCCGATTTGAAGTAGTTTGTATTAAAGGAGTTATTTTGTTGTAGGAGATGTATTATATTTCAACTGTTGGAGAGCCGAACTTGAAGTTTGTTTGCAACCGCACGTATGGTATCCGGTTTCTGGTAGCCTTCGTTCCAAGTGTACTTTCAAGTGGCCTTTGCCTAAAGTTTAAAAAATATTATCTTTGTAATTTGACTGTTTCTTTAAATATTATATATTTGGTTTGCCTCGGCTGCGTCATATTATTATTAGAGAAACGTTTCTCTTAACAGGGTTGTGATGCGATAAGAATGTAGGCTTACACAGATTATAATTTTACTTCACTCCTTTTATTAATACTTGATACGATTTAAAAAATACTTCACTGATATAGAGAGCTGTGAGATTCTTTTTATTATTAAATACTTGCACTTTTTAACACATAAACTATTTTCGTCTCACACGAATACGTATTATACTTCTCGAGGACGCATCTCGCATCCGTTACAAGCACTGTCTGCAGGCAACTGACTTCTGAATTTGTAAAATGTTTCTCCTTTTCAGTTTCTGATTGCCTAATTCTAATCCAATAGAATACCTTCATTTAACTAAAGCTTTTTCCGGCGGTTGATTGGCTATTTTTAAACTGCCTCAAAATTTACATTATTGTTGCTCCAATAATGACTAAACTTTCAAACTCATTATTGCCTCAAGGTTACCTCATTGTTACCTCATTGTTAGCGACTTTTAACCTATTATTCTCACAGCTCCTACATTATTAAATTACGTAATATATTCACATAACATTATTACACATGGATACAATAATACAAACATACACAATGACTGTTACATACATTTTTTACTTTCTCTACTACGTACAGTAAGTAGGGGAAGTATTGTATTCCACCCAAAAATTCGATACCGAGATTTCACGGAAATACATGTTTTGAGACACCCTGAATCCAAAAAAAGCATTTTTTGAAACATGTCCGTGTGTGTGTCTGTGGTCTGTCTGTGTGTGTGTCTATGTATGTGTCTGTCTGTGAACAGAGTAACTCAGAAACGAACAGTCGGATAAACACCAAACTTGGTATTTAGGTTCAGTATCTTCCAGAAATGCGACACGAAGGTTTTCAAGAAAATCCCCCCACCCCAGATTACCCTTTACATGGAAGATTTTTCGAAAAGTTTAATTTTCTCAAAAATGGTTCTAACGATTTTGATTAAAATATCACATGTTTAAGATATTTTCATGACAAATAAAATGTATATCTTGAATTTTCTGGGAAGTCTCCAAAAATATTCTCCATTTCGAACGACTTTTGCATAACTGGTAAACCATAAGAGATGACAAAATTCTACTACACAAACAATGTAGATCGCGTTAAAATACACAATTTATGTCATATACATTTTTTTTGTTGAGTGAACATTTTCGAGATATTGCTTGTTATTCCCTTAAATTTTTCAATACTTATTTTCTAAAATGGGAATTCGTTATTCATTTTCACTCTCTCTACTAGGTATAGTAAGTAGGGGAAGTATTGTATTCCACCCAAAAATTCGATACCGAGATTTCACCGGAAATACATGTTTTGAGATCCCCTGAATCCAAAAAGAGCATTTTTGGAAACATGTCCGTGTGTGTGTCTGTGTGTCTGTCTGTGAGTCTGTGTGTCTGTTTGTCAGTCTGTGTGTCTGTCTGTGAACAGCATAACTCAGAAACGAACAGTCGGATAAACACCAAACTTGGTATTTGGTTCAGTATCTTCCAGAGATGCGACACGAAGGTTTTCAACAAAATCCCCCCACTCCAGAGTACCCTTTACGTGGAACATTTTTCGAAAATTTTAATTTTTTCAAAAATGGCTCTAACGATTTTGATTAAAATATCATATGTTTAAGATATTTTCATGGCAAATAAAATGTATATCTTAAATTTTCTGGGAATGTCTCCAAAAGTATTCTCCATTATGAACGACTTTTGCATAACTGGTAAACCATAAGAGATAGACAAAATTTCACTACCCAAAAAATGTAGATCGCGTTAAAACACACAATTTATGTCATATAAGTTTTTTTTTTGTTGAGTAAACCATTTTCGAGATATTGCTTGTTATTCCCTTAAATTTTTCAATACTTATTTTCTGAAATGGGAATTCGTTATTCATTTTTTGTCTTGGATATGCAAAGAGTATTAATCTGTGGGAAAGGGAATGGTGCTGCACCTAGCAACCAGTTATTAAGAGATATGTATGTGCTTAACGGCTACTGTATTTCTATATTGCCCTTGTAAATATATATTCCCCTTACATCTAAAAGAAAATTAGCAATAGGATAGAGTCTGCAAATGTTTATCTCGATTATCATGAAGCATATGGAGAATAAGCGTTTGTAAAAATAGTTTGTGCAAGAGTAGAGAAGGTCATGTGAGTGTAACACATCAGATTTTTTATATATTGTTACATACACATATTGCTTTAAGGCGGGCTCTTATTGAATTTATATATTTTAATTTGACTTAAATGATTTAAGTGTTAAAAACACTGCCTCAAATTTCAATGAATAAAACTAAAATAAGGACTTTTAGAATAAAGGATCCAGTTAGGTCACAGATTTTGCTAGAAAACAACATTTTAGAACAAGTATCAAGTTTCAAACACCTTGACTGTGGCATAAGCTTTTATAATGACAAGGACATTGGACAAAAAGATTCAAGCAGTATGTGGGGCCATCCAAAAATCTTTAAAAACAGAAAGTTAGAAAGGAAACGTTTGCGACGGCAGTCCCGAGTCCAATCCCCAGCGCGCCGCTCACTCTGACCTATGGGTTTTTCGTAGTTTTTCCGGGTCGGTAGTTGAATGCTGCGGTGGTTTCTTCTCTACAATTTCCTGTCCATTATTTTCTTTCTCATCCTCCAGGTGTGCTTCTAGGTTACGTGGTGTATGGTGGTACCGGACAGATGGCGCGGGTGCATGCTCTCTGGAAGGTACACCCCTGAACCGCAGAGGGCTGCTTTATTGGTGGGTGATTCGTCGCCCTCTCTCAGCGGTTCCAGCGGTGTGACGGTTCTGCGAGCTTGGAAATGTTCGGGACTTCCACGTGTCTCTGTGGTCTTTAGCTCCTGTAGTTCCTTCCTCCTTGGGGGTGGTAGCCGCAATAGATTTGTGCAGGTCGCAGCGCGCGAGAGGTCCCCCACCATTGAAGCACCTGTCTCTATCCACATTGCTTTATGACAGTGAAGCCTGGTACGGACTTAAAAAGAACTGAGCAGAATCCAAACGGGCAGAAATGGAATTCCCAAGGAGTGTAACAGGATGTACAGAGATTGATAGGATAAAAAAAGATGTATTATACTCACATGACACATCACAGCTACATTACACATTTCGTTATAGATACAAAGAGAATGCGATAATCAAATGTTTAACAACTGGACGCTATATGCTGGCCTTAAAATTCCATACTGTTTCCATGACATCGTGAGAAACAACTGAAAATCAATGGAACTTCGTATACATTTTGTTATAGTTAGAAACACAGCGATAGTCAAATGTTTAACAACTGGACGCTATATGCTGGCCTTAAAATTCCATACTGTTTCCATGACATCGTGAGAAACAACTGAAAATCAATGGAACTTCGTATACATTTTGTTATAGTTAGAAACACAGCGATAGTCAAATGTTTAACAACTGGACGCTATATGCTGGCCTTAAAATTCCATAATGTTTCCATGACATCGTGAGAAACAACTGAAAATCAATGGAACTTCGTATACATTTTGTTATAGTTAGAAACACAGCGATAGTCAAATGTTTAACAACTGGACGCTATATGCTGGCCTTAAAATTCCATAATGTTTCCATGACATCGTGAGAAACAACTGAAAATCAATGGAACTTCGTATACATTTTGTTATAGTTAGAAACACAGCGATAGTCAAATGTTTAACAACTGGACGCTATATGCTGGCCTTAAACTTCCGTACTGTTTCCATGACATCGTGAGAAACAACTGAAAATCGATGGGACTTAAAAAAAGACAATTATTGAGCAATACCAATCTTTAATAAAGGATATCTCAGAAACGGCTTATACTACACAAAAGTTTATTTTAAATAAATTCCGTGTTTTAAAGACATCTATATTTTTTATGTGATACATTTTCATTTATAGCTTAAAATTTACCAGTTCCACAAGACTATGCATTATTCCTTCCAAATAAAGAGAACTTCATAGACTATTCCTAGAACATTCAAGATATACATTTCATTTGTCATGTAAACATCATTAATATGTTTTAATCAAAACTGTTAGTGCCATTTTTCAGAAAATAAAAAAATTCGGAAAGTTTTCTATGTAAGGGGTAGTTGTGTTGTGGGGAAATTTTTTGAAAATCTTTCTGTCGTATCCTTGGAGGATACCGAAGTCAAATCCCAAGTTTGGTATTTATCCAACTCGTCGTTATTGAGTTATGATGTTCACAAGCACACACACAGACATGGACATGTTTTCAAAAGTGCTTTATTTGTAGTCAGAAGCCTCAAATGATGTATTTCCCGTTAAATCTCGGTATCGAATTTTTAATTGGAATTCTCTACTTACTGTGTAAGAGGTAAAGAAAGTAAAAATGAAGATGTTAGGGAAGAGCTAAATATCGATTCAGTGTACCCGAAAATATTAGATAATAGACAAGATTGGACAGAGCTTCCTCAGATTTCCCAAAGCAGCATTGCACTACGTGCCGAGAGGAAGAAGTGATCCAGCACATGCTGAAGACTTCACAATAACGACAATAATAGCTGCTTCACAATATCCCGAGAACAGTAACCAAAACGGAAACGAGAACGGGAAGCAATGCGTCATGCAAGATTTTGGTTCACAACATCCTGGAAACGAGAACGAGTGAGCATATCGATGATTACATCGATCACAAAGTGAAAAGTCGATTTTACTCATTCGGATTCCATTTGTTTTTTACTGACTAAAGGCATTTTTGCACATGATTCTAATTTAAGGCGGCGCCGTGGCCGAGTGGTTAGACCTCTCACCGAGGCGGCCCGGGTTCAATCCCAGGTACCCGCATGTGGGATTTGTGGTGGACTAAGCGGCGTCTGGGCGGGTTTTCTCCGGGTTCTCCGGTTTCCCCCGCCATTCATTCCACCAACTGCTCCATCATCACCTTTCCTTTCATCCATTTCACCATCATTTCGTTTCATCTACTTCCTTCCTCCCATACCAGGCATCGGGCTGATCACCCATCCTGGATATTCTATCTGATCCATTAGTGTCTGCTCCTCGACGGGCCTCTGACCCCAGGCACCCGCCTGTAAGTCCTGGGGGGGTGTAAGTCCTACATAAGAGGAGGTTAAACAGATAAAGAAGAAGAAGATTCTAATTCATTGAACATAATGCAGGTTAACCAACGTCAAAATTCAACAAAATAAACATTATTTTAATACAGATCCACTGTGTTTCTAATTTTACTCGTACCAATATTTCATTGTTTTATTTAGTGATGTACTTTAAAGTTGTTTAAAGTTCTTTGTTTACTTCTACTTGTTTTTGCTGTTAATTGGTTTTGAGGTACATATAAAGAAACTATAGACGACCCTTTCCTAGAAGAACCAATGCTCATTTGATCTGGGATGTCAGAATCTGAGGTTAGAACGCACATATGCTAGTATGCTGTAGCGGGGGAGTAAGGGCTCGCACGTAGATGTTGTCTCAAGTTCTCTTCCGGGCTACTTGTCATAGAGCTGAGGAAACATTCCTATCCTAGCTAGCTAACTTGACTTTTGACTTGATTTTATTTAGGCAAATAACAAATTTACTTTCACTTAAACATCCTAATTTATTTAAATATAATGCCCATTGAGGCGGCTAGCAGCTTTCCCCTGCTTAACACAAAATGATACAAAATCTGTACATGTTAACTTCCCGCTACTGTGAATTCTTTACGTGGACCTATCTAACTGCGTCACACTATATTCTCCCACCCACATACACGTACAAAATCTTCCGCCTGACTCACATGTCTTACATTGTGAGAGTAAAATCAGAGAGTGTGTAACTTAGGGCCTCCTCCCGTTATATACCTTTCTACTATAACGCTAGAACTCGCGCCTTAATACGGGATGTAACAACTATTCTCATTGGTTATCTACTAATCGTGGTATGAAAATAAAATGTTCCAATTTTAAGAACCACGCTTCCCTCTAATTTCTCTGTAAAACCCACTATCTCCGTCTCCACTTTATAACTTTCGTTTCTCTTTCTGTTTTTCCAACTCCCTTGCACTCCAGGAATTAGACCACTATCTCTGTCTCACTCTAATCTCGGACTCTCTATTTTCTGTAGCTTTGCCTAAACCCAGTATGCATTAGCGTGTATGTGCTTATGGACTTATCGCCTGGTTGTTGCCAATTACACTGTTATTTACATGCTTGCTTACTCATTAATTACATTCTAAGCTACAAGTTATTTTACAGTAAAGCTATTTCTTAACATTACTTTACATTATTAGTTATTCCTGTTAGTTCAATACTCTATTCTATTGAGTATATTTCCCCCTTAAAATGGGTAGAGAAAGTAGAAAAGCTTTGATTCATGGTCATTTTCTCGGGCTTGTATTTTGTGCACGAGTCACAGCACCTGCTCAACTAAAGGGAGCTTTCTCTCAAAAGACACTTCTGTGTAAATCGGATAAAGCCCGTGTCTTTTCACTCCCGGAGAGAAGACGGAGTTGCTGACACAGGCTTTGGAATCCTTGACGAACAGACGTGTGCTACTCCATTGAAAATAATCCAGAATTCAAGTACCGAAACAAGAAAATCTTCTATGTTCTATAGCAGGCATTGCTTCAATCACAAACATAACAAAACGTTAATCTGGGATGTACCAATACCTTATATTTTCTATACTACTTACCTATTGTAAGTAGAGGAACTATTGCATTTCACCGTAAATACATGCTTTGGGGTGACCTGAATTCAAATAAAGCATTTTTGGAAACATTTCCGACGTGTGACTGTCAGTCTGTGAACAGCATAACTCAACAACTAAAAGTCGGATAAATACCAAATTTAGTATTTGAGTTTAGTATCTTCCAAAGATACGACACAAAGATTTTCAAGAAAATCCCCCTAACCCAGACTACCCTTTACATGGAACATTTTTCCAAAATATTGGTTTTCTCAAAAATGCTCTAACGATTTTTATTAAAATATCGTACGTTTTAAGATATTTTCATGGCAAATGAAATGTATATCTTGAATTTCCTGGGAATGTCCTCAAAAGTCCTGTTTATTCTGAATGACTTTTGCATAACTGGTAAACCGTAAAGGATACACAGAATTGTACTGCACAAAAAACATAGTACTCGTTAATTAGATCTCATATACATATTTTTTTCGAATGAACCACTTTCAAGATATTCCTTGTTATTTGTTTGAATTTTCTAATACTTATACTTTTTCTCAAATCGGGATTTTTTTATGTCCTGGACATACAAAGAGAATGGAATGCTGCACATAGCAACCAGATCTTAAAATATTTGACTATCGCTTAAAGCCTACCAATTCCCCTTGCACCTACAAGAAAATTAGCAATAAGATTAACATATGGATTAACATGAAGTAGATGGAGAATAAGCGTTTGTAAAAATAGCTTGTGCAGGGGTAGAGAATCATGTGAGTGCAAAACATCAGATTCTTTGAATGGTAACCTACAATTAGGGTCTATTTAAATTGACCCAAAATGACTATCACAGCGTCTTCCAAACAAAACATGACTAATGGCATTTACTTTCCCCCCATAATATCTACGACGCTTAGTTTTGGAGATATTGTGCAGTCTCAACTTTAATGGTCCACCCTGTGTATACTATATTGCAAGTAATGAAATATCCGCGGCATTTATCTTATTTTACATGCATATTCTGTGGAGTAACAATAGCTATTTTCTACTCCATGGAATTTTCAACTAAAAGTGAAAGCCTTCATCGAAAACGTGTTATTTTATAACTCCAATGTGTGTGTTTGTTTGTAGTAATTTATGAACCTACATTATAAAGTGCTTTATAGCCCATACCCGTCAGAAAAAATAGGGCTTTACAATAATAAACGTTGTCAAAATCGGTTGATTGGTTTGATTACTAAACACACAAACACACACACATTATATTTTTGTAATATTAATATAGGTGAACGTGTTGACTTCTATAGCACACAGTTGTTCCCCTAGTAAGCACGTTGATGCTCGTGTAATCAACTGCTCGTTAAGGCTGCAGGAAAGAGTCCCCTTCGAGTGATAAACGATAATGCATTGGTTACACCGTTAAGCTAAAATTTAGATGATGGTATAATCTGCTTCGTTTACACTACAAAACCACAAAGCGATGGCCCGGGCAAACCCTTTATGGTATAAATGACCCTGGGTGAGCACTTTTACACGCTGGGTAAGTACCTAAAGATTTGTGGTGTAACATCGATATGATGGGTTACATTCAACATCACTTAATCATCACGGTCTGTTGTTTATATCTTTACGAATACATTTTAACATACACATACTTCGTGTACATAGCTTTACTTTGATTTAATGATACATCCCCGCGTTTGAACAAGGCCTGATTGTGTATGGTTCATTCACGAGGATACAGAAGGCTCAAGCAATAGTTAAATATTTTAAAAGCGGGTCGCTAAGTGATGGCTTTAAAATTCCCCTCTCTTTGCATGGCCACAAAAAAATCTGATGTGTTACACTCACATGACTTTCTCTACTCTTGTACAAACTATTTTTACAAACGCTTATTCTCCATCTACTTCATGTTAATTGAGATGTTAATCTTATTGCTAATTTTCTTGTAGATGCAAGGGGAATTGGTAGGTTTTAAGCAATAGTGAAATATTTTAAGAACATGTTGCTATGTGGAGTATTCCATACTCTTTGCATTACCAGACAAAAAAATGAATAACGAATTTGTGAAAAAGTAAGTATTGGAAAATTGAAACAAATAACAATAAATATCTCGGAAATGGTTTACTCAACAAAAAATTGTATAGACATAGATTATGTGTTTTACATCATTTGTGTAGCAAAATTTGGTCTATCTTGTGGTTTACCAGTTATGCAAAAGTCGCTCACAATGAAGAATGCTTTTGGAGACAGTCCCAGAAAGTTCGAGATATACATTCAATTTGTCATGAAAATATATTAAACATATGATATTTTAATCAAAATCGTTAGAGCCATTTTTGATAAAATTAACATTTTCGAAAAATGTTCCATGTAAAGGGTAATCTGGGTTGGGGGGTTTTCTTGAAAACCTTTGTGTCGCATCTCTGGAAGATACTGAACCTAAATACCAAGTTTGGTGTTTATCCGACTGTTCGTTTCTGAGTTATGCTGTTCAGCGACATACAGACTCATACACGGACATGTTTCCAAAAATGCTTTTTGTTTATTCGGGGGTCTCAAAACGTGTATTTCCGATGAAATCTTGGTAGCGAATTTTTGGGTGGAATACGAGGGGCACTATTTATATTTTGAGCCTTTGCAATCCTGAATGTTGTAGGTGCATTCTAACGTTTTCAATGGAAAGTTTGACATTTTTGACCACAATCTACTTCAATCATTTTGTCAATAGAACGTAATTTCTTTTGTTTACACTAACTTGAAAATTGTGTGTCAACAAAAACAGAATTAACTCGTGAAAATGTTGGTGCAATGATTTATTACGACTTTCGACGTGGATTATCAAGACAAGAGTGCATCGATCAACTAACTTCCACATTTGGCGACGAAGCTCCATCTTTTGCCACTGTGAAACGCTAGTATAACGAATTTAATCGTGGCCGCCGTTCGCTCAATGATGAAGTACGTGAAGGTCGTCCAAAATCAGTTGTGCCGGAAAACATTGATACTGTGCAAAAACTAATAATGAAAGATCGTCATGGGACATATTGTGAGATTGAGGCAACCCTAGGCATTAGTTCCACCAGCATATATAAAACATCGCATGATTATTTAGCCGTGGAAAAGGTTTGCTCTCGTTGGATCCCACATAATTTGACGCAATCTCAAAAAGATGCCAAGAAGAACCATAGTATCGTTCTTCATCAAGACAATGCGAGTGCACACACATCTCATCTAACAACAGAGTATTTGAAGGCTCAAAAATAGAATTGATGGGTCATCCGCCATACAGTCCTGATTTGGCACCAAATGACTTCTGTTTGTTCCCGAGCATCAAGAATAAATTGCATGGACAACGATTTTCGTTGGCAGAAGAAGTCGTTGATGCCTTTAAAAACCATGTTTTGGAGGTGTCTCAAAAAGATTGGAATAAATGCTTTGACAAATGGTTCAAACGGATGCAAAAGTGTATTAATCATAAAAGAGAATATTTTTAAAAACAATAAAGCAGTTTTCAATCAGAAATTACTCTGTTTTAATTATTAGGCTCAAAATATAGATAGTGCCCCTCGTACAATACTTCCCCTACTTACTATACCTAGTAGTGAAAGTAAAAGGAATAGCGGTTTAGCAGTTGAAAGTACAAGTATTTGAAAATTTAAACTAATAGCAAGGAATGTCTCGAAAATAATCAACAAAGCAAAAAAAAAATTATTTCACAGAAATTGTGTAATTTAACGAGACTACGTTTCTTGTAGTAGGGGTTTGTCTCTCTCTCTCTCTCTCTCTTAGGGTTACCACTTATATAAAAACCATTCAAAATGAAGAGGACTTCACAGGTTAATGCCAGAAAATTCAAGATATACACGTTATTTGTCATGCAAATCTTTAGAGCATTTTTGAGCAAATAAAAACTAAACTTAGTAAGCCTGGTTCACAACAACCGAGAATAGTAACCAGAACGAAAACGATAAAGTTGAAATACATGCATTTTATGAAAGCATTCACAATTAAGGAAAGCTTACCCGGGCCCCTGAAATGGGAAAGATGTTTGGCCAAATTTTAACTTTCTCGTTCCCGGGTACGGCATATTAGATCCATATTGTGATATCAGGCTCTTCACTGTAGAGATTATTCTAGGCGGCCGTGACGTGAAACAGCCGCTAGTGCTCTAGATAGTCACAGGCTAGAAACATGAAACTGCAAGAAATTCTAGTATATGTGCGTCCTAACCTCAGATTCTCTTACCTGCAAGTTTATTGAGCATTGTTTTTTGTAGTGAAAGAGTCATCTGTAGTTTGTTTATATGCAACTGAATACTGGCTATCCTAAAAAAAACAAATAACAGCAAAAATGGTATAAATTAATAATAAATAACTGTAATGTATGCCATTAAATAAAGGAATAAAATCTTAGTGCTAGAGGAATCAGAAATGTAATTAATCCGCATTTAGATAATAATGTTTACTCTATCGAATTTTGACGTTGGTTAACCTGCATTATGTTCACTGAATTGCAATCGGAGAAAAATTAGTATTCGTAAGTTAAAAACAAATGACTCTCAATGCGCAATTACGATTTTCTACTACGTGATCGATATGATAATCGATATACATTCCCGTTTTCGTTTCCGTTTGGGTTAGCTTTCTTGAGCTATTGTGAACTAACCTATATTTTTCTATATAAAGGGTAGTTTGGAGTGGGGTGATTTTCTAAAATCTTGGTGTTGCATCCTTGGAAGATACTGAACTTAAATACCAGTTTAGTATGTAACCGACTTTTCATTTTTGATTTTCACAGACACGCACACACACACACACACACACACACACACACGGGCTTTTTTCTATAAATTATTTTAGGGGGTTCAGGAAGCCTCAAAACGTAATGGTGAACTTTTGGTATTGAATTTTTGGTTGCAATGCAACAGTCTCTCTGCTTACTATAGATTCAACAAGTACAGGGTGATTTATGAAGAAGACACATTTATTTCTTTAATTGATTCAAAAAGAGTTATGCTAGCGATAACTTATTATGCCGAAATGCAGAGGAATTTTGGGAATTTGCCTGTATAGCAAATGTTGAAAATGCCCTCCATTCTGCTTAAGGCACAACTCAACACGTCGTTGCATGTTACTGGCCACTTGTTGGAGGACTCTGTTGTCAATAGCTTGAATCTCCTGTGTAATGTTGTGCTTCAGATCGTCCAATGTCTGGGGACGTGTGGCATAAACCCTGTCTTTTAAGTAACTCCACAGAAAGAAGTCCGGTGATGTCAAATCTGAGATCTCGGTGGCCACAGGTTCATGGAAATTATCTAGCCGTCAAAGAAACTTGCAATTAGCACCATGGATACATTTAATGTATGGCATGTAGCGCCGTCCTGCTGAAAATATCCTTGACTCGGCTTACATCGTCTAGTTGCTCAGCAAACTCCATGAAATCCGTCTGTACTCTGCAGTGTTCACATTGTTTTAAAAAAAATGGTCCCACTATTCTCTGTGTGGATATTGCGCACCAAACTCCGATTTTAACCGGGTGCATATGTGAGTTCACATAGTCGGGTAAATAGAAGCATGCTTCATCTGCGGACGATGTGATGGACAATATGACAGTGTTTTGTACAGTGAACGCCTGTAATCAACGGCAATAATTCAATGCTTCCTGTAGCTAATGGACAACCGTAATCCTATACAGCTTTAGGCCTGCACTTTCACAACTCTCTGACACATTGAATAGCTGTACCCTGTCTCCTGCGACAAACGTCTTAATGATTTTTTGGGTGACTGATCCAGTCCTGCTCCTACGTCAACAACAACCGTAGGAAGCCAAGATGAGCGAGTTTTGCCTTTTTCACTCACCAGAGATCCAGTTGTTTCCAATTTGTTTACCAGTTCCAGTATTGTGTTACTTTGTGGAGGATTCCGAACACCAAATTCTCTCTGGTATGTCCTTTGAGTAGCTGTAATTGAATTCTTAATCCAGTAGTGCTTTACAAGGAAGAGTCGTTCATTTAATGTGTACTCCATTTTCACGTTGACTAGAACAAAATCTCAAAAACAGTTGCCGACAATAAAGGTAACAATTACGAATAAAACATGAGCATCTGCGCATCTAGTGACAGACAATCGAAACTCTAGAACATTTTGCTTAATTTGGTACTAAAATTGGGGCAGTGAGTGAATTTCGAAGAGAATAATTAAAGAAAGAAATGTGTCAGCTGTTCTAAATCACTCTGTGGAATGAAAGTCGAGGACTGAACACGAATCCTAGCAATGTAACTGCATTATCCTTCTACTCTGATAGCTTAAATCTTCTGAAACAGAATAACACATTGTCGCTCACTGGGAACATTCTGAAATGAAATTATATGCTGTTTCACGCACGGGAACTAGGAATGTGACAAACAGTATTTCCGGATAAGGATTATTACTTTAGCAATTAAAATGCGTAAACGGTTATATGTAACGTTACTAGTAACGGTATTACTAAATGGTTGAGTGGTACAGGTGAAATGATCTAAATGTGATACTAAATATAAACATCACGTGATGCAGACATAGGAAAGGAAAATACTTCACTATTGCCAACATTAACATGAATAAAATTAAGCTTAGAATAATTTAACCTTTAGACACCGGTGTACCAATTTGTTACAAAGGTTTTATTTTTGGGATTTTATAATGGGATTTCTTTATAATTTTATATAAAAAACTTGCAGTAATAAAATTAAGTAATTTGTAGCCGTTTTATGTTGTAAAATATTAATTTCCCACAATAAAACTGCATTACTTTTATAATAAAAAACGAACACTATGCAGCTGCAGGCAAATGTAACCCCATCAGCATTCAAGCGTGCCTTCACACCAGTTACTTTATTTGGGCCCTCCCCATCCTTTACTACAGGCACATTTGACTGCAATCAGATGTAAGCCCAGCATTCAAGCATGCAATCACATCAGTTATTTTACTTGAACTCTCCCCATCCTTTACCACAGGCACATTTGACTGCAATCAGATGTAAGCCCAGCATCCAAGCATGCAATCACATAGTTATTTTACTTAGACTCTCCCCATTCTTTACCACAGGCACATTTGACTGCAGCCAGATTTAACCCTGTCAACATGTAATCGCACCATTTATTTTACTTGGACTCTCCCCATCCTTTACCACAGGCACATTTGATTGCAATCAGATGTAACCCCAGCATCCAAGCATGCAATCACATAGTTATTTTACTTGGACTCTCCCCATCCTTTACCACAGGCACATTTGATTGCAATCAGATGTAACCCCAGCATCCAAGCATGCAATCACATAGTTATTTTACTTGGACTCTCCCCATCCTTTACCACAGGCACATTTGACTGCAGCCAGATTTAACCCCGTCAATATGTAATCGCACCATTTATTTTACTTGGACTCTCCCCATCCTTTACCACAGGCACATTTGATTGCAATCAGATGTAACCCCAGCATCCAAGCATGCAATCACATAGTTATTTTACTTGGACTCTCCCCATCCTTTACCACAGGCACATTTGATTGCAATTCAGATATAACCCCAGCATCCAAGCATGCAATCACATAGTTATTTTACTTGGACTCTCCCCATCCTTTACCACAGGCACAGTTGACTGCAGCCAGATTTAACCCCGTCAATATGTAATCGTACCATTTATTTTACTTGGACTCTCCCCATCCTTTATCACAGGCACATTTGACTGCAGCCAGATTTAACCCCGTCAACATGCATGTAATAGCACCATTTATTTTACTTGGACTCTCCCCATCCTATACCACAGGCACATTTGACTGCAGCCAGATTTACCTCCGTCAACATGCAATCGCACCATTTATTTTACTTGGACTCTCCCCATCCTTTACCACAGGCACATTTGACTGCAGCCAGATTTAACCCCGTCAAAATGCAATCGCACCATTTATTTTAATTGGGCTCTCCCCATCCTTTACCGCAGGCTCATTTGACTACAGTCGCAGGGACTCAAACTCGCGACGTCTGGATTTGAATGCATGGCAAGTCCATTTCGTTTCGCTCTAATGATCACGCTCTTTGAATCGCTGCGGTTGTGGTACCGGTGAAAGGGTCATACAGGCCGTTGTTTGTTTTTTATATTTATGAACGTTCTTTAACTATGTATTATTGATCTTAGCGTCTCAATCTATATTGGGCGTGAAAGATCGGAAAGTTTAGTCAGAGGCCCATTTTATCAGGCTTGAGGTTATTTTACGTGCAGTAAATCTACGACACGGACCAGCGGCTTTACTTCCCTTCCGAAGGAAACCACGTTAAAGATTTTTACGTCCCGAAAAACCAATCACCTTCCGCCAGGTTTCCAGCATATATATATAATATAAGCCTGTTTAGGAATTACAGGAAGAGCGGTGCATATAGTAAAATAATTGTGGCAATAAATGGTTAACTATTCCCATAGGATGTTAGATAAAACAGGTAATTATATTTTGAAAGGCTGTGCTGCTATGAAAGAGAAACATTTAACGTCCAAACACACTTATTTGTCGAATGTCAATAAAGATGCAGATAATTTCAGTTGGTTACACATATGTGGCAAAGCGGATAATTGGTTAGCATTTTTCTCGCCAGATGGTGTATTAGATTGACAATGGCGGAGGAGATTGATACTGTGTAACGAGTTGAGGTAACTGGTTCCTGATATCAATGTGCTTTATTGAATGATGTCACCCAGACTCGGTAACCATCCCCGTTACTTAAGTAACAGTTAAGGAATAACTAGTAACTATATATGGGTTACAAACCGTTAGTGGACCACTGGGACTGCGCCGTGACCGTCCGGGTTCTCCTGTTTCCCCCGCCATGTTTCATTTCATTGGTGCTCCATTCATCTATTATCCATTTCCTCGCTCTCATCCCGAGCCTGTAGCTGATCACCCACTCTGGTCTCACACTAATCCGTAGGTCCTTGCCCGCCGTCAGGTGTCTAACCTGGTCGTTGTCACACATCCCAGGGAGTGACAGTCCTCTAATACTTTGTCCCAGTCTGGCTGCTTCCGCCTTGTAAGTAGTTTTCAATGGACCCTGGTTACTGTCTTCATTACTTCTATAACCGTTAATTAAGATAACCGTTACAATGCAACTGTTACGTTATTTTCTGCTCATCCCTAACGAAAACACACCGAGATTAACCGCAATACTGAAGTGCTATAATTGGAACACATATTTCCCATGATTATTTACGAAATTGCTTGGATAATAACACGCAAGCGTCTTTCAGCCAATGTGCTGTCTCATTGATGCCAGATTTCCCAATCAGAATCGAACGTAACCGATAGATTTAAAACTTGGTGCTCAAAAACTAATGACTGATACTAATATATGCACTATGTGATCAAACGTATCCGGACATCCCAAAAACATACGTTTTTCATCTTAGGTACATTGTGCTGCCACCTACTGCCTGGCACTCATCATCCGCGATCACAGTAGTCATTAGACATCGTGAAACAGCAGAATGGAACGCTCCGTGGAACTCGCGGACTTCGAACGTGGTCAGGTGAGATTGGGTGTCACTTGTGTCAGAAGTCTGTACACAAGATTTCCACACTCCTAAACATCCTTAGGTCCACTGTTTCTGATGTGATAGTGAAGTGGAAACGTGAAGGGACATGTACAGCACAAAAGCGTACAGGCCGACCTCGTCTTTTGACTGACAGAGACCGGCGGCATTTGAAGATGGTCGTAAAGTGTAATAGGCAGACATTTATCCAGACCATCACACAGGAATTCCAAACTGCATCAGGATCCACTCCAAGTACTATGACCGTTAGGCGTGAGGTGAGAAACCTTGGATTCCATGGTCGAGCGGCTGCTCATAAGCCACACATCACGCAGGAAAACACCAAACGAAGCCCTGCTTGGTGTAAGGAGTATCAACATTACACGATTGAACAGTGGCAAAACGTTGTGTGGAGTGACGAATCACGTTATATAATGTGGCGATCCGATGCCAGGGTGTGGGTATAGCGAATGCTCGGTGAACGTCATCGCCAGCGTGTATAGTGCCAACAGTGAAATTCGGAAGTGGTGGTGTTATGGTGTGGTCGTGTTTTTCCTGAAGGGGGCTTACACCCCTGGTTGTTTTGCGTGGCACGATCACAGAGCAGACCTACATTGATATTTTAAGCACCTTCTTGCTTCCCACTGTTGAAGAGCAATTCGGGGATGGCGATTGCATCTTTCAACACGATCGAGCACCTTTTCATACTGCACGGACTGTAGCGGAGTGGTTACACGACAATAACATCCCTGTAATGAACTGGCCTGCACAGAGTCCTGACTTAAATCCTATAGAACACCTTTGGGATATTTTGGAACGCCGAATTCGTGCCAGGCCTCACCGACCTACATCGACACCTCTCCTCAGTTCCGCACTCCGTGAAGAATGGGCTTCCAGCACCTGATTGAAAGTATGCCTGCGAGAGTGAACGCTGTCAACAAGGCTAAGGTTGAGCCAACACCATATTGACTTCCAGCATTACCGATGGAGGGGGCCACGAACTTGTACGTCATTTTCAGCCAGGTGTCCGGATACTTTTGATCAGGTAGTGTATATATATATATATATGACTAAAACCTCTGCTTTGATTCGAGTAGGGATCTAAGAAGCATATTCTCATGCACGTTTTATGGCATTACTTGTTTCCGAGATAATCATTATTTTTTTAGTTCCATTTATATCCCGCCTTTAACCACATTGGTCTTATCGGCAGCCTTTCCTTCGGAACTTACTGCCTAAGACAATGGTATTAATTCATATTCTCTTGTCGTTGAGTTTCTTGCACTTTTTGGGATTTTATCCATTAGATCACACAAACACTTTCAATAGTGTCTGTGGACAATAGGGAATAACCTTGGCTACAGAAAAATTCGCACCCCCAGCCGGGAAACAAACACGAGACCCCTCGCAAACACGGGACCCCTCGCGAATTTTTCATTTCTTAGCCATTCTTTTAAAGGTTCGCCAATTTTCAGATGTTTCTCGCGATGTCATGGAAACAGTATGGAATTTTAAGGCCAGCATATAGCGTCCAGTTGTTAAACATTTGACTATCGCTGTTCTCTTTGTATTTATAACGAAATGTGTAATGTAGCTATTTCTGCAAAGGTTATTTGGATTAAAATGTAGTAGACACGAAAATAAGCTTTAGTAAGAATAGAATTAATTGTTCTTTCACACAAGCCGTGTGTTGGACAGGGTTGGAAAGGTAGAATCAGAAGACTGAAAAATTCAATGCCATAGCCGGGATTTGCCATGGTAGCTCAGTGGTTAGAGCAACCGGACGGAGACTGGGAGATCCGTGGTTCAAATCCCGGCTATGGCATTGAATTTTTCAGTCTTCTGATTTAGTAAGAATAGTTTGTACACTCACAAATAAGCGATAGAGGGCAGAGAAAAAGATGTGAATGTAACATCAGATTTTTTATTTCTATAATCTGCTTCGATTCGGCTAGAGATATAAGAAGCCCATTACATTGCATCTCCGTTTTCACTACTAGCAGTTGGTACACACTAAAATGGCGAGATTTAGCGATCTGCGAATTCGAAATATAAAAGAAGCGGTAAAGATCTAACGCTGCAAAATATGAGACAAAATAAGTAAGCCACTTCAATGATTATACTCATAGTAAAAAAATTATATTGTTCTCGCATTGTAATTAATCTTATCGAATCATCCACTTGGTTATAATTTTTCTTAGATAATTTAACTGGGTTTTCAAAGTGATGCTTGCCGTGTCTAACTTCGGCCTCGAAATAATTATCAACCTTTGTAAATCTCAATTAAATTACCGCAAATCTTTACTACGATAGTGAAAGTTACGTAATATTTTGGTAGATATGTTAGTTCCTTTGCACTTAGAATTTATACCGTTTATAGAATCAATAAATGTGTTCTTCTAACCAATAATTATCACCTGGTTCCACTTAGACGTAATGCAATGAGGCACTGCTATGGGTAGCAGTGGAACCAGTTCCAGAACAGGAAGTAGAAGTTCTCAGGGCTAGTCAATCGATTCCGTCGTTGCCCCAGGCGATAGCAAGGCAACTGTAGGATCTCCCCTGCCGGAAAGTTTGGAGCGTAGGGAGCAGATGAAGAAACACCCCATTTGAGGTCAGGCGAGACTTAATAGCCCTAGTGATGACAACTCCGTTGAGGAAAGGAACATAAACGTAATCTACTTGCAATCAATGCTGTTCTAGTAGAGTGTCATACAGGTAGATGGTAACTATGAACATTAATTTATCGGTCCGTAGAAGTTTTTATGCTCAATTTAATTTTATAACCATAAATTTCACCCAGTATTGTAGTTATATTTGAACTTAATAAAATAACACAAGCAATATCATTACGGTAAACGAGTTATAAAAAATAAAAGGTAACAATCCGCTACGAAGAATCGAACTCGACCTGTCACGTCAAGCACGGTTTGGAGGTGTCGTCCTCCGTGGTGTAGTGTTAACATGCTAGCCTCTAGTTCCCATGGTCGCGGGCTCAAACCCGGCGGAGGGCGATTGAGTTTTTCGGACGTAAAAATCCTTAGCATGACTTCCTTTTGAAGGGAAGTAAAGCCGGTGGTCCCGTGTCGTAGATTTACAGCACGTAATAGAACCTCAAGCCTAATAAAGAGGCCTCTGAGTAAAATTCGGTCTTTCACGCCCAATATAGAATGGGACGCTAAGGACCACAGCAGTTAAAGAGTGTCCATAAATAAATACTCGATGTTTGGTATGAAGGTGGCCCAAATTAGTGTTTTGTGGCTTCTATTAAGCGGCGCACAGAAGTTGACAGTTGTGAACCGCACGCCCACTCGAAGCGACTTTGAAAAATTTTAACTTCACAAGAGACAGTCCACTTTTAGTTGACCGAGTATACAATAATTTAAATGAAATTACTTAATTTGTCATTCAATTTTAAAAAGCTGTCCGTTGTAATGACCGGTAAACCAGCTAGTACGCATCCCACAAGAAGCAATCTATATCCGATTTCTGTAAGGACGTTAATAGGGCGTGACTTAAGATATCCACTGGCGCCACCTTCACCCTTAGTGTGTTTATGGAGGAAGAGGGCTATTGCTAGTCATGTAAATAGCTAGGAAACACTAATTTACACGAGGACCTATAACTGATGTTTGAGGACTAAAATGCCTACATATCGAGAACTGACTCATACGCAAGAGCATTCCAAACAGATATTTGCTGTATATTGGCAATTAATCTCGCGAAAGATCGACAAAATCGGTCACCACTCCTCACCTATACCTATTCTACTTTGCCAATGAGTTGACAGAACTAGCATAGGTATGCTTATTGGTGCGATACACAGCACAAAGCGTGACAGCACCTACAAATCATGACTTCATGAAATACACTAGAAGCGGTAAGAAATGGAGTTTTTCCAGGGAAGCCATGTTGATTTCTTCTTGTCATTTCTGTACACTCATAAACATCAACATAGCCTCGGAAGAAGCATGGGTACGCGAACCAATATATTTGTGTTACTGGCAGGATGTTACAATATAGTCCCTAGTTAAAGGGAAGGTAAAGAAATATTACTACCATAATGGGGGAAAAACCTATTTGTTGAATTCAAATGACTTTTCCTGCTCATTCTTCTACAAACTATTCTTATAAAAGGCCTATTCTTCTATCTGCTTCTTGTTAATACAGTAAAGTTTTATTACACATTTCGTTGCAGGTGTAAGAAGAATCTATTAAAAAGCGGGTGACTATGTTATGGGTGTAAAATGTGATGCTCTTTGAATGACCATGAGATAAAACAAACAGTAATTAAACAAATTTACTGAGCTTTCCTTACCTCAGGTCATAGCAACTGGGGGAAACATGCTCGCTTGGCATGCGAAACTACAGACTTCAACTCGGAGGATTATCATGGAGGAATACAAAAGTTATTTCAATCTTAATAACACGAGATCTCTTTAATATAGAGTGAACTGAAAAATTCAATGCCATGGCCGGTATTTGAACATGGTTCTCCAGCACCTCGTGCGGTTGCTCTAATCATTGAGCTACTCTGACGACATACGAGTGGCGCATTAAATTCCCCAATTGCCTCCAGTTGTTTCCCAGACAGACCACCAAGGCAACTCACTAGAGATGACAATCTCAATGGCGACCTGTCATCACAAGTTGTTTAATACTGGGTGGATATGTTTTTCTTTATATATAAATTGAAATTGATTGTACGTTTTTGAAGATCTTAGCCTGGTCTTGGCAAATTTTTAATATAGAGTCAACTGAAAAATTCAATGTCACAGCCGGAATTTGAACACGGTTCTCCTGCTCTCCGTGCGGTTGTTCTAATCATTGAACTACTGTGATAACATACAAACCGATTTCTAACCTTACAAATCACATATAACAACGACATTCTCAACCCAACAACCCGCTCCCCTGAGGCAGTTGCCCGAAGCACTTTACAATGCTAAGATCCCATAGCTAAAGAGCGAATCAAGATAAGTCGGTTATTCTATAATTAATTATTCTCACCATAACTTCCGGCCAATACGTCCCCAAAGTTACTCGAATATTCTAAATCGTTCCAACTCTTTCAAGAACAAGTAAAGGGTCTTTCAACAAGAGTGTCCTATCTTTAACATGTGATAGCTGCCGTTGTTATTGAGTTACAGCAGTCATTCTTTTCATGTGGTTACAGTTGTTATTGACAAATAGCCATGGAACGTTACAGTGGAAATTGTGATAATTTATTATCAAAGTGGATCATCCGTTCGCCAAACCTTCCGTGTATTGCGTGAAGTTTACGGTGTGCATAATCGTCCCTGCGAGAGAACGATTCGGCGTTTGATCGATAAATTTGAAAGAAGTGATTCTGACAGCGATCAAAGAACGACTGTACGTAATCGACGTAAGCGCTCTTACGAAAACATAGGCGCCGTTCGTGAGAGTGTACGCGAGAACGGAAACAAATCAATTGCTCGTCGAGCGCAAGAATTGGGGCTTTCGCCGACCACAACTTGGTGAATTATGCATCTGGTCTTGAAGTTTCACGCTTACAAAATGGTGTTAACTCAAGAACTAAAGCCCAACGACCATAGGTTGCGCCGTGTATTCGCTGACTGGGCTATGGAGCAATTGGAAGCTCTAATGATTTTTGTCGAAAAAGCATCTTCGGCGACGAAGCCCACTTTTGAATGGATAGTTGTGTTAGCAAAGAAAATTGCCGCTATTGGAGCAATCACAATACAATGCAGATTCAAGAACGACCACTTCAACGCCAAAAGGTTTCTGTGTGGTGTGGATTTTGGTATGGTGGAATCATTGGTCCATATTTTTCCAAGATGAAGATGGAGAAGCTCTGTCAATGGAGAAAGATACCGGCCTTTATAAGGGACTATTTTTGGCCTCAATTGGATGGTATGGATCTCGAAAATATCTGGTTCCAGCAAGATAGTGCCACATGTCATACTGCTCTCGAAACAATCGATCTTTTGAAGGAGTTCAGAGGTTTCATTTCCCGTGGTGGTGGTGGTGGTGGTGCTGGTGGTGGTGGTGGTGGTGGTGGTGGTGGTGATGGTGGTGGTGGTGGTGGTGGTGGTGGTGGTGGTGGTGGTGGTGGTGGTGGTGGTGGTGGTGGTGGTGGTGGTGGTGGTGGTGGTGGTGGTGGTGGTGGTGATGTTAACTGGCCCCCGAGGTCATGTGATTTAACGCCGTTGGATTACTTCTTGTGGAGTTATGTTAAATCTCGAATTTATGTCAACAAGCCAGAAACAGTAAATGATGTTATGAATAACATCACGCGTGTTATTCGTGAAGTTTGACCTGATTTACGTTCTTCTATCATTCAAAATTGGGTCAGCCGTATACGCGCAACCCAACGAAGTCGCGGCGGTCACTTAACTGATGTTCTCTTCCACACGTAATGACATTAATTATGTTCCAAAATGAAAAAAGAAATAAACATCTATCATTTATAGAACGTGTTTTATTTGAGCTCAAATATAGGACACTCTTGTTGAAAAACCATATATAATGCTGCCAACGTTGAGTTGATCCTTCCGGAAACAGACCACATTCTGGGAGGATAAACTCAAATCAAACCTATAAAATTAAATGTACATGTGCTTGCCACATCTCCCCCGGACCACTAATGTCGACGTCCTCGTCGAAACCAAAAGCGAATGACATACATTACACAAGTATTAGAAACATTTTACGATTGGAGTATAAGATTGTATAAGAAAGACAAAGTTAGTGACATAATAGCGACCTACCACTTGAAAAAACTACCTATAATTATTTCAGCATTCAAACGAGTAACAGAGAATACCTTGGTAATATTTAACGTCACGAAAGTTGTATTCGATATAATTTGTGTACTTTAATGAGTGTCTATATTTTGCCTATCTCTTACGCTTTGCTAATTATGCCAAATTCATTTAGCATGCAGAGGACTTCACAGACTTCAAGATATATATTTTAATTTTAATTTAATAAACTTAAACAAATGTTACTTATACCAAAATAATTTGTTTTTATAAACTAAAATAATAAAGAAAAACTCTCCACTTAAAGCATAGCTTGGTGATGGAATTTACTTTAAATTTCGTAACTTTTCGTTTTAGAATTCAAATACACACACGTGGACCTTTCCTTTCCAAAATGCTCTTTTTGGATACAGGAAGTATCAAATCTTATATTTTCGGTTAAACTTCAACATCTAAGTTTTGCGTGGAATAAAATACATATCTCCTCTCCTTACTATAGTTAAACAGTAGAACAAGTAAGGACGGAAAATAAATGCATATTATTGCTTCACTTACATTTTAAACCAGATAAAGCTCGTCCATGGTTGATGCGAGCAATATATGTTGTCTCTAAACGATATTTTCCGTAACATCTAGCTGATTCCTTTGGGAAAGCCCAGAAGTCATTTACTGTTTCTGTCTCTCTTTCATATCTCTCTTTGCTTCTTCCTCTTTAACCGTATACTCCAGTTGAAAGGAAGTTTTCTTCAGAGTCGGTTCTTCCCTCTGGCAGAGAGTTGCAATCTTTATCTTCATATATTAAAATTCTTACCGTATTCTCATAAATACACATATAACAAATCATGTATAGGCTTTTACGAGGGCCGGGATTTTGATGGCCTTAAAATGTTTGAAAAATGACCTAAATCTAAGATTTAACTTAAAAAAATCTGATGAGTTACACTCACATGACTTTCTCTACTCTTGTACAAACCATTTTTACAAACGCTTATTCTCCATATGCTTCATGTTAATTGAGATGTCAATCTTATTGGTAATTTTATTGTATGTGCAAGGGGAATATGGTAGGCTTTAAGCGATAGTCAAATATTTTAAGAGCTGGTTGCTATGTGACGCATTGCATTCTCTTTGCATGTGCAGGATAAAAAAAATCTGATGTGTTACACTCACATGACTTTCTCTATTCTTGTACAAACTATCTTTACAAACGCTTATTCTTCATCTACTTCATCTTAATCGAGATAAACATTTGCAGAGTCTATCTTATTGCTAATTTTCTTGAAGATGTAAGGGGAATATATATTTACAAGGGCAATATAGAAATACAGTAGCCTTTAAGCACATACATATCTCTTAATAGCTGGTTGCTAGGTGCAGCACCATTCCCTTTCCCACAGATTAATACTCTCTGCATATCCAAGACAAAAAAAATGAATAACGAATTCCTATTTGAGAAAATAAGTATTGAAAAATTTAAGAAAATAACAAGCAATATCTCGAAAATGGTTCACTTAACAAAAAAATGTATATGACATAAATTGTATATTTTACCGCAATCTATATTTTTTGTGTAGTAAAATTTTGTCTATCTCTTATGGTTTACCAGTTATGCAAAAGTCGTTCACAATGGAGAATACTTTTGGAGACATTCCCAGAAAATTCAAGATATACATTTTATTTGTCATAAAAATATCTTAAACATATGATATTTTAATCAAAATCGTTAGAGCCGTTTTTGAGAAAATTAAAATATTCGAAAAATCTTCCATGTAAAGGTAATTTGGGGTGGGGTGATTTTCTTGAAAACCTTTGTGTCGCATCCTTGGAAGATACTAAACCTAAATACCAAGTTTGGTGTTTATCCGACTGTTCGTTTCTGAGTTATGGTGTTCACAGACAGACACACAGACACACACACAGACAGACACACAGACAGACAGACACACAGACAGACACACAGACAGACACGCACACGGACATGTTTCCAAAAATGTTTTATTTGGATTCAGGGGATCTCAAAACGTGTATTTCCGGTGAAATCTCGGTATCGAATTTTTGGGTGGAATACAATACTTCCCCTACTTACTATACTTAGTAGAGAAAGTAAAAATAAATAACGAATTCCCATTTGAGAAAAAGTATACGTATTGGAAAATTTAAGGGAAAGCAAGCAATATCTCGAAAATGGTTCACTCAACAACAAAAAATGTATATGACATAAATTGTGTATTTTACGGCGATCTACATTTTTTGTGTAGTAAAATTTTGTCTATCTCTTATGGTTTACAAGTTATGCAAAAGTAGTTCACAATGAAGAATACTTTTGGAGACATTCCCATAAAATTCAAGATATACGTTTAATTTGTCATGAAAATATCTTAAACATATGATATTTTAATCAAAATCGTTAGAGCCATTTTTGAGAAAACTAAAACATGTATTTCCGGTGAAATCTCGGTATCGAATTTTTGGGTGGAATACAATACTTCCCCTACTTACTATACGTAGTAGAGAAAGTAATTAGTATCTAGAAAATTTTACATTGTAGAACTGCTATAAAATGTTGGTACAAACATAATGCTATAGTAGTTTAGAAATTAATTAAAAAGTACATTTTTGCATGTTCTTTCCGTTCTACTATTGCGTCGTCCTCCGTGGTGTAATGGTTACCATGCTAGCTTCTAGTTTCCGAGATTGCGGGATCAAACCCGGCTTAGGACGATGGATGTTTTCAGGCGTAATATTCCTTAGCATGGCTTCTTTCGGAAGGGAAGTAAAGCCGGTTGTCCCGTGTCGTAGATTTACGGCGCGTAAAAGAACCTCCAGCCTCTGAGCAAAATTACCGGTCTTTCACGCCCAATATAAAATGGGACGCTAAGGACCACAGCAGTTAAAGTGTCCATAAATAAAACTCTATTTAGTTTCTTCTATCGCACTTCTGATAATCTTCATTGTGACCAACATTGATTTCAAGTCCAATCACATGGCAATTAGCCTTTGTATTTGCACATGATTAATGACTTGACTTAGTTTGATTAGGTTTTACTTTTCATTATGTCTTTTCACATGATTAATTTCTCAAGGCGCTCGCATTATCTGTTCACAATACAAATCTTCATACTTCAATATATCGCAGCTCGTTGTAGAGTTTACCTATACGTTATATTGGCGGACTTGAGCTTTCTTTGGTGTAAAACGCTATTCTTCTATCTAGTATATCCTACATAAAGATTAAATGGCGGAAACTATGAAATCAGAAGCAAGTGAAATAGAAGTGAAGTTAGATGTACTTATCCAAAAAAATCCAGAAAGCAGTATGATATAACATTTAATCGCTTCATTGGCTGATGTAGGCAAAACGTGCTGAAAATAATTTCACTGAAAATGAGAGCTAGCAAATCAACAAAACATCTGACAGCTCGCTTTTATAATATCATTTCTCTTGTTTCAAGAACGTGTTTTGTTAATTGCGGGAACCAATATAATATTATTGATATTTTACAAATTCGAACGCTGTGTAAACAATAGTATGTCACACGTGTTTAAAGTGGTTTTATTTTGTTCAAAAACATTCCTATCGCATAATGAAACTTACACTTGTGGCATAATCTAATACTCTGAAGCAGGTCTTACAAAACTGAAGCATTAACTCTTTTGAGATCTCAGATTATTACAAAATTCATAGCGAATGAATAGGTTTTCCTGACAACAGCAATCTAACTGTACGCACTTGTTAACGCAAAAAGGGAATACTGGCCAGTCTCATCCTTAGTTTGGGACATGAATTCATAGTTGTAATGATACTAACCATTAAAGAGGAACGCAATTATTTCGCCAAAAGTGTGACAAAGTTACTTTTGTTTCTCAATTGAATAGTGATATATTAATATTTTAAAAGCTATCAGTAATCTAAAAATCCTTATATACCAAATACAATTGCAGTAAAATTACTAAATAATTACATAAAATCGAAAAAGAATTGCATCAAAGTGGCATAAAACCTATAAGCAATACGTAATTCCCCAGGGATACATCAGCATATACGGGATTAAATGCGACCGCAGGTTAGTGTAAATATCAATGCTAACGGAGGACATTTTGAACATTTCATGTAAGAAAGAGTTTTAGGTGGTATTTTGATACCTGTTCTTTTCCATGATTAAAATACTGTGAAGAAATTAGTTCTAACATGGGAATAAAGGTTCCCGGGCCCAAGTCCATAAAACATATTCTCTTCTACGTGTGAGGAATGTGTCTTGGAAGCTCAGTCGTACTTTATTGTTACATCTTGTATTATTATTATTATTATTATTATTATTATTATTATTATTATTATTATTATTTAGTTATGCAAAGCGGTTGCACTACAACGGTTCACCACTCGGGAGTCGAACAAGAAACCTCCACAACCTGTCGTTCCGCAGTAGCACTCGCTGCACGACACAACGGTCGTCACCAACTCTCTCGGAGAATCGCTCTTGAGGTCACATCAGTCGCAGTTGCTAACTCGCTCGCGCACTCGACTCGCAACTAACTGTACTGTGCGAGAGCGCTCGCTTATATAGGCAGTGAAATCTTCCACAGCAGATTCTCGAAAGTTCTAGAACTATTTCGACACACCTTCTGGAAGGGCGGTGAAGAAGCAGCTTCCAGAAGGTTCTTGTTATCTCCCGGTAGAGCACCCGGCGTTGACGCTGGTAAGCGGCGGTTATTTTGTTTACTCCAACCGCTCGGCGCCGACCTCCCGATAATCTTGGGCCACAGCCGCTGCGTAGTAGTATACAGTGTCTTTATTTCACACTGTGGGCACTGTACGGTGGCTCGCGCTCAGCTCGGACTCCCGCCTAAATGATTGTAACATCCGTATAACTGCATCACATTCTCATGGTTACAATTACAATGATAATAAACACATGCCTTATCATAAGAGATGTTGTCCTTCTCTATTCACATATTTCTGGTATCTTCTCAGAAAATGTTCATTTACACTCGAGAGTTCAATATCCGATGTGTCTCGCCCGATGTGTTCTTTTAGTTCTTACAATGTATGAGGGTTTGTTACATGCACTTTACTTTTCAAATTCCCCTATAGATGAAAATCGCATATAGTCAGATCAGCGAACCTTCAGGTCCAGAATCCTTTACTAATTATACTATCTTTAAAAAATTCTGAAATCAAATTTTAATGACCTATTAGCGTGTGTGTGGTACCAGAATCTTGTTGGAGATTCACAGACTGATGGTCAACGTCGGCCAACTGTTGAGAAAATAGTGTGAGTCATTCTTTTACCTCTCTACATTTATTGTTTGTTTAAAAATATAGATGCTATTATTCTGCATGCATTTACTGCACATCAATGCAAGAGAATCTGTGTATAAAATCGAGTTTATCTGTGCTTCAATATCTGTTACTTTACAATACGGAACGTAACCACATTAATGGAACTATGTTTCGTCAGAGAGAGTATTAAACGTGGCTCAATCACTCTATCTTTGGGATTTCACAAAATCCAATTACATAAATTTACCCGACTCTGATGACCAAGTGAAAAATAAAGTATATGCAACAAACCCCATGCATTGTAAGAACTGAAAGTAAACATCAGCCGAGAAATTCACTCAGTTTCGGACATTGAACGCTCGAGTGTGAACAAAAATTTTCTGAGAAGATGCCAGAAGTAGGTGGATGGATAAAGACAACATTTTCAACATCTCTTGCGATAGGGTATGCGCCTATTATCATTGTAAGTGTAAATATCAGAACGTGAGGTGTTTGCAGGATATTATAATTGTTTCGGCGGGAGTCCGAGCTGTGGCGGCAGGCACGGAGCCGCCTTGTGGTGGCCTCAGTGCGAAAGAAAAACACTGTAGAACAAAAAAAATTGAATATTGTAAAAGAAAGTTAGAGAAAGTCGTATGAATACAACACAAGATATTTTTTCTCCTATGAACTAGTTACACAATAAATGATTAAGTAAAATAATTGTTTTATTTTAGTTGTTAGCGCTCTGTACCATTATGTAATTTGAGCAGATGCAAGTCTGTAACATTAGTGAAGTGGGAGTAGGAAAAGCCAGAGAATTTCACACAATATAATTATGCAGTTCGGTGTCATGTAGTGCCGGACGGGCAATCCACTTAACACATGCCGCTTCTCTTTGCTGGAGCTGGAAAACTCTGTTATCTGGCTGGTGGATTACAGCAGCTGTCGTCAAGGAAACTGTGTTTGTTAAACTACCTTCAAACACAATCCTATAACCAAGGGTAACAATGCCGTTATTCTTACTAGAAATAAATATGTTAATTGAACCCTCGCAATATATGATTTTCTTGAAGATTTAAAAGATAGAACAAAATTTTCAAGTAATTCTATCCATACCAATCCACCCTCTATAAGGGATGTTTTCGTTATTTTTATATTATCGAAAATTACTCCTGAATTTTCTGGGAATAGCCTATGAAGTGCTCTTGGTATTTTGAATAATTTTATAGAAAATGTAAAACCATAAGGGATAAGACGAAAATTTACTATCCAAAAATGTAAATCCCTTTAAAGCCCACAATTTACTTCAAATAATCTGTTGTGGCATAAGCCATTTTGGAGGTATTCGCTATTGATGGTTAGAATTGTTCAGCATTTTGTCATTCTTTTAAAGCTCTGTCTATTTTCAGTCGAACATTCGAGCCCCTCCCCATAGGGAGATGTGTGGATTGGGTTGGACTCGGCGGGGCAGTGGTTCCCGATACCCACGGGTGATTGAATACGTCTGGCTGGTTTTCTGCCCAGGCGAGGTTGTGAGACGCCCTGATATTCTCCGGTACCAACCATGAGTGAGAGTTGGTAGACGGCATGCTACATTGCTGTCGGCCCTACCGAGGTTATCGGTAGCCACCCTTTCAGGGTGACGCACGTAAGTGGCGTATCCACTTCCAGTCCCGCGCAGCGCAAGCGGAGGGGGCCTTTTTAGGAAACAAGTTATTGCCCTCATGGGAAACCCACACGGTTGGAGAGCTGCTCGGATGGCGCTGACCCTACGTTGTTAGGAGGGGGCTTGGGCTTAGGCTCTTGCCCAGGTAGATCTTCGAGCCACTTGTTCCTCGTGATCACCATAAGGGGGAGCGTTTTGACCCCTTCAGCTGCCGTGGTGCGGGCCCTACAGACCCTCAGTACTCCTGGTGCTTCTGACATTACTAGAAGTACACTGGGCCAAACGTCCGAATCCTACCCATAGGGGTATCGTTTGGATTGGGTTGGACTCGGCGGGACAGTGGTTTCCGATACTCATGGGAGATTGGGGACGTCTGGGCGGGGTTGTGAGAAGCCTCAAGGTCCTACGGTACCGCCCTGGATAGCCGGTAGACAGTTGCTAGAGAATGTCGGCCCCACCAAGGTTGTTCGCTAGTCTTCCCCTTTTTGGGGTTGAAGCGAGTAAGTGGCGTATCCACTTCCGCCCTGTAATGGGAGGTCCGGATTGAAATTTTCGGGTGCCGGCCCACAGGAAAAGCTCTCGGGGGTGGAAGTGACACTCGGATGACGCTCGCCTCCCAGGGTAACAGGGGGCCCAGTCCCATGGTGCCTTACGTTCCTCGTATAGCGAAATGTGTAGTGCAACTATTCCTGCAAAGGTTTACCTTTATTAAATTGAAGAAGACAGAAAAATAAGCTTTCCTAAGATATTTGTATACATACTAATAAGCGGTAGAGAAACTTATGTGAATGTGACACATCAGAATTTTTCTATAAAATTAAGCCAATGAAAACTTAAAGTGATTATAAATGAATATTTTAAAAACAGAAACGACTAAAGATTGGCTGTACTTTATTCAACGTGGCTGGAAACGCCTTTAGAGGCTGTTTTCTTGCATATTAATGGCTATTTGTCTCTTCAAGAATGCTAGATTTAGCCATAAAAGGGCTAAGTTGGTATCAGTGGTAGCAAGCAAGCGAATGGAACGCGGAAACACCCAGTTTGTCTTTTAGACGGAATGAATGTATTAAGCAAACAAAGAAAGTTGGCGAGCACAAACTGGCACGATTTCGCTCATCTCTAACTATAGCTTGAGGGGACTACAGAAATGAAACGGCGAGCGTTTGGAAAGGAAAGGGTAGGGAATAAAGTACGTACCACAACCCCCTAAAATGCCATCTTGGAGCGCAGCAGACCGTTAAAGTTGCCAGGTTATTAGGAACCGGAGTTTACTTTCGGTGATTTGTAACTCAGGGATAACTCCCTCTTATTGACCTAAGCGTCTCTCTTAAGACAACAAGCCTTGTGCTTTGAACTGCAAATACAAACGAGATCCGAGGCAGAGAAAGCCGGAGTCTAATGCACACATAACCTGGATGTTAATGGCACGTCATAAACTGAACGAGGGCAATGCGACCCAGCAATCCAACGCAACCGGTGATAACAGCGATGCCCATTAACTCCATCCTATACTCGTGTGTTCCATGTCAACGCTATCTAGCAGTTTTCTGGGAACCTGGTTTAACTTCTCTACCACGTGCAGTACAGTGTAGGCAAACGTGCCGATACTTTTGGTATTTTATAGTGTTTTTCTTTATTTAATGTTGGCAGAATCTCCTTATCAGTATTCCACACTAGCCTATGAACAAAGGTTACACTTAGGTGAGCGGTGATTACGGAGGAATTTCACCTGAGTGACTGGAAGGCATGCTTCTCAACGACCAGACGCTAGATAAGCCCGCCTCGTATTGGTTTGATGTCAAAACTCTAGCATACAAACCTTAATCTAAAATTAACATTAACCCAAAATTCTATATAAATATTTCACCACAAATGCAAGCTTTAAGGCCCCATGAATCCAAAAAAGCAGTTTTATAAAAAAAGTCTGTGTGTGAGAGTGTGGACAGTTAGCTCAAAAAGGAAAAGTTGAATAAATACCAAACTTGGTATTTAAGTTCATTATATTCCAAAGATGCGACACGAAGGTTTGCAAGAAACGCCCCTACACGTTACCCTTAACATGGAAATGTTTTCGAAGTGTTTTTCTTTCTCAAAAATGGCTCTAACGATTTTAATTAAAGTAGTGCATATGAAATATATTTACATGACAAATAAAATGCATATCTTGACTTTTCTGTGAATAGCCTGTGAAGTTCTCATCATTGCGAGAATTTTGTATAATTTTGCATCACTGGTAAGGGAAACACAAAAAGGTACTACACAAAACGTAGATCACTTTAAAGTAAAACACATCATTTCAAATAACCTTTTTCGTGGCATAAGCCGTTTCCGAGATATGTTATTAATGGTTCGAATTGCTCAATATTTTGTCATTCTTTTGAATTCCTGTCGATTTTTGGGTGTTTCTCGTGATTGCATGGAAACAATATGGAATTTGAGGTCAGTGCATAGCGTCCACTTCTTAAACGCTTGACTATCGCTGTTACTTTTGTATCTATAACGAAATATGTAAACGCTACACAGCCAGTCGTCCTCCGTGGTCTAGTGGTATCATGCCAGGCTCTAGTTCCCGAAGCCGCGGGGTCAAACCCGGCGAAGGGTGATGGATTTTTACTGGCGTAAAAAACCTTAGCATGGTTTACTTTGGAAGAGAAGTAAAGCTAGTAGATTTACGTAGATTTACGACACGTAAAAGAACCTCAAGCCTGATAAAAAGGACTGGGCAAAATTTTCGATCTTTCGCGCGCAATATAGAATGTGACGCTAAGGACCATAGCAGTTAAGATCATCCATAAAGAAAGTTCAGTTTAATTTTGGGACACAGCCTAACTCAGGTTACTAAAAAGCAAAAATGGCTGATTCCCTATGTCAGGGCAGTCAACGTTCTGACTCGAGTCACTAGATATATAACCAGAGAAATCCACAACATATTTACAAAAGACACACTATTTCGGTCTTCTGATAGCATTATGAGTCATTGTTATATCATATATACTGCTCTGTAATATTCTTTTCTTCGGTACAAAGGTTTCGTCATCACCTTCCTTCTCCGCCATAATCACTGATCACGTATAACCTGGATGCACTTAATTTATATAACACGCATATGTTATTAAACGTTGTAAATTACTGTACTGTAATAGTGCGAGGAACGACTTATAGTTACGTTTTAATATAATTTCGACGTTACATAGCTAAACCAATAAATTACGTTTAGTTCATTTTCTTCTACGAAGTACTTCCTCTAAAATTAAAAGCCTATAAAAATAGGCAGGCTCACACCAAAAATTGCAAAAAATATTAAAGTTTCTAGCTAAATTCAGAGGTAAAGACTAATATATAATAATTGAGAGGCTATTATCCGCATCTTATTAGTATGTATATATTACTTCATGAATTATAATGATTCTGTCATATATATATATATAGTATATAGTGTTTAGTTTATTTAGTGTTATTTAGATGTTTTGCATATTTTTGTAACATATACAGGAAAACTACCACTACGTTTTACTCAAGTTAATACAAGAGAACAGACAGACACTTTGTATGAGCTAAAGGCAAAAAGGTCACAAATAATACATAATGCTTTAGGATTCCCAGAGTAAACTCTAAACAGGAGATTTTTGTTGTATAATATGTCCTCGTGACTAGCTATCGACGAGGAGAAAGCTTCTAATTTCAGCAACTTTCGAAAAGCCCGGTTCAACGCAGTCAATAAGAAAATTCCAAGGATTTTTAACAGCGCCAAGAGGATTTCGTATTTAAGCAGAGTGCAGAAGGATCCACGAGCCGATTCCGCTCCAAAAACACAATGTACTTCTTTGTTAAGTGATTTATAAATACACAGGTTATGTATTCAATTTTTTATAAACCGTGTAAGTGATTTAATATGCGATGGACACAGGTCAAGTGATTCGCGGATAGCCTCAGCGATATAATATTACAAGCTCGCCTAAGAATGTAAACACAGAATGTACATTATTCTGGTGCTCATGTCTTTAACATTTCAGTGTCGATGCAACAGAAATTAACTACAAGACATGAAGAGAGTTGTTATGACCTATTTTCTCATGTATTCATTTAACTAAGAAATTCTCACGTATCACACCTGTGAGATCTCCGACTTCGTCTAATCCTTGCAACCGTGAGTGCCGAGGCAGACCAATACGGCAGCGACGACGATAGCATCTAGAAAGATTCTTCCGTCACATCGTATACTCTTGAGATAAAGAAGACACCAGGTAAAGTGGCAGGCAACAATACACTGGCAGTAATGAAGGTTCAGTGATTGATTATCTCTGATTCCTGGGAGACACCTGGATACCCACACATAACCTAAAAGTTGAATACCTAACCTAATACAGAGGGTTGTTCGCTATGGTAACAAATTTAAGATCCCCTTATCTTATGAAAAACTACGCCTCCACCATCAGTCATGTTCTATCTGGCAGTCTTTAGCTTGAGTTATCAATCTGCAGCACAGCTTCCACTGGAGCAAACTGCTACAAATATATGGAGTCCAGTTTATTCCATTCCTCCTGGTAGCTTTCCAGAGACCATCCAAAGTTCGCGGCTGTCTGCTTCCAAGGGCTCTTTTCAGTAACTTAAATGCACGAAACTCCATCAGTGATGCATTAGATGACTTAAGAAGGATGTCGCTGAAGGGTATGGAATGTATTCCCATTTCTCTCTCTATGTTCTCCAAAAAGTTGTAGGTTGAAGCAGACGTATGGCTTGATGCCTTATCCTCATGTAACCAGACTTAATTTACATCTGCACCATAGAGAGCAGGGATTTTCGTATACAAAATTAGTATCAGGACGTTAGTCTAATAATATGCCGAGTTGATTTTCACATTTGTATGTACACGACGAATGGTTAATTTGCCATTGTATCTGTACCTTGCTTTTATCATGAAACCATTGGAGAAAGTTTCGTTAGTTTCCTTATACAAACTTTCAATTATTTTTTCTCCCCTTGGTCGGTAATATATAGCCCAGGGTTTATTGCAGTCACTTTGATAAATACATGGCTCATCCAAAAAGCAACAAACATCCACTTTTTACCTGCTAGGTATCGTTCATATAGCTTTCTGCTGTTAGTGGCACGTTCTGCAATGTGTCTAGGCAACAGTTTATATCCCCGGCTCTTATGGCAGCTTTCTAGATTCAAATCCTGGTTGATTATGGTGTTCACAGTAGTAACAGAGATCCCTAAGTACAGTGCAATGTCCCTCTGAGTTGCAGGATTTGGTCCAGAGGCATGGGCCTTCATCTTCTAAATTACCTCCGGGGTGAGACTGGTCGTGGATTTCCCTGTTTCTAGCCCTTTGGAATAAGTCCTGGTGTGGCCTCACTCTTTTTGTTGAGTGTATATGAGATCACTTTCTTGGGTATGGTAAAATTATGCCTCTTGCACTGCTTAATAGTCTTATAATACAAGTATTTTGCCGCCATTTGATGCAGCAAGAACAAGAGCACACAAGTGTGTAAACACTGTGATGCACTCATACTGCTGAACTTTCATTAGGTTCCACGTGTTTCAGCGTGGAGCTATTGTACTCGTCTGATATTGTTACTATTATTAATTATTATTAATAATTAAATTCTCGTAAATTATCCTAATTAATATAACTATAACTAATGCAATATAAATGGTAACACAATTAATAATAGTCAGTGCATCTGTTGGTGACTAAATGGTCGGCGTGCAAAGCTTGAGCACCTGCGAATATAAAAACGGGCGCCAAAGTAACAGATACAGTATAACTAACCTTCCCAATACATGTGACAGGAATTACTGGTCATGAATGGAACCTAACAACTCGAGTATCACCACATTCTTAGGAATGGTTCGTATACCCACTTAGAGACAGTTATGTGGATGCAACACATCAATAGTTTTTAAACAGTGATTCGCTTAAATAAGCTTTAAATACTTTCGTGTTGCCAAAATAAAGAACTGAAATGATTGGTTTTTGTTATAGTAATTCGTACCGTAAAATTAAGGCCGATAAAAATGTAGAGGAAGAATAAAGCTGTGTTGATTCTGTACATGGCTGGCTTCCTAAGCAATACAAACAGACCTCGCCGAATGGCTATTTGGAGCTGCACATAACGGCCCATCTACGATTTTTCTGTCTGGGAATTTTTTGTTTTCATTTAAAATACGCAAAAAAGTGAAGCAGCAAAGCTTGCTGGTTATTGCGAGGGTTAGCAATACAAACACTGACTCACGGTAATATTCAGTCTCTATCTGGTTTCCACTCTCAATTCAACCCTTCTTTAATATTCCATTTCGCTTTAACTCCAATATTCGTTACGTTTGCTTTAGCAAAGCCACGACGAGAAGCTGCAAGAATTCACTTCACATTTTATGTTCTCTACCACGTACCTAATAGGTAGAGGTGGGTAAAGGTAATATAATTGAGGGCCCCGGAACTGGGGCAGAGCACAGCAAGTAGACCGCAACCGCTCTTTTTACTTCCAACATGACTCCCGGGAGGAAGGGTTGAGGAGAGACCCGAGGGGCGACCAGATCCAGATGCCGACGGACACAAGCATGGACGGGGTCCCTAACGTTTCCAGAATGAACGCACTTGGCGCCTCCCGGTCCTAAACACAATCCTTGAATCCTCGTCAGTCCCCTATTGAGTGGAGTCCGCGCAGCGACGTTAGGGAAGAAACTCTAGAGTGCGCAAGCCACCGTCCAGCCGCAACCCGCCGAACAACGTCGCCCTGGTTCTAAAACCTTGAAACAGATGACAAGGAAAATGGTCGGTACAGGAAATGAGGGACAGCAAAGTCATGATAGAAGACGAACTACTCGAGCATTCGCCTACCGATCCGGGTAAACCACGGAAAACCTATGGGCCGGGGATTGAACCCGAGACCTTCCGAGTGCAGGCCATAAACGTTACCACCTGAGTCACCCCGCTCTGCAATTCGTAGAGGAAGTATACTGGAAATACACGTTTTGAAACTACCTGAACCTAAACCGAGCAAGCTGATTTCGATCCTATAGGCAAATACTGGGAGGGGATGCCTTCGTTCTCATGTGTTTCAGCATTGTAGGACCAGGCGACGGTATTTTGAGGGTTGCGGCTGGACGGTGGCTGTGCGCTTTATAGAGGCGTCTTCCCTGGCGTCGTTACGGGATTACTCAGCTTTGTGCCGTCTGCGTGTGGGCTCCATCAGAGGATTAGGAGACTTGTGGCGTCGGATGCTTTCCAACTGGAAACATAAGGGCTTGCGCCCATCGTCATCCGGAATCTGGTCGCACTTTGGGTCTATTCCTTCATCTCTCTTTATCTCCCTCCCTCTCACTCACTCTCTCTCTCTCTCTCTCTCCCAGAGGTCACGATAGAATTAAAAAGCGCCATTTTGGCCTACCTGTGGTACTCGGCTCTGGTTGTGGCATATCCTCCTTTCGTCCGTACCTTTGCCTTTACCCTGAACCCAAAAAGGTATTTTTGGAAAAAAGATTCCCTAACCGTGTCCGTTTATGTGTATGTAAGTTATAGTGTGTGTGTGTGTGTGTGTGTGTGTGTGTGTGTGTGTGTGTGTTTGTATGAAGCATAACTCAAAAATCGAAAAGTCGTTTAAGGTAAGTTAAGGTTACGCGGGCAGTCTCTAAACTATTAGGAATGCGTCTCTGTTACCTTGTTGCTGTGGATGTCTGGCTAAACCTCAGAAATACCATTCACTTCTGTTTTTTAGAATCTCCGTCTACATGACTGCAAATTTACTGTGTTTATAGTCTTAACTGAATTCCAAGAATCTTTATACTTTCGCGTTCCCTCTTCGGCCGTCGCTGATGACTTTGGTTAACCTGACCCACTAATGTCCTTTTTCTTCGACAAATTTTTAACTCGGGCTTATTACATTACACCTCGATTTAATATACGGAAATTATTTATTTACATTATACCTATCATTTCTTTATTTCATTATTTATATCTTCCCGTCAACAACTACGGTATCATAGGACACTTGGTAGAGATAGCAGGATATTTTTATCCTTTTTTGCAATTGAAAGAACGCCAATTTTCCCTAGAATTGCACCATCTAGGATAACGAACTCTTTACTGCGTATTAAAGAAAGCTTTATGAGTATACTGATATAAAGATGTTTTGCTGGGTTTTAAATCTTTTTAACTATAAAAATATTTAAATATCGTAAAATAACTTCTAAAGAATTTTTCATTCATTTGTAGGTACACCTTTCTCTAAAACTTAACAGGTTAAATATTTTTTCATCTGAAGGATTAATTTAATTTTAAAAAAAAATCTGATGTATTGCACTCACATGACTTTCTCTACTCTTGTACAAATTATTTATACAAAAGCTTATTCTCCATATGCTTCATGTTAATCGAGATGTTAATCTTATTGCTAATTTTCTTGTAGGTGCAAGGGGAATTGGTAGGCTTTAAGCGATAGGCAAATGTTTTAAGAGCTGGTTGCTATGTGGAGCATTCCATTCTGTTTGTATTTCCAGCACATAAAAAATGAATAACGAATTCCCATTTCAGAAAAAGTATAAGTATTGCAAATTTAAAACAAATAACAAGGAATATCTCCGAAATAGTTCACTCGACAAGCACAGGTATGTGACATAAATTGTGTGTTTTAATGAGCTCTGCATTTTGTGTGTAGTAAAATTTTGTTTATTTCTTACAATTTAACAGTTATACAAAAGTCATTCAGAAGGAAGAACACTTTTCGGGACATTCCAGAAAATTCAAGATATACATTTCATTTCCCATGAAAATATCTTAATTATATGATACTTTAATCAAAATCGTTAGAGCAATTTTTGAGAATATCCAATTTTCGAAAAATTATCTATGTAAAAGTTAGTCTGGGTTGGGGGATTTTCTTGTTGAAAATCTTCGTGTCGCATCTTTAAAAGGTGCTGAACCTAAATACCAAGTTTTATTATTTATCCGACTTTTCGTTCTTGGGTGATGCTGTTCACAGACACACAGACAACACACACACGGACCTTTGTTCTAAAAATGGTTTTTTGGATTCATGGTGCCTCAAAACATTTATTTTCGGTGAAATATCGACATGGAATTTTTGAGTGGAATACGATACTTCCCCTACTTACTCTACACAGTAGAGAAGGTAAAAACGGTCACAAGGAAATAATTTTTGGTGTAATTCTTTATATTTATAATTTTTTCGTAGAAACCATGTAACTTAGGATCAAAATCCTTAACCTACAAAATGCACTAAGTATTCTAATCACAAAAACGTTTAGTCCTATAAGTCAAATAGGCTTTGAGAAAGGTGTACCTAAGCTTAAAAAATAAAACTTACGGGAAATGGCAAAAAAAAGAAAACGAGGTGAGCACATTGTTATATGGCAATATACTATAACATCTGTGGAACATAAATGCCATTTAAATATCCAAATAATAAAAACTAATTACATAGACATGTTCCTTATGCCATATCTCCTCACATCAAACTATCATTTATTGAAAATTTTTCTTTATTTTTGATTTTGTCAAAATTGACTAACGATTTTGAATAAAATACCGTGCGTTTAAAATATTTGTGTGATAATTAAAATGTATATCCTGAATTTTAAGCGAATGCTTGTGAAGTCATCTTCATTCTGAACGACTTTTGTATAACTGCTAAACCGTAAGAGATAGACAAAATTTTACTACACAATAATGCAAATTTCGTTAAAGCACATAGTTTATGCCAAACAAAATGTTTGTGGCAACCATCTGTGAGGCATTCTTTGTCGTTGATTTGAATTTTCAAATACCTAGTTTTTACTTTCTCCACTACTTACGAGTATACCTAGCAGAGGAGGTATTCATTCCACACCAAAATTCTATACCGAGGTTTCACCGGAAATGCACGCTTTAAGGCTTCATGAACACTAAAGGAAGCAAAATTACTTTCTATGCCATTTATAATGACTAAAAGGTAGTGTTCTACTCCACTCAAATGCTTCAAGTTGAGATTTCACTAAAATACATGTTTTGAGACGCCTTAAAAAGGCAATTTAGAAAACGAAACACGCGCGCGCGTGTTTCTCTGTCCATATATGTTACTGTAAACAACATAGCAATGAAGAGTTTATTGAATACCAAAATTGGTATTTTAACTTCAGCAACCTCCAAGCATGCAACAATGAGATGTTTAAAAATGATCACCTAAAGTATCTTGATATTTCTTGTATTTGAATTTCATAAAAATGGCTTTATGATTTTGATAAAAGTGCCACATATTAAAGATATTTACTGGACAAATAAAACGTATAGCTCGAATTTTCTGGAAATAGCCTCTGAAGTGCTCTTCATTCTGAATGAATATCGTGTAGGGTAGAGCATTAAAAACGCAGATTTTTAATTGCGCGTTAATGTGACATTGTTGGCATGGGAACATTTTGTTTACATGTTTTGTAATCAGTATTTCTTGCGGTTATCACGGAACAACGAATATTGGTTGTGAAAACACGTTACAAATCTGGTGAATGTGCGGAAGTTTAGTACGACTCTCGATTGGCATAATGCACCTAATGAGTCAACAGTGTCTATACTAATGGCATCTCAGACAACAGTTTCGATTGCAGACATAAAAATTCCAGTGCGCCCTCGTTCCAGCCGATCTGATGAGAACATCGCAATTTTGCGTATGTTGTTGCCGTGAATTCACAAAAATGAATTCGTTGTCATTCAATCAGTTGAGAATTGCGAAAAGCTCCCTCCAGCGAACTCTCACAAAGGATCTTCATGTATAGGGTGTTTCAACAAGAGTGTCCTACCTTTGAACTTAAATAAAACACGTTCTATAAATGATAGATGTTTATTTCTTTTTTTATTTTGGAACATATCTAATGTCATTACGTGTGGAAGAGAACATCAGTTAAGTTACCGCCGCGACTTTGTTGGGTTGCGCGTATACGGTTGACCCAATTTTCAATGACAGTAGAACGTAAATTAGGTCCAACTTCAAGAATAGCACGCGTGATGCTATTTATAAGATCATTTACTGCTTCTGGCTTGTTGACATAAACTCGAGATTTTACATAACCCCCCAAGAAGCAATCCAACGGCGTTAAATCACATGACCTCGGGGACCAGTTAACATCACCACATGATGAAACCTCTGAATTCTCCTTCAAAAGATCGATTGTTTCGAGAGCAGTATGACATGTGGTACCATCATGCTGGAACCAGATGTTTCCCAGATCCTTACCATCCAATTGAGGCCAAAAATAGTCCCTTATAAGAGCCCGGTATCTTTCTCCATTGACAGTTAGAGCTTCTCTATCCTCATCTTGGAAAAAATATGGACCAATAATTCCACCATACCAAAATCCACACAGTAACCTCTTGGGGATGAAGTGGTCGATCTTGAATCTGTATTGGATTTTAATTGCTCCAATAACGGCAGCTTTGTTTGTTAATACAACCATCCATCCAAAACTTGGCTTCTTCGCTGAAGATGATTTTTCGATAAAAATCCGGGTCAGCTCCATAGCCCAGTCAGCGAATACACGGCGCAACCTATGGTCGTTGGGTTTCAGTTCTTGAGTTAACACCGTTTTGTAAGCGTGAAACTTCAAGTCCAGATGCAGAATTCGCCAAGTTGTGGTCGGCGAAAGCCCCAATTCTTGTGCTCGACGAGCAATTGATTTGTTTTCGTTCTCGTGTACACTCTCACGAACGGCGCCTATGTTTTCGTTGGATCGCTTACGTCGATTACGTACAGGCGTTCTTTGATCGCTGACAGAACCACTTCTTTCAAATTTATCGATCAAACGCCGAATCGTTCTCTTGCAGGGACGATTATGCACACCGTAAACTTCACGCAATACACGGAAGGTTTGGCGAACAGATGATCCATTTTGATAATAAGTTTTCACAATTTCTACGCGTTGCTGAATGCTGTAACGTTCCATGGCTATTTGTCAATAACATCTGTAACCACATGAAAAACAAATGACTTTTGTAACTCAATAACAACAGCAGCTATCATATGTCACTTTTACTGAAAGACCCTTTGTATGCCTACAAATGTAACCCATTCCAAGATCATGTATCCGGAAAGAGTTACTGTGTAGTGTGAATTTTGGGCTTGTGGGGTCATTAAACCTTACTTCTTTGAAGATGAGAATGGAAATGCTGTGACAATGAATGGACAACGGTGGTTGAAACAGTTTTATGGCCTTACCTTTATGATGTGAATATTGAGCAATTATATTTCCAACAGGATGAAGCTATCAGCCACACCTCACTCAATACGATAGCTTTGTTGAGGAATAAATCTCCAGCCCGAGTTCTTTCACGCAACGTCGATTAGAAATGGCCAACAAGGTCATGTGACCTAACACTCTGCGACTTTTTCCTTGGGGGTATTTAAAATCGCAAGTTTATGAAAGTAATCCCCGAACAATACCACAACATCATCGCCCAAATCGAGGAGTAGCTCTGTCTGAAGGCGTTGACTCATTAGATGTATTACGACTTCCTCACAGTTTCTACAGAACATTCACCAGATTTGTGATGTGTTTTCACAATCAATATTTGTTGTTACCTTGTAAAACCTTCCATGATAACTAACCGAAATAAATACTGATTACAAAACATGTAAACAAAATGCTGCCATGCCAGCATTACAACAATAGAGCCTTCTTAATGGTCCACCCTTTATATCATGTAAACCGCAAGAGATAGACAAAATATTACTACACAAAAAATAGAACTCGTTAAAGTACAGTTTACGTCAAATGAACCTTTATGTGGCTTTAACCGTTTCCGAGGTAATTATTGTTATTAATATGAATTTGAAATGCTTTATACTTCTTTTAACTGCAAATCGCTATTCGTTTTTTCTCTTAGCCATGCCAGAAAAATGCAATTTCAAAACCATCACTTAGCAAATCACTTTTATTTATAAATTTGACTATCACTTTAGCCTTCTTATAACTGCAGCGAAATGTGTAAACGTAAAATCAAGAAAGTAGACACAAGAATAAGTTTTGTAGAAGCGTGAGCAGAGAAGGTCATGTGAATGTAAGAATTCACATTTTTCAATAACTAATTGAAACGAAATTTGATGCACACTCGGTCAATTTAAAACTGGTTTGAATTAGAGTGCTTCCGTGAGCGGTCGGGACAGTTAGACTTTGTTTATAAGACTACCTGTATTCTTGTACTAGTTATAATGGGGAACACAACTATAATCACAAAAGTCTTCCAAAAAAATAATTTATATACGAGATTTCAAACAGACAGGTGTTTCAGGGTGTTTCAAAACTTCATATTTGTAACAAAAACACAGTTTATTGATTTATGGTACTCAAATGGAGTATGAATAAGGCTTGTTACTTCACGCTTGCTGCAGCGCTCTTAGCTCAGTAAAAAAGAGTTAGCTCACTTTTTCTGAGGTTTCAAGTTCAAATCCTGGTAGAGCTGCTGAATTTCCTTCCTTTCATTTTAAATGTATCAGTAAACATATAAACAATTTTCTTCAATTTTAACTTTCTCTACTACTCATATTAAGTAGGGGAAGTATTGCATTGCACCTAAAAATTCTATAACGAGATTTCACCGGAAATACATGTTTTGAGGTGCCCAGAATCCAAATAAAGCATTTTTGGAAATATGCCCGTGTGTGTCTGTCTATTTTTGAACAGCATAACTCAAAAATGAAAAGTCGGATAAATACCAGACTCGGTAATTGAGTTTAGCATCTTTCAAGGATGCGACATGAAGAGTTTCAAGAAAATCCCCCCACCTCGAACTAGCCTTTACATGGAACATTTTTCGAATATTTTTATTTTCCCAAAAGTTGCTTTAACAATTTTGATTAAAATATAATATGTTTAAGATATTTTCATGCAAATAAAATGTTTATCTTGAATTTTCTAGGAATTTCCCTAAACTTTCTCTTCTTTCTGAATGATAAAAGGTAAACGTACCGTACTACACAAAAATGTTGATCTCGTTAAAACACACGATTTATGTCGTATACAATTTTTGTTTTCTTGTCGAGTGAAACATTTCCGAGATATTCCTTGTTATTTGTTTGAATTTTCCAATACTGATATGTTTTCTCAAATGGGAATTTATTATTCGTTTTTTTATGTACTGGACATACAATGGAATGCGCCACATAGCAACCAGCTCTTAAAATATTTGACTATTACTTAAAGCCTAACATATTCCCCTTGCATCTACAAGAAAATTATAACATAGTTTCTGCAAAAGTTTATCTCGAGCAGATGGAGAATGAGCGTTTGTAAAAATAGTTTGTGCACTGAGTGAGTTATGACGTTAATTTATTGATCGGGACGACATTTTACAGTCAATTTAATCTTATAACCATAAATTTCAGCATTATTGTAAATATATTTGTAAGTAAAATGAAGTAAGGCAAGCAATATTAGTTAACTATATTACTGTAAAAGCAGTTGTGAAAAATAAACGGTAGCAATCCACTACGGAGAATCGAAGTGGAGCTGCTTGTGGAGAAGTAAAGTAGCTTAGCCACTGCTCCACGCCAAGCACAGTGTAACCCGAAGTGACATACACAAGTTGACGGTTATGAACCGCGTGCTCTCTCGCTCACTCGAAGGGAGTTGTATTTTGACCGAGTGTACATTAAATTAATTCCGGATTTCTGAACTAAAATATTAAACCGTTGACCAGAAGTTATTGATTTCATAAATTTCATAGATGGGCATTGTTAAACATGTGAAGTTTGTATTGTTTATCCGAAGTAGACCCCTTCTTTAAGAAGATCGTGTTTTCTAGAAGTTCCAGAAACCACTCAACGAATATGGAAAAGTTTGTTGGTTGTAAAGTTTACCAGGAGCTGAGATGAAGCTCAGTGGGTCATTAATTCAGCACCAGTCTTTGTGCTTTGAAACATTATTCCCTGCAGTCTTCTATAAATAAACAAACATCGCTGTAGCAATATTGCTGCCGGTAGTAAACTCTCTCATATTCTTTTATAATACCTTCTTTTGTGTTCCGTAATAACGGAAAACCTTTATCTGGTCCTCAGAAACGTTTCAACTCTCAAAAAGCCATAATGAAGGCAGCCCTTTTAGAACCATGGTAGGTATGTACGTGTGTATGAACCAACATGGCGGTGTCCTTACTCCTTTTTACTTTCTCTACTCTGGCCTGTGTACAGTAAGTAGGGGAAGTGTTGTATTCCACTGAAAAAAAAACTATGTCGAGATATCGCCGGAAATATTTGTTTTGACGCACCTGAAACAAAAAAATGCAGTTTTAGAACAATCTGATGTGTTGCACTCACATGATCTTCTCTACTATTCTACAAACCCTTTTTACAAACGCTTATTCTTAATTTTCTTGAAGGTGCAAGGGCAATATGGTAGGCTTTAAGCGATAGTCAAATGTTTTAAGAGCTGGTTGCTATGTGAAGCATTCCCTTCCATTTGTATTTCCAGGACATAACAAAACGAATAACATATTCCCATTTGAGAAAAAGTATACTGGAACAAATAACAAGGAATATCTGCAAAATGTTTCAGTAGATAAAAAGAATATATGACATAAATCATGTGTTTCAACGATATCTACATTTTTTATCTGTCTCTTACGGTTTACAGTTATGCGAAAGTCATTCAGATTGAAGAGGACTTTTGGTGACATTCCCAGAAAATTGAAGATAAACATTTCATTTGCCATAAAAATATCTTAAACATATCGTATTCTAATCAACATCGTTGTAGCTATTTAAGAAAAATAAAAATTTTCGAAAAATGTTGCATGTAAAGGCTATTCTGTGGTGGGGTGATTTTGTTTTTAAACCTTCGTGTCTCATTCTTGGAAGATAAGTAAAGTCAAATACCAAGTTTTGTATTTATCTGACTTTCCGTTTTTCAGTTATGCTGTGCACAGACTGACAGACACACATGCACAGGACATGTTTCTATAAATGCTTTATTTGGATTCAGGGCTCCTCAAAACATGTATTTCCAGCGAAACCTTGGTATCGAATTTTTGGGTGAAATGCAATACTTCCCATAATTGCTATACGCAGTAGAGAAAGTAAAAAGCTCCGTGTGTGTGTGTGTGTGTGTGTGTGTGTGTGTGTGTGTGTGTGTGTGTCCGCTATCTTCCAAATATGCGATACTAAGATTTTCAAGAAATTACCTCCACCCCAACTACCCCTTACGTGGAACAATTTTCCAAATTCTTCATTTTCTAAAAAAATGGGTCTAACAATTTTTATTGAAATACTATATATTGAAGATATTAAGATGAAAAATAAAATGTATATCTTGAAGTTTCTGTGAATAGCCTGTGAAGTCCTTCATTCGGAAGGAATCTTGTATAACTGGTAGACGTTAAGTGACAGACGAAAATGTGCTAAATACACATATATTCCAAATAACTTTTCTTCGCATGAGCCGTTTTTAAAATATCCATATCCGGTTTTGAGTTGTTTCTCGGGATGTCATGGAAACAGTATGGAATTTTAAGGTCAGCATATTGCGTCCAGTTGTTAAACATTTGACTATCGCTGTTCTGTTTGTATCTATAACGAAATGTGTAATGTAGGTATTTCTGCAAAGGTTTGTTTGGATAAAATGAAGTAGATACAAAAATATGCTTTGGAAATAATAGCTTTATACCCACTAATAAACGATACAGGGTAGAGAAAGTCAAGTGAATGCAGCACGTCAGGTTTTACTTTCCTACCACGTCCAGTTGAGTGCACGGAAACGTGTCGATGCTTTTGGTTTCTTATTGGGTATGCAACAAACGGGGATACCTCGCGACCTACATAGATCTATTGCGACTACCACCCTCAGGAGGAAGGGATGAAGTGAATGAACCACAGAAGCCTACAGGCCGTAGGCAGACGCCCATAGTGACGCGCGGAAGTCCCTAACAGTTTCTGCTCAAAGACCCGTCGCACTGCCGGAGTTATCGGAGAGGGCGATGAACGATCCATTGATCAAGAGCTCTCTAGTGTCCACGGGGAGTATACTCTTTCCTTGGAGCTAGCAACCATGTCATCTGTCCGGGACCTCCATACCGACGAAACCTAGAAGCTCACTTAAAATCGAGAGGTAGTCGGAATGAAATCATGATAGATGAGAAACCACCTCAGCATTCCCCTACCGACCAGTAAAAACCCACGAAAATCCGAAAGTCAAAGTTGTTGGTCGACGGGATTCAAACCCGGGAGTTCCTGAATGCGAGCCTCACAGATTACCGCGTAGCCACTTTGTTCAGCTTTCGCTTACAAAAATGTTTTTTTTTTATTTATCTTGTCATCTGCGTTCTAATATACAGCCCTGAGTGAGCCAATCTCTTATTGGCTAGAATTCACACACATTAAGCTACGAACAAAGGTCAGAACTAAATGAACGGCGAGTACGGAAACATTTCACCTGAGTGGCTGGAAGACATACCTTACAACGACCAGTCCCTGGATAAGTCCGTCTCGTATTGGTTTGATGTCACTCAAATGTTAGCCTATGAACAAAGGTCAGAACTAGGTGAGCGACAAGACGGAAACATTTCACCTGAATGACTGGAAGACATACTTTACAACGACCAGCTCCTGGATAAGTCCGTCTCGTATTGGTTTGATGTCACTCAAATGTTAGCCTATGAACAAAGGTCAGAACTAGGTGAGCGACAAGTACGGAAACATTTCACCTGAGTGGCTGGAAGACATACTTTACAACGACCAGCCTCTGGATAAGTTGCGACGGTATTACTTATAATGTTTGTGTATGTGTGTTTACTCCGCGTGGTGAAGCCATTTTGTGACGTGATTCTTTGTTAGGTTTGTAGCTCCATCTGGTGTTAGCAATTTGCGGTAGTATGAGTGTTTGTTTGAAAGAATGCTACTGTTATTTTATTTAATTTTGGTTTACTGTCCTCCGGCTAGCTATGATCTTTTTGGTCGAGCACATCTCTTTATACAGGTTGTGTAAACGGAAAGGAGTCTATTATCCAAAGATAACACTGATGAAAGAATTTGTTTTACACTTTTTATTGTCGAACACATTCACTATCACAATTTACACATTGATCTTGACACCCGCCAAACTGAAACTGTTATAATAACTTCTTACTGATCCCTTTTAATTCGCGTACTTCAACCTTTTTGTATAATTAACTTTACAACACTTGAGAATTTTCCTAACTCTGCTACGCGTAACTTGCGAATCGATAGCCGACGTATACTTTACAAATATTTCTGCTGGACTGAAGGCGACGTGTAGCATACAAATATTTTCGGTGAACTGACGGACTCTACCTCTAACCTAGCCCTTTTATACTCCTACACCCCGATACCTAAAGATTATAACTGAGCTGCAATTGGCTAACAAAACGCGCCAACATTAGCGTCTATATTTATATCCAATGAAAATTATGAATACATATGCTCTAGGTATAATGTTACAGCAAATTCTACAGAAAAACGCGCCAACATTACGTAACTTCCTCATCTCTAATAATGATAAACAGCTCACCCCCTCGCTGCATTATTGTCAGTTTCAGTAAGGCAGTATAAACTTACTTCTCAACAATAATTACAATCAATATACTTCTCAAATCAATGTCACATAAAAATGCATATTCATATTACAATCATTCTTTACATTTAAGTAATTTGTGATACAAATTACTGCATCATATGTCCCACTAGAAACATAATTATAAATATTTACAACTTGTTTGGAAATTTTATAATTGGGTTTTTAGTCTCCTAAATCTTGGAACACACGCTATCACTTTCACTTAACACTTCACACGTATTTAACACACGACATATGTTTTGTCTCTATCTTGCCACTATTTACTGGCTCTGGTTTAATGTGTTTAGACTTTAATCTGACATTACAAAATTTTTTATAGCAAATACTGTACCCTGAATTATTTAATTACTCTTACAAAATTGTTTACTTTCTTAAGTTGTTGACAAAAATTTATACATTTAAGATTTTTTGTAATTATTAAACATATTTACCAAAAATATTCACCCTCTACATAAATATATTTACATCTCTTAAATCTAGGCACTGTTTCACATGTTCTGTTTGCTACATAAATATTTGTTTTAATTATTTTTACCCCATTTTTGTTGTTTTGTACTTTATATTCACACTACTCTTGGAATTATATCTATGTACTTTTACTTTAGTATAACATTAAGTTTTAATTATTACATGCTTCATTTCAAATGCTGTTACAGTTATTAAGAAAAATGTTATTTTCCTTTTAAACATTTAGTTATGTCCAAAATTTATTTCTCCTTTCTTATGACATACATACATAATTAACCCTCTTACATTCCAATACATTTCTCTGTAGTTCAACTTTAACTATCCTGAATTTACTTTTTATCATCTTGGTCTTCTGTTTCACCTTTATCGATATTGTTGTATGGTTTCAGCATCTCAATATGGAACTTTCCAATGATTTTTCGAGTTTTTGGGTTACATAATTCATATGTATTTGTTCCATATACTTCAACAACTTCATATGGTCCATGATATTTGAATAACATTCGCCAATAAAGTTTATTTGCTTTATCCGACAATTTCTTGGTTTTAACCAAAACTAAATCTCCTATTTTGATCCTCCATTCCTTTCTCTTCTTTTCTTCATGTTTAATTTTTCTTTTTATGGCTTTTTTCTTTATCCTCTCGAATGCTTTTCGGAACATCTCTTCTTCTGTTTGTGGTATCAAGTGCGTATCTGGAATGGCTTCTGGAATTTTCTTACACATTGTATTTATCTTCTTTCCTAACTTAAGTTCACATGGTTTGTATCCAGTCACATTGTTTACTGTCTCATTTAATAGATTCTGAACGAAATTCACGTATCCATACCATTGGGTTTGTTTTCGATGACACAGCACCCTTAAATAATTTGAAATTTCCTTAATTTCCCTCTCCACTGGGTTGGAGTTTGGTCTGTATCTTGACGAAAAGTATTGTTTAATGCCATTTTCTTTAAGAGCCTCCATAAATTTTTTTCCTGTGAAGTACGATGCATTATCGCTCAATACAGATTTGATCGGTCTTTCTTCTATCACATATGACTTGAGTAGTCTATTCAAACATGCTACACCTGTAGGTTTTCTCAAAGGGTAAATTCTTACATATTTGCTGAATATATCATAACAGACAAATATATATTTGTTTCCAAATTGACTTGGAGGCATCGGACCATGAATATCGATACTAATTACACATCTCGGCTTATCCCTTATAACCGAATTAGTTTCAAATGCATATGCTGCATTTATTTGCTTTGCCTTCTGACACAGGTTACAGCACGATATAAATTTCCGCACTTTCTGACGCAATTTGGATATGTATAAATTTTCTAAAATCATAGAAGTTGTCCGGTCCGTCCCTGAGTGTGCTAACCCTTCATGAAAATTCTTAATTAGTTCCTTTTCCATGATTTTCGGAACCATTACCTTCCAACTAGGCATTTCTTTTCCATGCTTCTTGTATAATGTCCCATCCCGAATTGCTACAATTTCTTTCTTTGCCTCCTCAATTAATGGTGCATTTTCTTTAAGTTCAAATAATTTTGCGTCCTCATTTTGAATTTCCCCTATATTTTTCAATTTTCTAATCATTTCTTTGCCTAAAGGAATTTCAATTGTCAATATTTTGACTTCATTTCTAGGCTTTTCAATATTTTCGGGAATTTGTGGGTTGTAGTTCAATCTTGATAGCAAATCACTGAAGGTATTATTTTTGCCAGGAATGTGTATAATATCAATATCGAATGCAGATATTGCATGAATGTATCTAGCAAGTTTTCCACTACATCATCTACACCGTTGTATGAAATTTAAGCTGATGTGGTCTGAATATACTTTCACCTTTTGCGGATAAATATAGGTTTTAAAACGAATTAATGAGAAATATAGTGCTCCAATTTCTAGCTGAGTCACTGAAGAATTTCGCTCAATATTTGTAAGTCCTCTAGAAGCTGTACTAATGACGTGAAAGTCATTGTTGATGTCTCGCTGTCCTAAAATTCCGGCGTATCCTTGCATTGATGCGTCGACATAAATCTCGTATTCCAAATGTTCCCTGGGCCTCTCAAGTAATATGGACTTAGCAAAGAGTTCTTTTACTCTCTCAAAACATTTTTGATGATCCTCTGTCTATCTCCACTTATTGTTCTTTCGGAGAAGCTGCCGCAGTGGTTCTATTTCAGCCGAATATCTTGGTACGAACTTACTCTGAAAGTTCAATACCCCTAAGAGACGTCTAATTTGCTTTACGTTCCTTGGTGGTGGAATTTTCATTATTGCTTCTATTCTCTTCTGATCAGGTCTTATACCTCGTTCATCCACTACATAACCCAGAAAATTTATTTCCTTGACACAAAATTTTGATTTTAGTATGTTCACAGTCATACCATGTTGTTGCAGTTTGTTTAACACATAATGTACATTATTTATGTGTTCTTCAAATGTTTGACTAATGATTAGGAAGTCGTCAATATACTTTATTAAAAAGTTATCTGCAGAATTTCCAAAGATACTGTGAATGGCTCTCAAAAATCCACTTCCTGAGTTTTTTAAACCAAAAGGATTTACACAAAAACGATACTGGATCCCTGAGTACTGAAATGAAGTGTAATCACGCACTTGTGGATCTAATTCCACTTGCCAATATGAAGCAGTGAGGTCAATGGATGTCAAAAATCTCCCTCTTGAAAGTTTCGTAATTAGTTGTTCAATTCCTTCACTTTGAAAATGATCTGGCTTCATATACTTGTTGACATATCTACCGTCTAAAGTTAATCTCAAACTACCATCTCGTTTAATACTCCAGCAGATTGAATTTATATACTGAGAATTACTTTGCTCAATAATCCCATTTTCTAACATGCTATTTATTAGTTGTCTAGCTTTGTCCCGAAGACTTATAGGTAAATTGTCATACTTGTGCCTATATGGTGGTACGTCTTCTACTTGAAATGTATGCTGATATACATTACATCTGCCTGGGATATTACTAAATACTGAACTATTGTTCATCAAAACATCATGAAGGATTTGTTTTTGCGTTATCGTAATATTATAAGCTTCTTCACACTTGTGTATTATTTCCTCATTTCTCTTCTCCTCCCAGCTGTTGTCTGTCTCGCTCACATGGTCGTCTTTTGTTTGGATTTTAAATTCCTCTACTTTCTCTGGCATTTCTATTAGCTGTTGAAAATATGGCGTGGTATTCCCTTCATATTCTGTGACTACCTGCTTTATCTGACTATTTCTATCGGTCTCAGTTATTTGCACAAAAAACTCTTGGTCACAAGGATTTTTCGCATTCTTTGTCATCTCAATCACAGAAACTTTCTCTTTTATAAATGATACCTTTATTTCTCTATCGTCTTTTGTCATTTTTAACTCTTCATGTTTAAAATCTATACGTGCTTCATATTCATGTAGGAAGTCACATCCTATAATTATGTCACAAATCAGATGGTTTACAATTAGAAACATAACCTCAAATTTCTCTCCACCGATAAGTATGTTAAGTAGAGCTTGTGTTTTTATGACCTGTGTCGTTCTTCCGATTGCAACACGACAAACTAAATTACTAGTAGGAAGAGCCATAATTTTGTTACCTTCATTAATCAAATTTATGTAAAATTTCTGTGAACAAATTGAAGCTGATGAACCAGAACCTATAGTTGCAATGATCTCTTTCTTCGCGATTTCTATCATAAAATGAGGTGACTCGAAATTTTCTCCCTTATCTTTTGTTGCTGCAATCTTATTACAGGGTGTATGTGTAGGCATATTATTTGTATTGGTAATGGATACTGAATTATTAAAGACGTCCTGAGAACCTACTGCACAGGAGTCTATTAACAGTTTTCCTGGTTACTTCCATGTTCACGTACGGGACTGCCATTCCTAACAGGAGCTAAATCTATCTCATTTTCGCTACCATTGTTTTGAGTTACCCTTCCTCGAGTTCGAAATCCTCGATTTCTGAAATTATATCCCTTTGGCACGTAATTTTCTTGCCGTTCCTCAGATCTTTCCCGGTTATTGTTTTCCCTCCAGTGAGTGAAATTTCCCCTTTGTCTAATGTACCGCCTTCCATAATTTTGCCCTCTTTCCGGCAATCTTTCTGTCCTGACATAATTTATTTGTTCCTGTCGACCTGGTCTCCCATCTATCCTCGATCTTTCAAATTGTGGAACGTATGATTGATACCGTTGTCTGGTATTATTCTCATGACGCCTGTCTTGTCCTCTACTTTGCTGATAACTACCTTGGTAATTTCGTCTATCTCGCACATCTAAAAATCTATGCTCCCACTCTCGAGATATATCTTCTTCCTGTTGTTCCAAAGCTGTCATTAATTCTGTCATCTCATAGATGCTACGTGGTTTTGCAATTAATAAGTAATTTTGTATCCTTAAAGGATAATGCCTTGTGAGCAAACTCACAAAATCTTCCTCATTGATTGGAGGTGACAAGTTCCTAACCTGACTTGCATGTTTCAGTAAGTAATCAGTCATTGATATTCCCTCTCGTGGATCAAATTGACCATGACTAAGCATTGCTCGAATTCTGTGCTGTACCGTAACATTCCAAAATCTGTTCATGAATAGCCTCTTAAAGGATTCATTTGAAATTTCACCCCCTGATACCATTTGTAACCAATCTAAAGTTTTCTGGTCCAAACATTTTTGACAACTATCATTTTTAATGCTTCAGGTATCTTTTTAATTTGAAAATACTCTGATAAGTCTGCAATAAACTGTACTGGACTGCAGTTTTCATTAAATTTTGGAAGTGAAAAATCACTTAAGATATGATTGTAATTTTGCAAATTCCCTACTACCATATTTAAATTCTCTAGTGTTACTTGTGCACTCTGAGTTTCAGCATTAGCTATAGATGAAGCTGCCGCATCACTCACATTATTTGTCATACCTGAGGAACTACCTCTATCATTATTTTGTACATCAGATACATTCACATCACATATATTTACCCTTGAATTTAATTCTAACCTATTTACATTACCTTGCAGATTTTCTATTGTCTGTTCCAATTTTTTATTATTCTCATTTTGAACAGCTTGGTGTTTGTTAATTTCAGAAGTTAGCTTTTGATTCAAATCTTTAGACAAATCTTTAACTTCTTCAGACAATTTATTTCTCTGTGTTTCTGACTCCTTCTGAATTTCAGATATTTCCCGTCTGAAATTAACTTGCACCTGAATTAAATCTGCATTTGTAGCCTCCATCATCTCTCTTAACTCACTTGAAATGCTACTCATTCGGCTACCTAACTCTGTACATTTTACATCAACATGTTCTATTTTATTATTAACCTCACTTTTTGGTTAGATATTTCCCTGCTCATGTCCAACATTTTCTTAGAAACTTCCCCTATCTCATTTGCCATCATTTCCTGATTTTCATTTCTCATTCTAATCATACTACTATCTAGCTGCATGAATTTCTTTTCAATTTCTTCCCTATTTTGATCTAATTTATGCTCTAATTTCTCATTACTCTTACCAATTTCTTACCTTAATTGATCTGTAATACTCTTACCAATATGTTCCCTCAATTTCTCATTATTCTGAGTTAGTTTTTGTTCTAAACTCCTATCAATATCTTCCTTTAATTGATCTGATTTTTGCTCTAATTTCTCAATATTCATTTCCATATCTTCCCTGTTTTGATCTATTTTCTTACTAATATCTTCCCTCAATTCCCTACTCATATTTCTCAGAATTTCCATCATCATACTAGCATCAAGATTAACATTTCCTGCTATTCTATTCTCACTTTCTGCACTAACATTTTCACCCTCAAATCCTACATTGTTTGAGCTATTTTCTGTATTCTGTATTGAATTACAGCTAACTGTTACACTATCTCCCTCCATAATTATTTCTTCTGTATTATTAGTGAACATTGTTTTCTTTATCCTACCGCTCCTAAGGTACATTTAAATTTTTACACCCTTTTTTTAGAATAAATAAAAAAATCACAGTTTTCTAACCTTTCTGATGCTATCTGCTGATGTTGCTTTGATGTCCAGCTTCCTGCCCCTCTCTCCTCGATTATGTGTTGCTTCTGCGTCGTATTATGATGAATCTACGTCGCTTTGGTATCCTGTAGTTGAATTCCCCTGTTGCCTTTTAATCTCGGAATTATGATGTCCTCTCATCCGCGTCGTCTGTCGTCCCTGTAGTTGTTTCTGGAATCCGCGTCTTGTAGTTCAGTTCACTGCTCCATTCGCTCCACGTCCTGGTTCATTCTACTCTTTCCCGGTCATTCTGCTCCTTTCCTGGTCATTATGCCCCACGTTCTGGGTGCCAATTTGCGGTGGTATACTTGTTATTTTTATTTAATTTGTTGAGCCCCACGTTTGGGAGCCAATTTGCGACGGTATTACTTATAATGTTTGTGTATGTGTGTTTACTCCGCGTGGTGAAGCCATTTTGTGACGTGATTCTTTGTTAGGTTTGTAGCTCCATCTGGTGTTAGCAATTTGCGGTAGTATTAGTATTTGTTTGAAAGAATGCTACTGTTATTTTATTTAATTTTGGTTTACTGTCCTCCGGCTAGCTATGATCTTTTTGGTCGAGCACATATCTTTATACAGGTTGTGTAAACGGAAAGGAGTCTACTATCCAAAGATAACACTGATGAAAGAATTTGTTTTACACTTTTTATTGTCGAACACATTCACTATCACAATTTACACATTGATCTTGACACCCGCCAAACTGAAACTGTTATAATAACTTCTTACTGATCCCTTTTAATTCGCGTACTTCAACCTTTTTGTATAATTAACTTTACAACACTTGAGAATTTTCCTAACTCTGCTACGCGTAACTTGCGAATCGATAGCCGACGTATACTTAACAAATATTTCTGCTGGACTGAAGGCGACGTGTAGCATACAAATATTTTCGGTGAACTGACGGACTCTACCTCTAACCTAGCCCTTTTATACTCCTACACCCCGATATGCCTAAAGATTATAACTGAGCTGCAATTGGCTAATAAAACGCGCCAACATTAGCGTCTATTTTTATATCCAATGAAAATTATGAATACATATGCTCTAGGTATAATGTTCCAGCAAATTCTACAGAAAAACGCGCCAACATTACGTAACTTCCTCATCTCTAATAATGATAAACAGCTCACCCCCTCGCTGCATTATTGTCAGTTTCAGTAAGGCAGTATAAACTTACTTCTCAACAATAATTACAATCAATATACTTCTCAAATCAATGTCACATAAAAATGCATATTCATATTACAATCATTCTTTACATTTAAGTAATTTGTGAGACAAATTACTGCATCAAAGTCCGTCTCGTATTGGTATGATGACACTCAAACATTAACCTCTGCACACAGTAAAACAAACATTAAGTGGAGTGCTAGAACAGGTAAGGAGCGTGGAGTAGTATTTGCTTACCAACATAAACCACTGAGCATTATATCGGTAATATTCCATGCATTTACCGTACCAAATAGGTAGAGGAAGTATCGCATTTCACCAACAAAAATTCTATATCTTAATTTCACCGGAAATGCATAATTTCAGACCCCTGAATAATAAAAAAGCATTATTTGAATAATGCTTACGCGTGTATGTGTCTCTGGGAACAGAATAATTAAAAAACTACTAAATGTCCGATGAACTACCAAACTCAGTATTTTAATTCAGTGTCTTCCAAAGATGCGACACGAAGGTTTTCAAGACAATTGCCCCCATCCTAAATTACCGTTTACATAGAAGATTTCATCCGTTGTTATTTCTTTGAATTGGTCATACTTAAGTGTGTTTTTTCTTAGCCTTGCAATCTTCATTGTTTCTCGGGATGTTCTGGAGAGAAAATGTTTCTTCAAGTTGTAGTGGGGGATGTGCTCGCTCGTGGCTACCACGTGCTATCTCACGATGTAGATGTCTTGGATCTTCGAAGTTTCTTGAAGTCCTCTTCTTGTCGTAGATCTGAGAAGCAATCCCAGCTAGCTGATTTGATCTTTCTCAGGATTTTATGTACTTGAAGGCAAATAACAAAGTTATTTTCCCTTAAACAATTTAATTTATTGAAATATAAGGCCCATTGAGGCGGCTAGCAACTTTCCCTTTTAAACAGCTGTACATGTAAACCTCCCGCTACTGTTAATTCTTTACGTGGACCTACCTGACTGTGTCACACGATATTCTCCCACCACATACACACACGTCTGAGTCACAGGTGTTACCTCGTGAGAGTAAACACAGAGAGAGTGTAACTTGGGGCCTCTTCCCCTTTTTATACCTTCCTCTATGACGCTGGAATTCGCACCTTCATATGTAACAACTATTCCATTGGTTATCTACTTAGTGTGCTATGAAAATAAAATGTTTCAGTTTTAGAATTCACGCTTCCCTCTGACTTCTCTGGTAAAACTCACTATCTCCGTCTCACTTTACAACTCTCGTTTCTCTTTCTGTTTTTTCCAACTCCCTTGTCTTTCAGGAATTGGACCACTATCTCTGTCGCAGTCTAATCTCGGATCTCTGTCTCTATTTTTTGTGACTTTGCCTAAACCCTGTGTGAATTAGCGTGTATGTGCCGGTGGACTTTACCCCTGTTGCTCGCTCGCCTGGTAGTTACTAATTACACCATTCCTTTCATGCTTGCTTTCACATTAATTACATTTTGAGGTACAAGTTATTTTACAGTAAAGCTATTTCACAGGATTATTAGTTATTCCTATTATTTCAATATTTTACTTTATTGGGTATACATCCCTTACAAAATCCAGCTTTTAAACATCTGACTTTCGTTTCGGTTTACTATATCCTCTTTTACTTATAACGAAATGATTAATGAAAATAGTTCTAGCATTTATCACGAAAATCATGAATTAAATAGGAAAATAGTATTTTGTAAGAACAGTTTGTAGAAGAGTGAGTAGAGAATGTCATGTGAATGCAACGCAGCTCCTGCGTTTTGGAGATAGCTTTTAAACAAATGCTGAAACTGTTAGGTAAAAAAGTGACATTTCTGAGGCTGGAAATCTAGTTACGTATACAAGCAAGGATTATTATATCCATGGATTTAATTCAATAATCACAACATTTTGGTCCCACATACCCCGTCTTACTGTGCGGTAGGTTACGCAATGGGAATATTTTGTGTTGCATTTATCTGAATTTCAAGTGGGCAGCTTGTGTGCCATGCTGTGCTGGGTAGTGCTGTGTTAACCACATTATATGACCACAACTGTGTCAATACCCTGCTGCATGAGCCATGTGGAGGGTGTAACTGGATCATCCCAGCTGCAGCATCCGCACGTCCTTCTGTTGCACCATGTTCTGCTCATTGCCCAAATATCTGACATTGGCTGATGCCCGACGTTTGCACGTTTTTAAACTCGAATGGCGAATTAATGTATTTGCCTCCCGCCGTCTCTTATGAAATCACTGTACAAACATCTACAAGATGTGAATCTTTCTGTTTATCCCTTATAATTGTAACTTCACTATTCGAATTAGCGAATGAAAATCCCCTCATATTCACTCTACAGGATGTGTAACATCGGCGGAACACCTGACTTTTCTAACCTCCCCCCGACACTCATCCAAGTTTTGGAAATGCACAGTGTATAAGTGGCCTATGGTGGTGGAACAATCATCGAGCGGAATGGTCGGATATGTGAAAATGTGAACCTTTAGACCTTCTCTCTGGTGCCATAGTTATTTAATACCATACGTCCCAATGTTTAAGGAAGCAACGTTGTATTTCTGTGTTTCTTTAAATATTTATACATTAATGTTTGCCTTGGCTGCATCAGTATTATTGTTAGAGGCATGGATGTCTTGGCAGGGTTGTGGTGCGACAAGAATGTAGGCTTACACAGATTATAATTTTATTTCACTCCTTTTATTAATGCTTGATACGATTTAAATAACACTTCACTGATATAGACAGAGAGCTGTGAGATTATTTATTAATTACTTGCACTTTTTAACACGGAAACTATGTTTGTCTCACACTGAATACGTATTAAACTTCTCGAGGACGCGCCCCGTGTCCGGTTAGGAACGCTGTCTGCTAACAACTGACTTCTGTATTTGGACAATTTTGCTCCATTTCAGTTTCTGATTGGCTAATCCTACTCCAATAGAATACTTTTATTTAACTTAAGCTTTTTTCTGGTTGTTGATTGGCTATTTATAAACTGTCTCAAAAATTACATTATTGTTGCTCCAAGAATTACTAGTAGCATTATTAAGCTTTCCATTTCATTATTGTCTCAAGGTTACCTCATTGTTACCGCATTGTTAGCAACTTTTAACTATTATTCTCACAGCTCCTACATTATTAAATTACGTAATACATTCACATAACATTATTGAACATGTACATAATAATATAAACATTAATACAATGACTTTTACATGCATTTTATATATTATATTATACACATTTTTCTTTAAGGCGGGCTGTTATTATATTTTATATTATATAAATGACTGAAATCACTTAAGTGTTAAAAATACTGCACAAGTCTCCAAACTCCCTCGCTCCACAACAGCACCTGCTACACGTCACAGCAGTCGCCACAAACTCACTCGGAGAACGGCACCCGTGTCGCACGGGAAACTCAACAGGCAACTCTGTCGCTGACTGACTGATTCGCGAGAACGCTCGTTTATATAGGCAATGGAGTCTTCCACAGAACACTTATAAATATTCTTATGTACGTAATTTTGGGGGGGAAGAAAACTTCCAGAAAACTCTGGTTATCTGCCAATAGGTGTTTACGCTGGCGAGCGCTACTTATCGTTGTTTATTCTTACAACCCGGCGCCGAACTCCCAATAACCTTGGGCGATATCCGCTGCGTCACACTATGATATTTTGATATTTTTAGAAAATAAAGAATTTCAACATTTTGTATATAGTAGCTAGTTTGGTGTGGGAGGATTTTCGTTTTGGTATGTAGCATTCTTGGAATTTACTGAACCTAAATACCAGTTTTCGTATTAAACCTAATGTTTGTGTTTGAGTTATGCTACTCAGGAATAGAAAGATACACACACAGACCTTTTTGTAAAAGTGCTTTGATTTTCACACAGCGAGCCGCGGAACCTGCATTTCCGCTATGAACTTGCTTTCAAATTTTTCTTATGAGTGCAATACTTACTATAGGTAAACAGGAGAGAAAGCAAAAAAGTGGAAATACATAACTTTGCGTTTTCTGTGCTAGCTTTAGATTTATAAGGTGAACTCTTGGGCTTTCTTATAATAACTCTGCCTTCTTTCTATAAGGAATGAGTAAAAGGGCAAAGAAAAGGGAGCAGATCCTGCTCCTTTCAAGGGAAAGATCCATAAATAAAAACACAAAGCTTTTGTTAGAAGCTTACCAAAAATATCGTATCCTTCCATGCAACTACCGGATATATTTTCTTTTTCCTGTTACGCTAGTGGTTGCTGGTTATCCCCCGGGTTTACCAGGGCAATAAGGTCGCTCGCCTTCCGTCTTGATAGACAGTAATGATGCTTTATTCCCCTCCCTTACAGTAATGATAACACGATAAAGTGCAATGCCGCAATCTTCAATAAGCTACGTCATATCAAAGTCGGTCATCAAAACGGACCTAAAATTTTTCATCCAATTCCTAGATTTTGGTATGTTTTGAACATTTCCTGTCCAATGCCGGACTTCATTGGGGGGTTGTTGGATGGTGGCGCTGGTAATATGATAGCAAAAGATATGATGTATTACATTCTGAGGCAGTATTTTTAACACTTAAGTGATATCAGTCTGATTATATACTATAATATATAATAACAGCCCACCTTAAAGCAATATGCGTACAATATAATATATAAAATGTGTGTAACAGTCATTGTATTATGTTTATTTTATTGTGTACATATATAACAATGTTATGTGAATGTATTATGTAATTTAACAATGTAGGAGCTGTGAGAATAAAAGTAAGCTGCCTTCGATAGCAAACACAATTATAAAGTAGAAGCCGAAAGTTGCTAACAATGAGGTAACAATAAGGTAACCTTGAGGCAATAATGAATTTAATAATGCTACTAATAATTCTTGGAACAATAATGTAATATTTAAAACAGTTTAAAAACAGCCAATCAAAAACTAGAAAAGCTTTAAATTAAAAGTATTCTATTGGAGTAGGCTTAGCCAATCAGAGACTTGAAATAGAGTAAATGTACGAATTTAAACGGTAGACGCCAGACACTAAAAGGCAGCGTTCCCGAGCAGCTCGCTCGCTACGTATTCAGTGTGAGACATAAAAAAACGTCATTACGGCGTGAATAATATAAAGTTTACGTGTTAAAAAGTACAAATAACAACATCACAGCTCTACAGTAGGATACATCAGTGAAGTGTTATTTAATCGTGTGAAATATTAATAAAACGAAGTTAAATACCATTATAATTTGTGTAAGCCTTCCATCTTTAGCCGTACTACCCCTGCTAAGAGATAAGTGTTTTAAAAATTACTACTGACGCAGCCGAAGCATACATATATAATGCTTAAATAAACTATAAAATACAAAGTTTACTTTTTAAACGTGGGTTCGAAGGCCACTGAAAAAGTGAACGTGGGGCGAAGGCCACCGGAAAGTTTGTATCGTACGTAGGGCGAACACTACAAGAAACATGTCTCCCATATGTCGGGCTGCAACTACCTCAATTCACCTTTATAATAAGCTTATTTTTCTATCTACTTCATTACAATCGAGATAAATCTTACAGAAATAGTTACATTACACATTTCGTTATAGATACAAAGGGAACAGCGATAGTCTTATGTTTAACAACTGGACGCTATATGCTGGCCTTAAAATTCCATACTGTTTCCATGACATCGCCAGGGGTTTAAAAAGAATGAATTAGTATTGAATAATTCGAACTATTAATAACGGATATCTCGGAAATGGCTGATGCTACAAAAAAAGCTTTGATATAAACTGTCTCTTTTAAAAAATCTACATTTTTGAGTAGTGCATTCTCATCTGTCGCTTAACATTTACCAGTTACACAAGATTATACAAAATTACTTGAGAATGAGGAGAACTTCACAGGCTATTCTCAGAAAATTCAAGATATACATTTTGCCATGCAAATATAATACATATATATTTAAAATATATTTTTAATCAAAATCATTACGGCCATTTCTGAGAAAATAGAAAATTTCGAAAAATGTTCCATGTAAAGGGAAGTTGGGGTTGGAAGGATTTTCATAAAAACCTTCGTGTCCCACATTTGCAAGTTACTGAACTTATAAACCAAGTCTACATTTTTGAGTGATCGTGTTCACAGACACACACAGACTTGTTTCCAAAAATGCTTTATTTAAATTCAGGGGGCCTCAAAATGTGCATTTTCAGTGAAATCTCGATATTGAGTGTTTTAGTGGAATGCAATGGGTAAGTACTTCCTCTACTTACTATAGGTAACTGCTAGAGAAGCCATATTTCTCGAACATTTCGACTGATGATTGTTCCACCGCCAAAACCGTGCGAGATGGCTCCACGGTAACTTCTGAGACACGCATTCGGGTGGTCCCGGTTTCTATTTTCGTTGCGTCAGGCTCCCCGACCATGAGAGTTTTCGTGCTTTCTCCGTATTGTAGGCGAATGTTGAGGTAGTTCCCCTTTTTACCACGGAATTTGTGTCCCCAACATTCCTTTCATCTGTTTTAGTGTTATAGGACAAAGCCACCGCGGTTGGTGTGTGTGTGTGTCCTTTCTTCCTGGGATTGTTTCGTCTACACCCGGGACCCCTGGCGTCAGGATTGGTGTCCTGTTGGAACTGTTGAGGACCCAGTTCTTATTAGCGCACATCATCGTACAGATCTGCTCGCCCTTCGGCACTCCCTTTTCATTTCGACCTCCCAGTGGTTACTTTTGAAGCACAAAGGGCCCACTATGGCCTATGTGTGGTGCTGTACTCCAGATTCTGTAGGTCTCTTTCTGATTACTCCTAACTCCACCACCAAGCCTATACAGGATTTCCAGAACTTGAAAGACTGTCGGCGGGAGGCTAAGGAAGTCAAATGTTCCACCGATGTTTTACATTCTTTTGAGTCAATATCAGGGGATTTTTCATCCCTTATTAGGAATACCGGGGCTGTGCATAATTAAAGGTTAAAGGAGAGGTAATAACATAAAAAACTGATGTGTTACACTCACATGACTTTCTCTACTCTTGTACAAACTATTTTTACAAACGCTTATTCTCCATATGCTTCATGTTAATCGAGATGTTAATCTTATTACTAATTTTCTTGTAGATGCAAGGGGAATTGTTAGGTTTTAAGTGATAGTCAAATATTTTAAGAGCTGGTTGCTATGTGGCGCATTCCATTCTCCTTGTATGTTCAGCACATAAAAACAATGAATGACGAATTCCCATTTGAGAAAAAGTATTGGAAAATTTAAGGGAATAACAAGCAATATCTAGAAAATGGTTCACTCAACAAAACAAATGTACATTACATAAATTGTGTATTTTAACGCGATTTACATTTTTTGTGCAGTAAAATTTTGTCTATCTTTTATGGTTTACCAGTTATTCAAAAGTCGTTCACAATGAATACTTTTCGAGACATTCCCAAAAAATTCAAGATATACATTTTATTTGTCATCAAATTATCTTAAACATATGATATTTTAATCAAAATCGTTAGAGCCATTTTAGAGAAAATGAAAATTGTTGAAAAATGTTCCATGTAAAGGATAATCTGGGGTGGGGGGATTTTCTTGAAAACCTTTGTGTCGCATCTCTGTAAGATACTGAACCTAAATCCCAAGTTTGGTGTTTATCCGACTGTTCCTTTCTGAGTTATGCTGTTCGCAGACACACACAGGGACATGTTTCCAAAAATGCTTTTTTTTAGATTCAGGAGGCCTGAAAACATATATTTCTGGTGAAATCTCGGTATAGAATTTTTGGGTGGAATACAATACTTCCCCTACTTACTATACGTAGTAGAGAAAGTAAAATGTTCTAGATACTGCACAATAATTTTATAAAGAATGGGGGAGACAAATGAAGTTAGTTAAGTGGAGATAAAAGGACATATACCTCCAAAATTAAATCTGCTAAATTAGTAACCCATTATTTCAAAAAGTTTTCAAGATATCAGGCTCAAATTTTTACACGATGTATATACCTTCCTTCTAAGTTTACTGATCTGCTTTTAATCGAGAAGTTTTTTTTAGACAACAAGGTCTAAAAGTTGAATTTTTAACACTGCACAGAGCTAAAAGCGTCTTCAGTGTAACCGACTTTTGTTTCAAGTGCAGTCACAGGCAATTACCCTTTGTATTTGCACATGTTTAATAACCCGACTTGGTTTGATTAGCTTTAACTCTTCATAATGTCTTTTTACATGATTAATTTCTCATGGAGCTGACATTGTCTGTTCATAATACAAATAGGCATATTTAATTTATTGCAATTCGTTGTAGCGTTAAGCTATACGTTATATTGACAGCTTTCTTTGATCTAAAACGCTACTTTTTTGTCTAACCTACATAAAGATTAAATGGCGGAAATTATGAATTCATAGGAAACCGAAATGGAACAGCCAAAATATCCAGAAAGTAGCATGATACAGCGTTTAATCGCTTCATTGTCTGGTGTAAGGCAAAACATGTTGAAAATAATTTTACTAAAAATAACTGCTAGCGAATCAACAAAACAATTCACATCTCGGTGTTTTAACGTCATTTCTCATGCTTCAAGAACGCGATCTAAACCTGAATCATTATTAGTATTATTGATGTTTTACAAATTCAAGCGCCCTTCTAAAACACAGCATATCCCACACGTGTTAAAAGTGGTTTTACCAGTTCAGTCATAATCCACTATTATTAAGGGAGATAGTATTATTTTGTAAATAATGCTTTTTTTGGTTAAAACTTATCAAAATTTACTTCAATAAAACGATATTATTAACTCAAAATAGATGCACAACAGCACTTAGAGGTTGTCTTTATCTTCCCAAAGGTTAATTTAGCTTCTTCAATACTGTCTGAGAGAACGGTTCGTTTTATATCATTAAATGTCAGTTACAGAAAAAGCTGTTCAAAACAGAAATGCGAAAAATAAATTAGTATATATTTGCAAAGAAAGAAACCACAGAAGCTGTCATACTTAGCAGAGTGCCAATTTGTAACCAAAACTTCCCGTAAAAATGGGCTGAAGTTTACCTTTCTACTCCGAAGTGTATGGGACTTATCATTTTTACCTTCTCATGGCTTACCTATTGTGAGGAAGTCTTTCCACCAAAAAATTCGATATGGGTATTCTACGGAAATACGCGTTTTGAGATTCCCTGAATCCGATGTAACGTATCTTTGGAAAAAGGTGCCTTATGCGTGTGTCAGTCGAGCTGTCTGTGAACCTTATTAACACTTGGTATTTAACTTCACGTTCTGCGACGTGAACAGGGGGCTAGAGTGTGCTGCTCTGGTTACCGGCCCGGGTCGATCCCAGCTATGGAGGTGGGGATTTTAAGTCGGGTGTACGACCGGTGCTCATTCAGCGTCGTGAGGAAAGTGAGGAGTTGCGATAGGCAGTGATCCCGGCCAAGGAGGTCAATGTTCCGGCTGGGGAAAGCCAAATTCACCTCTCGTATCGGTCAGATGATCGCCTATCTCTGCCGTGGGTGCGTGGGTGTGAGAATGGCAGTCGTGTTGGCATGTTTAAGCCCTTCTAAAGCGTCACAGGATTATCATCATAATCTTCATCATCATCTACCTCAAGTTAGGCCATATGGCCTGTTCCGACTCGGAAGTCATCTTGCCTCTACTACTTTTGTAAATGTTGTAGAAGGCAGTCTTTCAATATGTGCTTTTCTGTTACTTTTAATTTCTGCTATTTTATTATCTAAATTATAAATAATTTTTCGTATAGTGTCATTTGTTACGTGATTATGAAGAGTTTATACAGCCACATATCTCAAACATTTCATTTCAGCTATCTCTATCATTCTTCTATCAGATCGTTTCAGAGCCCAATTCTCTGCAAGTTTGTCAGAACAGGTAAAGTCCTAGTTTTATAAAACTTTAGAATTATTTCAATGATTATTACCATTATTATTATTATAATTATTATATTCCAAAAATGTGACATGAAAATTTCCAAGAGAACAACCTCAGCTCCCCTATCCTTAAATGAACAAACCTTTGTTGTTTTCTATTCTCTAAAAAAATATTGGTTTTAATTAAAATACCATACATTTAAGATATTTGCATGATTGTGTGCCAAATTTTCTGCAAATAGCCGATTAAATCGTCTTCATTCTGAATGAATTATTTACAACTTGTAAGCCTTAGGAGGTAAAGAAAAGCTTACTAGCAAGGAATTACATCTCGTTAAATCAGATAATTTTCAAATATAAATTTTTGTAGCATTAAGCATTTCCGAGATATTCTTAGTTATTCGGTTAAATTGTCAAATTGTTTGCACCTTTTCTACTAAAAATCACGTTCCTTTTATGCTTTTCCTTTTTCTTCTGGTGTTCATGGAAAGAAAATGAAATTTTAAAGCCACCACTCGTTCTTATAAGATTTGGCTATAACTCAAACCTACTTGTATTCTCTTATTCCTATTGTTCCTACAAGGAAATATGTAATAAAGACATTTCTGAAAATGTTTATCTCTATTAAGATGAAGTAGATAGAAGAATAAGCGTTTGTAATAATTCTGTCTGCGAAATGGCGTAAAATTCACAGTTACAAAACAGCAGACGTACATACAAATTAATTCAAAATACAAGCATAGTGCCTGCAATGGGAACTTACACCAACATAAAGAGTAAACTTCAAATAATAACACTACACAAAAACCTAAAAGTGTCATTTTCCGGCAATTTTTACCACTTAGTCTCTCTTTAAATACCGCGGTAATGCGCGAGGCTCCCATTCGGAAGCACCCGGATTCGATTCCCATTGACCGCCCACTCTGACCTTGAGAATTTCGTTGATTTCCCTGGTCGGTAGACTAATACTGGGGTAGTTTCTCATCTAACACGATTTCCTTTCCATAATTGCATTGCGTTCCCTCCTTATGTTTCAGTTGTGCTTTAGATGTCGTGGTGTATGGCCACACCGGTCAGCTGGCTCAAATACTTGCAGAAGAAAAGAGTACTCCCCACGAACACTAGAGGGCTGCTTGGTCAACGGGTAGTTCATCGCTCTCTCTGGGCAGCTTTAGTAGTGGGACGGATCTTAGGGACTTCCGCGCGACTCTGTAATCTGTCTCCTGCGACCTGTAGCTTCCTGTGGTTTCTTCATTTTACCCCTTTCTCCTGGGGTGGTATCTACAATATATCTATGTAGGTCACAGTGTTCCCCCCCTCCGTTGTATAACCTACGCCAGGTGCAAGGAAAGTCAGTACACTAATTTAAACCAGTTACAGATCTTGGTATTTGCAACATATTTTGCATCTTTCACTTTTTTCTATGAAGATGTTTTAGGTTTCTCGAGAACACAAAACGGGCAGGCTAATAACATCGCAGCGTGTAGCTAGTACCGGGGGTGGGACTCTCCCTTTCAACACCAGAATTAGTTCAGCGTGTAAACAAGTTCCCCTTTCTCTGTATGGCGCATAATTCATGAGTACGAGGGACACTATTTATATTTTGAGCCTAATAATTAAAACAAAGTAATTTCTGATTGCAAACTGCTTTATTGTTTCTCAAAATATTCTCTTTTATGATCAATACACTTTTGCATCCGTTTGAACCATTTGTCAAAGCATTTATTCCAGTCTTCTTGAGACACCTCCAAAACATGGTTTTTAAAAGGCATCAACGGCTTCTTCTGCAAACGAAAATCGTTGTCCACGCAATTTATTCTTGATGTTTGGGAACAAAAAGAAGTCATTTGGTGCCAAATCAGGACTATATGGTGGATGACCCATCAATTCGATTTTTTGAGCCTTCAAATACACTGTTGTTAGACGAGATGTGTATGCGCTCATATTGCCTTGATGAAGAATGATCCTACGGTTCTTGTTGGTTTTTCTTACTTCACCGAAGACTTCCGGCAAACAAATAGTTGTGTGCCATTCGGCATTGACCGTTTTACGTTCCTCTAAAGGCACTGTTGGCACATGGCCAGTTTTTTTGAAAAATCAGGCGACCATTTGCTTCGAGTGCAAACATCTTTTGTTGGATTTGCTTCATTTTGAAACACCCATACAGTCGATTGCTGTTTACGTTCCGGCTCATACGGATAGATCCATGATTCGTCACCTGTTACAATATTATATACGTCTTTTGAGGCACCGCCATTGTATTTCTTGAGCATTTTTGTACACCAATCGACACGAGCATCTTTTTGAGATTACGTCAAATTATGTGGGATCCAACGATAGCAAACCTTTTTCACAACTAAATAATCATGCAATATTTTATATATGCTGGTGAACTAATGCCATGGGTTGCCTCAATCTCACAATATGTCGCATGACGATCTTTCATTATTAGTTTTTGCACAGCATCAATGTTTTCTGGCACAACAGCTGATTTTGGACGAACTTCATTATTGAGGGAACGGCGGCCACGATTAAATTCGTTATACCAGCGTTTCACAGTGGCAAAGGATGGAGCTTCGTCGCCAAATGTGAAAGTTAGTTGATCGATGCACTCTTGTATTGACAATCCACGTCGAAAGTCGTAATAAATCATTGCACGAACATTTTCACGACTTAATTCCATGCTTTTGTTGACACACAATTTTCAATTTAGTGTAAACAAAACAAATGACGCTCTATTGACACAATATTTGAAGTAGATTATGTCAAACTTTCCATTGGAAACGTCAGATGGCACCTACAACATTCAGGGTTGCCAAGGCTCAAAATATAAATAGTGCTCCTCGTATATACGCGTTATCAGGATACTGACTATTTGAAAAGGCTGGCATCTGGAAAACCTTGTACTGCACGTATGATTATACACTAAACACACCTCGCTTCTTTTATAAATAAACCTCGGAGTTTCAATGGTTTAACTCTTAAAACTTCAAAGGAAATAAAATATTATCAGTAATTCCCAAAGCAAGCATTTTATTATAAATTTTTATTATGATTTCAAGATATGATCGGTTTATTAAGTTCATAATTAATTATCTATATAGTCCAGGCTTTTCAGTTATTGACCGCGAAACGCTTATAGTAAGATGAAGGCGTTACCTCCATAGTGTTAATATAGGCCAATACCTACCAAGTTGTTCTTGTCATTTCGCCAAAACATTACACCACCCTTTTGTCGTGTTTGTTTGGATTCAGCGTCGTGTGGAAAGTAATCCCGCTAGTCCCCACACCTCCCAGTTCAGGTATGCTGTTTTGTGTACATCCGGGAGACGATTCTCACGCCTACCTACTTTAATTTAGCAACTTTGTCTGTCTTCAACCACATTAAGTCTGCAAAACGGTGTTCGGAAAATGATTAATTAATTATTTCAAAACCCTGTAAGATGTTGACGCTGACCTCTGACGCATCTGTGTTGTTCCTGGCAGTTGCTTCAGTGGACTCAGAGTCCTGGGTTCGTTGGTTGGATGGCAGGAATTTGGGATTTGATTCGGTAGAGCTGAGGTTCTTGTTTTTCAGGGGTGGTGACACTGCCTTGATGAGATTAATAATACTGCCGGAGAAGTTTGAGTTATATCTTTATTTTGTTACGTAGATTCCTATCTGGTCAACCCGCCACCTTCGTCGTCGAAGCCACTGTTATTCTTATCACGTTCGAAGTCGCTACTTATGTGTTTCTCCGACTAGCCCTCGAATTGCCTAGATTTCATAACTTTATTTTTACACTATCAACTTTCTGATTATTTTCTTCTAATTTCGTTTCGTCGACGTCCTCGTGGTTAATTTGTACCGGAATGTGCCTCGGCCGTTGTCATGCTTAGTTTGTACTCGACTGTCTCGGCGTGTCTTTCCTCCTTCACGCCTTTCGCCAAAACTCTAGAATTTTCCCCTCTCCCTTTCTTAAGTTTCGTTCTGTTTTAAGTTCAAACGTATCATGTGATGCCTACGCGATCTTTCGATTGGCTATAATTTTTGTTTCATGATTTTTTTTTGTTATTGGCTACCCCCACGTGACAACTTTCACATCTGCCTCTTACAGCTTATTTTGAGTTTTGAAATCTTCCCACGAACATTCTTAGATCGTAGATAAGGCACATCTACTTCCTCACCCTTTTAAGCCTTGAAAACCGTTGTAAACCCTGTCCGAGCCAAAGTATAAAGGCGAGACTTCCGGTATGCAGGTTCGTTGACCATCGCAGGTAAAATACCTCTGCTTCGAGGAAGCAAACTTTGTTTCTCTGCCTTTCCTCCAGAACCCATTCCTAATATGAATTCAGCACATTTTCGTCGCTATGTTCGATCGTATATTATTATTATTATTATTATTATTATTATTATTATTACTATTATTTCTCCTGGGTCTCGATAACCAGCTTCATATGCCCTGACGGTAAACTTATCATCGGACCTTTAGGTTGGATGATGGGTTTATCGTTAATGTCCCATCTAAGCTAATCTAGAGTCCCTCTCTCCCTCTATTCCTTTCATTTATCATTTTATTTATTTATTCATTCATTTATTTAGTCAGTGGCTTACGACGATTTGATGGCGAGCCCACCGTTACACATTTATTCTGTTCACAATACATTTCAATCACTGTACACAATACAATTTCAAGTTTACACAAGTATTTTCACCAAGTAAAAGAAAAACAATCTACATAATATCTGGCCGTCAACAACCAGGCTACAAAACATTTACATTTAAGAAATCTGTTTATACACACAATACATTCTTCAAACAATAATTTTTTTTTTTTTAATTACACATCTTAGTTCCATCTTTCTCTCTCTCTCTCTTGCACATTATATACAATACTGGTTTTCTTGAGGCTATTAGCTGCCTCCACACTCAAGACACCTTTTGGTACCTTTTTTTTTTTTGCCAGGTATACATTCTGTCCGGTTTTCTTACGGTATGTCATTAACATCGTGAATGTCAAGCACACTGTTTTAACAGGACATTGCTATCCCGAAGCTACCAATTTGTTTGTAAACAATGTTCGCATATATGACTTTCTTACTCGTGTTCCGAGTTCGTTTGTACATTTTCCCTATCCGACTCTACTAAATTTCCTTGATCCTGCTTAAATGGACGATTGGAGTTGATATACCCTGTCCCCGAAGGTTTGTGATATCCGATAAGGACCTTTCCAACACATATGCATACTTCTGTATTCCTTCTTTACTTTGATGGTTTAAGCAGTCTGTTGATGCTACACGTTCGTGTATACCTGATAGGGACATGTTTTGTTTACCCCCTACCTGCGAGTCGTCCGGTCTCTCACCGAAATAAACATTTTCATTTTCTGTGTTTAACTCACAATACTGGGGTGCTTGACCTACTTCTGGCTCATCAGCTGACGGCAGTGGCGTGTCGTTAAGATCTCTCCCTTCGCACAGTTGTTGCGTGAAAATTCTTACCACGTTAATGCCTTTTCCCAATGTGCAAATATTCAATAAAAATGGTTCTTCTGGTATTCTTGTTCTCGTTCCCTGTGTAATGCGAGAACCTGCGCGCATTCTCTGAGGTTGAGCCTGGGAACGCTACAATTCTTCCTGTCTCCAGTTTTCCGACCGTCGTGGCCACGATCCTTGACTGGGGCCTGTCCCTTGGCCTATGCTTCGTCCTGCCATTGCCCCGCTTCGGTGACCTATCGCGTCATCCATTTCGCGGTGGACATTTTGCGGCTGTCGTGTCTGTGATAGATACGCGCTCGGCGTCCATGCGTAGCTGTACGTAGGCATGCTTGAGAGCTCATGGTCCTCATCTCTACGTCGTGGGGTCGCTGGCCGGCTTGGAGGTGTTCTTGGCCTGTTCGGAGGTGTCCTTGGCCTATTCCGGGGAGTTTCTGGGCAATTCGGAGGCGTTCTTGGCCTGTTCGGAGGTGTCCTAGGCCTGCCCGGGGTGTTTCCATGTCGGTTCGGGGGAGTTTCTGGGCGGTTCGGAGGCGTTCTTGGCCTATCCGCTGTTCCACCGTGGAGGTTATTTCCCCGGTGTTGCCTACTATTCGCCGGGTACCTGGAGAATCTCATGTAGTGAACGGGATACTCCTCATGTTGCCTCGGTGGCCTACCCGTGCCCGTTTGGTTCCAGGGCCTATAGCTTCTCTCCCGATTTCTTGCAAATGGCTCTTGATAACGCTGTCGGACTGTGGAGTAGTTGTTCAACGCACCTTGTGCCCTCGTCCCATCATTACGATGCGAATTTATCCGATCAATGTGTCTGCCTTCAGTCCTGATTCTGGGCCTATCTTCTTCCCGCGTTCCGTACCCCTGCAGAGCGGTAAGTAGTTCAATGGCTTCGCTCAGCGTCCTCGGGCGTGCTACCACGAGGTGATGACGTATAACGTCTGGGAAGTGTCGTGTCAGGAGGGATACAAATTCACCTTCGGGCATCGGTGGGTCCAGGAGTTGGCTTAATTGGCCGAGTCGCAAGAAGTAGTCAACCATCGACTCACGCTTCTCTTCCCTGTATCGGCCATTATTTATTTCTGCGCGCACTCTGTACTGTGCAACGCCACTCCAATATTTTTCCAAAAATGCAGACCTAAAATGTTCATATTGTGCATGCTCGCCTACCGTCAATCGAAACCAACTCAGGGACGGTCCTATCAAGCTCCTTTTTATAATTACCATTTTAAAACGGTCGGGAATTCCCCTAAGCGCGAAATAAGATTCGAGGTCATTAATGAACTGCTTCGCATTATCGACTTCACTGTTGAACTTGGGGATTGGCAGTTCATTCAAAAATTGTATAGGTATATTGCATTGTTGCAGGGGCCCTACGGTGCTTGACATTTCACTTGCCGGGTGCGGTGAGGCCGAAGGAGTGCAGGCAGGTTCGTTCGACCTCGGTTCGCTACTTGGGTTGTTACACTGGAACGACGAAAGCGCGGAAACCTGAGAGGTAATTCGCGCGTCCGTGGCTCCTTGAGATCGCGGTTCGATTTGTTCTACCGCGTCCCTGCGAGCATTGACGGTCTGTGTCAGTTCCTCCCTTAATTTGTTAATTTCATCATTAACCCCTGCTTCAAGTGCCTGCTGCTTATTCTGTAATGATACACAGACTGTCATTGCTTCTTCCCTTGCCTTATCACTAATTGTACATATTAAGTTTTCATTGTTTACAATTTGTTGGGCCCTGATGGCGTCCATTTCCACGACAAGTTCCTTCCTCACTACTTCTACACTATTCTGTGTTGCTTTTAGTTCGTTTCTTATATATTCTACATCCTCGTAGATTACATTTTGACTTGCTCTAATTTCTGACAAGACACCCTGTATTTTATTTTCTAAGCCCTGACTGATTTCCTTCTGTTGGATGCTTAATTGCTGCAATGTTTGTTCCTGGGTGGACAATTGTTGTTTTAGTGTTTGCTCCTGTACTGTTAATCGTTGGGTTAGTGTTTGCCCTATTGTTTGCTCTTGTTCTGATAATCGTTGAGTTAGTGTTTGCTCTTGTTCTGTTAATCGTTGAGTCAGTGTTTGCCCAAGTGTTTGCTCTTGTTCTGATATTTTAGTGTTTAGGAGGCTCAATTGAGCCAACATTTGTTGCAGCATTTCGCTCGCGTTAAGTGATCCGGTAACTTGGTGTTCTAATGTTTCGCTATCTCCATTTTCTACACCTACCCGCGTGCTATTGTTAGTGAAAATTTCCCCTTGTTCATTGCTATTACCTTCCATAACGTTGCCGGTTAATTTCTTGCTTCTTAACAGCATTTACAAACATACATACCCCAGTTTACTTATATCTATTGCATATACACTCCCTTCCAAAATTTCATTAACTTATGTATCATGCAGTTAACACTTACTCGGTGCTGGGTTGAGCTGCTGCGAAGTGTTGTAGTAGTTCACAAAACACTTCACTACACTTACACACTTTTTTTGACACTGATGATGTCTGCGCTGAATGTCTGCTTCCTTGTTGTAATGGAGCGGCGTCGATGTCGCTTGTTGCCCCACGTCTATCGGTACACTCTGCTGCTGGTGGTTGCTGATGTCGTCATCGGCGTCGTCTTCCTTCCGTTGTCGGTTCTCCGGGTGCGTTATCCGCTGGCAGTATTTCGAGCCCCAACGTAGTGGGCGCCAAATGACGCTGACCTCTGACGCATCTGTGTTGTTCCTGGCAGTTGCTTCAGTGGACTCAGAGTCCTGGGTTCGTTGGTTGGATGGCAGGAATTTGGGATTTGATTCGGTAGAGCTGAGGTTCTTGTTTTTCAGGGGTGGTGACACTGCCTTGATGAGATTAATAATACTGCCGGAGAAGTTTGAGTTATATCTTTATTTTGTTACGTAGATTCCTATCTGGTCAACCCGCCACCTTCGTCGTCGAAGCCACTGTTATTCTTATCACGTTCGAAGTCGCTACTTATGTGTTTCTCCGACTAGCCCTCGAATTGCCTAGATTTCATAACTTTATTTTTACACTATCAACTTTCTGATTATTTTCTTCTAATTTCGTTTCGTCGACGTCCTCGTGGTTAATTTGTACCGGAATGTGCCTCGGCCGTTGTCATGCTTAGTTTGTACTCGACTGTCTCGGCGTGTCTTTCCTCCTTCACGCCTTTCGCCAAAACTCTAGAATTTTCCCCTCTCCCTTTCTTAAGTTTCGTTCTGTTTTAAGTTCAAACGTATCATGTGATGCCTACGCGATCTTTCGATTGGCTATAATTTTTGTTTCATGATTTTTTTTTGTTATTGGCTACCCCCACGTGACAACTTTCACATCTGCCTCTTACAGCTTATTTTGAGTTTTGAAATCTTCCCACGAACATTCTTAGATCGTAGATAAGGCACATCTACTTCCTCACCCTTTTAAGCCTTGAAAACCGTTGTAAACCCTGTCCGAGCCAAAGTATAAAGGCGAGACTTCCGGTATGCAGGTTCGTTGACCATCGCAGGTAAAATACCTCTGCTTCGAGGAAGCAAACTTTGTTTCTCTGCCTTTCCTCCAGAACCCATTCCTAATATGAATTCAGCACATTTTCGTCGCTATGTTCGATCGTATATTATTATTATTATTATTATTATTATTATTATTATTATTATTATTATTATTATTATTATTATTATTATTATTATTATTACTATTATTTCTCCTGGGTCTCGATAACCAGCTTCAATGTCCCATAGTTACTACCGAAACTAGGTCAGAAGTAGATTAATGTACTCATCTTACAAGTAACAAACCAGTATCTTCATATATTATCCTGGAATAAACCAAATAATTTCAAAAAAGAACCTTTTTTTCGAAAACGGCTACATACAGTACAAAATGCTATTACACTTTTTCGTTTAATACCTACCCCCGTGAAATACATATTATAAGGAATGTAATACGTTCTCTTCCACCCTGTTTAACCACACTCCCCTTAAATGGCCATTCGGGTTTAAAAAGCTACCCTTGGAACGTTGGATAAGCCAGCTAGTAATAAATAAATTTAAGGGAGGCAGACTTGAAGATATAGCAGGTGATAAATCAAGTCTGTTTTCAAAGTTATAGCTATTTTTCCCCTTCTTGTAAATAGAGGAAGGAATACGTCCGCTCTGAAACTATCTCGGAAAACCACATGGAAAAGCAATCCAATCTCGAGAAGTTCTCGGAACTAATTTTCAAAGTCCGATACGCTGCCGTTACCCGTTTCTCGAACTCGCGAGGATACTTAATGGTAGTGGGCGTCTAGAGTAATGAGGTATGCCGCGTCTCGCTTCCTTCCCAACAGCAACTATAAATTATATTGCAACTTAAACCTGAATATATAAATAATCTAAATTATACCCTTGGGCATAGAGCATCTGTATTAATAACAATTCTTGTGCGTTGCATTCACATCGCTTTCACTACTCACTCTTCTACAAACCATTCTTACAAACGCTTATTCTTTATTCTACAATTATACATTTCGTGGTAGATATAAAAAAGTCAGGTGTTACAATAACATTACTTTCCCTAGTCTCTGTCGTTTATAGTGCGTATACAAATTATTCTTACGAAAGTTAGTTTCCTATCAAGTTCATTTTAATGGAGATAAACCTTTGCGGAAACAACTGAATTGCATATTTTATTATAGTTACAAAGGGAACAGCGATAGTCAAAGGTTTAAGAACGGGACGCTATCTGCTGGTCTTAAAATTCCATACTGCTTCTATACAATTGCGAGAAACAACTGAAAATCGACAGGTTTTTAAAAAGAATGGCTAAGGATTGAAGAATTCTAATGGTTAATAATGGATATCTCGGAAATTGCTAATGCTAACAAAAAATTATTTGAAATAAATTCTGTGTTTAAAAGAGATCTGCATTTTTACGTGGTACGTTTTCCAGGTATGAAAGATTATACCGGGTGGATCATTTAAGTTGAGACTGTATAATATCTACAAAACTAAGCGTTGTAGAAAGAAATTTCCTTAATAAAGGTTGCTTGATATTATGGGGGAAAATGTCATTAGTCGTGTTTTATTTGGAGGGCGTTGTGATGGTCATTTTAGGGTCAATTTAATTTTTTTAATAGGATTCTATGTTTTTATGTTGTTCTCACTCATAAAAAACTAAACAACATTTGTATAAAGCACTTTGCAATTGTTATTACACCAACGTAAATAACAAAGAAATTCTGAATATCTGTGTATGAAGAGCGCAGTGAATGGTTAAACCACCATGAATGGCCATTTGAGGGTGAAGTTACGTTACGTAATTGGGAATCAACATTTTTATTTTGTTTCCTTATTCCTCATCACAAAATAAACAGTATTTATAAACCATTTTCTAATCAGAAAACAACATACAAAATGTAGACTCAGGTTTAAACAAATTAATTGACTCTAAAATGACCATCATAACATCTTCTAAATAAAACACGACTAATGGCATTTACTTTCCCCCATAATACCAAGCAACTTTTATTAAAGACATTTCTTGCTACAACGCTTAGTTTTCGAGTTATTGTACAGTCTCACCTTAAATAAACACCCTGTATAAATTTCCTTGAGAATGAATGCTAACTAGTAGAGAAAGCAATAACGTTCTTTAAGACTAGTTTATATACAGGGTTATTACAAAAGAAGCAGACAACTTTGAAGTCCTATGAAACAAAAACTAAGTGTGGTATCAACATAAACTTTGTGGCGTTATGTTGGGAAACTCTGGAAGTTTACATGGGTACTTTTGTAGCTGGTAATCATGTAAGCCATTGTTGAAGATGCAAAAATGCGAATCCTGTGGAAAAACAATATTGTGTGTTAGAACTTGGTAAAACAAATTCCGTAACCGTTGTCCAACGACATTTCAGATCACGATTCCGGAAACCAGCACCGACTAGACAATCGACCTATGATTGGTACAGAAAGTTTGAGACAACAGGCTGTGTACAAAGGAAAGAGCCGGGAAAGACTTCGCGTATCAGAAGAGGATGCTGAACGTGTCCGTGGTGTTTTGCCAAGAAGTCCCCAGAAACAAGTGAAGCTTGGAGTTACAAATTCTACAACCAACTGTATGGAAAATTTTGCGAAAGCGACTACAACTACTCCTTACAGGCTACCGTTGTTGCAGCAGCTACATGAAGACGATAAAGTCAAACGTCAAGATTTCTGTATAGAAATTGAGGAAGACGATGGCCTCAGTGAACGAATAGTGTTCAGTGACGAGTCAACTTTCCACTTGAGTGGAAGAGTGAATAAACGAAATGTTCAAATATGGAGAACTGGTAAACCAAGGGCTGTGGTGGAACATGTGTGGGACTCTCCCAAAATTAATGTGTTTTGTGCGGTATCCCACACCAAGGTGTATATGCCCCTTCTTTTTTGCAGAAAATATAGTAACAGGACCTACATATCTCGATATGTTGCAGTTTTGGTTGATGCCCCAACTGTATGAGGAATTGGAAAGGGAAATCTCTATCTTCCAACAAGATGGAGCACTGCCTCACTGTCACACAGACTTTACTTGGATGAAATTCTACTGCAGTGTTGGATTGGCCGTGCTGCAGATGACAAAATCGCTTTTGTCACCGAGGAGTCCCGATCTGACGCCATGTGACTTTTTCCTTTTGGGTTTTCTCAAAGACAGAGTTTTCGTTGCTCCACTTCCACGTGATTTAGATGACATGTATCAGAAGAGCCGGGCAAGTGTCGATGCAGATATGTTACATCGCGTTTGGGATGAACTTGATTATCGTCTTGATGTGTGACGCAGGGATCACACATTGAACATTTGTGAGTTCACAAACTAAACTTCAAGACTTCCTCCACACGACAGTGCAGACAGATTCATTATATCCTTAATAGTTATGGATTTATAACACATTGAAAGGTCTATTTCTTTTGTAATAACCCTGTATAAAAACACAGTGGACGGAGAAGGTGATTTGACTGTAACAGAGTTTTTTTCCCTGTAAAATGTAGCATGACGCGCTTGGAAAGCTTTGAAAGTCAATATTTGAATAATGTTCCATCGGTGTTATTATGTCTAAGCTGTATGGTGACCATTAAGAAAACCATAAGCAGAAACAAATGCCATTAAAACGGTCATCCCATAAGCTTGCAGCATAGTAACGTGGAGGTTACAAGGTTTAATATCTGCGGACTATGAAATGTGTAAGTGCACAAGTCCTTATGTAAATCAAACTGCAGGCTGCACCGTTAATAAACTCCTTAGGGCTACATTAGTGGGTTTAGTGCGGACTACCAACTTCCTGCCTTATTACACGAGTTTCGGAGTAAAGGACAGTTGCAGAGAGAGAGAGAGAAATGAATGTGGACAGAACTGTCTGTACGTTCAATAAGTTAATTATGTTTTGGTAACACTAACAGCGAACTCACCGCTCTGAGATTTAGTCTCCAGGCAGCAATTTGTCAGGTAACTGTATAGGAAAGTAGTTGCTTCAGGACGAATAACACCTTTAATATCGAAACGATTCCTGAAAAGAATACCTTTCTGTACGTACCAGTTATGCATTTTGTTTCATACTGTGTCGAAATACTTATATATTGGTTAAATATTGTACTCCATATTATGTTGGAATGGACACAGTCATCTGTTTCATACGATTTGATGAAATACGTGTTGGTAACCTTGGAGTTTTGTGCAGTGGCGCCGTTAACGGAGTAACTATCAACTATCTCAACGTATTGTTGAGTAGTGGACTGTAGGAGTCTATTAGCCTTATGAAAAGAAGTATCTCTATAAGCAAATCAATTAAGGTGAGTTATTAAGTAATATTCAAGTTTCAAAATCAGTATAAAAGCGTGGACTAATGCAATATAGAAGGAAAACGCTTATGAAAAGGTATTCTCGTAGTAGATTTATATTGATATGTTGGTGTAGAAATACGGAAAGTAACTCAACGAAAAAGATCATTTTGACGTACTAATTTGGAGACGAAAAAGCATGAAATTCCAGATAATATGAAATGAAATAGGACCGTTTTACTTTCTCTACTACGTATAGGGAGTAGGGAAGTATTGTATTCCCCACAAAAATTCGACGTCGATATTTCACCGGAAATATATGTTTCGAGTTCCCTGAATCCAAATAAAGCAGTTTTGATAACATGTCCGTGTGTGTGTCTGTCTATGAACAGCATAACTCAAAAACGAAAAGTCGGATAAATACCAAACTTGGTATTTAGGTTCAGTACCATTAAGGATGTGACACGAAGATTTTTAAGAAAATCCTTCCATCCCCAACTACCCTTTACATGGAACGTTTTATCGAAAATTTTTATTTTTTAATAAACGGCTTTAACAATTTTGATTAAAATATCATATATTAGTATATTAAATGAGAAATAAAACGTTTATCTTGAATTTCCTGGGAACAGCCTGTGAAGTCCTCCTTATTCGAAAGGAATTTGTATAATTTTGTATAACTTGTAAACGTTAAGTGATTGACAGAACCTACCACAAAAAAATAATAATAAATGTATATCACTTTAAAACACACGATTTATTCCAAATAAGTCTTTTTTGTCATATGCCGTTTCTGAGATATCTTTTATTAACGGTTCCAATTGTTCAATATTTGTCATTCTTTAAAGTCCCATCGATTTTCTGTTGTTTCTCGCGATGTCATGGAAACAGCATGGAATTTTAAGGCCAGCATATAGCGTCCAGTTGTTAAACATTTGACTATCGCTGTTCTCTTTGTATCTATAACGAAATTTATGATGCAGCTGTTTCTGCAGAGGTTTATTTGGATTAAAATGAAGTAGATAGGAAAATAAGCTTTAGTAAGAATAGTTGTACGCCCACTAATAAAGATTAAGGTTAAAAAATATCATGTGAATGCATCACATCAAACATTTTAAACTCTTGAGTGTTGCCTTAATACTACTTTACCAACTTACTAGCTGACTGCTGGAAGTTGCAGGGGTAGCTTTGTAAACTCGAATGTTGAATTAATTAATTTCATTTACCTCCCCTCGTTCTTTATGAAAGTATTGTACCATGATAGAAGATTTTTATTATTAATCCTCCTCTTTGTCCCTTAAAGCTGTCCTACACGACGTTGCATTGGTACATTCCATAAGAAATTGAAAACGAGGATTGGGGTGCCTTTTAAGGTCATAAGTAGTCTCAAATTAAATTGAGTTTTATTTATGGACGCTCTTTAACTGCTGTGTTCCTTAGAGTCTCGTTCTATATTGGGCGCGAAAGACCGACAATTTTACTCAGGGGCCTCTTAACAGGCTTGATGTTCTTTTACGTGCCGTAAATCTACGACACAGAACCACCGGCTTTACTTCCCTTCCGAAGGAAGCCGTGCTAAAAATCCATCTTCCTTCACCGGGTTTGACCTGCGACCTCGGGAGCTGGAGGCTAGCATAGTAACCACTACCACGGAGGACGACGTAGGTAGTCTCTAATTTGCGCTAGACCTAAGAGCAAGCGTCAAAAGATTGGTTAAGTGGTAACAATTTGTAGATAACTCGTTGAAAAACATGGGTGTGGGTACTTCTTGAAGTTGTATATTATTTTATCATTTTTGCCAAGTCCTATAGTCGAAGTGCTCTTAGGTTTGCAGCCAATAACAGAGGACTGAAGCCACTTGTTTTTGTTGACACCAGGATCAATTTAAGGCTGGATACACTATAGGACCAATGTTTTAGTATACATTGAAGTATTAAGTTAACACAATATGAAGATACATCCATTGTTATATGAAATACTAGACGCAGTTTTTAAATGAAATGAAAGTAATGCATGTACTTACTAAGCCATATTGGAATTACAAATCCAAGGAGTAGATAATGATTCACACTCATATAATCGTTATAAATACATTGTGTAATAATTATCAATTAATATTTTTAGAAAATACCACATATAAAATAATATTTGAAAAATGCGCTTATATATTGTGAAAAATCAGTTAAAAATTGTACACATTTATGAATGAGAAGTAAAAATAAATAACGTCAAAAGGGAAATACTTTATAAAAATGACGAAAAACATTGTATTTCCAATACTTTAAGTATTCTATGGCAAAAGGTCAATTAAAGATAGAATCATAACTGAAATAATATATTAAAATGTATTTGAATTGTTAAAATGTTATTTAAATTAATATAGTTTATTTAACTTCTAGATTTTGTAGATAAATTATAATTTATTTAGTTATGCTTAGCAACCAAGGTAGGATAAGAAAACAATATTCAACGTTTTTATTACTTAAAAATTTTCACTGAGAAGATCACGCCTTGAACAACGATAGATGTAAGTATTTGCTTGGAAGCAAATTATATTACATTGTATGGAAAAGATTATCAATAATTAATTATTGAAACAATATAAAGAGGCAACAATCACAATTATAACATTCTAAGTAAGTAAAATTGAATTAGAAAAGTAACTGTTATTCTACGTTTTATTGTTCACATTGCCTGTAAGAAAATAAATCACTTTTCAGTGAAAATTATTATTGATATTCTTATTTAAATGTCTTACCTTAAAAACACACAAAGAAACCCAAGATAAGAGTAGATTGCTATTAACTGAGCTATACGTATTTTAAATCACTTAAAACCCACCGGATAAATAAAATAAATTGAAATGAAGTTTTAACAAGATCCTAAAACACAACACATGCTGTAGAATTCCAAGAATAACTGAGTGGCATAAATTTTCCACCAAGAATCATCTCTGCCAAAACAGGCAGACACGATACTATCAACCGATTTTATCAGCGCAGTAAATTCAAATCGGGAAATTACAAATCATAGCATACGGGACCACCAGATCATCAAAGAACTGCAACATCAACACACCATCGAAACGGAGATCCAGCTTCGTATCCCATCGTCTTTATTCACCTTGGCCGAACACAGGAACAAGCGAGGCTATGCGCTCCAGCTGCAAAATTAGATTTCAGCAGACCATGCTGTCAATGCAGCGGGTCGCTCATGTGGTCTACATCCTAGGACCACTATTCATCATCACTAAACTGACAACGGGTTGTACGTTGAATGACATTGAACCTCGGTGATTGTAACAACATAATTCCCATTTTCTGGAGCGCATCATGCTCTTACAGGGGGATGGGGGAATGTTTGGAATAACTTTAAAAAAATCTGATGTGTTACACTCACATGACTTTCTCTGCTCTTGTACAAACTATTTATACAAACATTTACTCTCCATATGCTTCATGTTAATCGAGATGTTAATCTTATTGCTTATTTTCTTGTAGATGCAAGGGGAATTGGTAGGTTTTAAGCGATAGTCAAATATTCTAAGCGCTGGTTCTTATGTGGAGTATTCCATTCTCCTTGCATTACCAGAACAAAAAAATCTGATGTGTTACACTCACATGACTTTCTCTACTCTTGTACAAACTATTTTTACAAACGCTTATTCTCCATATGCTTCATGTTATTCGAGATATCGAGATGTCAATCTTATTACTAATTTTCTTGTAGATGCAAGGGGAATTGGTAGGTTTTAAGCGATAGTCAAATATTTTAAGAGTTGGTTGCTATGTGGAGTATTCCATTCTCCTTGCATTACCAGAAAAAAAAATCTGATGTGTTACACTCACATGACTTTCTCTACTCTTGTACACACTATTTTTAAAAAACGCCTATGCTCCATATGCTTCATGTTAATCGAGATATCGATATGTCAATCTTATTGGTAATTTTCTTGTAGATGCAAGGGGAATATGGTAGCTTTTAAGCGATAGTCAAATATTTTAACGCTGGTTGCTATGTGGTGCATTCCATTCTCTTTGCATGTCCAGGACATAAAAAAAATGAATAACGAATTTGAGAAAAAGTATAAGTATTGGAAAATTTAAGGAAATAACAAGCAATATCTCCAAAACTGTTCACTCAACAAAAGAAATGTATATGACATAAGTTGTGTATTTTAACGCGATCTACACTTTTTGTGTAGTAACATTTTGTGTATCTCTTATGGTTTACCAGTTATGCAAAAGTTGTTCACAATAAAGAATACTTTTGGAGACATTCCCAGAAAATTCGAGATATACATTTCATTTCCCATGACATTATCTTAAACATATGATATTTTCATCAAAATCGTTAGAGCCATTTTTGAGAAAATTAAAATTTTCGAAAAATCTTCCATGTAAAGGGTAGTTTGGGGTGGGGGGATTTTCTTGAAAACCTTCGTGTCGCATCTCTGGAAGATACTGAACCTAAATACCAAGTTTGGTGCTTATCCGACTGTTCGTTTTTGAGTTATGCTGTTCACACACACACAGACACACACACAGACACACACACAGACACACACACACAGACACACAGACACACACACGGACATGTTTCCAAAAATTCTTTTTTTGGATTCAGGAGGTCTCAAAACATGTATTTCCGGTGAAATCTCGGTATCGAATTTTTGGGTGGAATGCAATACTTCCCCTACTTACTATACGTAGTAGAGAAAGTAAAAATGAATAACGAATTTGAGAAAAAGTATAAGTATTGGAAAATTTAAGGGAATAACAAGCAATATCTCGAAAATGGTTCACTCTACAAAAAAAATGTATATGACATAATTTGTGTATCTTAATGCGATCTACATTTTTGTATAGTAAACGTTTGTCTATCTCTTATGGTTAACCAGTTATGCAAAAGTCGTTCACAATGAAGAACACTTCTGGAAACATTCCCAGAAAATTCGAGATATACATTACATTTGTCATGAAAATATCTTAAACATATGATATTTTAATCAAAATCGTTAGAGCAATTTTTGAGAAAATTAAAATTTTCGAAAAACGTTCCATGTAAAGGGTAATCTGGGATGAGGGATTTTCTTAGAAGCCTTCTTGTCTCATCTCTGGAAAATACTGAACCTAAATACCAAGTTTAGTGTTTATCCGACTGTTCGTTTCTGAGTTATGCTGTTCACAGACAGACACACAGACACACACACACACAGACACACACGGACATATTTCTAAAAATGCCTTTTTTGGATTCAGGGGGCCTCAAAACATGTATATCCGGTGAAATCTCGGTATCGAATTTTTGGTTGGAATACAATACTTCCCCTACTTATATGTAGTAGAGAAAGTAAAAATAGTTTGCAATCATTGAAATGCCAATAGACTGTTCCAAAAATCCAGTGAAATGCTGGTTGGGAGCATATGTACAACAGTAATTAAACAATTAAGTTCCATTTATGAATTTCTCTGCCACGTATCTATAGCGGGTAAGAGAAAGTATTGTATTCCACTTTAAAATTCGATGTCGAGGTTTCACCGGAAATGTTTTGAGGCCCCCTGAACCCAAAAGAAGCATTTGTAGAAAAAAGGTCCTTGTGTGTGTCTACCTGTAAGTATGTGTGTCTATGTGAGTCTGTGAACAGCATAATTCAAAAACGAAAAGCCGAATAATTACCAAACTTGGTGTTTAAGTTCCATACCCTCCAAAAATGCAACACGAAATTTTCAAGAAAATCCCCCACCTCAGACTACCTCTTACGTAGAAGATTCTTCTAAATTTTTTGTTTTTAAAAAATGGATATAACGATTTTGGTAAAGGTACCGTATATTAAAGGTATTTACATGACAAATAAAATGTTTATCTTGAATTTTCTGAGAATAAACAGTTATCTATGATTCGGGTTGTTGATTTCTTGTTCACCCTTTAAAGTCCTTTCAACATTCAGTTGTTTCACGCGACGTCATGGAAACTATTGAATTTTAAGACCAGCATATAGCGTCCAGTTGTCAAACATTTGACTATCGCTGTTCTCTTTGTATCAATAACGAAATGTATGATGTACTTTTTTGCAAAGAATTATTTGGATTAAAATGTAGTGGTTAGAAAAATAAACTCTAATAAGAATAGCTTATATACCCACTTGTAAGCGATACAGGATAGAGAAAGTCATGTAAATGTATAACATTAGATAGTTTTTTCAATTTATTTTAATTACTAACATCAGCACAGATTTAGTACTATGACTACTAATGGCGTCCTTACATGATTTACCAAATACCTTTTTCTTTCCGGACAAATCTTTCAACTCAAATGTATTACATTATACAGGTGATTTATGAAGACCTGACACATTTATTTGTTTAATTGTTTCAAAACGAGTTATGCTAGTGACAAATTATTATATCTGAAATGCAGAGGAAATTTTGGGAGATTATTTACTTCTATAGCAAATGTTGAAAATGTCCTCCATCCTGCATAAGGCATAACTCTACACCTCATTCCATGTTAGTAGAAATATAATAGCGTTTCTGGCCCTCAAAGGATATGCCGCCATCTGATAATGTTCTTTGATCTATGCCGCTAGCCCCGCCCCCTCCCTTTGAGGGCTTAGATGCCGCCTGGTAGCGCGTGCCGCTAGCCCCGCCCCCTTAATTTAGGGGCTTACTTAATGCCGACAGGTCTGTGCCGGCAGGTCCTCCCCCCTCCCCCCTGAGGTCTGGTCACGTGCCGGTGGCCCGCCCCCCTCCCTCCCCCATACGCGTGTCCTCCCTCCCCTTTGTGTTCTGGTTGGTTCCCTGTGGATAGGTGGGGGAGTGTGTATTGATCCTATACGTCGGTCGCGTACCTTCCCTAGGTCTAAATCCCTGCCGTGTGATTGGCTTGGGGTAGGGGATGTGCCGCTCGGGTGATGGGGTATAAGGGAATGGGGTTCTCGGTGCGTGACGTTGGCTTGGAAATCCACCCTGGCGATGTGGGAATGCGATTCTCGATGCCTGCAGCACACCGGCAAATCGTTTAAGTACATAATTGTGTCAATCAATTAGATAATGTGTTATTGAAAAGGAATCAATGTTTATATACCGCTATTGCAATTAAACGTTCCTCGTCAGTCAATTAAGTATTTTTGATTGAATCGCGCGCACCTGCCCCTAAACCGTCATTTATAATCTACTAATGTCAATAAATTACACGTCTAATGAAACACGGCTAGTCTGTCGATGAAAACAATTAAGTATTTTTGAATGATTAATTGACTCGCACGCAACTGTTCGTTATCGTGTATGTGTGGTAGCATGTGTATAATTATTACGAGTAATAACATTTATTTAATTCTACTTTTGAGGGAAAATATATTTTGGATTTATAAGAATATTACAACACTTAGATGAAAGGACAGAGTTGACGTAACAGTCGTTATCGCGTGATAATTGCGCTGGAACCCCGAGCGCAACCTTCCACCGCGAGACGTTTCACTGGAATGACTGACTCACGGTACTTTCAAGGGACAAGTCGACTAGCGCACCCCCTCCACTCACGCTTCGGTTCGCTACCTACACGAGCGCGCCAGGTGGTAATATGAGTGAAACTGGTTTTGAACCATCGAATGTTTCCTCACGCGCCCCTGGTGGTCATATCCGAAAGTTGTGAATTCACCATATTTAAACTCGAGGTGCGAGCAAGACGGCCATCTTAACTCTATATAATTCAGCGATATATGATTCAGGAAAAAGAATAAAGGCGAATTAACATTTTAATTAAATAATACTCGTTTAACATGCGAGGTGCGTTCATGCTGGCTCCGGGGGAATTGATTATGAAATAAATTAAATACGGTGAATATTACATACGTTATTAAAAAATAAATAATCCTGGTTTAACATGCAAAGTGCGTTCATGTTGTCTCCGGAGGAATTGATTATGAAATAAATAAATACGGTGAATATTACATGCGTTATTAAAAAATAAATAAGACTCTCCGCTTAACATGCAAAGTGCGTTCATGTTGGCTCCGGAGGAATTGATTATGAAATAAATACGTTGAATATTACATACGCTATTAAAAATAAATAAGACTCTCGCTGATCGATGAATACAATTAAATATTTTTTTATTAATTAATGTAATTGACTCGCGCTCCTAGAGATATCTCACCCAATTATTCATCTACCATGAATATCGCACTTCTAATGAAACGACGCCGTCTATCGATTAAAAACAATTAAGTTTTTTTGATTGATTAATGTAATTGACTCGCGCGCAACTGTTCGTTATCGTATATGCGCGTGTATAATTATTACGAGTAATAACGTTTGCTTAATTCTTCTTTTGACTGGAGGGTTTATAAAAAATATTACATTGCTTAGATGAATTAAAAAGCAACTTAAAGCGAAATTGCAAATAGCTTGTATGAGACGTTAACACGAGAACCCTTTACGAAAAAACAAGACGCAATGTGACAGCTGTACCTTGTCTAAATAGAAGCGGTTAAACCAGGACGCTTGGGTTTTCCCTCAGTACCTGCTCTTAATGGCTAGGGGTATCCATCACATCGGAGTACGCTCCAACTGACGTTAAAAATATAAGTCTGCTATGTCTCTTCTCGCACGAGAGAAGTAATAATTACAATTCAAAACAGGCGTACTTGTAAGTAACACGCACGAAGACTTCAAATATAAATTTTATATTCGTTTTAAATGTTCTTTCTAAAGACGTAGCGAACTTTGAGAAATTCAACGAATTATTCACTTGCGTACACTGCTTGAAAGAAATATGGTGTACACCCCTGAAGAATGCCTGTGTAGACACATTAGCAGACGACAGTCGCTTCCGCACCATTAAATATCTTCAGAAGAAGGTAAAAACAAGGTCTTGTATAGAGCACTTAGTGAACAATGACAGACGTTTCCAGTTGATTAAACATCCTAAGTGCTCTGAAAAACAAATATCTTCAGAAGAAGGCAATACAAGGTCCTGTATAGAGCCATTAGTGATACAAAAGAAGTTCTTAATGGATTCCCCGGGGCAGAAAATCCATCACAAACCGTGGAAAACCAAGTCTAGACATGTTTTAAGCTTACCACAAAAAATGTTTTCCCGATAATTAATATAATTCTACATGAAGAATATTAATGATTAAGTTTTCAATTAAACGTATACTGTATAGATTCTGTACTTAAACATTCGATTGTATCTTTGTCATTATTTAAATACTCACATACAAGAATTGCACGCATGATATCAAAAAATTAAACTGATTTTTTTTCGTTATGTTAAACAAAGAAATATGATTTGGCGAGAGTAATATGAAGAATAAAAAGTATTCAGATTGGTGAATATTACATGCGTCATTAAAAATAAATAAGGCTCTCGCTGATCGATGAAAACAATCAAATATTTTTTATTAATTAATTGTATATGAATTGACTTGCGCATCTGCTTGGTGACGTATGTGCATGATTATTACGCGTGTATAACTATTACGACTAATAGCATTTGTTTAATTCTAAATAATGAAATATGGTGCCTAGCCTAAACAATCGTCGTTACTCTTAATTTATTCCATTTTAAAAAGATTGGGCTTAGTAAACATAGGAAGAGTACGATTTTAAATACCCCGTCCATTCGAGAGATATTTTTCGAATATTCCAACATGTTAATATAAACTTAATACACACACACAAATTCATTTCAAGTAATCTAACGATATTGAATAAAATATTAAATGTTTAAGATATTGTAATGAGAAATGAAATGTATATCTCGAATTTTCTGGGCCACCCGCTGCAGGATCGCTCATCAAATACCGTAATGATTCAGGCACCCGAACACCCGAATGGTAAGCATTCTTCAGAGTTTTTAAATAAGTAATGTAACAATTCATATTAACTTCTTGTTCATATTCTTTATTATTATTTCCAGGAAGTGAACTTTATTTTGGTATCGACAATCCATCGAGCGCTGCACCGGCACCACCTCGCTTCCAAGCCTTCATGGGTCCGAATCATCATGGAGGTGGCTCTGCCTCCGTACATGCAGCAACACTCGTAAGGTGAGAATTTACAGACGGGTGTTTGAGCAGTTGTAACTAAAAATTACATAATAGTAGACATACAATGTCGATTCTGGCACACAAGGCATGCCTACGACAGCATAGAGTTCCGGATTGTATAAGGAGAAAAGGATATATTTAAGGGGAGTTTCTCACACACATGCAGTCACATAACTCTTTCGGTCTCCCAGAATGCTATGTATTTTTCACACGGGTGTTTAAAACATGTATTTTTTTCACGTATAGAGTGTAGATTCTTTAGAACTCTGTACTTAAACATGCTATACTATTATTATTATTTATTTTTTCCAGGAAATGGACTTTATTTCGGAGGCGGCATCGCTCAACAGGCGACCGCTGCACCGGTACCTCCAGGCTTCGCGAGCGTTGTACCAGAAGGCTTCGCGACCGCTGCACCACCACCCCCAGGCTTCCAAGCCTTCATGGGGCCAAATCAGCAGGGTCGGGTCCTAGCCCATACATGCAGCAAGCACCGAACGGTAAGAATTTTTCAATATTTTACAAAGTTCTTTTACACATTCTATATTATTATTAATAATAATATTATTATTTACAGGAAATGGAGTTTATTTTGGGATCGGGCATCCATCGACCGCTGCACCGGTACCACATGGCTTCCAAACCTTCATGGGGCCAAATCAGCAGGGTCGGGTCCTTGCCCATACATGCAGCAACCACCGACCGGTAAGAATATTTTTCAACATTTTTTATGAAGTTCTTTTTACACATTCTATATTATTATTAATATTGTTATTATTTTCAGGAAGTGGACTTTATTTCAGAGGGCGGGTTTTTCTGGGAATGTCTCCAAAAGTATTCTTCATTCTGAACGACTTTGCAAAACTGATAAACCATAAGAGATAGACAAAATTTTACTACACAAGAAATGGAGATCGCGATAAAATACATAATTTATATGATATACATTCTTGTTGTTGAGTAAATCGTTTTCGAGATATTGCTTGTTATTCCCTTTAAAATTTTCCAATACTTATACTTTTTCTCAAATTCATTATTCTTGTTTTTATGTCCTGGACATGCAAAGAGAATGGAATGCGCCACATAGCATCCAGCGTTAAAATATTCGACTATCGCTTAAAACCTACCATATTCCCCTTGCATCGATATGAAAATTACCAATAACATTGACATCTCGATATCTCGATTAACATGAAGCATATAGGGAATAAGTGCTTGTAAAAATAGTTTTTACAAGAGTAGAGAAAGTCATGTGAGTGTATCACATCAGATTTTTTGATATTGGTTTAAATTTTCAAATACTTTTAACTTTTCTCAAGCGGTAACTCGCTATTCGTTTTTCCCGTGGTAATGCATAGAGAATAGAATTCTAAAGCCATCACATAGCATCAGACGTTTTTTTAAAACATCTGTGACGTGTCTATTCACAATCGAAAGGTCGATGGTTCGAGGAAAATTATATCTACAGAAAAAATACATTATTTACACTCTGTGATTAATTTGGTAATGTAACAATAATTAACAATGAATTTTAGCGGTACATGTAAAAAAATAAAATATATTTTTTTATTTCTAGCGTCATACGCAGAAGCATTACCCTTAAGGAACGCTGGCGTGATCGAAGGATTTCCCCATAACAGGTTTAGACGTGCCCACGAAATGTCCCTGTGCGAGGCTAGCATTTCCCTCTCCTTCTTCTCGAAGGTTGGAGTAGCCAATCAAAATTGCTGTATTATATACAGTCACACCTCTCACCCCTTCAGATTTTATCGGGTGAAACGATATAAAAGCAGTAGCTTCTCCGAAGATTTCACTGTATTGTGACAACACAGCGAGCTAAGATCTCTGCAAACTTTTCTCATTCAAAGTGAAATTTCAACGAACATCATGTCTGGTAAGTTGTAACAAAACACTTCATTTACTTTAAAAGTTAAATTATTACTCTGTACATTTAACTTATATTTGCGTTCTTGTTTTTAATGCATGGCATTTATATGCGAATAGCTGAGCATTCTAAAAGTTAATAGCTAGACAAGTGAATTTTCTGAAATGTGAACAGTTTAGTTAAGTATTCATTTTAGGCAAGCTTATTCTACATTTAATAGCTAACTGCGCGAATTCTCAAAATGGGAAACAATTTAGTTAAGTATTCACCTTGTTGAGTAATTATTATTCCAGATATTTAAATACAGGATTTCACAGAGTGAATTATATTCCTTTTGGGGAAAATACAATTATTTGAATACCTTATTAACGTTTTTTGCTTTAGAATATTACAAAAAGACTGTTGCGCAAATCATTCGCTCTAACAAAGTAAATATCTACATTATATTAAAACATTTAAATCGAAAAATACAGTACTTAATGAACTTTATTAGTGAATCAGAACCTCAATTATATTTACACATATCATTTTCAGAAAAAAGTTAATAATTTTGTAACTTTCAAATAAATGAAATTTTGTTATGCAACACATTCTCTAATAAAGAATATGTTTTTTTTTTCTCTTCCTAATGCAGAAAGTTTGACATCTCAACTTAACACATTGGCTGAGGGTAGCATTTACCCAGCCGTTCAAAGACTACAAGATATTCAGCCAGAGGAGCCTTATAATATAAAATCCTTAAGAAAAATTGATACTCGATACGGTGCTAGAGTCGTTGCACTTTTAGAGAATAAGCAAGTGTTTCTTCCGACAAGATATTCAACCCTAACAAGCCAACAGTTGGAGGAAATTCCATGGGAAGTTTCAAATGGTATATCATGGAGTAGTACCAGCCGGCAAGTTTAAGACATGTAAATTGTCTTTTCTTCCTATTAAGGTTTGTAGAAATAATTCAGCTATCCTTTCAAAGCTTCATTTAGAGTTACATTCGTAGAGTTTATAAATTCACACTTCAGTAGGATAACATTTGTCTAAAGTATACATCAATATGTAAAAAAATAACGTCCAGGATGTAATCTGAGCGAGGATCTGCAGAAAGAAGTTTAATAGTCTATTCACTGATTCTTTGCCTCAAAGCAGATACCTACAGCAAGTTTCAAATAATTTCCAGTAGGATAGCAGTTGTCAAAAGCATGCATCACTGTATTAAAAAAATGTGTAAATAATGTCTAGATTGTACTCTGTGTGATTTCGTACAGAAAGAAGTTTAATTCCCCTTGCAATGATTCTCCACATCGAAATATATACCTACAAGAAGCTGCAAATAATGTGAATGTGTGTTACAGGAATGCCCAGATGAATGTAAATGAAGAGGAAGAACGAGATAGCTTAAAACATCATAAACAGAAATGTGATAGGAACATTCTCAACACCTCCCAGGGACTTCAATCAATGAAGAATTGCAGCAGCGCGGAACATGCATGGAAAAAAACATCCGCGTGTGTAGAATATAACAATAATATATATAAATTATGTACTCATTATTACTGCTATACCAGCCTATACCATTGATTTCATAAATAATTTCATAATTGTTTAAGGAGAATGCCTATCTTAAAAACATTGATGCTACATGAAATCTAAACAAAAAAGATTATTGAACTATTACTGAAAGAGACTTGAATAAATGAGAATCTAGAAGCCAGAACCATCTTAATATTGGGCTGTATGATATGAAGTGTATAAAAAGATTAATAAAAAAATGAGGTCTATGTAATATAAACAACATTTATTTTTTATAAACATTTTCCTATTACATTCCTATACAAAAAACATACATATTTCCTAAAGACAAAGGTGATAGTCTAGACATTCTAAAACACTCAGTTATATAATCATATACATCACACAGAAAGAGACATGCATTATCCATAAAAAAAAACTAAACATCTCAAGAATGTCAGGATGATGTATTTTATAAGTACAAGGTTTTGATATTTCAAAGTTCCTGTTAACCATGACTGTAATTGATTAACACAATTTCTCGATCCTGTCATGCTATAACTTTAGAAGCTTTCAGCTTACTTATAATCTCCTCAATCTCTTGTGTGTGACCATTATTACCAGCGTTCCTCGAGGCAATTAGTAACCTCAATATATTTACTAGTCTATTTGGATTTTCAAGCGTAGATATCACTGAATCATCATCATATGAAGATTTCATATTCTCGAGACTCCCGCTGTATCCAGATTTTTCACCATCAGTAGTCTCCAGTGAAGGACAGAGGCTTGATCCGGTATAACATCCCCCTCTATACATCTTCGGATCTTCGAGTGTAGGAGAGAGAGTCGATCCAGTATAACATGTTGCTCTATGAAGCTTAAATCTTGACAAAGAACGATTCTTAAAAATCCGCGCGCATATACAGCATCTAATAACGTGTTTTCCTCCATGTGTAATGTATGAAAAATTGAGTTTCTCATTCGCTAGTTGCTCAGATTTTCCCCGGCAGTAGCTCATGCTAAAACTAAAAGAAATTAAATGAATACGGGAATGCTAACGCTCGAAGGAATTAAAAGCGAATGAATGAATTCATAACACGCAGCTATGTATATATCCAGGGTATGGACGTCGGAGGGAATCGCGATCTACGCATAGCAGCGGAAAGGATGCTCTCTGGAAACATTCGTGGAAAAGGAGACTCTCAACAGAACATGGCGAATGCGAGCATGGAAAAAGGATGCTCTCTGGAAACATTCGTGGAAAAGGATGCTCTCAACAGAACATGGCGAATGCGACAGAACATGGCGAATGCATGCATGAAAAAAGGATGCTCTCTGGAAACATTCGTGGAAAAGGATGCTCTCAACAGAACATAGCGAATGCGAGCATGGAAAAAAGGATACTCTCTGGAAACATTCACTTAATGTGCACTCCATTTTCACGTTGACTAGAATAAAATCTCAAAAACAGTTGCCCGCAATAAAACTAACAATTACGAACAAAGCATGAACATCTGAGCATCTAGTGACAGGCAATTGAAACTCCAGAACGTTGTGCTTAATTTGGTGCTAAAATTGGGGCAATGAGTGCATTTACAACAGAATAATTAAAGAAAGAAACGTGTCAGTCCTTCATAAATCACCCTGTACTTTGATTTAATATACAGAAACCATTTATTGCAATTATTTCTTTATCTTACTATTAATGGTTTATATCTTCCTATCAGTAATTAAGGTACCAACTGAAAGTGCAACACCATACTGTTATACGTTTTTCATACTTTGAGGTACCAGAATACAAAAAAAGCATTTTTAGAAAAAGGTACACGTGTGTGTGTCTGTGAATAACATAACTCCAAAACAAAACTCAACGCATTACCTAAACTCCAAGAATGAAGGAGAAAGCTCTCTCAACCAGAATGTCACTGGGGATGAGACGAGAGCGTTTTTAAAATAAGGAAATTGTGCTATACGATTCAATAGAACGCTGGAACTAAGGGTCTCAAGAAACACCAACTGAAATATACAGGAGAATTGTGAGTTTTAAATACAGTAAAACTCCGTTTAATCGAACTGTGCTTAACCGAAACGACGAAAAAAGGAAGGGAAAAAACGAGATGCACTCTCACGTTGCTGCGACCATTGTCAATGTTCTTTTGCCCCAAGTTTAAATTCTTGGTAGTGTATACAGTTAATCATCGCCCCCTACCCCACATTCCAAGAAATACTGTACCCTTATAACAAGTGTTAACTGCTTGCACACACATTTAATGTTATTTCACTGTTAGTGTTGGTCAATGTGGTTTTTTCTGTTTAAGATGACGGGAAGAAGAAAGCGTATCGTAATAAACATTAGATAGAAAGTCGAAGTCGACAGCAGACGAGAGATTCAAAGTATTAGAGATACAGGGTATATAAGAGGGATCCCCACAGCAGAGAGAGAGAGAGAGTGCAAGTAGGCCGCAATGACCCTATTTCTTCTACCGTAGCCCCTGAGAGGAAGAAATGAAGGGAGAAACCCGAAGGGCGACGAGATCCGGATGATGAAGGGCGCAAGTGTGACGGGGTCCCTAACGTTTCCAGATCGAACGAAACCGACGATGCCACCCACAAGCCTCCAGACACCCGGCGTCCCACCTGGTGGGGCACTCTAGGAGGCGAGTCTTAACTGGGCACTCCCGTAACGACACCAGAAAGGAAAGCATACATCCACCCCACAACCGCAACGAGCCGAACACCATCGCCTGGTCCAACAACCCTGAAACAGATAACAGGATGATCGGTACAGGAAATTAGGGGCATAAAAGTCGTGGTAAAAGTGGAACCACCGTTGTATTCGCCTACCGACCCGGAGAAACAACGAAAAACCCATAGGCCAGATAGGGCGTCGACGGGGATCAAACCCGGGACCTTCCAAATGCGAGTAGCACACGTTATGTTGGAGCCATTTCATTCTGTACCCTTAGAGGTAGGAAACACTACAAATGTGTATTCAAATCTTAACTGGAAATATTGAATTACTTCACCAGCAACAACACAAAACTAATTTGATTTAGGTTGCTTTACTTTTTGTGGAACAAACTGGTGAAACAACACCAACAAATACAATGCTTATTAAACGGTGACGTGATACAGCCTCTCGCAAGCTTAGCGAGAAAAAAGTTCAGATATAGTTACTGCTTTTTTAAGATAGTATTTGTAAAAATCTGATATGTTACACTCACATGACTCTCTCTACTCTTGTACAAACTATTTTTACAAACGCTTATTCTCCATATGCTTCATGTTAATCGATATATTGAGATGTCAATCTTATTGATAATTTTCTTGTAGATGCAAAGGGAATTGCTAGGCTTTAAGTGATAGTCAAATATTTTAAGAGCTGGTTGCAATGTGGAGTATTCCATTCTCTTTGCATTACCAAGATAAAAAAATGAATAACAAATTCCCATTTGACAAAAAGTATAAGTATTGGAAAATTTAAGGAAACAACAAGCAATATCTCGAAAATGGTTCACTCAACAACAAAAATGTATATGATCTACATTTTTTGTGTAGTAAAATTTTGTCTATCTCTTATGGTTTACCAGTTATGCAAGAATTGTTTACAATGAAGAATACTTTTGGAGACATTGCCAGAAAATTCGAGGTATACATTTCATTTGTCATAAACATATCTTAAGCTAATGATACTGTAATCAAAATCGTTAGAGCCATTTTTGAGAAAATTAAAATTCTTGAAAAAGTTCCATGTAAAGGTTAATCTGGGGTGGGGGAATTTTTTTGAAAACCTTCGTGTCGCATCTCTGGAAGATGCTGAACCTAAATACCAAGTTTGGTGTTTATCCGACTGTTCGTTTCTGAGTTATGTTGTTCACAGACACACACACTAACATGTTTCCAAAAATGCTTTTTTTGGATTCAGGAGATCTCAAAACATATATTTCCAGTGAAATCTCAGTATCGAGTTTTTGGGTGGAATACAATACTTTCCCTACTTACTATACGTAGTAGAGAAAGTAAAAAAGGTAATTGTACGTTGATATTGTAATTGTATTTTAATACTGCATACAGAAGTAGCTTTTTCTTTATGTGTTACTATATGTATTTGGAACATAATTATTGGGGGAAGTATTGCATTTCACCCAAAAATTCGACACCGCAATTTCACCGGAAATACACGTTTTGAGGTGCCCTGAATCCAAGTAAAGCATTTTTGGAAACATGTCCATGTATTTGTCTGTCTGTAAACAGCATCATTCAAAAACAAAAAGTCGTATAAATACCAAAATTGGTATTTGAGTTAAGTACTTTCCAAGGATACGACATGAAGATTTTCGAGAAAATCCTCCTAACATAAGCTACCCTTTACGTGGAACATTTTTCGAAAATTTTGATTTTCTCAAAAATGGCTGTAACGATTTTGATTGAAGTATCCTATTTTAAGATATTCTCGTGGCAAATGAAATGTTTATCTTGAATTTTATAGGAATGTTCCCAAAAGTCCTCTTCATTCTGAATAACTTTTGCATAACTGGTAAACAGTAAGAGATAGACAAAATTTTACTAACAGAAAGCATGTAGATCTCTTTAAAACACACAGCTTTTGTTGCATACCCCCTTTTGTTTTGTTTAGTGAACCATTTCCGAGATATTCCTTGTAATTTGTCTGAATTTACCAATACTTATACTTTTTCTCAAATGGAAATTCGTTATTCGTTTCTTTATGTCCTGGACATACAAAGAGAATGGAATACTCCACATAGCAACCAGCTCTTAAAATATTTGACTATCGCTTAAAGCCTACCATATCCCTTTTCACCTACAAGAAAATTAGCAATAAGGTGAGGTAGATGGAAAATAAGCGTTTGTAAAAATAGTTTGTACAAGAGTAGAGAAAGTCGTGTGAGTGCAACATATTAGACTTTTTGCCTTTCACTGCTTAAATTCGTTTCCATGTTAAACACCTTATCCGAAACGCCTCTACCCGCTTTAGTTTTATTATACACGGTTTTACTGTATGAGAATTTCATTCTGTGACAAAGTCTTAATAAAAACGAAGCGAAATGTGTTAAAATGCTATATTTTCCCACAAAGAACGATGATATTTTAAATAAATTATTATAATAATCTGGATTTACTGAAATAGTTTTACTAGTTTGCTGTTATTTACTACCAAAACACTCATTTCATAATTTGAGGCTTTCGCCTCCCAAAAAGACAAATTGAGGAACAATATATTAAAACTTAGCTTCTTTCCCATTTAAGCATTCTACCCATTATGCTTCCCCTGAACGTAAATGCATTTTAAAACGTGTCATTTTGCAGGTTCATTTAACTTTCATATTCAATTTGCAACGACTCTTTCGCCAGGATGGACCTGTGAATAATTGGATCATAATATTAATGATAACCAACCAAATGAGGGTTTCACAATCTGCATGAAATATTTTGGGCCTATATACCAGCCATTCCAAGTTCCCTGTGTTCCTATCAGGTTTCGTAAGGATAATAACTTGTCAGACACAACGTTCTCAGCGTTTAATATTGAATTTGGTACTTATATTAATTACCAGATAGTTATTTTACAATGTTATTTTAAGGGGAAAATCGGATTTGTTACGTACTATCGTATATGTTCATATAACAGCTACAAATTGTTCTTACGAAAATTAAATTTTCTATCTACTTTATGTTAATCGAGATTAACATTTACAGAAATAACTTCATTACACATTTCGCTGTAACCACGAGAGGGCTACAGAAAGCATTTAAGTACTTATAGGTTATACCACGGAGGAGGGCACCTCGTGCGACCTACAGAGATCTATTGTGACTACCACCCTCCCAGAAGAAAGGGATGAAGTGAAAGAACCACACAGGAGGCTACAAGCCGTAGGCAGACAGTCCACAGAGACGCGCGGAAGTCCTAGCATTTCCAAGCTTGCAGACCCGGCCCTCTGCTGGAGACGCCGAGACAGGGCGTCGAATCACCAACCAATCAAGCATCCCTCTGGTGTGCACGGGGCAAAAGTATTGATAAAATGTCAACCAATAATAATGGATATCTCGGAAATTGCTGATGCCCAAAAAACTTTTTTTGAAATAAATAATGTGTTTTAAAGAGATCTAATTTTGTTGTATATTTGTTACTATTAATACTTAAAAGCTATACAAAATTCCCTCCAAATGAAGAGGACTTTCTTTCTTGGTGTTGCAATCGCGAGAAACAAGTGAATGTTGAAGGGCTTTAAAGAATGACCAAGAAATTAATAATTCAAACTATTAATATCGTATTAATATACTCACAAATGGCTTATGTCACAACAAATTATTTGATATAAATTGTGTGTTTTAAGGAGATATACGTTTTTGTGTATCGCTTAACATTTACCAGCTATACAGATTATGCAAAATTCCTTCCAAATGAAGAGGACTTCACAGACTATTACCAGAAATTCAGGATATATATTCTATTTGTAATGTAAATAAATTTAAGATATACCTATCTTATCGTAATCGTTAGAGGTATTTTTAGAAAAACAAAAATTTCGAAAAATGTGCTATATATGTAAGGGGTAATTCGGGATGGAAGGTACTAAATCTAAATACAAGTTTGGTGTTTACCTGAATTTTTGTTTTTGAGTTATGCTGTTCACGCACATACGGACTTTTTCTGAATTTTTTTTCAGGGGCCTCAAAACTTAATTTATCACATCAGATTTTTACTTTAATAATGGTTCCAGTCTCTTACGAGTATATTAGGAGATGTCACTCGTGCCGTTTTACTGTATCTTCTGATTCTATCTCCAACAGAAGAGGAAGGAGCAACAACTTCTAAATTAAGTTTGAGAAGAGACGATGAAAACAAATCCATGTTTTAATTCCAGGTACATCTTCGAGACAGGAGCAACATTTGATTTTGGAGGTGAAAATGCGGTTCCCCAGGAATGAAGGTTATAATTTCCTCCAGATATCAAATTATATCAGAAGTTGTGGAACATCTTGCGATGACAGCATATTTATTAGTTTACGTCTACGGTGCTGCCCCCTAATTGTCAGCCCGAACTAAAACCTAACAAGGAAATATGGGGTCGTTGCTCAAACGCTTTGCTCGCCGCAAAGTTTAATTAAAGTCAAATGCTGCGACTCCGCCACACAGAAGAATAAGAAGACTAACTCTACAGAAACAAAACGACAGAAAAGTCCACTGCGGCCATTAATTACATGAAAAAGAAGGATCGAGACTTTTTTAAACGAAGTTCTTTGCTTGTTACAGAAGCCAAAGACGATCTCAGGTTTTAACATAGCCAAGTTCATTTTAGAATATTTTCAGAATACTGGAACTGACTTAATTCTTTCGGCCTACTTCTGTTACCTGCTGATTATTTCATATCCAATATTTTAGTTTCTCATTTACCTACCACGGGCCTACTAGGTAGAGAAGGTATTGCATTCCACCCACAAATTTGATACAGAAATTTCTCCGAAATGCATTGTTGAGGCCTCCAATCCAAAAACAAACATTCTGGGAAACATTTGTATGTGTTCGTTTGTGCGTGAACAGTACAATTCAAAAACGAAAAGTTAGTTAAATACCAAGTTTGGTATTTAACTACAATGTCTTTCAAAGTTGTGATACGTAGATTTTCAAGAAAAGTCCCTTACCTAAAACTACCCTTTACATTGAAGATCTGCTTCGAAATGTTTGATTTTACGAAATATTGCTCCAGCGATTTTGATTAAAATGCCATGTATTAAGGATATTTACATGAGAAATAAACATATATTTTTAATTTTCTGGGGATAGCCTGCGAAGTAAAGCAAAGTTCGTAAGGAATTTTGTATAATCTTGTACAACTGGTAAACTTCAAGCGATAGACAAAAGCTACTAGACAAAAATTGTAGATCTCTTTAAACCGCACAATTTATTTCGAATAACTGACACAAACAGTAATAATCCGTTGTTCAATATTAGTCAACATTCAGTTGTTTCTCGCAATGTCATGGAAACAGTATGGAATTTTAAAGCCAGCATATAGCGTCCAGTTGTTAAACATTTGACTATCGCTGTTCTCTTTGTATCTATAACGAAATGTGTAATGTAGCTATTTCTGCAAAGGTTTACTTGAATTAAAATGAAGTAGAAAAAAAAAACTGTCTTAGGAAAAGTTTGTATCTCTACTAATAAATAGAGGGTAGAGAAAGTCACGTAATGAACACATCAAGATTTTTATAGTAAGAAGGCATTTTAATCCATGGCGGCTTTTGTTTTCTATGCTACTTACCTGTATGGTATAGGGCATAAAACGGAGGGGGACACCTCGAGCACTGCGACCTACATAATCTACTGTGACCATTCCCAAGAAGGGATGAAGTGAAAAAGACTACAGGACAAAGAGACGCGCGGAAGTCTTTAACAGTTTCCGGCTCGAAGACCCGTCCCAATACTGCAGGTGCTCCCAGAGCCCTCTAGTGATATTGGGCAAGCATCGTTTGAGCAATCTTCCGCTATATTCCGGCGCCGCCATACATCACGAAATGTAGAAGTGAAGTAATGGAAAATAAATTGTTGCAGATGAGAAGCCCGCTGCCCTGAACACTCGTACACAAGGCACAGTTGTGGATGCATCTAACAGGTAATCTTCAGGTGTCTGATTCATAACAAAGTGGGCTTACTATTATTATTAATTGCAACTATACAAATCAATAGTGAGAAGTACCGTCACATTGGGGGCTGAAACTTAGAAGTTCAATAAAACATCGAAGTTATTGTCTGTGGAAATGAACATTTTAAGAAACCTAAAATAATTTAGGAACACTGTTATTAAAGAAGAAATGAAAGCTAAGAATGTCGTGCTGAAATATGTAAGATATAAACAACTAAACTGGTTTGGACACACTAGGAGAATACAGAGGAAAGAATACCCAGAAAAGTTTGGGTATGGTATCCAGGATGGGATTTGGAGAAGGAGAAATGGAACGATAGAGATGAGTGGAGAAGAAAAACAAAACTTAGGATGTGTAACCATTGTAATTCTGTGTAAAAACAAAGACATTAATATTATAATACTGTAATGCATTACGGAATATTACATTAATATTCTACAGTAAATATTATAATACAATAATACACAAAGAGTAAACTAGGGAGTTGGCGCCGCAGTAAAGTGTGGGACTCGCATTCGGAGGTCCCACTTCAATCCCGGCGATCGCCCACTTTGATTCATGGCTTTCTGGTGGTTTCTCCGGGGTCGGCATGCGAATGCTGGAGTAGTTTCATGTCTACCACAATTTCCTTTACATCACTTCCCTTTCATTTTCTTTCTTATCTCTCAGGAGTACTTCTGAGTTTCGTGGTGTATGCCGGTGCCGAACACATGGTGCGGTTGCATGCTCAATGGGAAGAGTATTCCCCGTCGCACCAGAGGGCTGCCTGAATAGTGGGTGACACAACGCCCCCTCTTGGCGGCTCCAGAGTGGGATAGGTCTGCAAGCTTGGAAATGTTAGGGACTTCCGCGAGTTTCTGTAGCCTGTAGCCTCATGTGGTTCCTTCATTTCATCCCTTGCTCCAGGAGGTGGTAGTCATAATAGATCTATGTAGCTCGTAGTGTGCGAGGTGTCCCCCTCCGTTGTATAACCTGTACTGTAGTCTCCTGTGGTTCCTTCATTTCATCCCTTGCTCCAGGAGGTGGTAGTCACAATAGATCTATGTAGCTCGTAGTGTGCGAGGTGTCCCCCTCCGTTGTATAACCTATACTGTAGTCTCCTGTGGTTTCTTCATTTCCTCCCTTGCTCCAGGAGGTGGTAGTCACAATAGATCTATGTAGCTCGTAGTGTGCGAGGTGTCCCCCTCCGTTGTATAACCTGTACTGTAGTCTCCTGTGGTTCCTTCATTTCATCCCTTGCTCCAGGAGGTGGTAGTCACAATAGATCTATGTAGCTCGTAGTGTGCGAGGTGTCCCCCTCCGTTGTATAACCTGTACTGTAGTCTCCTGTGGTTCCTTCATTTCATCCCTTGCTCCAGGAGGTGGTAGTCATAATAGATCTATGTAGCTCGTAGTGTGCGAGGTGTCCCCCTCCGTTGTATAACCTGTACTGTAGTCTCCTGTGGTTCCTTCATTTCATCCCTTGCTCCAGGAGGTGGTAGTCATAATAGATCTATGTAGCTCGTAGTGTGCGAGGTGTCCCCCTCCGTTGTATAACCTGTACTGTAGTCTCCTGTGGTTCCTTCATTTCATCCCTTGCTCCAGGAGGTGGTAGTCATAATAGATCTATGTAGCTCGTAGTGTGCGAGGTGTCCCCCTCCGTTGTATAACCTATACTGTAGTCTCCTGTGGTTCCTTCATTTCCTCCCTTGCTCCAGGAGGTGGTAGTCACAATAGATCTATGTAGCTCGTAGTGTGCGAGGTGTCCCCCTCCGTTGTATAACCTGTACTGTAGTCTCCTGTGGTTCCTTCATTTCATCCCTTGCTCCAGGAGGTGGTAGTCACAATAGATCTATGTAGCTCGTAGTGTGCGAGGTGTCCCCCTCCGTTGTATAACCTGTACTGTAGTCTCCTGTGGTTCCTTCATTTCATCCCTTGCTCCAGGAGGTGGTAGTCATAATAGATCTATGTAGCTCGTAGTGTGCGAGGTGTCCCCCTCCGTTGTATAACCTGTACTGTAGTCTCCTGTGGTTCCTTCATTTCATCCCTTGCTCCAGGAGGTGGTAGTCATAATAGATCTATGTAACTCGTAGTGTGCGAGGTGTCCCCCTCCGTTGTATAACCTGTACTGTAGTCTCCTGTGGTTCCTTCACTTCATCCCTTCCTCCTGGTGGTGGTAGTCACAATATATCTATGTAGGTCTCAGTGTGCGAGGTGTCCCCTTCGTAGGTATAACCTATACTGTAGTCTCCTGTGGTTTCTTCACTTCATCCCTTCCTCCTGGTGGTGGTAGTCACAATAGATCTATGTAGCTTGCAGTGTGCGAGGTGTCCCCTCCGTTGTATAACCTATACTGTAGTCTCCTGTGGTTCCTTCATTTCCTCCCTTGCTCCAGGAGGTGGTAGTCACAATAGATCTATGTAGCTCGTAGTGTGCGAGGTGTCCCCCTCCGTTGTATAACCTATACTGTAGTCTCCTGTGGTTCCTTCACTTCATCCCTTCCTCCTGGTGGTGGTAGACGCAATAGATCTATGTAGCTCGTAGTGTGCGAGGTGTCCTCCTCCGTTGTATAACCTATACTGTAGTCTCCTGTGGTTCCTTCATTTCCTCCCTTGCTCCAGGAGGTGGTAGTCACAATATATCTATGTAGCTCGTAGTGTGCGAGGTGTCCCCCTCCGTTGTATAACCTGTACTGTAGTCTCCTGTGGTTCCTTCATTTCCTCCCTTGCTCCAGGAGGTGGTAGTCACAATATATCTATGTAGCTTGCAGTGTGCGAGGTGTCCCCCTCCGTTGTATAACCTATACTGTAGTCTCCTGTGGTTCCTTCATTTCCTCCCTTGCTCCAGGAGGTGGTAGTCACAATATATCTATGTAGCTCGTAGTGTGCGAGGTGTCCCCCTCCGTTGTATAACCTATACTGTAGTCTCCTGTGGTTCCTTCACTTCATCCCTTCCTCCTGGTGGTGGTAGTCACAATAGATCTATGTAGCTCGTAGTGTGCGAGGTGTCCCCCTCCGTTGTATAACCTATACTGTAGTCTCCTGTGGTTCCTTCACTTCATCCCTTCCTCCTGGTGGTGGTAGTCACAATAGATCTATGTAGCTCGTAGTGTGCGAGGTGTCCCCCTCCGTTGTATAACCTATACTGTAGTCTCCTGTTGTTCCTTCACTACATCCCTTTCTCCTGGTGGTGGTAGACGCAATAGATCTATGTAGCTCGTAGTGTGCGAGGTGCCCCCTCCTTTGTATGACCTATACTGTAGTCTCCTGTGGTTCCTTCACTTCAATCTTTCCTCCTGGTGGTGGTAGACGCAATAGATATATGTAGCTCGTTGTGTGCGAGGTGTCCCCTCCGTTGTATAACCTGTACTGTAGTCTCCTGTGGTTCCTTCACTTCATTCTTTCCTCCTGGGGGTGGTAGTCACAATATATCTATGTAGGTCTCAGTGTGCGAGGTGTCCCCTCCGTTGTATAACCTATACTGTAGTCTCCTGTGGTTTCTTCACTTCATCCCTTCCTCCTGGTGGTGGTAGTCACAATAGATCTATGTAGCTTGCAGTGTGCGAGGTGTCCTCTCTGTTGTATAACCTGTACTGTAGCCTCCTGTGGTTCCTTCACTTCATTCTTTCCTCCAGGTGGTGGTAGTCACAATAGATCTATGTAGCTTGCAGTGTGCGAGGTGTCCCCTCCTTTGTATAACCTGTACTGTAGCCTCCTGTGGTTTCTTCACTTCATTCTTTCTTGCTGGTGCGGTAGTCACAATAGATCTATGTAGCTTGCAGTGTGCGAGGTGTCCCCTCCGTTGTATAACCTGTACTGTAGCCTCCTGTGGTTTCTTCACTTCATTCTTTCTTGCTGGTGCGGTAGTCACAATAGATCTATGTAGCTTGCAGTGTGCGAGGTGTCCCCTCCGTTGTATAACCTGTACTGTAGTCTCCTGTGGTTTCTTCACTTCATCGCTTCCCCCTGGTGGTGGTAGTCACAATAGATCTATGTAGGTCTCAGTGTGCGAGGTGTCCTCTCTGTTGTATAACCTATACTGTAGTCTCCTGTGGTTTCTTCACTTCATCCCTTCCTCCTGGTGGTGGTAGTCACAATAGGTCGATGTAGCTTGCAGTGTGCGAGGTGTCCCATCCGTTGTATAACCTGTACTGTAGTCTCCTGTGGTTTCTTCACTTCATCCCTTCCCCCTGGTGGTGGTAGTCACAATAGATCTATTTAGGTCTCAGTGTGCGAGGTGTCCCCTCCGTTGTATAACCTATACTGTAGTCTCCTGTGGTTTCATCACTTCATCCCTTCCTCCTGGTGGTGGTAGTCACAATAGGTCTATGTAGCTTGCAGTGTGCGAGGTGTCCCCTCCGTTGTATAACCTGTACTGTAGCCTCCTGTGGTTTCTTCACTTCATTCTTTCTTGCTGGTGCGGTAGTCACAATAGGTCTATGTAGGTCTCAGTGTGCGAGGTGTCCCCTCCTTTGTATAACCTATACTGTAGTCTCCTGTGGTCCTTCACTTCATCCCTTCCTCCTGGTGGTGGTAATCACAATAGATCTATGTAAGTCGCAGTATGTGAGATGCCCTCCTCCTTTGTATAACCTATACTGTAGTCTCCTGTGGTCCTTCACTTCATCCCTTCCTCCTGGTGGTGGTAATCACAATAGATCTATGTAAGTCGCAGTATGTGAGATGCCCTCCTCCTTTGTATAACCTATACTGTAATCTCCTGTTGTTCCTTCACTACATCCCTTCCTCCTGGTGGTGGTAGACGCAATAGATCTATGTAGCTCGTAGTGTGCGAGGTGCCCCCTCCTTTGTATGACCTATACTGTAGTCTCCTGTGGTTCCTTCACTTCAATCTTTCCTCCTGGTGGTGGTAGACGCAATAGATATATGTAGCTCGTTGTGTGCGAGGTGTCCCCTCCGTTGTATAACCTGTACTGTAGTCTCCTGTGGTTCCTTCACTTCATTCTTTCCTCCTGGGGGTGGTAGTCACAATATATCTATGTAGGTCTCAGTGTGCGAGGTGTCCCCTCCGTTGTATAACCTATACTGTAGTCTCCTGTGGTTTCTTCACTTCATCCCTTCCTCCTGGTGGTGGTAGTCACAATAGATCTATGTAGCTTGCAGTGTGCGAGGTGTCCTCTCTGTTGTATAACCTGTACTGTAGCCTCCTGTGGTTCCTTCACTTCATTCTTTCCTCCAGGTGGTGGTAGTCACAATAGATCTATGTAGCTTGCAGTGTGCGAGGTGTCCCCTCCTTTGTATAACCTGTACTGTAGCCTCCTGTGGTTTCTTCACTTCATTCTTTCTTGCTGGTGCGGTAGTCACAATAGATCTATGTAGCTTGCAGTGTGCGAGGTGTCCCCTCCGTTGTATAACCTGTACTGTAGCCTCCTGTGGTTTCTTCACTTCATTCTTTCTTGCTGGTGCGGTAGTCACAATAGATCTATGTAGCTTGCAGTGTGCGAGGTGTCCCCTCCGTTGTATAACCTGTACTGTAGTCTCCTGTGGTTTCTTCACTTCATCGCTTCCCCCTGGTGGTGGTAGTCACAATAGATCTATGTAGGTCTCAGTGTGCGAGGTGTCCTCTCTGTTGTATAACCTATACTGTAGTCTCCTGTGGTTTCTTCACTTCATCCCTTCCTCCTGGTGGTGGTAGTCACAATAGGTCGATGTAGCTTGCAGTGTGCGAGGTGTCCCATCCGTTGTATAACCTGTACTGTAGTCTCCTGTGGTTTCTTCACTTCATCCCTTCCCCCTGGTGGTGGTAGTCACAATAGATCTATTTAGGTCTCAGTGTGCGAGGTGTCCCCTCCGTTGTATAACCTATACTGTAGTCTCCTGTGGTTTCATCACTTCATCCCTTCCTCCTGGTGGTGGTAGTCACAATAGGTCTATGTAGCTTGCAGTGTGCGAGGTGTCCCCTCCGTTGTATAACCTGTACTGTAGCCTCCTGTGGTTTCTTCACTTCATTCTTTCTTGCTGGTGCGGTAGTCACAATAGGTCTATGTAGGTCTCAGTGTGCGAGGTGTCCCCTCCTTTGTATAACCTATACTGTAGTCTCCTGTGGTCCTTCACTTCATCCCTTCCTCCTGGTGGTGGTAATCACAATAGATCTATGTAAGTCGCAGTATGTGAGATGCCCTCCTCCTTTGTATAACCTATACTGTAGTCTCCTGTGGTCCTTCACTTCATCCCTTCCTCCTGGTGGTGGTAATCACAATAGATCTATGTAAGTCGCAGTATGTGAGATGCCCTCCTCCTTTGTATAACCTATACTGTAGTCTCCTGTGGTCCTTCACTTCATCCCTTCCTCCTGGTGGTGGTAATCACAATAGATCTATGTAAGTCGCAGTATGTGAGATGCCCTCCTCCTTTGTATAACCTATACTGTAGTCTCCTGTGGTCCTTCACTTCATCCCTTCCTCCTGGTGGTGGTAATTACAATAGATCTATGTAAGTCGCAGTATGTGAGATGCCCTCCTCCTTTGTATAACCTATACTGTAGTCTCCTGTGGTCCTTCACTTCATCCCTTCCTCCTGGTGGTGGTAATCACAATAGATCTATGTAAGTCGCAGTATGTGAGGTGCCCCCCTCCTTTGATCTACCCCTACCTGTATCTATGTACATAAAGAGCATGTGGATATAAGAATCGAAGCCAAACGTTAGTACACCAAATACGCTTGCCGCTGTTAACAGTGTTAGCAATACCAGAACACCATTTTTTAACAAAAGCAAGTAATGCTGTGATAAAACAGCAGAGATATCTTACCATCCCTCATGTTGTCATTTGGCTTGCCTGCTAGAACAAAGTGGACGGTGATTTGGGAACACTGTGTACGCAATAGCACTGCAAGTGTGTTGGTGATGGAGAAGTCCATGGGAAGGGAAGCTTAAAAGACAGGAAAAAGAGGGGCAAATATTACGAAGATGTAAAAGAAAAATGGTTTTACATCGGCGGAATGAGTACCTGGAAGCGAATAAGAAAGTTTGAAGCAAGAGAGAGGTAATAAGACAGCAACTCAAAGAGAACTCGAAAGATAAAACTTGGAATTAGCAAAGTTATGCATTACATCAGATAAAATAACGGCTTATTTCAGCAGCTTTAAACTCGCAAATATAAAAAGTGTGATGCGTGGCGGTTAATGACTTCCTCTGCTCACTCTTGTACAAACTATTCTCACAAAAACTTATTCCTCTGTTTCTTGTTGATCGAGGTAAACCTTCACTTCTCATTTCATTGCAGATACAATAAGATTACAGTGGGCTAAAGAGATAGTCAAATTAAAGAAAAAGACATGTCGCTATATGGTGGCTGCGAAATTATTTGTATGCTCACGAGAAAAAGCGATTATAAAACTTTTCACTTGAAAGTATTATTCTATGTATTCGAAACTTTAAGCAATAAGTAAGCCCATTTCCTAATAAGGGAGTTTCCAGATTCGATCCCCGGTGACCGCCCCGGTCATCCATAGGATTTTTCAGGCTTTCTCGGGTCGTCAGGCCTGAGTGGTTTGTGGTGAGTGGTGAGTGTTTTTTTTTTTTTTTCCATCTCCCGATTTTTCTGTCCCTGCATTTCTTTCCACTAATCATTTCATTCATCCTTCATCCCGTTTGGTCTGCTGAAGTGTTGGCGATGGTGTTTCGGTGCGGCATGGCAGGGGAAAAGGTGCTCTCTCCGTCTCTCGGCCTTCGGCTGGTTGCCGGGATATAAGGACCACCCCCCAGTGGAGGCGTTGGACCCTATGTGGAACAGGGTCCCCGATCTGCCTGCCCGGGTTGTCTATTTCTGGAAACTGCAGGGACCTTGTCATTGCTGTGCGGTCATTCCTGGTTCTAGCAGCCCGGTGTCTCCCTTAAACACATCGCTCCCTCCGGGGCATCTGTACAACATCCTCATTCCTGTACAATATCCCCTGCAGTTCACAATCCAATTTGAGACTATCTTCCTAAATGGGCAACGCTACAAAGATGTTTCTTGAGATCAGTTGTGTGATTTAACGAGATCCACCTTTTTGTTTTTTCTTTTACGTATAGTAAGTAGGGGAATTATTGCATTCCACCTATAAATACTAAACCGAGATTTCACCGTAAATACATGCTTTGAGGCCCCCTGAGTCCAAATAAAGCATTTTTGGAAACATGTCCGTGTGTGTGTCTGTCTGTGAACAGCATAACTCAAGAACGAAAAGTCAGATTAATATTAAACTTGGTATTTGAGTTTAGTATCTTCCAAGGATACGACACGAAGACCTTCAGGAAAATCTGCCATCCCAGAATACACTTTATATGGAACAGTTTTCAAAAATTTAAATTTTCTCAAAATGCTTTAGCGATTTTGATTAAAATATCATATATTTAACATATTTTCCTGACAAATGAAATGTATATCTTGAACTTTCTGGGAATCTCCTCAAAAGTCCTCTTCATTTTGAATGACTTTCGCATAACAGATAAATCGCAAGAGATACACAAATAATGTATATCTCGTTAAAACACACAACTTATATCATATGCACTTTTTTTTGCAAGTGACCCATTTCCGAGATATCCCTTGTTATTGTTTGAATTTTACAAAACTTATACTTTTTCTCAAGTGGGATTCGTTATTCGTTTTGTTATGTCCTGGACATATCTCCACATAGCAACTAGCTCTTAAAGTATTTGACTATCGCTTAAAGCCTACCATGTTCCCCTTGCATCTAAAAGAAAATTAGCAATAAGGTTAACATCTCGATTAACATGAAGCATATGGAGAATAAGAGTTTATAGAAATAGTTGGTACAAGAGTAGAGAAATTCATGAGAGTGTAACACATCAGGTTTTTTTGTGTAGTAAGATTTTGTCTATATCTTACGGTTTACCAGTTTTGGATTTCTCAGACTATTCCTATAAAATCGTAAATATGTATTTTATTTCTAATGTAAAGGTCCTTAACATACGGTATTTTAATCTAAATCATCCAGATATTTTTGAGAAAATAAAAAATAATGGAAATTTTTCCATGTAAAGCAAATTTAGGGATGGGGGATTTTTCTGAAAATCTTCGTATAACAGCAGAGAATAATAGCAATAGTTTCGAAAAATGATAGTTTTAGGTTTTATGCAGTCTTATAAATTGGAGTTTAATTACTGCATATTTTATCAATGCAAGCAATTTATTTGGTACATTTTTACTTTGAACAGAAATTTCTTTGAACATTTTCTGATATAAATGACCAGTTTCCTAAGGAAGCAAAATTAAAGTTTAGGATGATAAAAACAGCCTCTAAGCACTGCTGCGGATCTGCTTAGGTGTTAATTATCTCGTTGATGATTCTTTTAAAATAAATAGCTGTGAATAAATTTTAGTCACAGTATGGTATCATTGAGAAAAAATCCTATCTTGCTAAATAAATCTATTGGATAAAAGTAGATCAGTTAACTTAGCAGGGCATGCATCTATATCATGTAAAAATGTCAGAGCTATTGCATTCCATACAAAAAGTTCATATCGAGATTTCACCGAAAATACATGTTTTGAGGCCTCCTGAATAAAAATCGTTTTAATAAAAAAAGGTCCTTATGTAAGACTGTGAACACTATAACTCAAAAACAAAGTCTGGGATGAATGCCCAACTTGGTATTTAAGCTTGGTACCTTCCTAAGATACGACACGAAGTTTACAAGGAAATAGCTAACGATATTGATTAAAATGCTATATGTTAATCATATTTGCACGACAAAATGTATATCTTGAATTTTCTTTAAACAGCTGTAAACTCCTCTTCATTCGAAGAAATTTGTATAGTCTTGTTTAACCGATAAATGTTAAGTGATAGACGAAAACGTACTACACAAAAAATGTAGAGCTCTTTAAAGACACAATTTATTTCAAATAACTTTTTTGTGGCTTCCGTCGTTTCTGAGATATCCGTTATTAAAGGTTCCAATTGTTTAATACGTGGTCACAAGTCCTGATAGTATTCAACTGTTTTTCGCGATGTCATGGAAACAGTATGGAATTTTAAGGCCAGCATATAGCGTTTAGTTGTTAAACATTTGACTGTCACTGTTCACTTTGTGTCTATAACGAAGTGTGTAATGTAGCTATATCTGCTAAGGTTTATTTGGATTAAAATATGGTAGATAGACTACATATATATTGTGACTTGGTCCAGTTTTTTAAAACGTCACTCTTTTCCCCAGTGTCACTGTTTTATTTTTCAATGTCACTACTTTTCTTTAAAGTAGCTCATCTTCACTAGGAGTTCATTCACTTCACCAATAAGAATAACTCAATTCTCCTTCACCTCTCTCCTGACGCAGGCTCTTTACGTTGGACGATTTACTTCACTCGGGAGTCGAACAACTGGTAGTAGTTCCTGCACGTCACAGAAGCCGTCACCAACTCGCTCGGAGAATCGATCTTGATGTCGCATGGGAAACTCACCCGCCAACACGCTCGCTGTTCAACTCACAGTCGACTCGCAACGACACGCACTGACTCGATTCTATCGCACTCGATCTGTTTTCAACTCGCGGCTGCCTCACTGCCCGCGAGAGCGCTTGCTTGTATAGGCAGCGTAACTTTCCATAGAAGGTTCTCGAACGTTCTAGAAGTATTTCGATACACGGGAGAGATAAACTTCCATATAGTTCTACTTATCTCCCAATAACGCGCCCGGTGTTTACACTGGCAAGCGACGTTGTCTTGTTTACTCCGGCCGCTCGGCGCCGAGCCCCCGATAACCTTGGCTATAGCCGCTGCGTCACATATATTAAGATTCAGGGAATCTGAAAACGTGTATTTGCGCTGAAATCTCGGTATCGAATTTTTGGGTAAGTAGTAGAGAAGGCAAAAATGCTGCTACATCAGCGGAATGAGAAAACCTGAGGAACTAAATTATAAAGTTTGAAGTAAGAGTGAGGAAATACGATTGCAATTGAAACATAAGTGAGAAGATACAATTTGGAATTAGCAAAGTCATACGCCACTCAGATAAAATACCAGGTTGTTGCAGGAGTTTTAAAGTCGTAATAATAAAAATCAAGGATTTGTGTTTTCAGTGAGAAGGCCCCTCCAGAAAGACAGTTGTTGGTATTTTATAGCGATGCCGGGAAGCCGCTGAATGCCGAAGTGAGATTGGAGCTAAGGAACAGAGATAAAGTTGCAATCTGTGGGAGAACGCCTGCGGTCTAGCACCGACTTAATACAGCAGGGTGTTCATCAACTCGCTGAGTGCACTTCCCACCGGAGTCTATCTCGCGAAGTGCTTCTGGATGCTCGCCCATTATTTAGCAAGTGACCGTGTGGAAACGGAACAATGCTTCCACTTCTTTTGTCCGATCATCTTACTCGAGTTGATTCTCGAGAACTGATTCCATTTGCTGCCCTCAGAAAAACATCTAATGTTATTACATGACTTTCTCTACCCACTATCGTTTTTACTTTCTCCTCTACGTATACTACATAGGCGAAGTATTGTATTCTATACAAAATTCTATGTCGGGATTTCACGGAAATACATTTTCTTGAAGCCCCTGAACCCAAAAACATTTTTTTAGAAAAATCTCCGCTTGCGTGTGTATCTCATTGAATATCACAACTCAAAAACGAGAAGTCAGTTAAACACCAAACTTGGTATTTAAGTTCAGGACTTTCCAAGGTTGAGACTTGCAGAAGTTCATGAAAATTCCACATCCCACACTACCATTTACATGGAAAGCTTTTCCAAACTTTTGATTTTCTCAAAAATTATTCTTAACAGTTTCGATTAAAATACCATATATTTAAGCTAGTTACATTACAAACAAAATGTATATCTGGAATTTCCTGGGAATATCCTGTAAAATCCTCATCATTCGGAAGGAATTTTTTATAATCTTATATAACTGGTAAACGTTAAGCGATAGACGAAACATGGCTCTCTTTAAAACTCGCAATTTATTTAAAATAAGTTTTTAGTGGCATCAGCAATTTCCGAGATATTCGTTATTACCGGTTCAAATTGTCCTACATTTTGTCGTTCTCTTAAAGTCCTTTCAACATTCAGTTGTTTCTCGCGATGTCATGGAAACAGTATGGAATTTTAAGGCAGCATATAGCGTCCAGTTGCTAAACATTTGACTATCACTGTTCTCTTTGTGTCGTAACAAAATGTGTAATGTAGCCATTTCCGGAAAGACTTATCTGGAATAAAATCAACTAGATAGAAAAACAAACTTTCGTATAAATATTTGTATATCCACTATTAAACGACAGGGTGTAGAGAAATTCATGTGAATGTAATACATCAGATATTTTTTTATTTTTATACACCTTCTACAAACCATTCTTACAAAATGCAACTTTGTAGGAATAGTTTCGTTATACAATTCGCTGAGTACACCGACGTGCGTAAAAAGCGGTCAATAAGCCCTAGATCCCTATGTAAGGTTTTCAGTTTCAGGTAACCAACCTTTGACTCCATCCAGCAGGTATCAGTTCTCTACATGACTGGCCTGCAAAATAACTGATACTCGTAGATGAATGCACCGCGATGAGGCGCGAGTTTGATACTGGAACGATTGTCGTCACAGCCCCGCAATAAAATATTAAATTAAATTGAGTTGTGTTTATGGACGCTCTTTAACTACTGTGCTGCTTATATTGCGTGTGAAAGACCGGTAATTTTGCTCAGAGACCTCTTTATCAGGACTTGAGGTTCTTTTACGTGCCGTAAATCTACCACTGGCTTTACTTCCCTTCCGAAGGAAGCTAAGGATTTTTACGCCGAAAAAATCCATCGCCCTCCGCCGGATTTGAACCCACGACCTCGGGAACTACAGGATAGTATGGTAACCAATAGACTACAGAGGACGACTAGCCCCGTGATGGTCGCCAGTTTGATGCAGAAGATGGTCGTCAATTTTAAAGCCGTTTACTTTATCTTCTTCGTTGTTAATTCTTATGCCGTGATCTCGTAGCTCATTCTGTTGTCTCGTGTGCCAGCTGCTCCACTGGTAAGATATGAGATCTTTCTCTCAGGGTATACGTGCATGTATTGTGAAGGACACCACCAGTCTAAAGTGACTGAGAAATTTATTGTGAATTAATCTTTTAGTTATTGAAGTGAGTTGCTGACCGTTTGAGATGCAGAAATAGAAAAATCCATCGCCCTCCGCCGGATTTGAACCCACGACCTCGGGAACTACAGGATAGTATGGTAACCAATAGACTACAGAGGACGACTAGCCCCGTGATGGTCGCCAGTTTGATGCAGAAGATGGTCGTCAATTTTAAAGCCGTTTACTTTATCTTCTTCGTTGTTAATTCTTATGCCGTGATCTCGTAGCTCATTCTGTTGTCTCGTGTGCCAGCTGCTCCACTGGTAAGATATGAGATCTTTCTCTCAGGGTATACGTGCATGTATTGTGAAGGACACCACCAGTCTAAAGTGACTGAGAAACTTATTGTGAATTAATCTTTTAGTTATTGAAGTGAGTTGCTGACCGTTTGAGATGCAGAAATAGACTGACTCTGAATTTTAATACTCGAAATTGTAATAACTGAATTATCATACCTGTTGACTCTTGCAGTATCAGTTTCACTGTTTGAAATAACTGTTTCCGCAATAAAAGAAACTACTAGCCTAATTTCTCGTGAGTCGCTAAAATGTTTATCGGCGAGACCTCTCGCAACAGCCGCGAAATCTTACTCACACAAGCGCGTCAGTAAGCGCTTAAAATATCACACTATCAGTGCGTACCGGTGACGGTACCAGAATACAGAACGAATGCACAACTGTGCGTACGAAGAAATGTAAGTACCTGTGCTGGTACTCTGATCTACAATTTCACACCATTATTACCTTTTGCTCCGCCTATATATTATTTTCCCGCCCAACTTTAAATGTTGCCCGGGCCAATATCAAAAACTCTTCATGTGCGTCTCTTGACTGTTACTATGGGGCATGGCTAAAATCTCGAAAATGTCTTTCACTTCTCTTTTTCGGAATTACGTGACTGCAAACGTACTTAGCTTATAACCTAACTGAATTCCCAGAATCTTTAAGCTAATACGTTCTCTTCTCAACTAATACTAATACTTTCTTTAATCTGACTTCTTAATTATCTTCTTCTTGGACAAATCTTCCAACTCAACATTGATTTAATATGCGGAAATTATATATTCCAAATATTTCTCTCTCTTATTGTTATTTCTTTGTTTAATCTTCCTCAATAATTGCGGTATCAGAACTCAGGGACACAAAAAGATCCAGTGAAAGATGTTATAATCAATGTGAAATGAACCGGTGGTTTGTATACCGCCTCTATAAAAGTGTTTCGATACGATTGGAGCACAAAGAAAGCTAAACTAATACAGCATAATTTGCCCTTCTGAAGGAAGCGGTGAAGAATCATTTGCATGAACTGAACGACATTTACCCTTTATGAAAGCTTCCATCAGCGTAATGAAGACGAAGGTTAAAGTTGTTGTCGCCATCGAACGGCAATAACAAAACCGACATTACCGTACTGTAGCATGAAAACATAAGGTTTAATTGTGGGAAATTTTGAGCAGGAATCTCAAAGTTGTTTATAACACCTTAACATTGTTCAGAATGACATGAGAGACCCTATAAATCTTCTCTCAGGTGCAAGGAAAGTGAGAAGAGATTTGAGAGAAAGGGAATTTTATCTCTGAAGCGAGTTACCGCAAAAAGGAAAAGAAGTTAAACCGTTCAGTGACTGTACTCCTGCCAACAAATTCCTGCTCTGAATGGAGATATGCCATCAAAATTACTGCTGGAGTTACTGCTGTACGCTCCTTACCAGGGAGGTCCCAGAGCAATACCCTTTGCCACTGTGTGGCAGAGAGCACCAAACACTTGCACATGTTGGATGCTTGCTGCAAGATCAGAAGGCCCATGGGTTGTCCAACAATGGTAGCAGCAGGTGCCTGGTAGCAGAGTGATCATTGATCCTACTGTTCGCTTTGAGTCGGCCTGAAAAATGGACCCAGAAGAAAAGGCTATTTCTGATCCTATTACAAGAACAAATACAACCTTAAACAAATATCGGTCACTGGATTATAAGACCTAAAGGGACAACACCCAAAATATTCCACAGTTTTGGGTAGATTATGGCCTGGATAAACGCCTGTTATATACAATTGCAATCATGACGATCAAGGGATTAATTTTTATCCTCAGTAATTATTTGTATTCTTTCATTGATATTATTCATACTTAACCTATAAAATTCATTGAAGTTCTTCTATAACCTTTTTGAGGGCATTAGTTTTTATTCAACAATTTAGTTTTATTATAACAAGATTGTATATGTATTATTTATATTTTTTTAAGTTGATTGCCATAAATTTGATAGATTTTGTATATTTAGTGTTATAATTTATTAATCATTGTAAGCTTTTTTTAAAAAATTGTTGTTTAAATTGTTTAGGTATACTTTATCTGCATGCCAGACCTTAAATGAGACATGCATTTTAAACAAGCAAATAAGAACAAGAAAACTTAAATTCCGACTTTATTTTTACGATCTTATTATATTATATTATTTTAATTTTGTGCAAAATACAATGAAGTATTGCCTTAAGCTACTCCGCTGTTGAGAACATGGATAGTCTGCAATGTTACACTTCGGCAATCCTGGCATATTTTGGGAGAGATGAAGTACCCTGCCAATTCAATGGCTAGGTTTATGCTCGAGGAAAAGAGGACGTGTTGGCAGAGGGTGGGGCTAAAGAGGTCAGTACCAACATAAACAGTTCCGTTCCATAATGCGCCACATTTTACACACCCATGGACAAAACTGAGTCATGTCTTTAACGCCAAATTGTTTGTGCGCATAGATATGCCTAAAACTTCAAATGGAAGTTATATTAATGCAGTAGTATATTCTACACCTCCAATCATAAAATTAACAACATATAAAACAACAACGATTAACCTGAGATTAGAACCGAAGAGCTTATGAGGAAAAGCAGTGCCTTCTTAACCTCTCGGCCACCGTAACGTTGTTTAGTGTTCACGGGTGTACACATCAGTATACAATGCTGATACAGGAAACCGAAGTTACACTAATACGTTTAAGTAGGAGTTGCTACATGCTGGCCTTGAAATTCCAAACACACCAATAACGACGAATATCTTGGAAATGGTTGATGCCACAATGAAATTGTGTGTTTTCCTAACTGTTTGTCTGTAGTTATGGTTTATCAGTTGTGCAAAATTATACAAAATTACACCAGATTCTTTCGGAATGAAAAGGACTTCACAGGCTATTATCAGAAAATTCGAGAAAAACGTTTTATTTCTTATGTAAGCATGTTTAATGCAGGGTGGCCCATATAAAGTGTTACAGGTGAATATATCTTAAATGAATACGAAAACCAAACGCTGAGAATACCAAATCATATTGGAGCAAGGGACCTTCCAAATTGTGATATGGAAAATATTTCCAAGCGGGCTTCTTATGGGGACAGGGGGCCAACCTTAGAATTGTAAATGGAATAATGATACCTTCTGGTTCTTCTCAATGAACTAAGCAACTTTTATTAAATACCTTTTTTTTCTTAAATGAATTGTTGAACTATTATAGGATGTTTTTGTTGAAGTATACAGTCATGGACAATAGTACTAAGCGAATAAATAAGTCAATAAATACCCAAATTATTACTTTAAATTACTTTATTAAACGCTCAAAGTAGTCTCCATTGACATATAAATACTACTGCTAACAATATACAGGGGCCAATAGTGCAACAAGCTTCATGTACTCGAAATTTTATATTTCAGAATTTTCATGAGTAACAGTAAATAATTAGTATGATCAACTACATACAGTATTGTGTTTTGAAAGTCCAGTTTATTTGAAATTGCAATACCTATGTCCTTTCATATGATATTTTATTTCCTCCCCGAGTTCATGAAATTTACTAACTTCAATGAAAACATCCCATAACAGCCCAACATGTAATTTAAAAATCTTTTAGTATAACTTGCTTAGTTTATTGCGGGAAAACAGAATATAAAAAGGCTATCATGGTTCCATTTAAAATTCTGAAGTTAGCCCCCTGTGTCGCATAACGGGGGGCCAAAACATAACAATTTGGTATGTCCCTTACTCCAATACGATTTGTAATTATATTCGTTTGGTGTTTTCTGTGCACATAAGAGATATTCAGCTGTAACAATTTATTTGGGCCACCCTGTATATAGAGCATTTTAATCAAAATTCTTTGGCCCATTTTTGATAAATAAAAATCAACTAAATATTTTATAAATTGTTGATTGCGCAATGTAACATTGCTAACAGTGGTATTCTTGTGAAAGTTCAGCAAGCCCTCGAATGACATGCAAACGAGATATCAACAGCTGCAGCCTTTTAATGCATGCAACAAATGTGGGAAGGAGAAAGCGAACTCCCATCTGGGGCATAACCCCTCACTTCATTATGCGCCGCACTGTATGAACCTGCCGCGCATTTCTCATCCAAATCGAATAACGGGAATGCTCTGTGCAGCTCATATGCATACGAAGAATAGGTCATATGCAAATTATGTTGGAACAATGCGTCATTTTACATTTATTTTTTGTGCTACGTAATTATACGATTTCACTTGTTGCCTGCAGTTTTACACGAAATAGAAATAAAAACATAGGATGCATACAAAATGCTGTTATTTGTTACATTTACATGAACTTCTATACACCCTATCTATCTATCTATCTATCTATCTATCTATCTATCTACCTATGTATCTATCCTATCTATCATCTCTGCCTTGTCCCTCTGTCTGTCAGTCTGTCTATCCTGTCTGTCGGTCTGTCTATCCTATCTGTCCTGGCGGTCTGTCTATCCTATCTGTCCTGTCGGTCTGTCTATCCTATCTGTCTATTCTGTCTATTGTCTGTCCTGTCGGTCTGTCTATGCTGACTATCCTCTCTGTCTATTCTGTCTATTGTCTGTCCTGTCGATCTGTCTATGCTGACTATCCTCTCTGTCTATTCTGTCTATTGTCTGTCCTGTCGGTCTGTCTATGCTGACTATCCTCTCTGTCTATTCTGTCTATTGTCTGTCCTGTCGGTCTGTCTATGCTGACTATCCTCTTCGTCTATTCTGTCTATTGTCTGTCCTGTCGATCTGTCTATGCTGACTATCCTCTCTGTCTATTCTGTCTATTGTCTGTCCTGTCGGTCTGTCTATGCTGACTATCCTCTCTGTCTATTCTGTCTATTGTCTGTCCTGTCGGTCTGTCTATGCTGACTATCCTCTCTGTCTATTCTGTCTATTGTCTGTCCTGTCGGTCTGTCTATGCTGACTATCCTCTCTGTCTATTCTGTCTATTGTCTGTCCTGTCGGTCTGTCTATGCTGACTATCCTCTCTGTCTATTCTGTCTATTGTCTGTCCTGTCGGTCTGTCTATGCTGACTATCCTCTCTGTCTATTCTGTCTATTGTCTGTCCTGTCGATCTGTCTATGCTGACTATCCTCTCTGTCTATTCTGTCTATTGTCTGTCCTGTCGGTCTGTCTATGCTGACTATCCTCTCTGTCTATTCTGTCTATTGTCTGTCCTGTCGGTCTGTCTATGCTGACTATCCTCTCTGTCTATTCTGTCTATTGTCTATCCTGTCTGTCCCGTCTATGTATCCCGACTGTCGGTCTGTCTATCCTGTCTGTCTATGCTGACGGTCCTGTCTGTCTATGCTGACTGTCCTGTCTGTCTATGCTGACTATCCTGTCTGTCAGTCTGTCTATCCTGTCTGTCTATGCTGACTGTCCCATCTATCTATGCTGACTATCCTGTCTGTCAGTCTGTCTATCCTGTCTGTCTATGCTGACTGTCCTGTCTGTCTATGCTGACTGTCCTTATATCTATGCTGACTGTCCTGTCTGTCTATGCTGACTGTCCTGTTCGTCTTATCCTGTCTGTCCTGTCTGTCTATGCTGACTGTCCTGTCTGACTATGCTGACTGCCCTGTCCGACTATGCTGACTGCCCTGTATGTCTTATCCTGTCGTCCTGTCTGTCTATGCTGACTGTCCTGTATGTCTATGATGACTGTCCTGTCTGTCTATGCTGACTGTCCTGTATGTCTATGCTGACTGTCCTGTATGTCTATGCTGACTGGCCTGTATGTCTATGCTGACTGTCCTGTCTGTCTATGCTGACTGTCCTGTATGTCTTATCCTGTCTGTCCTGTCTGTCTATGCTGACTGTCCTGTCTGTCTATGCTGACTGTCCTGTATGTCTATGCTGACTGTCCTGTATGTCTATGCTGTCTGTCCTGTCTGTCTATGCTGACTATCCTGTATGTCTATGCTGTCTGCCCTTTCTGTCTATGCTGACTATCCTGTGTGTCTATGCTGTCTGTCCTGTCTGACTATGCTGACTATCCTGTATGTCTATGCTGACTATCCTGTATGTCTATGCTGACTGTCCTGTATGTCTTATCCTGTCTGTCTATGCTGACTATCCTGTATGTCTATGCTGACTGTCCTGTCTGTCTATGCTGACTGTCCTGTATGTCTTATCCTGTCTGTCCTTTATGTCTATGCTGACTGTCCTGTCCGTCTATGCTGACTGCCCTGTATGTCTTATCCTGTCTGTCCTGTCTGTCTATGCTGACTGCCCTGTATGTCTTATCCTGTCTGTCCTGTCTGTCTATGCTGACTGTCCTGTCTGTCTATGCTGACTGCCCTGTATGTCTTATCCTGTCTGTCCTGTCTGTCTATGCTGACTGTCCTGTCTGTCTATGCTGACTATCCTGTATGTCTATGCTGACTGTCCTGTCTGTCTATGCTGTCTGTTCTGTCTGTCTATGCTGACTGTCCTGTATGTCTTATCCTGTCTGTCCTGTCTGTCTATGCTGACTATCCTGCATGTCTATGCTGACTGTCCTGTCTGTCTATGCTGACTGTCCTGTATGTCTATGTCGACTGTCCTGTATGTCTATGCTGACTGTACTGTCTGTCTATGCTGACTGTCCTGTCTGTCTATGCTGACTGTCCTGTATGTCTTAGCCTGTCTGTCCTGTATGTCTATGCTGACTGTCCTGTCTGTCTATGCTGACTGTCCTGTATGTGCTATGCGGACTGTCCTGTATGTCTATGCTGACTGTCCTGTCTGTCTATGCTGACTGTCCTGTATGTGCTATGCGGACTGTCCTGTATGTCTATGCTGACTGTCCTGTCTGTCTATGCTGACTGTCCTGTATGTCTATGCTGACTGTCCTGTCTGTCTATGCTGACTGTCCTGTCTGTCTATGCTGACTGTCCTGTATGTCTATGCTGATTGTCCTCTATGTCTATGCTGTCTGTCCTGTCTGTCTATGCTGACTGCCCTGTATGTCTTATCCTGTCTGTCCTGTCTGTCTATGCTGACTATCCTGTATGTCTATGCTGACTGTCCTGTATGTCTTATCCTGTCTGTCCTGTCTGTCTATGCTGACTATCCTGTATGTCTTATCCTGAGTGTCCTGTCTGTCTATGCTGACTGTCCTATATGTCTTATCCTGACTGTCCTGTCTGTCTATGCTGACTGTCCTGTGTGTCTATGCTGACTGTCCTGTATGTCTTTGCTGACTGTCCTGTCTGTCTATGCTGACTGTCCTGTCTGTCTATGCTGACTGTCCTGTCTGTCTATGATGACTGTCCTGTCTGTCTATGCTGACTGTCCTGTATGTCTATGCTGATTGTCCTCTATGTCTATGCTGTCTGTCCTGTCTGTTTATGCTGACTGTCCTGTATGTCTATGCTGACTGTCCTGTCTGTCTATGCCGACTGTCCTGTATGTCTTATCCTGTCTGTCTTTCTGTCTATGCTGACTGTCCTGTATGTCTTATCCTGTCTGTCCTGTCTGTCTATGCTGACTATCCTGTATGTCTATGCTGACTGTCCTGTATGTCTTATCCTGTCTGTCCTGTCTGTCTATGCTGACTATCCTGTATGTCTTATCCTGACTGTCCTGTCTGTCTATGCTGACTGTCCTATATGTCTTATCCTGACTGTCCTGTCTGTCTATGCTGACTGTCCTGTGTGTCTATGCTGACTGTCCTGTATGTCTTTGCTGACTGTCCTGTCTGTCTATGCTGACTGTCCTGTCTGTCTATGCTGACTGTCCTGTCTGTCTATGTTGACTGTCCTGTCTGTCTATGCTGACTATCCTGTCTGTCCTGTCTGTGTATCCCGTTTGTCAGATTCAAGAAATTAGAGGGGCAATGATGGATCGGAAAATTGAGGAACATTTATGGTCCAACAGGCAAGAATAGAGAAGTGATAAGAAGCTGTTAAAAACTGTAGTCTTGGCTACCGGAAAAATGTTTGTTCACTGTAAAGCCGGAAATATACACTATGTGATCAAAAGTATCCGGAAACCTGGCTGAAAATGGCGTACAAGTTCGTGGCTCCATCCATCGGTAATACTGGAAGTTAATATGGTGTTGGCCCACCCTTAGCCTTAATGACCACGTTCACTCTCGCAGGCATATTTTCAATCAGGTGCTGGAAGGGTTCTTGGGAATGGTAGCCCATTCTTCATGGAGTGTGGAACTGAGGGGAGGTATCGATGTAGGTCGGTGAGGCCTGGCACGAGCTTTGCGTTCCAACACATCCCAAAGGTGTTCTATAGGATTCAAGTCAGGGATCTGTGCAGGCCAGTCATTTACAAGGATGCTATTGTCGTGTAACACTCCGCCACAGCCCGTGCAGTATGAACAGGTGCTCGATCATGTTGAAAGATGCAATCGCCATCCCCGAATTGCTCTTCAACAGTGGGAAGCAAGAAGGTGCCTAAAATATCAATGTAGGTCTGCGATGTGATCGTGCCACGCAAAACAAAGGGGTGCAAGCCCCCTCCAGCAAAAACACGACCACACCATAACACCACCTCCAGCACTACACACGCTGGCAGATGTCGTTCATCGGGCATTCGCCATACCCAAACCCTGCCATCGGATCGCCACATTGTGTACCGTGATTCGTCAATCCATACACTTTTTGCAGCTGTTCAATCGTGTAATGTTGACGCTCCTTACACCAAGCGAGGCGTCGATTGGCACTTTCCTGCGTGAAGTGTGGCTTATGAGCAGCCGCTCGATAATGGAATCTAACGTTTCTCATCTCCCGCCTAACTGTCATAGTACTTAGGATGGACCCTGATGCAGTTTGGAATTCCTGTGTGATGGTCTGGATAGATGTCTGCTTATTACTCATTACGACCCTCTTCAAATGTCGGCGGTCTCTGTCAGTCAAGAGACGAGGTCGGCCTGTACGCTTTTGTGCTGTACATGTCCCTTCACGTTTCCAGTTTACTATCACATCAGAAACAGTGGACCTAGGGATGTTTAGGAGTGTGAAAATCTCGGGTACAGACTTCTGACACAAGTGACACCCAATCATCTGACTACGTTTGAAGTCCGTGAGTCCACGGAGCATCCCATTCTGCTGTTTCACGATGTCTAATGACTACTGAGGTCGGAGATAATGAGTACAAGTCAGTAGGTGGCAGCACAATGCACCAAAGATGAGAAACGTATGTTTGTGGGGTGTCCGGATACTTTTTATCACCTAGTGTGTATTTAAAATGAAGGGGTAGGAAAAGTGAATAGCTCCATGGAGATTTGAACTTGCAAGTTTAGGAACAGTAGGCTAATTCTTTACCACTAAGCTAAGAGTGTGCTAATAAACCTGGTATTGTCACGAACTTTAGTCATACTCAACTTGAGAACATAAATCAATAAAATGTGTTTTTGTTACAAATATCCAATGTTGAAACACTCTAAAACATCTGTCTGTTGAAATCTCGTATATGAATTATTTTCTCGTACGACTTGGGACTACATTTGTGCTCCCCATTATAACTACTAGAAGCATACGCAATCTTGTGAATAATGTCCGGCTATCTTGAGCGTCACGGAGGTACCCGATGTGGGCTCCACCTCTCCAACGCCGGGCAGTTTTAAACTGCGATGGTGGTAGCCATGTGTTTAAAACCGCTCAGTATTTACTGACCTTGCAATTCCATTCTGTTTCCATTACATAGCAAGAAACAGTTGAATGGTGATCATTTTAAGAAAAGAGGTATTCAAAAAGTCAAACCAGTAAGAGCGAATGTCTCGGGCGTAATTCTTACCACAATATATGTAATTTGCAATAACGTTTGTGTTTAAAGAGATCTACATTTTTTTGTGTAGTACGATTTTGTCTATGTTTTATGGTTATATAAATGTATACAAAGCTATTTCTGACTGCCTCTGTGGTCTGGTGCTTAGTACGCTAACCTCCAAATCTAGAGGTTTGGGGTTCCCGGCTGAAGATGGGAATCTTTCTTTAGCCAGGATTATTCCACATCCTCCCTAGAGTCAGGGAGTGTCAATATGTGTGTGTGCACGTGAGAGTTTAATGCAGTAATCAAAAGATAACAGCACAAAGATTAACATCACTATAAAGCCATCGAACATCATTGGCAATGAACAATTGTGCTTAAGATAGAAAGCCGCTGATGTAACCCGAAACGTTTAAAGGCTTTATATAAATAGAGTAAAACAAAAAGTAAGAAACCGATCCTTCCGAATGAATGATCGATAGGTGATCAGCCCGAATGCTTAATATGGCGGTGAAGAAGAAGGAAGTGAAATGTAGTGATGAAAGGGATGATAGGAAAATCGCGGATCAAATTATCCAACCCAGCAGTCACCTGGCGACCGAGGGAAACCGCGAAAAAAACTTCCTCTTTCCGTGCTCTCTAGTCGCCCGGGATCGACCTGGACAGGATCATCATGAAGATGGTCCTACCATCTAACGTCAATCCTCAGCCCACAGCGCCACCAATATATCTCCATAGCACGCCATCTATAGACTTAAACTGGAGAGTTGCTCTGACCGGTAATGCAGATAATGTGTTATTGGTTGTCTCGTCCATCGGCCAGAGGAAAGCTGATCAGGAGCCTTGGTCGGCAATGCAGATCCAAAGCTAGGTGTTTCGTGCATCTGCCGGGCAGGAATACTGTTACAGAGAGAGGGAGCCATGCATGGCTCAAATTGAACCTGAAATGTTTGCAATAGAAAGTCAGAATGTGCCACACAAGCTGAAGATTTTGATTATGTAACATTGTTATGAGAAATAAAGTAGGTTCATAATTTAGTTTTGTTTAATTTCTTTTAATTTCGCATTAAATTCATTATTGAGAAACCGTAATGGTAACCGTGCGAGATAGTTCCACGGTATCGTGTGAGCCTTGTACTCGGGAGTTCCCGGGTTAGATTCCCATCGACCGCTGCGATGATTTCTCTTCTACTACAATTTCCTTATCCTTACTTCTCTTTCCTTCCGTTATTTTCTCATCGTTCTGGTGTGTGGCGGTGCCAGATAGATGGCGCGGATGAATGCTCAAAGAACAGGGCATTCCCCCTCCGTAGACGGGTCGTCCAACGCTCTTTAGGGACTTAGTTGCGTCTCCGTAAGCTGTCTGCCTGTAGCTTTCTGCGTTCCTTCACTTCATCCCTTCCTCCCTGGGGGGGGGCTGTAGCCGCATAGATCTGTCATAGGTCTCAGTGTGTAAGGTATTCCCCGCCATACTCTATATCACCATAAGGGTAAATAAAAAACCACAAAAACACTACATATTTTTTGTATCATCTAAAACATTGTTTCATATAATTCTTTGTGCATTTAAAGCAATACGTTTTGAAAGGTTAATTGGTTAGCCACCAGCTTTTTATCAATATATCAAGAGGTCAACTACAAAAGGTGCTAACGGACAATACTGTGAGGCGGATATTCCTAAATCCGTCACGTGTGTCTCTGATAGTTTGTTAGATCGCCACGCAGAGTCGGTAGTGCTGCTGACTTGCGATTGTTCCCGGGATAGGGGTAGCGCCACCGTCGCCGCCTGGGCTCTGGTCGTGCTTCTACTAAAATCACGAAGTGAACTGTGTTCTGTGCGCTGTCCAGGTAAGTCCGTCTACACCTTTGATACGCGGGCTTGGCCTTCAATCTTGTTTGTTCCTGCCGATTGTTTGTATGTCAGCTCTCTGTCATGGGTTTATAATTGCTGAGCCAGAAGTTGGAGTGTAATAAGTAATGGTCGTTTTAAATTGTACATGTGTAGTCATTTTATGTACTTTATAGTGTGCTATTAGAATTAGGATTTCGTATTAAGCGTAACACTGTGTGATGGTTTTATTAAATGTTGCAAGTGTTGTTAAGTTCACCATGCAGACCTTTAACAAAGATCAAATATGTTTATCGCCTTAATTGTCGTTTTTTGATTTTTCAGTTCGAGGTTTACATTTAGTGTGGGACGGTGAACTGGTATCAAATTAAGATTCTGTCAGTATGATTTCCATTGTAAATTTGGAATTATCAGTGTGATTAATTATGTATAGGATAACTACAAAAGTTTAATGCATATTATTAGTGTATTTCAATGTAATTTTGGTCCAATATAACAATACAGGTTGTCCAAAAAGATGTTACCGCTCATATGCTGCTACATAATGTTATATTTTCTTTTACTGTAGACTAGATAAGGCCACCCGACTTTCTTTGGAACAGAGAGGGAAAGTAGCAGTTGTATGGAAGTGTTTGGGTCGCCCTCAATAGTAAGATGAGGCAGTAATTTTAACACTTAAATGATTTCAATCAAATTATATAATATAAAATATAATAGCAACCCGCCTTGAAGCAATATGTGTATGTAACAATATATAAAAAGTGTATATTACACTCATTGTATATGTTACATTATTGTATACATGTGTAATAATGTTATGTGAATGTATCACGTAATTTAATAATGTAGGAGCTGTGAGAATAATAGGTTAAAGGTTGCTAACAATGAGGTAACCTTGAGGCAATAATGAAGTGGAGAGTTTAGCAATGCTACTTGTGATTCTTGGTAGCAATATGTAACTTTTGTGACAGTTTATAAAATAGCAAATCAACAACCAGAAAAAGCTTTAGTTAAATGAAGGTATTCTATTGGACTAGGATTAGCCAATCACAAACTAAAATGGACCAAAATTTACAAATTCAGAAGTCAGTTGCTTGTAGACAGCGCCCCTAACCTGACGTGTTGCTTGTAGACAGTGTTCCCAACTGGATGCGAGATGCGTCCTCGAGAAATTTAATAGGTATTCGTGTAAGACGAAAATAGTTTTATGTGTAAAAAACTGCAAGTAATTAAAAAAATCCTCACAGCTCTCTCTATATCAGTGAAGTGTTATTTAAACAGTGTCAAGCATTAATAAAAGGAGTGAAGTAAAATTATAATCTGTGTAAGCCTACATTCTTGTCGCACCACAACCCTGCTAAGACATTCATGTCTCTAAACAAATATAAATACTGACGCAGCCGAGGCAAACATAAATATATAATATTTAAACAGTCAAATTACAAAGTTAATATTTTTAAACTTGGGGCGAAGGCTACCGGAAACTTTTCACCATACGTGCGGTTGCAACTACTTCAAGTTCGGCTCCCCAATAGTCTAAATAAAATACAACTCCTCCTAAAATTTAACCTTTCTGCAAATTGGCGCCCAGCGTGGGGCAGATAGCAATACAACAAAATAACTTCTTCAAAGATAGAAATTTCAGCGCTGGTTTGATAAGGATCTTCCAAACCGTTTACCATCCATTGACTGAATACGACATTTGTACGCATCGGGTCTATCACCAATGACTGTAAAGGAAGGAGTGCACGTCCAAGAAGTGTTCGAACGGAAGATAACATCATAAGTGTTCAAGGCACAATGATTGGGAGCCCAAGAACGTCTATTTCGAGATTAGCATTGGAAACCAGAATCGCGCGGACAAGCATCTTAAGAATTCTCCACATCGATTTGGGAATGAAGCCGTACCACATTCAAATGATACAGGTCGTTTCTGACGTGGATAAAACTGCTGGTGTACGAGCTGCAGAAGTGTTATTAAAGATGACGCACATAGACCCTAATATTGTGTTCTGTATGTCTTAATGAAGCCACATTTCATGCCAGCGACAATGTGAATAGCACAATTTCATCACTTGGAGCACAGACAACCCTCATGACCAAGATAACACACTAGATCATCTCCGAAAGTTAACTATGGTGCGGTATTTTGAACTTTGGAGTACTTGGTCCATTTTTTTATACTCAGACTGTAACGGGAGTTTCTTACTTAGACGTGTTACACAATTTTGTTGTTGATAATGTTTCCCTCCGTATCTTATCAGGTTACTTCGAGCAACATGGTGCACCACCACATTTTACCTTAACGGTTCGACATTACATGGATGAAATGTTTGGCACACCCTGGATTGGAAGAGGCGGACCTTAAGCTTGGCCAGCACGATCACCGGATTAGACCCCATGTGATTTCTGGCTATGGGGAATGATGAAAGAACGCGTGTATGCTACCAGACCTGCTGACATTAATCACCTTAAAGAACGCATAACAAGAGTTGTCCGCTCTATACCTACGGAGTTGTGTGAACGAACTATGTCCTGTATGGTGCAAAGACTTTACACGTGGATTGAAAACGAAGGAGTAAGATCGAAGAAATGCACTAACTTCATTTGGACTTGTGTAGATAGCGTGTTATTATGTTATTCAAATAAAAGTCAATCTCATTTAAGTGGTAACATCCTTTTGGACAGTCCTGCACAATAGTAATCTAATGATGTCATCATATTATTTACTTCAAGTGGATACAAAGTAGTGAACTTAGGTTATACCTACATGTATCGTCACTTCGCCAGTTGCAAGCCCATTGGTTTTTAAATTGTTGATACAATGGAATATTAATTTGATACACTGTTTTACTTCCTACACTACTTGGCTATAGTAAGCGAAGGAGTTATTGCAGTCCACCCTAAAATTCTGTATCGAAATTTCCCGAAAATTTATGTTTTGATAGTCCCTTTATATAAAAATTAGAAAAATTAGTCGGTGTGGTCTATGTGTGTATATGTATGTGAACAGGAAAGTCAAAAACGAAAACTCGGTTAAATACCAAACTTGGTATTTAATTTCAGCGTCCTCAAAGGATGCGACACGAAGATTTTCAAGAATCCCCATGTGACCCTGGGGCAACAATCCCTCCCTCGAGAGCTTTTCCTGTGGGCCGGCACCTGAAAATACAATCCGGCCCCCCATTACAGGGCGTAAGTGGATACACCACTTACGCTCGTCAATCCCAAAAAAGGAGAAGACTACCGAAGAAGCTCGGTTGGGCCGACAGCAACTTAGCGTACTATCTACCGGCTATCCAGGGCGGTACCGGAGGACCTTAAGGTGTCTCACAGTCTCACAACCCCGCCTTGACGGAAAACCTCCCAGAAATTACCAATCTCCCATGGGTATCGAGAATCACTGACCCGCCGAGTCCAACCCAATCCAAATGACGTTTGGCCCAGCTTACTTCTAGTAACGTCAGAAGTACCAGGAGTGCCCAGGGTCCGCAGCGCCCGCACCACACCAGCGGTGTCCCCCCCCCACGCACTCAAACTACTCTTCACATGCTAACTAATTCGTCACTTTTTTACTTTCTCAAAATGGCTGTAATGATTTTTATTAAAATTAATTATGCTTAAGATATTGGCAGACAAATAAAATGCGTATGTTGAATTTTCTTGGAATAGCCTGTGAAGTGCTGCTCGTTCTGAATGACTTTTGTATAATAATGTAGTAAACGGAAGAGATACACAAAACTGCAGATCTTATTAAAGCACGCAATTTTTGTGTCGTTTAGCACTTCCGAGATATCCTTTGTTATTGGTTTCAATCTTCAAATGCATGTTAGTTTCTCTATACCACCTGCCTATAAGAGGAAGTAATGTATTTCATCAAAAAATGTTATGTGTAGACTTCACCGGAAAAACAATTTTGGGAACGTCTGAATACAAAAACAGCATTTTTATATAAAAACAAGCTTTTGTGCACGCGTGTGCGTCTATCAATCTGTCTGCAAAACTCAAAAGCTAGAAGTTGCTTAAACATCAAACTTGTAGTAACATTACTTTTACAATTTTACTATTGTGCCTTTTCTTGCTTTGTTTTTGATATAGCCTTTAAAAGAATTAAAAACTTATATTTATACTTTTTCCACTACTTACAGTAAGACGCGGGAGTATGCCATTTCACCCAAAAATTTCACTCCAAGATTTCATCGGAAATGCATGTTTTGAGGCGCCCTTGAATTCTAGTAAAGCATTTTTGAAAACATTTCCATGCCTAAACAGCAAAACTCAAAAACTAAAAGTCGGATAAGTACCAGCTTGGTATTTGAGTTTAGTATCCTCCAAGGGATTCTACAGAAACATTTTCAAGAAAATCGCACACCCAAACTAATTTTCACATAGTAAATTTTCGAAAATTTTGATTTTCTAAACAATGGCTCTAACGATGTTCATTAAAATACCGTATATAAAAGACATTACATGACAAATAAGATGTGTATCTTGAATTTTCTGGGAACAGCCCGGGAATTCCTCCTCATTCGAAAGGAATTTTATATACTCTTGTGTAACTTGTAAACGTTAAGCGATAAAAGAAAACATACTACACAACAAATGTAGATCTCTTTAACACACACATTTTACTTAAAATAAGTCTTTTTCTCTGGCATAAGCCGTTTCTGAGATATCTGTTATTAAAGGTTCGAATTGTTCAATTCTTCTCATTCTTTTTAAGTCCCATAGATTTTCACTTCTTTCTCGCGATGTCATGGAAACAGTATTGAATTTTAAGGTCAGCATATAGTGTCCAGTTGTTAAACATTTGACTATCGCTGTTCTCTTAGTATCTATAACGAAATGTGTACGAAGTCCCATCGATTTTCAGTTGTTTCTCGCGATGTCATGGAAACTGTATGGAATTTTAAGCCAGCATATAGCGTCCAGTTCTTAAACATTTGACTATCGCTGTTCTCTTTGTATCTATAACGAAATGTGTACGAAGTCCCATCGATTTTCAGTTGTTTCTCGTGATGTCATGAAAAGAGTATTGAAATTTAATCCAGCATATAGCGTCCCGTTGTTAAACATTTGACTATCGCTGTTCTCGTTGTATCTATAACGAAATGTGTATGAAGTGCTATCGATTTTCAGTTGTTTCTCGCGATGTCATGGAAACAGTATGGAATTTTAAGGTCAGCATATAGCGTCCAGTTCTTAAACATTTGACTATCGCTGTTATTAAGCTAGAATAAGCATTAAGAGCTTAAGTTAATGAACTGATGAAATAAAACAAACTGAATGTTATTGTTAATTAAGACTGAGTATACAAGTGGATCTAGTAAGGTTTATCAAGCTGATCGAACCAAGAAAGTGAAGATGGTCGTTATGTTGGCGAGCTATACTTTATGTGTCTCGTCTTGGGCACTGCATTAGTAAATGAAAGCTGGGTGATCAATGACGTAGTAATCTCTCGCTAAACGACTGCCCATAGCAGCGTACAGTCCAACCAAAGCAAAGCTATATGCTACACGTGCACCATCCTTCAGTTTGTGTATTTCTAAACAAACATATTTTACACACTAGGACAGTAAAAACATATCTATATAAGGCAAATTTCCATGTTAGGGAAATTCACTTTTAAAAAGAAGACTAATTGTATGTTTTCTTAGAATTCCAACCACCTGATGTGTTCCTTTCACGTGTCTCTCTCTGCTCACTCTTCTATTAACTTTTCTTACTACTTCTTATTAAAACAGATAAAGTTACATTACACATTACACACATTCGTTGTAGGTTTAAAAAACGGATCGCTATGTGATGGCTTTGAAATTTGTTGCACTCACATGACTTTTCTACTCTTGTACTCTACTCATATTGTTAATTTTCTTGTAGGTGCAAGGGGAATTGGTAGGCTTTAAGCGATAGTCACATCTTTTAAGAGCTGGTTGCTATGCGGAGTACTGCATTCTCTTTGCATGTCCAGGTAACTTCAAACAAGTAATATCTCGGAAATGTTTCACTCCACAAAAGAAATGCATGTCACATAAATTGTGTGTTTTAACGCGATCTACATTTTTTGTGTAGTACAATTTTGTCTATCTCTTACGGTTTACCAAGTATGCAAAAGTCATTCAGAATGAAGAGGAATTTTGGGGGCATTCCCCATATAATTCAAGATATACACTTCATTTGCCAAGAAAAATCTTAAACATATGATATTTTCATCAAAATCGTTAGTCATTTTTGAGAAAATCAAAATTTTTGAAAAAGTTCCATGTGAAGGTAGTCTGGTGTGGGAGGATTTTCTTAAAAATCTTCATGTCGCATACCTTGCAAGATGCTAAGCTCAAATGCTTAGTTATGCTGTTCAGAGACACACACGGACACGTTTCCAAATATGCTTTATTTGGATTCAGAGCACCTCAAAATATGTATTTCCAGTGAAATCTTGGTATCAAATTGTTGGGTGGAATGCTATACTTCCCCTAATTACTATACTTAGTAGAGAAAGTAAAGAACGACTTGCTAATGGAAAAGAAGTATAAGTATTTAAAAATTCAAACCAACAAAACAATATCTCGGAAATGGTTTATGCCACCAAGAATGTGTCTTTAAAAAGAATTACATTTTTCGTGTAGCAAGGTTTTGTCGGCTTATACTTTACCTGTTATACAAAATACACTGTATCTTTCATACATGGTATTTTAATCAAAACCGTTAAATCGACTTTGATAAAGCAAAGAATAACGAAACCTTTTCCATGTAAAGAATAGTTTTCAGTGGATGATTTTCTTGAATATCTTGGTGCTGTATTCTTAGGAGATACTAAAGTTAAGTATCAAGTTTGGTATTTATCCGAACCATATACCTACATAGTTGGTAGAGAACGTATTGCATTGCACCCAAAAATTCGATACAATGATCTCACCGGAATACTACGGGGGTTGTCCCACTTAAGCTCAGACGATTTTGCTTGTTTTTTCATGGCGAGATTCCCTTTCGCCACCACCTATTGTGTTCAATGTGATAGTAATAGGAAGGGGGATGTTAGCCCACTGCTCCTGGCAGACTTTCCAGAATCCTTCAATTGTGGTGGGACACCGAGAAGCAAGGCGTTGTTTCAGCAGACCAAATCCGCAAAAATCCATTGGCGAGGCATCTGGTGACTTCACAGAGATCCGTTTAAATGGTATCACATTGACACCCGTTTCCATAGCTTTCCGGTGGTAGCAATGTTGGGAAGACCTAGAGGTGTGACTGGATGCTTTATCCATGTACATATAAACATTTGGGGCATCCTCACTATACAACTGACGAATCTCTTCATAAAAAATTGGGTCCATAACATTCCTTTGATAGTAGGCTGCATTAATGTTTACATTGTTGGCCACTCTGTGAATGCCAAGTTTACCCCGAGAGCAATAATTTGCAACCACCATGAATCCCTTGGAAAACTTTTCCTTGTTCTCCCGAATAAAGTTGGAGCCCCATTTTGGCCCACTTGATGGTAGTAAATGGCTCGGAGTTTTGTTGTGTCACCTAGATAAACCCATGCTTCATCTAAAGAAACCACCCATTGCCACTTTTCACCTGCCAGGTGGTGTTCAGAGGGTTTTCTTGCGTTGGTGAAACGTTCTCTGATGTGCCGCTCTTTCAAGGCATGTCCACGTGCTTTATGTCGCCATTCTAAACCCAAATTGTTGTGTATTATCAGATAGATGGTCCCTTTGGATATTCAATGTGGCTGTAAATGCTGCTTTGGGTTGATGGGTTATCTTGAGTCACTGTTGCACTAGCCTCGGCTACTACTGCTTTAGGTTGTGTTGGTTGTGACCTTTTTCATGCTAGTTTTTTTGCACACCGAGCCTCAGGCGGGAATCCATTTTTATACAGCTGTGTTATACGCCCCACACACGACTTACTTATGGCAAGACCTTTTTGCTTGCGCCATTCCACTATCAGGCTGTAACCGCCATCGGAAAGCCCAAAATATACTTCTGCCACAATTCAGCGATTGTTGAAGCCATTACGAGTAAACTTTGCCTCAGACTGGCCCAGCACACAGCTGATGCAATAATAAGCATAAGCAGTTTGACCAATGACAGAGTGGGAGGGTGATTCAAAGTCGTCCGAGCTTAAGTGGGGCAACCCTCCGTAGAATGAAAGGTCCCAGAACCCAAAAGAAAACATACCTAGAAAATGGTCTGTGTGAATATCTGGAACACATAACTCAAAAAACCAAAGTAGGATAAATGCTGTATTTAAGTACAGTATCTCCCAAAGATGCAACAAGAAAATTTGCAAGAAAACCCTCGTCCCAACTACTCTTTATATGGAACATTTTTCGAAGTTTTTTATTTTTTTCTAAAATGCCTCTAACGCTTTTATGTGACATATAAAATGTTTACCTTGTATGTTATAGGAATATCCTGTAAATACCCATTCATTTGGAAGAAACCGGTAAACGTTAAGCAATAAACGAAAACATACTACACAAAAAACGTAGACGGTTATCTCAATTAAAATGAAGTAGATAGAAAAATAAGCTTTCACAAGAGTAGCTTTTATACCAATTAATAAATGATAGAGGGTAGATTAGGTCAAGAAAATCAACATATAATATATTTTTTGGATTCAGCGAGCTGAAAACCTGTTTCGGGTGAAATTTCGTATCTAATGGCTTTCTCCACCACATACTTAGCAGGTAGAGAAAGTATTGCATTCCATCCAAAATTCGATACCAATATTTCGCCCACAATACATGTTTTGAGAACCCATGAATAAAAAAAAGCATTTTTATAAAAAGGTCCGCTGTGCATCTGTGAACAGTATACCTCCAAACGAAAAGTCGGATAAATACAGCACCTGCTATTTAGATTCGGTATCTTTCAAAGATGGGATACAAAGATTTTCAAGGGTATCCCTTCACCCCAGACTACCCTTTACGTGGAAGATTTGTCAAATGTTTTTTTTTCTAAAAATGGTCCTAACGATTTTGATTAAAATGCAATGTATTAAATACATTTACATTACAAATAAAATGTACATGTTAGATTTTCTGGAAATAGCCTATGAAGTCCACTTCATTTAGAAGAAATGTTGTATAATCGTGTATAACTGGTAAATCTTAAGCGATAGATAAAAACGTACTACACAAAAAATGTAGATCTCTTTAAAACACACAATTTATTTCAAATATGTTTTTTGTGGCATAAGCCATTTGTGAGATAGCCGTTATTAAGGCTTCGAATTGTTCATTTCATGGTCATTCTCCTGTCCTGTCAACATTCGGCTGTTTCTCCCGATGTCATGGAAACAGTATGGAATTTTAAGGCCAGCATATAGCGTTCAGTTGTTAAACATTTGACTGTCGCTGTTCCCTTTGTATCTAAAACGAAATGTGTAATGTAGCTGTTTCTTCAAAGGTTTATTTGGATTAAAACGTAGTAGACAGAAAAATGAGCTTTAATAAGAATAATTTGTATACTCACTAATTAACGATAGAGTAGAGAAAGTCATGTGTATTTATCACATCAGATTTTTTTGTGGGTGGAATGCAATACTTTCTCCACTTAATACGTAAACAGTAGGAAGTGTAACAACATTTTAAAATATAAGATTTTTGTCTTCATATTTTATAAAATATAGGTGTACATCAGTTGATAGTGTCAGCTAATAACAAAAGATACTGTTAAACAAATTTTGTTTATTATGTAAATTTGTCGTGGGGTGGAATCTCTCCGAGTCTCTTGTAATTTATTCTGTAAGCATTCAGAAGTATATGCCAAGAGTGCGTCTCTATGCTTGCATGAATTGGCAGTAGTGGACGGAAGGAAATTGGTCCTGATACCCTATTTCTCAGGACCGACTATTGAAAAGCGCTACTATGGCCACGTCTTTGTAAATTGCGCCGTTAGCTCTTCCTGCGGGATGACCAGCATTGAACGTGACTTGAGTTTTTGGGTCAAGACCATTTATCGCTCAGATGTTACCTTTTCAAAGCCTGATTTTACGAAGGAGAGAAGAAATAGGTGCCAACCCCAATTTTCTTAAGAGACAAAGGCTGTAAAATAAAACAATTTTACGGCCTGTACCTTTGCATAGTTTTTTACGAAGGTTTTATGTTATTTTGTTTTGTGCTTTTCATTTATTTCGGTGATGGGAAACGTATGACAAGCTCAAAAGTACTTAAGTTTAAACTAGATGACCCCTGCGAATAATTAACTGGAACGGTCAGCTTTTTAAATTCGAATGACGATTTAAATGGCTAATTTGATTTAACACCCCCTCCGGTTCTTTTTGAAACTATTCTACAATGTCTTGGAAGATTTCTATGGCCAGTCCTCCAATTTATTCCTTATAATTGTAATTTCGTACAGTCCCGTATATGCTTAGTAAGGGATGAAACATCCCCTGATATTCATGCAAAGGATGTGGAACATTGGCGGAAGGTTTGACTTTCTTAACCTCCCCCCGACAGTCTTCCAAGTTCTGAAAATGCTGTACAGCCTATTACTACCCTTTGGTGGTGGAAGAATGCTCGGTCGGGATGGTCGAGTCGATTGATGTGTTAAATACTTACGAGGCGTATTCCAAAACTAAGGTCCGTTTGATCATAATAACAACATCGCTCATGAGACAAGGTTTTTATTGACAGTAATATGTGCCTACATGTATACTTTACTTTTCCACATAATCACGGTTCACGTCCATACACTTGCGGTAACGCTGCACCAGCTTTTTTAACCCTTTAGAAGTCTGCCGCCTGGGACTTGAACCAGTTGGTAACGCTCGTCTTGAGTCCATCGTTGGTTTGAAATCGCTGTCCACCTGCCACCGCTTCAAATGCAAGAGTGCCAGGTCGGGACTGTACGGAGTGTGGTCAAAAACTCCCCAACGAAACCCTTGAATCTTCTCTTTGGCAGCGGTGTGCGGGCGTGCATTTTCGTGCAGGAGGATGATGCCAGACAACAGTTTCCCGCGGCGTCGATTTTGGATCGCACGTCTCAGTTTGGTGAGCGTTGAACAGTACACGTCAGCTGTAATTGTTGACCCACAGTCCATGGAATCAATCAAAAGGACATCCTTTTCGAGCCCAAAACACGGTAGCCATCACTTTGCGATTCGTGAACGGCGATTTCTTACACATTTTTGGTTTGGGTGAACCGGAACGGCGCCACTGTATTGGCTGTTGTTTCCATTCTGCGTTGGTGTACGCTATTCATATCTTGTCGCCCATAACAATGTGGGAAAACAAACCAACTCCATATTGTTTATAGCGCTCCAAAAACTGTTGCTCTTTGTGCCGGCCGGTGATCAGTTTTGGCACCCACCTCGCACAAACTTTCCGATATCCAAGCTGTTCGGTGACAATCCTGTAAAGTGAGGTTCGAGCAATACTTGGGAATTCATCAGCCAGACCACTAATCGTCAAACGCCGATCACTTCGAAGTTTTTGGTTCACTTGCTCAACGATGTCGTCGGTCCGAATATTGGGCTGTTCACTGTGCACATTTGTGCGGCCATTTCAAAATTCTCGACACCAGTGTCGAATCTGTTTGTCACTCATTATGCCATACACGAGGCATAACTCTGGCAGCTGACGATCGATTTGCCTGCAAAAATCTAATCACACCGCGCACTTCATAACTGGCGGATCTACGATTGTCGCGGCCATTGCGATCTGCTCTCACCGACTGACAAACGCCTACTGCGTCACACCAACACTGTAGCAGCTTCCTCAGGAGTCGGTAGACAGCGCTGCAGGTATGAAACGTCATTCAGGCCTACCATCCGTTAAATACTGTTCACCAAACCTTAGTTTTTGAATACGCCTCGTGCATCAGGAATTTTAAACCTTTGCACCTTCTCTGTGGTCCCATAGTTATTTAACAACATAAAAGATACATAGTTTTCAAATAACATAGAAACCCTTGACATACACAACAAAAGAGTTGAAGCTGGTGAATATGCAGATTTCCAACTTCCCAGGCCACTAAGTTAACCTCTTTGGAAAAGAGTCTGCGAGCATTCAGAAATTATGATTAAGTTAAATAGATTAAATAAATTAAAGCGTCAAATCTCATTAAAAGGTCTTTTGTACGATATTTAATACCTCAACATTTTAGAGATTTTGTCTATTCCTAAGAATTAATTACTTTCTCTACTACGATAGTAAGTAGGGGAAGTGCTGTATTCCACCCAAAAATTCGATACTGAGATTTCACCTGAAATACACGTTTTGAGACCCCCCGAATCCAAAAAAGCATTTTTGGAAACATGTCCGTGTGCATGCCTGTGTGTGTCTGTCTGTCTCTGTGTCTGTGTGTGTGTGTGTCTGTTTGTGAACAGCATAACTCAGAAATGAACAGTCGGATAAACACCAAACTTGGTATTTAGGTTCAGTATCTTCTAGAGATGCAACATGAAGGTTTTCAAGAAAATCCCCCCACCCCAGATTACCCTTTACATGGAAGATTTTTCGAAAATTTTAATTTTCTCAAAAATGGCTCTAACGATTTTGATTAAAGTATCATATGTTTAAGATGTTTTCATGACAAATAAAATGTATATCTTTAATTTTCTGGGAATGTCTCCAAACGTATTCCTCATTGTGAACGACTTTTGCATAACTGGTAAACCATAAGAGATAGACAAAATTTTACTACACAAAAAATGTAGATCGCGTTAAATTACACAATTTATGTCATATACATTTTTTTTGTTGAGTGAACCATTTTCGAGATATTGCTTGTTATTCCCTTAAACTTTTCAATACTTATTTTCCCAAATGGGAATGCGTTATTCATTGTTTTGTCTTGTATATGCAAAGAGTATTAATCTGTGGCAAAGGAAATGGTGCTGCACCTAGCAACCAGCTATTAAGAGATATGTATGTGCTTAAAGGCTACTGTATTTGTATATTGCCCTTCTAAATATATGTTCCCCTTACATCTACAAGAAAATTAGCAATAAGATAGAGGCTGCAAATGTTTATCTCGATTAACATGAAGTAGTTGGAGAATAAGCGTTTGTAAAAATAGTTTGTACAAGAGTAGAGAAAGTCATGTGAGTTAACACATCAGATTTTTTTTAATTTTGGGGTTATTATTTATTAATTAAATTATGTGTCTAGAAATTATGCAACAATTTTATACTCATATTCGCTATTTATGTATATTCGAATCTGTAAAAATTATTTATTCATTTTGTTTTGTATTCTGGTAAGGTTTGTATACAGCAGCCTTCAGTTGAACGAAGCAGAGTTTTTCAATGAATTATTTCTCTTCTCTTTATTATACAATAAGGAAGAGAAACGGATGATTTTCCACGAGGTACACAATTGGAGCTCAAGGACTACAAATGTACTGGGGGGATCTGTTTCGATTCTGTAGTGTATAGACTATTTTGTCCATGACTGAAGTTAAATTGTTCCACTTTATTAGTTTATATTGAATTTCGTTGGAACTGTTACAATGGGGGCTTTGGAATGAAAGAATGTGCATAGGAACGTAGCTGTTGTTTATATTGTGAATTTAAATACAAAATGGATAATTCTGAAGAACCGAGAGGTATAACGTGCGCGTACATTCGCTTTAAAAATTGTGTTTACTGAGGAATGTACAAATGTATTCAGAAAATATCGTGTTGGTTTACTTCACGGTATTTACAAGTCTTCTACAATGACGGCACAATATTCTGTTAAGAACTATGACGTTTTAAAAGCACGTCACTTGAAATTCCGAAGGCTGGGGGAAAATTAAATGGTTTCAACTGCAGCGAGATTGATATTGACCCCATTTCCTCACCTGATGTTCTATAATACAAACATGAGAGCAGTGTGTTTGAGCAGTCAGTTCTGCATACCTGGTGTGAGCAGTTAGCCTGGCACAGCTGGTGCGAGCAGTTAGTTCTGCACAGCTACAATTAAGTCACTTTTAGCAGTTCTACCTAGTAAGCACTCTTATATAGCGAGCAGCAGCGTTAGTATAACTTCGCTACCAGCAATTCTTACATGTAGCGAGTATGCTAGCAAAGTTAAACGTCACATCTTAGCATGGTAGAACTTCATACACCTACATCAAGCGACCAGCTGTCCAAAGTCAAGTGGGACTTTGTGGGGTAGAAGCATTACTTCATGGAGGATTTTCAGTTTGCACTTTTGCATGCTACAAGACCAGCAATCAAGACAAGAAGTTCTATTATATCCAGGTTGATAAGCACCAGAATACCAGTGGAATGTCATGTAAGAAAGAAGATCCTTGGCTTCTACCATATTCGCCTCCACAACCAAATTAAACGGGTATTCACTTAATTATTAAATGTTTAAATTAGTCATGTCGTCAAGTAAAATGACACTCAGATTTAAAAAACTGTGATGGGTGTTATAAATGTTTTTATTATTCTATTTATTTCAGGTCGCTTTAACTCTGGGTCATATTGCAACGGATCTATTAATAGATAACTCTTATATTGAGGTGTGGCGCACAGTTAGCCTTCTAGGTCTCATCCCTGTACCTACCTGTTTCGTCGTGTCCACAAGATCCTAGTGTATAGCAACCGGATCTTCTGCTTCGTGCCGTACAGATGGCATTAGGGTGCCGTCCAGTCTAACTGCTTTCATTGTCTGTGGATAGATGGCACAGCATTTACTATTACCACCTATCTTTCATTTTTGCTATTGTTTTAGACTTAAGGTGGAACTTTGGGTCGTGGTATTAAATATGCAATCCTTAGCGGCTGAGAGAAAACACAAAAACATACCTCAGTAAGAGGATTTGAACCCGAGACCTCCCGAGTGCGGGTCACAGACGTTACCGCCTGAGCCATCCCGCTCGGTAATGCGAATATTGTGAATTTAATTTATAATGTTAATTATTCATTTGTTAAATGCATATTCCCAGTTTAGGAAATGGTTTAATGTTGGGAAGGATAACGCGATAAGAAGAATAGTAAATTCAGACTACGTGGCATACAGATTGTCAGCGATTAAAACATTTTTCAGTACGTTACGTTCAGCGAGTGGATTTAAAGCATCGTAATTATAAGTGCCTTATCCTACAGAGCCTTTTGGGGGAATTGAAGATGAATATATCATTATTAATTACTCATATCAAAATATATTTGTCGTTACAGCGTATTAAAGCACTAATATGAAATTTTGTTTCACGTAATTTCCATATATCATGCTGCATCCTAAGGCTTAGATCCAGCAGAGTGATTTGGTAATGTGTTTAATATTGGTCAAATAGCGTATTAATTAACTATTTCACCCTTGGTATAACCTAATCCTATTATCCCGTGGCTAAGCACGCTCAAGTTATTCTTGATTAAAGGCAACTTGAGAATTAGGGCGCCACAGCAGAATAAGGTCACCATATATTATTTATTAAGTTTAGAGCGCTGTAGAGCATGTATAAGTAGAGTTGTTAATATTTCTCTCCCGTTTTTGGTAACTTAGAAACCGACGTTTAGCTCCGATCGTGCAAAAATAATATTCTCAGCATTTAATATAATGTATACGCTAACGAATTTCATGACAATGCATTTACAAATAAAGCAACACTTAATTTTAGCATCCAGAAGTTTAAGTGTCTACATCTATAGAAATAGAATAAAATTCAATACATCAATTTTCTTCATAGTATAAATATATTTCATATATGATATTTGAATTAAAATTGTTAGCTGTTTTTTTAAAATCATCAAAAGTTTCGAAAAATGTTTTATTTAAATGGTAGCTGGGGTGAGGGATTTTCTTGAAAATCTTAGTGTGGTGTCCTTGAAACTGAACTCAAATACCAAGTTTGTTATTTATCCTACTTTTCGTTTTACAGTTATGCTGTTCACAGACAGACACATATGGAAATATTTCAAAAAAAATTATTCAGGAAATCCTCAAAACATGTATTTCCGGTGAAATCTCGGTATGGAATTTTGGGTGGAATGCAATGGCCTCTCTACCTAATATGTACGTCGTAAAGAAAGTAAAAACATAAATAAAATTAATTCTTTTTAAACAAATGGCAAATTTAATATCTTGAAAGGAACATCTTACAAAAACATTTTCAACCATTATTGTGCGTGTTATGACATCATACCAATTTTAAACGGCAACATTCATACTACTTTCTCTACCACTTACACAGCAGATAGAGGAAATATTGCATTCCGCCCAAAACTTGGATACTGATATTTCACCGGAAATACACGTTTTGACACACCTGAATCCAAAAAAGAATAACCTTTAAGACAAACAGATCGTGAGTGTGTGAATGTCTGTGATAGCGTAACTCAAAAACGAAGAGACAAAAAATACCAAACTTGGTATCATTTAAATTCAATATCTTCCAAAAATATTTTTAAAAAACCTCCGCACCTCTATTATTTACACTGAATACTGTTTACAAATTTTTATTTTCTCAAAAATGGCTCTAACGGGTTTAATTATAAAACCACTTACTAATGATATTTAAATGAAAAAAAAATCTGATCTGTTGCACTCACCAGAATGTTCTCTACTCCTGTACAAACTATTTTTACAAACGCTTATTCTCCATCTACTTCATGTTAATCGAGATAAACATCTGCAGAAACTATCTTATTGGTAATTTCCTTGTAGGTGCAAGGGGAATATGGTAGGCTTTAAGCGATAGTCAAATGTTTTAAAATGTGGTTGCTACGTGGAGCTTTCCATTCTCTTTACATGTCCAGGACATAAAACAGCGAATAACGAATTCTCATTTGAGAAAAAGTGTAAGTATTGGAAAATTCAAACAAATAACATGGAATATCTGGGAAATGATTCACTCCACAAAGAATTGTATATAACATAAATTTTGTGTTTTAACCAGTTCTACATTTTCTGTGTAGAATAAAATGTCTATCTCTTACGGTTTACCAGTTATGCAAAAGTCATTCAGAATGAAGTGGACTTTTGGGGACATTTCCAGAAAATTCGAGATATACATTTCATTTGGCATGAAAATATCTTAAACATATGATATTTTAATTAAAATCGTTAGAGCCATTTTTGAGATAAAATAAAAATTGTTGAAAAAGATCCATGTAAAGGTTAGTCTTGGGTGGGTGATTTTCTTGAAAATCTTCGTGTCGTATCTTTGCAGGATACTGAACCTAAATACCAAGTTTGATATTTATCCCACTTTTCGTTTTTAAGTTACGCTGTTCACAGGCACACACACACGGGCCTTTTTCTAAAACTGCTTTTTTGGATTCAGGAGACCTTAAAACGTGTATCGATTTTGAATTTTTGGGTGGAATGCAATACTTCCCCTACTTACTATACGCAGTAGAGAAAATAATGTCTTGAATTTTCTGGGAGTATCTTGTGTGATTTTGTTCATTCGGAAATAATTTTACATAATGTTTTATAACTGCTGAACGTTAAGCGATAGATGAAAACGTATTGCACAAAAAATGTAGACCTCTTTAAAACACACAGTTTATTTAAAATAAGTTTCTGCGGCATAGAACAATTGTCTAGATATCGCCATTCTTTTATGTCAATATTCAGTTATCTCTCGTGATGTCATGGAAACAGTATGGAATTTTATGTCCAGCGTCCGGTTCTTAAACATTTGGCTATCGCTGTTCTCTTTGTATCTATAACGAAATGTGTAATGTAGCTATTTCTATAAAGGTTTATCTTGATTAAAATGAAGTAAATAGGAAAATAAACTTTCGTAAGAATAATTTCTATGTCCACTAATAAACGACAGGGGGTAGAGAAAGGATTTGTATATAACATATATCAGCTTTTTATTTTAATATTATCACCTATAATTTACCTAACACTAACGGTGTACGCAGGTTGTAAACAAATTTTGAGGAAAGCTCTAGGTCCAAGTTTTCCACATCTCTGTTACTGATGAAGGCCTCAAAGTCCCTGAAGGGCTTAAAGTCACGTCGAACTAGGTCTGGAGAGACTTACCCAACATTCCATACGACGCAGGGAAGGAAAAGCCCCCGGCAATTCCACAGAGCTGAATTTAAAACAGCATATTTTCAGCGTCTTGTAAAATGTACCCACAACGAGCTTATAATTTGTGAGTTTAAATCAAGTCAATGGTCTGTCTGCTGCATTTGGTATATTTTATATCCGACCCAGAAAACAAGATAAAGACAACCTGAAAATAAATGGGTACATATCGGAGGAAGCATGGTTAAAACATGTCCAAATTTTATCACAAGAAGGAAGAGAAATTCTGCATTAGAACTTTGAACCAATTTAAAAAAAAAAGTTGACCTAAATGAACGATATTCATTGTCTATACCATATTATAAACACACAAATGTGGTACTATTGAGTCAGCAACGTACATCATTACTGGATCAACTTGGGACCTCAAGAACTGGTTGCTTCTGGCTCTGGGTTGCGAGTCTCGCGAGGGGCGTCAATGAGCTTCCGGACTGAAGCATTTGTAGAGCTGGGAACAGTTCTAGTGCGCGATCTCAGTTGAGCTGTCGTTTGGTTAGTTTTCATATGGCTTAAATTCTTTCTCATTCTTTCTTGGCCCGACTTCTGACCTCTTTACGTGCGCGTGATTGCTAAGTTTCAGAATTTCTTTAACGCTTTTGTGGGATTATGTGCGGAGCCAAAGAGAAGGTTTTTCAGTTATTCCCAGATAAAGTTCTAATTTATTCTTTGGCCACACTTTACTGGGATGGGTTGTTGAGTTCTTTGTTATCCGTTTGGGGTAAGCTGCGCCGTTTTCGGTTTAATCTTAGTTGTTCTTTCGCAGATTATATTCGTTAAACAGGTATACTGCGTGTGTCATCTCATCCTTCGGACTGGTAACTAGGCAACTCTGCATTTTATAGCCGATGTGAATGCAGGTGCTGACACCGCATTCACCAGCCCGCTGATTAATATAGGGCTACGTGCTGTTAACGTACTCTAGTACTGTATTCCACAGCAAAGAAAGTCCCCGGGGAAATTGCTGATTAGACACGGTCCGAGCCCTGCCTACTTGCTTATGTTACACACATTTATGACACTCGCGACGCTCCTTGCGTAGCATGCGTTCTCCGTCACATATTCACTGTCCTTGTCGCACTTTTTCCAAACAGATAAGGGTAGCACATTCCTGCCAGGGACTTTCTTTCCGTTGGCGAACAGTAGCACAATTGTTAACATGCTGGAAAGTCACGATGAAGGTCAGAAGTTCAAATCACGCCTGCGAATAAATGAGTGTTTTATTCATTTCTTGCATTTGTTTATGATGTTCATTAAAGCATATTCTAAGAATTTGTGTTTTAATGAAATTCACATAATTAAACCAACTAGGTGAAACGACACTTTTATACCGAACTATCAGTTCTTGTTAAGTTTGTAAACATAAAAAGTACCTTAATGTGGCAGTATTTGAACCTGGTAACTTTACCACTAACGGCCAACGCGCACACTGTTGTGCTACGAGTGCAAGGCGGTGCAAAGCAGTCATTTGGCCGAAATTGATACGACGCGATGCAGTGGACAGTGTTTACGGCATATCCTGTACAACGCTAGGACTGCATAACTTCTCAATCCGCAGGCTGAGAAGACTCACCCGGTATGTATATATATACTTGTTATGCTTTCTAAATTGTGTTTATCTTTGTTAAACATATAAACAGGGTATATCATATATATGTATATGTATATGTATATGTATATGTACAGGATGAACCATTTATGTTAAGACTGTACAGTATCTCCAAAACTAACCGTTGCAGAAAGAAATGTCTTCAAAAAACGTTGCTTGATATTATGGGGGAAAGTAAATCTCATTAGTCGTGTTTTGTTTGGAGGACGTTGTGATCGTCAATTTAATTTTTTTAAATGAGAACCTACATTTTGTAGGTTTTCTCATTAGAAAACGGTTTATAAAAAGCTGTTTATTTTGTGATGAGGTGACTTTTGAGCTGACTCCATAAGGAAAATCCAAAGGATTCAGATCAAGTGGTCGTGGAGTCCAAGGTGCAGATCCTCCTGGACCTATCCATATTGGACCATAACTTCAGGGTAGATGTGTTTCATTAGCAGCAGAACGTGCCGGTGTTCCATCATGCGTGTACCACGTACTCTGACGTTGCTCAAGAGGAACATCCTCAATTAAATTCATGTCAGTGGCGGCTCATAAGCACATATTCCAATAATAAATCTCGCACATGGTTTGTTTGCGGACCCACGCTTACTGGAACTTTTTTGCTCCTGTTATCGTGTAGTTTCAACCGTTTCAGTTTGCGTTATTAATTATAATACATGCTGTATTTCTACACTTTGTTATACTTTCTAAATTATGGTCGCTCATGTCGTGGGGAACATCGCCATTAATAGCGTTGGTGTGTTTGATTGGGCTCGTCCAGTTTTCCTGGTTATGAATGGTGCTCTAAATATTGTACGCCGGTATACAAGGATGCATTTATTGACTAAAGCTTGTAACCTCAATTACAGCGGGTGTATATTTACACTCGTACGGTAATAATATTGTATAATTCATGATACATGTTAAGTACTGGTTAAATAAACTCGGGCAATTACATCCCGTAATGATTATTGGAAAGAGAAACCTGAGGCGGGCATTTCTCACCTTCTGGTAGGTTTGTCGGGTACTCCCACCTGATCCGTGCTTCCATGGGTATAAGGCAAAGCCATCGCAAGAAATGAAAGTGTAGTACAGTACATATCTGAAATGAGGTGCATAGCGGCGCAGTATGCCCGTATTGTGACGCTATTGCCCCGAATTATTGGGAGGATGGCGCCGACCGACCGGACAGTTGAAGAGGTAAATAGAGATAAGTGGACGCAGTAGCGTACACCAGAAGCGCTATCGAGAGATAACGGGATTCTTTTGGAACGTTCTTTCTGCCGCCTCCCGAACATTCTAGAACTCTCTCAAAAACTCCAACGGTTGTATAAGCGAGCATGCTCGCGAGTAACCCCGGTGACACAGTGAGCTGTTCTTGACACGACAAAAGTGCTGCTTATTCAGTACATTCTCCGAGTGAGGTTGCGACTATAGCGTGACGTTCAGTGAGTACAGCTGTTGTGAGAGGTTAGAGAGGTCTTGTGTTGACTCCCCAGAGCGTAAAGCGGAAGGCACAAGAGGCTGCTTCACGCGTATCTCATTACGCCGCAAGAAAATTGAACTAGATCACATTAAAGGACAGTGAGAATTGGGTGAACTGGTAGGGAAAACTGGTCAAAGTCAGAGTGTGTATTGTGATCGCGCATGCGAAGTTGCCTGCTTTAAGCGCATTCGGGCCCAGAATCTGGGTCGACTAAACTTAGGAACCGATAGCTCATTATGTGTCACTTCCCCGCTGCAGAGGATTTCTTTGAACAATTCGAGTAGGTTCCCATTCTAGAACATTCTACTTTGTATACGGGATCTATATAAGGGAACTGCTCTTGTCCGTGCGGAGAATTCAGTTCAGTTAGTTATGAAGCTAAGTGCAGTCAAGAAGTCGAAGGGTTTACATAATTAAAAGTGGACAGTACAAGTGCAGTTCGTTGTTCGTTGTGACTTAGCAGTTCAGTTGTGATTCAATTCGACGGATCAGTTGTGTTCTGTTCTGAGTGTGTGTCAAAAGTGCCTCAAGTGTAAAGTTTCTGCTACTGAGCATCTACCAGTAACTGATGTTATCATCTGTGACAATATACAGGGTAATCTCTAACACCACTCAGCCGATGTGGATAATTCTTTCGTCATTGCTAACCCCTATTCTGTCTTACGGACATGGCCTATAAAACGCCCAAATTAATTCTATAAATTACTGAAACACTAACATTTACAAATCCTTTGTGCTAAAATGCAAAAACATTGTTTAAAAAGACATTGGCATTTATCAAGAACAGGAATATATTATCTATAGTTCAGCAATTTAGAAAAAGCCCTTGGACGGGGTAACTCACCTGGCCATGTGTTTCTCCTCTCTAACTGCCTTGGGGCTTCTGCGTCCCAGCTTAAGGGTCGCACGACATAATTTCTCCTAGCCGGTGTTTTATTTTATTTTATTCTCACAAAATCGTTTATCATACCACTGTTGTAACTATCCAACTGTAGAGGCAGGACTAAAGACACAAGAGCATTGCAACAAACTGCTGTGTTTGTACATTGCTGTGATAGGCCACGTGCAGTGGGTGTGAAAACAAATATTTGCATATAACTAGCGATAGTATTTCACATACATAAGGTATTATCATGGGATATCTTCCAAAAGTTAACTCACACCTTTTAGAGTATTTTGTAGCCTTCACTTCCCCATCTATCTCTTCAAGGAACAAAGGTCCTCGCTGATTGATTTTCATAATACAAGTTATTTTGAGGTGTGTTGTTTACGTCATTTATTTTTTTACGTAATTTGTTAAGCTTCATGCATTGGAAGCCTAACTTGAAGAAGTATTGTTCTTGGAGTTTACTTTGTTTAAGAAGTTTGCAACACGCTTTGGGCGTCGGTTTGAATTTGTTGATTACGTAATAGTTACTGTTGTTACGCAATATGCTGCTACGTATGAGAAGCTGATTTAAAGATGTGTTTTTGTTGTTACACTCCAAGTTTTACACTATAATTATTAAATTTGTTATTAAAACTGCTTCTATATATTATTTATGTTTGAATTTGCCTCGGCTGCGTCAGTAGTGTTTGTAGAGTCATGTATATCTTAGTCAGGGTTCGGTGCAACAAGAATTGTAGACATACACAGATTTTTAAGTTTTTTTAAAACTCACTTCTTTTATTTATCCTTTGCACAATTTAATAAAGCACTACACTTTTTAAGAGCTGTGAGATTCTTTAATACTTTCACTTAGCGCGTATACATGTTTTACGGTTCACACGTAATATTTCTGTAGAGAACACATTTTCCATCTGGTCAATACCAAGGTTTGTCAGCAACTCAACATGTTTCAACCGTTAAACCTGTAAGCTTCGATATTTCAAGTCTCTGATTGGCTGTTTCTAGTCCAATAGAATATCTGCATTTTAGTTAAACTTTTTCCTTGCTGTTGATTGGCTTTTTAAACTGTTACTGAATTTACATTATCGTTGCTATAATCATGACTAGTAATTTTCAAACACTCTAACTCATTATTGCTACAAGGTTACCTCATTGTTAGCAACTTAAAACTTATTATTCTCACAGCTCTTGCATTATTAAAGTATGTAATGTATTCGCATAACATTATTAAACATGTTTTACAATAAAAATAAGCAAATGCAATGACTGTTACATACATTTAAAATATTATTACATACATATTGTTTCAAGGTAGGCTGTTATTGAATTTACTTATTATAAAATACAATTGAAGTTATTCAGGTATTAAAATACTGCCTCAATTTCGATTGAAGTTTTACAAACGAAACTAACTGCTTTAATCCTTCTCAGGGAAATCAATCACACATCATCATTTCGAAACTGTTCTCTTCAACATATCTCTTACAGAACTAGAATAAGGATTTTAGTTTTTGAGTTATCACAATGTAAACAAGATCCTATTACGTTTTCTACAATATAAAATTGCTGCGTTCACAACTGTGTTGTGACACATGTTTCCCGCGTATCAGCCCACTTTTTCTTTACGACACCTCATTGGATAACTCGGTAGCTAAAGGCAAAAGACAAGGGGGAGATTTATCCCTCCTGAATACTCGCAGTTCGTAGACCAAGGGAATTTACTAAGTTGTTATACTACAGTGTAATAGCATAGTACACGTTAAAAATGCAGTTATATAACGGAGGAGGCGTGAATAAGAAAAAATATATATGGTACATAAACCTTTATCTGTGTATTAAATACATACACCAAAATGCGTTGCCCGATAATAAAAATTATGGCCTAAATGAAGTAGAAAAGTTAGTTTTGAAAGCCCAAATAGATATCCTAAAAGTAAACTATTTGACCACCCCCATTAAAACCAAGAATGTGCGAAAATGTAAGGTAAAAACAAACGATATTTCGGAAATGGTAAACACTAAAAGATTTGTATTAAACAGAAACTGTGCATTGTGAAGTGTGGTACATGTATCTAGCAATAAGCTTATTTAATACAATGTAGGTTTCTCTTTTTTATACAATTCCCAAATAAGATGGGTATGCCTAAGTTCGCCACCGGTCATTTTCTTTAAGATGATACAGCTAGCCGAAAGATGACAGCAGCTCTTTGGCGCATGGTCTCTCATTGAATGCTTAAGGTCAGTCACCAACTTCGTTTGCTATTGAGCTATTCACCCAGTGGTTGGCGATACAACTTGAACTCCGTAAGCATTTGTTTCATCGTATGAGATAGCTACACGCGATAATACATCATTTCAACACCTGCTTTGTGTGTTATTAAATCTGCTTTTTCTATACTGAACGTAATACTGTCTGATAGTTTGATTAAACGCTGTACATGTTTTTATGTTTGTCATGCATGGTTAGTTATCTTTTTTGCCACGCAATTGTTGTTTTTCGACCTCTCAGTTCGACGTTTTCGTAATGGTTACAGAACCAGCATCATACTAAGTTTTTTATCACTGTGGTTTTCATTGTAAATTTTAAATTGTCGTTGTCGTCTCTAACGCTCCCTCATTCCACCAAGCGATAACTTAGAGGCACCTAGAAGTACACTATGTGATCAAAAGTATCCGGACACCCCACAAACATACGTTTTTCATCTTAGGTGCATTGTGCTGCCACCTACTCCTGCCTGGTACTCATTATCCGCGACCTCAGTAGTCGTTACACATCGTGAAACAGCAGAATGGGACGCTCCGTGGGACTTACGGACTTCGAACGTGGTAAGGTGATTGAGTGTCACTTGTGTCAGAAGTCTGTACGCGAGATTTCCACACTCCTAAACATCCCTAGGTCCACTGTTTCTGATGTGATAGTGAAGTGGAAACGTGAAGGGACATGTACAGTACAAAAGCGTACAGGCCGACCTCGTCTGTTGACTTACAGAGACCGCCGACATTTGAAGAGGATCGTAATGAGTAATAGGCAGACATCTATCCAGACCATCACACAGGAATTCCAAACTGCATCAGGATCCACTCCAAGTACTATGGTCGTTAGGTGTGAGGTGAGAAACCTTGGATTCCATGGTCGAGCGGCTGCTCATAAGCCACACATCGCGCAGGAAAATGCCAAACGACGCCTCGTTTGATGTAAGGAGCGCCAACATTACACGATTTAACAGTGGCAAAACGTTGTGTGGAGTGATGAATCACGGTACCAATGTGGCGAGCTGATGGCAGGGTGTGGGTATGGCGAATGCCCGGTGAACGTCTTCTGCCAGCGTGTGTATTGCCAAAAGTGAAATTCGGAGGTGGTGGTGTTATGATGTGGTCGTGTTTTTCCTGGAGGGGGCTTGCACCCCTTGTTATTTTGCGTGGCACGATCACAGTGCAGACCTACATTGATATTTTAAGCACCTTCTTGCTTCCCACTGTTGAAGAGACATTCGGGGATGGCGATTGCATCTTTCAACACAATCGAGCACCTGTTCATACTGCGCGGGCTGTGGCGGAGTGGTTACACGACAATAACATCCCTGTAATGGACTGGCCTGCACAGAGTCCTGACTTCAACCCTATAGAACACCTTTGGGATGTTTCGGAACGCCGACTACGTGCCAGGCCTCACCGACCTACATCGATACCTCTCCTCTGTTCCGCACTCCGTGAAGAATGGGCTGCCATTCCCCAAGAAACCTTCCAGCACCAGTATGCCTGCGAGAGTGAACGCTGTCATCAAGGCTAGGGGTGGGCCAACACCATATTGACTTCCAGCATTGCCGATGGAGGGCGCCACGAACTTGTACGTCATTTTCAGCCAGGTGTTCGGATTATTTTGATGAAGTAGTGTGTAGTTATTATGGCGCTACAGCTTTTATCGTAGACTCCGAACCAGGTGAGCCTTGAGAATATTCCACATGAACAAGTCAGGTGAAGGCGTGGAGCTTCACCTAGAGCCGGGAATCGAATCCTGGAGCCTCAGAATGAGAGCCGGAAACAGGAGTACTGCGCTACTCCGGCAGTGATCTTAATTATTATATACAGCATGACCACAACTTTAATGCACATAATTAGCATACGTGAACGTCATGCTTCTCCCATAATACTACACAGTACATTAACGAATTAATGGTATTAACATATTGTTCGGTCGAACGTATACATAACTGACGAACTTGGGGTAGACATGCAGCCTAACTTCGTCGTTTCAGTTGTAACCAGCATTCTTAAATTTTAGAAGTGAAAAATTATTTTCGATATGCGGGTATATTAATGCGGGTTATAGTAATTTTTATGGTTAAAAAACATAGTTTATTTATAAGCATTAAATTTCCCTAATATGGCCAGCTTGGAAGGTTAACCTTATCTTAAATATGATATTTATTCGACATATAGTTTTTATATTCACAATTTAACACCATGATTAATATAATATCGAATTTTAGGGTGAAATGTAGTACTTCTGCTATCTCAGGAAGGGATGTAAAACGTGAAAATGAAGGAATATAATAAAGTAAATGATAATAAACTGTTTTACACATTATCTCTATAGGAGGTAGTCAGGAATTTCTGAATAATAAATTATATGAGGAGAGGGGATCCACTGAAGCAGTGGCCATTATTCCAAAGTGTGAAAAAACCCATAAAATAATAAACTCCTGTAATTTGGAAAACTGGGAAGAGTAAATTACTCATAAAATAAAAAAGAGAGCGGTACACAGTGGCATTAAAAGCATTGCAAACGGTAAATTTTGAATCCCATTACTCGTTCTAACAACAGCAACATAATTGTGCTCTCTAGAGATGCAAATATATGTTTACTCATTCCACTCTATTAATACTGCCTTACAAAACTTGAGGGCATTGCTACCTCCGTGCACGGGGTTAGCTTGTCTTTCTCACATTTAACAGACCTGAGTTCAAATCTCTATCAAAGAAGTTAGGAGACTTTTCATTATCTTCATACCACTAAGCTCTATAACCCCGGCCTCATTTTAGAATTATTTTACTCTTTCATTCACTCGCAGTTATGTTTGACTAAACCGTTTAAATGACGTGAAACGCTAAGAATAACCCACAATAAACGTCCAAAAAGATGGAGAAAACGTTTATGTATTACATTCACATGACTTTCCCTTCCTATATAATTAATTATTGTGTATACAAACTATTCTTACGAAAGTTTATTTTTCTAGATAGAAAAATTTAATTTTTTTTAATTTTAATCCAAACACCTTCATTTTAATCCAAATAAAATTTTGCAGAAATAGCTACATTACATAGCAATAGTCAAATGTTTAACAACTGGACGCTATATACTGGCCTTAAAATCCCATACTGTTTCCATGACATCGCGAGGAACAACTGAATATCAATGAAGTTTAAAAGAATAAGTATTGCAGAATTCGAACCATTCATAACGTATCTCGGAAATGGCCGATGCCACAGAAAGTTGTGAGTTATTGCCTTGGTTATATCTATTGCAATCCTTTTGTATTATTTGAAATAAGTTTTGTGTTTTAAAGAAATCAACATGTTTTGTGTAGAGCTTTTCGTGCATGGCTTAATGTTTACCAGTTTCCTTTCGAAGGAAGAGGATTTCAGCAGCTGTTCCAAGAAATTTCAATATATACGTTTTATTTACCATGTAAATGTATTCAATATATGGTATGTTAAACAAAATTGTTACACCCATTTTTCAGAAAATCAAAAAGTTCAAAAAATATTCTGCTGTTTGGGGTGGGGGAGTTTCTTGAAAACCTTTTTTCCGCACCTTTGGAAGATACTGAACTTAAATACCAAGTTTGATATATTGTATGTCTACATCTCCCGTATTCTCAATCTCCAAGCTTCTCCATTCTCCCACAGTTCTTAGGAATATTTTTCTCCTCCATGTCTTCTTGGGTCTTCTTTGGTAGTCTCTCCTCCTCTATCCTTCTGATATGATCATTCCATAAATATGTTTTTGTCTTCAGTTTCGTCCATTATGGTGTGTTACACTTCCATTTGTTCCCGAATTACTTCATTTCTAATAATTCTTTCCATCCTAGTGGAATTTCTCTTTGCTGTTCTCCAAAAATCAATTTCTGTTGCCAATAATCTACATTCTTTTTTTATTTATTTATTTTAGTTGTTTTAACTCCCTGTCATATCGCGACTGATCTGTTGGTGGATATCCCTTAGAACGATATGTGATGGACAAATAGCCTTCTTGGTGTCATCCCTGTAGCCTCTGCTTCATGCTGTGCAGATGGCATTAGGGTGCCGTCCAGTCTAACCACCGCCCTCACACAGAAAGGCGGACAGTTAGCCTTCAAGGTCTCACCCCTGTAACACCTGCTTCATGCCGTGCAGATGGCATTAGGGTGCCGTCCAGTCTAACCACCGCCCTCACACAGAAAGGCAGACAGTTAGCCTTCAAGGTCTCACCCGTGTAACACCTGCTTCATGCCGTACAGATGGCATTAGGGTGCCGTCCAACCACCGCCCTCACACAGAAAGGCAGACAGTTAGCCTTCAAGGTCTCACCCCTGTAACATCTGCTTCATGCCGTGCAGATGGCATTAGGGTGCCGTCCAGTCTAACCACCGCCCTCACACAGAAAGGCAGACAGTTAGCCTTCAAGGTCTCATTCCTGTAACATCTGCTTCATGCCGTGCAGATGGCATTAGGGTGCTGTCCAGTCTAATCGCCGCCCTCACACAGAAAGGCGGACAGTTAGCCTTCAAGGTCTCATTCCTGTAACATCTGCTTCATGCCGTGCAGATGGCATTAGGGTGCTGTCCAGTCTAATCGCCGCCCTCACACAGAAAGGCGGACAGTTAGCCTTCAAGGTCTCATTCCTGTAACATCTGCTTCATGCCGTGCAGATGGCATTAGGGTGCTGTCCAGTCTAATCGCCGCCCTCACACAGAAAGGCGGACAGTTAGCCTTCAAGGTCTTATTCCTGTAACATCTGCTTCATGCCGTGCAGATGGTATTAGGGTGTCGTTCAGTCTAACCGTCGCCCCCATATAAAGGCGGACAGTTAAAGTTCTATATCTCATCCCTGTAACCACGTCCATCATGCTGTGCAATGATATTGGGGTGCAGTCCAATCTAACTGCTTACATTATCTGTAGATAAACGGCATAGCATTCGCTATTACCACTTATTTTTCATTTTACTGTTGTTTTAGACTTAAGGTGGAACTTTGAGTCGCAGTATTAAGTATCCTACCCGGTATTTTCCTTAGCGACTGAGGAAAACCACGATAAAACCTCAGTCAGATTGGTCGGCCCACGGGATTTGAACCCGGTACCTCTCGAATGCGGGCCACAGACTTTACCGCCATCCCGATCGATTGTACTTTTATTTTAATTGGCTAAATCTCTGAACCATATTGCATCATTTTCTTAACCACTGAATTATAAATATACCTGTCTTTCCTTCACGTGATATCTCTGTCCCACTGAACAGGGACATACCTGAGTGCTTCGATTATGTATTTTCCATTCCGCCATATTTATAAATCGTAATGCCTAAATATTTGTAGTTCTGTGTGTGTTAAAAACAACCTTTTGTCGTCGTCTCCAATAACTGCTATTGATTCTAATGCCGGCTGCTACAGTGGTTGCTATGAAACTCTTCTCTCAAGGTATGCGTGAGTGTATTTTGAAAGGATAATACCAGTTTAGTTAGCTGAGAAATTCTAATGTTGTCTAAAATGTTCAGTTTGAGAAGAGTTTTCTTCTATGGCACTAATTAAGTGATGCGTCAATTTCCGTACGTCGGCAAAATGTTATTCTGAAAAATCCCTCAAAACAGTCGCTAAATAGCCGCGTCACTAAGCGCTAAACAACTTAAAATGAAGTTATCACACTGTAGCCACAAGGATTATCATCACACATTAAGTCCCATGATTAAGTGAATAAGTTTCAAGAGAGATTTAGAATAACTGCCCTTTTCTTAACCTATGCTCCTCCTCCTACCAAGGTTCTTTCTCGCCCAAGCCAATACTGAAAGCTCCAACATATGCGTCTATTACCTGGTGACTATGCGGAACCTCCCCGAATCAAAGAGATTCATTTATCTTTCTCTTTTACATAATTTCTGCCTACGTGATTGTGCAAACGTACTGAATTCAATCTCTATCTGCATTCCAAGAATCTTTAAGCTAATATGTTCTATTCTTGTCTGTTACTAATGTCTTTGCCTTACCCGATTCCTTAATGATCTTTTACTCTGAACAAATCTTTTAACTCAAGCTATTACATTATACACTGATGTAATGTATGGAAATGATTTATTGCAATTATTGCTTTATCTTACTGCCACTTCTTTATTTGATTATTTCCATATTCCTGTCAATAATTAGGTATCAGAACTTAATGCGACATCTTCATACTCTTGTGTGTTTACCACTTAGTCATCGTAAATATAGGGTGAAGACATCTCCTGCCGTACTCTCATGGGTTTACAAATCTTTTTCCAGTGTTTTAATGTTTTCTGTAAATGAAGTTTGAATCATGTAAGAGAGGGAGTGAATTCTTTTCTCAAACTTTTGTCAAATACTTCTGTTAGAAGTAACACTGGTTGTATAACATGTACATGACATTACGACGGACCTTTCGCTGCTCGTCGACTTCCTACCAGGTGTGGGCGTGGATGTCCTAGTGGGCGTTGATGAGCTGAGGTTGTTCCCTACAGCACTTTTGTGTTGGCCTAGATACTCTTAACTTTCTCTAGGACGTGGAAACAGGAGACAAAATAAAATTCAGGTACACTTTAGTGTGTTAAAACTTGTTTGACGCTAGCCTGATTTCTGTCTCTCAAATATTACAGAATAATGAGGCCTATCTGCAAAGCTGTACCTCCAAATCTAACCTTTTAGCTTTCCTAAATTCCTCAGCTTCTGCACACGCTGCGCGATCAAGGTGACGTGATTTTCACCCCGTACGCAAGTAAATCAGACGCGACATATTTTTGGGGGGAGGAAACAGAAATAAAGAATAATACGTATATATAAGGTATCTGGAAGGGAAAAAGATTAGGTAAGAAGGGCTGTTATTCTATGGTGTCTCTATTTATTGGGATAATTGTGGCATTGTGGAGCCCGGTACCGCAGGTGCAAACAGAGTGATTGTGGGTAATTGTAATGGGAGGAGGTATACTCCATAATAGCGTACAGGTATCTGACGGGCCAAGGCCCTGACAGGGACCTGTGAACGGTGGTGTCATCATATTTAAATTTCGGATACCGTATCCGGTCCTGTTACCTCCGGACATTGGTTCTGGTGTGGTGTGGAGGTTGGTATGTGTTGTCGATATGTCTAATGATGTTGCTTGTATGTTCTGCAATGGCATCATGAATATATATCTTCACGAGTTGGACGGTGGAATCGCTGAAACTAATGGAGGTTGTCGGCGTTGTTGTTCTTTTTGTTCTCGGTTTTATGGTTGCACTGATGGTGGAGAAAGATGTGCTGATGGGGTGTTTCAGCGCGGTGAGGCAGCTGGCCAAGTTCAGCACTTTGGCGTGTAGTTCTTGAATTCTTTCAACGATGTTGCTGTTGTTCGCTGTGTTCTATTGTAGAACCTTTTTGATGTGGGACGTATTAATTTGTGGAGGTGGAGTGAAGTTCTGCGGTGTCGTGATGGTGTGATTGTTCGGCGGTGTCCTACGTGGATAGAGTGGGAGACGGCCTGGCCGGTGTAATGTCCCTGGCACCCACAAGAGGCAGCGTGGTGTGCCCACGAAACAGCAGTGGCGGCACAGCATTGGGCGGGCACTGCGGCTAGCCTTGAGCGGCAGGGTTTGCCTTAACAAGGGCAGCCCCGCAAGCAAGGCCACGGAGTACTGGCTCTCCTCGATGAACTCGAGTATGACCAGCGTTGTTGGACCTCGATCATTCTTAATCCTCGTCGCCCTGGCCGCAGACGACCAGAAGCGCTGGACGGCGTTGAGTAGCAGCTTGGCCGGGAGTTGACGATGCACTCCTCAGACAACGGCGGAGAAACGTGGTGGCAAGCAGCTCAGCGGTGAGTGGTTGTCTGGGCTGGTCGGCGCTAGTCGCTTCGACTGGGGCGACGAAGTGGCCGGAAGCTGTTCTTCGGCAGCGCTGATGACTTCTTTTCCCTCAGGAAGGAAGCTTGGCGGCTGCGGAGCTAGTTGTCTTCTTCTTCCCCATGTTGACGTGCTCGTAAGTACTCTGGGCACTACCTTTTATACACCTTGTAGGTAATGCTACTTTTGCCTTAACTGTTTTAAAGCTTTAACTTGATTAGCTCTCCTCTTAGGGTTTTTATGAGAACATTTGTCCTCACATTCTGCTTTGACACTTTTGAACTTTCCGCTACTGTTCAGGCTTGTCGCTATCTCTTTCTAACCTACAGCTATCTCACTCACTCTAGAGTCATGTTTAGCCTAGGTCCTGAGCTCTCCGCACCCCGGAGGTATCTCTGAATGGTACCGTTTTGTACCTGACTTCTTTCCCCCGGCACGGCTAGCTAGTCTCCCTTAACATTTAACATACATGTATTTGATAACATTATTTCCATTAATTGTGGTGTCGTTGTTCCTGCTACAATATAAAGGATGCTTATGAAACATTTATTGTTGGAGACAGTCAGTTTATCGGCTCCACTTCAGATTTGCTTTGTACTGTGAGTAGCATTTAGATTGGATATGAACACTTTGTGTTAATTTGACCAAACGAGAGAGCGTAAAACTTGGACAGCTCATTTTTCGGTGATTGGTGACACACAGCTGGTGAAATATTAATACTGGGCTTATCACAGAAGCAAATTGTGGCAGGACATTTAACAAACATGCTGCCAATTTACAGAGAGTACACACATAACATATTACACGTTAATGTTACGAAAGGAGGGCGGGGCACATCTGTCATAGTGGCGCACCTGGTGACAGATGAGAGTCATCTTCATTTATTAATGATCAAGGCTGTCCTATTCCCTAGATTAGTATTCCTACCTTCTCTACCACGTAGTTAATAGGTACTCCACCCAAAAACTCTCGGTTCACAATTCAATGGATATATGTTTTGATAGCTGCTGAGTCCATCTTTAAAAATGGTCCGAGAGTGTGTGTGTGCGCGAGCGAACAGCATTCTGATATGCTACATTTACATGACTTTCTCTACCCTCTATTGCTTATTAGTGGTTATAAAAATTATTCTTACGAAGGTTTGTTTTTCAATCTACTTCATTTTAATCCAAATAAACCTCTGCATTAACAACTACATTACACATTTCGTTATAGATACAAAGAGAACAGCGATAGTCAAATGTTTAACAACTGGACGCTATATGCTGGTCTTAAAATTCCATACTGTTTCCATGACATCGCGAGAAACAAATAAAAATCGACAAGACTTTGAAAAAATGGCTAAGTATTGAACGATTCGAACCATTAATTACGGATATCTCGAAAATTACTGATACCACAAAACAGTAATTGGAAAACCATTGTTTGTGTTAAAGAGACGTACATTTGTTGAGTAGTACATTTTCTTCTATCGCTTAACTTAACCAGTTATACAGGATTATATAAAATTCCTTCCGAATGAAGAGGACTTCACAGACTGTTGCCAGAAAGTTCAAGATAGACGTTTTATTTGTCATGTAAATATCTTTCATATATACTTTAATCAAACACGTTAGCACCATATTTTTAAAAACCAAACATTTCGATAAATATTCCATGTAAAGGATAGTTGGGGATGGAGGGATTTTCTTGAAGATCTTAAATATCAAGGTGGTGCTTTATCCGAATTTTCGTTTTCGAGTTATGCTGTTCACAGACACATTGGTACACACGCAGACATACACGGACTTTGCTGCTAAAAAAATCATCTTTTGGGGATATTGTGGGGCCTCAAAACATGTAGGTGAAATCTTGATAACGAATTTTTAGGTGCAATACAATACTTTGTGGCAGAGAAAGTAAAAACAGAAAGTAAAAACACCAAACTTGGTATTTAGGTTTAATATACTCCAAAGATCAATACGAAGGTTTTCAAGACAATCCTCTATCCCAAAATGTCATTTACGTGGAAACATTTTCGATAGTTATAATGTTCTCAAAAATGGCTCTAAAGATTTTGAATAAAATAATATATACTCAAGGTATTTATATGTGATAAATAAAATGTATCTCTTGAATCCTCTGCTAATAGCCTGTGAAGTCATCTATATTCCAAAGGACTTTGTTTTAATCATGTATAACGGGTAAACATAAGATAGAGACTAAAATCTATCACCTCTCTTTAAAAACACAAGTTATTTCAAACAACTTTTGTGTAGCATTAGCCATTTCCGAGTTATCCGTAATTAGTGGTCTGAATTTTTATTCAAAATAGCTAAATCTTTATATACTGGTCCCTTTATACTGGCCTTAAAAATCCATACACTTTTCATGACATCGCGAGAAACAACTGAATAACAGTACTCCTTTAAAAATGAAGTATTGAAAATTTTAAACCAATAATAAAGGATATCTCTGAAATGGCTTATACCATAAAAATGTTACGGTAGGTAGAGAAAATATTACATTCCATCCAAACATTCTATGTGGAGATTTCACCGGAAATACGTGTTTTGAAGCCTCCTGAATAAAAGAAAAAGTATTTTTAGAAACATGTCTGTGTGTGTGTATGTGTCTGTGAACAGCATAACTCAGAAACGAACAGCCGGATAAACACCAAACTTGGTATTTAGGTTCAGTATCTTCCAGAGATGCGACACGAAGGTTCAAGAAAATCCCCCACCCCAGAATACCCTTTACATGGAACATTTTTCGAAAATTTTAATTTTCTCAAAAATGGCTCTAACGATTTTGAATAAAATATCATATATTTAAGATATTTTCATGACAAATAAAGTGTATATCTTGAATTTTCTGGGAATGTCTCCAAAAGTATTCTTCATTGTGAGCGACTTTTGCATGACTGGTAAACCATAAGAGATAGACAATTTTTTACTACACAAAACATGTAGATTGCGTTAAAGTACACAATTTATGTCGTATACATTTTTTTTGTAGAGTGAACCATTTTCAAGATATTGCTTGTTATTCCCTTAAGTTTTACAATACTTATACTTTTTCTCAAATGGGAATTCATTATTCATTTCTTTTTATGTTCTGGACATACAAAGAGAATGGAATACTCCACATAGCAACCAGCTCTTAAAATATTTGACTATCGCTTAAAGCCTACCAATTCCCCTTGCATCTACAAGAAAATTAGCAATAAGATTAACATCTGGATTAACATGAAGCATGTGGAGAATAAGCGTTTGTAAAAATAGTTTCTGCACGAGTAGAGAAAGTCATGTGAGTGTAACACATCATATTTTTTATGTTTTACTTCTTATTTTCTAAAGCGTTGATTTTCAATACTTTAATGGGAACCATATATTTTATGTAATAAGACATTGTGTGCTTCTTGTGGTTTACCAGTTACATAAAATTAGAAAATTGCTTCCGCATGAAGACTTCAGTTCCCAGAAAATTGAAGTTATAAATTTCATTTTTAATGTATCTTAAAAATTTGGCACTTTAGTCAAAATCTTTACAGCCATTTTTAGGAAAATCGAAAAATCAGAAAATTTTTCCTTGCAAAGGGTAATTTGGGGTGGGACGATTTTCTTGAAAATCTTCGTGTCGTGTCCTTAGAAGGCACTGAACCTAAATACCAAGTTTGGTGTTTATCGGACATTTCATTTTTGTGTTATGCTGTTCACAGACGACACATTCCATGTGAAATCGAAGGGCAAAAACCTCGCAATTTTTGTTTGCGTTGTAATTTTTCCTCTTACTAAGAGATGCTAAGGAAAGCGTATTTTTGAAATATTAGCATCTAAAACCCAACAGTTGTCGCGTTATTGAACGATAAATGTACCATATTAGTTCATTTTGTGACATTTTAAGTGCATATAGCTCCGGAATCCTTTATTTCAGAGGATTGTATCAAATCTCATTTTGTAGATAAAAGTCCGTATTTCATTACAGCATATACTAATTATTTTTGTAATATTCACAAAAGTTTATATACAGTTTTTACTTATTTTAAGCGTTTACGGACTTTTATAAAACTAAAGTATTAGATTCAGGATAATCCATAGTGTCATTAAGAGAAGTCGGTAATGATGGTTAAGTGGTTGTGTTGAGGTGTTCGTAGTTATAACACAAAAAGTGAACGGTTTACGTGGCTGTTGCTCTGCAGCGGACAATACATTTGAAAGGCATGTGATTCAACAACCTGGCACAATGCAAACTAGCACTTCGTCTTTATTTTCATTTGCTTCAGTCTTTACGTGCGCTAGCAAGAGTAATAGAAGTGTTGTGAGATAAGCACAGGTGACTATTAATTATATTTTGATTAGTGATACGTTCTTGTGAGTCCCTCATCAAGGTAGGAAAATTAAATTCTAATGCAGCTTCCTTGACCTTCAGTTAAAACAAACATGCGAGAGCGTCCATGAGCGCGTAAACTAATTTATTTTCTTAATTATTTTAGACGAAACTTTATGGGTAACTATTACAATAATATATATGTTTGATTGTGTTTAAATTACAGAATCTTACCATATATAATAAAATTATTTTTCTAGTCCGAAACCCCCTACACCTGAAAAACTCTAATTTCTTCACTTAAATAAAAGTAAGTAGAACATTTTGTTATATTATATATACATAATTAATCGAAATTAATTATATTTTTATAGACCTTAGACTGGTCTGGGCAAGTTTTTAATATAGAGTCAAGTGAAAAATTCAATGCCACAGTTGGGATTTTTCAGTTGACTCTATATTAAAAAATAGAACATGTTTACATATCAGTATGAAATTAAAGTTTAGGGAATCAAAATAAAGCTCGATTTAAGTAATTATATTTAAAGGTTTCAGCATTATAAGAACTTGAAATTGGCAATTTTAGGTAGATGCGATAAATTTTAACGATTTTAATTACAGAACGATGATGATCTGAATTTTAAGAGTTTGTATAAAGGATTGCAGTGGGCGTGTCTCCAAATACAAAAAGTTTCGTTTCGTTTAAAAAACGCAGGTTCAGAAGACTTGCGCGTACGCACACGTGATTCATAGCGTCTTTAAACATGTACGTGTGTTTCGGTGAAATACCGAAATTAATTTTTGTGTGTAGTAAAGAAAATAAAAATTTACCAAATACTACTCCCAATATGCCAGAAAGACAAGCAATAATTAAGCTGAAAGCCCGCTTTGTAACATAAGTTGACACTCATTCTGTGGGTACAGGTTCAAAAAGCTGTGTCAAGCTTCCGACTAACGAGATTAAAGGTCGTTAAACTGACAAAAAGAAGACAAGTGACTATTTTATAACCCATAACAACCATCTTATTGAACTTCAAAGACAAGTTCGTCCAAAGTGAACCTTGTTACTATGGGAACCTCCTCCCTCCCCCTCAAAGGCAATATTTGAGAGTAAAGTTAACGTTTAACTTGGTGAACAAATTTCAGGAGATGAGGGACGCTGAAAAAGACCCCTATGTAATAATGGCTCAACTTCTAAAGACCCTCACAAACTATTGCTCAATTTCAGTTTTATCGTCTCACAAATGGCAACCCTATCTTTTTCAAACATTACAAAACAGACCAAGAGCTAAGTATAACAGCATCTCAACAAAGTTAGCCTAAGTCTATAAGTTTTAGATTAAATGATCGAAATTGTAGCGGAATACGTGCACTACTTGCAAGATTGGCCCATTCCCCTAGATCGCAATAATTATTTTGCCTCTGTAACATTTCCACTTTCAAGTAACACCCTTGGGCTGCACCCAACTGGTATCAATTTTATGTGATTGGCCTGAAAAACAATTCAGAGACATAAAAACTAACCCATGAACGATTTTATAATCAATGTGAAATGAATGAATGGATGGATGGATGGATGGATGGATGGATGGATGGATGGATGGATGGATGGATGGATGGATGGATGGATGGATGGATGGATGGATGGATGGATGGATGGATGGATGGATGGATGGATGGATGGATGGATGGATGGATGGATGGATGGATGGATGGATGGATGGATGGATGGATGGATGGATGGATGGATGGATGGATGGATGGATGGATGGATGGATGGATGGATGGATGGATGGATGGATGGATGGATGGATGGATGGATGGATGGATGGATGGATGGATGGATGGATGGATGGATGGATGGATGGATGGATGGATGGATGGATGGATGGATGGATGGATGGATGGATGGATGGATGGATGGATGGATGGATGGATGGATGGATGGATGGATGGATGGATGGATGGATGGATGGATGGATGGATGGATGGATGGATGGATGGATGGATGGATGGATGGATGGATGGATGGATGGATGGATGGATGGATGGATGGATGGATGGATGGATGGATGGATGGATGGATGGATGGATGGATGGATGGATGGATGGATGGATGGATGGATGGATGGATGGATGGATGGATGGATGGATGGATGGATGGATGGATGGATGGATGGATGGATGGATGGATGGATGGATGGATGGATGGATGGATGGATGGATGGATGGATGGATGGATGGATGGATGGATGGATGGATGGATGGATGGATGGATGGATGGATGGATGGATGGATGGATGGATGGATGGATGGATGGATGGATGGATGGATGGATGGATGGATGGATGGATGGATGGATGGATGGATGGATGGATGGATGGATGGATGGATGGATGGATGGATGGATGGATGGATGGATGGATGGATGGATGGATGGATGGATGGATGGATGGATGGATGGATGGATGGATGGATGGATGGATGGATGGATGGATGGATGGATGGATGGATGGATGGATGGATGGATGGATGGATGGATGGATGGATGGATGGATGGATGGATGGATGGATGGATGGATGGATGGATGGATGGATGGATGGATGGATGGATGGATGGATGGATGGATGGATGGATGGATGGATGGATGGATGGATGGATGGATGGATGGATGGATGGATGGATGGATGGATGGATGGATGGATGGATGGATGGATGGATGGATGGATGGATGGATGGATGGATGGATGGATGGATGGATGGATGGATGGATGGATGGATGGATGGATGGATGGATGGATGGATGGATGGATGGATGGATGGATGGATGGATGGATGGATGGATGGATGGATGGATGGATGGATGGATGGATGGATGGATGGATGGATGGATGGATGGATGGATGGATGGATGGATGGATGGATGGATGGATGGATGGATGGATGGATGGATGGATGGATGGATGGATGGATGGATGGATGGATGGATGGATGGATGGATGGATGGATGGATGGATGGATGGATGGATGGATGGATGGATGGATGGATGGATGGATGGATGGATGGATGGATGGATGGATGGATGGATGGATGGATGGATGGATGGATGGATGGATGGATGGATGGATGGATGGATGGATGGATGGATGGATGGATGGATGGATGGATGGATGGATGGATGGATGGATGGATGGATGGATGGATGGATGGATGGATGGATGGATGGATGGATGGATGGATGGATGGATGGATGGATGGATGGATGGATGGATGGATGGATGGATGGATGGATGGATGGATGGATGGATGGATGGATGGATGGATGGATGGATGGATGGATGGATGGATGGATGGATGGATGGATGGATGGATGGATGGATGGATGGATGGATGGATGGATGGATGGATGGATGGATGGATGGATGGATGGATGGATGGATGGATGGATGGATGGATGGATGGATGGATGGATGGATGGATGGATGGATGGATGGATGGATGGATGGATGGATGGATGGATGGATGGATGGATGGATGGATGGATGGATGGATGGATGGATGGATGGATGGATGGATGGATGGATGGATGGATGGATGGATGGATGGATGGATGGATGGATGGATGGATGGATGGATGGATGGATGGATGGATGGATGGATGGATGGATGGATGGATGGATGGATGGATGGATGGATGGATGGATGGATGGATGGATGGATGGATGGATGGATGGATGGATGGATGGATGGATGGATGGATGGATGGATGGATGGATGGATGGATGGATGGATGGATGGATGGATGGATGGATGGATGGATGGATGGATGGATGGATGGATGGATGGATGGATGGATGGATGGATGGATGGATGGATGGATGGATGGATGGATGGATGGATGGATGGATGGATGGATGGATGGATGGATGGATGGATGGATGGATGGATGGATGGATGGATGGATGGATGGATGGATGGATGGATGGATGGATGGATGGATGGATGGATGGATGGATGGATGGATGGATGGATGGATGGATGGATGGATGGATGGATGGATGGATGGATGGATGGATGGATGGATGGATGGATGGATGGATGGATGGATGGATGGATGGATGGATGGATGGATGGATGGATGGATGGATGGATGGATGGATGGATGGATGGATGGATGGATGGATGGATGGATGGATGGATGGATGGATGGATGGATGGATGGATGGATGGATGGATGGATGGATGGATGGATGGATGGATGGATGGATGGATGGATGGATGGATGGATGGATGGATGGATGGATGGATGGATGGATGGATGGATGGATGGATGGATGGATGGATGGATGGATGGATGGATGGATGGATGGATGGATGGATGGATGGATGGATGGATGGATGGATGGATGGATGGATGGATGGATGGATGGATGGATGGATGGATGGATGGATGGATGGATGGATGGATGGATGGATGGATGGATGGATGGATGGATGGATGGATGGATGGATGGATGGATGGATGGATGGATGGATGGATGGATGGATGGATGGATGGATGGATGGATGGATGGATGGATGGATGGATGGATGGATGGATGGATGGATGGATGGATGGATGGATGGATGGATGGATGGATGGATGGATGGATGGATGGATGGATGGATGGATGGATGGATGGATGGATGGATGGATGGATGGATGGATGGATGGATGGATGGATGGATGGATGGATGGATGGATGGATGGATGGATGGATGGATGGATGGATGGATGGATGGATGGATGGATGGATGGATGGATGGATGGATGGATGGATGGATGGATGGATGGATGGATGGATGGATGGATGGATGGATGGATGGATGGATGGATGGATGGATGGATGGATGGATGGATGGATGGATGGATGGATGGATGGATGGATGGATGGATGGATGGATGGATGGATGGATGGATGGATGGATGGATGGATGGATGGATGGATGGATGGATGGATGGATGGATGGATGGATGGATGGATGGATGGATGGATGGATGGATGGATGGATGGATGGATGGATGGATGGATGGATGGATGGATGGATGGATGGATGGATGGATGGATGGATGGATGGATGGATGGATGGATGGATGGATGGATGGATGGATGGATGGATGGATGGATGGATGGATGGATGGATGGATGGATGGATGGATGGATGGATGGATGGATGGATGGATGGATGGATGGATGGATGGATGGATGGATGGATGGATGGATGGATGGATGGATGGATGGATGGATGGATGGATGGATGGATGGATGGATGGATGGATGGATGGATGGATGGATGGATGGATGGATGGATGGATGGATGGATGGATGGATGGATGGATGGATGGATGGATGGATGGATGGATGGATGGATGGATGGATGGATGGATGGATGGATGGATGGATGGATGGATGGATGGATGGATGGATGGATGGATGGATGGATGGATGGATGGATGGATGGATGGATGGATGGATGGATGGATGGATGGATGGATGGATGGATGGATGGATGGATGGATGGATGGATGGATGGATGGATGGATGGATGGATGGATGGATGGATGGATGGATGGATGGATGGATGGATGGATGGATGGATGGATGGATGGATGGATGGATGGATGGATGGATGGATGGATGGATGGATGGATGGATGGATGGATGGATGGATGGATGGATGGATGGATGGATGGATGGATGGATGGATGGATGGATGGATGGATGGATGGATGGATGGATGGATGGATGGATGGATGGATGGATGGATGGATGGATGGATGGATGGATGGATGGATGGATGGATGGATGGATGGATGGATGGATGGATGGATGGATGGATGGATGGATGGATGGATGGATGGATGGATGGATGGATGGATGGATGGATGGATGGATGGATGGATGGATGGATGGATGGATGGATGGATGGATGGATGGATGGATGGATGGATGGATGGATGGATGGATGGATGGATGGATGGATGGATGGATGGATGGATGGATGGATGGATGGATGGATGGATGGATGGATGGATGGATGGATGGATGGATGGATGGATGGATGGATGGATGGATGGATGGATGGATGGATGGATGGATGGATGGATGGATGGATGGATGGATGGATGGATGGATGGATGGATGGATGGATGGATGGATGGATGGATGGATGGATGGATGGATGGATGGATGGATGGATGGATGGATGGATGGATGGATGGATGGATGGATGGATGGATGGATGGATGGATGGATGGATGGATGGATGGATGGATGGATGGATGGATGGATGGATGGATGGATGGATGGATGGATGGATGGATGGATGGATGGATGGATGGATGGATGGATGGATGGATGGATGGATGGATGGATGGATGGATGGATGGATGGATGGATGGATGGATGGATGGATGGATGGATGGATGGATGGATGGATGGATGGATGGATGGATGGATGGATGGATGGATGGATGGATGGATGGATGGATGGATGGATGGATGGATGGATGGATGGATGGATGGATGGATGGATGGATGGATGGATGGATGGATGGATGGATGGATGGATGGATGGATGGATGGATGGATGGATGGATGGATGGATGGATGGATGGATGGATGGATGGATGGATGGATGGATGGATGGATGGATGGATGGATGGATGGATGGATGGATGGATGGATGGATGGATGGATGGATGGATGGATGGATGGATGGATGGATGGATGGATGGATGGATGGATGGATGGATGGATGGATGGATGGATGGATGGATGGATGGATGGATGGATGGATGGATGGATGGATGGATGGATGGATGGATGGATGGATGGATGGATGGATGGATGGATGGATGGATGGATGGATGGATGGATGGATGGATGGATGGATGGATGGATGGATGGATGGATGGATGGATGGATGGATGGATGGATGGATGGATGGATGGATGGATGGATGGATGGATGGATGGATGGATGGATGGATGGATGGATGGATGGATGGATGGATGGATGGATGGATGGATGGATGGATGGATGGATGGATGGATGGATGGATGGATGGATGGATGGATGGATGGATGGATGGATGGATGGATGGATGGATGGATGGATGGATGGATGGATGGATGGATGGATGGATGGATGGATGGATGGATGGATGGATGGATGGATGGATGGATGGATGGATGGATGGATGGATGGATGGATGGATGGATGGATGGATGGATGGATGGATGGATGGATGGATGGATGGATGGATGGATGGATGGATGGATGGATGGATGGATGGATGGATGGATGGATGGATGGATGGATGGATGGATGGATGGATGGATGGATGGATGGATGGATGGATGGATGGATGGATGGATGGATGGATGGATGGATGGATGGATGGATGGATGGATGGATGGATGGATGGATGGATGGATGGATGGATGGATGGATGGATGGATGGATGGATGGATGGATGGATGGATGGATGGATGGATGGATGGATGGATGGATGGATGGATGGATGGATGGATGGATGGATGGATGGATGGATGGATGGATGGATGGATGGATGGATGGATGGATGGATGGATGGATGGATGGATGGATGGATGGATGGATGGATGGATGGATGGATGGATGGATGGATGGATGGATGGATGGATGGATGGATGGATGGATGGATGGATGGATGGATGGATGGATGGATGGATGGATGGATGGATGGATGGATGGATGGATGGATGGATGGATGGATGGATGGATGGATGGATGGATGGATGGATGGATGGATGGATGGATGGATGGATGGATGGATGGATGGATGGATGGATGGATGGATGGATGGATGGATGGATGGATGGATGGATGGATGGATGGATGGATGGATGGATGGATGGATGGATGGATGGATGGATGGATGGATGGATGGATGGATGGATGGATGGATGGATGGATGGATGGATGGATGGATGGATGGATGGATGGATGGATGGATGGATGGATGGATGGATGGATGGATGGATGGATGGATGGATGGATGGATGGATGGATGGATGGATGGATGGATGGATGGATGGATGGATGGATGGATGGATGGATGGATGGATGGATGGATGGATGGATGGATGGATGGATGGATGGATGGATGGATGGATGGATGGATGGATGGATGGATGGATGGATGGATGGATGGATGGATGGATGGATGGATGGATGGATGGATGGATGGATGGATGGATGGATGGATGGATGGATGGATGGATGGATGGATGGATGGATGGATGGATGGATGGATGGATAAGTTTATTTGTATATTTTTATACACAATTCTTTTTACAATATTCCACTTATAAACTAACTTAACCTACGTACAAATTTCCTTGACAGCTATGCTGCTCTTTTTGCCTGGCACCCTGGCCTTCTGGCTCATCTGAGCATCCCTTGCTACCCTTAATCCCTATTGCCGATCCTCTCCTTCCTCCGTTTGCCTTTCTACCTTTCTTATCTCTCTTACTTTTCTAATCTATTTCTCTTTTACTTTCTTTAAGAACTCCACCATATTCTTATTTTGCTTTTCTTCTTTTCTTGTTAACATTTTAATTGCTACTATTTTTCTATCCATTTTTCCTCCCATACTTCTTGTTTCCATTCTGCTAATTCTTTGCATTCTGCCATATAATGCTCTGTGCTTTCACTACCTCAGCATAATTCACAAATTCCGTTTTTTTTTTTTGCCCCTTAGCCCTCTCAGATACATTGATCCTGTTCTCATCCATGCAAACGCTTCTTTTCCTGCTCTATTACAATAATCCACATACCCTTCTCTTCCCCATTTCCTTTTTACTAATCTATAGAAGCCTAGTGACTTTTTATTCTCTAAGCTTCCCCAAATCTCTTGTCCTTCTATGTCCTCCACTCTGTTTCTTACTGTTATCCAGAAGCCATTGCTATTTCTTTCTCCTGTTCTCCAAATATCTCCCATTCCTATCTTCGCTATAATTTTTTTCTACCCCTGTTCACCAGCTATTTTTATTTTTCATACTCTTTTGTTGTTCCATGCATATCGTTAAAACTTCCTCTTCATCTTTTCTCAGGCATCTAAACCAAAATTTTAATATCCTTTCCAGTATCACTCCCTTTCTTCTTGTTCTTCCTAATTTCACTAATGCTACTTTCCCTGGTGCTGATCTTGGTAAGCCCAATAGGTGCTCTGTAGCTCTGATCTATTTTTTGTTTAATTCAGATCCCCCCCAAATTTCTACTGCATATGGCATTCTTGCTTTACCAATGCTTCATACATTCTTTATATCCATTTAGTTGGCATTTCTAATTGTATTTGCACATCCTTACTCCTGTCATTGCTGCCTTTCCTTTAGCCATAACCTTCCTGCTATGCGCCCCCATTCCCCATTACTGCTCATCCTCACCCCCAAGTGATGCATCTCCTCGACAACTTTTAACTTTAAACCCCCCATCTGCCATTTCTCTTCTCCTTTTAGATTATTTCCTCTTTTAAATATCATATCTTCTGATTTAATTATATTTACTTTAATTCCCCATTTTTCACATGTATTCCGTTGATTGCTTTCTGTAACCCAATTACCGTCATAGCCCCGACCATAAGATCATCCGCCTATAGTAAACCTGGTATCTCTGGATTTTCTGTTGTGGGACGGTGCAGATTTTTTCCTTTCACTCTTTCCAATATGTCATCTATGAATATATTAAATAATATAGGACTCAATTTAAATGAAAGGATTTTTCGGCTGCCATCTCTATGAGTTTGTTACGCTATGACAGGTTACAAGGAAAGGCTAAACCAATACAACATAGTTCGGCCTTCTAGAGGAAAAACTAAACCATTATTTGTATGTACAGTAGAACCAGTGTTAACCGAAGCCAAAGGGGAAGGTTGTTTCGGATAACCAAATTTCGGATAGAAATTAATATTTCATATTTAGGGATTAATAAATTATGTTGAAGTTTTAGGTGAAAGTAGAGCAGAATAGAAGTGGTGCATTTATGAGTCATAAACCTTTGCATGTTCAAAGTCATAATTCGCACGGTGAGATAGAACGCACGTGGTTATATAATACACTATAGTTCATACTTTACATACTACATTCATCACACTGTCGTTTAAAATTAATAATACTGACAAAAATGAAAGGCAAAGAAGAAAAGAGATAAACTAACAAGAAAAATCACACAAACAAAACAGAAAAAGAACAAGAGAAAAAAGTTATTCACAAGCACACGCTATTTTTTACAAAACAAACAAATACCCGTCCTAAGTCACTAACCCTCCCCCTCCCACCCTTGACCCTCTTCCTTACACTCCGATCTGAGCTGCAGAACCTTTTGTAAAAACGCTCCAATTACTTTCCCCTCCTCCCTCCCAGCCAATAAGGTCCAACAAGCCTGTAACCATCTCTTTGAGTTAACAAAGGAACCTGGAAAATACCTTCTCCTCAACCGTTGTGTCTTAGTACAACGCGCTAGAATATAAATCCAAGTTTCTTCCTCTCTACACCAGGGACAGATTCTTATGCCTTCTTCGTGAATGAGTTTGATCGCTCGCCATGATCCCAGTCTGAGCCAAGCAAGCCCTTGTTTACTGACTCTATTTCTGTACAAAACATATTGTTCTATACCCTATTCTGTTTTTAGTGTCGGCTGTAAGCTTAATGATACTTTCTGATTACATTGTGACAATGTCTATTGTTGCTATATATATTTCAGTCGCTTCTGTACCTTTCTCCACACATTGACATTATTTCCAGGTCCTCCAAACCAAATATTATCCATCCCCATTCTCTCCGGCCCTCTCTTGTTCCTTCACATTCTACGCTGTTCCTTTAGCATTCTGTTCTCATAAGTGATTGATCTCCTCTCATAATTCTAATCCAATATTTGATCGCTCGTATCTTACATTCAATTGTTTCACTGTATGCACCATATTCTCTAAAAATGCCGTACCTCTTCCCACACCCAAGACACCTTTTAGAAAACCTGTTCTTACTTGGTCTAGCCTTTCCGTGAGTTCCCACCCCCAGATCTCCACCCCATATGTCATTGTGGATATAACAATTACCCCCATGTGATGTAATGTATGTGTATGTATTGTCGCGTCGGACACATTATTGCTGTGTATAACATTGTTGAGCTAATATTGTTATGTTTGTGTGTTAATTATTGTCTGGCGAGGCAATTCCATCTCCTAGTTGGGGTGAAGGCAACTGAGGTAATAGCTCTGTGTGTGTGTGATAACGTGGGTCTAGCAGTAGCGTCATTCGTGCGTGAGCCTTCCATGTGTCAGGATGTGTGTGCAGTGAGTGTTTGTTGCCATGTGTGCGCGTGGGGCATCTCCCCCAGTGTTTTGTGTGTAACCTTTTCGTACCATGTAGAGCACCTTGATTTATAATAAACCTGAGCAAAATGTGAATTTATGTATTTCTAATGTTCTAAATATCCCACGCCCGCTTTGTTTTTGTGCAGCAAGTTCTTGGTACCTTTCTGGTTGCCTCTATAGCTACGTGTGTATGCCGGAATAACTAAATTTAATATTTCAGCTGTAAACCTTTTGACCTCACCCCGGTGCATAGCAATATTGTCTCTAAAGATGTTACCGATAAACACTATGTGATCGAAAGTATCCGGACACCACACAAACATACGTTTTTCATCTTAGGTGCATTGTGCTGCCACCTACTGCCTGGCACTCATTATCCGCGACCTCAGTAGTCATTAGACATCGCGAAACAGCAGAATGGGACGCTCCGTGGAACTCACGCACTTCGAACGCAGTCAGGTGATTGGGCGTCACTTGTGTCAGAAGTCTGTACGCGAGATTTACACACTCCTGAACATCCCTAGGTCCACTGTTTCTGATGTGTTAGCGAAGTGGAAACGTGAAGGGACATGTACAGCACAAAAGCGTACAGGCCGACCTCGTCTGTTGACTGACAGAGAACGCCGACATTTAAAGAGGGTCTATTCAGACCATCACACAGGAATTCCAAACTGCATCAGGATCCACTTCAAGTACCATGACAGTTAGGTTTGAGGTGAGAAACCTTGGATTCCATGGTCGAGCGGTGCTCATAAGCCACACATCACGCAGGAAAATGCCAAATGATGCCTCACTTGGTGTAAGGAGCGTCAACATTACACGATTGAACAGTGGAAAAATGTTGTGTGGAGTGACGAATGACGGTACACAATGTGGCGTCATCTGCCAGCGTGTGTATTGCCAATAGTGAAATTCGGAGGTGGTGGTGTTATGGTGTGGTCGTGTTTTTTCTGGAGGGGCTTACACCCCTTGTTGTTTTGCGTGGCGCAATCACAGCGCAGACCTACATTGATATTTTAAGCACCTTCTTGCTTCCCACTGTTGAAGAGCAATTCGGGGATGGCGATTGCATCTTTCAACACGATCGAGCAGCTGCTCATACTGCACGGGCTGTGGCGGAGTGGTTACACGACAATAACATCCCTGTAATGGACTGGCCTGCACAAAGTCCTGACTTGAATCCTATAGAACACGTTTGGGATGTTTTAGAACGCCGACTTCGTGCCAGGCCTCACCGACCTACATCGATACCTCTCCTCAGTTCCGCACTCCGTGAAGAATGGGTTGCCATTCCCCAAGAAACCTTCCAGTACCTGATTTAAAGTATTCCTACGAGAGTGAACGCTGTCATCAAGGCTAAGTGTGGGCCAACACCATATTCACTTCCAGAATTACCGATGGAGGGCGCCACGAACTTGTACGTCATTTTCAGCCAGGTGTCCTGATAATTTTGATCACGTAGTGTATCTGGGATTCTGCTCTGAGTGCTTAGCCCATCTTGAAGTTTATTGTAACAGTCAAACTTAAGTAAACAAAACTCTTTACATCGTCCAGTTTGTCCCCTGCGTAAGTCCAGATCTCTGTTCGCCTGTATACCCAGCTGTTTTTAAAAACAATTCTTTTTTTATTTACATTAACGGTCAACAATCATTCGTCACAATAAGTCTGTAGCCTGTCTGATCTCTTTTGCAACCCTTCAACAGTAGTAGAGAACAGTGTCATATCGTCTGCATATAAAAGTACTGGGATCCGAATGTCACTGACCTCAGGCGCTTCCACGTTTTCTCCAGCAATATAAGCACTACGTCATCCACAAATATATTGAAGAGAAGGCTTGCCTAACACCTTTATGGCACGCGAAGCTCTATGGAACCCTGTTCACATTGTACTTTATGCACAATTCTACCCCATAATAAAAACAACACTAATACATACAATGTCAACATTATATTTAACAAACGTAAGATATTGTATTTAAAAAAATTGTGCATTTAAGGGGATAAGGTAGTCTTAACACATTTAAGGTGTAATTTCCATGCGTTCAATTATCACTTCTCTTAAAGTTCTCAATGGTGTTTTCTGACATTTTATAAATTATTCTATAAATCATGAGAATTACATAAAGTGGTTGTTTGCATTGATAGCTTATGTAATTGAGTCCGTGAGAATTATTTAATTCAGCAGAAAAATAATAAAATTTACTCTTAAAACACATAATTTCATATACCTTTTCCTCTGATACTACTTGCAATACAGAATCACACCTTTACATGCTTGATCTTAGTATAATCAGCTATCTTCTGAACCTCAGCTATTTAGTTATGTATATCACTTCATTAGAAATTGAAAAAAAGACTATTTGCAGAGTCCAAAAAAGTAAAAATGTGGAAAAGTTGCAATGTTGTTGCTTTCTTAATATCACTAATATAAATTATAAAATTATAATTGTGGTTCAGAAGGTTTAACTATGTGTTGTATACATGTACTGAAAATTTGAAAATTTTAGTGCTCTACCTCTCATACTTTCTGAAAAACAGGTACATAAGTATCCAAAAATGTTCTCTGGAGAAAACTGAATTTAGAGTTTGAACATTATAACTCTGACACATTTCAGTATATTCCAGGGTCATAATCATCTGCATCTTCATTCCTGGATTACTTCAGATTTTCTGATTGCCTTCCCTTGGTCCTGGTCTCTTTTGTTAATTGCCGAACTGCTCGCTGGGCATGATATAGTCGTTCGTTGTTGAAAGATACAAAAATGTTCTAAAAATGGGCGTTGCATGACAGCTTTAAAGGAACCGCAGACTAGCATTTAAATGTATTTAAATGTCTTAATAACCTGTTCACCCCCAAAAAGTACATATTTTCTGAAGCTGGAAATAATAGAGATATTATTAGTGCCTAAAACAAAAAAATGTGAATTTTTTACCATTTCAGAGTACCTTGTCCCCTTAATACTTTTAAATACACATACAGTAGTAATTTTATTTTTAAAAAGTCTTATATTCTTTTCTGCCTTCTTTTTGCTTCGTTTTCTAGCCGCTATGTCACGCCAGCGTTTCATTAGAGAACGTCAGAAGGCTTTGAATCTTTCGACATACCGTAATACTGTTTAGGAAAGATGTTTAGAAAGAGAAAAGTATGTATTATTCCTGGTCATTGGTTTTGGACTTGGGAAATTCCTTCCTGGCGGAGTGGTCTGTAGCTCGCTGTCCACAATATCTTCGCCGCCGAGGATACTTAAGCTGCAGTAATGACAGCCCGCCGCCGTCACTGTGACCGTAAATGATTGGCAGCTAACAAAAGGAAGGGCCAGCCTGCTAATAGAGAGGGGATGGAAACAGTCAAGATCAGAGTCAACGCATTCCGTTATGCATCCCCTTTGTAATTCCTAACATAAGTTAAACTATGATGCTTCAATTCGTTTTAACCACAAATATTTATTTTCTCACCGTTTCGGTTAAAAGGTTTCAGGTAATAGAGGTTCTACTGTATCGTTTAACTAAATGACATTTATATTTGCCACTATGGAACGGCAATAAGAAAAGCCATGTTAAGCAAGTGGTAGTATAGCATAAAAATACAATGTTTTAGTGTATTAAAACAACAAACAACAAAACTTTATTAACCTTCTCTCTATTTCTAAATTGTTATTATATTTTACTCTTGCACCAAAACAAACGAAGCTTTGCATTAACTTTTCTAGTGAGAACATAGAGAACTAGCTTGTAATATTACACTTTGGTAGTTAGACCACGTTTTGCTGGCAAAGTATCCTGCCAATCCAGTGGATAGAATTATGCTCGAGCAACAGAGAGATCACGCTGGCAGAGAGTGGGGCTTGATTTGTCAATAGCAACATAATAGCTGCGTTCCAGTATGCCCCACGTTATATATAAATAAATTATATAAACAATTTTGGATCAAATAAGATTAGCTGCAATAAGCAAGATGTCAAATTAGGAAGTAATGACAATAAAGGATAGAGTATGATAAAACATAAGTATACAAGAATATCATGCATGCAGAAGTGAATATTGTAAAGGGTTAAATTTGTACAGGAAGCTGGCTAACAAAGAAAGGTAATTATAAACTGGACCACACAGGGTAGTTGAGACAACCCTATCACAAGGGATATGCTAACCAATCAAACGAAGAGCACAGGGATGATGATAAATAGTGATTGGAGAGAGTGAGATAGGTAGTATCACATGAAGTAGGGGTTTCTTTTAACTTGCTTGCAACACGCTTTGGGCGTCAATTTGAAGTAGGTTGTATTGAAAGAGTTGTATTATATTTCAACTGTTGGGGAGCCGAACTTGAGGTTTGTTTGCAACCGCACGTATGGTAAACAGTTACCGGTCGCCTTCGCCCCAAGTTTAAAAAATATTAACTTTATAATTTGACCGTTTCTTTAAATATTTATATTTGCCTCGGCTGCGTCAGTATTGTAGTTAGAGACATGGGTGTCTTGGCAGGGTTGTGGTGCGACAAGAATGTAGGCTTACACAGATTATAATTTTACTTCACTCCTTTTATTAATACTTGACACGATTTTAAATAACACTTCACTGATATAGAGAGCTCTGAGATTGTTTAATTAATTACTTGCACTTTTTAACACGCAAACTATTTTCGTCTCACACGAATACGTATTAAATTTCTCGAGGACACTTTTTGCGTCTGGTTAGTAACGCTGTCCTCAACCAACTGACTTTTTAATTTGTAAATGTTTCTTCTTTTCAGTTTCTGATTGGCTAATCCTACTCCAATAGAATACCTTCATTTAACTAAAGCTTTTTCTGATTGTTGATTGGCTATTTTATAAACTGTCACAAAAATTACATTATTGTTGCTCCAATAATGACTAGCAGCATTACTAGACTTCTTACTCATTATTGCCTAAAGGTTACCTCATTCTTACCTCATTGTTAGCAACTTTTAACCTATTATTCTCACAGCTCCTACATTATTAAATTACGTAATGCATTCACATAACATTACTGCACATGTATATAATAATATAAACATATACAATGTCTGTAATATACACCTTTTATATATTGTTACATACACATGTTGTTTTAAAGCGGGCTGCTATTGAATTATATATCATATAATTTTGACTGAAATCATTTTAGTGTTAAAAATACTGCCTCATACAAAGAGACAGGGCTCTCAAAATAGTGAAATTTTGCCAAAGAAAAACGCATGAACGATTTTATTTTTACAAGGCGCCATACACAGTAGCCAATAGTGAAGTATGTTACGGGGAGTGATCAAAACTACGGTTACAAAGCCTGCATTTTATTTCCTACAACCAATACAGCCAACTGATAGTACATACGAGGTGTGATCAAAAAGTTTCCGGAATGGCTTCACAACGATGCTGACGCTGATATTTCTTTAATTCTTACCCAGGCTGTACATGCAGCGTTCCTTCCCGATAAAAATGAGAGGTCACGTGACTTCCTGTGGCCATGCAGTGACGAGGTAGACGCTCTGAAGTAAACACGTGTTTTGTAAGTGCTGCGATTTTTCCGCGTAGCAAAAATATCAGATTACGAAGAACAATGAACGAACATCAAATGTTACTTTAAACTCAGTAAAACTGCAACAGAAGCCTATGAAATGTTAAAAAAAAAGCTACTGGGGAGGACGTTATGGGCAAAACTCAAGCATTTGAGTGGTTTTCGAAATTTAAAAGTGGTTGACATCAGTTAAATATGCAGAACGATCGGGGCGACCCTGTTCTAGCAAAACTGATGAAAATATCAATCAGGTGAGGGAAATGATCTTAAATGATAGGCGCATTACAGTAAGAGAACTTTATGACTCATTAGGACTCTCCTTTGGAAGTGTTCAAAGCATTTTGAAAGACAGTTTGAAAATGAGAAGAATTGCCGCCAAGTTCCCGCCTGCTTTCGAATGACCAAAAGGAAAGCCGTGTGATTGCCTGCGCAGATCTTAAAGAACAGCTACAAAATGACCCACAGTTTATGGAGAAAATTATTACTGGTGATGAAACATGGATTTATGGGTACGATCCAGAAACGAAGCAACAATCTTCACAATGGAAGTCCTTCATCTCCACGCCCGAAAAAGGCCAGACAAGTACGATCCAAAGTGAAGTCAATGATGATTGTGTTTTTGGACATTAAAGGCATTGTACATAAGGAATTTGTGCCACAGGGTCAAACAATGAATCAAGTGTTCTACAAACAAGTGCTGCAAAGATTAAGGGAGAATGTACGACAGAAATGGAGGAGTGGTGACTGGTTCCTGCATCATGACAATGCGCCCGCGCACAAGTCCCTTTCTGTTCGCCAATTTTTGGATAAGAATAGGATGAATACTGTTCCCCATCCCGCCTATTCTCCAGATTTGGCACCAGCGGACTTTTTTCTTTTGCAGCAACTTAAAATGCGGCTCCAAGGACACCGTTTTGAGGACACTGACGTATCCATCGCGAATCGCAGAAGGCTCTGAACATGTTGAAAGCATAGGCCTTCCAGAGGTGCTTCCAGCAGTGGCAGAAGCGCTGGGACAAGTGTATCAACTCCCAAGGAGACTACTTCGTGAGTGACAGTGCAGATTAGACAAAACAAACTGTTGTGTAGTATTTATGACGTCATTCCGAAACTTTTTGATCACACCTCGTATATTAGGTTATTATCAGGATATTAGGTTAGGTCTGAGACTAATTGTCGGCCTCCTAGGTGCTCCTTCAAGTGAGGAAAAAGTGAAAGTCCCATGGAATGAGGTCTGGGCTGTAGGGAGGGTGGCCGATGATGTCCCAGCGAAACTGCATCAGCAGCGTGATGATCTGCTGTCGCGCGTTGTCGTGAAGAAGATGACGCCCTCGGTGAGAAGTCCTGGCTGTTTCCTCCTGATTGCTTCGCACAATCGTGTCAACGTCTCGCAGTATCGGTCAGCGGTAACTGTGTACCCTCTTTCCAAAAACTTCACGAGTACGACACCCACGCTGTCCCAAAGCACTGTGGTTATCACCATCCCGGCTGATGGCGTCACCTTAACTTCTTTGTCTTTAGAGAGGAGGGCTGTAATGGTGCATCTATGTTTCGTCACCCGTGACAATGTCATGAAGAAAACTGTTCCCGTCCGTGGAGAACCGATGCAAAAGTTGCGGACTTGCCCCCATGCGCTTCTCCTTGTGTTGGTTGGATAGATTTGGTGGAACCCATCGGGAATAAACTTTCCGGTACGACAGAATATCGTGAACAATGTGACGAACGCTTGCGAACATTCCCAAGTTACCATCATACGCCGTAACGTGATCCTCCGGTTGTCCTGGAGCAGCCCCTCCACGTGAGCTGTGTTCAAATTTATATATGCCTTGCTGGGTCGACAACTGCGATCCTCGTCGGTGACGTTTTCTCTACCGGCCGCAAACACCCGACATGATTCTGAGACATGCTAATAAGACTTACAGTCTCTCCGTAAACCTCTACCAGCTTTTGGTGAATTTCAGCCTCACTGACATGTTTCGCCCATAGAAATCGAATAACGGAGCAGGTTTCTTCGCGAGACCAGTTTTCCAAACGAGTCGCCATTTGTTTACCCACAACTAGCGCTATTGGTGCCTGAAACTCTGCGCAGTTGCCAACAGCATGTATTAGAATTACCGCACACTACTTATATCTCTATAACGGACGAAACTCCAGCAATATCGGCCTTGTAACCTTAGTTTCTCACCACTCCTCGTATATGTTACAATGGGAAAATTAACGTCTGTCTGACAGAATATTAATGAGTGAAGATTCCGAGAAACTTTCTTCCAATTCTGATCTTTAAGAGCTCCATTTCACGGCAGTCTGGGGAAGTGTCAATTCAGATGTACTTCTTGTCGCAGTAGTGGAGTTAACAGGAAATTATACGTAATTCGAGGTCCGCACAAGCATAGTTATACTTTACTAAAGTATTAATAAGAAATGTGTGTTGCATCACACGACGTTTTCTACTCACTCTTCTGAAAACTATTCTTACAAACGCTTATTCTTCCATCTACTTGTTAATAACATAAAATTTCATTACACATCTCGTTGTAGGTATAAGAATACAGTAGACCAAAGCGATAGTCAGATTTTTAAAAAGTGAGTCGCTATGTGATACCTTTGAAATTCCAGCCCTTTGCACGAACACGAGAAAAAACAATAACGACTTGCCACTTGAAGAAATCTTATGTGTTACCTTCACATGACTTTCTCTACCCTTTATCGCTTATTAGTAGCTGTAGAAATTATTATTACGAAACTTTATTTTCCTGTCTACTTCATTTAATCCTAATAAACCTTTACAGAAACAGCTACATTACACATTTCATTGTAGATAGAAAGAGAACAGCGATAGTCAAATGTTTAACAACTGGACGCTATATGCTGGTCTTAAAATTCCATACTGTTTCCATGCCATCGCCAGAAACAACTGAAAATCGATGGAACTTGAAAACGGCAACAAAGTGCGGAACAAATAGAACCAGTAATAACGGATATCTTGCAAATGGCTGATGTTACAAGAAAGTTATTCTAAATAAATTATGTCCTTTAAAGAAATCTACTTTTCTGTATGGTGCATATTTCTTCTATTGCTTAACGTTTACCAGTTATATATGTTTCTAGAAAATTTCTTCCAATTGAAGAGGGCTGCGCAGGCTATTTGGAAAAATTTAAGATATACATTTTATTTTTACTTTCTCTACTACGTATAGTAATTAGGGGAAGTATTGTATTCCACCCAAAAATTCGATACCGAGATTTCACCGGAAATACATGTTTTGAGACCCCCTGAATCCAAAAAAAGCATTTTTGGAAACATGTCCGTGTGTGTGTCTGTGTGTCTGTGAACAGCATAACTCAGAAACGAACAGTCGGATAAACACCAAACTTGGTATTTAGGTTCAATATCTTCCAGGGATGCGACATGAAGGTTTTCAACAAAATCCCCCCACCCCAGGATATCCTTTACATGGAAGATTTTTCGAAAATTTTAATTTTCTCAAAAATGGCTCTAACGATTTTGATTAAAATATCACAGGTTTAATATATTGTCATGACAAATAAAACGTATGTCTTGAATTTTATGGGAATGTCTCCAAAAGTGTTCTTCATTGTGAACGACATTTGCATAACCGGTAAACCATAAGAGATAGAGAAAATTTCACTACACAAAAAATAGATCCCGTTAAAATACACAATTCATGTCATATACATTTTTTTTGTTGAGTGAACCATTTTCGAGATATTACTTGTTATTCTCTTATATGTTTCAATACTTATTTTCTTAAATGGGAATTCGTTATTCATTTTTTGTTTTTGATATGCAAAGAGTATTAATCTGTGGCAAAGGGAATGGTGCTGCACCTAGCAACCAGCTATTAAGAGATATGTATGTGCTTAAAGGCTACTGTATTTCCCAATTGCCCTTGTAAATATATTTTCCCCTTACATCTACAAGAAAATTAGCAATAAGATAGACTCTGCAAATGTTTATCTCGATTAACATGAAGTAGATGGAGAATAAGCGTTTGTAAAAATAGTTTGTACAAGAGTAGAAAAAGTAATGTGAGTATAACACATCAGATTTTTAATGTAAATATGTTTAATATATGGTATTGAAATCAAAATCTTTAGAGCCACTTTTTTAGAAAATACAAAATTTCTATAAGGTTCCCATGTAAAGGACGTTTTGGGTGCGAGGTTTTTCTTGAGAATCTATGGAAGGTATTGACCTTAAATATCAAGGTTGGTGCTGACCCCACTTTTCGTTTTTGAGTGAAGCTGTTCACACACACAGAAGCATAATGGACATTTTTTTCTAAAACTCTGGTGTGATACGTTCACATGACTTTCTCTACCCCTACCATTTCTTAGTACGTATACAATCTATTGCTACTAAAGCGTATTGTTCTGTCTACTACATTTACAAAGGAAACAGCGATAGTCAAATGTTTAACAACTGGACGCTATATGCTGGCCTTAAAATTCCGTACTGTTTCCATGACATCGCGAGAAACAGTTCAATGTTGAAAGGACTTCAAAAGAATGACCAAAAAATCAACAATTCGAACCATTAATAACGGATATTTCAGAAATGGCTTATGCCCAAAAAAAAGCTTTTGGAATAAATTGTGTGTTTTAAAGAAATCTTCATTTTTGTGTAGACATAAACCTAATGTTAACCAGTTGTACAAGATTATATAAAATTTTCTCCAAATGAAGTGCACTTCATAGGCTGTTCCCAGAAAATTCAAGATAAGCATTTTATTTTTAATGTAAATATCTTTATTATAGGTACCTTAATCAAAGGCGTTAGTCATATTTTTAAAAACAAACAATTTCGAAGAATCTTCTATGTAAAGGGTAGTCTAGGTTGGGAGGATTTTCTTCAAAATACTCGTGTCGCATCTTTGAAAAATACTGAACCTAAATGCCAAGTTAGGTGTTTATCCGACTTTTCATTTTTGAGTTATGCTGTTTACAGACATACACACACGGACATATTTCCAAAAATGCTTTATTTGGATTCAGGGGCCTCAAAACACGTATTTCCAGTGAAATCTCGGCATCGAATTTTTAGGTGGAATGCAGTAACTTTTCTATCTACTACGTATTACGTGGTAGAGAAATAAAAAATGTAAAGTTTATAGGCAAAATATTGTTTCAGCATTTAATTATCTCATCCTTACTATGTATAAAGTGGTACAACAATCCCATTTTATTTATTTCCTAACAAGGTATTTCCTTTAAGATTTGAAATTGTCACGTGTAATTCACTTACATCTCATGAGAATGTGGTAAACATGTTTGTAATGTATCATTCATTTTTCCTAAGTTAAAAAAGTTTCAAACTTAAAAATTATTGTCCTCAAAATGTTAGTGTGAGTGACTTACCTCATTCTTTCCGTGTGGTCTTCATTTATCCTTGTCTTTATTTTAAAGCCCCAGCTGGACGGACCTAGGCCCGAGGGTCTGACCCGAACCGTGCAGATCTCTACCAGATACACGAGAAATGATTTTCCCTGTAATTGTATTCTCTGTAAAACGAATAGCTATTAGCTTTAGGATTGTGGGTAATTCTCGCCGTCGTTTCATTAATTGGATTCATCGTGCTGAAGATCCTAGCGGGTGGGGGAAGCACAAACCTCAACACAAACACAATGTCATAGAGACAAACAAACAAACAGACGAATCTGATGTTAATGTCAGAACAATAACAAAGTGTGCCCATACCACGGGAAACCCCCAGTGGGCCTGGCATGTGTCCTGCATATTCTCATTACCTCGATTGCTATTCATAGCCAACACATGAAAGGAGTGTTTTGCTTTGAGGGCTGCCGAATAACGTCATAGATTTTCCTTTCATTCTCCAGAAAGCAAATTAAGAAAGAGGGGAATATTTTGTTAACTGTAAAAGGAATATGCGATGTATTATATTCACATTTCACATGCTGTTCACCCAGTATCTTTATCACTGGGTCCCTGAATCCAAAAAAGCATTTTTAGAAAAAGGTCCACGTGAGTGTGTGTACCAAACTTGGTATTTAGTTCCACTATCTTTCAAAGATGCGACAGGAAGATTTTCAAGAAAATCCCCTCATTCCAAACTATTTACATGGAAATTTATTGCAAATTTTTTAATTTTTAAAACATGGTTATATCGATTTTGATTACAATGAAACACATAAATATATTTACATAACAAATAAAAATTATATCTTGAATTTTCTGGGAATCGCCCGTGAAGGCCACTTCAGGTGGAAAATATTTGTATAATCTTGTAAAACTCATAAACATTAAGCCATATGCCAAAACTTACTAACAAAAAATGTAGATCTCTTTAAAAAATGCAATTCACTTCAAATAAGCTTCTTATGGCGTAAGCCATATCTCAGACATCCATTATTAACGGTTCGAATTGTTCATTTCTTGGTCATTCTTTAAAGTCCTGTCAACATTCAGTTGTTTCTCGAGATGTCATGGAAACAGTGTGGAATTTTAAGGCAGCATACAGCGTCCAGTTGTTAAACATTTGACTATCGCTTTTCTCTTTGTATCTATAACGAAATGTGTAATGTAGATATTTCTGTAAAGGTTTATTTGGATTAAAATGAAGTAGATAGAAAATAAGCTTTAAAAATAGTTTTTATTCTCACAAATAAACAATACAGGGTAGAGAAAGTCATGTGGAAGTATCACTTCAGATTTTTTAAGTAAATTCTAAAACTATTCTTGCAAAAACCCACTCTCATGTCTACTAGGAGTTAATTGAGATAAACCTCTGCATAAATAATGTCATTATCCTTTCTTTCCTCCATTGTACTTCGCTTTAGATACCTGATCTTATCACGAGAGATCTATTAGGAGATGCAACATCACGTGTCCATAGAGACCTCAGTACTAGGCAACCGTATGACTGCTTCTATACGTGACAGGCAGATGCTAGCTTTCACACGTGTCTACAGAGACCCTAGTGCCAGGCAACAGTATGACTGCTTCTATACGTGACAGGCAGATGCGAGCTTTCACACGTATCTACAGAGACCCTAGTGCCAGGCAACTATATGACTGCTTCCATACGTGACAGGCAGATGCTAGCTTTCACACGTGTCTACAGAGACCTTAGTACTAGGCAACTGTATGAGTGCTTCTATACGTGACAGGCAGATGCTAGCGTTCACACGTGTCTACAGAGACCTTAGGACTAGGCAACTGTATGACTGCTTCTATACGTGACAGGCAGATGCTAGCTTTCACACGTATCTACAGAGACCCTAGTGCCAGGCAACTATATGACTGCTTCCATACGTGACAGGCAGATGCTAGCTTTCACACGTGTCTACAGAGACCTCAGTACTAGGCAAATGTATGACTGCTTCTATACGTGACAGGCAGATGCTAACGTTCACACGCGTCTACAGAGACCTTAGTACTAGGCAACTGTATGACTGCTTCTATACGTGACAGGCAGATGCTAACGTTCACACTTGTCTACAGAGACCTTAGTACTAGGCAACTGTATGACTGCTTCTATACGTGATAGGCAGATGCTAGCTTCCACACGTGTCTACAGAGACCCTAGTGCCAGGCAACTATATGACTGCTTCTATACGTGACAGGCAGATGCTAGCTTTCACACGTGTCTACAGAGACCTTAGGACTAGGCAACTGTATGACTGCTTCTATACGTGACAGGCAAATTCTAGCTTTCACACGTATCTACAGAGACCCTAGTGCCAGGCAACTATATGACTGCTTCCATACGTGACAGGCAGATGCTAGCTTTCACACGTGTCTACAGAGACCTTAGTACTAGGCAAATGTATAACTGCTTCTATACGTGACAGGCAGATGCTAACGTTCACACGTGTCTACAGAGACCTTAGTACTAGGCAACTGTATGACTGCTTCTATGCGTGACAGGCAGATGCTAACGTTCACACGTGTCTACAGAGACCTTAGTACTAGGCAACTGTATGACTGCTTCTATACGTGATAGGCAGATGCTAGCTTCCACACGTGTCTACAGAGACCCTAGTGCCAGGCAACTATATGACTGCTTCTATACGTGACAGGCAGATGCTAGCTTTCACACGTGTCTACAGAGACCTTAGGACTAGGCAACTGTATGACTGCTTCTATACGTGACAGGCAAATGCTAGCTTTCACACGTATCTACAGAGACCCTAGTGCCAGGCAACTATATGACTGCTTCCATACGTGACAGGCAGATGCTAGCTTTCACACGTGTCTACAGAGACCTTAGTACTAGGCAAATGTATAACTGCTTCTATACGTGACAGGCAGATGCTAACGTTCACACGTGTCTACAGAGACCTTAGTACTAGGCAACTGTATGACTGCTTCTATACGTGACAGGCAGATGCTAACGTTCACACGTGTCTACAGAGACCTTAGTACTAGGCAACTGTATGACTGCTTCTATACGTGATAGGCAGATGCTAGCTTCCACACGTGTCTACAGAGACCCTAATGCCAGGCAACTATATGACTGCTTCTATACGTGACAGGCAGATGCTAGCTTTCACACGTGTCTACAGAGACCTTAGGACTAGGCAACTGTATAACTGCTTCTATACGTGACAGGCAGATGCTAGCTTTAACACGTGTCTACAGAGACCTTAGTACTAGGCAACTGTATGACTGCTTCTATACGTGACAGGCAGATGCTAGCTTTCACACGTGTCTACAGAGACCTTAGTACTAGGCAACTGTATGACTGCTTCTATACGTGACAGGCAGATGCTAGCTTTCACACGTGTCTACAGAGACCTTAGAACTAGGCAACTGTATGACTGCTTCTATACGTGACAGGCAGATGCTAGCTTTAACACGTGTCTACAGAGACCTTAGTACTAGGCAACTGTATGACTGCTTCTATACGTGACAGGCAGATGCTAGCTTTCACACGTGTCTACAGAGACCTTAGTACTAGGCAACTGTATGACTGCTTCTATACGTGACAGGCAGATGCTAACGTTCACACGTGTCTACAGAGACCTTAGGACTAGGCAACTGTATGACTGCTTCTATACGTGACAGGCAGATGCTAGCTTTAACACGTGTCTACAGAGACCTTAGAACTATGCAACTGTATGACTGCTTCTATACGTGACAGGCAGATGCTAGCTTTCACACGTGTCTACAGAGACCTTAGTACTAGGCAACTGTATGACTGCTTCTATACGTGACAGGCAGATGCTAACGTTACACGTGTCTACAGAGACCTTAGGACTAGGCAACTGTATGACTGCTTCTATACGTGACAGGCAGATGCTAGCTTTAACACGTGTCTACAGAGACCTTAGAACTGGGCAACTGTATGACTGCTTCTATACGTGACAGGCAGATGCTAGCTTTAACACGTGTCTACAGAGACCTTAGGACTAGGCAACTGTATGACTGCTTCTATACGTGACAGGCAGATGCTAGCTTTCACACGTGTCTAGAGAGACCTTAGGACTAGGCAACTGTATAACTGCTTCTATACGTGACAGGCAGATGCTAACGTTCACACGTGTCTACAGAGACCTTAGTACTAGGCAACTGTATGACTGCTTCTATACGTGACAGGCAGATGCTAGCTTTAACACGTGTCTACAGAGCCCTTAGTACTAGGCAACTGTATGAATGCTTCTATACGTGACAGGCAGATGCTAGCTTTCACACGTGTCTACAGAGACCTTAGTACTAGGCAACTGTATGACTGCTTCTATACGTGACAGGCAGATACTAGCTTTCACACGTGTCTACAGAGACCTTAGGACTAGGCAACTGTATGACTGCTTCTATACGTGACAGGCAGATGATAGCTTTAACACGTGTCTACAGAGACCTTAGTACTAGGCAACTGTATGACTGCTTCTATACGTGACAGGCAGATGCTAGCTTTCACACGTGTCTAGAGAGACCTTAGGACTAGGCAACTGTATAACTGCTTCTATACGTGACAGGCAGATGCTAACGTTCACACGTGTCTACAGAGACCTTAGTACTAGGCAACTGTATGACTGCTTCTATACGTGACAGGCAGATGCTAGCTTTCACACGTGTCTACAGAGACCTTAGTACTAGGCAACTGTATGACTGCTTCTATACGTGACAGGCAGATGCTAGCTTTCACACGTGTCTACAGAGACCTTAGTACTAGGCAACTGTATGAATGCTTCTATGCGTGACAGGCAGATGCTAGCTACAGAGACCCTAGTGCCAGGCAACTATACCTCTGCTTCTATATGCGACAGGCAAATGGTAGCTTTGGCACGTGCCTCGGAGTCGTTAGTACTAGACAACTGTACCTCTGCTTCTAAATATACTGGACAAATGACAGGGTAATGTCCAGTTGCCTTCATTATCTGTGGGTAGACGGCAGAGCATTCGCTATTACCAGGAATTTTCATTTTTTACTTTCTCTACTACGTATAGCAAGTAGGGGAAGTATTGTATTCCACCCAAAAATTCGATACCGAGATTTCACCGGAAATATATGTTCTGAATCCAAAAAAAAAGCATTTTTGGAAACATGTTCGTGTGTGTGTCTGTCTGTGTGTGTGTCTGTGAACAGCATAACTCAGAAACGAACAGTCGGATAAACACCCAACTTGGTATTTGGGTTCAGTATCTTCCAAGAATGTGACGCAAAGGTTTCCAAGAAAATCCCCCCACCCCAGAGTACCATTTACATGGAAGATTTTTCAAAAATTTTAATTTTCTCATAAATGGCTCTAACGATTTTGATTAAAATATCATATTTTTAAGATATTTTTATACAAATAAAATGTATATCTTGAATTTCCTGGGAATGTCTCCAAAAGTATTCTTTATTGTGAACGACTTTTGCATAACTGGTAAACCATAAGAGATAGACAAATTTTACTACACAAACAATGTGATCGCGTTAAAATACACAATTTATGTCATATACATTTTTTTTTGTTGAGTGAACCATTTTCGAGATATTACTTGTTATTCCCTTAAATTTTTCAATACTTATTTTCTCAAAAGGGAATTCGTTCTTCATTTTTACTTTCTCTACTACGTATAGTAAGTAGGGGAAGTATTGTATTCCACCCAAAATTTCGATACCGAGATTTCACCGGAAATACATGTTTTGAGACCCCCTGAATCCAAAAAAAGCATTTTTGGAAACATGTCCGTGTGTGTCTGTGTGTGTGTCTGTGAACAGCATAACTCAGAAACAAACTGTCGGATAAACACCAAACTTGGTATTTGGATTCAGTATCTTCCAGGGATGCGACACAAAGGTTTTCAAGAAAATCCCCACACCCCAGAGTACCCTTTACATGGAAGATTTTTCGAAAATTTTAATTTTCTCAAAAATGGCTCAAACGATTTTGATTAAAATATCATATGTTTATGATATTTTTATGACAAATAAAATGTATATCTTGAATTTCCTGGGAATGTCTCCAAAAGTATTCTTTATTGTGAACGACTTTTGCATAACTGGTAAACCATAAGAGATAGACACAATGTTACAGCACAAAAATGTAGATCGCGTTAAAATACACAATTTATGTCATATACATTTTTTTTGTTGAGTGAACTATTTTCGAGATATTACTTGTTATTCCCTTAAATTTTTCAATACTTTTCTCAAATGGGAATTCGTTATTCATTTTTTTGTCTTGGATATGCAAAGAGTATTAAGCTGTGGGAAAGGGAATGGTGCTGCACCTAGCAACCAGTTATTAAGAGATATGTATGTGCTTAAAGGCTACTGTTATTCTATATTGCCCTTGTAAATATATATTCCCCCTTACATCTACAAGAAAATTAGCAATAAGATAGACTCTCCAAATGTTTATCTCGTTTAACATGAAGTAGATGGAGAATAAGTGTTTGTAAAAATAGTTTGTACAAGAGTAGAGAAAGTCATGTGAGTGTAACACATCAGATTTTTTTGTCTTGGATATGCAAAGAGTTATAATCTGTGGCAAAGGGAATGGTGCTGCACATAGCAACCAGCTATTAAGAGATATGTATGCGCTTAAAGACTACTGTTTTTCTATATTGTCCTTGTAAATATATTTTCCCCTACATCTACAAGAAAATTAGCAATAAGATAGGGTCTGCAAACGTTTATCTCGATTAACATGAAGTAGATAGAGAATAAGAGTTTGTAAAAATAGTTTGTACAAGAGTAGAGAAAGTCATGTGAGTGTAACACATCAGATTTTTGGAAACATGTCCGTGTGTGTGTCTGTCTGTGTGTGTCTGTGAACAGCATAACTCACGAACGAACAGTGGAATAAACACCAAACTTGGTATTTAGGTTGAGTATCTTCCAGAGATACGACACGAAGGTTTTCAAGAAAATCCCCCCACCCCAGACTACCCTTTACTTGGAAAATGTTTCGAAAATTTTAATTTTCTAAAAAATGGCTCTAACGATTTTGATTTTTTTTTGTCCTGGACATGCAAAGAGAATGGAATGCGCCAATAGCAACCAGCGCTTAAAAGATTTGACTATCGCTTAAAACCTACCAAATTCCCTTTGCATCTACAAGAAAATTAGGAATAAGATTAACATCTCGATTAACATGAAGCATACGGAGAATAAGCGTTTGTAAAAGTAGTTTGTACAAGAGTAGAGAAAGTCATGTGAGTGTAACACATCAGAGGGTTTTTTTTCTTTTTTGCTTTCTCTACTACGTATAGTAAGTAGGGGAAGTATTGTATTCCGCCAAAAAATTCGATACCGAGATTTCACCGGAAATACATGCTTTGAGACACCTGAATCCAAAAAAGCATTTTTGGAAACATGTCTGTGTGTGTATCTGTGTATCTGTATGTCTGTGAACAGCATAACTCAGAAACGTACAGTCGGATAAACACCAAACTTGGTATTTAGGTTCAATACCTTCCAGAGATGCGACACGAAGGTTTTCAAGAAAATCCCCCCATTCCAGATTACCCTTTACATTGAACATTTTTCGAAAATTTTAATCTTTTAAAAAATGGCTCTAACGATTTTGATTAAAATATCATATGTTTAAGATACTTTCATGACAAATAAAATGTATATCTTGAATTTTCTGGTAATGTCTCCAAAAGCATTCTTCATTGTGAACGACTTTTGCATAACTGGTAAACCATAAGAGATGGACAATATTTTACTACACAAAAAATCTAAATCGCGTTAAGATACACAATTTATGTCATATACATTTTTTTGTTGAGTGAACCATTTTCAAGATATTGTTTGTTATTTTATTCCCTTAAATATTGCAATACTTATAGTTTTTCTCATATGGGAATTCTTTATTCATTTTTGTCCTGGTAATTCAAAGAGAATGGAATACTCTATATAGCAACCAACTCTTAAAGCCTACTATCGCTTAAAGCCTACCAATTCCCCTTGCATCTACAAGAAAATTAGCAATTAGATTAACATCTCGATTAACATGAAGCATATGCAGAGAAAGTGTTTGTAAAAATAGTTTGTACAAGAGTAGAGAAAGTCATGTGAGTGTAACACATCAGATGTTTACTTTTGTTTTAGACTTAAATGGAACTTTGAGTCTTGATATTAAATATTCAGTCTGTATTTACCTTGGTGTCTTGGGGAAACCACGAGAAAAAAAATCAGTCATTAGTCGGCCGTGGAAATTTTGTTATGCATTTTGTTATAAGTACAAAGGGGATAGTGACAGTCAAATGCTTAAAACTGGGTTACTATAAACTGGAACTCCACACTCTTTCCACGACATTCGCGAGAAACAAATGGATATCGACAGCATTTTATAAATCATAAAAGTATTAAAAAATTCAAACTGCATAAACCAGATTTGAAATAAATTACATCTTTTAAAGAAATGCACATGTTTTGTGCATAATTTTATATATTTCATATGCTTTACCTGTTATACAAAATTCCTTCCGATTGAAGAGGACTTTTTAGGATATTCCCAGAAAATTATATACATACATTTTATTTATCATGAAAGGATTTAATTAAAGGGGTGTTTTGTCGAAAATCTCTTGTTCCATTCTTGTAAGATTCTGAAACTAAATGCCATGTTTCGTATTTGAGTGACTTTTCGTTGTTGGGTTGTACACAAACACACACACACACACACAAGAACATTTTTCTTTAAACCCTATTCTTTAACTAAGGAGCCTCAAAACGCGTATTTCCTGTGATATATCGACAATGAATTTTTGGGTGGAATGGTATACCTCTCTAGTAGTAGTGAAAATAAATAATCTTTTGTAAGAATAGTTTATAGAAGCTATACAAAAATAAACAAAAGTGGGTAGTGAATCTCATGTGAATGTAACGCGTCAGTTTTCATACATTTGGTAGATGTGGATAACGCAAGGTTTTATGGGAGGCGGTTAAATAATTTAGTTGTCGAATGTGGCTATGATCTCGTGTCTAGGCGATAAAGCCCCCACTGTCTATTATGTCGGCCGAACCTCACTGTGTTACTTCACGGCAGAGCTGTTTTAATATGCTAAGTATACGACCCGAGTTCCTTGTGTGTTCCAAGCGGCAATTTACTTGTTTTCTAACATTGATCTAGTTTTATAAGGCATATTCCCTATCTCCATTAGTCTGATGAGAAATTTATTCCCCCCTAAAGTACAATCATTACTTAATGATAAGCTAGCTACTACCCGCAAGTTGATTTATTTACTCATAAGCCGTTTCTATGTACCAATATTTTAAAGAGAAAAGACATTTGTATATGTGTATGCAGGATAATATAAAAACTAATCAACCCTATTCTTTCTGACAGACATAGCCTATAAAACACTTTGAATTTTAATTCACAAATTACTAAAATACTAAAATGTAGAAAGCGTTCGTTGGGAATGCCATTAAGCAGAAAATACACTACCGTTTGTGAAAATTGCAACACAAAGAAGGAAACGCATGAATTTAATACCACAGGTTAGGTACATGACAAGTAACAAATGACAAACTTTTCAAATCTAAACATTATGTTTGAGCCCTAATATTCAGTATTTGGTATGGCCTCCATGCTCTGCAATTATCGCTGCTATACGCCGTGGCATTGAATCAAAAGGTTCTGAATAAGTTCCTGAGGGATTTTTCTCCACACAGTTTGTATTCGGGCCCACAAATCCATGACACTGGTTACTGGAGGACCGTGACCAACCATATCCCAGACATGTTCGATGGGCGACATGTCAGGCGAACGTGCAGGCCAGGGAAGCAATGGTACCCGTCGCTCTTCGAAGAAGGCTTGTACATTCCTCGCAATATGTGGCCGGGCATTGTCCTGTTGAAATGTAGTCTGTGGAGATGCCTGAAGTAGCAGTACCTCAGGCTCTACAGCCACCGTTAAGTAGCGGTTGCTGTTCAAAGTGCCCTCAATTCGTAGGAGGAGAGATCGGTTGTTGTAACCAATGGCGCCCCAAACCATCCCACATGGTGTTCGTCCGCTATGCCGCTCAACAATGCATCCCTCCAGGTTGCACTCACCACGGACACGTATGCGGCCATCACTGTAGTACAAGTTGAAGCGGAACGCGTCCGAAAAGACATTTTGCCACTCAGCACCCCAGTGACGTTGTTCACGTGCCCTATGCAGTCGGAGGAGCTTGTGGTTTCTGGACAATGGAAATCAACGTAATGGCATGCATGCAACCACCCAACCTGCAGCAGACGGCGATGAACCGTTGATGCAGACAAGTTTACACCTCTTGCAGTGCTCCAGCGTCGTACCAACACTGTGACTGAAGCTGTATGATCCGTTATGGCCATGCGGACAAGATGACGGTCATCCCGTGCTGTGGTCAAGTTCCGTGGTCCAGTACCCGCTCTTTGCTTCGTACGACCTTCATCTATCCACTGGTTCCACACACGCATCACTGTCGTAGCAGCATGCCCTGTACGAGCCGAAATGTCACAGTAACAAACCCGCTTCCCAGAATCTCGTTCGAACTCGCTCACATGCCGATATGGCTCCTTTTGATGTCGACGAGGCACTCTGGCACTCACTTTATTGTTTCCACCTTGTTTGACAGCTATGCACTGACTACCCTGAGCTGCAACACTGACCTTGTCGGATCGACACAAGAGGGCTCTGCTCGGCCTATGTGTACCCCATCTCTCTGCAAACCTAATCACTTATTGCTTGCGCACTCTTCTACACTTCCACCAAGTTTGGAGGTATTCGGGAAATTCTTTCTTGGTGTTGCAATTTCCACAAACGGCAGTGTAGTTGGTGCCCTCCGCAGAGAATGCGTGTAGAAACAAAAGTCGGTTACACTTTATACACACATGGCCTCGATGTAACACTTAAGCAAAAGAAGACAGGATTTAGAAATCTGATGTGATACATTCGCATGACCTTCTCTACCCTCTATCATTTATTAGTGGGTATACAAACGATTCTTACTAAAGCTTACCTCTTTATCTACTTCATTTTAATTCAGATAAACCTTACAGAAAAAGCTACATTACACAGTTTGTTATAGATACAAAGGGAACAGCGATAGTCAAATGTTTAACAACTGGACGCTGTATGCTGACCTTAAAATTCCATACTGTTTCCATGACATCGCGAGAAACAACTGAATATCTAAATGACTTTAAAAGAATGGCTAAGTATTGAACAATTCGCGTCATTAGTAACGAATATCTTGGATATGGATTATGCGACAAAAGGTTACTTGAAATAAATTGTGTGTTTTAGGGAGATCTGTATCTATTGTATACTTCGTTTTCGTCTATCGTTTAACGTTTACCACTTATCCGAAATTATACAAAATTCCTTCCAAACGAAGAAAACTTCGCAGAATATTCTCAATAAATTCAAGATATATATCTTTAACATGTGATATTTTGATAAAAATCATTAGAGCCAGTTTTATAAAATCAAAATTCTCGAAAACTTCTCGATTTAAAGGGTAGTTTACGATGCCTAGTGTCACATCTTTGGAAGACACTGAACTTGAATACCAATTGTGATATTTATCCGACTTTTCGTTTTTGAGTTATGCTGTTCACAGGCACACATACGCACAGACCTCTTTCTAAAATTTTTACTTTCTCTACTACGTATAGTAAGTAGGGGAAGTATTGCATTCCACCCAAAAATTCGATACCGAGATTTTAACGGAAATACATGTTTTGAGACTCACTGAATCCAAAAAAAGCATTTTTGGAAACATGTCCGTGTGTGTGTCTGTCTGTGTGTCTGTGTCTGTGAACAGCATAACTCAGAAACGAACAGTCAGATAAACACCAAACTTGGTATTTAGGTTCAGTATCTTCCAGAGATGCGACACGAAGGTTTTCAAGAAAATCCCCCCACCCCAGACTACCCTTTACATGAAACATTTTTCTAAAATTTTAATTTTCTCAAAAATGGCTCTAACGATTTTGATTAAAATATTATATGTTTAAGATACTTTTATGACAAATAAAATGTATATCTTGAATTTTCTGGGAATTTCTCCAAAAGTATTCTTCATTGTGAACGACTTTTGCATAACTGGTAAACCATAAGAGACAGACAAAATTTTACTACACAAAAAATGTAGATCGCGTTAAAATACACAATTTATGTCATACACATTTCTTTTGTTGAGTGAACCGTTTTCTAGATATTGCTTGTTATTCCCTTAAATTTTCCAATACTTATACTTTTTCTCAAATTCGTTATTCATTATTTTATGTCCTGGACATGCAAAAAGAATGGAATGCGCCACATAGCAACCAGCGTTAAAATATTTGACTATCGCTTAAAATCTAGCATATTCCCCTTGTATCTACATGAACATTACCAATAAGATTGACATCTCGATATCTCGATTAACATGAAGCATATGGAGAATAAGCGTTTGTAAAAATAGTTTGTACAAGAGTAGAGAAAGTCATGTGAGTGTAACACATCAGATTTTTTTTATTGAGGGCCTCAAAACATTTATCTCCGGTGAAATATGAGATAATTTTTGGGTTGAATGCAATAGTTCCTCTTACGTACTATAACTAAATGGTAGAAAAAGTGGAAGTATTCGATCATTCAAACCAATAACCAACAAATTTTGACGCAGCATCCATAGTCCAAGCTTACCAAAGGTAAGCGCCGACCGGCCGGGCGGTTGGAGACATAAATAGAGATAAGTAGCGCTCTCACCCAGCGTAAACATCAGAAGCGCTTGGTTAGATAACTAGATTCTTCCGAAAGTTTTCCTTCTCTCCGCTTCCAGAATGTTTTGTGGAAATTTCCAATGGCTATATAAGCGAGCGCTCTCGCGGATCAGCAAGTAAATGAGTTAGTGACTGCGTTTCTGGTGCTTTTCATTGAGCGAGTTTATGTCTGCTGTGACGTGGAATGAGTGCCACTTCCGCGAGAGACTAGACGTCTTGTGTTCGACTCCCCAGCGAAGAAGACGTCACGTGTGCGTATTTCATTAAGTCGCAAGGTCGCGAAGAAAGCGACAGGGAAATTGTTCACTCTTAGAACCAAGCTTGATGTCACTAACTAGTCTGGAATACGCGGTAAACCAAAGCACAGTATAACGTATAGTATCTTAAATAAGCGCGATTATTTGTGGGTTTTTCAAGAAGTATATTAATAAAATAGTTAGAAAGTTTGACTAATATGAAATAGTAAAACTAAAGAAGGCTAGTTTCCGTTCAATTCTGCGTGGTGTTTCCCAACCCTCCTCTGGATTCATAAGATGGTGTCAGCAAGGCGATAAATGTGGCGGCTTCTACGAAAGCTGTTAGCTTGGCGAGTAACAATAAAGGTGAAACAATGAAACACTTTAAAGGCAAGCCGATAAAAGCGGCTAGAAACGAATCATTATATCTACCGGTATTTCCGTGTGGAGCGCTTGTGAACACCAAAGAAGAAAATAAATAGACGTAAACCAGAATTAGAAAAAGCAGATGACTTCACCGAAATTTCTATTTGTAGGAATGTGCACAGGTTTTATTTAATAACGAACCGCTAACTTAGACATAGTCAAATTTTGTCAACAAATCGCTAGAAATTGTATGTGCGCTTGTGAAGAGAACTGAAATTAATATAATATCAATAATTATTATTGACAGAGATCATATCGTAAGATAGAGACCCAGATTTTACACCGCTTCCCGGTAATGCTGCAGCTACAGATTTATGTGAGTTTTATTTTATATTCTATTTAAGTTAAACCTGGCTATTATTTCAGTGTTTATTATTAATATTATAACTATTACTCATAAAGTACACCGTTCTACTGCATTATAAACACGAGACATGAGTCCACGTGGCATTTGTTTGCGTTTGTTTCTCACAACGGATACGAACACGAGGCTAATGCGGAGGGATACAAAATGATTTGTTTACATCAAGTATGGTTCTAAGGCTGGCTGAGTTTAGATCAAAACACTGAAGTGACACTGGAGAAAGTCACAATATTTCGTAAATAGCTAAGCCCATAAATTGCGTGCTTAAATATAAGTTTTGTGTAATTTTGTTTTGTCTATCTCTTACTGTTTACCACTTATACAAAAGTAATTCCGAATCTAGGTTATTCGCAAAAAATTCGGTGTATTAAGCTTTATTTATCGTGTAAATATCGAAAAAAATTGATGTGTTGCACTCACATAACTTTCTCCACTCTGGTACATCTATTTTTACAAACGCTTGCTCTCCTTCTACATCTTGTTAATTGAGATAAACATTTGCACAAACTATCTTATTGCTAATTCTCTTGTAGGTGCAAGAGGAATATGGTAGGCTTTAAGCGATAGTCAAATGTTTTAAGAGCTGGTTGCTATGTGGAGTATTCCATTCTCTTTGTGTGTCCAGGACAAAAATAAAAACGAATAACGAATTCCCATTTGAGTAAAAGTATAGTATTGGAAAATTCAAACAAATAACAAGGAATACATCTGAAATACTTCACTCCACATAAAAATTATCAGACACAAATTACGTGTTTTAACGAGAACTACAACTTTTCTTTAGAAAAAATTTGTCTACGTCTTACAGTTTACCAGTTATGCAAAAGCCATTCTAAAAGGAAAGAACTTTTGGGGACATTCCCAGAAAATTCAATATGTACATTTTATCTATTTGTCATGAAAATATCCTAAATATATGATATTTTAATTAAAATCGTTAGAGCCACTTTTGAGATAATCAAAATTTTCGAAAAAGTTCCATGGAAATAGTAGTCTGGGTGGGGGAGTTTTCTTGGAAATCTTTCATCACATCCTTGGAGGATACTAAACTGAAATACCAGATTTGGTATATATCCGACTTTTAGTTTTTGAGTTATGCTGTTCACAGGAACAGAGACCTTTTTCTAAAAGTGCTTTTTTGGATTCTCAAAACATGTACTTCCAGTGAAAAATTTCTATCGAAATTTTGGGTGGAATACAATACTTCCGCTACTTACTATACGTAGTAGAGAAAGTAAAAAAAAAAAAAAAAAAAAAAAAAACAATTCGAAACATTTTCCTTGTAAAGGGTGGTTAGGAGTGAAGGGATTTTCTTGAAAATTTTTTTTTGCATCCTTGGAAGATACTTAAGTACCAAGTTTGGTATTTACCGAAGGTTTTTTTTTAATTCAGGGAGCCCGGAAAGTGTGTATTTCCGGTAAAATTTCTGAATGGAATTTTTGTATGAATAAAATACTTCTCTACTTAGCATAGGTGAATAGTAGAGAAAGTAATGCTTATTATAGATAATATCTTAATTTCGTTAGCATATGGAATTGGATTTTTGTTAGAATTAACCTTTCCTGAAACATACACGCGACACTTGCTAGGAGCTGGCAGGTGACGAACGCAAGGAATGCCGAAGTAGACATTGTACCTTGAAAAAGCGCCGGAAATTGTTTTCACATTCCTATAGCAAGCTTTTATGCGCAGGCACTGAACGAAAAAGCAAATTTTTGACAGATCGTTTCGATCCTGTGTAAGATAACAAATTTTTTATGCCTGACACACATTGTATACGTTTTGCATGTTCTAAAACAAATGACAATAACATTTCAGAGGATAAATGGGTGAACAAACATGGAGAACAAACATTTCTAGAATATCATGCCATTAATTTGTATGTAATTCAAATGTGTGTCGAGAGTCAGCCGCTTTTTGCGCAGTGAATGTTAAAATCGCCGACGTGGAATAACCACATTATTTTACGGATCATATCGTTTGGCTTTGGCGTTATTACGTAGTGGTTAAACAGAGAAATATGTTATATCGGCTGTATACCCAGTGTGTATGTTAACTTACAAGAGACCTGAGGAGAACTCAAAAAGAATAGACGAGAATATTGTGATGCACCTCTGGGTCCCTGTTCTCGAGGCGAGACCGCTTGGCCAATTGAACAGACGTGTAGTCTCACCCAGCATAAATACCAAAATTTATATCCTAAGATAACGGATTGTTCTGAAAACTTCTTTCTCCCCGCCTCCCGAGCATTCTAGAACTCTGTGGAAAATTCTAGCGCTATATTAGCAAACGTTCTCGAGAGTGAGGTACCAGGAATGCTCTGGGTCGGCAGCAGCCGCACCACGGCAGCTAAAGGGATCGGCCCCCCGTCTTACGGGGAGTTGTAATGTACAGTGAGTGCTGCTACAGCGAGAGATTAGAGAGGTACTGTGTTCGATTCCCCCGCGGGTGAAGTTGAAAAAGGAAAGGTTGTTTCGACGTATTTCATTACGCCGCTATCGCGAAGAAAAGTGAAGTGACAGTGAGAGTCATATAGCACAGAACGATCTTAGATCCATAGACACATCATAAAATATTATATGTCACACTTTCGTAACCCGACTAAATCACTAAAGGTGACGTGGTATCTATACTGAATTTGAGCGACTAGCCCTTGGTGCAGAGTATTTAAATACCTGATGTGCACCAATTTCTACTCCCTTCATCGTTTGTCGACGTGTGCAAGTTGAATATCTTATACGGAATTCTGGCTCTTAAAATTCAGAATGCTCTTTCTAAGCAGCCGGGGTCAGCATGCTGGTGGAGTACTGCCATGACGTAAACGATAGCAGCGCCACAACCATGCATCAGAGGACGGCGGGCACTTCCCGGGAGAAGCAGGCAATCCTGAGCTTGCAGACAGATATTACAGCTGCGAGACAAGCACGGAGCTATTTCAGAGGTACGTAGAACATCGCTTAGCGAGGGTAGGTAAAACTCTACATTTGGACTATCGTAAATAACTATACACTCGTTTGGTAATTATATTCAAAATTCCTTATATCCTGACTCCACGCTATGCGTTACACAAGTAGGAGGCATAAAGATTAAACCTTCACGACTACTGAATTTCTCGAAAACCTATTTAAAGTGTGGTAAAGAAAGCAAATAACTTTTAAAGTCCTCAACATTCAGCTCTTTCTCGCCATTGCATTTTAAGGTCAGCTTGTGTAAGACTAGATTGTATACCCACTAATAATGATAAAGGGTAGAGAAATTCATGTGAATGGATCACATCGAATTTTTTTAAAACATTTCATACTATTATATTTTCTAAATGAATGCTTGTAACATACCGAGTTAAATCAAAGCCTTACAATAGTTATGTGGATTAAACTTAAAGTAAACTAAATGCTTTCTTAAATACATGTAATACATAATGTTTATGTAATGCATAGACTGACTTTCTCTACCCTCTATTATTTATTAGAGGGTATACAAGTTATTTTTATCAAAACTTATTGTCCTCTATTTTTATCCAAATAAACCTTTACGGAAATAGCTACATTACACATTTCGTTATAGATACAAAGAGAACAGCGATAGTCAAATGTTTAAGAATTGGATGCTATATGCTGGCCTTAAAGTTCTATACTGTTTCTATGACATCGCGAGGAACAGCTGACTGTTGACAGGACTAAGAGAATGACCAAGTGATGAGCAATTCGAACCTTTAATAACGGATATATCAGAAATGGTTTATGCTACAAAAAATTATATAAAAGAAATTGTGTGTTTTAAAGAGATCTACATTTTTTGTGTAGTATGTTTTCGTCTATCGCTAAAGGATACCTATAACTGAAATTTTCAGCTTTTCAACTAACAATCCTAGCTTTCTGAAGTTCTTATGTATTTTAATGCAAATAATGTTAAATCCGAAACTTCGTCCATTTTGCTTTAATGGTTTAAAGTGTATGGACACATTTGTTTGTTATTTTGTTACGTCACTTAGAAAGTCCCGATCGAAATTTTAGCCTGATATTGCAACCTTAGGTTCACAATACATACGCTTTTTATAAATAGCCTAGGTTTTTCAGCATCTCATGTATTTTGGGCTATCACATTTTTTTAAATTTTCAGTGCGTATTCTGTGCTAAAAGAATTGGAAGTTTTGTCTTTGAAAATTAAAAAAAAATATGTACTTAAGTGCATCTCACAAGAAAACTTAGGCAATTCTTATTCATTTTACCTCAATGAAATTGTGTGCCAAACTGCATTGCTCTATCATAAAACGTATTCTACAGGGAGCATTTTATAGGAAGAAAAATGCTGAAAACATCAATAAAAATCTGATGTTACACTCACATGACTTTCTTTACTCTTGTACAAACTATTTTTACAAACGCTGATTCTACTTCATGTTAATCGAAATAAACATTTGCAGAGTCTATCTTATTGCTAATTTTCTTGTAGATGTAAGGGGAATATATATTTACAAGGGCAATATAGAAATACAGTAGCCTTTAAGCACATACATATCTCTTAATAGCTGGTTGCTAGGTGCAGCACCATTCTCTTTGCCACAGATTAATACTCTTTGGATATCCAAGACAAAAAAATGGATAACGAATTCCCATTCTAGAAAATAAGTATTGAAAAATTTAAGGGAATAACAAGAAATATCTCGAAAACGGTTCACTCAACAAAAAAATGTATATGACGTAAATTGTGTATTTTAACGCGGTCAACGTTTTTATGTAGTAAAATTTTGTCTATCTCTTATGGTTTAACAGTTATGCAAAACTCGTTCACAATGAAGAATACTTTTGGAGACATTCCCAGAAAATTCAAGATATACATTTCATTTTTCATGAAAATATCTTAAATATATGATATTTTAATCAAAATCGTTAGAGCCATTTTGACAAAATTAAAATTTTCGAAAAATCTTCAGTTTAAAGGGTAATCTGGGGTGGGGGGATTTTCTTGAAAACCTTTGTGTCGCATCTCTGGAAGATTCTGAACCTAAATACCAAGTTTGGTGTTTATCAGACTGTTCGTTTCTGAGTTATGCTGTTCACAGACACACGCACAGACAGACACACAGACACACATACACACACACGGACATGTTTCCAAAAATGCTTTTTTGGATTCAGGGGGTCTCAAAACATGTATTTCCGGTGAAATGTCGGTATGGAATTTTTGGGTGGAATACAACACTTCCCCTACTTACTATACGTAGTAGAGGAAGTAAAAAGAAAACGGTGATTTAAGCTTTCAATGCATAACTCGCATTCAAATCACTAGTTTGGTAGGTTGGGCCGTCCGATTTCTTTGTCCTCTCCTCTGTTGCTACTTTTTCTGTCCTTATCTTCTTTAGTTATTGCTTCTTACTTTGCGTTGTGTATTTTTCTTGCTGAGCATTCCATTGTTTCACCTCTGGTGTTTTGTTGTAGCTCAATTTATCTAAGGCTACCGTTAAAATACTACAGTAATGCAATATTAGTTACAAAAGTGACTATAGTTATAGAAAATGCACAAAACAGGTATTACACTGGGTGCTTCTACCTGCCTCATCATCATCCACCGATTATTTAACCTGGACCCACCCCATCCTAAATCACCGGCGAGATAGAGCACCCAGCGGGACTAGCCACACCCCACTAACAGCATTATCTGCAGAGGGCAGTTCGATTCGTGCCAAATAACTTGCACCTTTCCGCCGCTGTATAAGTCGCAAAGTGAGAGCTGACAATGGCAATTATAATCAAAATTAAAATTTCATAGTAAAGATACTCATACTTTTTGCATACACTGATAAAATTAAAAAGTGTAATGATTGTTGAACTCAGTTTACAGCCCATTTTTGTGTGCGTATGTATGAGGTTTTCTTCAGCTTATTTTGGGCATGTGTCATGTATAGGGATGCTGTTAATTGACATGCAGTGCCTTAAGAAGATTGCCTTTTAAACAAGCTCTGTGTGGGCTTTAGAAATTGCGGAACACGGCGAGTAATAACATTTCCTGTTAAAGCAAAAACTGAACTTTTTCTTAAAACAAAAGATAAAAAATGCAACGTTGTGCCCAAATTCTTAAATTTCAGTCATAGGTATCCTTAACGTTTAGCAGTTGCACAAGATTATATAAAACTTCTCCCAAATGAAATGGACTTCGCCGGCTATTCCCCGAAATTTCAAGATATATATTTTATTTGTCACGTAAATATGTTTAAAATAATGTATTTTAATCAAAATCATTAAAGCCATTTTTTAGAAAATAAAAAAATTTGGAAATGTTCCATATAAAGGGTAGCTTGAAGTAGATGAATTTTCTTGAAAATCTTTATGTCCCATCCTCAGAAGGTACTAAACCTAAATAGCAAGTTCGGTATTTATCCAACTTTTCGTTTTTGAGTTATACTGTTCACAGACACACACGGAACTTTTTATAAACATGCTTTTCTTGGATTCATGGGGTCTCAAATCATCTATTTCCGGTGAAATTTCGGTATCAACCTTTGGATGGAATATAATTCTTACCAAACTTACTATACGCAGTAAAGAATGTAAAACGTTTAAAATCATGGTGCAATAAAGGACGCTATATTGACTTCGTCTTCTTTGCATTTAGCTTAACATTTCCTTTATAGTAAACATTATGCCTTTTGGGCAGACAACTGAATGTAGAGGTTCAGCACTGTTAAATTAAGCTTCCACAATTAGCATAAGGGTAACTTTACAAAAATGATAGCACCGAATGTAGTAAAGTAGTTATTATTTCCAACACATTACAAAATGCTAGCAGAGGGTGCAGCGTACTGAAAAAATACAAATTCTGTCGCTACGCATGCAACATTTTACATGACTATCGCTTTATTTTGATATACCTAGTTTCTGCAAAGTATTCTTACAAAACATTATTCTTGACCTTCCCCATGTTAATCGAGATAAACTTTTACAGAAGGAATCTCATTATACATATTTTGTTAACGGACACATCAGCAAATTTTCATGACGAACTCTTGAATCGTTCAGAACAATAATAGCCAATGCCTCGGAAATGGCGTATTCCAAATTTAAAATATTATGTGTTTTAAACAGATCTACATTTTATGTGCAGTTAATATATTTTCTGTCTCTTATTGTTAACGCATATTACAAAATTATACAAAGTTCATTTCGAATGGAAAGGATTTCACAGGCTATTCCCAAAACGTTCAAGATAAACATTTTGCTTATAATTTGAGGCAGTATTTGTAACACTTGAATAATTTCAATTAAATTGTATAATGTGTAATTTCAATAACAGCTCGCCTTGAAGCAATATGTATGTAATAATTTGTAAAAAATGTATGTAACAGTCATTGCATATGCGTATATTATTGTAAACATGTTTAATAATGTTATGTGAATACATTAGGTAATTTAATAACGTAAGAGCTGTGAGAATAATAACTTTAAAGTTGCTAACAATGAGGTAACAATAAGGTAACCTTGAGGCAATAATTAGTTTAAGAGTTTAAATGATTAGGGCAGCAATAATGTAAATTCTGTGACAGTTTAAAAATATCCAATCAACAGCTAGAAAAAGCTTTAGTAAAATTCAGGTATTCTATTGGACTAGGATTAGCCAATCAGAGACTTAAAATACAAAAGTTTACGGGTTTGGGCGGTTGAAGTATGTTCAGTTGCTGGCAGACCTTGGTAGTGGCCGGATGGAAAATGTGTCCTCTAAAGAAATATTACGTATTCGTGTGAAACGAAAATTAAGCATACGCGTTAACAAAGTGCAAGTATTAAATAAAAGAATCTCACAGCTTTTAATATCAGTGTAGTGCTATTTAATTTGTGTCAAGCATTAATAAAAGGAATTGAATTTAAACTTAAAATCTGTGTAAGCCTACATTCTTGTCGCACCACGACCTGATTAAGAGAAACGTGCTTCTAAAGTAAGACTGACGCAGCCGAGGCAAAACAAACATAAATAATATCTATAGAATCAGTTTAATAACGAAGTTAATATAATATTTTTAAACTTGGAACGTAACAACAACAAAAAATCTTCAAAATCGGCTTCACATACGTAGCAGCATATTACGTAAACAACAACTTCAAATTGACGTCCATACATGGAGCTAACATCAACAACTCCAACGTAAAAACTAACTTCTTCAAGTTGGCTCCCATACGTGGGGCATACTATAACATCTTCAAATTGAAATACCTTAAATGTATGGTATTTAGTCAAAATTGTTAGAATAATTTCTGAGCTAATCAAAAATAATGAAGCATTTTCCATTTAAAGATTAGTTTCGGCTGGGGAGGGGATATTTTGAAAACCTCGTGTCGCATTTTTGGAACATACTGAACTTGAATACTGTGGTAACCCTCCGTGGTACAGGCACCCAAGTCATCCATGAAGGCTTTAGGCAGCGCATAACATTCGAGAAGGCAAACCGTATGATATAGTCAGCCAAGCATTGGTTTTGACTAGCTACACTTCGAGAAAGTTCGTCATTTACATTCTGGTTAATTCTTGAACTTTCATTGATGTGCCTCTCTAGCAACAGGAACTACAGAGCGGTCCCTCAGCCCTCTGGCCGGTAGTTGCGCTGCGTGTTCCGTGTGCGATCCCTCAGCCCTCTGGCCGGTAGTCGCGATGCGTGTTCCGAGCGCTATATTCAGTATATCTGTTTATTATTCTCATTATTGATACAGATACCATATTATTACTGATTTTATGATGATTATTACGATATATTGATTACCTATTGAACAAACATCATTACTTTTTATTTTATCAGTACTAACCTTTTTCACATTCGGTGTTGAAAGTGGTGTCCTTCGGCAGATAAACATTCTTGGCACCTTCTGATGAAATTACCATACACACGCATAAGTTCTTGTTGCGTAATTTCCCTAATTTCTGTTCTTGTATTGTTTTTAAGATCGTCTATGGTGCGAGGATTATTCCTATAGACTCTATTTTTGAGAGTTCCCCACAGATAAAAGTCACACACAGTAAGATCCGGCGATCGAGGCGGCCATAACCCTTTAGTTTTTCTTCGTTTCTATTTACAACTTACAACATTAAATGATCCCGTTCTCTTCACTTTATTCACTAGATATCTAACTGTTTCTCTACTCGGAACTGGAACACCAGGAAATTTATCGTGAAATTGCCTACACACCTGTCTACATGAGTCGGTTTTTGCATACGTGTCATACATAAAAAGTGTTTGTTCAAGCAAAAATCTGAGTACCATTTCTGAGTTGTAATAATCCGATAATTCAATCGCACACACATTCACACGCGTCTCGCGTCTGTATACAAGAAGCAATAACAGCTGACTGAAGCTCGCTGCCACATGTCCGATAAGTGGAAGAGCCCGTGGCCTTGAGTTCATTCAGACGTGACGCACAAGACTGCCGTGCAATTCCCGGCCAGAGCGCTGAGGGACCGCTGTGCATAAAAAGAAGGCAGAAAATTAATGTGAGTGAGTTACGAGCGGCTTGTAAGTCATAGCTAAAAAGTGAGGCTTGTAACGCTTTTCGTGACTATAAATATTGTTAAGAGTTAACCGGTGTTTTTGTTACAATAACAAGTGTTTTTGAGTTTTGCTGTTCAAGACAGCTGCGCCCGCGCGCGAACCTTTTGTTCGAGTTGTTTTTTCATTCAGGTGACCACAAAAAATGTGTTTATGGTGAAATGTCTATATCAAAATTTTGGACGTAATTTACTAAAGCTTTCCTACCGTCTAGGTGCGCGGTAGAGAAAGAAATAATTAAGTTGGCGTTTGTGTTCACTGTAAACTTTTTAAAACTACCTACCTCCATTTTAAGGCTAGCATTATTTCAGTTTATTCCCATTCAAATTGTCGCTCGTTAGCTTCTTCGTTTATCTCTGTACTTTCAGTTAATCTTCGTTTTGGAGCTATATTTCGACTATCCCCAGTTTGGTGTCTCGCATGGCTTTGTTCAAACACAGCCCGGAGGCACATTAAACAAGCGCTATAGTTTAGCTTGTTTGTCTGTGCTAGGTCAGTTCAAACTTTTATGCTTTTTGCTTGCATTCGCAGTCAGCTTGTATATAACTCACGCGGCAATAATACCAACTGAACTGAGTCGGGGAACTGAAAACACAACTTGGTACTCCCTACAACAAATGTATCTCTGTTGAACTCTAGTAGGAAGACAAACGACTGTGCAAGCGTCAGTAAAGCTCACATTACATGGTTGAACCTCCGCTTTACAGCTAACATATTTTTACTCTCTCTTCTACTTGCAGAAGGCATTCTATTCCATCCAAAATATGCGATGTCGAAATTTCACAGGAAATACACATTTTGAGGCCAACTGAATCTAAAACGTTACATTTTGGAATAAATTCCGGACACAAAATGTACGTCAAAGAATTTTTTGTGGCATTAATCATTTCCAAGATACTATTTATTATTGGTTTGGATTGTTAAATACTTTATAGTTTTTTCAATCACTAAGTCACAATTAATTTTTTAATCTTGGTCCTGCAAAGACAACGGAATTTCAAAGCCATCACATAAGGACTCTCTTTTAAAGGATATGGCTATCACTTAAGGCAAAGGGAGTTACGGCATTCCAGGAAATTACAGGGGTATCTCGCTGCTCTCTATATTTGGAAACTTTTACAGTGGAATCTTATACGAAAGAATTAAGTGTTGGGCTAAGACACATCATAGGATTTCTAAATTTCAGGCAGGATTTAGGGAAGGTTTCTCGACTATTGACAATGTCTTTGTTCTGAAAACAATAATTGATGACAATTTGAGAAATAAAGGTGTAGAACGTAGTGCTCTCTGGGAGAAATTAACACGTAAAGGACTTTCGGGGAAAATGATTAGAGCACTTAGGGCAATGTATAAAGAAGTTAAGTTTGTTATCAAGACCGATCAGCACAATACATCAGAATGTAACATAGCGCAGAGGGGGGTTAAACAGGGTTGTATACTATCTCTGTTACTTTTTAATTTGTTTATTGATGATGTTGTTAGCGTGATGACAGAGGAAGACATAGATGCACCGACAACCGCGGACCAAAAAATACCAATTCTTTTGTACGCGGATGACATTGTAATTCTTTCTAAAACGATAAAAGGTTTGCAGTCTGGTTTAAACGCTCTTCGACAAAACTGTAGGCAATGGGGTATGGAGGTAAATATTCTTAAAACTAAAACAGTCACCTTTAAAAATGGATATGTGTACGGCCAACATGAAAAGTGGACCTATGGGGAGGAAGAAATTCAAAATGTTAAACACTTCGATTACTTAGGAGTAAGGTTTGATATGGGTGGAAAATGGAACAAGAACATGGAGTTTATAAAACACAAAGGGATTGGACAACTTTCTGAAGTATTAAGAATATTGACCCGGGTACCAGATATGCCAATAAAAACATTACAGACCATGTATGAAGCAATGGTTAGGTCCTCATTACTATACGGTAGTGAAGTGTGGGGATGGGAGAGGGTGGATAATGTAAATAAAATACAATGCAATTTCTGGAAGCGCATTCTAGGGTTGGGGAGGGGTACTTCAAACTACGGAGTTCTTCGGGAGGTAGGATGCTGGGAAGATGCTGTATTTGCTAAACTAAACGTAGTTAGGTACTGGCTGCGAATAATTAAAGGTGATCAAACAACTCTGAGAGCAATATGTTATCGTCATCAAATGAACAACATAGAGCATCCAAAATGGTGGGCGGCGGGGTGCAACGCGAATTATCAAAATTTGGCTTAAATGATATCTGGCAAAGGGGTAATGAAAATACACACAGTGCTGTAAGAAAGGTCAAAAGACGACTATGCGATATAAACAGGCAGAAAATCGAATCTGAATGTAGACAAAGATCAACATTGGAGCTACAAAATGAAATAAAAACTAGGTGGGGTAAGGAAACATATATTTTGGAATTAAGTATAAAACAGAGGACTGGAATAGCATGGCTTAGGTTGGGAGGGTGGAAAGCTCGCAAGATTGTTGATAACGATGGCAGGAGGATTTGCCCATTATGCGGGGAACAAGAAGACTGGACGCATATTTTGGCAGCATGCGTGCAGACGGAGGGTATTAGGAAAAAACTATTACCGGAAGTATTTTTGGCTTCCAACAGACGGAGGACAGCATGCTGGGACATGATTCTAAACAGCCAAAACTGGCCAAGCTTGGGCACATACTTAATGGAAGTACGTGTACTAAGAGATAACGTGTTTATGTAATTTTTCTTTAAACATATGTGGTGCTTGAGTACTTGTGCGCGTCTGTGTGTGTGTGTTTGAGTGTGTGATTCAGAGTGTTTTTTCAATTTTATATGTATGTATATAGTGCAGTGATTATAAAAAAAGATAATTGTTTTCTGGTTGATACTGCAAGTCACGTATACAGACCAGGTATTTTTATAGAGAGCATGTACGGTCTTATGACCCATGTGACTGAGTTATGCAATTAATGTAATACTAAATACGTAATAAATACCACCACTACTACTACTACCTTGTATCTACAACCAAATGTGTATTGAAACAAATTCTGTAATTAATGGTTCTCAAATAACATGAAGCAAGTAGAGTAACAAGTATTTGTGACAGTAGGTTATAGAACTTTCGGAAGAGAAAGTCGTGTCAGTATAACACAAACATTTTCACTGAAATATTGAGAAAGGCGTAGTGAAGCTTTTTATTTTTTCAAATACAGGATTGCGCAGATAAAGGTAGCCGGGTAAGTACGAGGTGCATCCAGAAATTAAGGCTGAGAAAGTAACAAAGCATAAAAGATAATACATATTTATTGCAGTATTTACATAAATTCACTACCCAGTTCTAAACACCGTTATTGAGGCATTTATCTTATCATCGTACATTTATATACCAACGTTTGTATTCCTATGTCATACCGCCAACATCTGGAGCCATCAAGTCACTCCATCTGTGCCTCTGGAAACCCCAGAGAGCGTTTCATGAGACAAAAGAGATAGAAGTCACTTGGCACGAGATCGGGGCTGTAGGGTGGATGGTCAAAGATCTCTCATCCAAACTGAAGCAACAGATCCCGTGTGACGTTAACTGTATGGGGTCGTGCATTGTCATGCAAAAGCATAACGCCTCTTGTCAGAATTCCACGTCTCTTGTTCTAGATTGCCCTCTTCAGATTTCACAATGTAGGACAATACCGGTTAGCATTTACGGTCTCCTCAACAATAAAATCTTGCACAGAGGATACCACGTCGATCCCAGAAGACAGTGCACATAGCTTTTTTGACAGAGATTGTCTGCTTGAATTTGGTCTTCACAGGTGAACCACTAAGTCGCCAATGCATGGATTGTTGTTGGTGTGGCATGCGACATCCCCAATGACATTGTCGAGAAAGTATACACATCTTTTTGCGTAACGCTAGGGGAATTTCAATGCTGCGGCCAGACATTTGGTTTTGTGTTCACTTGTTAGCTTGTTTGGCACTCATCTTGTACACACTTTCCGCAAACCAAGCCACTGGGTGACGATTTCGTGCACCACTGAGCGAGAAACCTGCGGAAATTGACCAGTCCCGAAATTGTGAAGCGCCGGTTCTGCACAATTGCTTGCTGCACACTTTGGCGTCACCAGGGACGGTCGAACACTGCGGTCTTCGTCGTGTGCATTTGTTAGACCCTTAGTGAATCGCCTGCAGCATCGTCTGGCCATACCGTCACTCACAATGTGAGTCCATACACGTGGTAGAATTGGCGTTGGATCTCTGCTGGAGACTGCGTGCAGAAATCTGATAAGTGCATGAAGCTCGCAGTTGGCGGCATGCAATATTGGTGCAGCCATTTTCTCCTAGCACTACAGTAACTGCTGTCGTCACAAAACTGAAACTGCGCTGCATTGTTCCTATATGATCCCTCTCTACTGCTACGTGTGTGCATTCCCGTCCGACTACCCATGTCATAGCTGGACGCGATCGGAACTTCGTTCCTGTATCTACCGTAACATAAGGTGCATCCAGAGCTAAGTGCTGAAAAGGACTCACTATTTATGTTTAAAACTGCCCCCTGCAGCAGTAACTCCTATCGCGCCCTTTTTAAACAAATTCTGTGTTTCCTCCATCCAGAACCTGCACAAAAAATTTCTCAGGTTTCTTTAGTCAAGCCTGTTTCTCATATGCTTCCACAATTTCCACTCTTTCTTGTATCGAGCAAGTCATTTTGTAGAATGCGAACAGACGCGTGTAACTCGACTGACAAAATATACTGAAGTGCTGAGAGAACAACGCCAACAATCGACGGTTATGCGGTCCAAATCTCTTGACGTTTGAGGCGTCTCCACTAACACTAGCGAAAGCAGCGGTGGGGCGTGGCCTCAAACAGACAGTTCACCTCGCCACTGGTAAAACTCTAATTGCAATATCATGTGCGCGCATTCGTACTTCATATTTCAGAGAAGCAGGTAGTTGGGATAAAAGGCAATGTTTTCCTGAACAAGTGCATTTTTACACCCAATAGTTCGCCATTAATTTATAGTTATCTTTCGTGATGTTTAAACTTATGTTCGTAGTAGTAATAAATCCATTGCTGTCGTAGTTATTTTATATGTTGTTATGCCATAGACATAATTATCACTTAATAAATAAATGTCATAAATAAATTTAGAAATAGTTATCCCACGAGGTTTTCTAATACATCTACAAACTCGTCATCAAAATGCTTTCAAAGCGCTCTGACGCAGCTCTGCAAAACCATACATGGCGTTTCTTAATAAACGTTATGTATGGTTTTGTTCCATAGGATAATACCATTGGAAAAGTGTATTTATGATTATTATGCTTACTTCTGCATAATGCAGTGTCCTAGAACCAAGCACGTATCCGTTACATTAGAAGAACGTATTGTGCTTTTTATAACATTCTACACCTGGTTACTTGAAATGCACTAAAAACTAAAAGCCATATAAAGAAACGAACTGAGAACTTCAAGCAAAGAATCAGCATCTGTCATCACATTCTCGAGGAAACATCAACAATGGAGTTCATTGCACCATTGACACGATAGCTCAAGGTTAAAACATTGACAAAGCAAAAATACTGCTGGTGTACTTTTTATAGCGCGCTTGCTGGAAGGCTAAGGGACTCAGTTGTGACTTCAACTGCGGTATACTCAGTTTTTACAGTAATAGTCTTTGTCCTAGCGGTTATAATGTTAACCCTTTCGTGAAAATTTCGCTCAATAAGCCCAGTAGTACCAGTATGCAGCAGTAATGTTAGGACTGTTGTCTGTATAATTCATTTAAAAAGTATGCCAAGAAGAAAACGACAAAAATCTTAACTTCAAGAAACGTCAAGAACTTACGACTGAGGCGTGCTCATCAACTGTTTCACGTGTGTGTAGAGAAGCAAAAAAGGCCCACGCAGAGGGAGCCGCGAAGTTGTTCACATTGCCGAGAAAGTATATACGATTACCTTAGAAAGTGACAAACTTGGACGATTTCGAAAAACATGTTGTACGGCGTAGTGTTTTTGAATGTTATGATAAACGTGATATCGAGGACGATGAGGATATGCCCTTAACTATGCCGCTTGAATAACAAAGGACGCATAGAAAGGTATGGTTTTTATTTGTGTATTATAATTCCATTATTGTGTCATTTCTTGTATTCTTGTAGGTTTTAAGTGAACATTGCGATGGCATTTATAACAAACGCGTAACGTTCTGATAAAGCGAAGTGAAGTGAAGTTTGGCAACTCCTTATTGGTTGTCACGAAACCTCAAGACATTTGGACCACATAGTAGGGCTGGGTAGGTCCTGAAGATTATTGTATAAAGCTGACCTTTGTTCCAGCGGTGTACTCACTACGATACAATAGAATACCACAATGCATGTTCAAACAGTCGAAACCATGGTGGTCTACTCGTACCATAATTATGGCGGCATACGATAATTTGAACGTTTGTACGCTATACGCTACCGGCTGAACGTAGCAGAATATCCCTGCCCCAACAGCGAAGTAAAAAGAATCTAACAATACTAAGTACCTTGATCCTCATACTGATGTTGCTTTATTGAAAGAGGCAACCGTGCCTTACTCCCTATCTCAATTTTTGTCTGACACTCTGTCTCCATCTCTCTGTCTCCAAACTTTCCAGTCTTAGGGCTATACTGATTACTCCAGGACGTTATAAGGGCCAAAACCGTTTTAATTTTCCTGGCAATATCTATAATTTCTAGAGTAGTCGCCGAGTACGCGCGACTTGTGTGGGAAAACATTCTCCAAAATTAAGTGCACAAAGAAGGTTTACAGATCTGAGTTCACGAGAGTATCTTAAATCTGTTTTAATAATTGGTACAAGTAAAATTGGTCCACAATCACAAACTATTGTCTGTGGAAAATCACAATTACATAAATATCATTAGTATTTTTTACAAGTGGACACCCCACGATTTCATGCGCGTTAATTTAGCTTTACCGTTCCTGAGGGATTTTAAAGATAAAAATCATATGGGTGATATTGGATACATAGGAGGGCTGATCGGAAATTAACGCGCAATATTTTTTTACAAATAAGTTTAATAGGTAAAACAACAAAAATATCACAAATGAACTTACACCTTTTACCTCCTTTTCGACACAGTCACCAAGTTTCTCAACATATTTCTCCCACCGTGATACCAGTTTCAATATGTTCTGTTCGTAAAAGTCCGTTTCCTTGGAGTATAGCCATCTGCGGACTGCTGATTTCACTTCCGCATCTGTCTTCATGGGATCAAACAGACGAAAGTCAGACGGTACAAGGTCCGGACTGTATGGGGGCTGCTGGATTACCTCCCAACCAAATTTAGTGATTTTCTGACGAACAGCAGCAACATGGGAGCGAGCATTGTCATGGAGAATTTTGACATCGTTAACATTCATGTTGCGGCGTTTGTCACGAAGGGCACGACGCAACTTCACCAAGGTTTTCATGTAGGCTGCAGCATTCATAGTGGTCCTGTGTTCAGCAAAGTCTCCAATACAACACCATGCATATCCCAGAGCACTGTCACAAGCACTTTCCTAGCAGATTGAGTCACTTTGAATTTTTTTCTTCACTGGGGAACCAGCATATATTCACTCCATACTTGCCTGCTTGGTTTCGGGCGTGTAGTGGCATGCCCACGACCTATCACCAATGACGATTCCTTTCAAAAAGTCATGCCCTTCTGCGGTGTACCGCATTACGTGATCCAAGCTCATCATTCGTTGGCCCTTGTGGTTGTCTATCAGGTTCTTAGGCACCCAGCGAGCACGAACTTTACGAAATTTCAGCGTGTAATGAACAATATCGTACGCTGCAACATAGGAAATGTTGAACTGTTGCGATAAGGTTTGCAGTTGCACATGCCGGTCGTTCAAATTGCCGCCTCAATGCCTCTGACATTCTGCGGGGTTGCAGCTGTTACCGGCCTCCCGGAGCGTGGCGAATCACTAAGGTTCACACGGCCCACCATATGCCCACCCGCAGACATTAGTAAGGTCCAAAAAATCATCTTCATACACGCCACGCATGCCACTCGGTTTATGCCCTTTGGCTCACAAATATCGAACCACACCTCTCTGCTCTTCACACGTGGACGACAGTAGCATGCGCGCCATCTTTGTTGCGTAGTTCACGCTTCTTTCACTAGAGCTGCACATGAAACAAACATACCCTCTGTAGTGAAAACGTCAAACTATATCTGTGTGAAATTGCAATATTCCAGCTGCAATACCAAGGCGTTTCTTTTCAATCCGCCCTCGAACATTCGAAACATCGGTATATATACCTATACGATACCCTTTACCCCAGCATAACTACCGAGGGTGAAACAACGGGATGCTCACTAGCTTATAATGTTAGTGGGATTCATTTCAATTATTTGTTAGTCATCATGCTTAAGTTAAATTTTCTGCGTATTATACTTGCCATTAAGTTTTACCTAGCAAGTAAATAAAACCGTGTTATTATCATTCTGTGTTTTTTTATCCAACTTATCACAGCAACAGTGACGACAATAAGCCATTAGCTCTAGCGAGCCGGATTGATCACACTGGTCCATTAGCTGTCGCGGGCCGGATTGATGACACTAGCGGGCCGTAGTTTGGTGGCTTTTGCTCTAAAGTATCCACCATGTATCCCAAAAAAAACCCTTCTTTCCAGTTTTTCTTCGCCAGTGTGCCCTAAAGTTGTTAATCCCAATGAACACAGCAGTGGCCAGAAAACTGACGATCAGTGCATAACACTCGAATAACTGACATTCCTTGGGAAATAAAGAAGAATTTTAGAGTCTGATAGCTTCTGCAGATATATTAAACACATGTGCGACCTTGATGGAAACAATGATTTCAAACAATGACGGACACTGCACTGGCAGCGATTTAGTTGCTTCTTGTGAACGAGTTTATTTTGAAGTGCGTTTAATAAAACTAAAATAATCCGAAATAGAGTGGTACTAGATACAGCAGCCAATGTGTTCATTCTGTCATTCTAGTTTGTGGTGGATCTGTAAACTTCCAAGTCACCGAGAAGATGGTTAAACTCTTTGACAACAAATCCGTATGCTGCTGCTGTGAAGATAATGATCGAGAAACAGGTATGCTAATCTGCGCTATAATCGTCGATATTGTAAGTATATAGGGCCATAGGCTATAGAAAGGAGAGGAATACTTCGTGCACCGCGACCTACGGGAGATCTATTGCGGGGATGAAGTGAAGGAACAACAGGAGGCCAAAGGCCACAGAGAATTCCCTAAGAATTCCTGGCTCGAACACCCGTCCAACTACTAGAGCTGCCCAGAGAGTGAGATGGACAACGAGGAGTCTTCTAGTGTCCAAGAAAATAGTCTTTCCTTTGAGGAAGTATTCACGCCATCTGTCTGGCAACATCATACGCCACAAAACCTAGAAGAACACTGAAATATGAGAAGGAAAGGGAAATTATGGAAAGAAAACCACCCCAGGATTGATCTGCCGAACAGGGAAATCCACAAAAGCCTAAAGTAAGTGTGGATGGTGGACGGGAATCGAATCCGGAACCTCTCGCATGCGGGTTTTGTTCGATGTAAGTACCATAAAAATGAGCATTATCATAGTCAGGGTTATTTTAGTTTTATAAAATTTGTTCAAATATACGATAATTTTGAGTATAAATTTACAATTCTGAATGAATTGAGAGGGGTATGTGCTCGCACGTGAGTACCACGTAGAAGTTGTCTTGGATTTCCTTGAAGCTCTCTGTCGGGCTGCTGGTCGTAGATTTGAGCAGAAATTCCTATCCTAGCTAGCACACTTTATATTTCTCATGATTTATGTAGTTGAATGCAAATAGCACACTGAATTTCCCTTAAACAGCTTAATTTATTCAATCTATACTGGTCATTGAAGCGGGTAGCAACTTTCCCTTGCTTAACACGAAATTATACAAAGCTGTATATTTTAACCTTCCCGCTGCTGTTAATTATTTACGTGGACCTATCTAACTGTGCCACTCGATATTCTCCCACCCACATACACGCACGCTTGAATCACATATGTTACATCGTAAGAGTAAAATAAGAAAGTGTGTAACTTGGGGCCTCTTCCCCCTTTTATACCTTCCTACTATGACGCTAGGATTCGCGCCTTTATATGTTACAACTATATTTATTGCTTATCTACTTAGCGTGCTATGAAAATAAAATGTTGCAAATTTAGCAGTCACGCTTCCCTCTGACTTCCCTGGTAAAACCCACTATCTCCGTCTCAATTTGCAACTCTCGTTTCTCTTTCTCGTTTTCCAACTCCCTTGTCATGCAGGAATTGGACTACTATCTCTGTATCACTCTAATCTCTGACCTCTCTCTCTCTATCTTCTGTGACTTTGCCTAAAACCTGTGTGCATTAGCGTGTATGTGCATGATGACTTTACCCCTGTTGCTCGCTAAGCCTGGTAGTTACATGTTTGCATTCACATGTTTGAATTACATTCTGAGATACAAGTTACTTTACAGTAAAGCCATTTCTCAATATTATTTTACATTATTAGTTATTCCTGTTATTTTCAATATTTTACTTTATTGGGAATATTCCCCTTACAGAATGGTGCAAAGTATTTACATTTAAAAGTTGGCAACCCTAGTCAAATAAAACTTCAAATTGGAAGCGAGTCACATTTTTCTACGTCACCCTGTATAATAAGAACGTAATTCAATTATGTAAGCTTCTAAACTTTAAGATTTTATCAAAGATGATTTACACTAAGTACACAAGCAAACCGCGACGGCTTTGTAACGTGCCATCTCTAAATCTTTCTGTAAGCTTCGCTCTTCTCTTGTTTCTGTAGAACCTTCGTGTTTTCGTTCAGCAAAATCCTCTGTAATACATCCCAGAATACGGCCAAGATATGCAAATGCCAGTTGCTTTGTGAAACTACGATATTGTTTCTACATTTGTTGTCAGGCTTGATAGCTCGTGTGGTTGAATTGTGACCGAGTTCGATCCCGGCCCAGGACTATGGGATTAGTAAGCATCCGTCAGCAGACATTTTGTCAGGATCAATTGTGGCTTTTGTGATATTTGCAATCACGATGCTTTTGAAACGGAGAAATTGCACAATTGGTATTTTCACTCTTTGTGGAATTTCTTATACTGTGGCTATAACAATGGAAAAATTTTACAAGAATGACTGGAAATAATGTGGTGTAAAACGTAAATTTCATTTGTACTTTCACCAGAAATGCATGCTTTGAGGCCCTCAACCCAAAATAACTTTTTAAAAAACCGTGTGTGTGTGTCTGTCTGACTGTGAACAGAATAACTCAAAGTGAAAAGTCGGCTAAGCATGAAACTTTATATTTAATTTGGACCTTCCAAGGATACGATACGAAGATTTTGAAGAAAATCCCCCCACCCCAAACTATCCTTTGGAAAATGATTTTTTTTACTTTCTTTACTACGTATAGTAAGTAGGGGAAGTATTGTATTACACCCAAAAATTCGATACCGAGATTTCACCGGAAATACATGTTTTGAGACCCTTGAATCCAAAAAAAGCATTTTTGGAAACATGACCGTGTGTGTCTGTGTGTGTGTCTGAACAGCATAACTCAGAAACGAACAGTCGGATAAACACCAAACTTGGTATTTAGGTTCAGCATCTTCCAGAGATGCGACACGAATGTTTTCAAGAAAATCCCCCCACCCCAGTTTACCCTTTACATGGAAGATTTTTCGAAAAGTTTAATTTTCTCAAAAATGGCTCTAACGATTTTGATTAAAATATCATATGTTTAAAATATTTTCATGGCAAATGAAATATATATCTCGAATTTTCTGGGAATGTCTCCAAAAGTATTCTTCATTGTGAACGACTTTTGCATAACTGGTAAAACATAAGAGGTAGACAAAATTTTACTACACAAGAATTGTAGATCGCGTTAAAATACACAATTTATGTCATACACGTTTTCTTTTTTGAGTGAACCATTTTCGAGATATTGCTTGTTATTCCTTTAAATTTTCCAATACTTATAGTTTTTCTCAAATGGAAGTTCGTTATTCATTTTTTTTGTCCTGGACATACAAAGAGAATGGAATGCGCCACATAGCAACCAGCTCTTAAAAGATTTGACTATCGGTTAAAGCCTCGATTAACATGAAGCAGAAGGAGAATAATCGTTTTAAAATAGTTTGTACAAGAGTAGAGAAAGTCATGTGAGTATTACACATCAAAATTTTTTTTTACTTTCTTCTCTACTAGGTATAAACAATTTGATATCGAGATTTCAGCGAAAATACATGTTTTGAGGCCCCCTGATTCCAAAAAAAGTATTTTTACAAAAAGTTCCGTGTGCGAGTCTGTGTGGATTTGTACTGTGTGTCTGTGAAGAGCATATCTCAAAAGCCAACATCGGATAAATACTAAACTTGATATTTAGGTTCAGTATCTTTCAAAGAGGTGACAGAAAGATTTTCCAGAAAATCCCCTCACCCCAGACTACCCTTTACTTGGAACATTTTTCCAAAGCTTTGATTTTCTAAAAATTGGCTCTAACGATTTTGATTAAAATATCATATACTTAAGGTATTTTATGACAAATGAAATGCATATCTTTAATTTTCTGGGGATATCCCTAAAATAAATGTAGATCTCGTTAAAAAACACAATTTGTCATACATTTGTGTGTGTGTGCGTGTGTGTGTAGAGTGATCCACTTCCGATATATTCCTTGCTATTTGTTTAAATTTTCCAATACTTACACCTTTTCTCAAATGGGAATACGTTATTCGTTTTTTTATGTCCTGAACATGCAAAGAAAATGCAATGCTTCACATAGCAACCAGCTCTTAAAACATTTGACTATTGCCTATTGCATATTCCCCTTTCACCTACAAGAAAATTATCAACAAGTTTCTGCAAATGTTTATCTTGATTGATATGAAGCATATGGAGAAAAAGCGCTTATAAAATAGTTTGTACAAGAGTAGAGAAAGTCATGTGAGTGTAACACATCTGATTTTTAAAATTTATTTACTGTCGCTCAACTACAAACGGTTATATTGCGACATACAGGTTATAGAATAATACAATAATGTGAACACAATGAAAGAATGTCAATATGGTGCATATATCATTACATGCTGGGTGGATGTCTAAAGGCTCACATGAAAAATTAAATTAATTTCTAGTACACAGCACGTACATTCACGGGACGTATACTCACTTGGCCACGGAGGACCGAAAAGTAGTAGGGAGGTTAAGAGGTAGGCGTGGGTTTTTCACTGTACAAAATCCATAACACAAATATACTTACATATTCCTATATTTATTTCCCAACCCTTTGAGGGAGGATGTCCACCGATCCTGCACGCGCGATCCGCTTCTCACGGAATCCTCTGTAAGACAGACGCTACATTCCCACCACTCGTGGGTAGCAAAAACTCCCAGCCAGGGGTGACGTCATCCCAATCAACATCAAAATGCCACAGTATACATAATAACAAATTAAATCAACATAATACAACATTTTACAAAATAAATTCTGTACAGTTGTACAGTCACAGGAGGTTACATAATTATGTGAAGTGAAGACACCTAAGGGCGGCTTGGATCATTTCCGGATTAACGAACACTATTGGAAGACGAGCTGTTATACTGCGCTGTCCTGTTTTCTTCGTGAAGACATGCTTGATTGTTAAGGTTTGATGGCAATGTTGACATTCAGGCAGTGCTTCCTTGCGTAAAATTTCAGTATATGTGAGTCTAGTAGATACTGTGTCATGTAATTTGGTTTGAACATTACTAAGCCTGTTGTTTGTCCAGTTATGTTTTATTTTTCACACGAAATATGACATCCTGGTAGGTGGTAGCTATTTTAGGGATGTTTGGTGGCTTCTCGCGCTGCGAAGTCTGCTGCTTTACTGCCTTTAATGCCTACATGGGAAGGTATCCATGCAATTGTCACTTGTTTTCCTCTGTTCTTAATATGGTGGAATAGCTGTTGTAATATTTATTTCTTTAATTGCCATTTATCACATACTGCAGATGTGTATAATGAAATAGTGTCACAATCTTCAAATAATATTTATTCTAAATCTATAGATGTATGTACTGAAGTTTCTGGATACCAAAACCTTCTAATAACCCTCATGTAAGAAAGTTTTGCTTTATTTCTTTCGTATATCCGTTGTAATCAACTTCTGCCACACCTGTAAGATGTGACAAGGGAACGTAGATCATGGGAAACAAGAAGAGAGGGTCACATACTAGCTGGATGACCCATTTATTAACGTCTAGAGTAATTTCATTAGCATGCTAAAGTCTTGAAGATATTTCCATAAAAACAATAATCAATAATTGATTACACAATGTGATTTCCCCATACGGGACTGACTTTGGGATACATGTTGCGTACCGCTAAGGGTGACGTTAGGCAAGCTGTTGGACCAGAGAATGAAAACCCTCGACTGAGTTCTTAGGCTCTTTATAAATAGTTAATCTCTGTTTGTTTGTTGTCATCTTACCTCCTACTCCTAGTGAGCTAGTTCACCCCGTCTTTTATGACCTTCGGGCTAATTGCATTGACACCGTCCCTCCTGCTGACGTTGATCAGGAAGACTGGACGCATATTTTGGAAGCATGCGTGCAGACGGAGAGTATTAGGAAAACATTATTACCGGAAGTATTTTTGGTTTCCAACAGACGGAGGACAGCATGCTGGGACTTGATTCTAAACAGCCAAAACTGGCCAAGCCTGGGCACATACTTAATGGAAGTACGTGTACTAAGAGATAAGGTGTTTATATAAATGTTGTTTAATGATACGTGGTGCTTTAGCATTTGTGTGCGTGAGTGTGTGTAGGGAGTGGAGGAGAGAGAGAGATCCAGGGCATTATTCATTTTATATGTATGTATATATCGTGGTGATTATAAAAATAGTTGTTTTCTGGTCGCTTCTGCGAGTCAAGTTTACAGACCAGGTATTTTTCTAAAGAGCATGTACGGTCTTATGACCCATGCGACTGTGTTAACCAATTAACATGATACTTACTACTTAATAAATACCACTACTACTACTAATTAATCTCTGCCTAGAGGAGTCCCAATACTCATGCCATAAGCTTTACCAAATATGGCATACCAACGCTTCAGTTGTAACAGCCAATAGCAACAGAGTATTCAAATTGTCCCAGAACATTCTTGGTAACACATGACAGTCCAGGGTATAGCTTAATGCTGTGCAAGATTGCACGTAGCCCTGAGGAAAATGATGCCATAGTAAAATCCATTAGAATTGTCATAGAAAGTGGTTATCAACGTTATTCCTATTACATGTAAGATGCTCTTACAATCCTCAAGTCAAGAAGACTAAGAAATACAAACATAAGAATGTAAGAGTTTGCCCAAAGTATTAAAAGTTTCCATCAAATAAATTGTCCGAACTTTAACGTGTTCTTTGTCTCTCCTCAACAGCATACGTGTGAGTCTGTTAACAGAGCTTGCTAAATAATTGCATAAAGAGAGAGAAACTGATAACATTAGAAACCAGTGAACCGATGTTTATTATTAACTGACAGGATTACATTTCTCGATGGTGTGTCTTATTCAAAGAGGTTAACGCGGTGGCCTGGGACTGCGGAATCTTATTTCGTTGTCTATGGTAAGAGTTTTAGCATTGTGAGAAATTTATGCAGCCTTTATGATAACTATGTTAACTGACTATAACTTCTGTTTGTTGAAGTATAACACCATCCCCATTAATGCTTATTCCTTGAAATTAAATGTCACTAGGTTTTACACTCTGCAGAGTTAAGCAACTATTTATATTCTGTCCAGTAATAACAACTATTTCTTTTACTCCATGGCATTCCCCACTAAAATTCAAGGTCTTCTTCGTAACAACGTTCTTTTATAACTCTAATGTGTTCGTATTTAAATACAAGGACCTTTTATATCCTTTTAAACATTTAAGTAATTTATGAAATGAAATTAGAAGGTGCTTTAGAGCCCCACATCCGTCAGAACGCATTGGGCTTTTCAGTGCTGAAAGAATTAAAAAAATCGGTTGATTGGTTTTTGAGATTAGCCTACATATACAAATTTTCTCTCTTTATAATATTAATACAGATTGAAACGACCCCGGAAATAAGGGATACAGGTAGATCAATCACCTAGCGGGAGTGCTCGGGTTCCGATACGAGTTGTCCATGCTTTGAGCCCTCTTTTCTATCCTAAGGGCCTACGGCCGAGTCTTTGAGTATATCAAATTATTACATACCTGGCTGGTGAAATTACTGTCAGTGTCTCGAGCTCTTTGTTCCATCCTAAAGGCCTACAGTACAGTCTGTAAGTATCTTAACGTATTACATACCTGGCTGGTAAAGTTAGTGCCCATGTCTCAAACCCTTTATTCTATCCTAAAGGCTACAGCCCTGTCTGTAAGTACTTCAGCGTGTTACATACCTGGCTGGTAACGTTATTGTCCATGTCTCAAACCCTTTATTCTATCCTAAAGGCTACAGCTCTGTCTGTAAGTACTTCAGCGTGTTACATACGTGACTGGTAACGTTACTGTCCATGTTTCAAACCCTTTATTCTATCCTAAAGGCTACAACTCTGTCTGTAAGTACTTCAGCGTGTTACATACGTGACTGGTAACGTTACTGTCCATGTCTCAAACCCTTTATTCTATCCTAAAGGCTACAACTCTGTCTGTAAGTACTTCAGCGTGTTGCATACCTGACTGGTAACGTTATTGTCCATGTCTCAAACCCTTTATTCTATCCTAAAGGCTACAGCTCTGTCTGTAAGTACTTCAGCGTGTTACATACGTGACTGGTAACGTTACTGTCCATGTCTCAAACCCTTTATTCTATCCCAAAGGCTACAACTCTGTCTGTAAGTACTTCAGCGTGTTACATACCTGACTGGTAACGTTATTGTCCATGTCTCAAACCCTTTATTCTATCCTAAAGGCTACAACTCTGTCTGTAAGTACTTCAGCGTGTTACATACGTGACTGATAACGTTACTGTCCATGTCTCAAACCCTTTATTCTATCCTAAAGGCTACAACTCTGTCTGTAAGTACTTCAGCGTGTTACATACCTGACTGGTAACGTTATTGTCCATGTCTCAAACCCTTTATTCTATCCTAAAGGCTACAGCCCTGTCTGTAAGTACTTCAGCGTGTTACATACCTGACTGGTAACGTTATTGTCCATGTCTCAAACCCTTTATTCTATCCTAAAGGCTACAACTCTGTCTGTAAGTACTTCAGCGTGTTACATACCTGACTGGTAACGTTATTGTCCATGTCTCAAACCCTTTATTCTATCCTAAAGGCTACAGCTCTGTCTGTAAGTACTTCAGCGTGTTACATACCTGACTGGTAGCGTTATTGTTCATGTCTCAAACCCTTTATTCTATCCTAAAGGATACAATTCTGTCTGTAAGTACTTCAGCGTGTTACATACCTGACTGGTAACGTTACTGTCCATGTCTCAAACCCTTTATTCTATCCTAAAGGCTACAACTCTGTCTGTAAGTACTTCAGCGTGTTACATACGTGACTGGTAACGTTACTGTCCATGTCTCAAACCCTTTATTCTATCCTAAAGGCTACAACTCTGTCTGTAAGTACTTCAGCGTGTTGCATACCTGACTGGTAACGTTATTGTCCATGTCTCAAACCCTTTATTCTATCCTAAAGGCTACAACTCTGTCTGTAAGTACTTCAGCGTGTTACATACGTGACTGATAACGTTACTGTCCATGTCTCAAACCCTTTATTCTATCCTAAAGGCTACAACTCTGTCTGTAAGTACTTCAGCGTGTTACATACCTGACTGGTAACGTTATTGTCCATGTCTCAAACCCTTTATTCCATCCTAAAGGCTACAACTCTGTCTGTAAGTACTTCAGCGTGTTACATACCTGACTGGTAAAGTTATTGTCCATATCTCAAACCCTTTATTCCATCCTAAAGGCTACAGCCCTGTCTGTAAGTACTTCAGCGTGTTACATACCTAACTGGTAACGTTAGCATCCATGTCTTGAATCCTTTATTCCATCCTAAAGGCTACAGCCCTGTCTGTAAGTACTTCAGCTTGTTTTGTACCTGACTGGTAACGTTAGCGTCCATGTCTCAAACCCTTTATTCTCTCCTAAAGGCTACAGCCCTGTCTGTAAGTACTTCAGCGTGTTACATACCTGACTGGTAACGTTAGCATCCATGTCTTGAATCCTTTATTCTATCCTAAAGGCTACAGCCCTGTCTGTAAGTACTTCAGCTTGTTACCTACCTGACTGGTAACGTTAGCATCCATGTCTTGAATCCTTTATTCTATCCTAAAGGCTACAGCCCTGTCTGTAAGTACTTCAGCTTGTTACATATCTGACTGGTAACGTTACTGTCCATGTCTCAAACCCTTTATTCTATTCTGTAACTCTAAAACCTAATCTCAACACTTCCCTGACTGCTGCCTCACTCGGATACCGGGATTCGTTTCCAGCCGTGGGACACCGCAATATCACGGGTGTTGTTAGATAATTCCCCAGAATAATCCCAACAAACGAGGTAAGCAAATATCTTTATAGCATGAGGGAAAGTAAATTGCATCAATGCCAGCATGGGGGTTAATTGACATTACCCAAGTCAATAATTGCAAAGCTGATAGGAATTGTTTGCTGATTCTCGCTCATTGTTATTACACAGAATAAACGCTGACGTTGTAACAGAATAGCACGGAGGTCCACACGTTATTGGTACCGTGGGATTACTGGGCCACAAAGTGATGAAGTAACTGAGGGAAACCTTTTTACTTTCCACACACGTTCTCAATTTAAAAATCTGTTGCAATTTTGTCTGGCGCTTCTTCCCCACAAGAGCATAGACACGGCGAGTCCCTAAGGGATAGAGATCGATTCCCGTGGTAGTATTTGGCCACTTTATCTTGACTACATTTCCACCATACCTTAGCCGAGATAACTGCTGTAAATAGAAGTATAGCCTTATTTCGCAACTAGCTGACCACCCGATGTTGCACGTTTAACAATTTAAATTCGAATGACAATTTAATTAATTTCATTTACCACCCCTGCTCTTTATGAAATTATTGTACAATCACATAGAATATTTTATTGTTAATCCTCGCCTTTGCTCCTTATAATTGCAAATTCGTTCAGTCCCGGTATTGTTAATAAGGAATAAAAATTCCCTGATATTCATGCAAAAGTATGTGAAACATTGGCGGAAACTTTGACTTCCTTAACCTTCCCTGAGGGTCTTACAAAATCTGGAAATGCTGCATAGTTTGTAAGTGCCTTTTGCGGTGGAACCATCCGGTGGGAATGGTCGAGCAGTTCTTTAGATATAATCATAATAGCTGAAATTTTTAACCTTTGTTATTTAATAACATAAACGCTACATGGATTTCACATAATACAGAAACACTTAAGGGGACAAGGTAGTCTGAACATGTAGAAATTACACCTTAATTGTGTTAAAATACCACTGCTCTTAAAGTTCTCAATGGATTTTCCTGACGTTTTTATAAATTATTCTATAAATCATGGCAATTATTTCAAGTGGTTGTATATAGTGATAGATTATGTAGTTGAGTCCGTAGAAATTATTTCATTCAGCATAAAAATAATACATTTTACTCTTAAAACATATGATACTACTTGCAATACAGAATCACACTCTTGCATGCTTGTTCTTAGTAAATCAGCTATCTTCTGAACTGCAATTATTTAGTTATGTTTATCAGATCACTGGAAATTGAAAAAGAAATTCTTTGCAGAGTCAAAAAGAGTAAAAATGTGGAAAATTTGCAATGTTGTTGCTTTCCTAATATCACTAATATACATTCTACAATAATTGTTGTTCAGTAAGTTTAACTATGTGTTGTATACATGTACTCAAAATTTCAGTTCTCTAGCTCTCATACTATCTGAGAAAAAGGTACTAAGTATCTAAAAATGTTGTTTTGAGAAAACTGAATTTAAAATTTGAACATTAAAATTCTGACACACTTCAGTACATTCCAGGGTCATAATCAACTGTACCTTCATTCCTGGATTGCTTCAGCTTTTCTGATTGCCTTCTCTTGGTCCTGGCCTCTTGTTAATTGCTGAACTGCTTGCTGGGCATGATATAGTCGTTCATTGTTGAAAGATACAAAAAATGTTCTAATAGGGGGCGTTGCATGACAGCTTTAAGGAATGCAGACAAGCATTTAAATGTCTTAAAAACCTCTTAACCCCCAAAAAGTATATACTTTCTGAAACTGGAAATAATAGATATTTTATTAGTGACTTTTAACCATTTCAGAGTACATTGTCCCCTTAACATATACAACCAAATAGAGGTGAGGCTAATATATAAAGATTCCTCACTCCCAGGGAACCAAGTTAACCTCATGGGTAAATACATATAGTTGGAACCGTCGAGGCAAATAATCCTCTCGGTTGTTAATTACAAAATATCGGCCCACAAATTTCTAATGTTAACAATTTTCTCTCTTTATGCAATTATTTAGCGGGGCCTGCTAACAAACTTGATTTCAACATACAGGTTGGCGCACGAAATGCCACATATTGGCATTGTCTAATAAATATTTTATTTACAGGTTGGCAAAGTTGGAATGTTATGGCGAGTAGCCGTAGTTCATGCATGGTTCAACAGAAGACAGCACTTGTCAATATCACGCATGTATGTCGCCACCGCTTCAGTTTAATAGATAGATAAGGTATTATTTATTGGTTTCAAATTATTGATGTTATTACACAAGTATTTAATGCATGGGTCATTGATCGTATATGCATATTTAAGATACAATTATGGTGACAAAATAATGAACAGAAAAATAAAACAAAACAAAAGAACAAGAGAAAGGAAAATAGTGATAAATAACCTTTGACTAACTGAACAAATTTGACCTAGCTTTGCGCACTTTAGCCAAGAAATTGCCCATGTTTTGCCAGTTCCTCTGGTCAGCCAGTAGCTCCCAACATGCAATCTCTTTCTTGACGGACTTGAGAGTTTCTCTTTGAGTTTAATTTGTTCGCTGGTTCTCCCACTGAGCGCATTCTGCCAAAATATGTACCCAGTCCTCACCCAAATCACAGGATGGGTAGATTCTCCTGCCAGAATCGTCAGTCATTTTCTGTGTCCTCCAGCCCCCCAGTCTAAACCATGCCACTCCTGATCTTTCCTTTCTTCCTAAGTTAAATATATATGCCTGTTTACTCCAGTTCAATTTTGTTTCATTTGCTAGGCTTGGATAAGGTTTAATTTTACAATCCGATACTATTTACTGTTGGTTGATGTCTCTTAGTCTTCTTTTGACACCTTTCCATATGTTTTTGTCATTTGTTTCAGCTCTTTGCCATACTGGCCCCACTCCTATTCTCCTCAAACCCCTTTTCAAATCAGCTGCCCAAAACTTAAGAGACAAGTTTTCTCGCTGGTATCTATACTTTTTGGATCGTAGTGTGGAGTTATCCCCCTGCATCAGCCTCAGCCAGTACTTCACTGCTCTTATTTTGCAGTGTGTTGTGTCTTCATAACATCCCACCTCCCTCAATACCCCCGAATTTAATGTGCCTTGTGAAACTCCAAGAACTCTTTCCAAAATGCTACCAGTAAAATGGCGAAGAGTGACCGGTTGACGCTGGAACAGAAAGTGAAAACTGTGTTGTTTTACCTAGAACCAAAGAGTGTACCAGAGACTCGGCGACGTTTTCGTGTTCATTTTCGTACGAGTTGGCCCACCTGCAGACAGACCGAGTGTAGATTAACCACAAAATTTGAAACTGTCGGCAGTATTTTAGAGCAAAAGCGACTTCGTGCCAACACTGTCCGCACTCCAGAGAACATCGAGGCTGTGAGGATGGCTTTGATACGAAGTCCTAAGAAATCCACGAGGTGAGCTTCAGCCTAATTGGGCATCTCACGTTTTCTTCAGAGAATGCTTCATGCTGACGAGAAATTATTCCCATACAAAATGACAGTGCTGCACAAAGTGACGGGAAATGACAAGGTACGGTGATTACAGTTTGCGACTTCGGCTCTTGCAAATGATAAGGTTACGTTCATCTGAACAGTAGCGTCAATAGGCAGAATGTCAGATTTTGGGAACGAGAAGCTCCTGATGTTGTACACGAGTTTGAAAAGTGAGTGTATGTGGTGCCATTTCCAGCCATGGAATCATTAGGCCAATCTTCTTCAACGGCGCGCTACATGGACATGTTGCAGAATAATTTTCTTCCGCAACTTTATGCCACAGTGTTACCAATTGAGACACAGTGGTGCATACAAGATGGAGCTCATTTTCATATAGCAAACTTATTCTGCATTTCCTGCAAACACACCCATCGATATCCAGAACGTTTCAGGACGGTTCAACATGGCCGTCACACAGCCCGGATATTCATCCCTGTGATTATTTCTTATGAGGACATTTGAAGGAGGCAGTCTACCGCAACTAACAACGTAATCTAAGCAACTGCGAGCGGCTATCACATTTTACCCAGAAATCACAGAATACTTGTGTCGTGGTCGGAAAAACATCACAGTTCGTCTCGAAAAGGTAGACATATTGAACATGTACTACATGGCCGCTGAGTATACACTTTATGATGATGAATGTAAAAAAAGAAAAAATCTGATGTGTTACACTCACATGACTTTCACTACTCTTGCACACACTAGTTTTACAAACGCTTATTCTCATATGCTTCATGTTAATCGAGATATCGAGATGTTAAACTTATTGCTAATTTTCTTGTAGATGAAAGGGGAATATGGTAGACTTTAAGCGATAGTCAAATATTTTAAGAGCTGGTTGCTATGTAGAGCATTCCATTTCTTTGCATTACCAGGACAAAAAAAAATGAACAACGAATTTCCATTTGAGAAAAAGTATAAGTATTGGAAAATTTAAGGGAATAACAAGCAATATCTCGAAAATGGTTCACTCAACAAAAAAATGTATGACATAAATTGTGTATTTTAACGCGAACTACATTTTTGGGCAGTAAAATTTTGTCTTTCTCTCATGGTTTACCAGTTGTGCTAAAGAGACATTCCCAGAAAATTCGAGATATACATTTCATTTGTCATGAAAATATCTTAAACATATGATATTTTAATCAAAATCGTTAGAGCCATTTTTGAGAAAATTAAAATTTTCGAAAAATGTTCCATGTAAAGGGTAATCTGGGGTGGGGGTATTTTCTTGAAAACCTCTGGAAGATACTGAACCCAAATACCAAGTTTGGTGTTAATCCGACTGTTCCTTTCGGAGTTATGCTGTTCACAGACATACAGACGCGCACACGGACATGTTTCCAAAAATGCTTATTTTGGATTCATGGTGCTCAAAACATACATTTCCGGTGAAATCTCCCTATTGAATTTTTGGGTGGAATACAACACTTCCCCTACTTACTATACGTAGTAGATAAAGTAAAAAATTGATTTCTGTTATTTAAAGGTTATATAAACAATTTTCAATGTGTGACATTTCGCGCGCCACCCTGCAGGTACAAAGGCAATAAAGACACAATCTTTTATAAGAGGTTGCTAAAATATTTTAGAATTGGTAACGTATGCGTATCGTATGGTTATAAGCAGATTCGATTCTCTCTTGTTTTGTTGTGTTCTAGTTAAATCATCCCCATCTTTATGTATTTCTTGGAATGAAACATCCGCAACTTTTGTCTTACTTCACATGCATATTCTGTGCAGTAGTAACTATTGACTACATGGCATTCTTCGCGACGTTGTTTTTGTATATGGCGTCTCAACAGGAGTGTCCTATTTTTGAACTTAAATAAAACACGTTCTATAAATGATAGAGGTTTACTTCTTTTTTTATTTTGGAACATAATTAATGTCATTACGTGTGGAAGAGAACATCAGTTAAGTGACCGCCGCGACTTCGTTCGGTTGCACGTATACGGTTGACCCAATTTTCAATGACAGAAGAACTTAAATTAGGTCCAACTTCACAAATAACACGCGTGATCTTATTCATAACATCATTTACTGTTTCTGGCTTGTTGACAGAAACTCGGGATTTAACATACCCCACAAGAAGTAATCCAACGGCGTTAAATCACATGACCTCCGGGGCCAATTAACATCGCCACCACTTGAAATGATGAAATCTCTGAACTTCTCCTTCAAAAGATCGATTGTTTCGAGAGCAGTATGACATGTGGTACCATCATGCTGGAACCAGATGTTTCTGAGATCCACACCATCCAATTGAGGCCAAAAACAGTCCCTTATAAGAGCCCGGTATCTTTCTATATTGACAGTTAGAGCTTCTCCATCTTCATCTTGGAAAAAATATGGACCATTGATACCACCATACCAAAATCCACACCACACAGTAACCTTTTGGGGATGAAGTGGTCGTTCTTGAATCTGCATTGGGCTGTGATTGTTCCAATAGCGGCAATTTTGATTGTTAACACAACCATCCATCCAAAAGTGGGCTTCGTCCTGAAGGAGAAGCTTCCGGATCAGCTTCTAATTGCTCCATGGCCCAGTCAGCGAATACACGGCGCAAGCTATGGTCGTTGGGCTTTAGTTCTTGAGTTAACAACATTTTGTAAGCGTGAAACTTTAAGTGCAGCTGCACAATTCGCCAAGATGTGGTCGGCGATAGCCCCAATTCTTGCGCTCGACGAGCAATTGATTTGTTTCCGTTCTCACGTACGCTCTCACGAACGGCGCCTATGTTTTAGTTGGAACGCTCACGTCGATTACGTACAGGTGTTCTTTGATCGCTGACAGAACCACTTCTTTCAAATTTATCAATCAAACGCCGAATCGTTCTCTTGCAGGGACGACACCGTAAACTTCACGTAATACACGAAAGGTTTGGTGAAAATATGATCCATTTTGATAATAAATTTTCACAATTTGTACGCGTTGCTGAATTCTGTAACGTTCCATGGCTATTTATCAATAACAACTGTAACCACATGAAAATATGACTGCTGTAACTCAAAAACAACGGCAACTATTGCACATTAAAGATAGGACACCCTTGTTGAAAGACTCTTTAAACTCTAATGTTTTGGTATTCTAGTTAAAAGGCTTTGTAAATCCTTTTTAATAATTTATGAATTTAAATCAGGTGTCTTATAGCCCCTGAAAAAGAATAAGGCTTTTCAATGGTGAAAGAAATACGAAAATCAGTTGAGTGTTTTTTAGATTACTCAGCCTACACATAAATTTTCTCTGTATATCACATTAGTATACATGTCACCAAGAATGCCACTTTGTCCTAGCTTGGTTGTTGCTTACCTATGTTGACGTCATGGTACTGCACTGTGAAAGGAAAGGGCAGCCTGTTTCATTTGTTTAGGATTCGATTCCTGGCTATTTACAAGTGTGTAAAACAAACACCAATTGTTAACCCACAACCCACAATCGTGCGTTATTGAGCAAAATTTCTGGCAGTACAAGCAGATTTTTAGTGAAAGCAGAAAGAATTTCGCTTTTTCGCAATTAAAATTATGATCCGTTACATTCAAATCACCTTTTCTTCCCATTATCATTTATAAAGTTCTCTCACCCCTACTACACTTTACAAGGAACATTTTTCGAATTTTTTTATTTTGTCACAAATAACGATTTTTATTAAATTACCATATATTAATGAAATTTACACGACAAATACAATTTATATCCTTAATTTACTGGGAATCACCCGTGAAGTCTTCCTCATTCACATGGAATTTTGCATAATCTTGTAAAACTGGTAAACGTTAAGCCATAGACGAAAGCGTACCACACAAAAAATGTAGAGTGCTTTAAAACACACAATTTATTTAAAATAAGTTTTTTGTGGCATAAGCCGTTTCTGAGATATTCATTATTAAATATTTGAATTTTTCAATACTTGTCATTCTTTTAAAGTCAAACCGCTTTTCAGTTGTTTCTCGCGATGTCATGGAAACAGTATGGAATTTTAAGGTCAGCATATAGCGTCCAGTTGTTAAACATTTGACTATCGCTGTTCTCTTTGTATCTATAACGAAATGTGTAATGTAACTATTTCTGTAAAGGTTTATTTGAATAAAAAGTAGCAGATAGAAAAATAAGCTTTAGTAAGAATATTTTATATACCCACTAATAAAGATAGAGGAAGAGAAAGTCATGTGAATGTATCACATCATTTACTTCATTTTAACCCAGATAAACCTCTCCAGTAATAGCTAGATTACTAATTTAGTTGTAGATATAATGGGAACGACTATAGCCAAATGTTTAAGAACTGAAAATTAAATTAAATTCAGTTTTATGTATAACCCATCTTTAGCTATTAATGTTCTTATCGCCCCATTCTATTTAAATATCGCTCAGAGCCCTCTATCAGATAGAGGGTAGGGAAGGTAATTTACATGTAACACATCACATTTTTCTAGTGGTAAACCCTATTAATTAATTTCGCTACTACGTAGGAGGTAGAGAAGGTATTGTATTCCACTCAAAAATCGATACCGAGATTTCTCCGGAAATGTATGTTTTGAGGCTCCCTGAATCCAAAAAGAAGAAGGCATTTTTTAGAAAAAGGACAGTGTGTGTAAATGTGTCAATGAACAGCATAACTCAAAATGAAAACTTGGATAAAGAGGAAACTTGTTACAATTTAGGTTCAGTACCTTACAAAGAAGCGACGCAAGGATTTTCGAGAAATCTTGTTCCTTTACATGGAGGATTTTTTGAAATTTGTGTTTTTCTAAAAATTCACTAACAAGTTTGATTAAAATTTCATATATTAAAGATATTTACAGTATAAATAAGATGTATATTTTTAGATTTCTGGGAAACGAAATTCCACTTCATTTGGAAAAAAATTTGTATAATCTTGTATAACTGATAAACTTTAAGCGACAGACAAGAAGCCTATACAAAAAAGTAGATCATTTTTAAAACATACAATTTATTTCAAATAAGCTTTCTTAAGCCATTTCTGAGATATGCTTTATTAAAAGATCTTTTAAATTCTCAGCGATTTTCAGGTGTTTCTCGCGATGTCATGGAAACAGTAAGGAATTTTAAGGCCAGCATATAGCGTCTAGTTGCTAAACATTTGACTATCGCTCTTCCCTTTGTATCTATTGACGCAGGTTTAGGCGCAATATGACGCAGCCACGCTCCGTCCTCCAACAATGAAGCAATACCTTTGCCTCACAGTTGCTGCTTGTCTCCTCCCAGTTGGTTCTTCTTTTGTCACGGCTGCTCCAGCATGAAACCTTAACCTCAGGGCATGCGTGGGTGTGTACAGAGAGACACACAAACGCTGTCTTGGAACACTTTTATTCACTATTTAAAGTAATACTTTAGGTTTGCCGATCACTATTAAATGCATACGATGATACTTTGTCTTTACCAAGACCGAAGAATATTAACTACAGCTAAGCGTTCTACCCTCTAGCATGTTCGCCACCAATGTTCACAACTCGACGAGAACGTCGTCCCGTCCTCGCCAGGCACTCAGGACAGACTGATCTACCCACGCTACTACAAGGAAAACCAACGCCTCAACTTCCCCTCTCTCCCCTCAAACTTAGCGTCATGATGCTTAGAGCGGCCTTCACCAGGCTAAGTGCAGCTGCACTCGGCTGGTACCAGGAAAAACTTGCTTCAATGGTATTTACCCTTTCTACCTGAGGCTGGTCCCTAATTAACAAAACTGTGCCTGTCTTGTCTTTCTGTCGCTTTTACAGTCAACAATTTTCACAATGCTTCTCCTTTTTATACATACACTGATTTTAAATATATTATTACTTATTTTATATCACTATCCTTCTTAGAATATTATGATAATTATTGCCTTTATAATTCCGGCTTCACTATAACGAAGCTTTAGGAAGAATAGTTTATATACCCACTAATAAACGATAGACTATCATACAGCGACCGGCTTTGAAAGGCTTTGACTATCGCTTTAGCCCACTGTATTATTATTATTATTTTATATAGATCGAAATGCGCGAGTAATGAAAGTTTATCTGTATTAAGAATTTTGTAAGAATAGGTTGTACATAGAACACCGACGAGAGGAAGTGATGGAGTGCGACACATCCAATTTTGATACAGCCTAAAAGAGAACAGTTGCATCTTCACGCTTCAGAAGCAATCAAATTACACCCAACAGGAAATGTAGCTCCGGAAGAGATCCAACTTCACAAACTAAGTCTGTTCGGAACTCTAGCAATCAGACCTCGGCTACAGAATCTAGCACTGGACTAATATAACAGACAACCTGGAGAGAGCACAGCATCATGCAGGAGTATGCTTAAAATAATAAACAAACTGTCTCTAAAGAAGAGAGACATAGATTGAATATAAACCACATTTACATAAAAACATGTAAAGAATTTTACATAAAGCATTTGACAAAAGACAAATAATGCAAATTATAAAATAATGGCACTGTCAGCTATACATGCAATTAATATAACGGAATTACAAATAGCGTTTAAAGCAAGTAAAAAAAATTGATGTGTTATACTCACATGACTTTCTCTACTCTTGTACAAACTATTTTTACAAACGCTTGTTCTCCATATGCTTCATGTTAATCGAGATGTTAATCTTATTGCTAATTTTCTTGTAAATGCAAGGGGAATTGGTAGACTTTAAGCGATAGTCAAATATTTTAAGAGCTGGTTGCTATGTGGAGCATACCATTCTCTTTGCATTACCAGGACAAAAAAAATTAATAAGGAATTCCCATTTGAGAAAAAGTATAAGTATTGGAAAATTTAAAGTAATAACAAGCAATATCTCGAAAATGGTTCGCTCAACAACAAAAATGTATATGACATAAATTGTGTATTTTAACGCGATCTACATTTTTTGTTTTAGAAAAATTTTGTCTATCTCTTACGGGTTACCAGTTATGCAAAAGTCGTTCACAATGAACAATACTTTTGGAGACATTCCCAGAAAATTCGAGATATACATTTCATTTGTCATAAAAATGTCTTAAACATATGATATTTTAATCAAAATCGTTAGAGCCATTTTTGAGAAAATTAAAACGTTCGAAAAATGTTCCATGTAAAGGGCAATCTGGGGTGGGGGGATTTTCTTGAAAACCTACGTGTCGCACCTCTGAAAGATACTGAACCCAAATACCAAGTGTGGTGTTTATCCGACTGTTCGTTTCTGAGTTGTGCTATTCACAGACACACACACACACGGACATGTTTCCAAAAGTGCGTTTTTTGGATTCAGGGGGTCTCAAAACATGTATTTCCGGTGAAATTTCGGTATCGAATTTCTGAGTGAAATACAATACTTCCCCTACTTTCTATACGTAGTAGGGAAAATAAAATTCTTCTGATGTGATACATTCACATTACATTTTCTACCCTCTATTATTTGTAGTGGGTATACAAACTAGTCTTACTGAAGCTTATTTTTATATCTACTACATTTTAATACAAATAAATCTTTGCAGAAATACCTACATTACACATTTCGTTATAGATACAAAGAGAACAGCGATAGTCAAATGTTTAACAACTGGACGCTATATGCTGGCCTTAAAATTCCATACTGTTTCCATGACATCGCGACAAACAACTGAAAGTCGATAGAAATAAAACATCATCCAGTATTGAACAATTCGAACCATTAGTAACATATATCTCTCAAATGGGTAATGTTACAAGAAACATTATTTGTAAGAAATTGTGTTTTTTAAAGACATCTACAATTTTTTGTGCAGTACGTTTTCGTCTATAGCTTAACGTTTGCCGGTTAAACAAGATTATACAAAACATTTCCCGAATGAAGAGGACTTCACAGGCTATTTCCAAATCATTCGAGTTATGAATTTCATTTGTAATGGAAATATATTTAATATATGTTATTTTAATGAAAATCGTTTAGTGTCGTATCCCATGGACTTGGGGTACCATGCTAGCTTCCAGTTACCGAGGTCGCGAGTTCAAACCTGGCGGATTGCCATGAAGTATTTTCGGGCGTAAAAATTCTTAGCATGGTTTTCTTCGGAAGGGAAGTAAAGCCGGTGGTCCCGTGTCGTAGATTTACGGCACGTAAAAGAACCTCAAGCCTGATAAACAGGCTCTGAGTAAAATTACCGGTCTTTCACGCCCAATATAGAATGGAACGCAAGGACCACAGCAGTTAAAGAGCGTCCGCTCAATTTAAACTTTATCGTTTAGCCATTGTTTAGAAAATAAAAAATTTCGAAAACTATTCTGTGCAAAGGATAGTTGGGTTGGGGGATTTGCTTGAAAATCTTCGTGTCGCATTTTTGGAAGAGACTGAACCTAAATACCAAGTTTGGTATTTATGCGACTTTTCATATTTGAGTTATGCTGTTCAGACACTTTTTCTAAAACTGTTTTTTTTTAGATTCAGGGGGCCCTCAAAGCTTGATTTCCGTAAAATCTGTGTATCGAATTTTTGGGTAATGCAATACATTCTAGATATGTGGTAGAGAAAGTAAAAATGACGAAAGTTTTTTCCATGTAAAGGGTAGTTTAGAACATGGTAATTTTTTTTAAAATCTTCTTGTCGCATCCTTGGAAGTTGTTAAATGCCAAGTTTGTATTTAACCTGCTTTTCGTTTCTAAGTAATTAGTGAATAAAGTGTTGTATGGCGCAATGAATTTAAAATGTACTTAAAAGTTCGTGAAAAGTATCAGCCTACGCAAGCCTGGTGTTAATTTTCTATTAATACCCATACCTCATAAAACGTACACCAAAATGAGCAGAAGATTTAAAATATTTACATGCTATCAAAACTTGAGTTCGATTCCGGCCGGGTCCGTCACTGGAACCATGGGTTTTCTTCGTGGTTTCCCCGGGTCAGTAGGCAAATGCTGGTGCTTCTAGCAAATTTCCTATTCCCGCTATTCCCATTCATCTGTTTCACCTTATCTGTTTAAGGGTTTCAGGACCAGGCAACGGCGGATGGTGTGTTGTGGTAGATAGGTGGGATTTGCACTCGGTGAAGATTTCTTGGCTCTTTTTCCCTGGCTCTTAGCAGGACTACATTCCTTACTGAGAGCTGCCTCGTCTAAGGCAGGTGGCTAAAACAGTATTAGCCAGCGTGAGGATTGATGTCGGTTGGAATCGTTAGGGGCCCGTCCTTGCTAGCGCACATCGTCGTCCGGATCTGGTTGCCCTTCATCGCTTCTTCCCAGGGGTCACGTTGAAAGCAGAAAGGGCCCACTATGACGTAAGTACGCTGCTGTTCCCTAGTTACTGGAGACCGCGCTGTCTGACTATTCCTAACTCCTAAGGTAAAAGTACTGGCGAACGGACAGAGCACCGACGCAGGATATCCGGCCCCTTGTGCTTCTACCGTGACCGCTGGGAGGGAGAGACCCAAAGTACGACCAGATCCGGATAACGATGGTGCAAGCATGGCCGGGGTCCCTAATGTTTCCAGATCGAACACATCCGACTGTACCCTGGCCCAATCCAGGCCTGCCCGAAAGTACTCGTAGGCGGGTCCTGGAACGACGTCACGAAGAAGCCTCTACAGAACGTACAGCCACCGTCCAGCTGCAACGCGCCGAATACCGTCGCCTGTTTCTACAACCCTGAAACAGACGACAAGGAAGATGATTGGGTACAGGAAATGAGAGGCAGGAGAGTCGTGGTAGAGGTTAAACCACGCCAGCGTTGACCTGCCAACCCAGGGAAACCATGAAAAATCCATGGGTCAGAGTGGGTGGTCACCGGGGATCGAACTCTGGACCTCTCGAATGCGAGTAGTGAAATATTACCTCAACTTTTAAAAGAGACTATGTTTAACAAAGAAGAAGAAACTAAAGAAACAAAAAGAATAAACGCAAGCAATTAGGATATTCACCCAAAACACGACTCAAGTCGCAGTTTCAGCATTTTACAGACACACTTGCTTCTCTCTGGATTCTCTTCTCCTTCTGCACCCCGTTTCCTCTTCTTTGTTCGCCTGAATAAAGGTTATCAGCCGTTATTCTTGCGGGCGTGAACGCTAAGAAATTAGGAAGTAATTGCTTTATAACAAGGATTCGCCAAATTTTGTTTTAGTCTGAATAGAAGTCTAGAAATGTTCAACTAAAGTTATGTATTGAAAATCTGAAATACTATAAGAATGAGTACCCAGTCCCCTTAAAGATGGAGAATTCAAACTAAGCCGATGTTTAACACTGTAATTTACTCTATCTAAAAAAAACTATTGTTATATTCTAGATGTTGTTTATTAGTTACTGCGTGATGAGTATAGAAATAGCAAATATCAGACTTTTACTGAAATTTTAATTTTCTTTAGAAATTTAGACCAACAGAAACGTATAAAGGCTCTAAAAATGATATAATCTGCTAAAGAAAAATATTCTGCGTAGGATAATGTGTTCAAAGGTGAAATTTATAACAACTGAATATTTATACCATGTTTATTGGCAACTTGGCAACAGCACGTGAGTAGAGAAAGACGAAGCTAATGGCAACTGTACGCGTTAGATAGAGACAGAGATATAACATTTAGCTCCACACTGTCTTAAGATTAAGACAAACTCTATATGTATATGGTGTTCGGCGAGTGCCCTGTGGCTGGCGGTGTATACTTGAAGTAGTTGAAACAAGAGACTGTGTTTTCTTATGTAAACATGAATGTTGAAGAAGATTGAGTTTCGTCTGCCTCAAGCACAACCCTGCCTAGACTAAATTTGGAGAAAAGTTCAAAAACGTCCTTATTTAGTCAGTGCTTCTAATATAATACTGCGAATATTTTAAAAAGATCGCTGGGCGCTCAGATCTTGCGACAATCGAATGCTTCTAGGCACCGGTAAAGCTCACATGACTTATAAAATGAAGCAGACCTTTCGAGATGAGTGTGCTGAAATATATGCTGCAGCATACAACCATTTAACATGTTTAGCAGGCATATTTAACTTCCTTAATTCAAATATCCGTTCATTTTGGAGTGTAGTATGGGAGGAAATAATGCCAGAAATATTAGAATTGACACAAAAATAATTCTTATCTGCTACTACTGATTTGTGAACAGAAAATAACCATGCCATTTTTGATAAAACATTTGGAAGGAAACTTACCCTCCTCCTCATACTGCAGGAGATTTATGTCGGTAGTATCGTTGTTGGATACATAATGCAAATTTAAATACGTAGGCTAACTTAGAGTTAACGCAACGCTTAAGAAAAGATTGGCTTCGCTTCGTTTATGAAGAGTTTTACCAGGACAAAATGTTTGAATATTTCTAAAACCCTTTGTAGGCGGCGCCGTGGCCGAGTGGTTAGACTGCTCGCCTCCCACCGAGGCGGACCGGGTTCAATCCCAGGGACCTGCATGTGGGATTTGTGGTGGACGAAGCGGCGTCTGGGCGGGTTTTCTCCGGGATCTCCGGTTTCCCCCGCCATTCATTCCACCAACTGCTCCATCATCACCTTTCCTTTCATCAATTTCACCAACATTTCGTTTCATCTACTTCCTTCATCCCATACCAGGCATTGGGCTGATCACCCATCCTGGATGCTCTGTCTGATCCATGAGTGTCTGCTCCTCGACGGGCCTCTGACCCCAGGCACCCGCTTGTAAGTCCTGGGGGGAGTAAGTCCTACATAAGAGGAGGGTAAACAGATAATGAATGAATAAAACCCTTTGTACACGATCAAATATTTGTCAAATTCAATACATTACAAGACTTGTAACAGTTTCACAACTTTTCTTCTCAAATTGCTTCCAATACTTTTAAACTCTTTGGAAGACTTAAAAGCAAATAAGGACATGCTCTACACGGTCAAAGATTTGACAATGATTTGGCCAACCAAATGCGAGTATTTACAGTGAGTCACGAAATCTGCAAAATGGCTGAAAGCTAAAAGTAAACAAAAATGGCTAAGGTATGTCATATGCGAACTGATCGGGTTATACATAAGCCGGCCATGTCTGTACGTCGAGGACTCCGTGGATTACCACAACAAGATGAAGGCATATGAAGAAGTAATTACCAGCGGATTTCCGAACTAAGTACACATTAATGCAATGTTATATAGTGTGGTTAACCTATCAGTTGGTGTTATTTACATTGTATTCCATAATCGTAATGTGATTCCATTGGATATAATACGTGAAAGTGCTGCATAATATTAATAAACAACAATATTTCATTGCAAATTTTTATACCGTTATGACACAAATGCGCGTGATAAATTATCAATCTGTTCTGAAGGGTTTCGGTTTAGCAATGAGACAATTTGTAAATATACATTTGACATTATCAAGTCTTGCCAGGTCTTGTCAAGTCTTGTTCAATCTTTTATCATACTGAAAAGTATTTGACAATTTTTCTTATAAACCCTTGAATTGAGAAAAAAGTTTGTTTGTGTACAAGGGGCTTAACGCACGCAAGTAAACCTTCCTGCATTATTATATTAAATAGTAGCATCACACTTGCTGCGTTAGACTTGCCGTGTCACTTTTATTAATGATGATATCTGTCAGTTTTATTGCTTATAAAGTTCATTGCTATGAAAATGTATTACGTGCAATATATATTCTATGTGAAACGAAGCCGAAGAAAAAACTACTACTATCACCACCACCACTACTACGAATAATAATAATAATAATAATAATAATAATAATAATAATAATAATAATAATAATAACGGAAATAAAAATTCGCGAGTGCATTTATATAAAATTAATATAAAACATCTGAAAAGCACTGTTGGTTGCGACAACTATGAGGCCATACACATAATATGTATGTACACTCGATTAATTTAATACTTGCCGGCGTCTGAGAGACGAAGCAGGAATCTGTCACTCCCTTGAGCGCTCGGGACAGCAAGGATTTGTTCGCAAGACTTCGAATATTCTTGTAGTAGTTATAATGGGGAACACAACTATAACTACAAAAGTCTTCCAGAAAATAATTTATACCAGGCGGTCCAACCGCACCGTATTTGATGTGTGCAGATAACTCTTCGTGTGTTTACGGAGTTGCGCAACTTAACGAGGCAATTCCATGTGAACGCAGGTCAGTGGGGAGCAGGCGTATTAGCGCCCTAAAAACCTACTACTCCTACTACCACTACTACCACCACAACTCCTATACTACACCAGCAGTTCTCAGAAACGTCCATTTAGATACATGGAGACGGTTGGATCAATAACAGGGCAAAATTTCGAACACCTATTCAATGAGCAAAGTCAGCATAACAGTACCGTTAGATGACGATGATGATAATGACAGGAATAAAACAATATTAACAATAACATTTATAATAGCAAGCGAAAAAATGGAAATGTAAGACTGGGTGCTCTCATGTTTGTTGCTTATAGTTCGTAATGTTAGACGAGAACAGCTAAACAGAATTTAAAAAATCTGATGTGTTACGCTCACATGACTTTCTCTACTCTTGTACAAACTATTTATACAAACGTTTACTCTCTGTCTACTTCATGTTAATCGAGACAAACATTTGCAGACTTTATCTTATTGTTAATTTTCTTGTAGATGTAAGGGGAATATATATTTACAAGGGCAATATAGAAATACAGTAGCCTTTAAGCACATACACATCTCTTAATAGCTGGTTGCTAAGGGCAGCACCATTCCCTTTGCCACAGATTAATACTCTTTGCATATCCAAGACAAAAAAATGAATAACGAATTCTCATTTGAGAAAATAAGGTATTGAAAAATTTAAGGTAATAACAAGCAATTTCTCGAAAACGGTTCACTCAACAAAAAAAATGTATATGACATAAAATACTTTCTCAGGCTTGTAGGCTTAACCACACACTACACTTTTCAAATTTGATCCAACTTTCTAAGCTTAGCCTATATACAGTCAATTAATAGGTTTAAATTATCCCAGATGCAGTTTGCAACTATACCAGCTTTAGTTTTCAAATATATTCCGCGATCTACATTTTTTGTGTAGTAAAATGTTGTCTATCTCTTAGGGTTTACCGGTTAAGCAAAAGTTGTTCACAATGAAGAATACTTTTGGAGACATTCCCAGAAAATTCAAGACATACATTTTATTTGTCATGAAAATATCCTAAACATATGATATTTTAATCAAAATCGTTAGAGCCATTTTTGAGAAAATTAAAATTTTCGAAAAACGTTCCATGTAAAGGGTAGTCTGGGGTGAGGGGATTTTCTTGAAAACCTTCGTGTAGCATTTCTGGAAGATACTGAACCTAAATACCAAGTTTGGTGTTTATTCAACTGTTCGTTTCTGAGTTATGCTGTTCACAGACAGACACACACAGGAACATGTTTCCAAAAATGCTTTTTTTTTGTTTCAGGGGGTCTCAAAACATGTATTTCCGGTGAAATCTCGGTATAGAATTTTTGGGTGGAATACAATACTTCCCCTACTTACTATACGTAGTAGAGAAAGTAAAAATAGTTATAGGCGGATACGGATAGGCAAATAAAGACATTTTAATTGTTTCTCAGTCTAAAAAGTGAGTTTACTCCATCGAAAATAAAGCCTGTGTAACTGAAGTGGAAAATATTCTAAGATCTTTTCTATCTAGTTTTGTCTATTATCAGGGATTGTACGTTGTATTACAAGCCTGGGGAGTGCCTCTCACGAGCGCGATCTACTTATTGTCTATGCTGATAAGCAAGAGGTGTAGGAGTAGAACAAACCTCGGCTGGCCCCGGAGCTTATCGGTAGAGCGCCGCCTGTTGTGGGAGGGTTCCCGGGTTCGATTCCCGACCGGCTGTAAAGTTTTCCTTAGCCAAGATTATTCCCTATACTCCCCAGAGTCTGGAACTATGAATGATAGCGTGGATATGTAATCTAATGATTAAAGCCCAAAGTTTACTAGAAACCCAAAGACAAGCTAATACGATTAACACCATTGCTAATACATGAGTAACAATATAACAGGTTTTCTTCATTTTTTATGTATTTCAACTTTATTTAGTAGTCGGTCATACCGGTAGATGGCAACCATGGCATTAATTTGTCAGGAGATTTCATATACAGTAAATTTAATTATTTAGTCACACACTTCAACATTATTGTAATTGTATTTGTAAGTAAAATTAAGTAACACAAGCAAAATCAGTTATCTATATTACTGTAAAACGAGCTGTAAAAAATAAAATCCACTATCGAAAATCGAACTCGAGGCTTGCGTAGAAGCTAAGTACTGCTCCACGTCAAGCACGATGTGGAGGTAGTCCAAATCAGTGCCCTATGGCTTGTATTACACAGCTAGCCAAAGCAGCGCACAGAGATTGACGGTTGTGAACCGCGTGCTCACTCCAAGGTACTTTGAAAAAATGTAACTGCTCAAGAGACCACCTACTCGTAACCTAAGTCGCTGCTAAAGTCCAATCCCAATTAGTAGACATTGATCGGGTGCTTGTATTGGTTCAGAATGCCCTGCGCTTCTCTCATTTTGGCTTTCAGAATGCTATGTCAGTGACGGGTCGATACTAGGGTCTTTCAACAAGTGTGTCCTATCTTTAACATGTGATAGCTGCCGTTCTTATTGAGTTACAACAATCATTTTTTCATGTGATTACAGCCGTTATTGACAAATAGCCATTGAACGTTACAGCTTTCAGCAACGCATAGAATTGTGGATTATCTGTTCGCCAAACCTTCCGTGAGAAAGATAACGCAGAGACAACTGTCTGTAAGTAATCTTGAAATTGTGTGCTGCATTGAGTAGGTTTGTTACATGCGTGTAAAATATATTTCTTTAAAAGTGTACTAATATATGACATTAAATTACTAAAGGAAACGGAGACAAGCAAATTGTTCACCAAGGGAGATCGAACCTCGGTTTCCAAAGATGTCAAACACTGCAGTACAGTACTGTGCCGAGCAGGATGGCAACGTCTGTAGCCCGCGTTTGATCCCGGCATCCTCCCACTCTTTTGCCTATGGGTTTTTCGTGGTTTCCCTGGGTCGTAAGTCGAATGCTGGGATGATTCCTCTTCTACCACAACTCTCCTCTCTCTCATTTCCTGTACTCATCATCTTCCCTGTCATCTGTTAGAGGGTAGTAGGACCAGGCGATGGTGTTCGGCGAGTTGCAGCTGGATGGTGTCTTGCGCTCTGTAGAGGTTTCTTCCCGGCGTCGCTGTGAGATCTGCTCAGTTAGGTCTCTCCGCCTCGGGGTTGGACAGGCCGGGATGCGTTACATCCGGAAATGTTAGGGACTCCACCTGTGCTTTCCCCCGTCGTCATCTGGATCTGGTCTCTCCTCCTGGGGGTCACTGGTAGAAGCACAAGGGGCCTATTGGCCTTTGTGTGGTGCTCTGCCCTGGTTTCGGGGGCCCCCTCCGTTCGTTCGTACCTTTACGTTTAGTACAGTACAATATCAGGAAGTTCTGTATGTTATTCTTGATGTAGGCTACTTATGCCACGAATGTCAAAGGTGTACGCTACCAGTCACTCTGTGTTACTCTCGTGAATAAAACAGAAGACGAGCACTCAGCGCGATCGAGGAGCGATGCAGGACGAGCGGAACGAAAATACGAGCGACCGTGCATCGAAAGAGACCGGAAAATCCGAGCGCCGAAGCTGGTTTACGTCCTCTAGTATCCAGAACCAACCTAAATAAAGCTCTAAAATTACATATCTATGAACAAGGGAATAAAATGAAATTGAGTAGTTCTTCCTGAAAATTCACCATCTTCGCTAGTACGAACTATGCAACTCTCGCTTGCCGCACGAGGTTCTCTACCCACTGACGGAAAACCTTCACGGTAATGCCAAGCGCTTTCAATTTAAGTGGTGGAGCTCTTCATAATGGCCTATCAATTTTAATTATAGCATTATCGTGCAGGCAAAAATCTAATGTGCTGCATTCACATTACTTTCCCTACTCCTCATCTACTAATTATTCTTACAAAAGCTTATTCCTTTATCTACTTTCATCCAGATAAACCTTCATTACACATTTCGCTTTAGGTTAAGAAGAATATGGTAGGATAAAGTAAGAATCTGATTTTTAAAAAGCGTATCGCTGTGTGATGCCTTTGAAATTCCATTCTATTTGCATGAGATCGAGAATAAACGCATAGCGACTTAGTAGTTGAAAAAGTACAAGTGTTAGAACATTAAAACCAATAACAAAGAATATCTCGGAAATAAGCCACAAAACTGTTTTTCAATATTTGTGTACTTTAAGACATCTACATTTTTATGTAGTAAGATTTTGTTATCACGGTTTGCAATAGTGATTCAGAATAAAGAGGACTTCGTAGGCTATATTCAGGATATACCTTTTATATTTTGTCATGTAAACATCTTAAACATACGACATGTTATTCAAAATCGGTACAATTATTTTCGAAACAATAACTAAAAATGTCCCATATAAAGAATAGCTTGGGGTGGGGATTTGTTAAAAGTACTGTGTCGTACCCTTGGAAGGCCCTGAAATTAAATAGCATGTTTCTCATTTAACAGCTTTTAATTTTTGAGCCATGCTGTTTACACGAAACATTTTCTAAGAATGCTAGTTTTTATTCAGGGATTCTCAAAGCTTGTATTTTCTCTGCAATCTTGGTATCGTATATTTGGGTAGCATGCACCTTCTCTATCTATAAGCACTTGGTAGAGGATGTAATACATATAGGTAACATATTGTGAGTATTGAGAAATAAATACTCATTTATTCATACATATAGAAATTTGAAAACTCAAACCAAGGATTTATATTACATAAATTGAGTGGTTTAACGAGATCAACCATTTTTATGTGATAATGTTTTGTCTACCTCTTAGCGTTTACTAATTATTCAAGCGAATTTAGAATAGGACTTCAAGAATATTCGCAGAAAATTCACGGTATACAATTCATTTGTCTATAAATACCTTAAACACGTGTTATGTTAATAAAAATTTAGAAAATCATAAATAACTACAAATGTGCTATTATAAAGTATCGTTGGACTTTTTTAAAATTCTTCGTGTCGCATATTTGGAACACCCTGAATTTAGATATCAAGTTTGGTATTTAACTGATTTTCAATTCTGAGTTATGTTGTTTGCAGACACACACGAGGCTTTTTCTAAAAATGCCTTTTTTATTCAAGACACTTGAAAACGTTTACTTCCAGTGAAATCTCGCTATCAAATTTTAAGAGTCCGCGGACTCTTCTTCTAGTATATGAAACAGAGAAAGTAAGTCGTCCTCCGTGGTGTAGTGGTTACCATGCCAGCTTCTAGTTCCCGAGGTCGCGGGTTCAAACCCGGCGGAGGGCGATGGATTTTTTCGGGCGTAAAAATCCTTAGCATGGCTTCCTTCGGAAGGGAAGTAAACACGGTGGTCCCGTGTCGTAGATTTACGGCACGTAAAAGAACCTTAAGCCTGATAAAGGGGCCTCTGAGCAAAATTACCGGTTTTTCACACCCAATATAGAATGGGATGCCAAGGATCACAGTGGTTATAGAGCGTCCATAAATAAAACTCAGTTTGTTTTTAGAGAAATTAATGACATGTTTTCAACAAGAAGCAAACATTTTCTTCGTTGTATTGTATGCTAATCTATGCTAACTCATAAGCACCGTACCTACTTAATAAACGTCTACTGCCGGCAATACAATTTCGCATAGTTATAATTACGGTAAATGTGATAAAATCAAGTTGCACGTTATTAAAACGCATATTTATCGATTATCATAAGCACTAAGGTACTATTTAATCTCTCTCTCTCTCTCTATACCTCGTAACTACTACGTATCAGATACTCAAGAACGAAAAGTTGGATAAGCATCAAAATTAGTATTTAAGTTCAATACGTTCCAAAGAAGGAACAGAATGATCTTATGAAAATCCCCCACCCAATACTACAGTTTGATGGAAACAATTTCACTTATTGTTTTTCTCAAAAATGACTAACTATTTTGATTAAAATAGCATATACTGAAGATATTTACGTCACAAATACGTAACATTTCTATGTTCAATTTTGTAAAATTTTGTTCAACTCGTACACCATAAGAGATAGATAAAAACGTACATAACAAAGAATGTAGATCTCTTTAAAGAACACAATTTATTTAATATGATTTTTTTCTGTCATCAGCGATTTCTGAGGTATCTGTTGTTATTAATTTGAGTTTATCAATACTTTGTCATTTTCATTTTCTCTACCTCTTGTCTATAGTAAGTAGAGGAAGTATTGCATAGTGATAGAACTCGATGTCGAGGTTCCACCAGAATACACGTTTTGAGGCTGTCTGAATAAAAAGCACAGTTTTTGAGTAAAGCTTCTGTGTGTGGGTCCGTGAACAGCAGAACTCGAAAACGAAAAGTCATTAAAATACCAAACGTTGTATTTAAATTCAGGGTTTTCCAAAATACGACACGCAAATTTTCAAAAAAATAATCTCTCTTGGAAAACTAACGTTTACACAAAAAATGTTGTACAATTTTGAGTTTCTCAAAAATGGCTCTAAGGATTTTCATTAAAATACCGTACGTTTAAGGTAATTTACAGTATACATATATATGTAAACCAAAACGTGCTACATGAAAAATGTAGATATCTTAATTTACTTTAAATAACTTTTTTGGGGCATCAGCCATTTCCAGGTTTTCATTAGTATAGTTTTGAAATTTTCCGTACTTTGTCATTTTTATTTTCTCTTTTACAAACGTATATTAAGTAAAGAAAATATTGTATTTCACTACAAAATTCGATATCTAGATTTCAGCGAAAATACACGTCATGAGGCTCCCTGAATTAAAATAAACCCACATATTTTTAGAAAGGTCCATGTGTGTGTTTGTGAGTGGCATAAGTCAAAAACCAAAAGTCGGTTAAATCTCAAAGTTGGTGTTTAAATTCAGGTCCTCTATGCATGTAACAGGAAGATTCTCAAGAATATACCCCCACCCAAAACTACACTTTGCAATGGAGCATTTTCGTTTGATTTTTTCAAAAAGGGTTCTAACGATTTTGAATAAAACGCCATATATTTAAGATGTTTACATTACAATAAAAAAAATATATACAGATTGGACCATTAATTAATTTGACACTGTACAATATCTCCAAAACTAAACGTTATAGATAGAAATGTCTGGAATAAACGTTGCTTAATATTACGGGGGAAAGTAAATGCCATTAGTCTGTTTTGTTTGGAGGACGTTGTGATGCTCATTTTAGGATCAAATTAATTTTTTTAATGGGAAACTACCTTTTTATGTTGTTTTCTCACTCTTCATAAAAACCTAAACTACATTTGTATAAAACACTTTGCAATTTTTCTTAAACCAACGTAAATAACAAGTAAAATTCTGAATGGCTGTGTACGAAGAGCGCAATGAATGGTTGGACTATCCATCGATGGTCATTTGAGGTTCGAGTAACTGAGAACCAACATTTTTTATTTTGTTTCCTTATTCCTATCACAAAATAAACAGCTTTTTATAAACCATTTTATAATAAGAAAAGAACATAAAAAAGGTCGGTTCTCATATAAAAAATTAAATTGACCCTAAAATGACCATCATAACGTCCTCCAAACAAAACACGACTGGCATTTACTTTCCCCCGAAATATCAAGCAAATTTTACTAAAGACATTTCTTTCTACAACTCTTTGTTTTGGAGATACTGTAGTCTCAAGTTAAACGGTCCACCCTGTATATCTTGAATTTTCTGCGAATAGCTGGTGGAGTCTTTTTTGTGAATTTTATATAACGTGTGAAGGATAAGAGACAAAATCGCTCTATACAAAAAATGTAAACCTCTTTAAAACACAAGATTTATTTCAAATAACTTTTTGTGGCATCAGATATTTCCGAGATATCCTTTATTGTTGGAAGTGCTGTCGCTATTCAGTTGTCTCTCGCGATGTCACAGAAACAGTGTGGAATTTCAAGGTCAGTACGTAGCGATCAGTTTTAATTATTTGACTACCACTATTCTCTTTGTACCTATAACGAAATATGTGGAAGGTTTATCACGAGATGGAAAAATAGAACGGTTTATTAAAATAAAAGATATTGGATAGAGAAAGTCGTGTGAATATAACACATTAGATTTGTTTATTTTATTTCAGCAATAAGGTACTCGAATGGAGCGTATTAATAAATCCAGAGAAAGTTGGTCGATGTTCCTTTTTCTCTCTTTGTGAGAATATGACATTAGCAATTCTGGGTACGCACGCACTTTCATTAGCATGCATTAACCAATTTTACTTTGTACCTGAATGCAATATAAATGAGTGACTAACCTTTATAGTCTTGGTCCGGGGATCGTAGACCTGCACAGATGTTGGATCTGGGGAGCTTCTCAAGTTCTTGGAGTCAATTTGGACGTTCGTCTGCATACTGACGTGTTATTTAATCTAAAATACTCCCGGGACACAAGCAAAGGATAAAACAATTCTCTCACCGAATAGATTTTCAGTATTAGACGGTTTATTTTGCAATTTAAATAATAAAATAGTTGTTTTTACACTAAAATTAACACTCGTTTCACACGTTATGTTTTAGTTTGTAATATTGCACTGACTATGAACTTTCGCCCAGTGTTAAAACCGTACATTTAAAGCCGAATTATTGTATTTTCTTCCTTCTTATGAAATATATACTTCTTCATAATGACACCAAGCACTATTCAGACACAATATATAAAATATAATGTTGCTGCTAGAAAATAAATATTTTTGTTTCAAAGGGTTCTTTAACACTGACTCGCCACTTTGAAAAAGTACACCGGAGCGTTGCTATAGCGCCAGATAAACACTATAGTATATAACTTCCAAACTATGACATCCACATTCCTCGAATATGTTGGTATCACTAAACTGGACACGTGGTTATGATACACAGGTGTGCCAACTCTTAATGACACGAGGCGCGTCCGCTCGTCACGGCCTGCACACCCTTCGTACGAAAAGTGATAACGGAAACCGACGTCGCGGAGCAGCGTGGCATCGACGACGTCGTCACCATGGGAACGGGTAACGCGCTCTGGTCCAGCGCAGATGCTAGAGGACATGTAAAGCCTTCGCAGGTACGTTCCCCTGATCGATTCTTTCTACCCGCTACGGCACAAATTCATTAAAATCGGCTTATTTGGCACTATCGTTTCATCTGCATGCTTAATGTGAGATACTGGTCGTGCAAAGCGCAAATTAATTGCCTCTACTTGCATCTTTTTAGGGAAGATTAGAATTCATATCGGACCAATGCTAAACGTGCTAAATGTATAACTAGAGACAGGCAAAATATCAAGAAAAAATCTCATGTGTTACATTCACATGGCTTTCTCTACCCTCTATTGCTTATTAATGGATATACAAACTATTCTTATAAAAGTTTATTTTTCTATCTACTTCATTTTAATCCAAACAAATCTTTGCAGAAGTAGCTATATTACACATTTCGTTATAGATACAAAGAGAACAGCGACAGTCAAATGTTTAATAACTGAACGCTATATGCTGGCCTTAAAATTCCATACTGTTTCCATGACATCGCGAGAAACAACTGAAAATCGGCACGACAAAGTATTGCACAATTGGAACCATGAATAAGAGATATCTCAGAAACGGCTGGTGCCACAAAAAAGTCATTTGCAGTAAATTGTGTTTTAAAGAGATCTACATTTTTTGTATAGTTTGTTTTCGTCTATCACTTAACGTTTACCAGTTACAGAAGATTATACAACATTCCTTCCGAATGAAGTAGACTACACAGGCTGTTCCCTGAAAATTCAAGATATACATTTTATTTCTCATGTAAATATCTGAGATACATTTAATTAAAATCGTTACAGCCATTTTTGAGAAAATAAAAATGTTCGAAAAGTGTACCATGGACAAGGTAGTTGATGTGGAAAATTTTCCTGAAAATCCCCTATGTAGCTTCTTTGGAAGGTACTGAACCTAAATACCAAGTTTGGTATTTATACGACTTTTATTTTTTGAGTCATGGCATCAACCATCAAATAAATGACTCAAAGCGTACTAAATTACAGTACGTTACTACGATATGTATTAGTTATAGCTGTTGAGTTGGAAGCATTGCGTACAGGAAATCACAGGTGACGATAAATGAAATCATTATATATTGATTGTTTTATTAATAATTAATTCAAAATAATAAAACACACGATTGTGCAAAAACTAGTGTGCAATATATGTGTTTCAAACACATGACAGAATCTCGACTTCTTCTCGTATTTTCAAACTATTCCCAGATTCCCTAATAATACACTTTCCACATTTATGTAGCAATATACATAGTGTTAGCCGTTTTCGAAAATTTATATGTTGAAATATTCCATGCTTAGCGACATTTAATGACATGCTGGAACGTTTGTGATTTTTCCTTTTTCCCCCTTTCATGCTGTTTTCAACACAAGAGTTTGTTATCACGAATAAACATTTTAACTCTGTTTCGGTATGTTTTAACAAAGTACATCTTGTTTAATTTGAAATTACCTAAGTAAAAATATATCGTGAGTAACGTAATGTAGATAGACGAATAACTTCTATAAGAATAGGTTATACAGACCAAGCGTTATGATTTAGGCGGCAAGTCTGTGACCCGCATTCGGGAGGTCCTGAGTTCGATCCCCGGCATCTGCCCACTCTGACCCATAGGTTTTTCGGAGATTTTCTTGGATTATCAGGTGAATGCTGGAATAATTTATTTGTAGCCTCCGAATTTCTTGTTCCTCCATTTTGTTCCATTCATCATCTCATTTATCCCTCACCCCATTGGTCTCTTCCAGGCTCGGAAGTGTCGCGATGGTGTTTCGGTGTAGCAGACCAGGGGAAAAGGAAGCTCTCAGTGAACTCTCTCCGTTCCTCAAATTTCGGATATATGTCGGATATAAGGGGCGTTGGATCCCCTCTGTGCGGGGCGGGGTCTTTGGTCTGCCGGGGTGTTTATATCTGCAGACTTAGGGAACATGTCATTGCTGTACCGTCACTTCTGGATCCGATTGCTCAGTCCTTCCTCTCGGGACGCCCCCTCGTGGGGAGGGAACACTTCGCGCACTCCCATCTACATAAATCTCTTGTGACTACCACCCCCGGGAAGAACGGATAAATTGAAGGAATCACAGGAGGCTACAGTCCGCAGGCAGACAGGGCAAACAGACGCGCACAAGTCCATAACAGTCCCTGGCTTGTAGATCCGGCCCACTGCTTAAGCCGCCTAGAGATGGGGATGAACGACCCGTCAATCAAACAGCCCACGGGAGCACTCCTTCCTTTGAATATGCATCCGAGCCATCTGTCCGGCACTGCCATACACCACGAAACCTAGAAGCACACCTGAACGATGAAAGAAACTAATAAAAGAGAAATGATTCAAAGGAAATTGTGGTAGAGAAGAAACCACGCCAGCATTCGACTACCGACAGGGTAAAACCACAAACATCCTAAGGTCAGAGTGAAGGTAGAACCCGGGACCTCCCGAATGCGAGCTAGGTTTTTATATGAATGCTATAGCACCTATATATGATTGTTTTCCTAAGTAGAGAAAGTCGTGTGAATGTATCACATGTGAACTTTTTTCCAGATTTTTTTTCAGAATAAATAGCCTGTTTGTTACCGGGAGTTTTACTTTCAGTACTTTGACATCCACTACAGCCAATGGTAAATGATGCTACTTTATCATAGGTAATCCAACGAGAGAGCAGTTACGAGTTTATCGATACATTCCGAGCACGGGCGAGCTTATCTGATGAAACTCGAAACCTCGAATGGGATTTATTAACACTAGGAATACAATAAAGCAAATTATATAAATAATATTTAGTATCTTACGCATGTCTCTTAAAGTCAAGTCAGCATTGTGTCAGCGGTCAGATCATCACATACTAAATAAATGTTAAATAGAAAGTGTTACGGATTACTAAGCATGCTAGCAACGTTGTAATGAGAAAATAATGAACCTAAAATAAGCTAAAATCAGAAAATCATCTCACATTTTTAATTTCTCTAGTTTATTGCTAATTTTCTTGTAGGTGCAAGGGGAATATGGTAGGCTTTAAGCGATAGTCAAATATTTTAAGAGCTGGTTGCTATGTGGAGCATTCCATTCTCTTTGCATTACCACGACACAAAAAATGAATAACGAATTCCCATTTGAGAAAAAGTATTGGAAAATTTAAGGGAATAACAAGCAATATCTCGAAAATGGTTCACTCAACAAAAAATGTATATGACATAAATTGTGTAGTTTAACGCGATCTACATTTTTTGTGTAGTAAAATTTTGTCTATCTCTTATGGTATACCAGTTATGCAAAAGTCGTTCACAGTAAAGAATACTTTTGGAGGAATTGCCAGAAAATTCCAGATATACATTTCATTTGTCATGAAAATATCTTAAACATATGATATCTTAATAAAAATCCTTAGAGCCATTTTTGAGAAAATTAAAATTTTCGAACAATTTTCCATGTAAAGGGTAATCTGGGATGGGGGATTTTCTTGAAAACCCGTGTCGCATCTCTGGAAGATACTGAATATAGATACCAAGTTTCGTGTTTATCCGACTGTTCGTTTCTGAGTTATGCTGTCCACAGACAGATAGACACACAGACACACACACAGACATGTTTCCAAAAATGCTTTTTTTGGATTCAGGGGGTCTCAAAACATATATTTCCTGTGAAATCTCGGTATCGAATGTTTGGGTGGAATACAATACTTCCCCTACTTACTATACGTAGTAGAGAAAGTAAAAAAGCATTTTTAGAAAACGGTCTGTATGTGTGTGTCTATGAAGAGCATAACTCAAACCTGAAAATTCTGATAAATACCAAACTTGGTATTAGGTTCAGTAATTTTCAAAGATACGACATGAATACTTTCAACAAAATCCCCTAACACAGACTACCCTTTAGATTTTTGGAAATTTTCGATTTTTAAAACATGTCTCTAACGATGTTAATTAAAATGTTACATATTAAAGATATTCATGACAAGTCAAATGTATATCCAGAATTTTCTTGGAATAAATTTTTAAAGTCATCTTAATTGCGGAGGGAATTTTGTATAACTTAAGCTATAGAAGAAGACGTACTGCATAAAAAGTGTAGATTTATTTAAAGCCACAATATATTTCAAACGATTTGATGTGGCATAAACCATTTCTGAGTCATTACTTGGTCATTCTCTTAAGGTCCATCCAACATTCAGTTGTTTCTCGTGATGTCATGGAAACAGTATGGAATTTTAAGGCCAGCATATAGCGTCCAGTTGTTAAACATTTGACTATCGCTGTTCTCTTTGTATCTATAACGAAATATGTAATGTAGCTATTTCTTTAAAGGTTTATTTGGATTAAAATGTAGTATACAGAAAATAAGCTTTAGTAAGAATAGTTTGAATACCCACTATTAAACGATAGAAAATGATGTGAATGTATCACATCAGATTTTTAGTAGGTACGTGCGTCCCTGTGTTTGTGAGCAGCATAACTAAGCAACAAAAGTGGATTGGATACCAAATTTGGTATTAAAGTTCAGTGTTCTCCAAGGATGGGACACGAAGATTTTCAAGAAAATCACCCACCCCAAACCACCTCTAGCCTACTGCATCCTTCCTACACTTACAACGAATGTAAATGGGTAACGAAAGTTTATCTCCATTAACAGGAGTAGACAGCTCGCCTCTGTGCTGTGGCGGTACCGCCCTGCCTCACATTCCAGAGATCCCGAGTTCGAATCTCGGTTAGAATAAGTTTCCCGAAAAAAGGGTTTTTCCTGGTTTTCCCTAATCCTGAGAAAATGAGAATTTCATCCATTCATCGTCCGATATGACCTACCAGGTTACTGGACCTAAACTAAACAAAAACAAATTCAGAGGAAAACAACATTTTATAAGAATAGCCTCTAGAAGAGTGAAGAGAGAAAGCCATGTGGATGCAAAACATCGGATTTTTTTTCTATCTGCTTCAGGTTAATAAAGACAAATACATTTCGCTTTAAATACAAGATGAAAAAGAAATCAGAAGTGATGTCAAATGTTTTAAAGCGGGTGCTATATTCTGACCTTAATAAGAAAAGAACTTACCACATCTAAATTATATAAGTCTTTAAAACACACTATGTACATATGTCAGTTATGTTTGTACATTAACCATTTCCGAGATATTTTTTGAAATGGCAAGTCGGTATTATTTATTTATTTATTTGCGAATGAGCCCAAGTAGGACTACGCAACTACTTAGAGACATTTCTTTGTTTTCCTTTGAATTCATAGTTCTCTCATTCTTTGGCTGTGGACTTTCTGCCTGTCCATGTTGCTCTTCGGTTTGTCCTCTTAGTAAACTTGTCACTTATACTGCACTTTGTTTCTATGTTTAGGATACATTCTTACGCAATTCCTGTCAATGTAAAGCCATTGTTTAGTTCACCAATCGACTTCATAATATATAACTTATCTAATATCTGCTTTACCGCTGCTTTCGTAGAATTCCATTACGTGATTTGTGAGCGTGTTTAAGTTCATTAGTTTAATATGTCCATGAAATTTAGCCTTCGTTTTGTAATGTCATTGTGAATGTTTGTATATATTTTTATTTTATTTTTACCTCTAAGTCTGTATTGTTCACCTATGACTTACTCGCCTAACGTTTTTCTTATAGTTTTGCATTACTTTCCACTATATTTTCTTTATCTGTTTTTCTGTTTAGAATTAATATTTCTGCTCAGTACAGGAACTCTGGTTTAATTATAGTGATATAATGTCTTAATTTTGTATGCTTGGGCATGCACTATTTATTATAGATGTTTTGAGTAAGCCGACAAGCAGTTTCCATTTTTTGGCACCTAGGTTTTGTTAGCTTTATTTTCGATTCCATTAATCTGAATTATTTCACCAAAGTATTTAAAGTGTGAAACCCCTTCAAATTTTCCATGTTGGTTTCCATGTATTTTTGTAGTTCTTTATTGCAGGAAATGTATTAAGTTTTTTCGAAGGATATCTGCAGAACAGTCTCTGGAATTTCTTTTAATAGTTCAATGTGTTTTTCAGCTGTTATGACGTCACGAGTGAGAATTGCTAAATCATTTGCATATACTAGATAATCTATCTCTAATTCTCCTTTGCCTAATACAATGGCTTGATTAATTTTTAGATTACAATTATACTGAAGTGAAACTTCTTTAGACGGATAGGGCAAATTGGCCTGGATAGACGAATAGTGAAACGCACGAGTTGTCCTGATTGAGAGACTCCAACCGTCAGTTGAGAGGAACATAGACAATCTACGCGCATGCGCGGGTGTACTGTGTTAATACGTAGCATAGGGAACTATACTTCAGCAACTTAGAAAAACCTTTGGGAGGAGTAACTCACCTGGTCATGTATTCCCCCTCTCTAACTATCTAGAGCGGACATGCTTCTAAGTCGCTGCTTAAGCATCACACGTCATAATTTCACCTAGCCCGTGTTTCATTTTATTTTATTCTCACAAAATCGTTGATCACACCACTGTTGTAACTATCTAACTGTAGAGGCAGGACTAAAGACACAAGAGCATTGCAACAAAAATGCTGTGTTTGTAGATTTTTGTGACAGCGGGTGTGAAAACAAATGTTTGCATATAACTAGCGATAGCATTTCACATACATACAGTATTATCATAGGATATCTTCCAAAAGTTGATTAATACTTTTGAGGGTAATTCGTAGCCTTTACTCTCCCATCTATCTCTTCAAGGTAAAAGGTTCCTCGCTGATTGATTTTTATAATACAAATTATTTCAATTGAAGTTAGCAAAGAAAGCTAGCGACTTTAACTTTTTTACAGGGAGAGCAATCACACATCAGCATTATCATTTCGAAACTGCGCTCTTTAACATACTTCCTACAGAACAAGATAATAATTTTAGTTTTGAGTTATCACACTGTAAACAAGATCGTATTAAATGTTTCTACACTACAAAATGATTGTGTTCACAACAGTGGCGTGACACTTGTTTCCCGCGTATCAGCCCACTTCCTCTTTAAGACACCTCATTGGATAACTCAGTAGCTAAAGGCAAAAGACAAGTAGAGGGGGAGATTTGTCCCTCCGGTCCGTAGACAGAGGCATTTTACTAAGTTGTTATACTATACCAGACGCTTACGTATTAAACTGTGCATTAGCTGAACACGTTGTAATATTATTATTGTATTAGCGAGCTTCCTGCCTTAAATAAAGTGGTGTAAAGTGATGTGTATTGGTGTCTTTTAGACTGTTATTCCGCGCCGTATAACCATCTTTCAACAGCTGGACAAAAGGCTAGTGATTAATTTCAACATCAACTTCAACTCAGACGAAGCCCAATCATTGATAAGATTTGGATGAAAAAGTCCAACCAGATCAGGCACTACCATCGACGCAGTATTCTCAAGTTATTTAGAAAATTTACAGTCTAAATCATTACTTCAGCTATCATAAACCCATAATTCCTTTCTTAGAGTATGAATTGATGGAAACTTATGAATAAAAGTATTATTTAGTTTAATTAAGAGAGATTTTCTTCAATCAAATTCCACATAACCATTTCCTAACCCCGAAATAATAAAATTGTCAACAAATGCCAGAACCAAAACGTTTTAGCTCCAACGCGCGAGAGTCGCACGCATTCATTTTGTTATAATTATCATTACCTCTTGGTAGAAGAGTAGGAAATGCCAAAGCCATCACATAGTAATGGTATTTTAAATCTGTCGTTTCGGTTTTCTGTATTCCTGTTTTACCTATAACCAAACATATAACAAAATCATTACTGCAAATGGATAAAGATAAAGTGGATAGAAAATTAGTCTTTTTAAAAATATTTTGCAGAAATGTGGGTACAGAAAATCATGTGAATGTAACATATTATATACTTGTTATCACGATTTTTTTCTTTTTTGACGCGCAGTATCATAAGATTCCCATATCAAAAATACATTGGGTCATTTTCTCCATTACTTAACAGCTGCGAGTGAGAGAAAAATGGTTCTCTTTTGCTGTAATGTTAGAGTAAGTCTGTGTGGTTGACCAGAAGGTGCTGTAATAAAGCGTATATTTCCATCTGACTGCGGGTGTAGCTTTGAAGTATTTCACTTTGATATGGATGAGCTCACTTTGCATTTCCATTACTTTTTCTAGTCTTAAAAATACCTAATCACACTTGTTCATGCGCTTCAATATCTCCCCTGCTTTACGTACGTAATCAAATTCCATCGTTTAATAACGGTGTAGGCTTTAACTGGGGAACCCTGAAGTAAATACAACAACCCATTGCCAATTTATACCGGTTAAAAATCTCCGGTGTTACATCCACATGACTTTCTCTACCCACTATCGTTTAATTTTGTATAGTTTCTACGAACTAAATTTCGTTGTAGATACGTACAAAGGGGATACCGGAAAGCAAAGCGACAATCAAACCTTTTGAAAGCGGTCGGTTTTTGTTGGACTTGAAATTCCAGGCTCTTTCCATGACATTGCCAGAAACAACTGAATGTGATAGCAATTAAAAAAGATTTCTGATATGTTACCTTCACACTACTTTTTTTACCATTCTTCAACAAAATATTCTTACAATGGTAACAGCTGGTCTCTATGTGATAGCTTTGAAATGTTGTGTTACCTTCACATTACTTTATTTACCCTCTATGTTTATTAATGAGTATACAAACTGTTTTTACTAAAGCTTATCTTTCCATCTACTTCATTTTAATTTAAATAAATCTTTACAGAAATAGCTACATTACACATATCGTTATAGATACAAAGAGAACAGCGATAGTCAAATGTTTAACAACTGGACGCTATATGCTGGCCTTAAAATTCCATACTGTTTCCATGACATCGCGAGAAACAACTGAATGTTGAACGGACTTAGAGAATGACAAAGAAATGTACAATTTGAACCTTCAATAATGGGTATCTCAAAAACGACTTATGCTACAAAAAACTTATTTGAAATAAGTTTTGTGTTTTAAAGAGATCTACAGTTTTATTTAGTGAGTTTTCGTCTTGCTTACCAGTCATACAAGATTCCACAAAATTCCTTCCAAATGAAGAAGACTTTATATGTATATTTCCCGAAAATTCAATATTTACATTTTATCTCTCATGTAAATAACGGTCATGTGTGGTACTTTAATCAAAATCGTTACGTTAAAACATAACTTTTTGGAAAATAAAAAAATGTCGAAAAATGATCCATGTAAATGGCAGCGTGGGTTGGTGGAATTTTGTTGAAAATCTTCGTGTCGCATCTTTGGAAGATATTGAACCTAAATAGCAAGTTTGGTATTTATTTTTTGAGTTATGCTAATCACAGACACACACACACGGACATGTTTCCAAAAATGCTTTATTTGGATTTAGGGGCCTCAAAACATGTACTTCCGGTGGAATCTAGGTATAGAATTTTTTGTTGGAAAGCAATACCTTCTCTACCTATGTACGTGGTAGAGAAAGTAAAAAACGGATTCCATAAGTATCCTAAAATGTTATAGCTCCTACGCACATACTCAATAATGTCCACTTCTTACGATTTACTAGTTATACAATCCAGAATGAAGTGACTTCAGAGACTGCTCCCAGAAAATTCAAGGTTTGCACGACTCATTTCAATTCATTATATGGTATTTTAATCAAAGTAGAGCCATTTTTTATAAAAAGCAACAAATTAAAAAAAAATCCATGTAGAGAGTAGTTTGCGGTGGAGGATTTTCTTTAAACTCTTCGTGTCGATCCTTGGAAGATGCTGCACGTAAATACCAAGTTCAATATTTAACCCACTTTTTGCTTTTATGAGAGTTGTTCTGCTCACACATACGGACCTTTTTTTAAAAATACTTCTTTTTTGGGTTCAGGGCAGCTCAAAACGTGTATTTCCGGTGAAATCTCGGTATCAATGTTTGGGTGGAATACAATACTTCTACTTACTATACTAGAGAAAGTAAAATTTACTAAGTATTGAAAAGCTCTAACAAATAACAACGGATATCTGCTAAATGACTGGACGCCACAAAAAACGTTATTTTAAACAGAACCCGTTAAGTTACACAATTTCTCATATAACATTTTTGTAGCGTCAACCATTTTAGAGATATTATATGTTATTGGTTTAAATTTTCAAATACTTACACTTTTTTCAATTTCTAAGTCTATTCGTTTTTTGTCGTGCTCATGCAAACAGCATGCAATTTCAAAGCCATAACATAGCGATTTTTGAGAAATTGGTCAACAGTGTTCAAGTGATTTCTAGCTGCGATTTTGTATTTCTTCTTGTAATATTGGTAACATTTGTTGTAATGTGTGTGGCCGTATGGCCTTCTATAGCGCTCTAGCCATTGGTGGGGGAAAAATAATAAAATCGTGTATGAAGCTTCTCCCGCGCTGTGTTTCCATACTTCACTACAATGGCAGTACTACCACAGAAGCAGGTAAACTTCTCCCGGTCAATCCAGAGCATTCATATTGTGACGATTATAATTTTGTTTTAAAAGATTTTGATAAATGTGCTTTTATAAGGTTTGAGCTATTCAGGACAAACTTTGTTTAAGCATCTGCAGGAAATTGGCTTTAGATTTCTTTCCAGTCATTTCCCGGAAGTTTAAGTAAGCAGAGATTAGGTGACACGCGGTTAAAACACCACTTCATGCCCGACACATGGGTGAGTTGCGTAATTTCTGCTGACAGACTCTTACGTCGGTTACTAGCGAGGCACTAATCAGCACTTTCTCGGATATTTAAAGTTAGGTTTTTTGACGGTGCTCTCTCGACCAACCACGTGCCTGCAGGAATCTTTGCTGGGCCGTTTCTTAAATGTATTTAGTGTTAACTTGTTATTTCGACGTAGGCGCTAGGCCCGACGACAATGGACGCCGGACCTCCTCTGCCACGCAGGTAAATCTCCCCGCTGTTTAATTCCTTCTTTTTGAAATGTAGTTTAGGTTACATTAGACAAATTACAGATTAGGAAGATTAGGAACAGAAGCTACATGTCTTATAATGGCACCCTTTCACTCCTTCCAGCTGCCGCAACCTGTAACCCTGTCGAGGCGGTCCTGTGCTTCAGTACCCCATCCTCTACGTGACGTCTGGTGAGGGCGCTGATGGCGTGGACGCCGGGCCTATGTCACAATTGTTGTGAGGCGCCAATCCCACCCCTACTCTTACGTCACAATTGGTATTCCGCCGGGCCGGTATCCACAATTGGTGGAGCGCCGTGCCATTACACCACCATTACTCACATTACTCTCAACTATAGTTTAACTTACATATTACTTCATTCTTGTCCTACAACTCTCTACTTATGTATCAATTTGTTCATAATCAAAACCATTATGCAGCAGATGCTATTTCACATTTTCAGGGCTGTCTGACTAAAATTTTGTCAACACACACACACGAGCCACTACTGTATTCCAGTGAATCCTGGACCGTGATCTTACACAGAAAGCTAACATATGGCGATGAAGATGGTAGAATGATTACGCGATGAGAATCGCTCTCTGATTGGTTGGTTTCTTATGTTTGATGTAGCTATTAATTTTTATGTTTACATTACAAGTGTATGGCCATCTTATACCAGCGTCAGTTAATGTGAATGCATGCAAATAGCATTAAATAAGCTTCTATGCCCATGTCTAGGTTAGATCAAACATCTGATGTGATACATTCGCATGACTTCCTCTACCCTCTATAGTTGATTAGTGCGTATACAAATTATTCTTACTCCATTTTAATCCAATAAAACTTTCCAAAAACAGCTGCATTACACATTTCGTTATAGATACAAAGGGAATAGCGATAGTCAAATGTTTAACAACTGGACGCTATATGCAGGCATTAAAATTCCATACACTTTCCATGACATCGGCAGGAAAAACTGAATGTTGAAAGGACTTCGAGAGAATGACTAATAAATGAACAATTCGAGCCTTTAATAACAGATATCTCATAAACGGCTCATGCCACAAAATATACTTGTGTGTTTTAAAGAGGTATACATTTTTTGTGCAGTCGCTTTCGTCTATTGCTTAGCGTTTACCAGTTATTCAAGATTATACAAAATTTCTTCCGAATGAAAAGGACTTCACACGCTATTCCCAGAAAATTCAAGATATTCGTTTTATTTGTCTTTTAAATATCTTTCAAAAAATACATTTAATCAAATTAGTTAGAACCATTTATTAGAGAATGAAAGTTTTTAAAAAATGCTCCATGTAAAGGGTCGTGTGGGGTGCGGAATTTTCTTGATGATCTTTGTTTCGCATCTTAAGAAGATATTGAACACAAACAATCGGACATGTTTCCAAAAATGCTTTATTTGGTTTCAGGAGCTACAAAACATGTATATCCGGTGAATCCCGGTAAAGAATTTTTGGGTGGAATGCAATACTTCCCCTATTTACTATACGTAGTACAGAAACTAAATAATGGGGTTTTGTTGGAGTGCGTTGATCTCCCGCGAGCCTAAAACGCTTAATCCAAAGCCTTTCATTATTTCCCAAAATCGGTTCCTTAAATAAGTTGCACTATCCTGGTTCCAATGTCAACAGCCCTTCCTAGATCTTCCCTGGTTATAGAAAGACTAAGTCTCTTTCTTGCCAGGAATGGACAATCAAAGAGCATGTGCGAGGCGGTTTCCACATCCTCTTTGCACATTCTACAGATGGGTTCATCCTTGTGGAGTCCTACTTTACGTAGATGTCACTATGTTGAGAAATTAATGCAGCTACTTTCATTATTCAACTTCTGTCCAATCTCAAGAGAAGTGAGGAAACGGTGTTGCATCTTGTCTTTGTCCAGGATAGATTTGCACCTGAGTTGGTGTGCTTCCCAAATCCAGGTTTTACAAGATTTTTATAGTACATGATCTTATTCCAAACACGGATTCAGGGCCAACATAGGGTATCTCTTCTTAGTCAGCTGATCAGCTTTTTCATTTGTATAGATTCCCTGATGCCCCGGCACCCACCGCATTTCAAGTCTGTTGCGGGATGATAGGTCATGGCATTTAGGCATTTCCAAATCAGTTTTGATTCTACCTTGTCTTAGCAGAGTGCTTTTATAGTACTTTGAGTGTGTATGAGGATGAGAATTCGTTTACCATGGTAACTATGCATGAATTAATTCACTTGAAGACTCTAAACGAAAAATGCAAACTGGTGAAGTAGTTCGTTAGAATGTGTAGCTTCAATCCCTGACTACCTCGTGAGAAGTATTGTCGCCAGATGATGAATTTCAAGAGATTTCTGGCAAATTATAACATTTACTAGGAAAATAATTACAATAATTCATTTTCAGCTCTTTTCCTCTAACAACCTGCCACGGTAATGGTTTTTGCCTTATAAAATCTATTACGGGATATGAATGTTAAGGATTGCATACGGCACTAACTCGCTTCTACCAGACCACATGCAAGCTGTGGTGAGAGCAGAGAAAATGCAATAGCTGCAGAGGGTGTAATCTGCCATAAAAGAAAATGGGCTCCTGAAACGAATTCTAAACTGATGTAACAAAACGAAGAATGTAAGCAAGTGAAAAGTGTCCTACACCCTTTCCTTACATTCCGGCTGTGGGTTTAGAAACGGATCATCCAGTATCATTACAGAAAAGGGGGATTCGCAAGCATGTACACATACGTTACTCAGAATATTAAAAGGCCCTTCTACCCCTGTTGACGTATACTTGCTCTACCCTGGCTTCAGGCTCAACAAAAACAATTAATATAAATCGTATTGTATTAAGATGACTGGGAGTGTAGAATGACAACATTTAGCATTATCTGTTTTAACGAGAAAAGAGATGACTCTTCTTGATTCAGAATATATCACGCGTTAGGTTTATAGTCGGATCACAGATCGGGTATATGCGCAGTTTGCTTTCACTGTAGTGGCCTCGGTATTTTTCCGCTTGCGCACCACAGTGAATGATCTGCTCAAAGTTACCTTCATCAGCTGTGTTATACTGTGTCAGTTGCCACCTTCAGTTCGAGCTGTAAACACTAGAGTTTGTTCATTGTGTATCTCAAAAGTGAAAGCTTATTCAAGACATTCTGTGCTGTGTGTTTTATTCTTATTAGTACATTGAATTACCTGTTGAAAAATTCATGCTTGAACACAGAATTTTATGTGTAATACATACGTAAAAATCCAATCATTTGAACAGGTATATGGACAATTTCAAGAGAAATTTCCTGGCAGTTTCGGGTAGAGCAACTCCAGGTGTCTCCTCAATAAGTTTAGGATTATGGAATTGCTAAACGTTAAACCTAAGAAGCAAAAAACAAATGTTATAAGAATAAAACATCCGATGTGTTGCACTCACATGAGTTGACATGGCTAGGTGCAAGGAGAATTGGTAGGCTTTAAGTGATAGTCAAACATTTTAAGAGCTGGTTGCTATGTGGAGCATCATTCTCTTTGTAAGTCCACGACATAAACAAAACGAATAACGAAATTCCATTTGAGAAAAAATATAAGTTTTGGATATTTCAAATAAGCAACAAGGAATATTTCGCAAATGGTTCACTCGAAAAAAAGTATATGACGTAAATTGTGTGTTTTAACGAGATCTACATTTTTTGTGTCGTAATATGTTGTCTAACTCTTACGGTTTACAGTTATGCGAAAGTCATTCACAATGAAAAGGAGTTTTGGGGACATTCCCACAAAATTGAGATATATACATTTCATTAGCCATGAAAATATGTTAAACCTATATTTTAATCAAAATCGTTACAACCATTTTCGAGAAAATCAAAAATATCTAAATATGTTCCATGTAAAGGGTAGTCTGGGGTGGGGGGATTTTATTGGAAGTCTTCGTGTCGCATCCTTGGGCAGATACTAAACTCAAATACCAAGTTTGGTACTTATTCGACTTTTCGTTTTTGAGTTATGCTGTTCAAAGACAAGCACACGGACATGTTTCCAAAAATGCCTTATTTGGATTCAGGGAATTTCGAAACATGTAATTTGGTGAAATCTGGGTATCGAATTTTTAGGTGGAACGCAATACTTGCTATATGCGGTAGAGAAAGTAAAAATTGACGAAATTGATGCATCATTCGAACGCTCTCAAAAGAAATCTAAGGCGTGTTGCACAGTGGATACGTGTTTCAAACACCTCTGTCCAAAGAGGTGCTAAACTATTAAAATTTAAACCCCATAAAATGACTATTGTTCATGAATTAGAACCTCGTGACAACGAAAAATGTTTGAACAGAAATTTCATTTGAAGGTGGCAGGAATGTCTCAATACAAATGGACATCACTTTCAACACCACGTATAACGAGGTTCATACTCATTATAGCACATGTTAGTATCGCATACAGCGATCCGTGACCGGCAGTGAAATGAACCCACTCGTGAGTTTGTTTGTAATTTAAACCACTCAAACTTTTACAAACACATTTCAAAGGATTTGCGTCACTTTAAACTTTGGAAGTCCATGCCCTTTTTCCTAAAACTTTTAATATCTATAAGCCTGCTGAAAGGGCATCACAGGCTTCATCCAAGGAATCCCAGATCAAAACGTATAGGATGCTGTGATGATGACTACCTCTGGAATGTACTGATGTTACTCATACCTCCGAAATTAAATATCAACTACGAGGGTAATCCAGAAAGTCCCAGACGTTTTGAAATAAACAAATAACAAAATGCAAATATCAACGTTTATTATCTACATTTGAAAGGTACAGTCTTAAACTATTTTTGTACATAATCGTCATTAAAATTGAGGCATTTATCATACCGTGGCACAATACCCTCTCTGTAGAAATCTGCCGCCTGCGACTTCAACCACTGGTTTACACCGGCATGCAGTTCAGCGTCAGTATCATAGCATCAATTTGATGCACCAAACTCCGTGAAATTTGGGGAAATTGTTCCGAAAGTTCTGTAATCGTGAAACTACGATTTTCACAAATTCTGTCATTGATTTGCATTGACAGTTCATCAGTCATAAGGCTAGGCCTACCACTGCGATCCTCGCCGTGAACATTGGTACGGCCATTTTTAAAATCAATGCACCATTGCCTGACTCGGCTTTCCCTCATTATTCCCTGCCCGTAAACATCGCGAAGTTGACGATAAATTTCAATTGGTTTGTTCTTTTTAGCCAACCGCACTTCACAATTGGCGGGATTTTCTATTGCAGGGCACATTTTAACAACTCACAGAGAGCACAGTAAGGGAGGCACAGTCCTCACGCTACCACAACTGGATGCGTACTGAATGTAGGAGCGTTCTGACACCAAGATGGCGGCTCTAGCCCTACTTATCGCCACGATAGGCCAAAACGTCTGAGACTTTCTGGACTGGCCTCATGTATTACCTCAAAACTACATTTCACCAAATATATAAATATGAAATTAGAAATAACCCAAGGCTGAAATTTTGCACATTTTTATGAGATAATCTATTATGCGTATAGATAATAGAACTGGAGTTATATTACATTCTCTACTACGTATAGTAAGTAGGAGAAGTATTGCACTCCACCCAAGAGATTTCGTCGGTGACACATGTTAGGAGTTGCTCTGACTCCAAATAAAGCATTTTAGGAAACACATCCGTTTGTGTCTGTGTGAGAACAGCATAAATCAAAAACGAAAAGTCGAATAAGTACTAAACTTGGTAGTCGACATTAGTATCTTCCTACGATGCGACATGAATATTTTCAAGAAAATCTCCCCATCCCAGACTACCTTTGGAACATTTTCCCAAAATTTTGATTTCCTCAAAAGTGCCTCTAAAAATGTTGATTAAAATATATGTTTAAGATATTTTCATGGCGAATTAAATATATATCTTGAGTTTTCTGGGAATGTCCCCAAAAGTGCTCTTCATTCTGAATGACTTTCGCATAACTGGTAAATCGTAAGATATATGTATATAAAATTTTACTACACAAAAAATATAGATCTCGTTAAAACACACAATTTGTTACATTTGTTTTGTTGAGTGAACCATTTCCGAGGTATTCGTTGTTATTTGTTTGAATTTTCCAATACTTATACTTATTCTCAAATGGGAATTCCTTATTTCTTGTTTATGTCCTGGACATACAAAGAGAATGGAATGCTCCACATAGCAACCAGCTCTTAAAACATTTGACTGCCGCTTAAAGGCTACCATATTCCCCTTGGGGTTGTGACTTAAAATGTTATCTACACTAAAACCATTATCATACAAAGAATGCAAAACAACACTGGACAAGGTTCACTGACAGGCAAGTAAAAACCGGTTTGAGTGCTGTCTGTAAAAGCAGCATTACTGTACATGGGATGGAGATACATCTGCCGCTTAAACATTTTGATTTACTCTATGTTTAAAGTGAATAATAATAATAATAGTAATAATTATAATAATTATTATTTATTATTATAACAAGGGAACAAATGCCGATGAAACACCACAGTTCTTACATTTTCGTGGTTTTCGTTGGGGTGCTTTAATGTTTTGATTTAACTCTTAAATGTGTATAGTCCATGATGTTAGATATGGAAAACATAAACATACAACAAAACGGCTATGGGCGTATACTGATCGGTCAAATGAAGATATTTTAATTATTTTTCAATCTAAAAATCAGTTTATTTCCTCGAAAATAAAGTATGTGTAACTGAAATGGAAAATATTCTGAACTTTTCTGTCTACAAACACTACACTGTTCTTGTCTATCATCACGGCCTGGGACAAGCTTAAGAACTGCCTCTCAATGAGCGCGATCCACTGATGTCGTCGCTGATAATCAAGAGGGGTAGAACGAAGGTCGCTCACGATAATGCCCCAATTCTCCACTAACCTGTGTTCTACTTGGAATTGCCCGTTGATTTTTACAACTTTTAGTGCACGAAGGGATATCTAGACACATGAAATACGCCAATTTAAGTATTAAAGTTACTGTCAGTTTCTGTAGTTTTATATTATAATGCCAGTTTAGAAGTGACTCCAAGGATTCCTGCGAGTATGTTTTCATTTGTTGCTCTAAGAAGGTTCTCGTAGAACATTATTGCTTTAAATCAATCTACTTATTTCCAGAACACCTTCAATCAGCAATTGCAACGTAAGCGTTTATTATGATTTATTAAATTATATTTAAGCTGTGTTCTCAAACTACTGTAAAGCATCCATGACGTCATCTAGCGAAGTTTGACAAACGGACAAATAGATTGTCGACCTTGTGTTTTCAGTCTGCCGGAGGTGAGTTTAACAGCAGAGTTTAGCTTGAGGGGGAGTTGGAGGAGCCTTCTAGAAGCGGTCACAATCGTGAAGCGTCTGGGAAATGAAGTATTTATACAAGGAAGGCTGTTAGCGAGTTCATGTTCACATTGGTGCTAGTATGAATTCCTTGGATGAGCAGCTGTCGAGTGAAGAGGGCGGAATAAATCTTGCCACCTGTGCTTAGCACAAATGGAGTGCTATGGAAATGAAACCTTGTTCTGTTTACTTAGAACCTCGAGAAGATTACAGCAGAATTGGAAAATAAATTACTGTGAGTAAATGCCACACTGGTCCGGTGAATTTAGGCCTTTATTCGGTTATTGCACCGTTCAACTTGTAGCGGGAAAATGTTGTTCCTCTGGTTGATGCCCTCTGCTGCAGTGTTCTTGTCTCCGGCTATTGCTGCTTGTCGACTGCTGTATTCTCCATTCCTAATCAATTACCTATCTAGCTAATTTCACGGGTCTCAGGATTTTCGTAGGTGAGTCAAATTAAAATACACTGTATTTCCCTTAAAAATGTGGTTTATTATCCAATAAATAATATTGGGCGGCTAGCTTTTCCCATTATAACAATTCCCACCACAATAATAAATTAGGCGCCTAACCTAACTGCACACGCTTCCCAATCAATGCACACACATGCATCCGTCGTCCAGAGAGTATCACCGTGTGTCGACGAGATTCTATAAGAGAGTGAAAATCTGGGGCTTCCTTTCCCCTTTTATACCTAAGCCTAGTGACGCTCACCTTCGCGCCTCAAAATGTAACGACATTTCTAATTGGTCCTCAGACCGTGTTACCTTATTATGTATGAGAATATTCTGCTCCAATGTTTTTCGCATACGCGTCCAAGTGATGAGTCCGGAAGCATATTTAATATCTCTGTCTCTTTCCTTTCTATATCTGCCTCTTTCTGTTTCTCCTTATTGCTACCATTCTTTGCTCATTAGCTTGGTGAAAGGTGGTGGGATCTATCTAGAAGTATCTTTTACCTGGAATTAGCTAGCTCGCCCGTTCCTTACTTATCTAAGTTACAATCTGCTTTTGTACAATTTTTGGTTGTTAAATATTCTAACATATTTCTTGGTGAATTATATTGTTATGTACAATTCTTGTTTAATATTGATTTATATGTGTGTGAGTGTGTGTGCTCGCGCGCGCGTGTGTGTGTGGTATATCCACTTTCAAACTTCTCACTCTTCTAGCTTGGCAAGTCCATAAGCACTCCCTACAGCACACTAATACTTGGCTCACAACAACTGACTTGATGCTTTGTTAACTAGCTGTCCCTTAATCCTTACCACAGTCAACCCGCTTGTGCATGTTCTTGAATATGGCACTACGCTATGTGCTGCGCAGTGGTTCGTCCCCGTAGCAGTGGTGATCAGTACATCTAAGCGTGCGGCATCATCTATGATTGCAATGTTTGGTTCGACCTATGTATGTGAAGCCTTATTTTGAGCTATGAAACGTAGTAAAGCCCTCCAGGAGCTAACATCATGATCATAACTCAGGGTGGGCATTTAGGGCTCAGAGTTGTGTTCGACTGTATCCAAATATTAGCGAATATTTTGAAAACCAAAAGATGCCGTAAAACAAGAGTGTCTTCCGAGAACTGAATGTTTCAAATTCTTCCTTGAAACATGTAGGTATTCACTACACAGTTTATATTCGTTTAATTCGAAGTTTTCTTTGTAATATTTTCACTGTATAGTAAGTCTTATTTTGTTGTTTTGTATTTGTACAACTTTGTCAGAATCAAAACTGTACTAATTTCCAGTAACGAAATACAGTTTCGTTCTTATAGATATTGCATGTATACGCTAACATTTGGTTGTATAGTACTAAAGGCTATGTGATTTGTTTTGGGTTGTTTTGTCTATAATTTAATACCAAGCACAATATGAATATTAAATCATGTATAAGTGAGTCAGTTTGTGACTGACTGCTTCTCTTCTATTCTATCCTTAATATTTTAATGGTAATACAACTACAGATTAGTGGTCGACACTGCGTAAAGTAGTGATTGACTCATAGGCGTATACCTCGCCGGTAAACACCAGTGATCTTCAGCACAGTACAGACATGGCGTACTTGTGAGTTGGTTGTCCCTGTACTAGATAAAATGTAAATTCCTCACTACATGCCAGAGACGAGGGAGGAGTCAAAAATGTATGGAAATAGGTGAAGTTGCACCAAAGAAAACAAAAATGGTTTTATCTGCAGGAAAAGTCATGACTACGGTTTTGTGATGTGATGCCCTTACACTACTCCCAAAAAACACCGAACCATCACCGGGGAGTATTACACTTCAGTTTTGGACCATTTGAAGGATATTATTCAGTCTAAACGTCCACATGTTGTGAAAAAGAGCTTCTATGTCACCAGGATAAGGCATCTTCACATAGTCTAGGATTGCTACTGGCAAAACTGCACGAAATTCACTTCAAGTACTTCCACATCCTGCATATTCACTAGGTTTATCTCCCAGCGATTACTTTTTGTTTAAAAACCTGAAGAAATGAAGTTCCCACAATTGGATATTTCTTATTTTACTAAGGGCATTAAAAAGTTGGAAAGGCGTTCCACAAAATATATTAATTTACCAGGTGACAACTTTGGAAACCTCTAACTTTTAGAACACCACAGAAAGGTTCAGAAGATTCTTTCTAGAACATTCCCAGACTCATATTTTCAAACCGAAATTCTCTGAGTCGTTCCGTTCGTTGCTTTAGATGTCACATTTCTCGTCATCCAGATGGTCCTAGTAATGGGTCCTAATTGTGATACACATCGTATTGTTAGTGGTCACAGAAAAGGTGTTTTGTAAACCAAACCCCAAAAGGCCCTGTGGTTGCTCTACAGACGACCTAACAAAATGAGAGAGGATATTATGTGGTAACAACTGCATTTGCCTTCTGGGAAATCATATACCACCGTGGCACTCATTTCTATTAGAGGCTAAGTGGCCCCAAGGGCATTAATGCGTCGTGGAAGAGCTGCGACAGAAGAAAGATTCAACATGCTCCACAGGGAATCAACTATTTATCTCGCCAAGCCTGAGACAGCGGCTCTGGAAACAAATCCGAATCTTAAGGGATGTTAAAAACCTATCCCCTTCAATGTTAAGTCTGCTGAATACATGACACGTCTCAGACACTATTGAAAATACCAGACAGAAGCTTTTATGGGATATAAACACATATACGTTTATATAATAATGTGGTTTATTCAGAAATGTATGCTTTCTTTCTTAACTAAACACATCTTTATTAACATTTATCAGCGATTTTTACTTTCTCTACTACGTACATAGTAGGTAGATGTAGAGGTAGTTCAATGGAGGGGGACACTTCGCCACTACGATCTATTGTGACTACACTCAAAGTGAAGGAGCGGCAGGTCCGCAGGCAGACAGGTCCATAGAGACGCACGAAACGCTAATATTTCCAGTTTGAAACACTGGAAACCAGCAGAGGTGAAGAATCCTGCGAGAGGGAGAAGCGACTCCAGAGGGCAGGCCAACGCATCCTGGAGTTTTATGGGGATATATCCTTTACAAAGTGCAGCAACCATGCCAACTGCTCGACACTAACCGCACCACGGAACCCGAAGACACTCCCTAAAGGTGAAGGGGAAAGAGATGAAATGAAGGAAAGGTGAGATCATGGTAGAATACACCACCCCAGGATTCGCCTAGCCACATAGCAAAGCCACGAAAAACAGCATGGTCAAAGTGGGCGGCCACCGGGAATCAAACCCAGGACCTACCGAATGCGGATCACACCCGTTACTGCCTGACCATCCTGCTCAGTACCTAATAGAGACGATGTTGCATTCCACCCAAAAAATTTATACGGAGATTTCGCCAGAAATACAGTTTTGAGCCCCCTGAAATAAAATAAACCATTTTTAGAAAACGGTCCGTCTGTGTGTTTGCGTGTGCGCGTGCGCGTGCGTGTGTGTGACAAGCAAATATAATAACCGAACTTTTATATCTCGGATCTGTACCTTTCGTTTTCAGCTGTCACAACGGCGTCACACAATTGGTGGATTTGCCGGTTCTCGTGCTAAATCTCTGAGGCAACGCTTTCCTCACAGCAATATCGATCCCAATAAAACTCGCTTTAATCTTCGACAAAGCTGAAACTGACGTCTTATCGTGCTTCCCTTGGTTCAGTATGCACAAAAATATGTATATCTCCAGACGATGTATATAGAAACGTATATCAAAATGAATACATCTCACTAATACGTGTTATTTATTCCTATTTACTTCATATCGTAATTCGGATAAATACTAAATTTGGTATATAGGTTCAGTACTTTCCAAAGATATGACACGAAGAATATTAATAGAATTCCCCACCCCATAACCACCCTTTTTTGAAACTTTTCATTTTCTGAAAAATAACTAACGATTTTGATTACAATACTATATATTAAAGATATTACATAACAAATAATATTATATCTTGAATTTCCTGGGAAGGAATTTTGTACAATCTTGTATATCCCCAAGGCCCAACGTGGTTCGGTAAAAGCTGTAGGTCCTCTGAATCCACCGCCATCCTCACCCTTACCTTACCATCGGAGGCAACGGATACCGCCCGTTGGGTGCCTTCACCTCAGAAATGGATCCAGTCATCGCTTGGTGGAATGAGATATCCCCGAAGGTCATAGGCCATATGGGCACCGTTAGAAACGACAACGATGACCTTTCCCTAAAACATGAGCTAAAATCTACCTCGCTACTCTAAAGAGGCGTAGAGAGGTAGATGATTGTTTAGGAATGATTATTTTTTCTGTAAAGTGGTGTAGGATACAGAGTAAAAAGGTCAGATACAGTACCAGTTTTAAAAATATACTTAAAAAAGTATATATATATATATATTATATCTAGAGTAATACAATACATATCAAATTAAAGGTAAAATTTGAATTTATAGGACTACAGAAAAATAATTAAAATGTCATTTTCCTGAAATTTTCAAAAATTTCAGTTTCGCCTGAAATTAAGGTGTTTTATAGCCCATGTTCATCGGATGGAAAGGACTTTTAAATGAGAAAGATTTATTTAAGTCGGTTGAATAGTTTTTCTAATTTATCCTACATACAGATACATAAATTTTCTCCATTTGTGATATTTGTATAGATTTGTATTACATATCGTCCACACACGAATGCATATTTGAATGTTATTATTGTTACTAATTTCTGCACGCCTGCATATTTACAGCATTATTAGCTTAACCACATCCGCCACAACACCATATTTGTTTACATTTCACATTTGTGTTTGTATTGAAATTACTTGTATCACTAGCCTTCCCTGGTTTTCATATTTAACGTGAAGTGGAATTAGATTGGATTCGAGCAAATCGGGAGATAGTGCGATATATTGCACTGTGTGCTTTGCACAATGTTGTTCGTATTGGAATTCTATAACATAGAGTACAATATGACTGATACATACCAACACCTGTAAGTAAAATTCACATTTTCTAAACAAAAACTAAAAGTTTAATTTTCTTAAAACTGTCTAACGATTTTGATTTAAATATCATACGTTTAGGATATTTTCATGGAAAATGAAATGTATATCTTGAATTTTCTGGGAATGTCCCCAAAAGTCGTCTTCATTCTGAATGACTTTTGAGAAACTGGTAAACCGTAAGAGATAAACAAAGTTTTCCTACACAAAAAAATCATATCTCGTTAGAACATACAACTTGTGTCATATACATTTCTTTGTCGAGTGAACCATTTCCAGATTTTCCTTGTTATTTGTTTGAATTTTCCAATAGTTACACTTTTTCTAAAATGGGAATTCGTTATTCGTTGTTTTTTTATGCTGGATATACAAATAAAATGGAACACTCCACATAACAACCAGCTCTTAAAACATTTGACTATCGCCTAAAGCCTATCATGTTCCCCTTGCATTTACAAGAAAATAACATAGTTTCTGCAAATGTTTATCTTGATTAACATAGAGCAGGTGGAGAATAAGCGTTTGTAAAAATAGTTTGTACAAGAGTAGAGAAAGTCATGGGAGTGCAACATATCAGAATGTTTTTTTTTACTTTGTCTACTACGTATAGGAACAAGGGGAAGTATTGTTGCATTCCACCCAAAAATTCCATACCGGGATTTCACCGGAAATACATGTTTTGGGGAGGCCTGAATCCAAATAAAGCATTGTCTGTCTGTGAACACCATAACTCAAAAACGAAAAGTCGGATATAAACACCAAACTTCGTATTTAAGTTCATTATCTTCCAAAAATGCGACACAAGGATTTTAAACTAAATCCCAAACTACCATTTACGTGGAACATCTTTAGAAGGTTTTGATTGTTTAGAAAATGGCTGTAAAGATTTTGATTAAAATATCATGTATTAAAGGTATTTACATGACAAATAAAACGTATAACTTGAATTTTCTGAGTAATAGCATTGAATTCCTCTTCATTCGGAAGGAATTTTCTATAATCTTGTATAACTGGCAAACGCTAAGCGATAGACGATAACGTATCATATAAAAACTGTAGATCTCTTTGAAACATGCAATTTATTTCAAATAAGTGTTTCTGTGCCATAAGCAGTTTCTGAGACAGAGGTTATTAAAGGTTCGAACTGTTCAATAGTTATTCTTACAAGCCCATCAATTTTCAGTTGTTTCTCGCGATGTCATGAAACAGTATGGAATTTTAAGGCCAGCATATAGCGTCCAGTTGTTAAACATTTGACTATCTAATAAACGATAGAGGGTAGAGTGTCATGTGAATGACATTTTCTTGTATAAATGACCCGTTTCCCCAGAATCTACTGACCAAGGCCCTAACTGCTGTTGCTGGTATTACTAATGTGGTTGGGTATTTAAACGTATATTGCTGATACGTTTTAATCAAAGGCTGGTGTAATTAAGTACATAATTCTCTTTGCAATAAACAAATTATTGCATAAAAGTAACGGGTCTTGGCTGTATGCGTTTTCAACTTGGTAAACAGGTTGATGTACTGCGGTGGTGAAGAATGTTTTTCATTAGTACATTTTGTGCGATATTTGCACGCGAGATGGGAGTGACCACACATCACACAATTTACATGGTGGGGTGCTACTTTCGAACTGGAAGGATACGAGGGGGAGTCTATCGTTACGATGTTGGCCGCTGTGTGAATGATTTTCTCCCAGAATTACTTCAGTTGTTCTTTTTTATTAAACAAATCTGCTGTGTTACATTCACATGACTTTCTCTACTCTTGTACAAACTATTTTTACAAACGCTTATTCTCCACCTACTTCATGTTAATCGAGATATCGAGATGTTAACCTTATTGCTAATTTTCTTGTAGATGCAAGGGGAATTGGTAGGCTTTAAGCGATAGTCAAATATTTTAAGAGCTGGTAGCTATGTGGAGTATTCCATTCTCTTTGTATTACCAGGACAAAAAAAATGAATAAAGAATTCCCATATGAGAAATAGTATAAGTATTGGAAAATTTAAGGGAATAAAATAACAAACAATATCTTGAAAATGGTTCACTCAATAAAAAAATGTATATGGCATAAATTGTGTATTTTAACGCGATCTACATTTTTTGTGTAGTAAAATTTTGTCTAACTCTTATGGTTTCCCAGTTATGCAAATGTCGTTCACAATGAAGAACACTTTTGATGACATTCCCAGAAAATTCAATATATACATTTTATTTGTCATGAAAGTATCTTAAATATATGATATTTTAATCAAAATCGTTAGAGCCATTTTTGGGAAAATTAAAATTTTCGAAAAATGTTCCATGTAAAGGGTAATCTGGGGTGGGGGGATTTTCTTGAAAATCTTCGTGTCGCATCTCTAGAAGATATTGAACCAAAATACCAAGTTTGGTGTTTATCCGACTGTTCGCTTCTGAGTTATGCTGTTCACAGACACAGACAGACACACACACGGACATGTTTCCAAAAATGCTTTTTTCGGATTCAGGGGGTCTCAAAACATATGTTTCCGATGAAATCTCGGTATCGAATTTTTGTGTGGAATACAATACTTCCTCTACTTACTGTACGTAGTAGAGAAAGTAAAAAGAACCAAAGTTGTTCCATTAAAGACGAGACACACTAACATACAAAAACCGTCCAATTACTTGAGTTACATATCAGCATACATGCTGAGTTTGCCAGTTTACGAGACGCAAGCGAATGTAATTCCAAATGTAAATACTGGAAAGATACGGTACAAGTCCCATTTCACTAAGCATACCTCGAAACTATTAGCATCCACGACTTGCACTCATCTTTTGTTAGTCCTCTGCTAGAATTATTGGTGATGAACTCGCCTCAAAGAATTGCCGTCATGCGCAGACAGAATCTGATGTGTTAATGGTTTTTGAGCTAATGGGTCATAAATAAGTAGATTTAACATTGGCGGGATAGGATATTTATTTCGCAAATGAATACTCTAGTGAGCTTTTTTGGCTTACACTGAAGCGTTAGTGTCTGCAGTACGAGGGTAAGAGTAGTTTGAGTGCTTCTACTATTATGTTTTTATCAAAATGAGTAAAAAATTACAAAAATGCGCAGTTTTATGCAATAATAGTTCGCGAACTACTCATTCCTAGTCGACTGTTGGCGTTCTTCTGTCAGCATTTTAGTTTATTTCAACATCCGAATTACATGCGCCTGTTCACATTCTACAAAATTACATACTCGATGCGAAAAATAATAGAAACAGTGGGGTCATAAGTGAAAACAGGTTGGATTAAGTAAATCTGCAACATTTTAAGATAAGGTTTCCGGCTAGAATGACAATATAGAGTTTGGTTGAAAAGTGGCGGGCTGTGATACAGTTCCATCAGTTCGGACACAATTACTGTGAGGACACTTTATTGTTGTTGTTGTTGTTATTACTTTTGTATTATTATTGAAACTTTGCTGTATAAAGATGCATTATACTTTTGCTAACAGAGTAGATAGTTCACCTGATACGTGTATTCGGGACGTTATTCATTGATAAGCCCGAGAGTGCAGTGGTCAAATGTCTCGAAGTGTCTATACATAGGTTTCTTCAGTCTTCTTAGATGCTGGTCAGGTGGCTTGTTGTGAGGGATTCTCTGCAGTAGAGGATTTATATGTTGGAGTAACTGTTGGTAGAGCCTGGTGCAGTTGATGCGAAGGACAGAAATCACTTCAGAAATGCCAAAGTCGCTGTGCAGAGAGGTGTTGAAGTAGAGGTCTGCACAGACCGAAATTAAGTTTGGACCGGCCGGTCTGAACCGAGCCGCAGCTCAAGCCCAGAATAGCTTATACTGTACTACCCGGCCCCAGCTCCGTTTTCTATTTTTGTTTTAAATAAAATTGTGTTACAGCTGTTTATTGTTATTGCTATCATCACCATCAATCCACGAAGCGCTGCGGCAGTACGAAGAGACCCAAGTTCGATTTGCGGTACCGTAATGGAGATTTCTTCCCCTGCTGGAGCCTGGTAAGGGATACAGTCAGGTCTTTGGGACAATTGAGAACCTACTTTACAGGAATCCACATGTACTAGCTGTTCAGATTAAAACCTGACCGCTCGTCAAATGTTGTGCGCCAGAGCCAATGCTGGCTGGCTTAACCACTCCACTGCCACGCCCGTAATCACGACAGGCTTTCTGTCCTTCAATTACCACGTAGACATTAGCACCAGTAAATAACTGAATATTAGCTGAATTTAATGTATTTGTACAATTTGTTTATAATGTAACAATGTTTATATAATATAAAATCCTCCAACTCTAATATCTTGTGTACAAATTGTCTGGTTCTTAGCTCCCAGGCCTTGATAGGCCCCTTCCTTCTCACATCTCTTACTTTTCTATACCAGTTTTCTTTTACCTTCCTTAAAAACTCCCCCATTGCTTTTTCTTTTCTTCTTTCCTTGTCAACAATTGATAGTTACTATCTTTCTATCCATATTTTTCTATTTCTTTTCCCAAAGTTTTTCTCTCCATGCATTTATTTCTTTATATTCCGTCATATAACGCTGTATACTTTCCCTTCCTCCACACAGCTCGCATATTCCTCCTCCCCTGCCTCTCAACCCTCTTAGATACATTGCTCCCGTTCTCATCCAAGCTAAACCTTCCCTTTCCTGCCTGTTACAGTAATCAACATACCCCTCTCTTCTCCATCCTTCTTTTATTATTTTATAAAAGCTTAATAACTTTTTATCTTCTACGCTTCCCTATATCCCTTGCCGTTCTATATCTTCCACTCTGCTTCAAACGCCATTTTTCCCCTTCTCATATCCACATATCCCCCATACCTATTATTTTCATTGCCTTTTCCATTTGTTTCCACCAATTGTTTTTGGTTGTCAGACTTTCTTGCTGCGCCAAGCATATCCTTAAAATTACTCCTTCCTCTTTTGCTATACAACTAAACCAAAATTTCGAAATCCTTTTTATTATTATACCTTTCCTTCTAGTTCTCTGTAATTTTATAAGTGCAACCTCACCTGGTGCTGCTCTTGTCGTCCAAGTAATTCCTTACAAAACATTTTATACATCTCGTCAACTTTCTTGCTTCATTTGCCTTCCCCCTCCCCCTCCCAGATTTTTACCGCATAAAGCATTCTTGATTCCACCCAAGCCCCATACATTCTCTCCAGCCACTTAATCGACATCTCTAGTTTATATGTAGATATTCTTATCCAGCCATAGCTACATTCCCATTAACTAACATATTCCTAATGTGAGCTTCCCATTCCCCGTTATTACTCAATCTTACTTCTAAATAGTCAGAATATTTAACTATCTCTAGTTTTTATCCACCCAGAAACCATATTTCTTTTCTCACTTTGCTCCCTTTTTTACTTTCTCTACTACGTATAGTAAGTAGGGAAGTATTGTATTCCACCCAAAAATTCGATACCGAGATTTCACAGGAAATACATGTTTTGAGGTGCACTGAATGCATATGAAGCATGTCCATGTGTGTCTGTGTGTCTGTGAACAGCATAACTCTGAAAGGAACAGTCGGATAAACACCAAACTTGGTATTTAGGTTCAGTATCTTCCAAAATGCGACACAAAGGTTTTCAAGAAAATCCCCGCACCCCAGATTACCCTTTACATGGAACTTTTTTGAAAATTTTAATTTTCTCAAAAATAGCTCTAACGATTTTGATTAAAATATCATATGTTTAAGATATTTTCATGACAAATAAAATGACATATTGAATTTTCTGGGAGTGTCCCCAAAAGTATTCTTTATTGTGAACGGGTTTTAGAGACCATAACCATAAGAGATAGACAAAATTTTACTACACAAAAAATGTAGATCGCGTTAAAGTACATAATTTATGTCATATACATTTTTTTGTTGAGTCAACCGATATTGCTTGTTACTCCCTTAAATTTTCCAATTACTTATTTTCTCAAATGGGAATTCGTTATTCATTTTTTGTCCTGGATATGCAAAGAGTATTAAATCTGTGGCAAAGAGAATGGTGCTGAACATAGCAGCCAGCTATTAAGAGTAATGTCTATGCTTAAAGGCTACTGTATTTCTATATTGCCCTTGTAAATATATATTCCTCTCACATCTACAAGAAAATTAGCAATAAGATAGAGTCTGCAAATGTTTATCTCGATTAACATGAAGTAGATGGAGAATAAGCGTTTGTAAAAATAGTTTGTACAAGAGCAGAGAAAGTCATGTGAGTGTAACATATCAGATTTTTTTCTGTCCTGGTAATGCAAAGAGAATGGAATGCTCCACATAGCAACCAACTCTTAAAATATTTGACTATCGCTTAAAGCCTACCAATTCCCCTTGCACCTACAAGAAAATTAGCAATAAGATTAATATCTCGATTAACATGAAGCATATGGAGAATAAGCGTTTGTAAAAATAGTTTGTACAAGAGTAGAAAAAGGCATGTGAGTGTAATACATCAGATTTTTATAAAATTGTCGCTTACTCCCTTTTCCCTTAGTAGCGTCAGTAATCCACTTTCATTTGCAAAGAATTCATTCTGAAGTTTTATGCACAAATGCTCTCTTCCGGAGCTTACGTTCACGATCTTACGAATAAATTTTAGAGTACCTAGTTCAGTGCAAAACATGCGCAAACTTACACTGTTAGCAGAAAAAAAAGCATTCTAGTAAAAATCTTGAACGTTCAGCATTTCCAGAATTTGTTATGAGGTAAGAGTTCATTTTACTGTAATTTATGTACAGGTTTCAGATTTAAGAAGCAAAGACAAGAGTACTAGCAGAGCCGGCTCTGTCATGTTGTGCTACCCAGATGCAAGACCCGGTGCGAGCGGTCAAGTTTTATACCGAAGACTCTGTAATAAGCGGAATGTTGACCACATGCCGGCACTATTACTGCATCCTGCCCAGGATGCCCTGGGTGTGGGTGGACGGAGGGAGTCGGTGGTTTTGTAATTATCCGCAATTGGCCGAAGTGAGCATTTATTTATTATTGCTACTGCTATGGATGTGTGCGTGCTGCGATAATTGTACTATTCCAAGCATCTCAACAGCGCGGACCAAAATGTATCATAAATTAATTCTTTTTGGACATTATTCTCAAGACTGACCCCTACAAACATTTTTCAAATTAATCCTGAGGGCTTGGCTCGAGTCCACGAGACTATAAGGGGACATACCCGATAGCAAATAAGCATGGGAAAATTGTGATATATAAATACTGGAAATAATAGGGTTAAGAATCAGTGTTAAATATTGAGAATAACTTGAATGTAAAATCAACTTATAACGCAGCTGTAATTACTGAACAGACGAGCCAGGGATGAAAGTCCACAGGCACATACACGCTAATGCGTACAGGGTTCAGGCTAAACCTCAGAAAGTGGACTAGTGGTACCGTGCTAGCCTTTAGTTTCCAAGGTTGCGGGTTCAAACCTGGCGGAGAGTGATGGATTTTTTCGGGCGTAAAACTCCTTAGCATGGCTTCCTTCGGAAGGGAAGTAAAGCCGGTGGTCCCGTGTCGCAAAAGAACCTCAAGCCTGATAAAGAGGCCTTTCAGCAAAATATCCTGTCTTTCATGCCCAATATAGAATGGGATGCTAAGGACCACAGCAGTTAAAGAGTGTCCATAAATAAAACTGCATTTTAAACCTCAGAAAATAGAAGGGAGTTAGTAAAATAGAAGGGAAAATATGTGTTTTAAAGTAAGATGAAGATAGTGGGTTTTACCAAACAAGTCATCAGGAAGCGTGACTTCCAAAACTTTTATTCTCAAAGCATGGTAACGCTACGTAAGAACCAATAGAAATAAGTTTAACAAATAAAGGCGAACTCTGGCGTCATAGGAGAGCAGATAAAAGGGGAGGTAGGCCACGAGTTTCGTCTCTCTTCATTCTTTCTCCGATCTGCTCGGACACTGTTACACTTGCTACCAACGTAGCAGATCGTACACGTCAGTGATGTGATTAAGTTGTGCAGTCAGGTGGAAGATTCTACATACGTGTGCATGGGAATATCGTGTGACACATACAGAATAACTTCAATAGTAGCGGGAAGATTTAAGATGTAAATATTTATAGGGAAAGTTGCTAGCCGCCTGAGAAGGCATCATTCTATTAGTAAATCAAAATTTAAGGGAAATCAGTTTATTAATTGCCTTCACCTACAAAATCCTTGAGGTCACATTATCAAATTTTGCTCAGCTCTCCAACCAACAGCCGGCACAGAATGTCTAGAAGTAAGGAGATTCAGACTGTGCACGGGGTCACGTGCACACCAGCTACAAGACCTTTAACTTGAAGAGCAAAGTGTATGAACGACAACATCAAGTTGAGGGTACTTGGTTATTGATGCCTGTCATTTTCAATACCTATTTTCTATAAATGGCGAGTCCTTTTCAGCATTTCGCTCTTCTATTTATATACTACCACGACTACTTTTACCTGGGCCAGTCTGTACTTGATGTAAAAGTTTGCTGTTCCCAGTCTCGTAAACTACGCCTAAGCGGCTGCTGATCACATGTCACCCCCATTATCGAACTGCACCCATTACGTCTGCCCCATGTGTGTGGTAGATAGCTCGCTTGAGCTGCTACGCCAGGAGTCTTCAGTTACTTATTTTCACTGAACTTTACATTTTAATCTGTTGCCTGCGCCGAAAAAGGCTAATGTGCTGCATTCACACGATTTTCTCTACTCAATCTTCTACACACTTCTTACAAAAGCTTATTCTCGTATCTACAGTATCTTTCAAAATAAGTTCATACATTAAACCGCTAAAAATATTATAATATTACAGATAGGAGAACAAAAACAACACAGAGTTAGACAATGAGTTTTGCTTTTCATTTCTTTCTTTTTGCATTTCACAGTTGCTATCATTTTGTTGGTTTGAACATTAGTGATTTTACCTCCTGCTACAGGAATTTGTAAGTTTCAAACATGACTCTTGTCACTATATGTTAGAATACAGCTGATTCAATGCTATTATGAAAGCAATAGGAGTCTTAGTCAAGATCTGAGAAAATTTAGGCTCTTAAGAATTTAAGAGCAGGCCCACATTATATTTGTAAATGGGAATTTAATGAGGAAGTTTGAAGAAACTGTTCTGTTGCTGATACGAAGAAATTTGGAACACCAAAAGTAATCAATGATGTCACTGTTGTTGAGGTGCTTCATGCAAATAATGAAATAAGAAGAAACAAGTATTATGGAATTAGTAGTGTTGTTCAGATGGACAATGGCACAGTTTGGAGAATTCTAAGAAAACATCTTTGTTTGTATCCATATAAACTAAAAGCAACGTTTGCACTCAAAGAATGTGACAAGCGCCAAAAATATGATTTGGTTTACTTGTACCATCAGAGATTGAAATTAATAATGATTGATTGTGCAAGGTTTTCTGGACAAACGAATCACACTTTGTTCATAATGTTGGAGTTAATATGCGTAGTTGCAGAAAATGACCCTAAGACATTATTTCAACGAGGTCTTTATGATTTAAAACTTACTGTATGATGTGACCTCGCTTCAACTCATCATTGGTCCACATTTCTTTGAAGAAGACAATAATGGAATAAGACAGACTGTTACAGTAAACGTAGAGTCTACTACAGCATGTTACAGAACTTCGTCATCCGAAGACTGAGGAATCACGATATAGAAAACATAATCTTCATGCAAGATGGCGTTACACCCCACATCTACATCCCTGCAAAACAATTAATTATGCAGATAGTTGCCGATCGCGTCATCAGTAGGCATCTCCCAAAAATGTGCCTCCGCGATCTCCAGATTTCAATCCGGCCGCTTTTGGTTGTGGGGTTACGTTAAAGAATGAGTTTTCCTGACACATCTAACAACCCCACTGCAACTGAAATATGCCATCTCGCAGGAAATTGACAATATTCCAAGACATTCTCCGCAAAATTGTGTTCATGGTGTAGCGACAGGATGCTATACGTTTAACAAGTCAACGGCGGACATCTTTCAAATGTTTTGTTAACCCCATTGTTTGCTCAAAACACTGATGTTTTTTTGGATATGTCATTGTTCTGCAAACCATATTGTTTGCCCAACAATGGCGTTTTTGACATCTTCCCAATGTTTTGTTAACCCCATTGTTTGCTCAAAACACTGATGTTTTTTTGGATATCTCATTGTTCTGTAAACCATATTGTTTGCCCAACAATGGTGTTTTTGACATCTTCCCAATGTTTTGTTAACCCCATTGTTTGTTCAAAACACTGATTTTTTTTGGATATCTCATTGTTCTGTAAACCATATTGTTTGCCCAAAAATGGTGTTTCTGACATCTTCCCAATGTTTTGTAAACCCCATTGTTTGCCCAAGAATGATGTTTTTTGACATCTTCCCAATGTTTTGTTAACCCCATTGTTTGCTCAAAACACTGATGTTTTTTTGGATATCTCATTGTTCTGTAAACCATATTGTTTGCCCAACAATGGTGTTTTTGACATCTTCCCAATGTTTTGTTAACCCCATTGTTTGTTCAAAACACTGATGTTTTTTTGGGATATCTCATTGTTCTGTAAACCATATTGTTTGCCTAACAATGGTGTTTTTGACATCTTCCCAATGTTTTGTTAACCCCATTGTTTGTTCAAAACACTGATTTTTTTGGGGGGATATCTCATTGTTCTGTAAACCATATTGTTTGCCCAACAATGGTGTTTTTGACATCTTCCCAATGTTTTGTTAACCCCATTGTTTGTTCAAAACACTGCTTTTTTGGGGGGGGATATCTCATTGTTTTGTAAACCATATTGTTTGCCCAACAATGGTGTTTCTGACATCTTCCCAATGCTTTGTAAACCCTTTTGTTTGCCCAACACTACTTTTTACTTTCTCTACTACGTATAGTAAGTAGGGGAAGTATTGCATTCCACCCAAAAATTCGATACCGAGATTTCACCGGAAATACATGCTTTGAGACCTCCTGAATCCAAAAAAAACATTTTTGGAAACATGTCCGTGTGTGTGTCTGTGTGTGTGTGTGTCTGTGTGTGTGTCTGTGTGTGTGTCTGTGAACAGCATAACTCAAAAACGAACAGTCGAATAAACACCAAACTTGGTATTTAGGTTCAGTATCTTCCAGAGATGCGACACGAAGGCTTTCAAGAAAATCCCCCCACCCCAGACTACCCTTTACATGGAACATTTTTCGAAAATTTTAATTTTCTCAAAAATGGCTCTAACGATTTTGTTTAAAATATCATATGTTTAAGATAATGTCATGGGAAATTAAATGTATATCTCGAATTTTCTGGGAATGTCTCCAAAAGTATTCTTCATTGTGAACGACTTTTGCATAACTGGTATACCATAAGAGATAGACAAAATTTTACTACACAAAAAATGTAGATCTCGTTAAAATACACAACTTATGTTATATACATTTCTTTTGTTGAGTGAACCGTTTTCGAGATATTGCTTGTTATTCCCTTAAATTTTCCAATACTTATACTTTTTCTCAAATTCGTTATTCATTTTTTTATGACCTGGACTTGCAAAGAGAATGGAATGCGACACATAGCAACCAGCGTTAAAATATTTGACTATCGCTTAAAAGCTACCATATTCCCCTTGCATCTACAAGAAAATTAGCAATAAGATTGACATCTCGATATCTCGATTAACATGAAGCATATGGAGAATAAGCGTTTGTAAAAATAGTTTGTACAAGAGTAGAGAAAGTCATGTGAGTGTAACACATCAGATTTTTTTGGACTTGTTCCAAAAGTTTTGTAAACCCCATTGTTTTCCCAACACTGTGATGTTTTTTTTTTCTTTTTCGTATCTCTAATATTATAATGTTTATAGCGGTTTAATGTTTGAACTGACTTTTGGAAGACTCCATACTTGTTAATCAAGATAAAATTACATAACACATTTATTTATTTCGTTGTAGGTATAGGAAGAATACAGAAAACGATTTTCAAAATTTAAAATCGGATCGCTATGTGAAGGCTTTGAAATTCCCTGGTTTTTGCATGACCATGAGAAAAACTGAATAGAGACGAAACCAATAAGAAATATCGCGGAGAATGTTAACGACGCAATTTTGGCACAAACCGTGTTGTTTATCGAGATCTCTTACGCTTTATCAGTTATATTAGTTACTCAGAACGCAGAGGTAAAGGAACGGACGAACTGGGGGCAGAGCACCACAAGTAGCTTGCAACGGCCCTTTTTCTTTCAACCGTGGCCCCTGGAAGGGAGAGATCAGTGGACAGATCCAAAGGTTGACCATATCCAGATGATGACGGGCGAGAGCATGGATGGGGTCCTTGACGTTTCCAGATCGAAACATCCGACGACGCCCGGGTCCACCCGCAAGCTTCCAGACCCCTGATGGGACCCACTTGCAAACGATACCTAACTGAGCGACCCGCAACAACACCTGGGAAGAAATCTCTACAAAGCGCACAGCCGCAACCCGCCGACCACCGTCGCGTGGTCCTACAATCCTGAAACAGATGATGGGTGCAGGAAATGAGAGGGAGGAGAATCGTGGTAAAAGAGTAACTGCCTCAGAATTCGCCTGCCGATCCGAGGAAACTAAGAAAACACATGGGTCGAGTGGGCGGTCGCTAGGGATGGAACCCGGGACCACCCGGATACGAGTTGCACACTTTACCGCGACGGCACCTCGCTCGGTCGGAATGAAGAGAACCTCACAGGCTAAATACTAAGTTTGGTGTTTATCTAAATTTTCATTTTTCAGTTATACTGTTCACAGACACACACACACACACACACACATACACAACCTTTTTCTAAAAATGCTTTTTTTGGATTCAGAGTCCTACAAAACATGTATTTCCGGTGAAATCTCAGTATGGAAATGTTTGTATGGAAAGCAATGCCTTCTGTAGCTACTATGTACATGGTAAAGAAAGTAAAAATCTGATGTGTTACACTCACATGACTTTCTCTACTCTTGTACAAACTATTTCTACAAACGCTTATTCTCCATATACTTCATGTTAATCGAGATGTTAATCTTATTGCTAATTTTCTTGTAGATGCAAGGGGAATATGGTAGGCTTTAAGCGATAGTCAAATGTTTTAAGAGCTGGTTGCTATGTGGAGTATTCCATTCTCTTTGTATTACCAGAACAAAAAAATGAATAACGAATTCCCATTTGAGAAAAAGTATAAGTATTGGAAAATTTAAGGGAATAACAAGCAATATCTCGAAAATGGTTCACTCAACAAAAGAAAATGTATATGACATAAATTGTGTATTTTAACGATATCTACATTTTTTGTGCACTAAATTTTGTCTATCTCTTATGGTTTACCAGTTATGCAAAAGGCGTTCACAATGAAGAATACTTTTGGAAACATTCCCAGAAAATTGGAGATATACATTTTATTTGTCATGAAAATATCTTAAACATATGATATTTTAATCAAAATCATTAGAGCCATTTTTGAGAAAATTAAAATTTTAGAAAAATGTTCCATGTAAAGGGTAATCTGGGGTGGGGGGATTTTCTTGAAAACCTTCGTGTCGCATCTCTGGAAGATACAGAACCTAAATACCAAGTTTGGTGTTTATCCGACTGTTCGTTTCTGAGTTATGCTGTTCACAGACACAGACACACACATACACACACACGGACATGTTTCCAAAAATGCTTTTTTTGGATTCAGGGGTCTCAAAACATGTATTTCCGGTGAAATCTCGGTATCGAATTTTTGGGTGGAATACAATACTTCCCCTACTTACTATACGTAGTAGAGAAAGTAAAAATGAATAACTAATCTTCAGATGACCTGAAGTTATTACGTAGATGCATCAGGTATTATTTGTTCTTATCCAAGTTACTTTCTCAGCAACTGGAAATTTCCATGCACTTTGTTGAGTGCATACTATGCCACATCCCACGCGACGTGGGTTCGATTACAACTAGGACGAGAAGCGTCTTTTCATAGTGAAACAAATTTCAAGACTCCAGTCAGCGGAATAACATCTTAATTGCGTCGTCCCAAATTCATTCGTCATTCTGAAGACCTACTCAATCCACATAAAGCTTCTGAAGCGCTAAAAGAAGAAGAAAAACGCTGCAGCAAAGTCTTGAGGGAATGCAGTCAGAAATGGCCAAACCCTACTCCGTGTATTCCCAAACAAGGCAGACATCTTGTCTTTCTCTCTCTCTCTCTCTCTCTCTCTCTCTCTCTCTCTCTCTAAACGGCATTAATCAAAAACGAAAAGTTCGACAAATACGAAACTTCGTGTTTAAATTCATTGTTCTCAAAACATTCGACACGAAGATTTTCAAGAAGCTCTCTCCATAACAAACTACCCTTTACATGGAAAAATATGCGATAATTTGTGGTTTTCAAAAACTAATCTAATAATTTTGATAAAAATAACATATTTTACGAAATTTACATCAGAAATAAAGTGTATATCTTTTTTTCTATTTTATTTTACCGTCTTAACTCCTTGGTGATATCGCGTCGGATGGGTTGGTGGATATCTCTTAGAACAATATGTGATAGACAGTTAACCTTCTAGGTCTCATCCCTGTAACCCCCGCTTCATTTCGTGCAGATGGCATTAGGGTGCCGTCCAGTCTAACCACCGCCCTCACACAGAAAGGCGGACAGTTAACCTTGTAGGTCTCATCCCTGTAACCCCCGCTTCATTTCGTGCAGATGGCATTAGGGTGCCGTCCAGTCTAACCACCGCCCTCACACAGAAAGGCGGACAGTTAACCTTGTAGGTCTCATCCCTGTAACCCCCGCTTCATTTCGTGCAGATGGCATTAGGGTGCCGTGCAGTCTAAGCACCGCCCTCACACAGAAAGGCGGACAGTTAGCCTTCTAGGTCTCATCCCTGTAACCCCTGCTTCATGCCGTGCAGATGGCATTAGGGTGGCATCCAGTCTAACAGCCGCCCTCACACAGAAAGGCGGACAGTTAGCCTTCTAGGTCTCATCCCTGTAACCCCTGCTTCATACCGTGCAGATGGCATTAGGGTGCATTCCAGTCTAACCGCCGCCCTCACACAGAAAGGCGGACAGTTAGCCTTCTAGGTCTCATCCCTGTAACCCCTGCTTCATACCGTGCAGATGGCATTAGGGTGGCATCCAGTCTAACCGCCGCCCTCACACAGAAAGGCGGACAGTTAGCCTTCTAGGTCTCATCCCTGTAACCCCTGCTTCATACCGTGCAGATGGCATTAGGGTGGCATCCAGTCTAACCGCCGCCCTCACACAGAAAGGCGGACAGTTAGCCTTCTAGGTCTCATCCCTGTAACCCCTGCATCATGCCGTGTAGATGGCATTAGGGTGCCGTCCAGTCTAACCACCACCCTCACACAGAAAGGCGGACAGTTAGCCTTCAAGGTCTCATCCCTGTAACCCCTGCTTCATGCCGTGCAGATGGCATTAGGGTGGCATCCAGTCTAACCGCCGCCCTCACATAGAAAGGCGGACAGTTAGCCTTCTAGGTCTCATCCCTGTAACCCCTGGTTCATGCCGTGCAGATGGCATTAGGGTGCCATCCAGTCTAACCACCGCCCTCACACAGAAAGGCGGACAGTTAGCCATCAAGGTCTCATCCCTGTAACCCCTGCTTCATGCCATGCAGATGGCATTACGGTGGCAACCATTCTAACCGCCGCCCTCACATAGAAAGGCGGACAGTTAGCCTTCTAGGTCTCATCCCTGTAACCACCTGCATCAATCCGTGCAGATGGCATTAGGGTGCCGTGCAGTCTAACCACCGCCCTCACACAGAAAGGCAGACAGTTAGCCTTCTAGGTCTTATCCCTGTAACCCCTGCTTCATGCCGTGCAGATGGCATTAGGGTGCCGTCCAGAATAACTGCTTATATTGCCTGTAGATAGATGGCATAGCATTCGCTATTACCACTTGTTTTTCATTTTACTATTGTTTTAAACTTAGGATGGAACTTTGGGACGTGGTATTCAATATCCAATCCGGTATTTACCTTGGCGACTGAGGAAAACAACGAAAAAACCTCAGACAGATTGGTCGGCCCACGGGATTTGACCCCGGGAATAGGGACCACAGAGTTTACCGCCTGAGCCATCCCGCTCGGTATGTATATACGAACAGCCTGTGAAGTCGTCTTCTTTCTGAAGGAGTATATTATTTCTATAACTCAGTAGCTTAAGAAAATCCTTTTTTTCGAGTATTCGAATACGATACCCGAGAAGGATGGCTCAGGAGGCAACGTCTAGGACCCGCATTCGGGAGGTCGCAGGTTCGATCTTCCAGACCCATGTAGTTTTTTCGGGGGGTTCCCCGTGTCGCTAGGTGAATGCTGGGAAGGATCATCAAGGCCCCCAAATTTCCTATCCCTCCATTTCACCTCATAATCATTTCATACGCTTGACTTCTCTCACTGTTGCAAGTGTCGGCGGGAGGCCTCGCCGTGTACATTGCAGAGGAAAAGGATGCTCTGTGGAAACATTCGTCCCCCACATTGGAGACGCTTCTAGGTCCCAGCCCCCCAGGGGATATATAAACCCACAGAACCCAGCTGACCCAGCCCATCCGGAGAGTTTAAATCTGGAAAAGCTAGGGACCCTGCCCTATGTCTCATCCCCTCCCGAAGGGGAACTCCGCCCGGGGCATAGGCACAAAAGATCTGCTTAGGGCGCGATGCTATGTCACCCCCAGCTTAGAATCCTAAGCCTAAACCGAAGACGATGCCCACCATAACGTGTATTCATTTTGGGCTACTGTAGGCCATAAAATGGTGAGTTATTTGTCCTACCTTCCTGGGCTTTTTTTTTTTTTTACTTTCTCTCCTACGCATAGTAAATAAAAGCACGTAGCACGCGCCTGTGTGTGTCTGTGAACAGCATGACACAAAAACGAAAAGTTGGATAAGTACCAAACTTGGTATTTCAGATCAGTCACTCCTAAGGATGCGACACGAAGGTTTTCAAGGAAAACATGGAAAATTTTTCGAAAAGTGTTATTTTCTAAAAAATGGCTGGCTCTAACCATTTTGATTAAAATACCACATACTAAAGATGGCAAATAATATGTATATTTTGAATTCTCTTAGAAATATCCTTTCAAGTCGTCTTCATTAGAAGGAATTATATATAATCTTGTATAACTGGTTTACGTTAAGCGACGGACGAAAACGTACTACACAACAAATGTACATCCCTTTAAAACACATAATTTATTTCAAATAATTTTTCTGGCATAAGCTATTTCTGGGATATTCGTTATTAAAGTTCAAATTTTTCATTCCTTGGTCATTCTTTAATGTTCTTTCAACATTCAGTTGTTTCTCGCGATGTCATGGAAACAGTATGGAATTTTAAGGCCAGCATATAGCGTCCAGTTGTTAAACATTTGACTATCGCTGTTCTCTTTGTAACTATAACGAAATGTGTAATGTAGCTGTTGCTGTAAAGGTTTATTCGGATTAAAATGTAGTAGATATAAAAAAATCTGATGCGATACATTCGCAAGACCTTCTCTGCCCTCTATCATTTATTAGTGGGTATATAAACTATTTTTACTAAAGTTTATTTTTCTATTTACTACATTTTAATCCAAATAAACCTTTACAGTAATAGCTACAATGCACATTTCGTTATAGATACAAAGAGAACAGCGATAGTCAAATGTTTTAGAACTGGATGTTATATGCTGGCCTTAAAATGCCTTACAGTTTCCATGACATCACGGGAAAATCGATGAGAGCTATAAAGAATGAATGAATAAGTACTGAACAAATCGAATCATAATAACGCATATGTTGTAGATGGCCACAAAAGAATTTGAAATAATTTATGTGTTTTAAAGAGATCTACATTTTTTTGAGTAGTACGTTTTCTTCTATTGCTTTACGTTTACCACTTATACAACATTATACAATATTCCTTCCGAATGAAGAGAACTTCACAGGCTATTCCCAGAAAATTCAATATATACATTTTATGCAAATGTCTTTACTATATAGTATTTGATGCAAAATATTTAGTCATTTTTTAGAAATACAAAATTTTCGAATTGGGTAGTGCGGGGTGGGGGATTTTCTTGAAACAGTTGGCGTCGCATCTTTGGAAGATGTGTCACAGACACACATACACACAAAGACGTTTTTCTAAAAATGCCTTTTTTGTATTCAGGAAGCTATACCTAGTAGAGAGAGTAAAACCATTTTATTTGTACACAGGAACCTCAAAACGTGCATTTCTGGTGAAATCTCGGTATTGGAATGTTTTATTGGAATGCAATACTTAGTAGAGAAACTAATATACGATAGTGGGTAGAGAAAGTATTCAGATTTTTATAACAGTAATGGTATAACGCGTACACAGCAACGATGCTCTTTTTTTATTTAAAACTAAATGAAATTAAGCACATAAAATTATCTAGTAATATTTCTAGCTGATTGGAAGGATTGCACTGAAAATGTGAACACAGGTTTTGACGAACACACGCGAAAATGATTGCAAGAAATGCCAATACATGACATTAGTAATATGAAGGCCCTCGTGGGTGAACTGGGCATCGGTTAATGATATATGTCAGTCTGCTCTGTGGCCTCGGCTCAAAGCCAAAATGAAAAATGTCACTCACGTGAACGTTCGGTATAATGGCGAATGTCTCCCCTCGGAAAGTTAATGTGGCTTTGAAATTGTAACGCGTAGACAGGTCTGAAGAGACACACATTTTAGAGGACACCCTGCCTCATATTAAATATAAAGAAATTATACAAAAGAAAACTCAGATGTGTCACATTCATATGACTCCATCTATACGCTCTTCTAAAAAGTTCACATCAACAGATTTCGTTGTAGAATACAGCAGGTAAAGCGATAGTCAGATTTTTAAAGAGGTGTTGCTACATTATGGCTTTGAAATACCATTCATTACCAAGATAAAAAGAAATGAATAACGACTTATCTGTTGAGAAAAGTATAAGTATTTGAAAATTCAAATAAAAAGCAAGGAATATCTCGAAAATTGTAGTATTTATGTTTCAAGCCCCCTAAAGTTTTTACGTACGTGGTGCACACAATAATTTGCAGTAAAAACGCTCTAAATTATATTAAATAAAATAAATGCATAATATAAGTGTTGTGTAAAAGACATACTCAGTCATTTTTTGATATATTCTCACAGCCACCCAAATCCTACGCTATGAACCGTACCAACGCCTCCTATGAAGCATTGACCATACAATACGAGCTGCAAATGTATATGACAGTGCTTATTCTGAGCGCTCGTTTCTAAACAAAAAGCTTGTGTCTGAAAATATGAGTGAAAATCCTGAGGAAATTTCAATCCGAGCCAGAAACATAGAATCGGAACTACTGTTAGCAAAATCTAGGCAGCAGTATGAGAAGGAATATATTTCATTTAAGGACTGGTGCAAAAGTCTACGGTTAATAACCAATCATTGATGGTTTATATTTCTTGTTTTATGATCAAGTATATTGTTGCTCAAAACCTTGTTAAGGTTGGTATGACTGGTCACTGACATCCAATTTTGTTTATTACACCGCTAATTTTAGGGGTGTTAACGTCCAGCAAGCAGTTGTTTTAGAGAGCGTATACTAAAAAAATGTATTTGACATGAACTGTATCCTATAAGGCGATCTATATTTTTCTGTATAACATTTTATCTTCCCGTAGAGAAGGTGTTCCGACCCCTTCAATTGCCGTGGTGCGGGCGCTGCGTACCCTTAGCTCTAATGCTACTTCTAACTTACTAGGAGCACGCCGAGCCGTATATCTGAGCTCCTCCCAAAAGGGAGCTGTTAGGATTGGGTTGGACTCGGCAGGGCAGTGGTTCCCGATACCCATGGGAGATTAGGTACGTCTGGGTAGTGATCCAAACGAGGTTGTAAGATACCTTAATATCCTCCGGCACCAATCTGGAAGCTAATAGATGGCGTGCTAGATCGTTGTCGGCCCTATCGAGGTTATAGGTAGTCTTCACTTCGGATTGACGCGCATAAGTTACGTATCCACTGAGGAGGATCCTTCTAGACTCAAGGTATTGTTCTAGTTGAAAGCCCCACGGTAGAGAATGTCTCCTTCCCCTGGTTAACAGAGGGTAGGGCTGCGGGTAGACCTCGCTCAACATTGTAACATTTTGAACTGAAGTTAGTCGTTACGTATTAATTCACATCACAATGGCACTTGGTATTAACTGAGAAGCGCTTTAGAGAGACGTGTTTCTCTCATCCATAGCTACATTCTTAATGTATTTTAATTCTGCAACATTGTCTTCTGTTTACAAAGGCACATTAATCAATCTATAAACCAAACTTCTAAAGACAGCATGTTGGTGTGAAGTAGGGTTATAAAAATTATTTGTTATATAATTTTCCAAATATGTAGCTTTTCTGTAAATACCAAACTGTATATTATTATGTTTTCTTTTTACAAGTACATCCAAAAAAGTAATGTATTATTTGTTTCTATTTCCATAGTGAATTAGATATGTATGTCTTGTTTATTCAAAATATCCAGTGCTAGATTTGTACAATCTTGAGGAATAATAGCAAAAATGTCAGCTACCGCAATTTCAAACCCCAGCTCATTAACAATTTAATTACTAGATACAAAAAGAGACATGCCTTACATATAACCAGTACCTTACAGAACCCAAATAAAAAGGATTTAATATACAAGAAATTTACATGCCATCCAGTGGTGTTTAAATATTATATCCAACTGGCACCTCAGAATATATACAGTTTGAGAAATATACTGAATACACCTTTGTCTAACACAACTGATTATTTTAAAAAGTCAGATATTTATCAGATTTAATGTCAAGATTGCCAAGGCTCATACATAGGTAGAACAAAAAGAAACTTAACTTAACTTAAAAGCAAGACTAAGTGGACATCAGAGAAATATAAAATTAAAACATATAGATAAATCAGCAGTTGCCAACCATTTCTGGAACAGTAACATGAAATAGGACAAGGGATAAAATTATTAAAACCTATACAGATCCCTTCACACCTGGAAATTTGGGGAAAGATTTTCATCTATCTCAACATCAAGAATATTTTGAATTTTGAAATACCGCTTACAGACCACCTGATGCAACTGGTCCAATCAAATTACAGGAGAGAAGAAAGAAGACAGGTGAGTTCCCAACCTTCACTACAGATGTCAGTAAATCCAAGACAAGTTCTGAACTTTTCCCAGCAGAGGGCGGAAGAATCAACTACTGAATTACATTTTGGGGGTCAGGGGAGTGAACGAGACTTCAGTCGGCCAGAGCGGAAGATGAGAGAAACACGTCTCTCGAAAGCACTTCTCAGTTAACAGCAAGTGCCATTGTGATGTGAATTAATACGTAACGACTCGCTTCAATTCACTATATGATAACATCACAATCAATAATACTTCCATCCATTATAATTGTAACATTTTGTCTATCTCTTACAATTTAAGAGTTGTACAAAACTGATTCACAATAAAGAGAACTTCTAGGCTATTCCAAGAAAATTCAAGATATATTTATATAACTTTTATTTTTCATGTAAATATTTAAATATATTGTATTTTAATCGAAATCTTAGAGCCATGTTTGATAATATAAACAATTTCGAAAATTTGTTTATGTAAAGGGTAGTTGGGAGGAAGGGATTTTTCTTGAAAATGTTCGTGCCATATTTTGGAAGCTACTAAAATTAAACACAAAGTTGCATCAGCGGATCAGAAAATATGTATTCCTCTCGGTATCAACGTTTTGGTGGAATGCAATACTTGATCTGTTATTTACGTGGTAGAGAAAGTTAAAAATGTAAGAGAAAATAACAAATGGTGCAGTAAGAAACATCAAATTAAAAAATATTAATAGAATAAAAGTGAAACTAATTAAGAAAGAATAAATAATGAAAAATATAAAGGAATAATAAATGCATAATACAATTTAACAATACTACTTGTGCATGCAGAATTGGATATTGTAAAAAGAGCTGGCTAACAGAGAAAGGTAATTAGCAAGTGAACCACAGGGGTACCTGGGGAGAAAATCCATCGCAGGAATATGCTAAATAAGGCACCGAAGAGCACAGGGGTGAGGAGAAATAGTGATTGAAGAGTGTGAGATAGATAATAATAGAACAAGAGGGAAATATTACTGTGAATCCCAAAGTAGTCAAGTTTCGCCAGAGAAAGATACGTGTATGCTTTTATTTTCATAAGACACCAAACACAGGAGCTAATGCGAAACACGTTATACATTATGGTGGGAAAATAGTGTCGTCTGGCGGAATACAAAAGGTGGGCAATTCCGAGAAGCGTTCTTCCAATTCTGATCTTCAAGAGGTCCTCTTCACGTGGATTTGTGCGGTGGGAAGCGTGGAAACTTAGATGTAGATCTTGACAAGGTATAATAACTAAAAATGAAACTTAGGTTCAATACAAAACTTGGTACTTTTTCAGCATATTTCAAAGATTTGAGAGAAATATCTTCAAACAAATCTCCTCCCTATATCATACAAGCCTTTATATGGAAAATTTTCGTTGTATTATTTTTACTTTCTCTACTACGTATAGTAAGTAAGGGCAGTATTGTATTCCACTCAAAAATTCGATACTGAGATTTCACCGGAAATACATGTTTTGAGGTCCCCTGAATCCAAAAAAAGCATTTTGGAAACATGTCCGTGTGTGTGTCTGTGTGTCTGTCTGTTTGTCTGTCTGTGTGTGTGTGTGTCTGTCTGTGAACAGCATAACTCAGAAACGAACAGTCGGATAAACACCAAACTTGGTATTTAGGTTCAGTATCTTCCAGAGATGCGACACGAAGCTTTTCAAGAAAATTCCCCACCCCAAATTACCCTTTACATGGAACCTTTTTTTGAAAATTTTAATTTTCTCAAAAATGCCTCTTGAATAAAATACCATAAGTTTAAGACATTTTTATGGCAAATTAATTGTATATCTCGAATTTTCTGGAAACGCTTCCATCAATATTCTTCATTGTGAACGACTTTTGCATAACTAGTAAGCCATAAGAGATAGACAACATTTTACTATACAAGAAATGTAGACCGCGTTAAACTACATAATTTATGTCATATGCATTTTTTTTGAGTGAACCATTTTCGAGATATTCTTGTTATTCCCTTAAATTTTCCAACACTTATACTTTTTCTTAAATGGGAATTCGTTATTCATTTTTTTGTACTGGTAATACAAAGAGAATGGAATACTCCACATAGCAACCAGCTCTTAAAATATTTGACTATCACTTAAAGCCTAGCAATTCTCCTTGCATCTACAAGAAAATTAGCAATAAGATTGACATCTCGATATCTCGATTAACATGAAGCATGTGGAAAATAAGCGTTTGTAAAAATAGTTTGTACAAGAGTAGAGAACGTCATATGAGTATAACATATCAGATTGTTTAGACAGCACTCGAATTTTTAAAATATCAATAATATTAAATTGATTCTTGAAACTTAACAGAGATCACGTTTAGAACACGGGTCTTGAAACAAGTGAAATGACGTTAAAAAAGCGAGTGTTTTGCTGTTTTGTTTATTCGCTAACAGTCATTTTCAGTGAATTTTTGTCCAACATGTTTTGCCTTACGCCAGGCAATGAAGGGATTAAATGCTGTATCATATTGGTTTTTTTAATTTTGGGTAAGTAGGTTTAGTGTTATTCTTTCTGCTGCTTGTGTAATTTTACTTCCATTTCAGCTTCTTCTGAATTCATAATTTCTGCAATTTAATATTTATGTAGGTTATATAAAAGAGTAACGTTTTAGAACAAAGAAATCCACCAATACAACATATAGTTAAGTCTACAACGAACTGCGATAAATTTAAGTATGATGATTTATGCTGTAAACAATAATGTGAGCGCCGTGAGAAATTAATTATGTAACTAAGACATAATGAAAAGTAAAACCTAATCAAACGAAGTCGAGTTATTAAACATGTGCAAATACGAAGGGTAATGTGATTGGACTTCAAAACCAAAGCTGGACACAATAAAGATTATCGCCTAGTGGTCGCACACAAAGTGATATTAACCTTTTTGTTCCATTTTCAGTCAGATGTCGGTTTTTCGGTGGGCCTAAAACTCGTCCTGTATGTAATTTTATAACGACCTTTTAAAAACAACGATTTATGCTTGCATGTAAGTCTAAATTCCTATAAAACTGTAGTACGATCGATCATCAGTTTTGCCAACATTTAAGTGAACAAACCATTCAACAGATGGTCTCAGGAATATTAAATACTAAATCAGATGCAAAGGCACAGAAAAAGACGAAGGAGACTTGTATATGTTGCACTCAATGCTTTTTAAACAGCATAAAATCATAAACTGTGTTATTTTAGTGTTATAATGTTTAAACTCCTTTCTGGGGTTTTCATTTGTCAGCGCATTCTCATTTTCAGATTGTTCCACATGAGGTACTTTTTGGTGTAAATTAGTGAAATGTTGTAGACATCGTTGTATCCTTATTAACAACAGAATAAAAAATCATGAGTTACATTCACATGACTTTCTCTACTCTCTGTCCCTTATAAGTGCGTATACAAACTATTCTTACTAAAGCTATTTTTATACTACATTTTAATCCAAATAAACTTTTATAGAAACAGCTACATTTCACATTTCGTTATAGATACAAAGAGAACAGTGATAGTCAAATTTTTAAAACCTAGATGCTATATGCTGACCTTAAAATTCCATGCTGTTTCCATGACATCGCGAGAAACAACTGAAAATCGACTTGACTTGAGACAGTACATTCTGCGTAGCTAAATATAAAATGATAACCGTAGGGAAAATAAATGCCAATAACAATGGGAATGGTACTATTAAATAAGACGGGGAAAGTGAATATGAGTTGAAAAGACAGTGCCAGCAGCAGGCAGGAAACGGGGTTGGTTTTCCCCTCTCAACTGTAGTCAACTGAGAGCAGAATACGATTTGTTAGTGTACCGTTAGCTCGCCTGAAAATCGGATGTGTAGAAAAGAGTCAATGCTCTCATAGCCCCCGACATCTAATAAGAAAGAAGGTAGAAGTGAGGTGATAGTGAAATGGGGAGATAGGAAATTTGAAATAAAGGAACAGGAGAGTTTAGAAAACACTTGTTCATAGTATGTATTTCCTTGGAGGTTGTTCTGAAAACAAGTGTGAGTGCCGTTGGATAGGGGCGATTGTATGAGCACAGCAGTAAAGAAATGCGTGTGTGCATGCGTGTGCGTGTGAGAGTGCGTGTGAGAGTGCGTGCGCGAGTGCGTGCGTGTGTGTGTGTGCGTGCGTGTGAGAGTGCGTGCGCGTGTGCGTGCGCGTGTGAGTGCGTGTGTGTGTGTGAGTGAGTGCGTGTGTGTGTGAGAGTGCGTGTGAGAGTGCGTGCACGTGTGCGTGCGTGCGTGTGTGTGTGCGTTCGTGTGAGAGTGCGTGCGCGTGTGCGTGTGTGAGTGCGTGTGTGTGCGTGTATGCGTGTGTGTGTGTGTGTGTGCGTGCGTGCGTGTGTGTGCGTGCGTGTGTGTGTGTGTGTGCGTGCGTGTGAGAGTGCGTGCGCGTGTGTGTGTGTGCGTGTGAGAGTGCGTGCGTGTGAGAGTGCGTGCGTGTGAGAGTGCGTGCGCGTGTATGTGTGTGAGTGCGTGTGTGTGTGTGAGTGCGTGCGCGTGTATGTGTGAGAGTGCGTGCGTGTGAGAGTGCGTGCGTGTGAGAGTGCGTGTGCGTGTATGCGTGTGCGTGCGTGCGTGTGTGTGTGCGTGCGTGTGAGAGTGCGTGCGCGTGTGTGTGTGTGAGTGCGTGTGTGTGTGCGTGAATGCGTGTGTGTGTGTGTGTGTGTGTGTGTGTGGGGCGAGGTAATATCAGGAGTCAGATTTTAAAACGGTGACGGGAAATAAACGGACAGGAAAATGAACCAGTCGTATTATACACCAACCATAGATTCAAGATCCATGCGAGTCCCTAAGCTAGCATCGAACCCGTGACCATTCCTGCAAATCCCGTGCAGCCAAAACGGCGCACAGCACATCCCATAGTACCCCCGCAGATTTCAAAAGAAATACCAATTATTGAAAAAATCTAAAAAAATTAAGGATATCTGGAAAATGACTAATGCCAGAAAAAAAGTTATTTGAAATATGTTGTGTAGCACTTATACAAGATTATACAAAATTCCTTCCGAATGAAGAGGACTTTAAAGGTTGTTCGGAGATAATTCAAGATATATACGAGGGTCGTCCAATAAGTAGCTTTCCCTATTTTATGAAAAACTTTACACACAATTGATTATATTGAATTAATTTTATTTATATTGTACAATCCTTCTGTTACTTTTCTACATAGTCAACATGTTTTTCCAAGCCTTTTTGGGGAGGTGAAACAGTTTTTCCAAGCCAGTGTTGCACCAGGTCGGGTCCTGAGCTCGCAATCAGCTGTTCGCTGATTTGACTTCATCATCGTGTTAAAAGTGATTATCTTTGAGTTGGAGGAACATGTGAAAATCACTTGTGGCAAGCTACGGTGAGTATGGAGGATACGAGAAAACTTCCAAGTTGAATCTTGACCCAGGCGGAGCTCAGAAGATTCTTCCGGGAAGTTTTTTCGCATCCTCCATATTCACCACATCTTTTCCCAAATAATTTTCAGATGTTCCCCTGATTAAAAGTTCATGGAGGTAAGCACTTTAACACCGCGACGAAGATCAATCAGAAGTGAACAGCTGGTTACGAGCACAGGACCCGACCTGGCAGAACACTGGCTTGGAAAAACTTGTGTCGCGTCCCCAAAAATGCTTGGAAAACTGTTGATCATGTAGAAAAGTAAAAGAAGGATTGTACAATATAAATAAAATTAATTCCACATGATCAATTTTGTGTAATGGTTTTTATAAAATAGCGAAACTTCTTTATTGGACGCCCCATGTATTTTATTTGTCATGTGAATGTTTTTAATATATGGCATTTTAAGTAATATCTTTAGAGTCGTTTTAGAAATGTAAAGGGTATTTGTGGTGAGTGGGATTTTCTTGATAATCCCCTCATCACATTTTGGAAGATAATGAACATAAATACACGAATCTTTTTTAAGAAATGCTTCTTTATTTCGTGGGACCTCAAAATATGTATTTACGGTGAAATCCTGGTACGAAATTTTGGGTGGAATGAAATACTTCCTCTAACTACTTAATATGTGCGTGATAGAGAAAGTAACAATATGCATGAAATTTGGACTATGTATTACATACCAAAATTTGAAATTTCAGAGAAAAGAATCCTTAAAATATATATGAAATTAAGTAACAAATTCCAATTAATAATGCTACATAACAAAACTTATGTGTTACACTCACATGCCTTTCTCTACCCTTGTACAAACTATTTTTACAAACGCTTATTCTCCATATGCTTCATGTTAATTGAGATATTAATCTTATTGATAATTTTCTTGTAGGTGCAAGGGGAATATGGTAGGTTTTAAGCGATAGTCAAATGTTTTAAGAGCTGGTTGCTATGTGGAGCATTCCATTCTCTTTGTATGTCCAGGACATAAAAAAATGAATAACGAATTCCCATTTGAGAAAATGTACTGGACATTTTAAGGGAATAACAAGCAATATCTCGAAAATGGTTCACTTAACAAAAAAAGTATATGACATAAATTGTGTATTTTAACGCTATCTACATTTTTTGTGTAGTAAAATTTTGTCTATCTCTTATGGTTTACCAGTTATGCAAAAGTCGTTCACAATGAAGAATACTTTTGGAGACATTCCCAAAAAATTCGAGATATACATTTCATTTGTCATGAAAATATCTTAAACATATGATATTTTAATCAAAATCGTTAGAGTCATTTTTGACAACATTAAAATTTTCAAAAAATCTTCCATATGAAGGGTAATCTGGGGTGGGGGATTTTCTTGAAAACCTTCGTGTCGCATCTCTGGAAGATACTGAACCTAAATACCAAGTTTGGTGTTTATCCGACTGTTCGTTTCTGAGTTATGCTGTTCACAGACACACATACATACGGGCATGTTTCCAAAAATGCTTTTTTTTGGATTTATGGGGTCTCAAAACATATATTTCCGGTAAAATGTCGGTATCGAATTTTTTGGGTGGAATACAATACCTCCCCTACTTATTATACGTAGGAGAGAAAGTAAAAATTAAATTCGTTACTTTTGCCAATTTTCGTTATTTACTCTCCCCTGAAACGCATCGTGTACACACACGCACACACACACATACACACACACACACACACACACACACACACACACACACACACACTACCGAGACATCTCCTAGTTGGTTTTTCGGCCGGAACAAGTTACCTAGATAACGCCTTGCCGGAGTTTCCAGTGCTCCAAACGTCGATACCAGATGGCCTGAGGCGCCGACGGACTCCGACTACACTTTTACCATCATTTCATCCCTTAGTCCGTCATCTTTAGAGATCTATACGAGTTGAAGTTTGAGAAACAAAAATAGCGACAAATCACCAAAAACTTCAAATTTCCCTCACAAGGAAAGTTTACTGGTGTCGCTGCCATAATTCACTCCTTTGGTTTTCTTTTAGCATTGTAAAGTTTCCTGGACTTTCCAGGAGTTGTGGATCCCGGGGCAATTTACGACTGATTGATGCTGTGTCCCTAAAACGTTTTTGCCAACCTACCGGAGATCATTATTCCTTGGTATTTTTCTGTGAACAGTGTGACCTCAAAGTTGATACATTAGTTTCTCTATTTTATTCAAGTTGTTTATACACTAGCCTGACGTTGCACGGTGACCTTGTTAAATTCCAGTCACGAATTAAATAATTTCATTTACTTCTTTGTAGCATCACCATTTCCGAGATTAGAAATTGTTCAACACCTTATTCTTTTAAAGTCCTGTCGATTTTCAGTTGTTCCTCGCGATGTCATGGAAAATTGTGGAATTTAAGGCGAGTAGATAGAGAAATCTGGTGCATTACTTGCACATGACATTCTCTACCCTGTATCGTTTATTAGTGGGTATACAAACTATTCTTACTAAAGCTTATTTTGGTCTTTCAACAAGGGTGTCCTATCTTTGAACTTAAGTAAAACACGTTCTATAAATGATAGAGGTTTATTTATTTTTTCTTTTGGAACATAATTAATGCCATTACGTGTGGAAGAGAACATCAGTTAAGTGACCGCCGCGACTTCGTTGGCTTGCGCGTATACGGTTGACCCAATTTTCAATAGCAGAAGAACGTAAATTAGGTCCAACTTCACGAATAACACGCGTGATGTTATTCATAAGATCATTTACTGTTTCTGGCTTGTTGACATAAATTCGAGATTTAACATAACCCCACAAGAAGTAATCCAACAGGGTTAAATCACATGACCTCGGGGGCCAGTTAACATCACCACCACGGGAAAAAATGAAACCTCTGAACTTCTCCTTCAAAAGATCGATTGTTTCGAGAGCAGTATGACATGTGGCACCATCTTGCTGGAACCAGATGTTTCTAAAATTCATACCATCCAATAGAGGCCAAAAATAGTCCCTTATAAGAACCCCGTATCTTTCTCCATTGACAGAGCTTCTCCATCTCCATCTTGGAAGAAATATGGACCAATGATTCCACAATACCAAAATCCACACCACACAGTAACCTTTTGGGGATAAAGTGGTCGTTCTTGAATCTGAATTAGATTGTGATTGCTCCAATAGCGACAATTTTGTTTGTTAACACAAGCATCCATCCAAAAGTGGGCTTCGTCGCTGAAGATCATTTTTCGATCAAAATTCGGGTCAGCCTCCAATTGCTCCATAGCCCAGTCAGCAAATACGCGGCGCAACCTATGCTCGTTGGGCTTCAGTTCTTGAGTTAACACAATTTTGTAAGCGTGAAACTTGAAGTCCAGATGCAGAATTCGCCAAGTTGTGGTCGGCGAAATCTCCAATTCTTGCGCTCGACGAGCAATTGATTTGTTTCCGTTCTCGCGTACACTCTCACGAACGGCGCCTATGTTTTCGTTGGAGCGCTTACGTGGATTACGTACAGGCGTTCTTTGATCGCTGACAGAACCACTTCTTTCAAATTTATCGATCAAACGTCGAATCGTTCTCTCGCAGGGACGATTATGCACACCGTAAACTTCACGCAATACACGGAAGGTTTGGCGAACAGATGATCCATTTTGATAATACATTTTCACAATTTCTACGTGTTGCTGAATGCTGTAACGTTCCATGGCTATTTATCAATAACAACTGTAACCACATGAAAAAATCATAGCTGTAACTCAATAATAACGGCAGCTATCACATGTTAAAGATAGGACACCCTTGTTGAAAGACCCTATACTATATTTTAATCCAAATAAACCTTTGCAGAAACAGCTACAATACACATTCCGTTATAGATACAAAGAGAACAGCGATAGTCAAATGTTTAACTGGACGCTATATGGTGGTCTTAAAATTCCATACTGTTTCCATGACATCACGAAAAACAACTAAATGTTGACAGGACTTAACAGAATGGCGAAGTATTAAACAATGCGAACCTTTAATAAGGAATATCTCAGAAATGCCTAACGCTACAAAAAAACTGTTTTTGAAATAAGTTGTGTATTTTTAAAGATGTCTACTTTTTGTGTAGTACTATTACGCCTATCGCTTAACATCTACCAGTTGTGCAAGAGTATACAAAATTTCTTCCAAATGAAATGGACTTCAGTGGCTGTTCTCAGAAAGCTCAAGATACACGTTTTGTTTTGTCATGTAAATGTTTTTAATATATGGTATTTTAATCAAAATCTTAGAGCATTTTTAAAAGGTCATAAATTTCTAAAAAGCCAGCATGTAAATTGTTGTCTGGGGTGGGGGATTTGCTTGAAAGTCTTCGTGACGCAGCTTTGGAAGATACTGAACCTAAATATCAAGTTTGGTATGTATTCGAATTTTCGTGTTTGAGTTATGCTTTTCACAGACACACTCACACGAACGAAAATTTTTTGAAAGTGCTTTTCTAGATTCAGGGGCCTCAAAACATGTATCTCCGGTGAAAACTCTATATAGAATTTTTGGGTGGAATGCAATAGTTTCCCTACTTACTATACGTAGTAGAGAAAGTAAAATTAGGTTTTAGTAACAATAGTTTTTATATCCAGTAATAAAGCATAGAGGATAGAGTAAGGCATGTAGTTATACCGAAATTAAAATAATTTAAGTTTCAGCATCCTAAAACGAATGAAAAGATTAGCTCCATACGTGACAAAGACAAGCTTGTAAAAACAAGTGAATCCACGGTGGGATGAAGGTATGTTCCGACTCGATTGATAGCCAAACCAGTCAACTACACGTTTTATGCGGCACGTGGATCGTTAGCCTGTAATGTTACACGCTACAGTTGCTAACTGACCACCTCGCCCTAAACATCGCACCCACTAAGTACAGCAAGTATGGTTTCCACCCAAAAACTCGATACAAGCATTTCACTGCAAATACGTGTTTTGTTGCTCCCTAGCATAACTCAGAAATGAAAGCTCGTTTAAATACCTAACTTGGTATTTACCTCAGCGTCTTCCAAGGTGCTATTTGAACATTTTCAAGAAATTTCACCCACCACAACCTACATGGTGAAAGTTTCGTTATTTCTGATTTTCTCAAAAATGCTGCTGACGGATTGGACTACAGTACCACGTCTATAAGATATTTGTATGACAAATAAAATTTATATCTTAAATTTTCAACCTCTGAAGACCTATTCATTGTAAATGACTTTTGTGTAATTGATACACCGTAAGAGATAAATAAACTCTTGCTATACAGAAAATGTAGTCCTTTCTAAAACACACAATTTATATCAAATGACTTTTTATGGCGTCAACCATTTCAGAAATAGTTTAGTTATTGGTTTGAATTTTCAGATACTTATACAGAGCGGTTCCTCATCTATCTGGCCGGTAGTCGCGATGCGTGTTCCGTGCGCTATATTCAGTGTATCCGTTTATTATTCTCATTATTGATACTGATACCATATTATTACTGATTTTATTATTACTATTACGATATATTGATTACCTATTGAACAAACACATTTACTTTTTATTACTTTCTCTACTACGTATAGTAAGTAAGGGAAGTATTGTATTCCACCCAAAAATTCAATACCGAGATTTCACCGGAAATACATGTTTTGAGACCCCCTGAATCCCAAAAAGCATTTTTGGAAACATGTCCGTGTGTGTCTGTGTGTGTGTCTGTCTCTGTGTGTGTGTCTGTCTGTGAACAGCATAACTCAGAAACGAACAGTAGGATAAACACCAAACTTGGTATTTAGGTTCGGTATCTTCCAGAGATGCGACACGAAGGTTTTCAAGAAAATCCCCCACCCCAGATTACCCTTTACATGGAAGATTTTTCGAAAATTTTAATTTTCTCAAAAATGGCTCTAACGATTTTGATTAAAATATCATATGTTTAAGATATTTTTATGACAAATAAAATGTATATCTTGAATTTCCTGGGAATGTCTCCAAAAGTATTCTTCATTGTGAACGACTTTTGCATAACTGGTAAACCATAAAAGATAAACAAACTTTTACTACACAAAAAATGTAGACCGCGTTAAAATACACAATTTATGTCATATACATTTTTTTTTGTTCAGTGAACCATTTTCGAGATATTACTTGTTATTCCCTTAAATTTTTCAATACTTATTTTCTCAAATGGGAATTCGTTATTCATTTTATTTGTCTTGGATATGCAAAGAGTATTAATCTGTGGCAAAGGGAATAGTTCTGCACCTAGCAACCAGCTATTAAGAGATATGTATGTGCTTAAAGGCTACTTTATTTCCAAATTGCCCTTGTAAATATATATTCCCCTTACATCTACCAGAAAATTAGCAATAAGATAGACTCTGCAAATGTTTACCTCGATTAACATGAAGTAGATGGAGAATAAGCGTTTGTATAAATAGTTTGTACAAGAGTAGAGAAAGTCATGTGAGTGTAACACATCATATTTTTTTATCAGTACTAACAGTCTTTTTCACAGTCGGTGTTGAAAGTGGTGTCCTTCGGCAGATAAACATTCTTGCCACCTTCTGATGAAATTACCATACACACGCATAAGTTCTTGTTACGTAATTTCCCTAATTTCTGTTCTTATGTTGTTTTTAAGATCGTCGTCTATGGTGCGAGGATTATTCCTATTGACTCTATTTTTGAGAGTTGCCCACAGATAAAAGTCACACACAGTAAGACCCTGCGATCGAGCCAGCCATAACCCTTTAGTTTTTCTTCCGTTAGAACTCTTCGTTTCTTTTTACAACTTACAACATTAAATGATCCCGTTCTCTTCACTGAATTCACTAGATATCTAACTGTTTCTCTACTCGGAACTGGAACACAGGAAATTTATCGTGAAATTGCCTACACACCTGTCTACATGAGTCGGTTTTCACATACGTGTCATACATAAAAAGTCTTTGTTCAAGCGAAAATTTGAGTACCACTTCTGGGTTGCAATAATCCGATAATTCAATCGCACACAAATACGCACGCGTCACGCGTCTATAAACAAGATGCAAGAACAGCTGACTGAAGCCCGTTGCCGCATGTCCGATAAGTGGAAGAGCCCTTGGCCTTGAGTTCATTCAGACGTGACGCACAAGACTGCCGGGCAATTCCCGACCAGAGCGCTGAGGGACCGCTCTGTACCTTTTTTAAGTGGTATGTCGGTATCTTTTTTTCTCGTGGCCATGCAAAGAGCATGGAATTTCAAAGCCATCTGCCTTTAAAAACTCTGACTATCTCTATAGCCTACTGTGTTCTTCTTATACCGACAATGAAACATGTGTAATGATATTTTGACAGTTTATCTGTATTCAGAAGAAGTAGAAAATAAGCTTTTGTATGAATAGTTTGTAGAAGAGTAGGTAGAAAAAGTTATGTGTTACACCACATCAAAATGTCTTACGAAGGTAGATGTACTTACATCGGTTTAGTAGGCAGCCAGCACCGTCTTAGTAGTTATTCAAAACAGTAAACTGTTTTCAAAATCTGTAAAATAATACACTGAGGAGCACACTAAGAGGTTTTTGTAACCCGATCACGATCGCGTATATGCGTGATTCGCTTGCATTGCAGCGACCGCGGTATGTTCCGCTAGCTCCTAGCGTGAACAATCCTCTCAAGGCAACACCTTTATCGACTGTGAATGTCAACTGTCAGCTGTTACCTTCTGTTCGTGCTGTAAAGACTACAGTTCGTTCGTTATGCATCTTAAAAATGAAACCTTGTTCAAGCATCTGTGTTGTGCGTGAATTACTTTAGAGTATTCTTATTATTGTTGCTGTTCTGGTCCTCTTATTAGTCCACTGAAATGTCTACAGAAAAATTCACGCTTGGACAAAAAGTTTTTATGTACGATAAATACGTAAACACAGAAGTAGACAGGTGTATAGAAAATTTCGGAGCCATTTTCTGGTATTCTAGTCCCAAACAGAGATACTATCAGATGTCTGGTTAATACGTTTAGGACAACGGAACCGCTAAACACTAAACCTAAAAACTGAAAAAGACATGTTCTAAAGCAGGAGAAATTTGACGAAACTGGTGCATCATTCGAACGCTCTCTAAAGAATTATCTAAAACGTGTTGCACAGCAAGTGGTTGTTTTAGAAACCTCTGTTCATACAGCTGCTGAACCTTTAAAATTTAAACTCTACAGAGTCATTATTGTTCATGAATTACAACCTCGTGACGACGAAGACTGCGGGAATCCTCAATGCAGATGGACATCACTTATAAAGAGGACGCAGCCTAAATCTGGATACTAAAAATCTATTATGGCTAATGCCGCCTGTGAGGGCGGTCAACGTTCTAACTTGAGTCACCAGATATATAACCAGAGAAATCACCAATCTATTTACAAAAGACGCACTATTTCGGCTTTCTGCTAGTATTATGAGTACCGTTCTATAATATTATTTTCTTCGGTACAAAGGTTTGGTCATCATTACCTTACTTCTCCGCCATAATCGCTGATCACATGGATGTACCTTAAGCGTTCAATTAAGCACTGATCTGTGCTGCGGACTTGATTTATGTTGTTATACACCGGGGTGAGGCCGAAAGCTTTGCAGCTAAAATATTAAATTTACTTATCCGGCATAAACATTGGGGGACGTAGACTCAGTGGCACACGAGAGATACCGAGAACTTGCTGCACAAACTAAAGCAGTCGTGGGATATTTATAAACAATACATACGAATTCACATTTAACTCTGGTTTATTATAATTAATAAGTTGCCCTACATTGTACATAAAAGCTACAGGCAAACACTGGGGGAGATGCCCCACACACAACCATGACAACACGCACTCCTACATACAAACCACACACTCAGAAGACCTACTCTAGACTGACGTTACTGACTTACAGACCTACGCTATCAGACAAAGAGGCTCGTCTCTCAACCTGCCTTCACTCCCCTTAACCAGGAATTGAACGTAAGGATGCCGCGCCGGACAAGAATTCAAAGTTATAAACGAAACAACTAGTTCAACAATATCAGTATACACAGCAACGATGTGCCCGCGGCGACAATGCACACACATGCGCTACAATATAATAGACTATGTTATTAACCGCTGTAAATTACTGTACTGTAATAGTATCGAGAAGAACTTATAGTTACATTTTAATAGGATTTCGGCGTAGTTACCCAAACCAAACAATTACATTTCTTGGTTTTCTTGTACACAGATCTTCTTCCTATCAAAATCAAAGCCCACACAAACAAACAAGCTTACACCAAAAGTTGTGAAAATAATTGAGATTTTTAGTTAACTACAAAGGTTAGAATTAACAATAGTAATAACCTAATAATCTAATCCAATAATAATTAATTCTTCGTACAGTTATCCTTACTGATATAACCATAACTGGTATAATATAATTAATATTATAACCAGTGCGTCAGTTGGTGACTAAATGGTGTGTGTGCAAATTTGAACGCCTGCGAATATAAAAACAAGGCGCCAAACTTACAGAAACAATATAACTAACCGTTCCAATATAACAGGTGCGTATTTGCGGGAGAGTTGCCGGTTATGAATGGAAACAGCCTGAATATCACCAAATTCTAGTGAGTTATCCCATTATGGTGGAGAAATGTCGAAATTGCACTTTAGTAACCTCTATAACAAGGTTAGTACTTATTATAGTGCTGTCACTATTACTCATGAGTAAGTGACGTGGAGTTTTAGAATGGAGAACCCCCGGTGTGATAGCATGGTGCAGGGCACGCATAAACGCGATCTGTGCCGGGCTGTAAATCGACCGCTCTGTATAATGGAATTTTGCCACGAGCCTATAACGTGGGCAGCTGCGAGTATGTTTACCATATGAGCGTAGCAGATAGACAAGTTTCCCATCGTTTCGCTTCCTCTTTATTGATTCAGGTGGGCTTAGGAGCTGTGCACTGTCGTTCAGTGTCGGACAGATGCTTACCGTTGGAAACGTTTCAGCCCTGCCGCCTCGTGTGGGTCAAATTCTCCTCGGTTTCGCCAGAGGCAAGGCTTCTCAGATCAACACGCCGGTGTGAACGCGTCCTCACGTTTGGAATCGTTCGGGACTTCGGCACGTCTCTGTTGCTCGGCCTTCCTGCGGCCTATAGCCTCCTGCGTGTGGATCCTTCACCTCGTCCGTTTCTACTGGGAATAGTAAGCAAAAAATCTGATGTGCTGCACTCACATGACTTTCCCTACTCTTTCCACAAACGCTTATTCTCCATCTACTTCATGTTAATCGATATAAGCATCTTATTGCGATAGTCAAATATTTTAAGAGCTGGTTGCTATGCGGAGCATTCCATTCTCTTTGTATGTCCAGGACAAAAAAAATGAACAACGAATTTCCATTTGAGAAAAAGTATAAGTATTGGAAAATTCAAACAAACAACAAGGAATATCTCGGAAGTGGTTTACTCAACAACAAAAAAAGTATCTGAAATAAATTATGTGTACTTTAACGAGAACTACATTTTTTGTGTACTATAATTTTGTCTATTTTTTACGGTTTACCAGTTATACAAAAGTAATTGGGAATGAACAGGACTTTTGGGGACATTCCCAGAAAATTCAGGGTACACATTTCATTTGGCATTAAAATATCTTAAACGTATGATATTTTAATTAAAATCGTTACAGCCGTTTTGAGTAAATCAAAAATGTTAGAAAATGCATTATGCGAAGGCTAGTATGGGGCGCGGAATTTTCTTGAAAATCTTCGTATCGCATATTTAGAAAATAGTAAACTCAAAAACCAAGCTTGGTATTTATCCGACTTTTCATTTTTGAGTTATGCTGTTCATAGACACACACACACACAGACATGTTTCTAAAATGCTTTATATGCATTCAGTGTACCTCAAAACATGTATTTCCTGTGACATCTCGGTACTGAATTTTTGGGTGAAATGCAGTACTTCCGTACTTACTATACGTAGTAGAGAAAGTAAAAATGCGAACACCAGTTGCACTAAACACTTAACGTAGCACAAACATTACACTTGAGACTCTTTTGACACACACACAACTGAGCCATCGAATCACAGCTGCACTGTCCAAACTCTTCGACATCTTGAATGCACCTTACTTGGTAAATTCTTAACTAACTGTGCGGGCAAGACCTGACCCTTATATACGCTTCGCATACAAAACGGAATGTTCTAGAAAGGGAGGCACATAATGGGCTATTGTTCCGGCTGGTTGAAGACCTCAACTAGTGCTGAGCCGAAAGAAGCTAATTGACCAACCGTAGGTAGTTCCTCGCGCGCGCGGGTTCAGAATATTTGTATACATTCACTTCAAGAGAAGAAAAACAAGGTAACAAAAGTTAGGGAAAATATCAAACGTAAAAGAATAATTTATCATGCAGTGTAAATTATCAAACTAACTTGAAATTATAGCGCATTAAGACGGGAGCGAAATGCTAGGTAATTTACTTCAAATATGAACAGGTTAATTAAAATGCACTTATGTAAATAAAGGGTCTTTCAATAAGAGTGTCCTATCTTTAACATGCGATAGCTGCCGCTGTTATTGCGTTACAGCAGTCATTTTTTTTTCATTTGATTACAGTTGTTATTGACAAATAGCCATGAACCGTTACAGCATTCATGCAACGCGTAGAAATTGTGAAAATTTATTACCAAAATGGATCATCTGTTCGCAAAACCTTCCGTGTATTGCGTGAAGTTTACGGTGTGCATAATCGTCTCTGCAAGAGAACGATTCCGCGTTTGATCGATACATTAGAAAGAAGTGGTTCTGTCAGCGATGAAAGAACGCCTGCACGTAATCGACGAAAGCGCCCCAACGAAAACATAGGCGTCGTTCGTGAGAGTGTACGCGAGAAAACGGAGACAAATCAATTGCTCGTCGAGCGCAAGAATTGGGGCTTTCGCCGACCACAACTTGGTGAATTCTGCATCTGAACATGAAGGTTCACTATTACAAAATGGTGTTAACTCAATAAATAAAGCCCAACGACCATAGGTTGCGCCGTGTATTTGCTGACTGCGCTATGAAGCAATTGGAGGCTGACCCGGATTTTTGTCGAGAAACCATCTTCAGCGACAAGCCTACTTTTGGATGGATGGTTGTGTTAACAAACAACATTGCCGCTATTGAAGCAATCACAATCCAATGCATATTCAAGAACGACCACTTTATCCCCAAAGGGTTACTGTGTGGTGTGGATTTTGGTATGGTGGAATCATTGCTCCATATTTCTTCCAACATGAAGATGGACAAGCTCTATCAATGGAGAAAGATACCGGGCTCTCATAAGGGACTATTTTGGCCTCAATCGGATGGTATGGATCTCAGAAACACCTGGTTCCAGCAAGATGGTGCCACATGTCGTACTGCTCTCGAAACAATCGATCTTTTGAAGTAGAAGTTCAGAGGTTTCATCATTTCCCTTGGTGGTGATGTTAACTGGCCCCCGAAGTCATGTGATTTAACGCCGTTGGATTACTTCCTGTGGGGTTATGTTAAATCTCGAGCTTATGTCAACAAGCCAGAAACAGTAAATGATCTTATGAATAACATCACGCGTGTTATTCGTGAAGCTGGACCTAATTTTTGTTCCTCTGTCATTGAAAATTGGGTCAACCGTATACAAGGACACTCTTGTTGAAAGACTCTATATTTGAAGACATAGCAACGAAAAAGTTAAAACAAAGATTTTCGGTTGCCAAAGACGAGAATAATCAACAACGGAGGAGAGACGCCTTAGTAATCTTTGTGAGAAGATGGCGCTAAGCGTCGCAGAAGAGAAGAATATTACAGAGAGGAAGAAATTCAACGAGAGTAGTAAATATAATAGTTATCTCACGAGATGGCGCTAGTTGAGCGTTAATTAGCGAGTTAATGGGGAAAGATTCCGCGGGAAAGTGCATTAAAGGTGCAGCGAATGGATAGAAAGTAAATGAAACTCCGCAGCTAGGCTCTGTACATTCTAAGTACCTCCACTCAATTATCGCCAAGTTTTAATAGTTACTTATACAGCATGTGGGTAATCCTAATGATTTAGGTACAGTAAACCGAGCGAGTTGGCTCCGCAATAACGTGAGAGGCTCGCATTTGGGACGTACCGGGTTCGATTCCTGTCGACCATAAACTCTAAACTTCCGTTTTTCGCGATTTTTGTTGATTGGTTCGCGAATGCTGGGATGGTTTCTCATTACCATTATTTCCTTTCCATCATTTCGTTTACTTGCCATCTTTTAGGTGTGCTTCTAAGTTTCGTGGCGTATGGCGGTGTCGGGCAGATGGCGCGTATGCTTCCTCAAAGGAAATGCTAAACATAAAGGTACGAATAAATGGAGGGGGCCCCGAAACCGGGGCGGAGCACAGCATGCAGGACCTTAGACCCCTTGGGCTTCTACCACTGACCCTCAGGAAGGATAAGGGGAGAGACCCGAAGGGCGACTAGATCCTGATGACGACGGACACGAGTACAGTCGGGATCCCTAACGTTTCCAGATGTAACGCATGCTCCTCCCACTCGGAGGAGAGACCTAACTGAGCAGACCCTGCAGCGACGCCAAGGAAGAAGCCTCTACAGTGCCTAAGTCACCAACCAGCTGCAACCCGCCCAACATCGTCGCATGGGCCTACCAACCTGAAAGGGATGGCAGGGAAGATCGAACTCGGGACCTCCCGAATACGGCCACAGATATTGCCGCCTTAGCCATTCCGCTCGGTAAAGGAAAGAGTGCTCCCTGTGGTCACTGGAGGGCTGGCGTCTGTCTATCCGACCTGTAGCCTCCTGTGGTTCCTTCAATTCATCCCTTCCTCCTAAGGTGGTAGACACAATAGATCTATGTAGGTTGCAGTGTGCGAGGTGTCCCTCTCCGTTGTATAAACTATACTGTAGTCTCCTGTGGTTCCTTCACTTCATCCCTTGCTCGTGGTGCTGGTAGTAACAATAGATCTATGTAAGTAGCAGCATGCGATATGTATAACCAACACTTATATGGCAGAGTGAATGCTTGCCCAAAACGACATTGAGTGTCATATTAACATATCGACGAGTTGGATACAAAAATGTATGTACACTCAGCATTATAAAGCCTAGGAAATGAATCATAAAATAATTCACAGCTTACTTAAGTGAGAGTGTGTTCATATTCTCACGATGCTTGGTTATAATTATTATTCTTTAATTATCAATGCGTTCATAAGCTTTGTGAATTATAAGCCATGAAATTAAAAGGATGGCATGTGGCAATGTAAGTTCAGAACGCCTTAGTTTCTATGCGCAGCGTCAGGTTCCATTCAACATACCCTATTGCACGTGTTCTGCTGATTCGTGTCAGGGCATTTGCCCAAGAAGTAATGTACTGCTTAGACAACAGTAAATATCATTAATATATGGCATTTTAATCAAAATCATTAGACATCTTTTAGAAAATCAAAATTCTCGAAAAATTTTCCATATATTTGGGGTGGTAGGATTTTCTTGAAATTATTCTTGTCGCACCCTTAGAAGACACTGAGCTTAAATATCAAGTTTGGTACTTATTCGACTCCTCGGTTTTTAGTTATGCTCTTCACAGACTCACAGACAGACACACACACGCGCTGCGCGCGGTTCTTTCTCTAAAAAAATTATTCAGGGGACCTCAAAACATGTATATCCGGTGAAATCTCGATATATAATTTTTAGGTGGAATACAATATTCCCCCTACTTACTCTACGCAGTAGAGAAAGTAAGAGCATGACTATCGTCTACCTACTGTATCCTACAGTGAAATATTGAAATGTGGAATGAAAGTGTATCTTATTAACAAGTAATAGAGAGAATAATAATGTTTTCTAGGAATACTTTGTAGAAGAGCGTAAAGATTAAGGTATGGACAAACGGAGGGTTCCTCGAAAGGAGGACAAAGCAACGCAAATAGGCCACAACGGCCCTTTTTGCTTCTACTGCGAACCCTGGGAGGGAGAGATGAGAGGAGAGACCGTAAATGCAACCAGATCCGGATGACGACGGCGCAAGCATGAACAGGGTTTCTAACGTTTACAGATAAAATATATCCGACGCCACTCGAGCCCACCCACAAGCCCCTAACCCTTGGGGTCTCCCGAAGTGGCACCCGCCCGAGTGCACCCGGAGGCGGTTGCTAACTGCGCAGTCCCGCAACGACGCCAGGAAGAAACCTCAACAGAGCGCCCAGCCGCAACCCGCAGAACACCGTCGTTGGTGCTACAACTTTGAAACACATGACAAGGAAGATGATAGGTGTTACCGTAATTATTGACAGGAAGATATACATTATTAAATGAGCTAATTATAGCAAGATAGAGAAATAATAGCAATACATACTTTCTGAATGTTAAATCAATGTATAATACAATAAACCTGAGTAAAAATATTTGTACAGAGAAAAAGATCATTAGCGTGTCATGTTAACGAAAGTGATTAGTAATAGCCGAGTAGCAAACGCGTTAGCTCAAAGGTTCCTGGAATGCTGTTAGGGTTGAGTTAAGTACCTTTGAAAAGTCAAGTAGACAGGAATTCTGCAAATTACAAATTGAATGAAATTCTTAGATTCATGCGACATGCCGCATAGAAACAGTTTCAGATACGCATACGTAGGTTTTTAAGACTGGAGCGCTTAAGTAGGAGCGTTGGTGTGGGTAGTAATAGCTTAGGCGGAGCTTAAGTTAGGAGTCTTCAAACAGTCTTCAAACGACTATTCTTACAAAAACTTATTTGTCTATCTACTTCATGTCAATAAGCGAGAAGAATGGCTTAGAAGGTAACGTCTGTGGCCCGCATTTCGGAGGTCTCGGGTTGGATTCCCGGCGACCGCCCACTTTGACCCCTGGGTTTTTTTTCGGAGGTTTTCCCGGGTAGTCAGACGAATGCTGGAGCAGTTTCTTTCATCCCCCAAATTTCCTGTCCCTCCATTTCATCCCATTAATTATTTCATTCATCCTTCGCTCCGTTTGATCTATTACAAGGTTGGAAGTGTCGGCGATGGTGTTTTGGTGCAGCGTGGCAGAGAGGAGAATGCTCTCTCTCTCTCTCTCTCTCTCTCTCTCTCTCTCTCTCTCTCTCTCTCTCTCTCTCTCTACATTCTAAACCATACTTACCAAATCATGTAATCTACTCGTGCGTCGGCTCTTGTGATCACTCGCGTGGTATTTGTTTTCATTTTAAGTTATGTAACGCCCAGTAACGCGCTTGAGTTAGAAATATTTAGCGGCTGTTGTAAGGGATCTTTCCGAGTAACATTTCTGCGACTTACGGCAGCTGACACTTCGGTTAATTATTATTCCATAAATAATTTAATTCTTTAATTTAACAATAGACGACTCTTTTCAGACAGAATATTTGAATAAAGATTAAAATGTATCAGCTAACTTAACTGGTATTGTCCTTTCACACTACCCTCACGCATACCGTGAAACAAAGAAGCTAAGTCCTGACCGCGAATGACTTTATAGGAGAGGGGCAGGAAAGTTGTGGTAGAGGGTGAACTACTCCAGCATTTGCATGGCGTCCCGAGAAAATCACGAAAAAAAAACATGTATCAAAGTGGCCGGGGATCGAAGCCGGGACTTCCAGAATGCGAGTCGCACCGCGCCACCTCGGTCGGTTTGTGGAAGAGGGAGTAGAGAAAGTCGTGTGAATGCAACACGTCAGGAATTTTTGGATGGGTTTACCCACGAAATGGTGATCCCTTAGGAAGAACTAACCAGTGCTGGTGTGTCCTCTGAGGCTTGTAATGGTGCATCGACCGCTATAACTCGTACACAGTATAATCAGGCAGTCAGGCGCTGCCAGTGTCGCGTACTAAGAGATTTCATGTTTTTTAATGGTCATGGGTTAGACCACCGTAGCCAGCAAGCAAGTGCACATCGCGTGATGATGACGTCAAACACTGTGTGCATGTTGACACAGACAGCGTCCGGGGAGCAAGGAAATTCACCGCTCCACCGATTCCAAAATGTCGCACACGATTTGAAACGAGGTTAGTTACGCTTGGTGTTTCTTTTGTCTTTCTTGAGGCGCACAGAGTCGATAAGATTACCATTTGCAGAATCGTGCGTCGTGAAGCACAGAACTAGACTTCTGAATGATGTTACGGAAAAGAAACACCGCCCGCATTTTGATCACATAAAAATGTTATTAAATGCCTCTACGTTCGCATGACTTTCTCTATCCATTCTTCAAACAACTTTTCTTACAAAAACTTGTTCTTCTATATACTTGATGTGAATAACCGACAAGAATAGCTCAGGCGGTAATGTCTGTTGCCCGCATTTGGGAGGTCCCTGTTGGATTCCCGGCGACCGCCTCTCTATGGGTTTTTTGGGGGTTTTCCTGGGTCGTCAGATGAATGCTGGAGTGGTTTCTTTCAACTCTGTCCCTCCATTTCGTCCCATTACTTATTTCATTCATCCTTCGCCCCGTTTGACCCATTTCAGGGTTGGAAGTGTCGGCGATGGTGTTTCGGTGCAGCGTGTCAGGGGGAAAGAATACTCTCTCTCTCTGAACTTCATCTGTCCTTGTATGTGGCGTAGTCACCGGTCTGCCTGTCCGACTACCGGAGCGTCTGAATCTGGAAACTGTAGGGACTCTGTCATTGCTGTGCCGTCACTCCTGGTTCCAGCCGCCCCGTGTCTCCCTTCACCTCATATCTCGTCCCGGGGGCGCTCCCTCATGGAGCGATAAAACATATTCTCCTTCCTGGATCGCTGCCGGATCCCCTCCGCTGCAATATCCAATCCAATTCAATCATGTTATTAGAGATAAACATTTGCAGAAATGGTGTAATTGCACATTTCCTTGTATGAACAATGAGAATAAGTGAACACGGTAGGCTTAAGTGATAGTCAGATACTTGGTCGCTATGTTCTGTTTGCATGACCAGGTGAAAGAGAAAAGAATAATGACTTCCGTTTGAGAAAAGTCTAAGTATTTGAACATTCAAATTTATAATAAAGAATAACGCCACGAAAAACTTTACTTGTCATACATTGTGTGATTTAACGAGATCTATATCTTTTGTGTGCTAAATTTGCGTCTATGTCTTTCGGGCTATAAAACTTCATTCAGAATAAAGAGTTCTCAGGCTGTTCCTAGTACTTTCAAGACATGGATATATTTTATTTATCCTGTAAATACCTTAAACATACGGTATTTTAATCAAAATCATTTGAGCCATGTTTGAGAAGATCAAAAATAGCGAACGTAAAGGATACTTTAGGTGGGAATTTCCTCAAAATGTTGTGTCGCATCCTTGTAGGACGCTCAAAACTTGAATACCAAGTTTGGCATTCAACCAACCTTCCCTTTTCAGTCATGCTGTCCATAGGCACACAGACTGACATACACATACACAAATGTTTTTCTTCCGCATTCAGGGGACCTCAACACGTGCATTTACACTGAAATCTCTGTATCGATATTTTAGGTGGAATATAACGCCTCCTCTTCTTACTATAGGTAAGTACAGGGTGACGCAAGGAAACGGGAAATGTTGAACGTTACTGTTGTCAACACTACAGTGCCGGCAGGTTTTCGGAACCGACGCGTAGTTGTGAAGGCGTTGCCATTTAATAATCATGCAGCATTGGAGTGGTGCGGAACGTGAGAGCGTATTACAAGCAGGGTGATGATAGTGTGACTGCTGCGTAAAGGTTATTTCGACAGCATTACCAGCTCGGATGTGTCCCATCTGCTCAGGCGATTACAGCGTGGGTGCGTAATTTTGAAGAAACCGGTTCAGCCTTGAAAAACAAGCCTTTAGGTGGCTGTTCGAGTTTCCACCGAGAGGAGCCCTTGTCGCTCCGCTCGACAACATGCATCTGCGCTAGGGATTGGGCGACATAGTACAAAAAATACTACTACTAACCAGGGGCGGCTTCTTAATATGGTAGCACGTTTGCGCTACAACCAAGCCCTGGCTCTCCCTTTAATGTAAATAACATATACGATTCATACATTTCGGTTATCATTCTAACATGATCTTGTGGAGTGGACTTTGGCAAGCGTTGTATTGTTTGCAGGTGCCAAGTAGTGCACTCCCGGCTGCAACCCACATTGGTATAATGGTGAAGTATAGGGAATGACGAACCAAGGGAGCGCAGAGGTGTATGGGGGGGAAGTGAGGGGCATAAGCTGCATGTTGTTGGTTAACCTAGTAGTCATAGAGCATAGAATAAGAGCAATACTTTTCGTTTCGTCCCATACACAGAGCCATCTATTGAATTCACAGCAAAAGTTTACCTCACTTCCGGTCTCCTATCTACTGAACTGCATCTCTGATAATTACGTTGCCTGTATGCCACGTGTTTGTGTCGTGTTATGTGTATCGGGTTTTAATTTATGAATCAAAGTGGTTTATTCAGCTAAATACAGGTAAACGTTGCTATAAGGAGAAACAATGAATTCCATTCAGTCTTTTTTAATGCAACCGTTTTCAACGCTAAACTTGGAGGAAAAGAATGAAATTAAACGCATTGGCAGGCCCACACCATACCTAAAAATCACTCAGTTAGTTCAAACAAAAACAGAAGTTTTAACAGGAATTTTAACAGCGATGTATATGAAAAATATGATTGGATAAGTGGTTGTGATATTAAAAACGCCCTGTTTTGCTTTCCTTGCGTTTTGTTTGGTGGTGAAGATACATGGACAAAGCATGGCGTGAATGATCTGTAGCATCTTCATGAAATGTGCATGTGTTATATATTGTGAATTCCCATTTCTTGTTTATTTGCGTAAATTAATCAGCCTATACTGAGAAACTTATTCCGTATTTATTACTTAAAACATTTCTAATTGCAAGGATAATGTTGTGAACCACCAAAGTTCATGCTGGTGACACAATCTATCTTTGCCTCTGGGTCGTTGGCCCGCTCAACAACTAGGAAGAGGGGTTGGAGTGGGTCCTTGCCCATTCTGGATGGGTCTGGTGAGCTGCTTTACCACTCTTGGATGCCGCCCTGGCAGTCAGAGTCACCAGTCGCCCCTGCTACTAACCTTACAAGTTGCGGACTGTGCAGAAATTAAATCCACGAGATCCTGTGTCGCGTAGGGAGTTATGGGAACGGGTGTTGGCTCAAATCAAGGAGGACGCCAACTTCCTTACCAACATACGGATGTCCGCCTTAACGGATACGTAAACAAACAGATTTACGTTACTGGACACAGGGAAGTCCTCGTGAGGTTTACATAGCGCCAAGGTTACCGTATGGTGTGCTGTTTCATCTCATGGCGTTGTTGGGCCTTACGTTTTTGAAAGTGAGGAAGGCATGCAACAACAGTAACATCCGCTTGGTATGTTGATATCCTTAAAACATTCTTTACACCGAGACTACACGCTCTGGACATGTGGTTTCAGCAGGACGGAGCCACGGCACATACTGCTCGACAATCGGTGGAAGCCGTTCGCCAATTGTTAACGGCGATATTCCATGACCTGCAAGATCAACTGATCCTAGTGTTTGTGACTTTTTCCTGTGGGGACTAAAGTCTGCCGTTCACCTCCTGCCATGACTTGAAACAGAAGATTGCAGACGAAATCGCTGCCATTCCCCGAGATATGCTAGAGCGAGTAACAGGTTATTAGAATGTGAACGCCAAAATGGAGCGCATCTTTCCGATGTCGTCTTTAAAAAGTAAAGTGACATTTTGTAATGAAAACATAAATGGAGTGCTGCATACATGAACTTTCGTCAATACAAATTTTTTTCCTGTGTTTATTCGTGCAAATTAAGTTACTTCATAATTTCCTGTTTCCCTGCGCCACCCTATAGTAGGAAAAATAGAAATCTGCTAAAAACTGACATTTATATAAACATTAGTGCACAGAAACACATAAATTAATTTATACATCGGTATAAGATATATAACGGAGGGCGACTCCTCGCTCACCGCGGCCGGTGCGAATTTGTTGTGCCTACCACCCCCCCCAGGAGGAAGGAATGAGGTAAAGGAACCACAGAAGGCTATAGGCGCAGGCAGACAGGCCACAGAGACGCTCATCAGTCCCTAATAGTTTCTGGCTCGAAGAACCGTCCCACTAGTGAAACTATGCACATCGGTCAACCAGCAGCCCTCTAGTCTCCACGGGGAATAAGCTTTCATCTATCCAGCACCACCACACGCCACGAAACCTAGAAGCACGCCTGTAACATGAGAATAAAACGGAATGAAAGGTAAATCATGGAAAGGAAATAGTGGTAGATGAGAAGCCACTACCGATAACCCCAAGGCTAGAGTGGCGCTCGACGAGAATCGAAATCGGGTCCTCCTGAATGCAAGCCTCGCATAGGTATAAGAATAATGATGACATAATTTAAAATTAATTAAAAACACATCTTTGTAACATGTTCTTGTTTGAAGAACCTGAAAAGAAAATTAAACAAAAAAGAAACATTTGAAGCCGGTCTTACAAAACGTAGTATTTACTCTTTTGAGTACTCAGATTATTGATTAAGTATTCGACATTTCGAACCATTAATAATGGATATATTGGAAATGGCTAATGCTACAAAAAAGTTGTTGGAAAGAAATTGTGTATTTAAGACATCAACACTTGCTGTGTAGTACGTTATAGTCTATCGCTTTTAGTTTACCAGTTATACAAGATTATACAAAATTCCTTTCGAATGAAGAGGTCCTCACAGGCTGTTCCTAAAGAAATTTAAGATAAAAATTTTATTTGTGATATATAGATCTTTAATATATAGTATTTTAATCAAAATTGTTAGAGCAATTTTTAAAAAATCAAAAATTCCAGAAAATGTCCAATGTGGTTGAGGTGGGGTGATTTTGTTAAAAATCTTCATGCTACACCTCTTTGAAAGGTATTGAACTTATGTACCAAATTTGGTATTTGTCTGACTTTTCGTTTTTTGAGTTATGCTGTTCACAGACACAGAGACGGACATGTTTTCAAAAATGCTTTATTTGGATTCAAGGGGTCTCAAAACATGTATTTCCGGTGAACTCTCTGTATCGAATTTTTGGGTGGAATACAATAATTCCCCTACTTACTATACGTAGTAGAGAAGGCAATAAACGTTCGTAAGAATAGTTTACAAGCTATATAAAAAATAAACGATGGTGGGTAGGGAAAGTCATGTGAATGTACCACAGATATTTCCCGCTCTAAGGTCAAATGCTAAGAGACCGATATGTAGGCAGTCAAAGGGTTGCTGAAGTATGAGGGAACACACATTTCCTGGTTGACTGCTAAGGAAATGGAACACGCTGCAAAAAGGTGAAGAGATAAGACTTGAGCAAACTACGTGCTGAATCAGAAGCGAGGTGTAACCTGAGGGACGGCGGCACACAACATTTCACCAAACTTGTGTTCACTGAATAAACAAGTATATATACGTATGTATGATATGTTACATTCACACGTCTTTCACTATCGTTTATTAGTGGGTTTACAGAAATAGCTACATTTCATTATACAGTACCTTTCCTTTACGCGCGCAGGCCTCCACAGCTCGAACTCCCGCTAAAACAGTTATAATTAGGGGACGGGTTAGAGTGCCCTGGTCCATGATTGTAGGTTACTGATGCGGAGGGCACGTGTCCCCTGTGTAAACAAATATGCCGTAGTAGACATGATGATCCACTTCGCAGAGTAAGAAATATATCAGACAGTGATGTGAGTGTATTATTCGTATGCATCTGTTACCTCTTGCGATGCCGAAAAGAGTTTCTCAGGTTTTGTTTAAGTGAGAGACAGAGAACGCTCGCTTTCGTAAATCTCTGCATGTACATTATTGTTCACTGCAATGCACAGACTATGTAGTATTCACTTTACATATATGTAAAATGTAGTCTTCTTTAACGGAATAAAAACATTAACAGCCGTCATGTACAGCATAGTATACGCATTCTTGTGATGCAACGTGTAGGAGCACTGCAGGCACGCGCCCGTTGTTTACATCTGGACTCACGCTCTCTCCTTCAACATAAACTGACTACACTACAAGGTGAGTTAACTTCATAAAAACTACCACCGTGATCCGCGCCTTAATTACAATATCCCCGCAACCGTCTCACGTTCTCATAGTTACAATTACAATTATAACAAGCACATACCTTATCATAAGATACGTTGGAAATGTCCTTCTCTATCCACAGGTATCTTCTCATGAAATCCTCAGCTGAATCTCTGTAATTGGGTTTTACGAAATGTTAGAGTAATTGACCCATGCTTAATATTCTTCTCTGACGAAGCATGGTTCCATTTGTTGAAACAAAGCTGAAGGAAGACTGCTAATAAATTCACAGAAAATATAATACATAATCAAATAAAGACCTTATTTAGCGAGCGAGATAGCTTCGCAGTAACGTGTGAAGCTCGCATTCGGAAAGTCCTGGTCGACACCCACCCTGACCTTGCGTTTTTATGGTTATCCCTGGCCGGTAGGAGAATGCTGTGGTGGTTTATCATATGCTATGATTTCCTTTCCAACATTTACCTTTCATTCCGTTTCCTTCTCATCTCTGCGGCATGCTTCTAGGTTTGTGCATATTGTTACATGCTGGTTAGAGGCCTAAAGATTGACATGAAAAATGAAATTAATTTTTAATACCCAGCATGTACATCGAGGGGACGTATACTCACTTGGCCGCGGAGGACCGAAACGTGATGAGGGGGTTAAGAGCAAGACTGTACAATATCCACAACACAAATCTATTTGCATCATTCCTAGATTTATTTCCCAAAGGTTTGGGGTTCCTACATTATTAAATATGAAAGGTGAGGGGAGAGATCTGCCGATCCAAAGACCGGCTTGCACGCGCGATTTGCTTCCCTCGGAATACTCGGCAAGACAGACGCTATATCCCCACCACTCGTGGCTAGCACAAACTCCCAGCCAGGAGTGAAGTCATCCCAGTCAACAATATGTCTGGTAATGACAATGAAACCCCAAATTATAAATACGTCACAATATGGCGGTGCCGGACAGATGGCACGGATGCTGGCTCAAAGGAAAGAGTGGAACTAGAGAACTGCCTGGTTGAACGGATCACTCATTCCCCTCTCTGGGCAGCTCCAGTAGTGGGACGTGTCTTCGAGCCTGGAACTGTTAGGGTCTGCAGCGCGTCTTTGTGGCTTATCTGTCTGCGGCCTGTAGCCTCTATGTATGTGGCAGTGTACAAGGTGTTCCCATCCGTAGTATAACCTACACTAACCTAACCTAAAATTATTCTTACAAAACTTTACTTATCTATCTAATTCATGTTAATCGAAATAAACGCTTACAGAAATAGCTTCCTTACACATTTCGTTTTATGTACAATATGGATACGAAACCGAATCGTCGTCCTCCGTGATCTGGTGTGCCTTTCTAGCTTCTGGTTCCCGAGGTCGCGGGAGGGAGATGGATATTTTCGGGCGTAAAAATACTTAGCATTGCTTCCTTCGGAAGGGAAGTAAAGCCGGTGGTCCCGTGTCGTATATTTACGGCACGTAAAAGAACCTCAAGCCTTATAAAGAGGCCTCTGAGCAAAATTACCAGTCTTTCACACCAATATAGAATGGGACGCTAAGGACCACAGCAGTTAAAAAGCGTCCATAAATAAAACTCAATTTAATTTTTAATTTGAAACCGAATCGATTGTTGTGTTTAAAAGCGGATCTCTATATGCTACTCTGAAATGCTATACTATTTCCATGACATTGCGAGAAACTCTTGAATCGCTGACAAGAAATGACAAAATTATTGGACAACTCGAACCAATAGTAACGTATATATCAGAAATGTCTGCTACGAAAAAGTTATTTGGAATAAACTGTAGGCATTAAAAAGTAATACATTATTTTCATAATATGTTTATGTGTACCTCTTATTGTTTACCCGCTATACAAAATTTCCTTCTGAATGAAGACCTCTCAAGTAATTCCATAGTTTAAGATATAATCTTTATTTTCATATAGCTATTTTGTTACAGCCACCGAAGCCCACTCTTACGAGCGTGGCTAACGGCTTACGCGCTAATGACGTCACATTGTAGCTTTACTGCACCTCCTCCGTTTTGTGTTTGTAATCATCCATGACAGTGCATGAAGTGGCGGCTGTTCGCAATGCCATGTTCTAAGGTAACCAAACATATCGTATCCCAGAAATAATGGGAGGAAGAAGAATGTTTTTGTGTTGAGGAGGAAAACACGTATCATGGTTTTCCCGCCAAAATATTGTGCGTTTTCCCCTCCCCCTTTTATGTAATCATTTAAGTACGGCCCAGTCCTTCGGAAATGATGACGTGAGTCATTGAGAGAAACAGTTAACATCCGAAGCTTCGAGAAAGATGTTGTCGTGCATGACGTAATTCATCATTCCACAACTTTAAAGCGTCGTGCTGAGTTATCATTGGCTGGTTTGCTTCACGCCACTGACGCCAGCGCCATCACGCTCTTGGACAACTCCAGCAACTCCTGGGCAGGCAGCAGAGGCACCCTTCGGCCAGGGACCAAGTGGCTAGCAACTACAGACGGTGACGGCGAGATTTGGCGTAAACCTTTATGGCTTTTTCTAAATTATTTTCAACTGTTTGGTAAGCTGCAAAATTTAGCCTTTTTACTCTTGGTGTTTCTAAATTCACATTTACGGGAGAAGCATTTATATTTTTCACTTCGTTTAACATTGCATTGTATTACTCGCCATTTCAGAGATATTTTCTATTTGTAGGGCAACTTAAATTGCAAAAAGGTGAAAGAGTATATTACATTGTTGTCTCCGAGCATATTGTTTGTAAATCACATAACTTTTAAAATGTTAAAGTAAGCTGATTATGGAATTGTTAACATATGTGGCGGTGATTCTTTACAATTCCTAGCTCCTACGCAATAGTCCTTTCCACAATATTTAACACCTCTGGGTATGGAAAAAACCAGTGGTGCAATATGAAACGACACTTTCAAAAATACCCTCGTACTGCGTTCCGGGTTCGATCTCAGTGAATCGTAGGTGGGATTTCTGGTGGACGAAACGGCGTCTGGGTGTGTTTTCCGGTTCCTCCCGACATTCATTCCACCAACTGTTACATCATTACATTTCCTTTCATCCATTCCACCGTCATTTCAAATCATCTTCTTCCTCACTCTCATACTAGGCTTCAGGCTGAACACCCATCCTGGTTCTTCTATCCAATCCAAGTTGTCTGCTCTGCGACAGCCGTCTGACCCCAGGGATTGGCTTGTAAGTTCTGGGGGTGTACATCCTCCAAACAAGAGCGTAAACCGAGAAAGAAGAAGAAACAAACAGTACAGCTGAAAGTCGATCTTTTTAACAGCCTTTTTAATTTTGCCTGCAAAGATACTCTTGACGATCTGCAAATGTAACTAATTGCTTTGCAGAATTCAACACCCATGAAGTATTTTAGGAAAAATGTTGGGGTTTATGTACATTTAACTCTCTTCCCAATGAAACCACGAATTTAATGTCAATATTTGGTTCTACATATACAGTGCCTTCGTTTTATGCCAAGGCCGTGGATCGTCCGAATGCGTGCTCCGCACAGTCTACTACATTGCGGGGTTTTCCGTTCCGTAACTTCCGCGTTACTTACTCACGAGTGTTAGTAACATATATGTAATGAGTACTAAGCTTGTTATAAGTGTTGTTGAAAGTGGCGTCCATCTGTGCGAAGACATTCCTGACACCGTCGGATGAAATTACCATTCACACGCACAAGTTCTTCTTGCGTAATGTCCATAATTTCTGTTTTTGTATTGTCCTTAAGTTCGTCTATGGTGTGGCGATTGTTACTATAAAGTTTATTTTTTAGCGTTTAGGGATCCCGTTGTTATGAATTTATTGACCAAATGTCTCATGGTGCCTCTACCCGGAACTGGATAACCAGGAAATTGCTGCTGAAATTGTCTACATACCTGTCTACGTGGTTCAGTTTTCACGTATGTATCGTACATAAAAATTACACTGTTCAAGCATAAATTTGTTGGTAGGCATTTCCGTAGACTAATAAGAGAATAACATTCCTAAGGAAATCACACAGAACACATGTATTGCCGAAATACTTCAGAACACGAAGACAAAGCAACGACTGAGACAGCTCGCAGCTTGTACACGTATCCTTGAAACGTCCTGTGCCGCTTCTGCGTAGTGGCATAACACCGAGGTCACCGCCGTCTCGGCCGATACACATATAAGGCGGTTGTGGCCTCGACATAAAAAGAAGGCACTATATGTGAGCATATTTTCTGGAAAATGAATCAAATAAAAAGCCCGTGCGTATCGAAAAAGGGAGGACATGATAATTTGCTCTACCTTTTAAGATTCAGTTACCGAGCGAGGTAGTATGTGCGACTCGCATTTGGGTGGCTCCGGGATCGATTCCCGGCACCCGCCCACTCTGACACATGGATCTTTTCGAGGGCCTTTCCGGATCGCCAGGCGAATGCTGGAGTGGTATCTTACAGCTCCCGAATTTCCTGTCCTTCCATTTCGTTCTATTCATCCTTTACCCCGTTAGTTATGTTTCAAGTTTGGAAGTGTGGGCCATGGTGTTTCGGTGCGGCGTGACAGGGGAAAAGGATGCTCTCTGTGGAACTTTCTCCGTCCCTCGGCTTTCGGCTGGTTGCCGGGGGTAAATGGACCACCCCTTAAGAACGGGGTGTTGGACCATCTGTGTGGAGGGGTCCCGGTCTGCTGTCCGACTGCTGGGGTGTCTCAACCTCAAAACTGTAGGAACCTGTCATTGCTGTGCCGTCACTCCTTGTAGGGCATAGATACATTATCATCACTGGAGCAGTGCCGACTCTCCTCCAATAATCAGGGAAAGAAGAGATTTTGTTGGTCATCCTTGGTGGCAAACATCGATGAACTGGTTGGAAGTAAACCGTACCAGCAAGGTCACTATGTAACAAGAAATGCGTTCAAGAAGCCCTTTTATGGTTTCCTTTCCATCAGAAATGGTTAGCTTAACTGAAGGCGCCGGTATTGTTACAAGCGACATTAGAGAGGTTTGATGGTGACTGCCACGAGTACAGCAATGCGTTATAGCTCCGCGACCAATGCGTGGAGGTAAATTCAGCCTCCCCTCATTCCCTTAACATTGGACACCACCAGTTAGTCACTTATGAGAAAATCAAGAATAACGAAAATTATCCATGTAACAAAGTAGTTTTTGTTACATTCTTGGAAGATGTTGAATTTAAATACTAGGATGTAGGATGTGTGTATCTTATCGACCAGCATGATCTGATGTGGCTATACCGCCCCCCGGGAGACAGGGATGACGTGAACGAGGTCTTAGGTCCGCAAATAGAACCACAAAGACGCTCAGAAGCCCCTATATTTCCCGTTTGAACATCTGCGCTCCATTAGAGACGAAGAATCCAAAGAGAGGGCAACGAGACAATGCGCAAGCATCCACGACATCTTCCCGACACCGCTGGCACCGCAGGACTTGAAAACGCACTTGAAACGTGAAAGGGAGAGATGAAATGAGAGAAACTGGAAGAAAGGAGAAATCGTGGTAGAATACACCACTCCGGCGACCAGAGAAAAACCACGAGATACTCCATGTTCAGAATGGGCGGCCACAGGTAATCGAATCCGGGCCACAGACTTTGCCGCCTAAGCCATCACGGTCACTACTTTAAATACCACATTCGGCAGTTATCCACTTACACGTCATAGACAGAAAGACACACATACGGACCTTTTTATTAAGGTACTTTTTTGGAGTTAGAGGACCTCGGAAGACGTATTTCGGTGAAATCTGAATATAGAGATTTTTATTGTAGTTTTGCCTTTTTCATCACAGTGTTCAACCTGTCACAGAGGAACAGCGATATTATATTCCGAGGTACTTACTCAGATTTCATACTTTAACGTCTGGTCTTTCAAAGGAAGGTTGAATGGAAGAGCAGAGAGGATTGGAGGAATGTATTTCCTTCTAAGGTCTGTAAATACCAGAGGCGTTTTCATTTGCATTTGCTTTTTTGATAAGATGCGCCCACAGTCATCGTTCAGTGCCGCAAAAGAAGATCTCAAAAGAGTTCTTCCGTTTCATTCCTTTTCAAAGACGTGTATGCGACCTTTAGAATGCTACAGTATAGTATTTCTCGAGAACAGCTTTACTTCTGTGAGTAAAAGGTATTTTATGCCTACCATGTTCTGCAACAGTCTTAGCAAGAAACAAACATATAGCCATTTAAAAAAATCCTCAGGTGTTACATTCACATGATTTTCTCTACACTATCGTTTATTAGTGCATATGCAAACTATTCTTGCGAAAGTTTATTTTTCGGTACCTATTATTAAATGTGTTCATTTTGTATCTGTATTGAAATAAGTGTATTTCGATACAGATTTTCATTTCAATACAGATTTCCGCGCTTGCGCAATTTCCTACTCAGAGCCACAGAAATAATGTTTACATACCTTTCTCAGTAGATACGTATTGTCAGGTGCTTCATCAAAGAAGGTTTAAATTTCGTTTGTCGAATGTTTTTGCCTTTTTCTCTCTGTACCCTACCGATTTCTATTTTAACAGGTAATACAACTTTTTACTCTCTCTCTCTCTCTCTACTACGTGTAGTAAGTAGGGGAAGTATTGCATTTCACTGTGGATGTGTCTGTGTGTCTGTGAACAGCATAACTCAAAAATAAAATGTCGGATAAATACCAAACTTGGTATTTAGGTTCAGTATCTTTCAAAGGTGCAACACGAAGAAAATCCCCCACCCCAATCTACCCTTTACGTGGAGCATTTTTCGAAAATGTTTATTTTTTCAAAAATTGCTATAACAGTTTTGATTAAAATATATGTTTAAAATATTTTCATGGCAAATTAAATGTTTATCCTGAATTTTCTGGGAAGTTCCCAAAAGCCCTCTTCATTCTGAATGAATTTTGCATAAGTGGTAAACCGTAAGAGATAGACAAAACTTTACTACACACAATTTATGTCATATACCTACATTTTGTTTGGCCGAATGACCCATTTCAGAAATATCTCTTGTTATTTGTTTGAATTTTCCATTACACTTTTTCTCAAATGGGAATTCGTTATTCGTTTTTTTATGTCCTGGACACACAATGAGAATGGAATACTCCACATAGCAACCTGCTCTTAAAACATTTGACTATCGCTTAAAGCCTACCATATTCCCTTGCATCTACAAGAAAATTAGCAATAAGATAGTTTCTGCAAATGTTTATATCCATTAACATGAAGTAGGTGGAGAATACACGTTTGTTCAAGAAGTAAATTCTTACTTACATCCCTTGCCTCCTCCAGGATATCAGGAGGTGTGGAACTAAATTCCACGTCTTCAAACTCACTAATAAACATTTCTGTCTCCACCTTGTAAAATCAATACCTGCGACCTTGAATCGATATTCACTTGCTGCCGAAGAGTATCTAAAATATGTATCGAGAAATTGATTTATCACATTCTTATTTTCTTTCGTATGCATCTAAATATTAAATATTTATTGTATATCTAAATGTCGTAGAAAAACTAACGTCGACGAAAACTCTCATATAATAGTATATTATGCAACGAGAATATAATGGTAGTTATTAAAATGTGAGAATTATTATTAACCGAGCGAACGAAGCAAAGCGAGGTTAATAATTATCATACGAGCGTTTTAATCACCATTATAGTCAAGTTTGTCGGCGCCGTGGCCGAGTGGTTAGACCGTTCGCTCCCACCGAGCCGGCCCGGGTTCGACCCAGGGACCTGCATGTGGGATTTGTGGTGGACGAAGCGGCGTAGGGGCGCAGGGACGCTATATGCTGGCCTTAAAATTCCATACTGTTTCCATGACATCGCGAGAAACAAGTAAAAGTCGACAAGATGTGAAAAGAATAGAGTTATTGAAAAGTATTGAACAATTCGAACCATTAATAATGGACATCTCGGAAATGGCTGATGTCACAAAAACTTCTTTGAAATAAGTTGCGTGTTTTAAAGAGATCAGCATTTTTTGTGTAGTACTATCACTTAACGATTACCAGATATACAAACTTTCTTCCGAATGAAGAGGACTTCACAAGCTATTTCCAGAGAATTCAAGATATACATTTTATATATCATGTAAGCATCCTCAACATATGGCATTTTAATCAAAATATACCTGTCGCATCCTTTGAGATACTCAACTTAGATACCAAGTTTGATGTTTATCCACTTCTCGTATTTTGAGTTACGCCGTTCACAGACGCGCGGACACCTTTTCTAAAAATGATTTTTGAAGTGAAACATTTGCGCGGTGGGGCAAATTGACCTGGATCAGACGAAAAGTGAAACGCATGAGTTGGCGACTCAGACGAAGCGCAACCATTGATAGGATTCAGGTTGAAATTGAACACTGACAAAGCTCAAATCAGGCACTATCAGCGACGCAGTATCCTCTCGTTATTTTCAAAATTTACAATCCAAATTATGTGTGTCATATTTCAGCTTTCATAAACCCATAATTCCTTTCTCGGAGTACGCATTAATGGAAATTTATGAATAAAAAATATATTTAATTTAATTAACAGATATTTTCTTCAGTCAAATTCCATATAAGCATTTCTTAACACCGAAATAATAAAGTCGTCAACAAATGCTAGAAGCTGGGAAGTGTCAGTTCTAACGCGCGAGATTCTCAACGAATTCTTTTTTCTTTTCTTTTTTTGGATTCAGAGGTCCTTAAACCATGTACTTCCTTGAAATCTCGGTACCGATTTTTGGCGCAGTTCAGGGATCTTTAAACCATGCTTTTCCTTTGAAATCTAGGTACCAATTTTTGTTTTGGGGGGATTCAGGGGTCCTTAAACCATGCATTTCCTTTGAAATCTGGGTACCAATTTTTGTTTTGGGGGATTCAGGGTCCTTAAACCATGTATTTCCTTTGAAATCTCGGTACTTATTTTGTTTTGGGGGGATTCAGGGGTCCTTAAACCATGCATTTCCTTTGAAATCTCGGTACCAATTTTTGTTTTGGGGGGATTCAGGGGTCCTTAAACCATGCATTTCCTTTGAAATCTCGGTACCAATTTTTGTTTTGGGGGATTCAGGGTCCTTAAACCGTGTATTTCCTTTGAAATCTCGGTACTTATTTTGTTTTGGGGGGATTCAGGGGTCCTTAAACCATGCATTTCCTTTGAAATCTCGGTACCAATTTTTGTTTTGGGGGGTTTCAGGGGTCCTTAAATCATGTATTTTCTTTGAAATCTCGGTACCAATTTTTGTTTTGGGGGGTTTCAGGGGTCCTTAAATTGTGTATTTTCTTTGAAATCTCGGAACCGATTTTTGGGGGATTCAGGGGTCCTTAAACCACGTAATTTCTTTGAAATCTCTGTACCTATTTTTGGGGGGGAGTAACACCTTCTCTACTACTGCGTACGTGGTAGAAAAACTAAACATCAATTCAGGTTGTAGCTCGTAATTTGTGAAATAGTCCGCCGGTTTATAACAGAGGCTCTATGAGAGGTTGGGAGAGGTCACGTGCCTTTGTGCTATAACAGCTTGTAGCTCACCTCTATTGAACACTGCGGCAGAAATAATGGGGCCAACACCCACCTTCACTCTTTATCTTAAGCACGAGAGAATGTTCTTTACTTTAGATATAACGCCTTGTTTATTTCTGTATTGGGACATTTTTCTTAAGGCGTCCTTAGGTGTGTGTGTTGAAAGTAAAATGTATACGACTTGTACCGCTCTAGCATTGAAAGACGTACTTTATCAGAAAATATGTTCCTCTATGGACTCTCTCCTTTTTACTTTCTGCTACTTTGCTATAGTAAGAAGAAGAAATATTGTAGTACTCCACCCAAAAATTCAATACCGGGATTTCGTCGGAAATTCACGTTTTGAGATTCCCTGAATACAAAACTAATGTTAAAAGCCCAGTGTCTGTCTGTGTGTGTCTGGAAATAAAATGTTAGTTTTCTGGGAACATTCTGCAAAGTCCTCCACATTCTAAATAACTTTTGTATAATTTGTAAACCGTAAGAGATAGACAAAATATTACTACACAAAATATGTCGATTTCGTTAAAGGTTTTGACACAATTTATATCAAATAAAACTGTTATACCTTAACTATTTCCGAGATATTCTTTGTTATTGGTTTGAAGTTATAAATATTTATAGTTTCTGCAAGTGATAAGTCGCTATTTGTGTTTTTGTCGTGGTCATAGAAGTAGCATAGAACTTCAAAGCCATCACATAGCGCTTTTTAAAAATCTGACTATCGCTTTATCCTACTGTATTCTTCTTATAGATGCAACGAAATGTGCAAGGAAAGTTTATCTGTATTAACAACAACTAGATACAATGCCGCTTGTTAAAATTGCAAACACCAAGAAGAAAACGCATGAATTCAATGAATTTAATACCACAGGTTAGGTACATGACAAGTAAGAAATGATAAACTTTTCAAATCTATACATGACCTTTGAGCCCTAATATTCGGTATTTGGTATGGTCTCCATGCGCTGCAATCAGAGCTGCTATACGCCGTGGCATTAAATCAAAAAGGTTCTGAATAAGTTCCTGAGGGATTTCCCTCCACGCAGTTTGATTTCGAGCCCACAAATCCGTGACACTGGTTACTGGAGGACCGTGACGCACCAGGTGCCGACCAACCATATCCCAGACATGTTCGATGGGCGACATGTCAGGCGAACATGCAGGCCAGGGAATCAATAGTACCCATCGCTCTTCGAAGAAGGCTTGTACATTCCTCGCAATATGTGGCCGGGCATTGTCCTGTTGAAATGTGGACTGTGGAGATGCCTGAGGCAGGGGGAGTACCTCAGGCTCTACAACCACCGTTAGGTACCGGTTACTATTCAAAGTGCCCTCAATTCGTAGGAGGCGAGATCGGTTGTTGTAACCAATGGCGCCCCAAACCATCACAGCTGGTGTTTGTCCACTATGCCGCTCAACAATGCAGTCCTCCAGGTTGCGTTCACCAGGGTTCCGACGGACACGTATGCGGCCATCACTGTTGAAGCGGTACTCCTCCGAAAAGACTACATTTTGCCACTTAGCACCCCAGTGACGGTGTTCACATACCCATTGCAGTCGGAGGAACTTGTGGTTTCTGGACAATGGAAGCGACGTAACGGAAGGCATGCAACCAGTCCAACCTGCAGCAGACGGGGAGGAACCGTTGATGCAGACAAGTTCACACCTGTTGCAGTGCTCCATCGACGAGCCAACACTTTGGACGAAGCTGTACGGTCCGTTATGGCTATGCGGACAAGATAACGGTCATCCCGTGCTGTAGTCCAGTATCCGCTCTTCGCTGCGTACGACCGTCATCTATTCATTGCTTCCACACACGCATCACTGTCGTAGTAGCATGCCCTGTACGAGCCGAAATGTCACGGTATCACAAACCGCTTCCCAGAGATCGATTATTCTGCCCCGTTCGAACTCACTCACATGCCGGTATGGCTCCCTATGACGTCGACGAGACATGCTGGCACTCACTTTATTGTTTCCACTTTGTTTACAGCTCTGCACTGACTACACTGGGCGCAACACTGACTCAGCAAACCTAATCACTTATTGCTTGCACACTCTTCTACACTTCCACCAAGTTTGGAGGTATTCGGGAAATTCTTTCTTGGCAGTGTAGAATAAGCTTTAGTAATAAGAGTGAGTGGAGAAGCAAATCACATAAATACAACACACCACACATTTTTATGGCCCTCTTTGACCTGTTTGGTTATATGGGGGGCTTTGACTTGAGAAACAACTCGCTGTATTTTACCCGAACTGTAAGTTTTGCTACCGTAGGGTTTTTAACTTCTCTACCCCATACATTGTAGGTAGAGAAGGTATTCATTTCCACACAAAAATGCCATACCAAGATTTCACCGTAAATACATGTTTTGAGAACCTCTGAATCCAAAAAGAATTTTAGAAAAAGGTTCGTCTGTGTGTCTGTGAACAGCATAACTCAAAAATGAAATGCGGGATAAATACCAAAATTGGCGTTTAGGCTCAGTATCTTCTAAAGATGCAACTGGAAGATTTTCAAGAAAATTCCCAGTTCCAAACTACCCTTTACGTGAAACATTTGTCGAAATGTTGGATTTTCTAAAATATGGCTTTAATGATTTTGATTAAAATAGACTATATTAAAGACATTTCCATGACAAATACTTTGAATTTTCTGGGAATAGTCTGAGAGGCCCTCTTCATTCTGAAGAAATTTTGTATAATCTTGTATAACTGGCAAACGCTAACTGTAACAAAACGTTTGTGGCATCAGCTATTTCCGAGACATGTATTATCAATGGCTTGAACTGTTCAATACTTTCAAATTATTTTTACGTTCCATCGATTTTTAGTTGTTTCTCTCGATGTTATGGAAACAGTATGTAATTTTAAGGCAGCATATAGTGTCCAGTTTTTAAACATTTTACTATCGCTGTTATATTTGTATCTATAACGAAATGTGTAATGTAGCTTTTTCTGTAAAGATTTGCTTGGATAAAAATGAAGTAGATAGAAAAATAAACCTTCCTAGGAATAATTTGTATACCTATCAATAAACAATAGAGGTTAGAGAAAGTTATTTGAACATCAGATTCTTTTATTAGGGCTTTACATTAAACATACGCTGAAATTTCCTCCCACATTCATACCCTCAGACTCTGTGTTTGATAGGGAAGGTTCTGGAAAGAATTCCTCTCTCCACGCAATAATCGAACCCGTAACTCTGGCTTCGAGAGGCCAGAACGCTGACCACAAGAATTCCTCGCCGCACTCGGGGATCAAACCCGTGATATCTGGGTTGAGAACTCAGAATGCTGATCACTCGAATTCCTCGCTCCACCCGAGAATCGAACCCGTGACTTGTGTGTTGAAAGGCGAGAATGCTAACCACTCGAATTCTTCGCCCACCCGAGAATTGAACCGTGACTTGTGTGTTGAAAGGCGAGAATGCTAACCACTCGAATTCCTCGCCCACCCGAGAATCGAACCCGTGACTTGTGTGTTGAAAGGCGAGAATGCTAACCACTCGAATTCTTCGCCCACCCGAGAATTGAACCGTGACTTGCTGGTTGAGACTCAGAATGCTGACCACTCGAATTCCTCCCGAGAATCGAACCGTGACTTACTGGTTGAGACTCAGAATGCTGACCACTCGAATTCCTCGCCGTACCCGAGAACTGAACCGTGACTTGCTGGTTGAGACTCAGAATGCTGACCACTCGAATTCCTCGCCGTACCCGAGAATCGAACCGAGACTTGTGGGTTGAGACTCAGAATCCTAACCACTCGAATTCCTCGCCGTACCCGAGAATCGAACAGTGACTTGTGGGTTGAGACTCAGAATGCTGACCACTCGAATTCCTCGCCGCACCCGAGAACTGAACCGTGACTTGTGGGTTGAGACTCAGAATGCTGACCACTCGAATTCCTCGCCGCACCCGAGAATCGAACCGTGACTTGTGGGTTGAGACTCAGAATGCTGACCACTCGCCACAAGACAGTCTCTTCCCTATTGTAACGTACGGTGTCTGCTAGATTTTCGGTCAAAAGAATGCAAATTTAGATACATTTGTGTGCAATGCCAATGTGCATGACCAGGGAATGGAGGGAAACCTCGCACGAAAACAAAACGCGAATCTTTTGTGATTACCGCACTCAGAAGGAACGCATGAGGTGAAGAAATCTCAGGAGGCTATAGACCGCAGGCAAGCCAACAGACACAGACGCGCAGAGGTCCTTATGATTCCAAGTTTGACTATCCGATCACACGGCCGGATACTCAGAGAAGGCTTCCCTCTGGCGGAACCGGGGAAAATTTAACTCCCTGAGGCGGTTCAGAGAAGTCTGCCATCTAGTGGAACCGAGAAGAACTTTCCAACGATACGACTAGTTAACGGAAGGGACACCTAACACCTCGACCACCTTTTGTGCACACTTCCCGGGAGGAACAGATGAGGTGAGGGAACCGTAGGAGACGTATGGGTTGCAGAGCAGGACGGCGCAAGTTGACAGAGAATCTCTAGTAGTTCCAGCTGTGACCACGGGAGTATCGCTTGGAGACGTCCCTCCAATGGGACCGGGAAAGAATTTCCAAATCACAAACCTCTGCGCCATCTGCCCGACACCAAGCGAACTACACCCCGGAGTCAACCTGGAACATGAAATGGAATGAGGGAGAGAGGAAATCCGCGGTAAAATACGCCACACCAGCATTCGTCAGCATGGTTGGAGAGGGCAATCACCGGGAATCGAACCTCCCGAATGCGAGCCTCACACGTTAGCACGGACACCGACCGACACTGCACAGCAAAGGGGAAGCGAAATGATAGAAAATGACCCTAGCCAATCGGGGAAAACCACTAAAAAAATCTGATGTGTTGCACTCACATGACTTTCTCTACTCTTCTACAAACGCTTATTCTCCATCTACTTCATGTTAATCTTATTGCTAATTTTTTTGTAGATGCACGGGGAATTGGTAGGCTTTAAGCGATAGTCAAATGTTTTAAGAGCTGGTTGCTATGTGGAGTATTCCATTATCTTTGTATGTCCAGGCATAACAAAACGAATAACAAATTCGCATTTGAGAAAAAGTATAAGTATTGGAAAATTCAAACAAATACAAGGAATATCTCGGAAATAGCTCACTCCACAAAAAATTGTATATGACATAAATTGTGTGTTTTAACGAGATCTATATTTTTTGCGTAGTAAAATTTTGTCTCTCTCTTACAGCTTACCAGTTATGCGAAAGTCATTCAAAACGAAGAAGACTTTTGGGGACATTCTCAGAAAATTCAAGATGTACATTTCATTTGCCATGAAAACATCTTAAACATATGATATTTTAATCAAAATCGTTAGTGCCATTTTTGAGAAAATCAAAATTTTCGAGTTTGGTATTTATCCGACTTTTCGTTTTTGAGTTATGCTGTTCACACACAGAACTACACATCTAACATGTTTCCAAAAATGCTTTATTTGAATTCAGGGTACCTCAAAACATGTATTTTCGGTGAAATCTCGGTATCGAATTTTTGGGTGGAATACAATACTTCCCCTACTTACCATACGTATTAGAGAAAGTAAAACCCGTACTAGACTGACCAGGAATCGAACCCAGGACCGAATGCAAACGCCGCACGTGAACTTAGAGCCATCTCGCTCGGTGAAATATCTTCATTTTATTTCAATGCGTGACGTGGAAATCGCAAGATGCCAAATTATTGTGTACAAAACCACTGGAACAGGATGTTGGCGAAACTCCAAAACAGGCCCAAGAGAGCGCGCTGTAAGTTCGACCCATTCAGTTCTCTGTGAGTGCTTGTTTATTTTGGTGAGGAGAGTTTTTCACACGAATCCTATTTGCTCCTTTAATAGCCGTCCATATTGCCTAAACAACGTCTAAAAATACTGTTCCACACTCCTTAAACACGAGCACATTCAGGAAAGCAGGTCGTGTAGAATATGTCTGTTGAGTCCAGGTGTTCGACACGATGATTCTCGTATTTTCAGTAGCTTCCATTCCAACTTGTAGCCATAGGTGCTGCTGGTTTCCTGATAAATAATAATACAAAGCAAATAAAGGGACACTAAAACTGCTATACTGCCAAAGTTAAATCTGCCAAGTTTATGTCTCAAACTCTTAAGATATCAGACTGGAAGGCATACAAGATATAGATGAATATCTTCTATGTTCACTGATCTACTTTTACACAATAATTTTATATAAGAAAGCTAGGATTATGCCATCTTCTCATTAAAATGTATTAGCAATTATATTACATCCTTTACCAGTTACCTAGTACGAACAGAAGGTATTCAATTCTATCCAAAAATTCGATACCAACATTTCACCAGAAATACATATTTGAGGCCCCTTGAATAAAACAAAACATCATTTTAGAAAAAGTCCGTGTGTGTCGGTATGTCAGTGTATCTGTCTGTGAACCCATAACTCAGAAGGAAAATCTCGGATAAACAGCAAAGTTTGTATTTAGGTTCACTATCCTTCACAGATGCGACACGAGCATTTTCAACAAAATACTCCCACCCCAAACTAACCCTTATATGATACATTTATTTTTTGTAATTTTGACTTTCCCAAAAATGACTAACGATTTTGATTAAAATACAACATATTTAAGATCTAAGGATAGAAGAAAACGTACTACACAAAAAATGTAGATCTCTTTAAAACACACAATTGATTTCAAATAAGTTTTTATTGCCGTAAGCCATTTCCGAGATATTCCTCATTAATGGATCGATTTGTTCAATACTTGAACGTTATTTTAAAGTCATGTCATTTCCAGTTTGTACGGAAACAGTATGGAATTTTAAGGCCAGCATATAGCGTCCAGTTGTTAAACATTTGACTATCGCTGTTCTCTTTGTATCTATAACGAAATGTGTAATGTAGATATTTCTGTAAAGGTTTATTTGGATTAAAGTGTAGTAGATAGTAAGAACAATTTGTATATACACTAATAAGTTATGGAGGGTAGAGAACGTAGTCCTCCATGGCCTTTAGTTCCCGAGGTTGCGGGTTCAAACCCAGTGGAGGGCGATGGATTTTTTCGGGCGTAAAAATACTTAGCATGGCTTCCTTCGGAATGGAAGTAAAGCTGGTGATTCTGTGTTGTAGATTTATGGCACGTAAAAGAACCTCAAGCCATATAAAGAGGCCTCTGTGCAAAATAACCGGTCTTTCACGCCCAATATAGAATGGGACGCTAAGAACCACAGCAGTTAAACAGCGTCCATAAATAAAATTCAATTTCATTTTTGAGATAGATATTTATTAGCCCCACGTTTTGGACGCCAATTTGAAGTAGAAAAAGGTTGTATTGAAGGAGTTGTATTATATTTCAGCTGTTGTGGAGCCGAACTTGTAGTAGTTGCAACCGGACGTATAGTAAACAGTTTCCGGTAGCCTTCACCCCAAATGGACTTTCAGGTGGCCTTTGCCCCAAGTTTAAAAAAATATTAACTTTGTAATTTGACTGTTTCTTTAAGTATTAAATATATATGTTTGCCTCGGCTGCGTCAGTATTATTGTTAGAGACACGTTTCTCTTAGCAGGGCGTGATGCGACAAGAATGTAGGCTTACACAGATTATAATTTTACTTCACTCCTTTTATTAATACTTGATACGATTTAAATAAGACTTCACTGATATAGAGAGCTGTGAGATTCTTCTTTTTAACACGTAAACTTGTTTTACGTCTCACACGGGCACGTATTAAATCTCTCGAGGACGCATCTCGCATCCGGTTACAATTACTGTCTGCAGGCAACTGAACTCTAAATTTGTAAAATTTTCTCCTTTTTAGTTTCTGATTGGCTAATCCTACTCTAATAGAATACCTTCATTTAACTAAAGCTTTTTCTAGTTGTTCATTGGCTATTTTATAAACTGTCACTAAAATTACATTACTGCTTCCAAGAATCAGAAGTAGTATTGTTAAACTCTCAAACTCATTATTGCCTCAAGGTTACCTCATTGTTAGCAACGTTTAACTTATTATTCTCACAGCTCCTACATTATTAAATTACGTAATATATTCATATAATATTATTGAACATGGATACACTAATATAAGCATATGCAATGACTGTTACATACATTTTTTTATATATTGTTACATACACATATTGCTTTAGAGAGGGCTGATATTGAATTTATATATTATATAATTAGACTGAAAATCATTTAAGTGTTAAAAATACTGCCTCAATTTCAAGGTAGAGAAAGGCATGTGAATGTAACACATCAGTCTTTTTAAGTGATCAACCATCTTATTAACATCAAAGTAGCTCCACAATATTTAGTTCAGGTATCTTCAATGCTTTCTGAGAAAGGGTATCATTTATACCACAAAATGTCATTCACAGAAAGAACGGTTCAAATCAAAAATGTACAAAACAAAACTCCCATACACTTGCAAAGAAAAACATGGTTTGAACACATAGAAGCTTCCAACTTTAAAAATAGTAGAAATTTGTGTAGCAAAACTTCCCATGAAAGATGGGCTGAAGTTTACCTCTCTAAACGAAATTGTGTAAGGGTTATGATTTGTCCTGTGAAGTCGTGTAGAATTCACAGTATAAAATTGCAAATTGAGTATTATTTTTAAAAACATATTTGAAATATAAGTATTGCGACTAAGTATAAATCCAAAGTATAAATCTGCACAAAAGCTATAAATGTCATTTTTATCAATTTTTATTTCTCTACTACGTATGGTAAGTAGGGGAAGTATTGCATTCCACCCAAAAATTCGATACCGGGATTTCACCGAAAATACACGTTTTGAGGTCCCCTGAATCTAAAAAAAGCATTTTGGGGAACATGTCCGTGTGTGTGTCTGTGAACAGCATAACTCAGAAACGAACAGTCAGATAAACACCAAACTTGGTATTTAGGTTCAGTATCTTCCAGAGATGCGACACGAAGGTTTTCAAGAAAATCCTCCCACCTCAGATTAACCTTTACATGGTGCAGTTTTCGAAAATATTAATGTTCTCAAAAATGGCTCTAACGATTTTGAATAAAATACCAAGACATTTTTATGGCAAATGAATTGTATATCTCGAATTTTCTGGGAATGTCCCCAAAAGTATTCTTCATTGTGAACAACTTTTGCCTAACTGGTAAACCATAAGAGATAGACAAAATTTTACTGCACAGAAAATTTAGATCGCGTTAAAATACACAATTTATGTCTTATACATTTTTTTGGTTGAGTGAACCATTTTCGAGGTATTGCTTGTTATTCCCTTAAATTTTCCAATACTTATAGTTTTTCTCAAATGGGAATTCATTATTCATTTTATGTCCTGGAAATGCAAAGAGAATGAAATGCGCCACATAGCAACCAGCCCTTAAAATATTTGACTATCGCTTAAAGGCTAGCAATTCCCCTTGCACCTACAAGAAAATTAGCAATAAGATTAACATCTCGATATCTCGATTAACATGAAGCATATGGAGAATATGCGTTTGTAAAAATAGTTTGTACAAGAGTAGAGAAAGTCATGTGAGTGTAACACATCTGATTTTTCACCATTTAGTCTCCTATTAATGACTATATCACTATATTGCGTGGCCGCGGCTCGCGCGTGTGCGCAGCCTCCTACACTGGGAGTTTTCCGTTCTAAATCCCCCGCGTTATTTATTCACGAGTGATAGTAACAGGTTATAATGAGCACTAACCTTGTTATAGGTAGTGTCCATCTGCACTGAGACATTCCTGGCAACTTCGGATGAAGTCTCCATTCACACGCATAACTTCTTCATTAGCAATTATCATAGTTTCTGTTCTTAAACTGTAATTAATTATGCTTATGGTGTGGGGATTGTTTCTATTAACTTTATTTCTTAAGGTCCGAATGCTGCACCAATTTCGTCAATTTTTTTCTCCGTTAGAACATTTCGTTTTCTCTTCTTACGTTAGTGTTTAGCGATCTCGTCGTCCTAAACTTATTAACTAGGTATCTAACAGTTTCTCTACCTGGAACTGGAATACAGGAAATTTCTGCTGAAATTGTATACATGACTCGGTTTTTACGTATGTACCGTACATAAGAATTCATTGTTGAAGCATGAATGTTTCGGCAGGCATTGCAGTGGACTAATAACAAGACAATACTCTTAAGTAAATCACACACAACACAGATGTCTTGAGTAAACCTTCACCTCTGAGATGCACAAACTCTAGTGCTTACAGTGAACAGAAGGTAGCAACTGATGCAGTACGAGTGTAACACAGCGGATAAACGTAGCCTTGAGCCGGTCATTCACTGCTAGTGCACTATGGTAAAGTACCGAGGTCACTGCAGTATAGACGGAGCATGCATACAGCAATCTGTGGCCCCATCATACAGCCACTGCTCTGTATTTGATGGAATCGACATTGGCATACATTTAATCGCTACCCTTTTAAGCTTACACAGAGTTATCATTTCTAATTCTTGCAGTTTTTATCTGAATATTTTCAAAATGTAGCCACTTGCTGCTCTACGGCGATTATAAGTGTCTTTTGAATTGCATGCACATAAATATCTGTAATAATTATTGAGAAGAAAATTATTTTACACTTATTATGCTAATTATTACTCAGGTGTTTCACATGATGCAGAAAACATAATTTTGAAAAAATACTATAATGGCATTTAAAATCTTTAAACATATTTTTTTAACAAATTAGCCTCAATGGCCAAATTAATTATGTAATATCTTCAGCAACTTAAAGTGTAACAAAAACCATATGTCAGTTTTCTTCAACTCATTCTCACTGAGCTTCTGCTGAAAATTTTAACAAGTTTGCTTACAAACTATATCACGTAGAACACTTTTGATTTGAAAAGTGTAAGAAAGACCAAAGTCTAGTAAAAGGCATTTCAAGTAAATACAGCAATCAGTACTCTTGGGCATTTAAATGGTCACATGTTGAAGCTTCAAAGACTCACAGAGTCATGGTATGTAATTTACGCTAGTTGCAAAGTATTTTGGAACTAAAAATTAAATATTTGAATTTTTTGAAAAGATCAAATTTCAGTTTAAACGGGGTATGCATGAAAACTACCAATTTTTGTGAAGAAAGTTTGTTTTGGGGGTTTTTTTGGCAAAAATGTGTATCAACTCCATTTTATCTATTCATTTTCAAAGCCTAAAGTACTTAGAACCTTAAGAAACTGTGTAATTTTATAAGCATGCCCAATTCTAATTAAATTCACAAAATGTATGAGAAATTACATGAGAAGAAGTATAAGTATTGGAAAATTTAAGGAAATAACAAGCAATATCTCGAAAATGGTTTACTCAACAAATAAATGTATATGACATAAATTTTGTATTTTAACGCGATCTACATTTTTTGTGTAGTAAAATTGTCTATCTCTTATGGTTTACCAGTTATACAAAAGTCGTTCACAATGAAGAGTACTTTTGGAGACATTCACAGAAAATTGGAGATATACATTTCATTTATCATAAAAATATCTTAAACATATGATATTTTAATCAAAATCGTTAGAGCAATTTTTGAGAAAATTAAAATTTTCGAAAAATGTTGCACTAAAGGGTAATCTGGGGTGGGGGATTTTCTTGAAAACCTTCGTGTCGCGTCTCTGGAAGATGCTGAACCTAAATACCAAGTTTGGTGTTTATCTGACTGTTCGTTTCTGAGTTATGCTGTTCACAGACGCGCGGACACGCACGAACCTTTTTCTAAAAATAATTTTTGAAGTGAAACTTCTTTAGGCGCGGTAGGGCAAATTGATCTGGATCAGACGCGTGTAGGACTTACACCCCCAGGACTTACAGGTGGGTGTCTGGTGTCAGAGGCCCGTCGAGGATCAGATGGAATATCCAGGATGAGTGATCAACCCGATGCCTGGTATGGGAGGAAGGAAGTAGATGAAACGAAACGATGGTGAAATGGATGAAAGGAAAGGCGATGATGGAGCAGTTGGTGGAATGAATGGCGGGGGAAACAGGAGAACCCGGAGAAAACCCGCCCAGACGCCGCTTTGTCCACCACAAATCCCACATGCGGGTATCTGGGATTGAACCCGGGTCGCCTCGGTGAGAGGCGAGCGGTCTAACCACTCGGCCACGGTGCCGCCCATTAATAACTCAAAAACTATTAATCTCAGCAATATAAAATTTCACTAGGTGTATGAGTATGATACGGAAAATGTTTTTATCAAAAATAAACCTTTAACTCAGATGCTGTATAAAATATAAATTTGAACCAATTCCCCCCTTATAGCTTGTAACTGTTAGTAAAGTACTTTACATTGTTATGTTTAGTTGGCAAAACTTTGAGGTTATTACAAGAGTAACTTAGTTTGAGTGGGTACTGAGGGCCAGGAAAAGCACTGTACCTCCTTGCGTGGACCTGGCATCCTGATGTTGCTCCTGGAACCACGCAGCCCTGCGAGTCGCCACACAACAGCCAGTGGACTGACGCTGTAGTAGTGGGTGGTGCCGAGCACGTCTCTATTTATAACACTGCAACAAACTTTTGAGAGGCGGAAGTACTTTACACTGCATCTCACTTCCCCAGACCACCAAACCTTCCCATCACCATTTCGCTGCTAAAAATTAAACACAACCACCGAAATCTAAAAACAAATGTGATGTGTTACCTTCACATGACTTTCACTAACCGCTATTGCTACTCTTATTTACACTCCACAAATTATTGTTACGAAAGCTTATTCTTCTATTTCATGTTGCTCGAGAGAAGCACTTGTAGAAATAGTTTCATTACTCATTTGCTGCAGGTACAAGGAAATAGGACCCAGTGGGCCGACCAATCTGATGGGGATTTTCTAGTGGTTTCTCTCAGTAGGCATATTTAATACTACGAACCAAAGTTCTATCTCAAGTCTAAAACAATAGTAACAATGAAAATACGCAGAAGGCAATAGGGAACGCTCTGCCGTCTATCCGCAGACAAACCACACTCTGCAGGGTAGAAGAAGAGAAACAGTTGCCCAGCACTAAGTCCTCTGTGGACACATGTCTAAGCTGTCATCTGCACTTCACAGGAGCAGAGAATACAGTGGCTTAACACTAGGGACTCTGTGGACACGTGTCTAAGCTGTCATCTGCACGTCACAGGAGCAGAGAATACAGTTGCTTAACACTAGGGACTCTGTGGACAGTGTCGAAGCTGCCATCTGCACGTCACAGGAGCAGAGAATACAGTTGCGTAACACTAGGGACTCTGTGGACAGTGTCGAAGCTGTCATCTGCACGTCACAGGAGCAGAGAATACAGTTGCTTAACACTAGGGACTCTGTGGACAGTGTCGAAGCTGTCATCTGCACGTCACAGGAGCAGAGAATACAGTTGCTTAACACTAGGGACTCTGTGGACAGTGTCGAAGCTGCCATCTGCACGTCACAGGAGCAGAGAATACAGTTGCTTAACACTAGGGACTCTGTGGACAGTGTCGAAGCTGTCATCTGCACGTCACAGGAGCAGAGAATACAGTTGCTTAACACTAGGGACTCTGTGGACAGTGTCGAGGCTGCCATCTGCACGTCACAGGAGCAGAGAATACAGTTGCTTTACACTAGGGTCTCTGTGGACAGTGCCGAAGCTGCCATCTGCACGTCACAGGAGCAGAGAATACAGTTGCTTAGCACTACGATCTCTGTGGACACGTGTCTAAGCTGTCATCTGCACGTGACAGGAGCAGAGAATACAGTTGCTTAACACTAGGGTCTCTGTGGACACGTGTCTAAGCTGTCATCTGCACGTGACAGGAGCAGAGAATACAGTTGCTTAGCACTACGATCTCTGTGGACACGTGTCTAAGCTGTCATCTGCACGTGACAGGAGCAGAGAATACAGTTGCTTAACACTAGGGTCTCTGTGCACACGTGTCTAAGCTGTCATCTGCACGTCACAGGAGCAGAGAATACAGTTGCTTAACACTAGGGACTCTGTGGACAGTGTCTAAGCTGTCATCTGCACGTCACAGGAGCAGAGAATACATTTGCTTAACACTAGGGTCTCTGTGGACACGTGTCTAAGCTGTCATCTGCACGTCACTGAAGCAGAGAATACAGTTGCTTAGCACTAGGGTCTCTGTGGACACGTGTCGAAGCTGCCATCTTCACGTCACAGAAGCAGAGAATACAGTTGCTTAGCACTACGATCTCTATGGACACGTGTCGATCCTGCCATTTGCCCGTCACGGAAGGAGAAGTGCAGTTGCCTAACACTAAGTTCTCTGTGGAAACGTGAATAAGCAATATGGTATTGTAATTGGATGAGACCTATTAGGCTGGCTGTCCGGCACACACCGAGGAACGAGGTATCTCCCTACATATCCATAGCGATATGACCACGCAGTTAAAGCGAGTAAATTAATAGGGTATATAATAAGTAAAAAAAATCTGATGTGTTACACTCACATGATTTACTGTACTCTTGTACAAACTATTTTTACAAACGCTTATTCTCCATCTACTTCATGTTAATCGAGATAAACATTTGCAGAGCCTATCTTATTGCTAATTTTCTTGTAGATGTAAGGGGAATATATATTTACAAGGGCAATATAGAAATACAGTAGCCTTTAAGCACATACATATCTCTTAATAGCTGGTTGCTAGGTGCAGCACCATTCCCTTTGCCACAGATTAATACTCTTTGCATATCCAAGACAAAAAAAAATGAATAACGAATTCCTATTTGAGAAAAGTTATGCAAAAGTCGTTCACAATGAAGAATACTTTTGGAGACATTCACAGAAAATTCAAGATATACATTTTATTTGCATATAAATGTCTTAAACATATGATGCTTTAATGAAAATCGTTAGAGCCGTTTATGAGGAAATAAAAATTTTCGAAAAATGTTCCATGTAAAGGGTAATCTGGGGTGGGGGGATTTTCTTGAAAACCTTCGTGTCTCATTTCTGGAAGATACTGAACCTAAATAACAAGTTTTGTGATTTTCCAACTGATCGTTTCTGAGTTATGCTCTTCACAGACACACAGACACACGTACATGTCTCCAGAAGAGCTTTATATGCATTCAGTGCACCTCAAAACATGTATTTCCGGTGAAATCTCGGTATCGAATTTTTGGGTGGAATGCAATACTTCCCCTACTTACTATACGTAGTAGAGAAAGTAAAAAAGGATATAGGAAACCGAATCGATAGTTAAATGTTTAAAAGCTAGTTGCCACATGCTCAGCTTAAATTCTATACTGATTTATGACCTGGCGAAAAAAAATGAATGTTGATAGCTCTTGAAGAAATGACAAGTACTTTAAACTCAAAGCTATAACAATGCATGTCTCGTAAATGTCTCAGGGCATAAAATACTTATTTGTATTTCATATATACTCTGTGCTTCAAAGAGACCTACATCTTTTTTGCAGTACATTTTTACCTTAACGTAAAAATTTGTTTACCTTTTTTTTTACCTTCTCGTTAATTGTGCAATTCCCCTTGCATCTACAAGAAAATTAGCAATAAGATCGTTTCTGCAAATGTTTATCTCCATTAACATGAAGTATATGGAGAACAAGGGTTTGTACAAGAGTAGAGAAAGTCATGTGAGTACGATAGGTCAGGGTGTTATTCACCTCATATAGTTTACCACATTTCCGGATAAAGAGAATTTCACAGGCTATTCCCAAAACATTTAAGATAGATCTACATTTTGTTTATTATGCAAATGTTTTCAATTTTATTGTGTTTCAATCAACATCGTTAGGGGTTTTTTGAGAAAATAACCAAAAATATTACATGAAGAGGGTAGTTTGGGGTGGAGGGATATTGCTGAAATTCTTTGTGTCGTATCCTTGGAGGACGCTGAACTATCCGATCTTTCGTTTTTGAGATAAGCTATTCAGACAAACACACACCTTTTCCTAAAATCCTTTTTGGATACAGGGACCACAACACGTATATTTATGTGAAATGAAACGTGTGAGATGTTTGTATCGAATTTTTTGGTGAATGCATACTTCCCCTACTTACAGGTAAGCAGTAGTGAAAGTAAAAAGCCACATCGAAAAAGTAGCATGCAACACACATGCGTTATTGCAGTATACTTTTTTGTACACTCTCCCTACATAACTGTTCTGTCACAGAAGTATGAAAACTGAAACTTCCAGTGTTACGCTAAGGTATTCCAAATATGCTAAAGAAGGTTTTATTTTGAAAACGCTACTGTTTGCCTCTCCCATTGCGTTGTTTATTTTCTGCGTCAGTGGCTGCTGCAGTGTTGTTCACAGCGCACTGCACTGACGTATTCCTGCTATAAACATTTACAAAAATAAGGCGTTTTAGGGAGAAGGCATATATAGGGTCTTTCAACAAGAGTGTCCTATCTTTAACATGTGATAGCTGCCGTTGTTATTGAGTTACAGCAGTCATTTTTTCATGTAGTTACAGTTGCTATTGACAAGTAGGCATGGAACGTTACAGCATTCAGTAACGCGTAGAAATTGTGAAAATTTATTATCAAAATATATCATCTGTTCGCCAAACCTTCCGTGTATTGCGTGAATTTACGGTGTGCATAATCGTCCCTGCGAGAGAACGATTCGGCGTTTGATCGATACATTTCAAAGAAGTGGTTCTGTCAGCGATCAAAGAACGCCTGCACGTAATCCACGTAAGCGCTCCAACGAAAACATAGGCGCCGCTCATGAGAGTGTACGCGAGAACGGAAACAAATCAATTGCTCGTCGAGCGCAAGAATTGGGGCCTTCGCCGACCACAACTTGGCGAATTCTGCATCTGGACTTGAAGTTTCGCGCTTACAAAATGGTGTTAACTCAAGAACTAAAGCCCAACGACCGTAGGTTGCGCCATGTACTCGCTGACTGGGCTAAGGAGCAACTGGAAGCTAACCCGGATTTTTGTCGAAAAATTATCTTCAGCGACGAAGCCCACTTTTGGATGAATGCTTGTGTTAACAAACAAAATTGCCGCTATTGGAGCAATCACAATCCAATGCAGATTCAATAATGACCACTTTATCCCCAAAAGATTACTGTGCGGTGTGAATTTTGGTATGGTGGAATCACTGGTCCATATTTTTTCCAACATGAAGATGGAGAAGCTCTGTCAATGGGGAAAGATACCGGGGTCTTTTAGGGACTATTTTTGGCCTCAATGGGGTGGTATGGATCTCAGAAACATCTTGTTCCAGCAAGATGGTGCCACATGCCATACTGCTCTCGAAACAATCGATCTTTTGAAGTTGTAGTTCAGAGGTTTCGTCATTTCCCGTGGTGGTGATGTTAAGGCTCCCAAGGTCATGTGATTTAACGCTGTTGGATTACTTCTTGTGGGGTTATGTTAAATCCCGAGTTTATGTCAACAAGCCAGAAACAGTAAATGATCTTATGAATAACATCACGCGTGTTATTCGTGAAGTTGGGCCTAATTTACGTTCTTCTGTCATTGAAAATTGGGTCAACCATATACGCGCAACCCAACGAAGTCGCGGCGGTCACTTAACTGTTGTTCTCTTCCACACGTAATGGCATTAATTATGTTCCAAAATATAAAAGAAAGAAATAAACCTCCATCATTCATAGAACGTGTTTTATTTGAGTTCAAAGATAGGACACTCTTGTTAGTAGCGTATAACTACACCTTAAGAGAGAAACAAATCTGATGTATTATATTCACATGATTCTCTCTAACCGATCATTCTTCAACAAACTATCCTTACAAAAGCGTTTTCTTCTATCTACTTCATGTTAATCGAGATAAACATTTGCAGAAATGGTTTTATTACATATTTCCTTGTAGGTACGAGATGATTAGGGTGACGTTGACCTGTGTCGCATCGGTATTACTATTGCTGCTACTTCGAGAAGGCTCGAGGTCACGGGTTCGATTTGATGGTTTGCGGGAATTAGTAAATTAATTCAAGGGATGATTTTCCGGTAGAGCTGAGGTTCTTCTTTTCAGGGTGGTGACAATGCCTTGATAGTCTTAAATAATTCTGCCGGCTAAACTGAACTATTATTTATTTTTAAGAGATTCCTTTCTGGTCGACCCGCCACCTTTATTTATCGAAGCCACTTTCATTTACCTTAAGGTTGGCAAAGTCGCAACTTGAATGTTTCTCCTGCTAATTTTGCCCTCGGGTTCCTATGTTACACACTTTATGCCAGACTTAAATATCACTTGATAATTTTCCGTCCATTTCTTTACAGACCGTCGCTCTTGCTAGTTTTTGGAAAAAGTTTCCACACTTTTCGCCATTTCGTAACATCTCTCCCACTTTTCTCCTATTTCGTTCTGTCTTGGGTTCAAAACGTATCATTGACATATATGGATCTTTCATTCGCTATCACTTTATTTCATGAGGTTTATTATTGGTGCTCCCCACTTCGGCAACTTCACGTTTAATTCTAACAACTTCATTTTAAGTCAAAAGTCTTCCCACGAGACTTCTTAGATCGAAGATAAAACACGTACACTCTCTGACCGTGCTAAGGTTATGATCTTTTGTCCGTGTTACGCCCAGGCGAGATACATAGGCTAGTCCTGTAGACTTCACGGCACCATATGTGACCGTAGGCTATTTCCCACCTGGACTTTCGCTAGAAAACAAAGTTTACCTTCCTTTTCGATAAAGTTATTACTGGTAAGAATTTACAGAGCGACGCATTCAATTGTCATTTCACTTGATTTATTTTTTTGCACATGTTATGGACCTTTTAACTAATTACTCTTTATGCACAAATCCTACTTCACAAGTTTATCTCGGGTAATCTATTATTTGTCATTAAGGTTTATTAGATTTTTTACCAATATTATTTTCTCCATTAAGATATATACACTGCCGTTTGTGAAAATTGCAACACCAAGAAGGAAACGCAAGAATTTAATAGCACAAGTTAGGTACATAACAAGTAACAAATGATAAACTTTTCAAGTCTATACATGACCTTTGAGCCCTAATATTCAGTATTTGGTTTGGCCTCCTTGCGCTGCAATTAGAGCTGTTATACGCCGTGGCATTGAATCAAAAAGGTTCTGAATAGCTCCTGAAGGATTTCCCTTTACGCAATTTGTATTCGAGCCCACAAATCCGTGACACTGGTTACTGGAGGATCGTGACGCACCAGGTGCCGACCAACCATATCCCAGACATGTTCGATGGGTGACATGTCAGGCGAACGTGCAGGCCAGGGAAGCAATGGTACCCGTCGCTCTTCGAAGAAGGCCTGTACATTCCTCGCAATATGTGGCCGGGCATTGTCCTGTTGAAATGTGGCCTGTGGAGATGCCTTAAGCAGGGGGAGTATCTCAGGCTCTACAACTACCGTTAGGTACCGGTTGCTGTTCAAAGTGCTCTCAATTCCTAAGAGGCGAGATCCGTTGTAAGCAAATGCGCCCCAAACAATCACACCTGGTGTTGTCCGCTATGCCGCTCAACAATGCAGCTCTCCAGATTGCGTTCATCACGGTACCACCGAACACGTACGCGGCCATCACTGTAGGACACGTTGAAGTGGAACTCGTCCAAAAATACTACATTTTGCCACTCAGCACCCCAGTTACGGTGTTCACCTGCCCATTGCAGCCGGAGAAGCTTGTGGTTTCTGGACAATGGAAGCCGACGTAATGGCATGTATGCAGCCAGTCCAAACTGCAGTAGACGGTGACAAACCGTTGATGCAGACAAGTTCACACCGGTAGCAGTGCTCCAGCGTCGAGCCAACTCTGTGGATGAAGCTCTACGGTCCGTATGGCCATGCGGACAAGATAGTCATCCCGTGCTGTGGTCATGTTTCGTGGTCCAGTACCCGCTCTTCGCTGCGTACGACCTTCATCTATCCACTGCTTCCACACACGCATCACTGTCGTAGCAGCATGCCCTGTACGAGCCGAAATGTCACGGTATGACAAACCCGCTTCCCGGAGACCGATCATTCTGCCCCGTTCGAACTCGCTCTCATGCCGATATGGCTCCCTTTGACGTCGAAGAGGCATCCTGGCAATCATTTTATTGTTTGCACCTTGTTTGTCGCTCTGCACTGACTACACTGGGCGTAACGCTGACCTTGTCGGACCGACACGAGAGGGCTCTGCTCGGCCTAATGCACTCCATCTCTCTGCAAACCTAATCACTTATTGCTTGCACACTCTTCTACACTTCCACCAAGTTTGGAGTTATTCGGGAAATTCTTTCCTGGTGTTGCAACTTTCACAAGCGGTAGTGTATTTAATGTTAATATTCTATTCTATTATTATTATTATTTATTTTCCGCCTCGGTCTCGATAACCGGCTTCAAAAGGCTTTAAACGATACTCAAACCTTTTGAGAGTGTGTCGTTATGTGATGACTTTGAAATTCCCTTCTCTTTGCACGGCAAAGAGAGAGAAAAGGGAGGGGGAAAAAGAATAGCGATTTTGCCACTTGTAGCCTAAATACTGGTGCATAAATGTAAATATCAGCATTAATGTAAATAATATTACGTAAATATAAAACATGTTATAAGTAAATAAATAAAAAAATTGCTATACTATCATCCTGACACCTGGTTACATATCAAGACGTGTGACCTCAGGTTTCTCATTTAAAAATATTGAAAATCTTTTTTAAAATATAAAACTGTAACTAAACGAAAAAACTACCAAATTACAATTTTATGAATTAATAAAAACATAAATAAAAAATAAAACACTCAAATCCAGAGGTAGAAACCTTTCTCCTACTATTACCAACTTCTGGAAACCAAAAGTAAACTTAAACTTCTAACCCGAACTTACATTCTGACAATTAAACGATATTACAACAAATACGTAATTAAAATTTCACTCTGTAATTCTATACTTCTCCTATATAAATCAATTTACATTGTTTTATTTTGAATTTTTATTTAAAATCATGCTTTTTTAAACATTATATAATGGTAATTAAATTGCACTCTACAATACATCCTCTTCTGTTTTTCTTTATAAATGAATTAATCGTCGTTTGATTTTAATTAATGAATATTCAAAAGTAGCTCCTTTTAGATAATTTAATTAAAAATTCACATAAACACTTTCACAATCACTCACATAAAATGTTCACTAACCTCCTTAGACTGTTCTTCTCGGCTATTTCTTCCTCCGGAATCCTGGCAGCCAAACGCTAGCCTCTTTTTCCTTCTTCTTCTTCATTGTCCATCACTCTGTGTCATTTTCTTCTACTACTACTAACACCCTCCTTCCACTTCTTTCTTCTTCTAGTATTCTAGTTCTCCCCTCCTCATTCAGCTCTACCAGTTGATGTGTTATGTGATAAACAGGCAGAAGGGTTTTAGTAAGTAAAGAGAGCAATCGTGTTACTTCACGGAGTATATGTAACGTCAGGTATATTTCTTCTCCTTCCCTTCACAACAGCCAGTTTCGTTGCGACTGTTCCATGGTGTCAAAAGAAGACTAAGCGACATCAACCAACAGGAAATAGAATCACATTGTAAAACTAAATCTCCTCTAAGTTAGGCAAATGAAATAAAATTGAATTGGGGTAAAGAGGCATATATACTTAACTTAGGAAGAAAGGAAAGATTAGGAATGGCATGGATTACACTGGGGGGGCTGGAGGGCACAGAAAATGACTGACGATTCTTGCAGGAGAACCTGCCCATTCTGTGATTTGGATGAGGACTGGGTACATATTTTGGCGGAATGCGCTCAGTGGCAGAACCAGCGAACAATTAAACTCTAAGAAAAATTCTTAAGTCCGTCAAGAAAGAGATTAGCATGTTGGGAGCTACTGGCTGACCAGAGGAACTGGCAAAACATGGACAATTTCTTAGCTAAAGTGCGCGAAGCTAGGTCAAACTTGTTCAGTTAGTCAAAGGTAATTTATCTCTATTTTTCTTTTTCTTGTTTTGTTTCTGTTGTTTATTTTGTCACCATACCTTGTATCTTAAATATGCATGTACGATCAATGACCCATGCACTAAATACTTGTGTAATAACTTCAATAATTTGAAACCAATAAAGATACCTTATCTATCTATCTATCTTATTCACAGTATACAAACTAGGATACTTTCGATCACATAGTGTATATTGCGGTTACCAACCCCCAGAGGAAAGGGTTACCAACATTCCTTTCACACGCATAAAGTTCTCATGTTCGTCTATGTTGTGGAGATTGTTCCTATAAAGTTTTCTTTTGGGATTCCCCACAATTATATGCACCAATTTCGTCAATTCTTTCCTGCGTTAGAACATTTTGTTTTTGGTTCTTACGTTTAGCGTTTAGCAAACCTGTGGCTCTAAACTTATTAACCAGACGTCCAACAGTTCCTCTATCTGGAATTGAAATGCCACGAAATTTCTGCTGAAATGATCTACACACTGTCTATATAATTCGGTTTTTACATATGTAACATACATAAAAAACTTTTGTTGAAGCGTGAATTTGTCAGCAGGCATTGCAGTGGAGACTAACACTCTTAAGCAAATCACACACAACACAGATGTCTTGAAAAAACTTTCACCTTTGAGATGCATAATGCCAACCTTGTTTACAGCACGAACACAAAGCACGACCGGAACACAACTGATAAAGATAACCTTGAACGCGTCATGCGCCGCCAGTTGCGCACCGGAAAAGTACCGATTTAGTACTGCAGTCACGGCATGCTACGCATATAGCCGATCTGTGGCCCCAACATAGAACGACCGCACTGTACTTATTCCCGGGCACAAAGATAGTTTACATAAATATACTATATAACCAACATATACTAATTTAACCGTATAGTTGGTTTAAACTATGTGCCCGGGAATAAATGCTTACCAATGGTAAGCCGCCATTGAGGTTTATCTTTGTGGTGATGCGCTTGGTAGTCTATCGGGAAAAACTCGAGTCAGTTGACGAATTTAATACCCTACCGGCATGTTGCCATGGTAGCTCAATGGTCAGAGCAACCGCACGGAAAGCGGAAGATTCGTGTTCATAACCCGGCTGTGGCATTGAATTTTTCAGCTGATTCTACCATTAAAACAACTTCTTCTTGGCTCGTGGTCTCCCAGGAACTCTACAGAGACCAGGGGGCCAATTTACAATCCAACCTAACGCGAGAACTCCTTCAGCGCCTCGAGGTACAAAGACTCGCATTTGACGCAGTATTTTTAACACTTAAATGATATCAGTCTAATTACATAATATAAAATATAATAACAGTCCGCCTTAAAGCAATATGTGTATGTAATACTATATAAAACGTATGTAACAATCATCGTACTATATTTATATTATTATGTACATGTATAATAATGTTACGTGAATGTATTACGTAGTTTTAACAATGTAGGAGCTGTGAGAATAGAAGCCGAAGGTTGCTAACACTGAGGTAACCTTGAGACAACAATAAATTAGAAAGTTTAATAATGCTACTAATAATTCTTGGAACAATAATGTAATATTTAAAACAGTTTAAAAATAGCCAATCAACATCTAGAAAAAGCTTAAGTTAAATAAAAGTATTTTATTGGAGTAGAATTAGCCAATCAGAGACTTGAAATAGAGAAATTTACAAATTTAAGCCGTAAACGCCAGACGCTAGAAGACAGCGTACCTGAGCAGTTCGTTCGCTCGGTACGTACTGAGTGTGAGACATAAAACATTCATTACGTCGTGAATAATATAAAGTTTACGTGTTAAGAAGTAATTAACAATAATCTCACAGCTCTACAGTAGGATGTATCAGTGAAGTGTTATTTAATCGTGAAAAAGATTAATAAAACGAAGTTAAATACCATTATAATTTGTGTAAGCCTTCATTCTTTAGCCGTACTACCCCCGCTAAGAGATACGTGTTTCTGCAAATTACTACTGACGCAGCCGAGGCATACATATATAATATTTAAATAAACATTAAAAATACAAAGTTGATTTTTAAACATTGGGGCGAAGGCCACCGGAAAGTGAACGTGTGGCGAACACTCCAAGAAACAATAAGTGGTGCAACTCCCTCACATTCACTGCGTTTTCATCCACATTGACGAGTTTATGGAGCGCTACATAAGAGGGGGAGAGCAGCTTCGAGAAGTTGTATGTAGCCAATGGGTGTACGTGCTGTTATTCCTCCTGGCCTACAGAGCCTGACTGCAGTGTTGGCATGACACCTGCAACATGGTATCCGGACGGGAACTGCGGTATAGATCTGCTCTGCTGTGTTCCGGCTTCCTTTCAAAAATATTTATCGTGCTCGGGGTTAAAAACAAAGACGAGAAACACTATCGGATTCAACTTAAGCATTTTATTCATTATATCTTAAAGATTTAGTTCCGTAACCACTATCATTAGCGCCACTTTCGAGAAAATCGAAACTAATGAAAATGTTTTCATGTAAAGGGAAAATAAACACAAAATAATAGTTGATCACATTTTTTGGTCCACAATGTTGAGATGCCCGGAACAGAAGATTTATCGCAGCATGCACACATGCATACCAGTAGTAATAATAAATAAACTCGGCTCCCTCCATACACCCACACCGAGGACATCCTGGCAGAGTGTGGCAAATTGTGGTCAACAAGGCAGCATACTTAACATGTCACTTACTACATGGGGATTCCAAGACCTCAGATGCCACTGTTTCTATAAAGAGGCTTCTCAGTTGGTCCCAAGGATCTAAATCCCAGGCCGGTACCGCAAAACGAATTTGGCCCCGTCACACCCTAGGCAACAGCTCTTCGTGGATTGTTAATAAGAGTAATAGGAATAACTATAAAATAATTTTATTTAAAACAAAATCAAACAAGCGAGTTCGGGGCGGGCGAAACCAAAACTTTTGTCCCTTCATACCTGTAAGCTACGGTTACAATGGGACGTGATGTTCAGCGTTCCCAGCAATGGACCCTTTGGGCGCTAGCGAACAAGCTGGAACACACCACCATCTCGCCAGGGAACAGCGAACAAGCTGGAACACACCACCATCCCGCCAGGGAACAGCGAACAAGCTGGAACACACCACCATCTCGCCAGGGAACAGCCGAACAAGCTGGAACACACCACCATCTCGCCAGGGAACAGCAAACAAGCTGGAACACACCACCATCTCGCCAGGGAACAGCCGAACAAGCTAGAACACACCACCATCTCGCCAGGGAACAGCCGAACAAGCTGGAACACACCACCATCTCGCCAGGGAACAGCCGAACAAGCTAGAACACACCACCATCTCGCCAGGGAACAGCGAACAAGCTGGAACACACCACCATCTCGCCAGGGAACAGCCGAACAAGCTGGAACACACCACCATCTCGCCAGGGAACAGCGAACAAGCTGGAACACACCACCATCTCGCCAGGGAACAGCCGAACAAGCTGGAACACACCACCATCTCGCCAGGGAACAGCGAACAAGCTGGAACACACCACCATCTCGCCAGGGAACAGCCCAACAAGCTGGAACACACCACCATCTCGCCAGGGAACAGCGAACAAGCTGGAACACACCACCATCTCGCCAGGGAACAGCGAACAAGCTGGAACACACCACCATCTCGCCAGGGAACAGCTGAAACTGGCAAGTGACCGGATGAAGAGGCGATATCATTACGTCCGGCGAAAATGCCGTATTCCTAGGGGGCGACCTCGAGTAACTTTATTATCCCAGGAGGATTAAAGGAAATCGACCATGAAAAACGTTCCTGGAACGATTCGTATAAAGTTATTACCAGATAAACGATGTGATACACCACGTTCACCGTCAAACTTGAGGATAGCCAATAGTGATACACGTTGATCGTCTTCTACCCACACGAGTAGTCGAGGTCGTTAAGGCACGGACTGCTAGAGGGAGATCTGTGGTTGAAATCCCTTCAGCACCTTGCTCCCTGGCTGAGGTTTCTAGTTATCATTACTGGCAAATACCGTGGAAATATCCTGAAGTTAGGTCTGGAAGATTTCTTTCCCCAATAAGTATTTCATGTATCACCAAGTGTCCACCGCCTGTGGTGCCATATGCAGTAAGAACGGCCATTAAATACTGCCAAAAACATGGCTAGCCTTACGTCGTTATAGTACGTATACGATTCACTTCTCTGCGAGTAGCAGTTGACTACGCGAGGAGAACACAGATTTCCACACAGTAGTGGGCAGCCGGAAGATTGGCGTGCTATGTGCACAAGTCACAATATCTATGAAATGGCATTTTTACTTTCTCTGCCGCGTATAGCATTTGTGAAAATGACAAAGGTTTGAAACATTTAAAACCATAATAATGGATATCTCGGAAACGGCTGATGCCAAGAAAAATTATTTGAAATAAATTGTGACGCAGCGGCTATGGTCCAAGGTTATCGGGAGGTCGGCGCCAGGTAGTCGGAGATAAGCAAAAATAAATGGCGCTCTCGCCCGGTGTAAACACTAGCAGCGCTATCTGCAGATAACTAGAATCTCTTAGACGTTTCTTTCCCCCGCCTCCAGATCGTGTATCCAGAAAGTTCTAGAATGTTCTTGTGGACCATTCCATTGGCTATATAGAAGCGAGCGTTCCCGCGAGGGGAGTCGGTTGGCTCATTCTGAGTGAGCGAGTGTGATTCTGGTGCAACGAAAAGTGCTGTTCTCCTAGTGAGTTTGATATGACTGCTGTGGCGTGCAGTGAGTGCTGCTACTGCAGGAGAGATTGGAGAGGTCTTGTGTTCAACTACCCAGCAAGAGAAGCGAACCGTCCGGAAGAAGAGGCTATGTCACGAAGAAAGTGAAGTGACAGGGGAAATTGAACTATTGTTTGTTCAGAGTCTTTTGCGACACTGGAACGGGGAAGTAAGGACACCGCGCGGTAGCTATCACAAGAGCCGCCACACGAGCGACCGGCTTTCTACCTTCCCCCCTCTACTGCCTCAAAACACTCAGAATAAAGAATAATTCACATCAGTGAAGTGAGAGTTGCAACTGCACATTATTTACAGAAGTAAACGATTATGATAAATATTAATCTTTTTTCTTGTATCACTTCAGTATTAATTTTAGACGCGCATATGATATTGGAGGCAGGAGGAAATATACGCTCGCTGGAAAAAACAGATCTTTTTGGAAATATAATAGAGAAGCCTTCTATAAGGTCTTTCAACAAGAGTGTCGTATCTTTGAACTTAAATAAAGCACGTTCTATAAATGATAGAGGTTTATTTCTTTTTTATTTTAGAAAATAATTAATGTCATTGCGTGTGGAAGAGAACATCAGTTAAGTGACCGCCGCGACTTCGTTGGATTGCGCGTATACGGTTGACCCTAATTTTCAATGACAGAAGAACGTAAATTAGGTCCAACTTCACGAATAACACGCGTGATGTTATTCATAAGATCATTTACTGTTTCTGGCTTGTTGACATAAACTCGAGATTTAACACAACCCCACAAGAAGTAATCCAACGGCGTTAAATCACATGACCTTGGGGGCCAGTTAACATCACCACCACGGGAAATGATGAAACCTCTGAACTTCTCCTTCAAAAGATCGATTGTTTCTAGAGCAGTATGACATGTGGTACCATCTTGCTGGAACCAGATGTTTCTGAAAACCATACCATCCAATGAGGCCAAAATTAGTCCCTTATAAGAGACCTGTATCTTTCGCCATTTGCAGTTAGAGCTTCTCCATCTTCATCTTGGAAAAAATATGGACCAATGATTCCATCATACCAAAATCCACACCATACAGTAACCACGTTCTTGAATCTGCATTGAATTGTGATTGCTCAATTGCGGCAATTTTGTTTGTTAACACAACCACCCATCCAAAAGTGGGCTCGTCGCTGAAGATGATTTTCGACAAAAATCCGGGTCAGCTTCCAATTGCTTCATAGCCCAGTCAGCGAATACACGGCGCAACCTATGGTCGTTGGGCTTTAATTCTTGAGTTAACACTATTTTTTAAGCGTGAAACTTCAAGTCCAGATGCAGAATTCACCAAGTTGCGGTCGGCGAAAGCCCCAATTCTTGCGCTCGACGAGCAATTGATTTGTTCCCGTTCTCGCGTACACTCTCAGGAACGGCGCCTATGTTTTCGTTGGAGCGCTTACGTCGATTACGTGCAGGCGTTCTTTGATCGCTAACAGAACCACTTCTTTCATATTTATCGATCAAACATCGAATCATTCACTCGCAGGGACGATTATGCACACCGTAAACTTCACGCAATACACGGAAGGTTTGGCGAACAGATGATTCATTTTGATAATAAATTTTCACAATTTCTACGCGTTGCTGAATGTTGTAACGTTCCATGGCTATTTACCAATAACAACTGTAACCACATGAAAAAATGACTGATGTAGCTCAAAACAACGGCAGCTATCACATGTTAAAGATAGGACACTCTTGTCGAAAGCCCTTTTATAAGACACTAGAATGTCGGCGGTAAAGAAATCTTTGTGCAGATACAGGATACGTAACCAGAACCCAGGAATTTAGGTTAAAGTAAACAGTTCGGCAGAAACATGTTTTATGTGGAGATCACATCAGTTCTCATGAAAACGTTCGGAACGTTTATGTTTAAAAAACATGTGAGAAAGCTATTAGGTTTCTATAATACTAATTAACCAATAGGAAAATGCCACTTATTTTAAGAAAAGTCTGTAAAAATAATACTAAAGAAAGATGTCACATGACTTGGTATGAGAAACAAAACTTACATGGCAAGATCTGAAATACACTAGTAAAATCACTTGCAATTTAGAAGTACGCGCAAACAGACAGGTAAAGCTTATTAACCCATTAATGCATAACGTTTTTTACACAATGCATATCTCCTCTCTGTTTCATTGAGTAGTGGCCAATGGTTTATTCCATCAAAACGGACTTCTTTGATTGGTGTAGGGAAGAGTTTTCCTTGATGAGATGCCTCAACAAGGTTACGGCTATGTAACGTCGAAATTTCAGCAGACCTTCAAAGCGATCTGGGTGTATCCTGCGATGCAGCAGCCAAGTATTTGCAACATTAACATCTAGGAAATAAGAAAATATTGGCCAGCCACCGCCATTTCTTCTGTCTCATACGTGACCGATAAGCTGTCACATATTGGTCAAGTTGATCCGCTCCTCCCATGACATAAAAAATGAAGGTTGTGGTACGGAGACTTTGCTTTTCTTCTCACTTGACCACCAAGTCACGGCGCCAGTTTTCAAGTCTTCATAATTTGTAGCGGCAGTGTCATTCCAACAAATGACTACTACGTTTTCTGGTTGGTTTTTCACAGAGAAATCGATTACTTTTTTAGCGTCCCTAGATGTTGACTGTACTTCACATGTCGCCCGAAGCATATTCTCGCCCAGGTGGTTCAGGTTGGCATGATGATCGTCATTAGATGTTTCACTGTCTGCATCTGTTTCTAACACATCTTCAGGAGGAGTGACAAAAATTAGTTGTTCAAAGTCGTCAAAAATTTCCAGCACCTGGCTTACCGACAGACTGAAAATGAGTGCGAGAAATGCTTCAGTACCTACACACGCATAAAACCATGAGGAAAACTAACAGTTTTCAAATGTAGAGATAAAAACCATAATAAAATAACAATTAGAACTTGGTAGAAACAAAAGAAGTGGGTACAAAATAAAAGATATATTATAGTAGAGTAGATACAATATAAATAAAGAAATACATTGTATACTAAAGAAAAACCAACGACAAGAAACTGGATTCGAACCACCAGCAAAATTATAAATGGGATCACGAACTATACGCTTACCGCCTGAGCCAACATGCAACGTTGTTACTACAGCGCATTTTACCGCCTATACGGGACTGACAGCGAGCGCTTTATCTGCATAGCGTCCGTTTATGTCTTTAAGATTGTACCGTAATACTAGTATCATTTCGCTGGCGGTGTTGTATCTCAACATGTCCATATTGATGTTAGAAATATAGTCACTACCTTAGAATTCTAATTTTCTCAGTAACTAAAGACTTATAAACGATTAACCTAACTCTGGTTCGTAACCGTGTACTGTTTCCCTGCCATCTTGTGGACATGTGTGTCTAAACAACAGTTTCTGAACCAAATCTCTTAAAGTCAAGTTAACTACTTTCTTCCTGAAGTTAATGACACCAAGATGGAATACATAATTCGATTTAAACAACCTCAAAATTAAAGATTTCCTTGCGTCCGTTTTAACGGACACTATGCACTAATGGGTTAACTGGAAGTATACAAATAAACATAAAAAGCATAACAGGGCTTTACACAAGTGGTTGCTGCCCGAATGGTTTTGAAGGTCTAAGGGTCTGGGAAAAATCATTTTTGAAAGCATAATTTTAAAAAAATCTGATGTGTTACACTCACATGACTTTCTCTACTCTTGTACAAACTATTTTTACAAACTCTTATTCTCGGTCTATTTCATCTTAATCGAGATAAACGATCTTTTGACATGCAAAGAGAATTACATTTTACACATAGCGACCAGTTCTAAAAATATTTGACTATCGCTTAAGGCCTATTATGTTCCCCTTGTTTTGTATTTGCAAGGGCAATATAAAAATACAGCACCCTTTAAGCAAAGACATATCTCTTAATAGCTGGTTGCTAGGCGCAGCATCATTCTCTTTGCCACAGATTAATACTCTTTGCATATCCAAGACAAAAAAAATGAATAACGAATTCCCGTTTGAGAAAAAGTATAAGTATTGGCAAATTTAAGGGAATAATAAGCAATATCTCGAAAATGGTTCACTCAACAAAAAAATGTATATGACATAAATTGTGTATTTTAACGCGATCTACATTTTTTGTGTAGTAAAATTTTGTCTATCTCTTATGGTTTACCAGTTCTGCAAAAGTCGTTCACAATGAAGAATACTTTTGGAGACATTCTCAGAAAATTCAAGATATACATTTTATTTGCAATAAGAACATCTTAAACATATGATATTTTAATCAAAATGGTTATAGCCATTTTTGAGAAAATTAATATTTTCGAAAAATGTTCCATCTAAAGTGTAATCTGTGGTGGGGGATTTTCTTGAAAACCTTTGTGTCGCATCTCTGGAAGATACTGAACCTAAATACCAAGTTTAGTGTTTATCCTACTGTTCGTTTCTGAGTTATACTGTTCACAGGCACACACGGACATGTTTCCAAAAATGCTTTTTTTTTGGATTCAGGGGGTCTCAAAACATATATTTCCGATTAAATCTCGGTATGGAATTTTTGGGTGCAACACAATACTTCCCCTACTTACTATACGTAGTAGAGAAAGTAAAAATAGCAATATAGTTCATAAAGCGGAGCTACATGATGGTATGTAGTGCTGGGTTTTGTGAGTTATGGTGAAGGAAGTTATAGCAAACCATTTGCTTAATCAGCCTCTGACACAAAGGTGTAAATGTATGTGTGCACAGGATCGAACTGCCAGAGTGGAGCTAAAGGGAACAATACAAAGGGAATGTGAATAAAGTTATTTAGCTGTGACATCTTCATTAAGATAAGAGATACATGGTTGAACTCACGTACCTCCTGTATCTCTCCCTCTTCTTCCCTGCCCCACAGCGTGAACTAAGTGGAGTTTCGGTGAAACTTGAGCAGGATAAAAACACTGAAGTGACAGTTGAAAAACTGGACATAGTCACAATACTTTTTGTTTAGCACACTTTGTCTGTCATGGCTTCACCAGTTACACAACACTATACAAAATTCCTTCCAAATGAAGAGCATTTTACAGGTTATTTGCATTAAATTCAAGGTATACATTTCATTTGTCATGCAAATATCTTAAACATATGATTAGAACCATTTTTGAGAAAATTAAAATTTTTCAAAATGTAAAGGTAGATGGAGTGGGGAATTTCCTTAACTCTTTGTGTTGCGCCCTTGGAAAATGCTGAACATAAATACCAAGTTTGATATTTAACCGACTATTTTTTTATAATTATGCTGTTCACAGACACATACACAACCTTTTTCTAAAAATCTGATATGATACATTCACATGACTTTCTCTAACCTCTATCTTTATTAGTGGGTGTACAAACTATTCTTACTAAAGCTTATTTTTCTATCTGCTACATTTAATCCAAATAAACCTTTACAAAAATAGCTACATTACAAATTTTGTTATGAATACAAGAGCAGTAACAGTCAAATGTTTAACAACTGGACGCTATATGCTGCCTTAAAATTCCATACTGTTTCCATGACATCGCGAGAAACAACTGAAAATCGATGGGACTTCAAAATAATCACAAGTATTGAACAAGTCGAACCTTTAATAACAGATATCTCAGAAACGGTTTACGCCACAAAATAAAATTATTTTAAGTAAATTGTGTATGTTTTGTCTGGTACATTTTTGTCTATCGCTTAACGTTTACAAACTATACAAGATTATATAAAATTTCTTCAAATGAAATGGACTTACTAGGTTATTCCCAGAAAATTCAACATAAACATTTCATTTGTCATGCAAATATCTTTCATATATGGTATTTTAATCAAAATCATTAGAGCCATTTTTTAAAAAAATAAACATTGTCGAAAAATGTTCCATGTAAAGGGTAGTTGAAGATGGAGGATTTTCTTTAAAATCTTTGTCACATCCTTGGAGGATACTAATCTCAAATACCAAGTTTTGTATTTATCCAACTTTACGTTTTTGAGTTATGCTATTCAGAGACACACACAAGGACATGTTTCCAAAAATGCTTTATTTGGATTCAGGGCACCTCAAAACATGTATTTCTGGTAAAATCCCGTTATCAAATTTTGGGTGAAATGTCATACTTCCTCTACTCACTATATCTACGTAGTAGAGAAAGTAAAAGTGCTTCTTTTTGGATTGAGGAAACCTCAAAACATTTCGAGAGAAGTCTTGAGATTGAATTTTTGGATGAAATATAATACTTCTACTTACTACACATAGTGCACAAAGTCATTCTGGTTTATTTTGCATGCACGCAGATTCATTATTACGAGGGTTGCAACTTAAATAGTGACAACTATCTATTTACAGCCGGTACAAAAGAGCTACATGTTAGCAACGTTTACTGCCCTTCAATGTAGTCACCAGTGTTGTGTATAAACCGTTGCCAGCGATGTGGAAGTCGTAGTATACCTTTAGCAGAGCCTGTTCTGTCCATAGTGGGAATGGAGAGATCTACTGCCTAACGAATCTCTGGAACAGTTCTGAAGCAAATGCCACGAAGTGGTTCCTTCATCTTCAGAATCAAATCAAAGTGACAAGGACTTAAGTCAGGGGAGTATGGTGGATGGTAGAGCACTTCCCAGTCCCATCGACCTAACAAATCAGCCACAGCTTGCGCTGTATGCGCCCGAGCATTGCCGTGCAACATGATGGGTAGATTCTGCAGGAAACGTTGCCGCTTCTTTCTCACAGCTGGTCGCAGGTGGTGCTCCAAAAACGGACGGTAATACTGTGCCGTGCAGGAATGTAATGCGTTAGGGTAACACCATCACAGTCGTACACGAGAATCACCATAACTTTCACATTGCTGGGGCTCTGACGAACTTTCGATTTTCGTGGCGACCCATAATGACGCCATTCGTGCGATTGGCGTTTCAGTTTTGGCTCATACGATGTCTCATCCAGCGTTATGATATGGCGTAAGAAAGCCTCTCCTTCACGCTCATAGCGCCCCAAGTGCGTCCTAGCAGCGTCGTAACGCAACCATTTCTGCATTTCCGTCAAATCATGCGGAACCCCTCGTGATGCAATTTTTCGCATGCCCAGGCGTTCCTTCAGGATGTGAAGTAGTCGTATGCGCTAATCCGGTTTCTTGGGCGAGTCTCACGAATTGCCTGGCGTCGATCACTGTCCAGCAACGCGGCAAGAGCATGCACTTCTTGACTGACGCTAGGACGACCTGCCCGATACATGTCTGCCAGAGTTTGCCGACCATCGTTGAAGGATTTTACCCAACATGCCACTATTCTGTAAGGCAATGCAGATTCCCGGAAGCCTCTTGAAGACCTTGATGACACTGTCGTGCTGTACGACCTCTGGCACATTCAATCTTGATCCAACTCCGTTGTTCCTGTTTCGAAAACATCGTGATAACACTACGTTAGACCTGTAGCTCACAAGTGACTCTGTTTCTCTCGACTCTGCGCACGCAGGTGAAGTGGGAAATGAGAGTTCATTTGTTCTGAGGTAAGGTAGGTATGTATGTATAATTGGCGCAACAGTTCTAGACACGTGAAAATCCTAATGACAGCTATGAAGCGAGTTACGTACCAGATCACGAGATGACCGGTCGTCTGCATGCTGCAGGAGTGCGTGGGACAGTCATTGTCAAATATCCGCTCACACGTAATGCACTGCACTGCACTGCACTACACTACACTGTGCTGGACTGATAAACTTATATACAGTATATTTAAATCCACCGCTGTAAAAAGCGCTTAATATAAAAACGTGTCAATCATCTGGTAGGTAGTTAGTTTGTCAATCTGAGTGTTGTGGTAGGAAACATTATCGATTACCAGAATGGACCCAGCAGGCATATTAGGTATCAACATGCTGTTGATTCATTTCATGTAATTTTCTGTATTCATTTCTTGATGAAAATCTCCTGCTTTTTGTTGCGACTTGTAAATGAGAAGAACATTTGGAACGAAGCCGATCTTTCCAGCAGCATGAACGATAAGTATTTGCCCTTTGGCAACAGGTGCCTGCAAATCTAATTCGCTATCGTCATTCCAACTTTTAGATGTTGTATGGCTGCTGTATATGTATGGCTCATCTTCATACACTTAGTTTGACCCTCTAATTTGTAAGGTACTCTTCCAGCTGAGATCGGATGTCGTGCTTTTTTATTAGAACTCTTCTATTTGATTTCGTTTTCTTCCACTTGAACCCTAAATCTTTTATAACTTTTCTGAGATTTGTAGCATCACCTTGAAAATTTATACTGTCTTTCACCTTGATGAGCTTATTGTTTGCACGGTTTTTTCTTACACACAGAAATTGTGAATCCTGCGCTGAATGATGCAATTGTCCAAATCGTCTATTTCTGTAACACATTTAGGCGCCTTATGTTTCTTCCCAGGCGTGTCAAATGGTACTCCTTCATCCATGTGTTTTTTTTTCCCCTATCTTTGAGAACTCTGGAAACGGAACTCAATGAAACACAGATGCTTTGGCTACTCTTTCTTTCACCCTCTAAGGCTTTCGTGGAACTCGAGTGAACGTATATTTTCTTCCTTCATCTCTGCTTCTTGCTTCATGAAGTCGAGGACATTGGCAATTATTTCCCTGCTTTGACTATGTAATACCTTACCACTTAACTTTGAAAACGTAGGAGCCATGGTTATAAATATAACAAATATAAAATAAACACTATTTAGGTGCTGCTCTCTTTGAAATTACAAGATGCGGACACTCTCTATGCAGACTGTGTTACGCACTGTGAGTAAGCAAAGGTATTATATCGCTTTCGTTGATTAAGCTAAACATAAACCATTCCTAGACTCGGCAGCTGGGGTGGCAATCAAGGTCACGATTCCACAAGTTTTGCGCCAGCTATAACTAACGTGTGCTGTCAGCGACAATATTAGATTCCGTTGCATAGCGTCTCTACAGCAGTCTTGCCACTATTTAAGTTCCAACCCTCGTATATTGTTCGACACAAGAATAGTGGACAGGAAGTAAAACATAGAAAAGGAAAATTACAGAAAATAAGTTTGAGGAGGCCCAAAATGTATTAAGTTCACCCATGTACAAAATTGAGTTGTATATAATTTCGTACAGTTCTGAGCAATCTCCATCATGCTGTGAAGTCTGTTTTTGTCCAACTCTAATAAATCTCCATCGAAACAAGGCATAAAACTAGGTGTTCTTGGCAAATCACATGATATCCCATATATTTTCTGAAATTCAGGGCAGTCTGATGCATAAACGATTTCAAATAGAATGGATTTGAAGGGTACAAGGGAAAACCAATCGAAGTCCACTTTTTAATATTTTGCAGTAATTTAATTTGAAGTTTAAAAACGCAGCAGATGAAGTTCATTAGCCTAAAGAAAACTTTTTTCTAGAATAATTCTCAGGTGTTTTTCTAACAGGCCCTTTTTTGAAATTAGTGTCATGTGTCATAGGGTCCTATTTTTTAGCAATGAAAACTCAAGGTACACATGTTTACAAACAAAAACAATCATAGTCCACCTACTTTATAGAATGTTTTACATTATACATAACTGTTTGCCTTATAAAATGTAAACAATATTTGTGGGATATTATTTAATAATATTTGTGTAATTGTGTAATAATTAATGTGATCTCCACATCAAATTACTCATTATTGACTACAGGTAATTTTGAACAAAACAACCATAGTCCACGTTATAGGATTACTTTATACATAAGTGTTTGCCTTATAAAATGTAAACAATATTTGTAGGATATTATTTAATAATATTTGTGTAATTGTGTAATAATTAATGTGATCTCCACATCAAATTACTCATTATTGACTACAGGTAATTTTGAACAAAACAACCATAGTCCACGTTATAGGATTACTTTATACATAAGTGTTTGCCTTATAAAATGTAAACAATATTTGTAGGATATTATTTAATAATATTTGTGTAATTGTGTAATAATTAATGTGATCTCCACATCAAATTACTCATTATTGACTACAGGTAATTTTGAACAAAACAACCATAGTCCACGTTATAGGATTACTTTATACATAAGTGTTTGCCTTATAAAATGTAAACAATATTTGTAGGATATTATTTAATAATATTTGTGTAATTGTGTAATAATTAATGTGATCTCCACATCAAATTACTCATTATTGACTACAGGTAATTTTGAACAAAACAACCATAGTCCACGTTATAGGATTACTTTATACATAAGTGTTTGCCTTATAAAATGTAAACAATATTTGTAGGATATTATTTAATAATATTTGTGTAATTGTGTAATAATTAATGTGATCTCCACATCAAATTACTCATTATTGACTACAGGTAATTTTGAACAAAACAACCATAGTCCACGTTATAGGATTACTTTATACATAAGTGTTTGCCTTATAAAATGTAAACAATATTTGTAGGATATTATTTAATAATATTTGTGTAATTGTGTAATAATTAATGTGATCTCCACATCAAATTACTCATTATTGACTACAGGTAATTTTGAACAAAACAACCATAGTCCACGTTATAGGATTACTTTATACATAAGTGTTTGCCTTAAAATAACCTAACATAAAACACCAAGGAAATTAATTATTTTATCTCTACACCAAATTACTGATTGTTGACCACTGGTAATCTTGAAAAATAGAGCTGAGTATTTCCAAAACAGAATGTCTTCAGGGATTGTAGGTTGTCATAATTTGCCTTGGAGAGTAGAATTAAACTTGAATACGAAGGTTTTTACTACTTTTCAGTCTGTGCATGGCACATTTTGTCAACAATAACATAGGACACCAAGGAGCTAAGGTATGTGACACATTTAAGACACCCAAGCTGGCCAACATTTAAAAGAATAAACTCTTCTGAAGTAGTACAAAATTACTCTCATTAAAAATGTATATGGACTCTGGTTGTTTTTCCATTTCACAGAGGACTTTGATTGCTTTTCCCCTGGACACCAATTATCTATGTTGATTTTGTATGGATTACATGTGGTTTTTCCCGCATGTATGAAGCTTTTGGAATATAGTACTGCATACATAGAATCCATTAGTACCAGAATCTTAAATTTCGCCAAAGGTGGAGTTTCATTGTTTTTCCCCTGTACCCTTCATTTGTTTAATGAAGTCCGTTTTGTAATTAATTTTAGTATTTAATTTTACTTTCCTTAGTTTACACAAAACAGGTTTTTGCTTCCTGAAAAACTTGCATTGGTGTACTAAATAATATGTATGGTTTGGAATAGACCTCCATATTTCTTATTTAAGGTTAGTTCAAAACAACCTGAGAAAGGAAATAAGAATGGTAAGCAAAGTAGCATACAACATTGTGGTTCACAATACCCTGGTAATGACAATAGGAATGCATATCAATGACCATATCGATAGCATAGTGGAAAGTTGATTTTGCACATTTGATACTTGAGAATGAATTTTTCTAACAATTTATACTTAACTTTATATTATATATTTTTTTCATACATTAGTTTGATATGTGTACATATGTGCTATGTAAATATTCAGGAACAGCCACAATTGTCAATTATTTATGTGTAATACATGCCTGTGTTAAAATGTTCCTGGTTTCGTAGTATTAAAAAAACCTTAAAAAGTGTAGTTTAGTTTTGTAGATGCCAGGTTATGACACCAACGAGCCCAAAACGCATTTGTATTTTGGTGAGGGGGAAATCCCTATTGTTCCTTTATGTGAGCCCAAGATGTATAGGTGACATAATAGGTGAGGACCTTTTTTAGAGAAACATGGAAACCACTGTATGGTGTAGTGTAAAACACCATGTGACTTGTAAATAGACCAATATGGATTAAGTAATATGAAATCATTATAAACCCATGCCAGCAACAGCATGAAACTTTAACCAATAAGGGATTACTTAAGTAGCATTTCAAGTGCGGGTATTTTTGTATATAGAGAAGGTGTAATTCCTTGATAAACACAGAGTTGCAAGTAGATCACGCAGAGTCACTCTTAGCAAAAAGGTTTGCATGCAAAAAAAATTATAGGTAACAAAGGCACATTCTGCAGAAAGGTAAAGTGTTGAGACAGATTTAAAGTTAATAACTGTACTCACTTGGTTTTAGATATATATATATATATATATATATATATATACATATATATATATGAATGTAAACATGTTAATTTACATCTTGATGTAATGCTTGTACATTTCTTATAATGTTTGTTTATTCTGATGTAATTGCCATAATTATTAATATATGTGTATTGTAAAATTAATCAATTGATTAACATAACCTATATTTGCATTGGTAGGAATTTAATTAACTTAAATGGAAGTTAAGCATGGCAGACATAATAAAAATTAAGCAAATAAGAAAATATAGGCAGGGAGAAATATACATGGCCATGGAATTAACACATTTGTTGATTCCATGAAAGTAAGACAAAAAAATTAATGGATTTTGCCATGGATCTTATTAAGATTTTTTACAAACAAAGGTCAGTAGCTGCCTAGGGGATACTTTACTAGATCCAAAGCTATGGCTAGCATCAGAGATATAGCCATAATAAACCGTTTGTGCTTCATTTAGAGAATTTTCATTATTCTTTGTATATATGAGATATGAAGGTTTTATTTCACCACAAGAAGGGTAAAAGAACATTGTAATTTGACATAGTTGGATAAAAAGAAAAAGTTTATGCTGCAAGGTAGTGAAATTTATTTATTTCTAAGAACCTAGCAGTATCAGACTCTCAGAGATCTTCATGACGTGACCCTGGGATAAAAAGAGAATACTCAGTGCTCGCCAATAAGCAGCAGTAATTTATAACACCAATTGAAAGAAATACCAAAACAGACTCACCACAGTGCTAAGATAAGGACAAAGTTTATTAAGTCTGAATTTATTATAAATCTTCTGAGAGATATTGCACACATCTACCTAAATTAAGAAGTATCGCGTAATAAAAGTAACATGAGTAATTTATGGTTACAACCAGCGTGTAGTGTGCAAAACAGAAATTCGGGGGGCTATATATATCAGCGCAATGCAACCAGGAATATGTTTAACTATGGCACCTTGGATAGTGCAAAATTGAACTTTAGCTTCATCTGTTATTTAGGAATTTTACCCAGTTTCTTACACACACCGAGATCACCGCTATCACTTACCTATACTGTAAGCAGAGATCCCTGTTTCTCTGCTGAGACCTTTGTATCCAAGGCAACATTTTTTAAAGTGATAATCACAAATACGATGGAGAAAAGGAGAAGGAGAAGCTACATTGAGATGAGGGGATCAACAAACAGATACAGCAGAAAATTATTTCATCCATCACCTTCCAGTCACGTATCTGTCATCAATTTCATTAAATGTGTGAAACACATGATCCCACCACACAGAGCCAGCCAGCATAGACTTCAATATGCGGTAACAAAGCTGCAGTCTCAGACCAATGTAGCTGACCAATGATATTTTTACTTTCTCTACTACTTATAATAAGTTGGGGAAGTATTGCATTCCACCCAAAAATTTGATACAAAGATTTCACAGGAAATACATGTTTTGAGGTGCACTGAATGCATATAAAGCATTTTTGGAAACAGGTCCCTGTGTGCGTGCGTGCGTGCGTGCAAGAACAGCATAACTCAGAAACGAACAGTCGGATAAACACCAAACTTGGTATTTAGGTTCAGTATCTTCCAGAGATACGACACGAAGGTTTTCAAGAAAACCCCTCCACCCCAGATTACCCTTTACATGGAACATTTTTCGAAAATTTTTATTTTCTCAAAAACGGCTCTAACAATTTTGATTAAAGTATCATATGTTTAAGACATTTTTATGGCAAATAAAATGTATATCTTGAATTTTCTGTGAATGCCTCCAAAAGTATTCTTCATTGTGAACGACTTTTGCGTAACTGGTAAACCATAAGAGATAGACAAAATTTTACTGCACAAAAAATGTATATCGCATTAAAATACACAATTTATGTCATATACATTTTTTTTGTTGAGTGAACCATTTTGAGATATTGCTTGTTATTCCCTTAAATTTTCCAATACTTATACTTTTTCTCAAATGGGAATTCGTTATTCATTTTTTCAAATGGGAATTCATTATTCATTTTCTTTTTTATGCCCTGGACATGCAAAGAGAATGAAATGTGCCACATAGCAACCAGCTCTTAAAATATTTGACTATCGCTTAAAGCCTACCATATTCCCTTTGCATCTACAAGAAAACTAGCAATAAATTTCTGCAAATGTTTATCTCTTTAACACGAAGTAGAATTAGCCTTTGTAAAAATTGTTTATATAAGAGTAGAGAAAGTCATGTGAGTGTAACATATCAGATTTTTTCACCTACTTTCAATTCACCCAACATAATGCAGGTTAGTTAACAAAATTTGATAGAGTAAACATTTTGTAAATGCAAATTCATTACTATTTCAGATTTCTGTAGTTGTACCAAGCTTCATTCCTTTATTGATAGCATACATTGAAGTTATTTGTTGTTCTCTATTAACTTTGATTACTTTTTGCTGTTCTTTGTAGCTTTGCAGCAATAGTCAGTTTTGTGTTGAGTACAAACAAACTACATGATGCTTTCACTAGAGGAACCAACACCAAATGAAGCTGAGGGAATCAGGATCTGTGGTCAGGATGTGATGCAATTCCTTCCAGTTTAAGTTTTCCAGTTTGTGACTACAGACAGCTTAACAGCTGTTTCATGTCATGGCCACCTTTAATAATTTTGATAGTGAAGAGTCTAATATGCAGAATATGGATCTAATTGCACAGGAACAGAATGAGAAACTTAAAATTTGACCAAGGCTTCTTTCCCATTCCTGGGAAATGGAAAAGCTTTCTGCTAATTGTGAATGCTGACATTTTATACACATATTTTAACTTTGTCATTCTTGTTGTGGTTTCCATTCTTTGTTATTGTGAACTGTCGTAAAGTAAGGCTTTTCAAAAATAAATTCTGCATACACTAACACAAAATATTATCTTTATTGCTAAATTATTTTGTGCTTGTAAATATCCGCTCTTAAAAATCACTCAAATATCACTGCAACACACTTCTATTACTGATCACAGAAAATCAATGCAAAAACTCATAAAATCTAACCTTAAATATTGTTCTTCCAAATAAATTAACAACCCCTCTCCCTCCCTCCCCCCGTTTTCCCCATTTTAAAGTCTCTGTAACCTCAGGTTGTTACAATTTTTCCATTGCTTATTACATGTGCCAATGGAAATGCGATCGTGTCTGCTTCTGCACTCCATTTAAGGATATCACTTCAGCACCTCTGAGTCCTCTTAGCAAAAATAAATTGCGACATAATCAACATCAGCTTTCAAAAACACTTAGTCTTAAAATACTTATATACTGATAAACCTTTTATCAGTCAACAAGGAAACATTACATTGTATACTAAAACAACAAATGACTGTTGTCATCAAACAACAATGTCATGATAGTATTAATAAATGTGAAATTATAAATGAGTTCAGACTTTACAATCCATACAGGAAAACTTCAACATTAGGATTTCCAAAATGCTGCAGTCCATTTCGTCTCGTTTCATGAGGCAACATTATCTGAAACAAAAATAAAAAAAGCAATTACTCAACTTATATGGAAAAAAATCACACAACTTTTGTTACACTACCATGACTTTCTCTACTCTTGTACAAACTATTTTTACAAACTCTTATTCTCCATACGCTTCATGTTAATGTAGATATCGAGATGTTAATCTTATTGCTAATTTTCTTGTAGATGCAAGGGGAATTGCTAGGCTTTAAGCGATAGTCAAATATTTTAAGAGCTGGTTGCTATGTGGAGTATTCCATTCTCTTTGTATTACCAAGACAAAAAAGGAATGAATAACAAATTCCCATTTGAAAAAAAGTATAAGTATTGGAAAATTTAAGGGAATAACAAGAAATATCTCGAAGTGGTTCACTCAACAACAAAAATGTGTATGACATAAATTGTGTATTTTAACGGGATCTACATTTTTTGTGTAGTAAAATTTTGACTATCTCTTATGGTTTACCAGTTATGCAAAAGTCGTTCACAATGAAGAATACTTTTGGAGACATTCCCAGAAAATTCGACATATACAGTTCATTTGTCACAAAAATGTCTTAAAATAATGATATTTTATTCAAAATCGTTAGAGCCATTTTTGAGAAAATTAAAATTTTCGAAAAATGTTCCAGTAAAGGGTAATCTGGGGTGGGGGGATTTTCTTGAAAACCTTCGTGTTACATTTCTGGAAGATACTGAACCTAAATACCAAGTTTGGTGTTTATTTGGCTGTTTGTTTCTGAGTTATGCTGTTCACACAGTCACACAGACACACACATGGACATGTTTCCAAATGCTTTTTTTGGATTCAGGAGATCTCAAAACATATATTTCCAGTGAAATCTCGGTATCAAATTTTTGGGTGGAATGCAATACTTTCCCTACTTACTATACGTAGTAAAGAAAGTAAAAAGCATATGATGTCAACATTTCAAAGCTCTTTCTTAATCAGTTCAAATAAATTATAACTTTTCCACCCACTTTATGCTTATCATGATGAATAGCTGCACAGAAGTGACTTCAGTTAGGTTAGGAGTAGGCAGACAGAGAGGTCTCCAGCACAGCCATTGGTGTGTGGCTGCGAAGCTCTCATGTTTCTTAGGGTTAAATACTTTAACCAGGAAATCGTGAGTTGCAAGGACTTGTAGCAGGAAACTTGCAGACTTTAGGAAGGAGGCGAAGATCTTAGCAGATTAAATGAAGGGCTACCCACGGAGGAGAATCGTGGTACAAGTTGTGCCATCAGGAACATTTTGGTGAGGTGAAATTCAAAATTTTGGGGAATACAAAAATATTAAAGTAAATTAATGTAGGTAAACCAAAAACGAAGGCTCAGATGGCAACGTCATTGGCCTGCATTTGGAAGGTATCAGGATCAATCCCCAGCAACCACCCATTCTGACTTATGGGGTTTTCCCAGGTCGCCAGGCAAATGCTGGGGTGGTTTCTTTCACCCTGCCCCCCAAATTTCCTGTCCCTCCATATCATTCCATTGATCCTTCACCCCATTTGATCTGTTTCAGGGTTGGAAGTGTCAGCAATGGACTTTTGGTGAAGCATGGTAGGGAAAGAATGCTCTCTGTGAATTTTCTCCATCCCTCGGTCTTCGGCTGGTTGCTGGAGTATAAGGACCAGACTCAGTGGGGGCATTGGACTCCATGTGGGTCCTTATCTGCCAGGGCAGTTATATCTGGAAACTATAGGAATCCTATCATTGCTGTGCTGTCACTCCTGGTTCTAGCTGCTTAGTGTCACCTATACCTTCCTCCCGGGGGCACCAGGTACAATATTCAGATTCACTGAATCAGTACTGAATCCCCTCCACTTCAGAATCCAATCCAATGTAGATAATGTAAAGCAATTTATTATAATTTTTAATCAAGTACTGTCATTGTTAACTCAGTTTGTATCTGTTAAGTTTGTTAATCTGAATGTGTTGTAATCCCCCCAGAAAGTAATGTTAAGTAGAACTCGTGCTGTATGGTACAATGTGATGTATCAAATGATAATTTCTGGAAATATATAAAAAGAACTATAACATAATACGTAGGTATGTAAAGGGTCTTCCAACAAGTGTGTCCTATCTTTAACATGTGATAGCTGCCGTTGTTATTGAGTTACAGCAATTATTTTTTTCATGTGATTACACTTGTTATTGACAAATAGCCATAGAACGTCACAGCATTCAGAAATGTGTAGAAATTGTGAACATTTATTATCAAAGTGGATCATCTGTTCGCCAAACCTTCGGTGTATTGTATGAAGTTTACGGCGTGCATAATTGTCCCTGCGAGAGAACGATTCGGTGTTTGATCGATAAATTTGAAAGAAGTGGTTCTGTCAGCAATCAAAGAACGCCTGCATGTAATCGACGTAAGCGCTCCAATGAAAGCATAGGCACCGTTCATGAGAGTGTATGCGAGAACGGAAACCAATCAATTGTTTGAGCGCAAGAATTGGGGCTTTTGCTGACTACAACTTGGCAAATTCAGCATCTGGACTTGAAGTTACGCACTTACAAAATGGTGTTAACTCAAGAACTAAAGCCCAGCGACCATAGGTTGTGCCGTGTATTCGCTGACTGGGCTATGGAGCAATTGGAAGCTGACCCGGATTTTTGTCGAAAAATCATCTTCAGCGACAAGCCCACTTTTGGATGGATGGTTGTGTTAACAAAATAAATTGCCACTATTGGAGCAATCACAATCTAATGCAGATTCAAGAACGACCACTTCATCCCCAAAAGGTTACTGCGTGGTGTGGACTTTGGTATGGTGGAAGCATTGGTCCATATTTTTTCCAAGATGAAGATGGAGAAGCTCTGTCAATGGAAAAAGATACCGGGTTCTTATAAGGAACTATTTTTGGCCTCAGTTGGATGGTATGGATCTCAGAAACATCTGGTTCCAGCAAGAGGGTGCCACATGTCATACTGCTCTCGAAACAATTGATATTTTGAAGGAGAAGTTCAGAGGTTTCATCATTTCCCGTGGTAGTAATGTTAACTGGCCCCTAGGTCATGTGATTTAATGCCATTGGATTACTTCTTGTGGGGTTATGTTAAATCTTGAGTTTATGTCAACAAGCCAGAAACAGTAAATGATCTTATGAATAACATTACAGGTATTATTCGTGAAGTTGGACCTAATTTACGTTCTTCTGTCATTCAAAATTGGGTCAACCGTATACGCGCAACCCAATGAAGTCACGGCAGTCACTTAACTGATGTTCTCTTCCACACATAACGACATTATGTTCCAAAATAAAAAAGAATAAACCTCTATCATTTATATTACGTGTTTTATTTAAGTTCAAAGATAGGACACTCTTGTTGAAAGACCCTATACTTGTATACTCTCAACCCAACTAGAGTCAGTCTCCTTTACCATATTTTTACTTTTGCTACTGCATACCTATAGTAAGCAGAGGAAGTATGGTATTCTACCCAAAAATATGATACTGATATTTCACCAGAAATACATGTTAGAGGTCACCTCAATCCAAAAGCAAAAATCGTTTTAGAAAAAATGTTAACATAATGTTAACGCACAAGATGCTAAAGTATTTGTACTGAGTTGGTGAAATCAGCCCTTAATTCTGTAAACAAATTCTACAACAATTTCATTTCCTGAGAGTTGGTATTAAAAAATCATCTTTATCCAGAAAAAGCAAATTATATAAGAAAACAAATTGAAACTAGAGCACCTTCTCTTCACTATAAAACATAATTATCTCTGCTTATACAGAGGTTATACTCGTAACATATGAGAGGTTTCTGAAGTAACATTTCTTTACCATTATGCGATAAATCACTAGAATCTGGTGATATTTGAGTTAGGTTCTATTCATAACCAGCAGCTTGCCCACAAATACACACCTTCTGCATATATTGGGTAGGTTAGTTATATGTGTTACGTTGCTGTCCTCTTTTTATATTCACAGGTGTTCAAGTTTTGCATTTCGATCATTTAGTCATCAACTGATGCACCAAATATAATATTAATTATATTATATTACTATTTATATTAGATCAGTAATGGTTATATTAATTAGGCTAATTATATGAGTATTTAATTATTATTATGGTTAGGTTATAGGCCATTAAGGCCTTTGTAGTTAACTAGAAATTTGAATTGTTTTTGCAAATTTTGGCATAAGCATTATTCATGTGGGGCTTTGTTTTTAAAGAAAAAAGATCTGTAAAGAAGAAACCAAGAAATTTAATTATTTGGTTTACACATCTAAATCATATTAAAACCTAACTATAAGTTCTTGTTCATACTACTACAATACAGTAATTTGCAATGTTTAATAACATATGCATGTTATATCAATTAAGTCCATATCACAGTTCAGTGTTTAATTTAACACTTACGGTGCATCCAGGTTATAGGCAATCAGTGATTATGGTGGAGAAGGAAGGTGATGGCCAAACCTTTGTACTGAAGAAGAGAATATTACAGAGTATGTATATATATATATGATATGACAATGATGGATAATACTAGTAGAAGACCAATATAATGTGTCTTGTAAAAAGGTTGTCTGTTGATTCCTCTGCTTATATATATATATAATGCTATGATGTGTGCAAGGTGTGATCAAAAAGTTTCCAGAATGACGTCATAAATACTACACAACAGTTTGTTTTGTCTAATCTGCACTGTCACCCTTGAAGTAGTCTTCTTGGGAGTTGATACACTTGTCCCAGCGCTTCTGCCACTGCTGGAAGCACCTCTGGAAGTCCTCTTCTTTCAACATGTTCAGAGTCTTCTGCGATTCGCGATGGATGACATCAATGTCCTCAAAACGGTGTCCTCGGAGCCACATTTTAAGTCGCAGGAAAAGAAAAAATTGCGCTGGTGCCAAATCTGGAGAATAGGCGGGATGGGGAACAGTATTTATCCTATTTTTATCCAAAAATTTACGAACAGAAAGGGCTTTGTGTGCGGGCGCATTGATGCAGGAACCAGTCACCGCTCCTCCATTTCTCCAGCAGTTTGCGTCGCACATTCTCCCTTAATCTTTGCAGCACTTGTTTGTAGAACACTTGATTCACTGTTTGACCCTGTGGCACAAATTCCTTATGTACAATGCCTTTAATGTGAAAAAACACAATCATTGACTTCACTTTGGATCAAACTTGTCTGGTCTTTTTCAGGCGTGGAGATGAAGGACTCTTCCATTGTGAAGATTGTTGCTTCGTTTCTGGATTGTACCCATAAATCCATGTTTCATCACCAGTAATAATTTTCTCCATAAACTGTGGATCATTTTGTAGCTGTTCTTTAAGATCTGTGCAGGCAATCACAAGGCTTTCCTTTTGGTCATTTGAAAGCAGGCGGGGCACAAACTTGGTGGCAATTCTTCTCATGTCCAAATTGTCTTTCAAAATGCTTTGAACACTTCCAAAGGAGAGTCCTAATGAGTTAGAAAGTTCTCTTATTGTAATGTGCCTATCATTTAAGACCATTTCCCTCATCCGATTGATATTTTCCTCAGTTTTGTTGGAAAAGGGTCGCCCCAAATGATCTGAATCTTTAACTGATGTCGCACCACTTTTAAATTTCAAGAACCACTCAAATGCTTGCGTTTTTCCCATGACTTCCTCCCCATAAGCTGTTCTTAACATTTCATAGGCTTCTTTGCAGCTTTACCGAGTTTAAAGCAAAATTTAATGTTCGTTCTTTATTCGTAATCTGACATTTTTGCTACGCGGAAAAATCGCAGCACATGCAAAACACATGATCACTTCAGAGCATCTACCTCATTACTGCATGGTCACAGGAAGTCACGTGACCTCTCATTTTTATCGGGAAGGAATGCTGCATGTACAATCTGGGTAAGAATTAAAGAAATCTCAGCGTCAGCATTGTTGTGAAGCCATTCCGGAAACATTTTGATCACACCTCGTATGTGATTCTTAAGTCTAATAACTGTTATACAAAAAAATTTTGTTGTATTTCCTCTGGATGTTATAATCAAGTTGATTACCACTGTACACAAAATAATTGCATATAGAAGATATTTTATAATCAACAACACAGAACATTATTTTTCTTGAGGGCCTGGGAGTAGAAAATCTTTATATTCGCCAATTTCACCCTTTTTCACTACACATTTATATCAGGGGTTTCTGTATTACGTGAAAGTTGTGTACCCTTTTTGTTATTAAATAACTTTAGCACCAAAGAGAATGTATAAAGGTTTAAAATATCATCTATTAAAACTTACTACACCATTCCGATAAGTCCTTCACCACTAAAATATACTTATAGGCTACACAACATTTTTAGATGGACGACTGTCAAGGAAAAGTTAAAGGAATGAGGAATAAAACATCTGCCAATAGTTCATACAGCTTTGTGTGAATATTAGCGAATTTTTTTATATGCCATTAGGAATATGTTCAAAGATTTAATTCGACAGAAATAATTACAATGGCATGAGCATGTTAAAAGAATGGAAGATAAAAAATTACCCAAAAGAATAAGGGGATGGACATCACCAGGGAAGAGAAAAGAATGGACCGCATAGCAGTGGATTCAAGGAATTAGAGGGGCAATGATGGATTGGGAAATTGAGGAAGATTTATGGTCCAACAGGCAACAAGATCGGAGAAAAGTGATAAGAAGATATTAAAAACCTTAGTCTTGGTTGCCAGAAAAATGTTTGTACAATGGAATCTGGTTACCACGTTCCTCAATAACAGGTTTTCCCATGTGTTGCATTGAATTATAAAAGTTGTGGTACCAAATGTAATAAATAATGTTTGTTTAGTACGTTTTCATACTCCTGCTTACTACGTTCAAAGTTTGACATCTTCACTCGCTGTTTTGGCCAATCTTTGGTTGGTCCAGTGGGAATAGGTTTTGGTCAATCCTCAGTCACAGGGTGGAGACTAGCATGTATGTAAACATTTGTGAGATACAATTTGTGTGGGCAGGATAGAGAATGCTTTAGCTTGGCGTGGTAAAGACCAATAGCTTCTACTATTCAGTGTTAACCAAACATAACATAGATTGTATTTTAACTTTTTGTTTGCAATGGAGAAAAAGAAAGTTCTGCAAATAACCAACAGTGAAAAAGCTGAAAATCCTTAGATCCCTAAATCACAATCCCAATATGAAACATGTGGATATAGCATGGAACTTAGATATTCCTCTGTCAACGTTAAACACAATTGTAAACTGATTGAAACTGCTTTTGAAGAATAGAAAAATGCTAAAACAAAACTTTCCTGTTGGAAAGTAGGATTAAACGAGGGTCGGATCAGAATTTTTTGCATAGAAACACCTACCATATTCAAATTGTATTGAATATGCCAAAGATGCTATCATTCTAACATACTGCATGCTCGTCATTTTGTTTTTTTAATGGAAATTGTTATCACATGTGTTATAAAACACACAGCAAAGCCACTTTTATCACTTCCATAATTTGCAATTTATTCTTCTCAAAAACATTCACTAATCTCAAAATCTGCTTAAATTATACAGAGAAACAAACTAACATATGTTTAACAGATTTGCCAATGTAAACTCAAGTTGACCAACATAAAAGCTTGAATTAATTATTCTTGGACTTTGTTTATCCAAATCAATCTCAATATGTATTGAATTTAACATGGAAACACAGATTGTATTCAATATGCAATTGGACCCAAATCGATTTCAATTCCCCATGGAAACGTAGTAATTATTAGATTTTATTACATAATTATGTTCTTAAATTGCAGATTTTGTATTTTTGTTAACAAGATTTCCTGTCTATGATGTCCAAATCCTTGCGTCCCTGCAAAATGTACTAACAAGATTCTACTGTACTTTGTTTATTCTAGCCCTGCGCTATGTTATAAAGATCTGGGCCAAAGGGGTATAATAGATAGTAAACTAAGTTGATACTAGCATATGCGGATGATGTAACATTGCAGCAAGATCTAAAGCCCCTTGTACATGATTAAACTTTTTTTTCAATTCAAGAATTTATAAGAAAAGTTGTCAAACATTTTTTAATATGTGACAAGATTGGACAAGACTTGACAATATCATAAATGTGCATTTACAAGTTGTCTTTTTTTCAAATTGAAACCCTTCAGAACACATTAATAAATAATTTATCACGCACAAAGCAATTTACTATTTGCATCATAGTATAACAATTCGCAATGAAATATTCTTCTTTACTAATATTATGTAGCACTTTCACGTATTATATCCAATGAAATCACATTACAAGTGTGGAATACAATGGAAATAACACCAACTGATAGGTTAACCACACTATATAACATTGCATTAATGTATACTGCCTGGCAATTATTTCTTCATATGCCTTCATCTGCTTCATCTTGTGGTAATCCACAGAGTCCTAGACATACACACATGACCAGCTTATGTATAACCTAAACAGTTTACATACGACATACCTTGGCCGGGTAGCCATTTTTGTTTACTTTTCGCTTTCAGCCATGTTACAGATTTCGTGACGGACTGTAAATATTCGCATTTCAATGGCTAAAGCCATCAAATCATAGTCAAATCTTCGATTGTTTAGAGCATGTCCTTATTTGCTTTCAAGATTTCAAAGAGTTTAAAAGTATTCGAAGGAATTTGACAAGAAAAGTTGTAAAGTTGTGACAACTCTTAAAAGGTCTTGTAAAGTATTGAATTTGACAAAAATTTGATCATGTACAAGCGGCTTAAGAAGAAATTAATCAAACTTTGAGGACCTGGAGGAAAGAGCACAGCAGCCTGGATTAAAACTAAATATATGGTTATATCAGCCTCAGAAACAAGGAGCACATTAAAGAACATAAAAGTAAGTGGTTGAAGGATTATCCCACTTTAAATATCTGGGGAACATACTTGACACTATTGCAGATAGAATTAAATCAGGGAATTATGCAAATTTAAGGCTAATAAAAATCTGATAATGAGAACAACAAAAATGTGCATATATAAAACAGTAATTAGACCAGTGGTCATACAGGAGCTGAAACTTGGACAATGACCATGGCAGATCAAGAAATAATGAGAAAAGTCCAAATGAAAATAACATGGGAAACCTATGGCCCTATGTAGGAACAGGATAACTGAAGAATCAGACATAACTTTGAAATTGATCAGTTTATAAAAAGGAAAGATATAGTAAGATTTATTAAAACAAGAAGGCTACAATGGCTCGGTCATTAATGGTGCATGGAAGATAGTAGTATTCTTAAAAGAATGATGGAAGCAAGGATATGTATTCAGCAAGGAGAAGAGGAAAGCCCAGGATAAGGTGGTTTTATAGTGCTCTGCAAGACCTAAAAATTATGAAGGTGAAAAGATGAAGTGAGAAAGCAAGAGATAGGACAGCATGGAGGCTGATTATGAAAGAGGCCAAGGCTCATTTAGGGCTGTAGTGATGATGATGATGATGATGATGATGATGATGATGATGATGATGATGATGAATGGAGAATATCTCAGAAATGACTGCCTCTGTGGTCAAAAGGTCAGCATTCTGGCTTCTCATTCCAGAGTCCTGGGTTTGATTCCCGGGCAGGGATGGGGAAATTTTTCTTTAATTAGAATCTTTCCCTACTCTCTGCAGTGTCTGGAAGTATGCATGTTGTAGTGAATGTGAGGTTAGAATCGACCAAACCAACATTAAAGAACCTACAGTCAACAAGCATCTCTCAAATCTAAGCTCCCAATATGACTAGAAGTTAAAGGGGCTATTTAAATGTAGCAATTAAAAAAAATTTTCAGAAATGGTTTACTCTACAAATTTTATATGACCTAAATTGTATGCTTTAAGGAGACCTACATTTTTTGTATAGTAAGATTTTGTCTATCTCTTACAGTTTATCATTCATTCAAAAGCTGTTTAGTTGATGATGATGATATGCCGTTTAAGGGTGCTAAACTGCTAAGGTCATCAGCGCCCTTACAATGTATAAAATATAAGGTCAAAATATAACAGACAGGTAAAGGAACCGCATAATTAAAAAACGGGACACAAACCCGCGATGTCAAAAAGTTAAAAATAACAATAATATAACAATCACAATAATAACGATAACAACAATAATAACAATATCAAAAAAATAACAATAACAACAATAATAGCAATAACAACAATAATAACAATACAAATATCTGAAAAACCAACACACTAAAAGCATAGGCAATAAAAGATTAAAACGTGTCAAGAACTGTAGAATGCGAGAGACATGAGCGCCATATGTCCACTGGGGATTAGAGTCCCCATAAAAACAGACAGAATAAAAGTACTAAGCTAAAAGACGCTCAACGCATTAAATGCGCAGATTAAAATCACTGTCATGAATAAAACGTAAAACACATTCTACAGCATGCATGTCGTCTGCCAAAACGTTGGCTAGGCCAACAGGCAGACCCACACGAACACGCAATGCAGCTAAAACCTGACACTCTGTTAAAATGTGACGCACCATTAAGGGCACGCCACACTGCCCACAGAGTGGTGCGGGGTCACCACTGATAAAATACCTATGACTAAAAATCTAAGAACAGAAGCGGGGGTCGCATTTTTCGGCATCGACGTTAGCCCAAGGTGAATGTGGGCCTCAGCGCGCGACCATGGAGGAAAACGCGTTTCCCCTCGGGTAAGGACCGGCGCTGGCGTAACGTCCAAATGCCAAAGTAGCAGTCGAAATCGAACCCCTGGAGGGAGCAATGCAGAGGAGCTAACTAAATATTGCCGGTCAAGTGAATCCTCGAAAAATGCCGCGAAAGACGGGTGGTTAGGCAAGCTGGAGAGTCGACAGGCATAGCTACACAAGAGCATCTCACGCCTGGAGGACAGTGGAGGTTCTGCAGCTTCAGCATACAGGCTAAGAACAGGGCTGGTTGGAAAGGCCCCTGTAGCGACTCTTATGCCACGATGGTGAATGGCATTCAATCGACGTAACACAGATGAACGTGCCGACGAATAAACAATACACCCGTAATCAAGCTTAGATCGGACCAAAGAGCGATAAAGGCGAAGAAGGACGGTCCGATCAGCTCCCCAGGATGTGCCACTTAAAACACGTAAAAGAGTAAGAGAACGGTCACACTTAGCCTTTAAAAAGGAAATGTGCGAGGTCCAACACAACTTCCTATCAAAAATCAACCCCAAAAATTTCACCTCGTCTGCAAACGGAAGCATCTCCGGCCCAAGATGGAGAGAGGGCGGAGGGAAATATTTCCGGCGCCAGAAGTTGATGCAGACGGATTTCTCGGCGGAGAAATTAAAGCCGTTGGCGTTACTCCAGGCGTAGAGACGGTCGATACAGCTCTGGAGACGGCGTTCGAGTAGACAGGTCCGCCGTGAACTGCAATAAATTGCAAAATCATCTACAAAAAGGGACGATGAAATGCCAGGTGGAATACAATCAACAATAGTGTTGATAGCAACTGCAAAAAGTGTGACACTAAGTACAGAGCCCTGCGGTACTCCGTTCTCTTGAATAAAACGACTAGATAAAACCGAGCCCACACGTACACGAAACACACGGTCCGTCATAAACTCCAGAAGAAATATGGGAAGACGACCGCGGATATTCCATGCGTGCAGTGTACGTAAAATGCCGCCTCTCCAACATGTGTCATAAGCTTTCTCCAGGTCAAAAAACACAGCCACGGTTTGACACTTTCTCAGAAATCCATTCATAATATGCGTCGACAAGGACACCAGATGGTCGACGGTAGAGCGATAGCGACGAAACCCGCACTGAGCGTTCGCTAGAAGTTTCTGAGACTCAAGCCACCATGTCAACCGCCGTTGATCATGCGCTCCATCACCTTGCAAATGCAACTGGTGAGGGAGATAGGGCGGAAGCTGGAAGGTAGTTGGCGATCCTTCCCAGGCTTAAGTATAGGGACAATGGTGGCTTCGCGCCAAACGGAAGGAAAACGCCGTCTTGCCAAATACGGTTATAGACCTGTAAGAGAAAGAGTTTATTGTCGGCTGAAAGGTTCTTTAACATCAGGACATGAATGCCGTCCGGCCCAGGAGCGGAGTGCCGAGAGCAATGAAGAGCGTGCTCCAGCTCCCTCATTGTGAATAGTTCGTTATAACATTCATTATTAGCAGACCGAAAAGTATATGATGCAGAATCCAGCCGGTCTTTAATAGAGCGAAAGCCGGCGGAATAATGGTCTGAACTGGAAACCGCCTCAAAGGCAGCACCCAGAGTGTTAGCGATGGCAGCCGGATCCACTATGGTGGCATTGGAAACCTGAAGGCCAGAAACAGTACAATGCGACACTTTACCTGAGAAGCGACGAAGTTTATCCCAAACAACGGATGAAGGCGTAAAGCGATTAAAAGACTCGACAAAACGAGCCCACGACGCCTTCTTGCTATCCTGAATAATGCGACGAGCCCTGGCGCGCGATTGTTTAAAAGTCACCAAATTATCAAGTGTAGGGTGTCGCCGAAACACCCGAAGTGCAGTCCTACGGGCACGAACGGCGTCCCGACAATCCTCGTTCCACCACGGAACAGGCGGTCGCCGAGGTTGAGAGGATGAACGGGGAATTGCGCGTTCGGCGGCAGAGAAAATCGTAGACGTAAGGTGCTGCACTAGTTGGTTAATGTCGGCGAAGGGCTGATCGTAAAAATGCACGAGGCTGGAATACAAGCTCCAGTCGGCTTTGGTGAATATCCAGGTAGGTACTCTGGAATGCTGTACGTGGTGTGACAGAAGAGAAACGATGCAGGGGTAATGGTCGCTGGAGTAGGTGTCAGCGACGACGTTCCACTGAAGACGACTAGCAAGCTGGAGGGAGCAAATGGCAAGGTCCAGGTGAGAGAATGTACCAGAAGAATCAGAAATAAAAGTACTGCACCTGTATTGAGGATGGAAAGATTGAACTGGTAAAAAATGTCGGAAAGAAGAGTTCCCCTCGCACAAGCCCTTGGCGAACCCCACAGTGGGTGATGGGCATTAAAATCTCCCAACAGAAGAAATGGTGTTGGAAGAGCGGACAGGAGAGCTCGAATGTCCGCGGGAGCGAGGGGAGATGACGGAGGTGAATATACAGAGTAAACAGAGAAGAAAAAACCGGGTAACTGCAATCTAATGGCAACAGCTTGCAAGTCGGACGTAAGAGCGAGAGTTTGAAAATGAACGTCGTTACGCACTAACAACATGACACCTCCATGAGCAGGAGTACCCTCCTCCGGTTCAAGGTCGTAGCGAACCGGAGTATATCCTTGGAGATCAAAAGGATCGTGAGGGCGAAGCTTAGTCTCCTGCAAACATATGACCATAGGCGAATGGGAACGCAATAAAAGTTGCAGTTCCGCCCTATGCGATCGTACACCACGTATATTCCAGGTCAGGATAGCCATGAATAAAAGGGATAAACTGTCTACTTAGAAGGGCGGCTTAAAAGAATCTTTTGCTTAACCTTTGGGCTCGGGCTTTTTGTATGGAGTTGGTCAGACTCCATAGCTTCCTCGGAGGGAGGGCCCACGCGCTCAGTGCCAGAAACCGATTCAAGTGCCGTGAATCGGTTCTGGGTGGTGATGGGTGAGGGGTGCCGCTGAGCGCGGCTTGTCCCAGGACCTTCCTGGGACAGCGACCTCCGAGGAGGAGAAGGTGAACTTTTGTTACCGCGCGCACGCGGAGGGTCTTTCAAAAAATCTTCCCTACGAAGTTTCTGCCTGGGTTTCTTTTCAGCGGCTTGCCACTTCATTGACTTTGGACCAGGTTTATAGGGCTTGGTGACAGTAGCTTTAATGGACGGCCGGACGGTAGTGGCGGTTAATCCAGTCATGGTCCAGGTCTGAGTTTCGGCATCTACTCGTGGTACTGGCGAGGCAACAACAGAACTAAATGTGCCAGATCGCAGGAGTGAAGGTTGGCGCGCATGGTAACGCCTCCGGGCTTCAGCGAAGGAGAGTTTTTCCTTTACCCGAATCTCCTGGATCGCCTTCTCGTCCAAGTACCGCGGACAGTCGGCAAACGAAGCAGAATGAGACCCTTTACAATTAACGCAGACGGTGGCTGTTGAACAGGTACCTTCATGTGAGGGCTGGCTACATGTTGCACAGATGTTAACGGCACTCTTACATGAGACTTGCGTATGCCCAAAACGTTGGCATTTAAAACAACGCAGAGGTCTAGGAATATAAGGCCTCACAGAAATCCGTTCGTACCCTGCGGAAATGCTCGTTGGCAGATCGACGCCATCAAATGTGAGAAACAGGGTACGAGTGGGTACCAATACGCCGTCGCGTTTGGCCTGCACCCGATGAACCGCTGTCACCCTCTGGTCTGCAAGATATTCGACCAGGTCTTCGTCCGATATGCCATCGAGGCTATGCGTGGTGACAACGCCCCTACAAGAATTCAAGGTGCGGTGCTTCTCAACACGGATAGGATAACCGTGGAGAAGCGTGGCGCTCAACAAGGACTTACTTTGTGCCTCGGATTTGCTTTGAACTAACAACGAACCATTACGAAGCTGAGTGCAGGAAAGAACCGGACCAGCAATTGAGTCAATGCCCTTCTGGATGATAAAAGGGTTCACCTTCTCGAATGATTGTCCCTCCTCTGTACGGGTAATCACTAAGTAACAATCAGCTGTTGGCGGTGCTACTTCTGTTACTAAAGTTTTTCGACGCTTGTTGTTTATAATGGAGAAAGGGTGCTCCATAGCGAAAAAAAATCCTCCACCATTGCAACCGTCTCCGACCTCCGGCTCTGACTTCCCGGGCGTTACCCCGGCTTGGGTGAGTGGCCTATCTATACCTAGCTCACCCCAGGGTCACACCTCCCAGAACATAGACAGAGGGACCCAATCGCCGTCGGAAGTCAGCAGCTCATGTAATGGCCCCCCGCGGGACTGCAGTTGAACAGCGGATACGAACACAAACCCTACATGACGACCCCGGGTGGTGGGGATGACGCCATTACCCACTCACCCAGCTGCGCACCCAGTGCGCGGGTATCCGTCAGGCTGTGTCCACGGAGGATTAACATAAAAGGTTAAAAGAAACTAAAAGTGTGTGGGCGTTTCGCACTCAAGGTAGGCCGGCGAAGAAGTAAAACAGACGTGTAAATGAATGGGCGTGGGGCGAAATGTGCATAAAGAAAAGAGAAGACAGAAGCAATGGCGAGGGGCGAGATGTAATGATATGCACAGAACGCACGAGAGCCTACCTTGAGTCCCCCGGTCACGAGAACGAACCCACCTCGACCGGACGGGGGTGAAATGATGAAGATGGCGATGATTGGCTCGGGAACCCCCGGGTGCGCCAAAAACCCGTACTCACATAAGGTGAGCCCCTGAGGGGAAAAGCTGTTTAGAATGAAGACAGACTATCTATCATGCAAATATCTTAAACATGCAGTATTTTAACAGACATCATTACAGCCATTTTTGAGAAAATAAAAAATAATGAAAATTTTTCATATAAAGGCAGTCTGAGGTAGGGGATTTTGTTGAAAATCTTAATGTTCCATCCTTGGGAGATGTTGATCTTAAATATGAAGTTTGGCATTTAATCAGCTCGTTTTTGAGTTGTACTGTTCAGCACACACATACAGAGACATTTTTCTAATAACAATTTTTTTTTCTTCCAGATTCAAGGAGCCTTGAACTGGTTTCTCTGGTGGTGAAATCTCAGTATCAAATTTTCAGATGATACAATACCTTCTTCTGCTGACTATAGGTAAGCAGTAGACAAAGTGATAAAAGAAAAAGTTTTACTACACTAAGAATAAATACGTACCCTGTTGACAGAGTGGACAATGCCATTCAGTGCTGGTACATCACATTCCAGAACTGTTGTGCTACCGATGTGTACCCTTCCCTCATGGTCTCTACGGACAGCTACAGTTCGACCAGTAAGTGTCTCCACACGATTAGTGAACGGCCAGGAAGTTGCTCCAACTCCAGCACAGCACAGGGCCTCTGTAATCATTTCAATAGCAATGCATTACATCCAGATGGCTATCTCTACCCACTATTCCACAAATTATTCTTACAAAGGCTTATTCTTACATGTGTTTCATGTTAATCGAGACAAACATTTGCAGAAATGCTTACATTATACATTTGTTGTAGGTACATAGTAAATACAGTAGACTTAAGTGATAGCCAAATCTTTTAAAAACCATGTCACTGTGTAATGGCTTTGAAACTCTATTCCCTTTGAATGACCATAAGAAAAAGAAAAATCTGATGTGTTACACTCACATGACTTTCTCTACTCTTGTACAAACTATTTTTACAAACGCTTATTCTCCATATGCTTTGACCTTAGCAGATTAGCGCCCTTAAACCGCATCTCATCATCATCATCATCATCATCATCATCCATATGCTTCATGTTAATCGAGATATTGAGATGTTAATTTTATTGCTAATTTTTTTGTAGATGCAAGGGGAATTGGTAGGCTTTAAGTGATAGTCAAATATTTTAAGAGGTGGTTGCTATGTGGAGTATTCCATTCTCTTTGCCTTACCAGAAAAAAAAAAAAAAAAAAAAAAACTATATGACATAAATTGTGTATTTTAAGGCGATCTACATTTTTTGTGTAGTAAAATTTTGTCTATCTCTTATGGTTTACCAGTTATGCAAAGGTCTTTCACAGTGAAGAATACTTTTGGGGACATTCCCAGAAAATTCGAGATATACAATTCATTTGCCATAAAAATGTCCTAAACTTATGGTATTTTATTCAAAATCATTACAGCCTTTCTTGAGAAAACTAAAATTTTCGAAAAATGTTCCATTAAAGGGTAATCTGGTGTGGGGGATTTTCTTGTAAACCTTTGTGTTGCATCTCTGGAAGATACTGAATCTAAATACCAAGTTTTGTGTTTATCCGTCTGTTTGTTTCCGAGTTATGCTGTTCACACGCGCACGCGCACGCGCACACGCACACGTACATGCACACGCACACGCACACGCACACGTACACACACACACACACACACAGTAGACTCCCACAGACGGACATGTTTCCAAAAATGCTTTAAATGCATTTAGTGCACCTCAAAACATGTATTTCCTGTGAAATCTTGGTATTGAATTTTTGGGTGGAATGCAATAATTTCCCTACTTACTATACGTAGTAGAGAAAGTAAAAAATTAAGGGCTGGTTGCTATGTGGAGCATTCCATTCTCTTTGTATGTCCAGGATATAAAAAAATGAATAACGAATTCCCATTTGAGAAAAAGTATAAGTATTGGAAAATTCAAACAAATAACAAGGAATATCTCGGCAATGGTTCACTCAACAAAAACAATTGTGTGTTTGAATGAGATCTATATTTTTTGTGTACAAAGATTTTATCTAACTCTTACGGTTTTCAGTTATACAAAAGCCATTTAGAATGAAGAGGACTTTCGGGGACATTCCCAGAAAAGTCAGGATATACATTTCATTTATCATGAGAATATCTTAAACATTTGATATTTTAATCAAAATCATTACAGCCATTTTTGAGAAAATCAAAATTTTCGTAAAATGTTCCATGTAAAGAGTGGTCTGGGGTGGGGCACATTTTCTTGAAAATCATTGTGTAGCATCTTTGAAAGATACTGAACCTAAATACCACATTAGGTATTCATCCAATTTTTCGTTTTTGAGTTATGCTGTTCACACAGACACACACATGGATTTTTTCTAAAAATGCTTTTTTTGGATTCAGGACATCTCAAAACATATTCCTAGTGAAATCTCGGTATCAAATTTTTGGGTGGAATGCAACACTTCCCCTACTTACTATATGTAGTAGAGAAAGCAAAAATTATGAAGAACAACAACCACCAATAGAAACTAACTTAGGACCATAAAGAACAACAAATGAGTTTTATGTATGCTATTAATAAAGAAATATCACTTGGTAAGGCAATTTTGTTAAAGGAATCAGAAATAGAGATCCCCCTGTGTTTAGAAAATGAGAAAATGTTTACTCCAGTTTTGATATTGGCTAAGCTGCAGTATGTTGGCTGAATTGGAATGAGGTGAAATAATGTCATTGGTCAGTACAAACAAATGACATCACATTTGCAAAATAAACTCTCCACTTTGCCGTCAATACAGTCATCAATAAACATTTCCTTTCTAATTCCCAGTGAATGGCAACCAAAATGTATGCTGTTTTGCTTCCATTTTGGAGGTATGCGAACCAGCATTAAGCAGATCTCTGGCAGGTAGATGAACATGAGGTGTGATCAAAAAGTTTCTGGAATGGCTTCACAACAATGCTGACGCTGAGATTTCTTTAATTTAACCCAGACTGTGCATGCAGCATTTCCTCCCAATAAAAATGAGAGGTCATGTGACTTCCTGTGACCATGCAGTGATGAGGTATACGCTCTGAAGTGAACACGTGTTTCGCATGTGCTGCGATTTTTCCGCGTAGCAAAAATGTCAGATTACGTAGAACAAAGAACAAACATCAAATTTTGCTTTAAACTCGGTAAAACTGCAACAGAAGGCTATGAAATGTTAAGAACAGCTTATGGGGAGGAGGTTACGGGCAAAACTCAAGCATTCGAGTAGTTCTCGAAATTTAAAACTGGTGTGACATCAGTTAAAGATGCGGATCGTTTGGGACAACCCTGTTCCAGCAGAACTGATGAAAATATCAATCAGGTGAGGGAAATGACCTTAAATGATATGCACATTACAATAAGAGAACTTTTTGACTCATTAGGACTCTTTTGGAAGTGTTCAAAGCATTTTAAAAGACAATTTGGACATGAGAAGAATTGCCGCCGAGTTCGTGCCCCGCCTGCTTTCAAATGACCAAAAGGAAAGTCGTGTGATTGCCTGTGCAGATCTTAAAGAACAGCTACAAAATGACCCACAGGTTATGGAGAAAATTATTACTGGTGATGAAACATGGATTTATGGGTACGATCCAGAAATGAAGCAACAATCTTCACAATGGAAGAGTTCTTCATCTCCACGCCCGAAAAAGGCCAGACAAGTTCGATCCAAAGTGAAGTCAATGATGATTGTGTTTTTTGACATTAAAGCCATTGTACATAAGGAATTTGTGCCACAGGGTCAAACAGTGAATCAAGTGTTCTACAAACAAGTGCTGCAAAGATTAAGAGAGAATGTGCGACACAAACAGCCAGAGAAATGGAGGAGTGGTGACTGGTTCCTGCATCATGACAATGCACCCACGCACAAAGCCCTTTCTGTTTGCCAATTTTTGGATAAAAATAGGATGAATACTGTTCCCCATCCCGCCTATTCTCCAGATTTGGCACCAACAGACTTTTTTTGTTTTCTTGCAACTTAAAATGCAGCTCCGAGGACACCGTTTTGAGGACATTGATATCATCCATCGCGAATTGCAGAAGGATCTGAACATATTGAAAGAAGAGGACTTCCAGAGGTGCTTCCAACAGTGGCAGAAGCGCTGGGACAAGTGTATCAACTCCCAAGGAGACTACTTCGAGGGTGACAGTGCAGATTAGACAAAGCAAACTGTTGTGTAGTATTTATGACGTCATTCCGGAAACTTTTTGATCACACCTCATGTTCATGCAATAGCAGTAGAGCCATAATTCTATTTGCATGTTTTTAATGGGCATGTGCATACCTTGTATTGCCGTTGTTGTTAGATTTTAAACCCCAATTAGCTACAAAATATTTCTTGTTTACGTTACTTCATGCATTTGATTAGAAAAGTCATATACAAAATTTCACATTCAGCCATTTCAGAATTTTGTTAGCTATTGATGTCTAGGATTATAAAATGTGTGTAGAAGAGATTATGTTGGGTGGGTATGATAGGCAAAGAGCCAGGGCTGAATGCCTTGTGATACTCAGTATGCATTAGCTTAACACAAATAAATAAATAAATAAATATCCTGGAAAAGCTTGTGACGGCATGTCTGGAGTCCCATGTAATAACTCCAACAGCTTTATGCAACTTATTAGCATATTGTGCATGCGCTCCTTGCCTCCTGTTGACCAAGTGCAATCTCAATAAATTGAATTTATCTCTACTAAAGTGTCGGTGCATGCGTTTATGTATCTATGCACCAAAATGAATAATCTAAGAACATGTTCCAAGCAATTTTTGAGGCAGTTTATTGGCATCTTTAGGGAACTTCCTTATCATTGGAAAGTAAACTCCAAAGAATATAGTGATAGATAGCAAGCAAGAAGTCTGTAAACAAAATGAAGGAAATGGACTCAGAATCTAATAGGGAGATGGTGCAAAAAAAAGATACTATCTGAGAAATAATTGGAGAATGGAATTAAAGAAAGTGAAGTCAGGTAATGGAGAGGATGAAGTGTACAATATTTGGTACTGTCTAATCTACTCTCTTCATTTTTTCCTTGGTATTTTCCATTAACCTCTCCCTTAATATGCACACTTCAGCCAAACCCAACAAAACATCATCCTCTTCCACCTTTCACAATGAACACACTGCAGAGACACTACTGAAAAAAACTGAGTTTTCTTGATGTTTTGTGTGCATGTTATAGGAAGAAGAGAGTCAATATCCCTTTTATCCCATGAAGCGTGTATATGCCAAGCTTAAGGGAATGCTGCTACGTCTAATATCCACTTTTAACTAGCCACCAAGTGAATTACATTTTAACCTGTACTACAAAACTAGCAGTCATAACCATTTATGCATATGAAAGGCATTAAGCTATGAATTATTGCTTCCTATATTTATTCTTAGACCTCTCTGTCAATTCACCAAAGGTTCAATAAGATAAAAAAGAAGAAAAACAACTTAAATTACAGTTTAGAAAATATGTGTGTTTGTTTACAGTTTGTTGAAAGTATGAATATTGTATACAGGCTCTTTCAAGCATTGTTAAGTACAAAGAAGAAAATCATTAATATTATATACAGGATTGTTTAAAAGATATTTTTTGCACTCTGTTTGAATCTAAAGCTGTTGAATTATTAACTCAATGACTTATTAACACCCATCCTATATGAGTTGATAGCTCTGTTCACTAAAGGAATCTCCAGCAATCTGTGCAATGAGCTTTACCTACAGTTTCTTTAATAGCTTTTAGTGTTATACAGATAAAGTAGTAACTAAATCATTGCCAAATGTTATGCAATTTAATTATGCAAAATACAAGAGCAGTCCACAAAGTCCCAGACATTTCGGCCTATCATGGCGATGAGTAGGGCTAGAACCGCCAACTTGGTGTCAGAACGTTCTTACATTCAGTATGCATCCAGCTGTGGTAGCGTGACGACTGTGCCTTTCTTACTGTGCTCTCTGTGAGTTGTTAAAATGTGCGCTGCAATAGAAAATCCTGCCACTTGTGAAGTGCGGTTAGCTAAAAAGAACAAACCAATTGAAATTTATTGTGAACTTTGTGATGTTTACAGGCAGCGAATGAGTGAAAGCCGAGTCAGGCAATGGTGCATTGATTTTAAAAATGGCCATACCAATGCTCACGACGAGGATCGCAGTGGTAGGCCTAGCCTTATGACTGATGAACTGTCAATGCAAATCAATGACAAAATTCGTGAAAATAGTAGTTTCATGATTGCAGAACTTTTGGAACATTTTCCCCAAATTTCACAGAGTTTGGTGCATCAAATTGATGCTTTGATACTGACTCTGAACTGCATGCCGGTGTAAACCAGTGGTTGAAGTCGCAGCCAGCAGATTTCTACAGAGAGGGTATTGAAAAACTTTGCCATGGTATGAGTAATGCCTCAATTTGAATGGTGATTATGTAGAAAAATAGCTTAAGAGTGTACCTTTCAAATGTAGATAATAAGCGTTGATATTTGCATTTTGTTAATTGTTTATTTCAAAATGTCTGGGACGTTCTGGATTACCTTCATAGTAAGGAGAAACATTAATTATCTAGTAGACGGAAATGTAAACATTTAAAGTGAAAGTTACAGTTTATATAGGGTCATATCAAGGAACCTCAAGAAAAATTAACTTGTAATACTCAAAGCAAAAAAATGTATATTATTGTACATTATAATTAAAAATGGTGGGAAATGTAAGTTTTGGTTCAGAAGGAAAATAATAACATTTAAAAGAAGAAAGGCAGTTAACGTGAAAAAGTGAAATGGAAAATAAAAACTAATTTTTAGGGACCAAAAGAAGATCCGTAATAGGTCATAAACTACATAACCTAGATAAATGAGTAACAATGTAAATGTAGGAATAGCACCAGAAGAAGATGCCAAAAGATATGAGTTGATCACTGATGAGTATAGAAGTGCCAGATTGGTAGTAGAAAAGAAGTGCTGGACAATCCAAGCCACAAGTTGAGAGTTAAAATTTATTCCACATAGCTAAAGGTTTAAGACAAGGGGATTTTATCATTACAGATCAAGTGAATCATCCCCCATGAGAGAAGCATAGAGTAGATAGAAATTACACTGCTGATGAGTATTACTGGCACTGGCCTTAGATGTGATGAAATATTGATATTTGTTATCTCCTCACAGAAAAATAAAATAAAGTAACTTGAAACAAAGTGAAGTAAGGTAATATAAATCATGCCAATATCTCACAAAAGTAATACTGTCAAGAAGAGAAATCTTACATCCAGTCAGATAGTAAATTGTTTGTGAAAAGAACCTCAATGAACGTTAAACCAGCAAAAAGTATTTAATTGTTGTTATAAAATATTCAAACATCTCATGCCCTAAAATCTACCAACTAAAAAAATATTTAGAAAATAAATTTTGAGCTTAGTTTACAAAAACATCTTATCATTTTGATAAGTTAAGTAATAGCTCTTCACTAATTCCACCATGCCACACTAGAACTTAAAGAGTTACAGTTCATGAGATTCATAATCACACATGATTAACAAGGAGATGGATATTTATATAAGTTATATTTTCTTTATTACTTACCAGGCAGAATATGCTGCTGCAGTACTCGGTTAGCCATTCGCTTGTCTTCTAACAGAATTTTCACATCTTCTTCATCAAGTTTGTGGAAGGCAGAATCTGTTGGCGCAAGGAACGTAATGGGTCCTTCTGCTGCTAGAGATTCTTCAAGTTCGGTACCCTGCAATTAAAAATATGTCATAGATTATAATCCCCATATCAGAAGCATTCAGAACAGAAACCTGTATATGAGGTGTGGCATAAAGAAACTGGACATAATGTTTTACTCATTTTCCGCCACTTTGAGGAAAAATACGAGGGTAAGGCATTGACTTATGCACTCCCCCTCTACTGTCACACGAAGTTTCACTTATATGCAGTGGCTAGTCTGACTGTGACCAGTGTTAAAAGCAGATCATATGTCTGAGCTTGGAAAAATGCTGAGGGCTGAAGTCAAATTAATACCAAATTTCTCACAAAACTCAGAAAATTTGTCAAAGAAACTCAAAATTGTTGATACAAGTTTATGCTGATCATTGTCTATCTCATAAGCAAACTCTTGGGTGGTTTAAGAAATTTAAGGAGTGTAGGGAAGACATCAGGGATGATGTATTTAACAATGTTAATCCATTGAAGATTTTGTTTCAGCTATCAAGGATATTGAAAGGACTGAACCCCACTCTTGTACATATTATACAAGATTGTTATATTCAGTCATATATATTACTTTAGCTTTAATGCTGTGCCTATAATGGCACTTGATTTGTATCACATTACACATTAAATGTATATATAACCATCACTTTGATATTGTATAATTATCTTCTGTTTTGACAAATCACAAAACATGTATTTGTTACCATAAATAAAATTAATTTAATAAAATTAATTTAATTAAATTGAATTTAATTCCTTCATTGCAATATATGGATATTAAGGGCAGGTTTCACAGTTTAAGCTTAAGCCTAAGCTTTAGTAAGCTATGGATGCTGCTTAACAAGGCTTAAGCTTTGTAGGTTTCACAGAAGAGCAACTACGTTCAGCTTTACTTAGCCAAACAATTCCACAGAACAGTAAAGTTGGTAACACTTGCATATCAAGTGAATTCTCAACATTTGTTTATGTATCGCTGTTCCTAAAATAAGGTTTTGTAGGTTATCCAGCAACAAAGTTAAAATGACTAAAACATCAGGGTCAAGACGTAGAACTTTACTTCTCAAAAACTCAGCATTCTCCTAGAAGCAACATAAGTATGTAATAGAGAGCAAGCAGTTGGACAAATTACTATGGAGTGAGAAGAACCAACTGTGGGGAAAAATTGCAATATGAAGAGTGGATTAGAATGGTGTGAAACAATTTTGATAGATCTGCATGCTCTAAGTTTTGAGATACTGGAAAAATCTCCATCTGCAATTAACATGCTTCCATTTGTATATAACCTCAATGCTAAGAAAACCATTGTTTCTCATGAGAGGGCTTTGCTACTGAAATATAAACCAATACGTTATATGTAGATGTAATGGCAATGAGTGTATGTGATAAAAGTATGAAGTATAAATTTAAAATTAAAGGCATGTCAAATTAAGTTTTGCTTTTTACCAGTCGGTTTTATGTTTAATTATATCATAAAGAGTTTGTAGTGCCATTATTGCCAACTGTTTACTTAATCAAACTCTCCCATAGAATTCTCAGTCATTCCATATGTGAAAATTATTTGGATACTTTCTAAACATTCTAGACAGTCTTCTGTTAAGCATATAGATTAAAATAACTTGCATTTCTCATCACTAATAACATCTTCTTCAGATAATGCAGTGACTGCTTAGCTTAAACCACAGTTTAGTACAGTTTAAGCCAAGCCATGTGTAAGCTCAGTTTATCGCTTCAACTACGCACTATAAAGCTCAATTGTAGTATAAGCCTCTGCTTAAGCCTGATTTGAAGCTTAAGCTTAAACTTAACCAGAAGTTAGTCATTCACATGACTTTAACTTTAATGCTATACTTTAAAGCCACTTGAATTGTATCATGTTGTATGTGTCAATTCATATATTCAATATACAGGGTGAGCCAAAAGACTCCGAACTGCCTGTGCAGTGTTTTTCCTGTTGCCATCCTCAGTGCTCGTTGCCGTCTGCTGCTATCATAGAAAGGCATGGATGAAACCATACAACATTTTTAAAACTAGTTTTAAAGGCTTTACTTACCAACTTTATGAAAGGAAATGCTGAAACTGTCCACCATCGTCTATACATTTTTGGGGGGGAATTTTCCACACGATGGCCGATGTAGTCTAATGTTTCTTCCGTAAAAACCGAATGCTGTCTTTTAAATTTCTTAGCCTGAACACTTCCTGTGGCCTGAAATTTACTGTAAAGTTCATGGATTGTTGTACAGCTTGAAACTTTTACACCTGGAAATCTTTCTGCAAATCGTACTTTCACTTGGCAAGCTGACCGAGTTAACATATACGAATCATAAATAAATACACGCTGTGCCGTAGAAAACATATACTGAGCCATAATATACTTTGTGACTAAGTACAGGACAAAATAATAAATAACTCGTAATAACTGAACTACATCACATCACCGTCAAGTCAATACTCCACTTCACACTGCAGAGCAAAACTACGACAGTGCGACTTTGTTTATAGCAGCAGTGTGTTATCATGTTTTTATCATATTTTCACACGCCCAGTGGAAAAACACTGGCAGTCGGTAATATTGTTCATAAAATAACCCTCCGGGGTAACTTAAAACAAAGTGTACAAGCCAAACCCACACACCCTGGAAAAATGAAAACAAAATATCCACCAGGAAATTTCTCAGCTTGAACTACGGCGAGTGATGGATAGTTTCCTAAAGAGGTGCCAAAAATGTATGGACAACAACGGTGGCCAGTTTCAGCATCTCCTTTCATAAGGTTGGTAAGTAAAGCCTTTAAAAGTAGTTTTAAAAATGTTATATGGTTTTATCCATGCCTTTCTATGATAGCGGCAGACGGCAATGAGCACCAAGGATGCGGAGAGGAAAAACACTGCGCAGGCGGTTCGGAGTCTTTTGGCTCACTCTGTATATAACCATCACTTTGATATTGTATAATTATCTGCTGTTTTGTTGAATCCAATAATGTACTTGTTACTGTGAATAAAATGAATTGAATTAAATTGAATGTAATTGTATCAGGGCAAGAGGTGGATATTAAGCACTTTCTCCTGGCACATAATCTGTAAAAGCGTTCTTGCTTACCTTTATAATTTTCGTGAGCAGTGTGTAATTCTCTCCCTTTTCAATGATATCAAGGATGGAGCTGCTTGGTGGTATCAGTAGTTTGTCAACTACATGAACAACTCCACCACAAGCTCTGTTGTCGTAATTCAGCACTCTCGCACACTGTGCTGTTGCACGAGCATTGGATCCAGTAAAGAAAGGCATCTGCAAAACAATACAGCATTTCTTTATTCAAGTTGTCTGTAAAGTACTTAGTATTTCTCACTGAAAATATCCATCAATTAATTTGGTTACTAGAAATTAAGTATCATGAAATTCATGTAGGTACCTATACAAATTGTTGTAGTCAAGACTTAATTTGTATACATTTTGATAGATAAATGTTTAGGAGCTTGTATTACCATCCCAGTTAATAGCTGAGGTTTGCATTGCTGTCAGTTAAATGGAGTGCATCATATTATGATATCTAGCTAACTCTAGGTCAGTTAACCTGGAGCTTGTTAAGAATTTGATATGGTTGGCAACATTTTCGTACATTATTTCACACCACCTAGATGGAAACTCATAGCATTAGATCTTTAAAATAAACATTCTGTTGTAATTATGAAGATTGAATTTAGAAGCAATGCTTACAGTGGGGTAGTATAATAGAGTTTGCTCATGAGCACATTAAAAACTTACATATTCCACTTATGTCAAAAAGTTACAAAACTAGATGCATTTTGGGAAGCTTTCCTCCTGTCAGCAGTTTGATAACTAGAGCTCATAGCTGAATTGTCAGCTGAGTCATTAGAAGTGTATTGCCATCTGTGCCTCTGTCTGCCAACACATTTATTTTCACAACCATTTCCAAGGAAATACCACGAACAAGTGTTTTCTAAAATCTCCTGTTTCTTTATTTCAAATTTCCTATCTCCCCATTCCACTATCACATGATTTCTACCTTCTTTCTTATTGGTTGCCTGTGGCTATCAGAGCACTGACCGCTTTCTATACATCTGCCTTTCAGGTGACCTAACAGTACAGTAACGAAACACATTCTGTTCTCGCTTGGCTACAATGAAGGGGAAAACCAATCCTGTTTCCTGCCTGGTGCCGGCACTGTCTTTTCAACCCATATTCACCTTTAGATGTAATACTCACTTCCCAGTCTTATTTAATAATACCATTCCTACTGTTGTTAATATATATTTTCCCTATGGTTATCATTTTATATTTAACTATGCAGAACATACTGTCTCACTTCCTAGGTTAGTAGGAGAATAGGACATTTTAGAATATAAGATTAATAAGGTTTTGCTGTTAATATACTTAGTAAAGGTTACCTGAAAAATAAGCCAGATACTTTTATTGCATTGGGCTAGTTTTAATTGCAGTACAATATTTAAATAAATATTACTGCCATGCACATTAAGAAAACAAAAATAAAATAAAACAATAAGCAAACTGTGCCCAAGAATAATGCTGGAGGTATTACACAGCAGAAATGTAATGGAAAATAAAGCAACCAGTGCAACTTTTGGTAACCTTATAATGTTTTTAAAATGTTTCCTTGTTCCAAACCTAGAAATTATTCATTTGAAGTCTATTTATTTTGGCTTTAGTACTATTATATAAATATTTATTGAATATTTCATCTTTGAATTACTACTTAGTATCAATTGAGGCCAAAATTACCCATTTTTATATGGCTACCTCCAAGTTAGTACTCTAACTGGTACCCAAGGTGGCGGTTAGTTCAATGCTAAGAATAACTTCAGTTAACAACTAGAGAGTTTTCATGAAAATGGAGGATTTGGAAAAATGAGCAGTGATTACATACTTCCATTTGAAAGGTTAACGCCTAAAGAAATCAAGGAGGAAATGGACAGTTTGCCCCTTCATATTTGTTAACTGAAGGTTGTAATACGAAAATTTTAACCAATTTCCAGTAACTGGAACCTAAACCAGAGATCATAATACAAGCCCTAGAATGTACTTTGTTTTTAAGAAAATCAAAGAGTTAAGTTTGCAGCTATCTGAGTAACTACTATTAGTATCCTGAATGCTGTTATTCTTAAACTGTTGCAGATAACAGTTCCAAGATACAACAATATATCATTCAGATTACTGAATAAATAGCAGCACAGTAGAGTATTAACTGCAACTGAGTATTACCTCTGAGTACAGTATTAGCTCTCTCAAAGTGAGAGTTAAGCTTCATTTCAATATACATTTTTAAAGTTCCATAGCTTTTCGAATGACATTCCAAGAAACAACTGAATAGGGACATCTCTTTAAAAAGATGACATTATAGAAAAGCTCAAACCAATAATAATGAATATCTCAGAAATAGCTGATGCCACAGAACATTTATTTGAAATAAATGGTGTGTTTTAAAGAAATATATATCTTTTGTATAATACATTTCTGTCTGGTTTACCCATTTTACAAAAGTCTAACACTCAAACATTAACCTGAACACAGTAAGCAAACATTAAGTGGACTTAATTTTTTAGAAGCTGAACAGTGAAAGCAAAATTTAGTATTTAAGCACTCCTACAGAGTAAGTATTTGCATTTTTGAATTTGTATTTATTTTCTCCATTGTAATTACATTTTACAAGGATTGTCCAATTATACAAGAATATAACAGTGAATATACATATATACAAGAAAATGAGAAGTGCAAAAATACTATATTTTAGAGTGCATTTACATTTGCTCTTTTGTACTCTTCTAAGGAGTAGAAGACATTTTCTAGCAGATACAACTTGGTAGCTTTTAGTTTTATCTTTCCATCTGTTATTTGCTTTATTTGAGAAGGTTTGTATATGTTTTTTGGTTATTTTCTATACATGTGTTATTTGGAGTTCCTGAAATAGTTATCGTTTATCCTGGTGCAATGGTTATGAATGTTCATATTTTTGTTCTGATTATTATAACTTTTTACAGGAAATTTAATATATGAGGGTAATGTTAAAATACGAGGATCGGCTGATAAGTACCGGGCCTCACACAGATATGGCGCCATAGACCAGTTAGATGGTAGCATCATATAGTTTTACTCTAGATTAGCTTGTATCCACAATTACAGGTCAATAGCATGTTTAGTTTTTGAATGACAGCATTTTAAACAAAACAACTAGAGAGTTTTCATGAAAATGGAGGATTTGGAAAAATGAGCAGTGATTAAATACTTCCATTTGAAAGGTTAACGCCTAAAGAAATCAAGGAGGAAATGGACAGTTTGCCCCTTCATATTCAATGATTAAAAGGTGGGTTGCAGAGTTTAAAATGGCACGTACGAACACTAGTGATGAGTCTTGCTCTGGACGCCCTGTGCAAGTCAGAACTCCAGAGATGATTGAAAAAATTCATCGTTTAGTACTGGAAGACCACAGATTAAAGTTGTTTGAGATAGCAGAGGCTGTAAACGTATCAAAAGAATGTGCAGGTAATATTTTAAGTAATGCTTTGGGCTTTTACAAGGTCTGTGTGAGGTGGGTGCCGCATTTGTTGACACCTGATCAAAAGTTGCATAGGTAGAAAGACTGTTTCTGTTAAGAATGTGGAGCTCTACCGTAAAAATCCCAATGAATTTTTGAGACAGCTTATTACCATGGATGAATCACTACACTCCAGAAAGTAAATCACAGTCAAAACAGTGGATTGCGCACCAACTCCAAAAAAGGGAAAGTCAATTTTGTCAGCTAACAAGGTTATGGCGAGTGTTTTCTGGGATGCACAGGGAATTATTTTTATTGATTACTTGGAAAAGGGTAAAAGTATCACTGGTGACTACTACGCAAGCTTACTGCAATGTTTGAGAGATGAGGTGAAAAGACCAAAACCTCATTTGGCAACAAAAAAAAATCTTGTTTCATTATGACAATGCCCTCGTTCAGTCATTGCAATGGGGAAAATTTGCGAATTAAAATTCGAATTGCTTGAACATCCACCCTATTTGCCAGATCTAGCACCCAGTGACTATCACCTGTTCCCTAATCTCAAACAATTTCTTGGAGGACGAAGATTTCACAGCAACGAGGAGGCCATTGATGCGGTAAACGGCCATTTTGAGGACCTTGACAAATCACACTACAGAGATGGTTTAATTAAATTAGAACACCGGTATGACAAATGTATTAACCTTTCTGGAGATTATGTTGAGAAAAAAAAATGCTGAATGTTGTTTTCATTGAGAGGCCCAGGACTTATCAGCCGACCTTCGTATTAAGTGTCTTATATGCAATCCTGCATGTATCAGTTTTCTTCATTGTTAACATTATGCAAACTGCTATTTTCTGCAAATTAATTAACTTTGGCATAGAGTTTTTTTGTGCTGTACCCCATAGAACAATTCCATAACTTAAGTGGGAGTGGATAAAGGCATAGTATACTCATAGAAGTATATACATTTTTGTATCCATTATTGGAGTTCTTTGTTTTAAGATATACAAGCCAATGTTTTTTTTTTTTTTTTTTTTTATGATTGTCTCAACATGTATGTTCCATTTCAGATTATTGTCTATGAGTAACCCTAAAAAGTTTGTTTCTGTGACCTGCTGAATTTGTTTATTTTCTATTGTTAATTTAATGTTAGCCTGTGTTCTATTACTCACACTAATTTGCATCCACAGCCTTGTTTATATTTAATACCATTCCTAAACTTGCTGTCTGCTAATTATATTTAGTAATGCATTTGCTCTTTTTAGTACCTGTATTTCTGGTTTTCCAGTAACTATAAGTGAAATAAAGCAAACGTGTTCCAAATTCAACTCCTAACACTTAAATATTAAGTGCAGTGCTAGAACCAGATAAAGGGCATTCAGTATTTCCTTACCAACATAAAACACTGTGGCATGCCTCCATGCTCTCAACTTTACATCTTATACTCACTGTTGCATAAAGGTTGAGGCGAATAGACTTGTCAGCAAGGCCTGATTTCAGCATCTTGTCATTACCAAAGTCACATGACTGCACTTCTGGACCAGTTGTATGATAAAGCAGTAAATCCCTCAGCTTGTCCTTATCACCTCGCAGTTCTTCCAGAGTTTTTGCTACCTCAGGGCTGGCCAAAGCTGCATCCGTTGGAGCAAATAGAGTAACGTTGCTCATTGAATCTAGTGATTCTGACAGTCCACCTTCTTTTATCAGGGACAAGAATGTAGTCAAATTGTGGGCAGCAAGGACACCAGTCACTGGGCGAGCTGTTCAATAAAACATAATACTCTATTGTTATATTTATAAACAAAGAAGAAATGTTCCTATCTATGGCATATACATTTTTAAAAGTCATTTTGTTCATAGAAGTGTGTATTTAGGTAGAAAATGACATTTTTTTTAAAAAAGGATTTTGATAAATGTTCTATACACAAAAGAATACTTATCACAAAAAGTAAAACCAGTTTACACATTATAAATAGATCGTAATTTACAACTACTTAAAGAATGTTAAAAAATACCGAGAAAATGAAACTTTTAGTCTTAGAAGCTATTGAAACAATACCCCCATCAACAAATGGCTTCATATATACACAAACAGTTCACTCAAATCAAAAGAAATAGAAGCAACAGCTTGGGGGCTCACTTTTCTCATTTTATTCTAATCTGGGAACTAACACTACATATTTCGATTGCAGAAATAACTGAAATCCATATATCCCTAAGGAACCTCTATACAGAATAAACAAATTTCAGAACCTGTTAAAGTGTCAGACACACAAGCCATTGTGAATCACCATTCACCAAAGTCACACACATTCAAGAATGCAGGAAAATGATATAGTATCATTTAAACAAATTAAAACAAAATGTAATTCTCCAATGGATACTATCACATTGTGGTTAGATTAGGAATGAATGCACCCTTTTTGGCTGAGTAAGACACAGAAATATCACCAAAAAATCCAACTAAAGTTATCTTACCACTCAGCAAGACTGCTTATCAAGAGAAAATTCCAATTAATGCACAAATAAAGCAGAAAACAAAATGGCAAATTCTTACATCTATGCCTGAAATAGTCCCCTAGTTACCACAAAAAAAAATGCTTTTGCAACCTTCCGGCTAATTAATGGTCACAACTACTTGGTGGGCCACCTCACAGGATCAGAATATTTAATTCTCCTATTTCTGTATAGTGCAATTCAAATGAAGTACCTACTTAGAAAGATGCAGGGCCTTACAAAGATTCCACTCCCCAAAAACACTGGCGTGCAAGACTAATGGCTTCATTGTCATACATCTAAGCATTTGAAGGATAACAACATTTTTAAAAGTCAGCATACATACATACTACCTCATCAAAGTACAGAGTAGTCCATGACATTCTTTATGCCACTCAGCAACAGTAACCTTGGCATCAGTATTGTCATTCCTGGTCCACTACAGTCTGCTATTTAAATTACAATTTTCATATTGTGTACTAACCCTGACCACAAAAAGGTGTTGAAAATGATGTCTCTCTGCTCCCAACATATTCCTGACATTTACACGTTCAAGTTTGTCTACTGCCATTCTCCCAATTTGAGTGTATTGTCATAAAATATGGAGCCCATATCCCAATGTGCAGTTATAGTGCACCATTTGCCAGCCTTCTGCTCATTTAAATCAAATTAAATTGAATTGAATGTTTTATTTATGGACACTCTTTAACTGCTGTGGTCCTTAGCGTCCCATTCTATATTGGGCGTGAAAAACTGGTAATTTTGCTCAGAGGCCTCTTTATCCGGCTTGAGGTTCTTTTATGTGCCATAAATCTACAACACGGGACCACCGACTTTACTTCCCTTCCGAAGGAGGCCATGCTAAGGATTTTTATGCCCAAAAAAATCCATTGCCCACTGTCAGGTTTTGCAGTTATAGTACACCATATGCTAGCCTTCTCCTCATATAAAGATTTTTTCTGAATGAGACGAAGATTTTCTGTGCTTCAGTATTTAACATGGCCATGTATGTGAAACCATGCTGCATCAGTGAAAATAAATTTAGGATTCACAATACTATCAGTAATGCTTTGTAAAACCCAATTACAAAAGTTCACACAACTTGCATTATATTTAGGCTGTAATTAATGTACTACTGTTGTTCTGTAGGGCTTAAATTTAAGAATTTTATTGCCTGTAAGTGCTATGGTTTATGAAACACCCATTTCTTGTGAGAGGCAGCGGAGAGATTTCTGTGGAGAATGTTTTAACTTTTCTTCTATCTCATCAAAATTTTCCTCAGTAAGTACACATGGGTTTCTTTTTCCACATTTATACAGAACTGACCCTGTTTCTTTAAACTTATTTACAAGGTTTAATTTAGTGATCCTATGTGGAACAGAGACACCAGCAGATTTTGTTGCACTTTAACATAATTTCTCTTTCTGAAGTAAGACTCAACAAGATAAATCCTTTTTTGTAATGTCATTTTTTCTGTGGTGTCACATTAAGCCACAATCTTCAAGTAAGGAATGCAGCAACTGAGCAGCAGCTGTCAGCTGCAACATGTTGTGTCCTTGAAGGCAGAGAGAGACTGACTGCAGCAAATCTCATTTACTGGGAATGACAGGTGCTGATGCTAAAGTAGCATATTGTTATTGACCGCTCCATAAAAGCTTAATAAAACCAAATAATTCCTAAGAAAATAGATAAAGATTATCTGCAACACTATTTTGAGTACCAGCACAAGCCACACTCCCCTCACATTTCATTTTGTAATGAGCTGTCCATCTTTCTTTTCATCACCCCGCTTTATATCAGTTCACATACCTCTAAAGATTACTTTTTATGGTAGATAACTAATTTCATACTATATTTAATACTCATTAAACATGATGAATAGACAAACTAAAAGATAAACATGAATATCATTAAATTTAGAGAATGGTTTATATGTTTTCTGTGCACAATACAGGTAAAAGCAAGTAATGTCCAAACTTCTTGAAACTGAAAACAACTCAAAGATTTAAGATGTCATGCTACTGATAAAAATATGTTGCCTCCAATAGTAGAGTGATGATGTGAATGATGATGGAAAGAGAGGACCTACAGCTTTTACCATGGAATCCAAACCACATTGGGCCTTGAGGATGCTTTACATAAGTAAGTAGAGGTGAAGGCATGGATAGGGCTGACTTAAAATTGCCACCCTAGAGCCGGGAATCGTACCTTGGACCCTGAATATGAAGGCGTAAATGAAACCACTGTACTACCCCGGCATCTTCCTCTTAAATACATTAAAATATATAATAATGAAGACAGTACTTGCTGTTCAGAAATGTGGCTGACAACTTAGTGATCTGCAACACAAAATAGTGTGTTTCAGCAAACATGCAGCATGTAACCTTACCTGAATGTGGCATGATGAGATCATCAATAACATGTACAATTCCATTTGTTCCAAGCACATCCTTGGCAACTATTTGCACTCCACCAACAAAGAGTTTGCCATCATCAGGATTCCTCTCCAGTCGTAGAGTTTCTCCGTCCATATTGAGCGCTATGATGCGTGCTTGTATTGCAGTAGAACAGAGCATGTGAGACAACATATGATGCTTAAGGACATCTGAAAACAATACAAACATTGTAGGTTTACAACAAAGCATTGTAGAAATTATACCTATATTACATTCTTCTATAGCAGAGTGTTGCATATATCTAGCCAGAGCTATGCTGCTGTGTAAGAGCACATGAACACCCTAATTTTTAATACCTTGAGGATTTATTGGTTACTTTTTTCTTTGAATGCTGTTGCACGATGCAGTAATTTAAAATCTATCATGCTTCTCCTCTGAACTTGAAGAGATATGGCAACAGTCACATGCACAATTTCACTTGTGCATGATTTTAGGAGCTTTTGCACATGCACAACTCGTATGACGCAATTACCATATGGGTAAAATACATATGGGTCATGCACACTTGAAGATGTGCACTGGCCCTTACCATCCCTCTCTCAACAAGTTTACATCAATGCCTTTAGGTGGTAGCACACTACTGCAGAAGTTTAATTTATGCAAGTTTGCGAGAAGGGAATTGGGAACCCCCGTTCACTTTCGAGTTTGGCATAAATCCTGCTAGATATTCGCATAATGAACAGTTGTACTTATTCACTCACTGTACAGTAATATTTATATTTGATGCGAGTATAATTATGTTATAGTTATATAGATAGAAAAGCTTATTTTTATATATATAATGTTATGATACTAAAGACTTCAGTCATAGAGTGATACAGACATTTATGTGATTGAAAATCAGACGCATGGATTTTCTTTATAAATACATAGAGTCAGCCATGATGCTGTATAGTTTTCCCTATTTGATATGTACCAACAGTGCAGTGTAACATGTATTTATATTGATTAACTTTTGTGTGGACTATATGGAGGGACAGAACATTTTGTAACAAGAAATTATACTGTTTTCCTGCCTTCATAAAATGAGACCTTATGAGTGCTAATACATTAGAAATATTATTTGGCTGATGGAAGGATGCAAATGCAGAGTAGTGAAAGCTTACACATTACTTTATTGTTGCTGTAAAACTGACTTAATTATGCAGAAAACAATAAAAATCCACAAACCAACCCTTTCTTCTGTCAGACAAGCTGTGCATCCTCATCATTGGGAGCAGCTGTAGTTATGCCAAATTGTTAATAATCATAAGCATTATGCAGAAGATGCTATTTCACATTTTCAGGGCTATGTGAATCTAACATTTTGTGAACACCCAAAATGTATATTCACGACCCTCGTATTCAGAATCAACATTAACGTAGTATAGTATAGTATTTATTGTGCTAAGAGTTTTAAAAATTTGATTGTCTACTGCATTTTGACCCTAGTCACTTATTCAGTAGACAATCACTATAGTTTATTTACATTTTACAAATTCTTGTCACTAAATTATCTTGCTTTTTTTTTAATTTTTTTTTTTTTTTTCATGTCCCATTTCCACTTTTTTTTTCACTTTTCATTTGTTGATTACTTAACCATCACACATTCACTATAGTTTTCCATTCAAAGTAAGATGCACTACCTCTACTTTTCTCTTTCCACTGTCCAAAGCCATTTATTTTTTACTTTACACAAAAACTGCCCAATGCTTCTAGCGTCCTTGCATATCATTTCAATTATAAGTGTATTTCTATCCCCCTTCAACCACTTCTTATTAAAAAATTCTTTTCTCCAATTTTCTGTTCCTTGGCACTTAAATACTATGTGTTCAATGTCTTCATTACCACCACATATCGGACATTGGTTCTGAGGAATACCCTGTCTTAACCCTCTTATCCTCCATGCTCCGGTTCTTGCCCATGCAATAGATTCTCTCTCTTCTTTATTTACCATGTCTATATATTTTTCCCTACCCCATGTATTTTTCATTGGCCTATACCAAACTAATGAGCTCTTTTTGGCAATCTCACTCAACATGATTTGTATTTCTATGTCATCCAGTCTTTACCCTGCCTTTTTCCAAAAATTTTTCACATTATTTTCTCTCCTTCTCCACATGTCTTCTAACCCATTTTTCTCCAAAATATTCCGTAATTTACTTACCCATCCATCATTCATTAAGCTATTCTCTTGGTATTCAATACATTGTCTTAACACATTACTTTTTCCTAGATTTAAAATTCTGAACCAAAATTTCAAAGCTCTTTCCATTATCTTCCCCTTAGTTGCCATCCTGCCCATCTCTAATTGTGCTACCTGTCTTACAATTGACTTCGGTAGCCCTAGTATTTCTCTACAAAACATCCTGTGCACCACATCTATACATTCCCATCCTCTATCTAATTCCCATATTTCTATACCATACATCATTTTTGCCTCCACAACCATCTCAAACTTTTTCCAGCCATTTAACATTTATATTAGGTACTTTATATTTGCAGCTTCTATAACATTAAGTTAAAGGCTAACTACTTTTCTGTGATTTCGTGGAATCACAGAAATGCAGTTTGCAAGTCAACACATGGTTATGGAAAATCTGATGTGAGATGGCAGAATAATCACATAATGATCTTTGAGAGTTTATAGTTTCTTATGTACATACCGAGGCTTTCACGGCTGGCGTCATAACTAAATGAATTACAACTATCCGGGCTTGTAGGCCGTGGTCTAGAAGGCATCGTAGATACCGATGTTTCGCCGAGTAAAGCATGGCAGAACACTCGCTATTATTCGGCCATGACATCAGCTTCAAAGAAACTGAAGTTTTATCTACAACTACAAACTACCATGCTCGACTACAGAGGGAGGCCATTGAAATATATAAACACAAAAACAATTTTAACCGGAAAGAAGAAGCTCTCCGTGTGCATAAAGCCTGGACACCTATCTTGGAGTAACAGGTACACAGAAATAGCAGACATAATACCTCGCCAAACCCACCCACTCCCAGAGACGCGAGCCAATCACTGCACAGGACCTCACAGTAAGCCCCGCCCACCCCCACTATATAAGAGTGCCATCCTCCGGTCTCCGCATTCAGACTCCGACCACCGTAGACACTGAATCACTTCACCCTGAAGATGTCAAGCACTGTACTTGACGAAACGTCGGTATCTACGATGCCTTCTAGACCATGGCCTACAAGCCCAGATAGTTATAATTCATTTAGTTATAGTTTCTTATGTTTATATTACAAGTTTGTGACCATCTTTATCTCAATATCACTCACTATAAATACATCCTTTAAGATAACATGAAACAGGGCTTCCATGCCTACCAGTAGCAGTTCATATGTATAAGTTTTGAGTGTTCACAGAATTTTAGTCAGAGAGCCCTAAAAATGTGAAATGCCACCTGCTGCATAATAGTTATAATTATAAACAAATACATGCAACTGAAGCCACTCCCAACAATAACAATGTTAATGATTATAATGTCTAGGTCATCTGACAAAGGAAAGGGTTGTTTTTATGAATGTTTGTTGTTGTGTATATAATACCATACAGTGTTGTAAATAAAGAATGCAGTAATGTATAAATTAAATTGTAGTTGGATGGTCTCGAATAAGCAGGAGAAGTTTCTGCACTCGTGCAGGTTGCTTCTGTTACAGTGCTTGCTGTCTGCTGCAGTGTGCTATCACCTAGTGGCATTAATGTAAAATTATACTGATAGCATGGAAAAACAGCATGGGAGAAGCTTCATACATGCCTTCAAGTGTGCACAATCTGTATGTATTTGACCCATATGGTAATTATGTCACAGCAGTCGTGCATGCACACAAGTCGAGGTGTGCTGCCACATTTCATCAAGTTTACAGGAGTGGCATGATAGATTTAAATGCAGAGGACTTGAAATTACTGCATATACATTACAGAAAAAAATCTGATGTGTTACACTCACATGACTTTCTCTACTCTTGTACAATCTAATTTTACAAACGCCTATTCTCCATATGCTTCATGTTAATCGAGATATCGAGATGTCAATCTTATTGGTAATTTTCTTGTAGATGCAAGGGAAATATGGTAGCTTTTAAGCGATAGTCAAATATTTTAACGCTGGTTGCTATGTGGCGCATTCCATTCTCTTTGCATGTCCAGGACATAAAAAAAATGAATAACGCATTTGAGAAAAAGTATAAGTATTGGAAAATTTAAGAAAATAACAAGCAATATCTCGAAAACGGTTCACTCAACAAAAGAAATGTATATGACATAAGTTGTGTATTTTAACGCGATCTACATTTTTTGTGTAGTAAAATTTTGTCTATCTCTTATGGTTTACCATTTATGCAAAAGTCGTTCACAATGAAGAATACTTTTGGAGACATTCCCAGAAAATTCGAGATATACATTTCATTTCTCATGACATTATCTTAAACATATGATATTTTCATCAAAATCGTTAGAGCCATTTTTGAGAAAATTAAAATTTTCGAAAAATCTTCCATGTAAAGGGTAGTCTGGGGTGGGGGGATTTTCTTGAAAACCTTCGTGTCGCATCTCTGAAAGATACTGAACCTAAATACCAAGTTTGGTGCTTATCCGACTGTTCGTTTTTGAGTTATGCTGTTCACAGACACACAGACACACAGACACACAGACACACAGACAGACACACACACGGACATGTTTCCAAAAATGCTTTTTTTGGATTCAGGAGGTCTCAAAACATGTATTTCCGGCGAAATCTCGGTATCAAATTTTTGGGTGGAATGCAATACTTCCCCTACTTACTATACGTAGTAGAGAAAGTAAAAATAATAAGCCTGCAAGCTGTCAAACATGCTGCCACTGATGCTTATGTGCAAGTTTTATTGTGAATGGTCCATAACTGAGGAACGCAGTTAAAGAAATGCAAGGAAACGCAATTCCTGTCATAATGTTATAAATATTGGGTATCAGTTACTGCTGGGAGCTGAAGTTGACTAGCAAAGTTAATAGGGTAAATGAGGAATACAAAATGGATTCCCTGAAATACAATTTATCAGAACAGCCATTCTTTCAATTCAGTGTGACATCCAGGGCCGGCTCAAGGGGGAGTCGAGTTATGCCACCAGGTTTTAGAGACAGAAAAGTCTTAAAACATGAACAAGATGTGTGAAAAGATGATAGAATTACAAGTCATGTTAAAATCCAGCTACTTCTTGGAGATTCTTTATTATGAAACTGGTACTAAGCTTCAGAGTGATTTAGATACTATTCTCACTGATGATTGTCAAAATACCCCATGTGTGCCAGGAGAAAAAGAAAGAAGAAGAGTGTAGAGGAAGAGAAGAAGAACTCTGTTCTCCCTTAAAATGAAGCAATAATATAAACACTTAAACCACTATGATAGAAGGAGAGTATAGGCATGCAACTTATTATAGAAAAGTTTAGATTTTTATTACAATAACAATGAATTTTTTTTAAAATTTATTACTGTAACAAATACAAACATTATTACTACCTACTGGTATGAATAACATGTAGGAGACACTTACTTCCAACACAGGCCTCTCCTTGCAGTAATCGTGATCTTACAGCTGGGTCCAGCTTTTCAAAGGCAGTATCAGGAGGGGCAAACAAAGTGAAGTCACCAGGCTCTTGTAATTTTTCCATCAATCCAGCTTTCTTCAGCACTAAAAAATCAAAAACATGCATTTTGATAAGATAGTTTAGCTCCGAGAATACATCATTGTTGAAATAATTGTTTATTATTCATACACCTGGAGGTCATACAACTAATTTGATAAAGTGAGTGTGTGTGCATGTATGTGCATGTACACTATGTGATCAAAAGTATCCGGACACCCCACAAACATACATTTTTCATCTTAGGTGCATTGTGCTGCCACCTATTGCCTGGTACTCATTATCTGTGACCTCAGTAGCCATTAGACATCGTGAAACAGCAGAATGGGATGCTCCGTGGAATTCACGGACTTCGAACGTGGTCAGGTGATTGGGTGTCACTTGTGTCAGAAGTCTGTACGCGAGATTTCCACACCCCTAAACATACCTAGGTCCACTGTTTCTGATGTGATAGTGAAGTGGAAACGTGAAGGGACATGTACAGTACAGAAGCATTCAGACCGACCTCGTCTGTTGACTGACAGAGACTGCCGACATTTGAAGAGGGTCGTAAAGAGTAATAGGCAGACATCTATCCAGACCATCACACAGGAATTCCAAACTGCATCAGGATCCACTCCAAGTACTATGACAGTTAGGCGTGAGGTGAGAAACCTTGGATTACATGGTTGAGCGGCTGCTCATAAGCCACACATCATGCAGGAAAATGCCAAACAACACCTCGCTTGGTGTAAGGAGTGTCAACATTACACGATTGAACAATGGCAAAACGTTGTGTGGAGCGACAAATCACAGTACAGAATGTGACGATTCGATGGCAGGGTGTGGGTATGGCGAATGCCCGGTGAACGTCATCTGCCAGTGTGTGTAGTGCCAACAGTGAAATTCGGAGGTGGTGGTGTTATGGTGTGGTCGTGTTTTTCATGGAGGGTGCTTGCATCCCTTGTTGTTTTGCAAGGCACGATCACAGCGCAGACCTACATTGATATTTTAAGCATCTTCTTGCTTCCCACTGTTGAAGAGCAATTCAGGGATGGTGATTGCATCTTTCAAGACGATCAAGCATCTGTTCATACTGCACGGGCTGTGGCAGAGTGGTTACATGACAATAACATCCCTGTAATGGACTGGCCACAGACTCCTGACTTGAATCCTATAGAACACCTTTGGGATGTTTAGGAATGCAGAGTACGTGCCAGGCCTCACCGACCTACATCAATACCTCTCCTCAGTTTCGCACTCCGTGAAGAATGGGCTGCCATTCCCCAAGAAACCTTCCAGCACCTGATTGAAAGTATGCCTGCGAGAGTGAACGCTGTCATCAAGGCTAAGGATGGGCCAACACCATATTGACTTCCAGCATTACCGATGGAGGGTGCCACGAACTTGTACGTCATTTTCAGCCAGGTGTCTGGATACTTTTGATCACGTAGTGTATGTCATTCTTACAAAGTAACAAATTTCAATTACTTTGAAATAAAGAATCTTATGTGTTACACTCACATGACTATCTCTACCCACTAATCTTCTACACTCTATTCTATGAAAACTTTTTTCCCCCAACTACTTTATGTTAATCAAGATAAGCCTTTTGCAGATACGGTTTCCTTACACATTTCATTGTATGTACACTTGGTCAATTTAAAACTGGCCTCACATTTGAGAGAAAGAGCTTGAATTAGGTACCTCCATGAATGCTCGGGACTACCAGCCTTTGTTCATAAGACTGCACCAATTTTTGTAGTGGTTGTAATGGGGAACACAACTTTAATCATAAAAGTCTTCCAAAAAATAATTCATTTACAAGATTTCAAATAGAAAAATGTTTCAGCCAAGTGTTTCAACAGTGAATATTTGTAACCAAAACATACTTCACTGATTTGTGGTTCTCAAGTGGAGTATAACTAAAGCTTGTTACAACGCCATTCTTACTGCAGTATTCTTAGCTCAGTGATAGAGATTTAGCTAACTGCTCTTGAAATTGCAAGTTCAAATCTCCATGGAGCTACTCAAATTTTTTCCCCTTTCATTTTAAACACATGAGTAAAAATGTAACAGGTTTTCTTTATTTTTTGTGTATGTAGCATTTATTTAGTAGTTCATCAAACTGGTCATGAGTTTAATTTATCAGTCGGAAGGAGCTTTCATACTCAGACAATTTAATTTTATAACCACAAATTTCACCATTATTGTAATTATATTTGTAATTAAAATGAAGTAACATAAGCAATATCTTGAAATCTTTGCGTTGCATCTTTTGGAGGATACTGAATTTATTAATCAACATGTCATTTTTAGTTTTGCTGTTTACAGATGCATGCAGATTCTTTTTTAAAAAAATGCTTTGTTTGTATTCAGGGAGTGTCTCAGAATACATGTTTTCAGTGAAATCATGACATCAAATTTTCGACTTGAGTACAATACTTCCATAATTTACTAGAGGTCTAGAGGTAAGTGGTATAGAAAGTAAAAAGAACAAAGCAAGCTGATTTTCATAAAATACTTACATGAAGTGAATATTCCAAACTGTTCATCTTGTGAAAGAAGCTCAGCAACAGTTTTTGAAACTGGGCGAATAACACGGTCAACAACATGTACAATGCCATTTGTAGCATAATTGTTGATAGAGGTAACTCGTGCACAGTTGGCAGTAATCAGTCTTTCAGCAGGTCCTGGGTAAATGTTCATTCTTACAGGAGAGTTGCCATTCTCACTCTGCAGAATCTGTTGTGAAAGGTAGATTTTGGTTAGTCAAATATTTACTGATATAAATGTCAAACTTTCAGATCTCTGAATTATGAAAATCATAGTTACATACATTAGTTTGATAAAATCATTAGAAATAGCTAACCTGCTCATTGCTTATCTCTGTGATGTCATGAAAACCAGGCACCATGTGTCCCAACACAATATCACGCATGCTTACACCCTGCATTTCTGTGCTGCGACGTCTGCGAGCAGATGCAGGGGGCACATAGAACTCCACTTGATTCTGTAACAATATTCGTTCAGTGTGAGTGCTCAGGAAACAATATTGTGGATAAAGCACAGTGTGATAAAAATTAAACCAATTTTAAATCAAGAGGGTACTTTAGAAGGACAACTGTTTTTCAACAGTTGGTTCCTTCCATATAGTGGCCCAAATAGCTGACCCAAAATTGAAATGTTCATATTCCAGATGCTAATGATTGCAAATTAATGTTTGTTTTACATCGGGAAAAACAAATTGTCTAATAAACCTTACCAATTGGCAAAACACAACAAGGTTAATCTTGGGTGGGTGCCTGGACATAAGGGAATTTTATGCAATGAAAAAGTAGATATCCTGGCAAGAAAAGGACCTGCTCAAACAATTACTGGACTGAACCAGTTTTGACATACCCTTAAACTCTCTTCGAAGAACCATTGCTGAGTCAATCATAACCAACAATTGCGATGGATTCAAACAGAGGGATCTCAAGATGTACTTAACCTCAATAAATCTGAAATGAATCTGATAACCAGGCTCTTGACTGGACATTGTAGATTATAGAAACACCTACATACAATGGGAATCTTTAGAGAGGAACCAGTATGCAGGCTATGTAATAAAGTGGATGAAACTGCCTCTCATATTATCATCTTCGAATATGAAGATAAAACCGAATGATGATTTTCCTAAAGAAACCTTAGTTAATGAAACACTGTCCCTAATTAAAGGGAGAGGACAATTTAACTAAAAAAAACAGTGATTGGAGGTAATACAACAAATCCTTAGGTTTCAGTGTTAAGGGCAATTATAATATGACTCCATCACTACGACAGTCAAGTCAAATCATGGGAAAATCCTAGTACAATATTTAGTTAATAATTTATTGCATATGATTTATCGACCTTACCCAGGAAGATTAACTTAGGTTAACGTTGCTGGTGGGTAAGAAGTGAGGAGAACTATAAATAGTTCACAATAAGGGAATGGTGTCTGTACCCATATGGGTGCCCACATCTTCATTGCAAGAAAGACTTGAAAGAGCAGAATAAGCAGCACCTTCTGATGCAGTGGGTACCCAGAGGAGCATAGTGGGATGCTCGGAGGCAGCAGCCTAGTCCTGTGATGCACTTGTAAGCTTCCAGGAGAGATTCTGTTACTCAACAGCTTCACAGAATGTTGGACATCCCAGAAAGCCTTGGGCTGATGTTTTGTGAAGCTGGAATGAGCAATTGCCTAATACTTGCAGTGATGATGACAATTTCTTATTTTATGTGTGGCCATGCAAAAATGTACATTTTTATTCAACAAACCCTTCTCTTTATTTTAATACAAGGGTGGCACTGAAAATGTTTATAAAATCAAACAAGGATTAATTTTAAGAGATTTAAATAGTGTTATTGTTTTTCAAAATATTTCCCTTTAACATCAATACATTTTTGCATCTGATGAAACCAGTCCTTAAAGCAATGAAGTCACTCTTCCTGAAGCACTTCAGAAACCAGGTTTTTATAATGTTCTACTGCTTCATCTGATGACAAAAAAAGTGATTCTACGCATTTTATCTCTAACTTTTTGGAAACAAAAAGAACTCTCAAGGTACTAGGTCAGGGCTGTGTGGTGAAGGTTCCAAGGTGCTAACCCTTAGGCAATCCAGATACTCAGTTGTTAGTTTTGTTGTATGTGACAATGCATTGTCATGATGTAATTATTTTTCATTTTGGGCGTTTGTCACAAACTCTTTAAAAATTTGCAGTAAACAGACATTTGTGTACTAATCGGCAGAAAATTTACATCTATCTTCTAATGCTATAGTAGCAATGTGGCCCATTTTAGAAAAAGAAAACTAGCAACCATCTTCTTAGCAGCACTGGGAATTCGTTGAACTTTTGTAGGCTTAGGTTCTGTTCAAAAGACCCATTGAGCGGATTGACACTTCTTTTCAGAATCATAACAATAAATCCAAGATTCATCACCAGTTACAACAATCCAAACAAAATTTGAAGCGCTGCCTTGGAATTTTTCTAGAGTTATTCTGCACCAATCAATGCATTGCTGTTTTTGATTGGAAGTTAGTTTATGTGGAACCGATTGACAATAAAGTTTTCTCACATCTAATTGTTGATGTAAAATATTTTGAATTTGACTCATACCAATGCTCAGTGTCACCCAAATGAATTCATAAAATGTCCATCGGACATTGGCAATATTTTCATCCATAATAGCAGTTCTTGGATATCCTTCACGAAATTCATCACTAAGAGAAAAAGGATAAGTTGCCTTTCTTGGGCCCACATTAGCGATGGAAGTGATGTCTTACAGCAGGAACGATGGATTTGTGCCGGTGAAGACTGGGTGCGCAATCGTTTAGAGCCCAGTTGCCGAGCCTATATTCTCGGTCATGCGCAGTATACTGAAATGGCCAGTATTGTGGAGAGCTTTGACCGTGCAACATCCGTCTTCTACCGCTTCGGTGCCAGCACGTTATGTTTTACAAGTTTTAGAAAGTGATTGTTAATCGCATTCGTGATTAGTGTTTTGTGTCTTGTGTGTATGTGTGTGCGCGTGTATATGTATTTGCTTATTTAGACTAAAATGCCTTCCATTCAAAGCAAACTTGGTGGAAAAACACTGCAGAGCCAAACACGTGAAGTTGTTAATAACGTCCATTTCTTCATGAAACGGGAAGCAGCTTCTGGCGATATTCTAATTCCATTGAAGAAAGTGCAAAAGAGGGTGAGTACAGCAACAAAAGTATCTGAGAGGACAATACGTAAAATAATTAAAGAAGGGGGAACATGTGAGGAACAGGGAACCTCCTTTGGGACACCTGGAAAGGTACATCGTGTACCAAAATAGATCACAGACATTGATGACTTTGATAGGTGTGTGATTCGGCAAACAATTTACAATTTTTATATTCAGGAGAAAACCGTGCCCACTGTCAGAAATCTGCTCATGAAGCTTAAGGATTCCATTAACTTTAAAGGGGGAAGCACTAGTTTAAATATTATCTTACGTGACATGGGTTTCACGTGGAAGAAAACAAGGAACAATAAGGTCTTGTTAAGGAAAGACATGAGATAAGAGATTGGCGCGTGTCATATTTGCATGCCATTAAAATGTTTAGAGACGAAGGAAGGCCGATTATATATGAAGATGAAACATATATGATAGTGAGCTGTCAGGTGTTGAATATTTGCCAGATGATTAGATACCTCATTGATAAAACTGTGCGAGTGTGGGCGTGTTGTAAAAAAGAGAAACGAGCTGTACCACAATATTTAAAATGGTTTATATTAACCTGGTGTTCTGTGAGGAGTGCAATACATTGTTCACCCGCCCGTAGCAGCCGTCATTCTAGGAATGAACAACAATACGGCAAGTCACATGATAGTATACTACTTAGTTATTCTTTTGCCGGTTTATTTTCCCGGGTTTTCTGTTTACTGTTTGTTTACCATTTCCATACACCACATTTACAGAGAGCTGCCTGGCGTTAGACATAGACTCGCTTCAGTGCACGAGGAAGCAAGGTCACCGGCACAGAACTATCGTTTCTACTGTATATGTCCAACAGATGTCACTGTATGTCATACAGATGGCACTGTATGTCATTCTCTGGCTGTAATGCAATGCTGGCAACATATGAATAAGTAATGCCGCCAAAGGCAGAGATATATCCCCAACTCTCTCAGTTTTCGTTTTTTTTTTTTTGTAATATATATAAGCTTAGGTTTTAGAATTCATGCAAGGTTAGCCTTAGCTACCTCAAAGCGAGTGTGCGTTCCTTAATGATGGTTATGATTACCTATTTATAAAATCTAAGGTTTGCAATTTTCGGGAGGTTAGGTTAGGTTTAGGTTTTTTTTTTTTATAAAAACTTAGGTTAATTAGTAGTCAATAGCTACATCAAAGCACGCAAGCGAAGCGAGCGTGCGTGCGTTCATTCATTAACGATCGTTATGATTACCTTCAAAACCCCAACTTTCCACATTATCCCGGTTTAGGGGAAGAATGGCACAAGTTCATGGCACGGTATTCTAGACTTGTTCCACCTCTTCTGCACAGCTTGCTCTGAATGTGTAGCACTTTTATCTGCAGCTATACTACATGAATAAGAAGTAACAACACATCGCATATTTAGCAAATTCCCCAATTTCTTACTTAAGTTGGCACTTCTGAATGAGCGTCAGTATTACCAAGAAGATGGCCACGTTTTTTCGTGTTCGTATCGTAATTCACCTATATAAGTAAGACACCTAAAAGGGTGGGTAAATAGGCACCAGATATTGACCAGTTCACATCTACCTCTATATTCGCTCCTAAGGTAATTTATTCCATTATTTCTCACTTCCTTCAGCATTTTTTATAGGTTGGCCCAAGAAAGGCAACTTAGCCAAAAAAATCAAACTCTTTTGAATTCACATACCAATTATAAATTGTTGCCTCAGATGGGACTTCTTCACCAAATGATTTCTAAGCCCATTTTCACATTGTTTAGGTGTTAATGATGATTTAAAATCATAGAAGATCATAGCCCAGAAATGTTCTCTAGACAAATTCATTTTTGAGTGAACACAAAATCTTTAAATGATGATAATTAACAAACTACATGACAATCACTCACAAAACATTAGGAGTCATATATAAACAAACTTCATTTGTTTTTAGAAACAAGACTTTAGTGATTGAATCCATTAAGATAAGAGACATAAGACCTGTGAGAATTTGCCTTCTTTTATGTTCATAGCATTGCCAGTTCACAACAATTTCCTAAAACTAAACTAGTGATCATAATATAAACAAATTGATGAATCTGCAGTGGCAGTTTCCAATTATAGCTGTCACATCTGCTTTAGTTATAAATATTTTTGTTTCTAAAATTTGAATGCTGTATTTTCTGAAATAAATGCTAAAGGTGGTCTGGTTCACCCTGAATACCAGAATATAGGCAATTAAGGAATGCTAGCCTAATGCGCCTGATCCAGTAATCATGTACTACTACTATTACTAAAGAAATGTGGACTATAGTAAATAAAAAATGTTAAACAAAAGACGAAACAAAAAATATTAACATCAGGGTAAATGGACAAAAAAATTGTGAATCCAAATGCAATTACAAATTTGTTTAATCATTACTTTATAAATATGGGAGAGAATAAAAGTAGCAAAAATATTAGTCCAAACAGGGATAGAAACCATTGGTCTCTTTCAAATTGATGAAGCTGAAGTAGACAATATAATACGTCAATTCAAAAACGGTGCATCTGGTTGGGATGATATTACACCAAGAATTCTTAAAGCTTGCCAAAAACCGCTCCTGAACATTCTAGTGTATCTAATAAACTACTCAATAAAAATGTAACATTTCCTGACTTATTAAAAAACAGTATTTTCTGACCAATATTTAAAAAAGGAAAAGGGGAGTTAATAGTAAACTTAGGCCAATAACACTAACTTTCGTATTTGCTAAACTGCTTGAAAAGATAATATACAAGAAGCTAATAGATTTTTTGGGGCAAAAAGTGTATTAAAAACTATCAACTTGGGTTTTGTAAGGGATTATCAACTGTCACCGCTGTATCATCGCTGTATGTTAATGAAGTATACACATCTACCAAGGGTATATAACCAGCAGTAGTTATTTTACAATTGAATAAAACATCTTTGCAACTAAAATGGTTGCATGAATTAAGCTTTCTGATTTCCTATCCATCTCAATCAAATACATATATGATACTCACAGCTTCCTGGAGACTATCAGTAAAATCACGCACAGCATCATCAGATGGCACAAAGAGAGTGAGATTCTCTGTAAAGACCTTGTCTACCAGATTTGAAGTTCGAATCAACTGCACAAAGTCTTTGGCTCCAACTTCTTCTGACGTTTCCAGCAGGTTCTTCAGATGGACTGAAACAACATTAATGTATTTAAAATTGTTGTTAGTATATACAAGATGAAATTTGTTTTCTGATGTTCACATATCTCTTTTTGCAAACATTTACATCACAAGAGACTTCTATTTCTTAACTAAATCTTTTATACAAGTTAGTTTATTTAATTTCCAAACATTACAACTGTTTATTAATGTGACCAGTATGATTAATTTAGAGTAGATGACCTGTGTCGATAGTTCACACAACTTTGTTAAATATCTAAAATATGCCATAAATAATTTCTATTCACCCATGCTTAAACAGTGGGCTTGCCTGACTGGTATGCAGTTTAAATATTTATTATAATGCATTGTTTCTAAAATTAAATTTAGATATTTATATAACATTTAAATAACAATAAATCTCACACACACACACACACACACACACACACGCACGCACGCACACGCACACGCGCACACGCACACGCACATGCGCACACGCACACGCACACGCAAAAAAGAAGCTAAGTGCCATTCACTCAATCACTTCTCATACTAATATTTTGGCTTTTCTTTATGGGCTTGCCTTTGTTTTGAAAGTTGCTGTGGGAAGTAGAATTTTTTGCAAGATTAAGTCCAAATGTGTATTTTGCTCTTTAGTGTGAACTGGTTTCAATGCTGTCATCATTAAGTCAAATAGCTAATAAAATGTTAAAAAAACACTAGTCAACATTTACAAATACTTAAAATTGAATCAGACATTTTTCAGAGAGACATGCTCTCCATCCTTAGTCGGCCGACCCAGTGAGCAATTTGTGTTTTTAAAGATTAATTAGTGTTTCTTTAACATTTTATTAACATGCTCCACTATTTTAAACACTTCATCTTTATTATCAATTTTATATCATTAGTAAATTATTTTGTTTTCTTGCAGCAAATATTTAATGCACAAAGCTTCCAATTAAAACTAATTAGATTAAATGTGAATAATTTACATACTATTAATATATATACAATCTGGGAGACATTCAGACATCATAGAATTCTGATAATCACTATTCTACAGAGAGAGCCAAGAAACTACGAACTGGCTGTGCAGTGTTTTTCCTGTCGGCTTCCTCGGCGCTCGTTGCCATCTGCCACTATCATAGAAAGGCGCAAATGAAACCATACAACATTTTTAAAACTACTTTTAAAGGCTTTACTTACCAACTTTATGAAAGGAAATGCTGAAACTGGCCACCGTCATTGTCCATACATTTTTGGCACCTCTTTAGGAAACTATCCATCCCTCACCGTAGTTCACGTTGGGAAATGCTGGCACTTTCCTGGTGGATATTTTTATTTAATTCTTCCAGGGTGTGTGGGTTTGTCTTCTACACTTTGTTTTAAGTTACCCCAGAGATAGAAATCGCAGGGGGTTAGGTTGGGGGACCGAGGGGGCCACAAATCTCTACTAATAATTCTGTCCTCAAATGCACTTTCAATTGTTCTCATTGAAATATTGGCTGTATAAGCTGTTGTAGAGTCTTGTTGAAAAAATGAAAAATCACACTCCTTGTCTTAATTCTCAACACAAAAAAAAAGAAAAAAAAAAGGGGGGGCAAAATTGTATTCACATATGTATGGGCATCAACTGTTGACTCGAAAAAAATTGGCAATGCTCATTTTCAGTGTTTTCTTTCATAAAGTTGGTAAGTAAAGCCTTTAAAGTAGTTTTAAAAATGTTGTATGTTTCATCCGCACTTTTCTATGATAGCGGCAGATGGCAACGAGCGCCCAGGACGCGGACAGAAATAACACGATGCAGCCGGTTCGTAGTTTTTTGGCTCTCCCTGTATTTATTAAATATTTTACCCTTTCCATGTGTATATATATATATATATTAAAAATATTATTATATGTTAAGTAACAGTTATTGGAATTTGAGAAAAACCAGGACAAACACAGATATTGCACAAGAAATAGAGAGCATATAAGTAATTGTCAACATAGAACCTCACTATATGAAGAAAGCGCTATGTATGATGATATTAAAGTATACAATAAATTGCCTCTTCATATCAAGGAAATCTTTCTTTTGACAAATTCAAAAATAAAGTGCAGGCATTATTAATAAAAACTTGTTTTTATTTATTAAAGAAATACCTAGAGAGTATGTAACAGCAGTTTTTTTTGTGATTGTGTGCATGTGCGCGTGTGTAATATACTATGTAAGTGACATGTCTTATATCATTATGTGATCAAACAGGATGAATGAAAATCTAATCTAATCAATTGTGTGTACGTACACATACAAGAAGTCAAATAACCAAGATTCAAATCTAGGTCCTGTGCTGGTTCAACCCAAATACATAAGTCTAGGAATGTATTTTACATTTTGCAAACATATCTATCCATGTGAAAGTTTTACAGCTGCATTGTGTGGTAGGATGTTTTGTAAATCTTGAGGTTTCCAAGTATTTTATTTACTTTTAACGGTAGCACTGCCTTAACTTGAGAAGACATTTTAGATAGTGTCCAGGCACTCCTGACATACTTGGATGCATGTCATGGTAATATATATAAAATAGAAGGCATAATAACTATGCTCTTAGACAAAACTGCAAATTAATGACGGTACTATTATCCACTTAAGGGGACACTCCAGTACCAAATGGACTTTCTTCCCTAATCAACCAGTTTTAATGAAATTTTTCGGTTAAATTGCACCTCCGTGATATATTGTTGGTGTAAGTTTCATTGCTCTAGATTTATTATATTTGTAATAAAAATTATTCTTCTTTTTCAAATAATTGGGATGTAATAAAAGGTACACTTTTTGCAATTTAGAATTAAAATAGAGGTCTGAAATTTGGTATGCTAGTTCTATTCCTATGCAATAAACTTGTGCATTTATTTTACAAAACATTAATATTTATTAGAATTTGTATTTGGAAAAAAAATAAAAAAAATATTACTAATAATTACAAAGAAAGAAAAGCATATACTTTGTTTGTATGGAGTACTGAACAAAACAAAACAGTTTTCTTTAACCAGTTAAGTTTGGGAACACAGTTATTGGAGGCATTGCTCTTCACTTATCAACTTGGATTACACCAACTTCCAGATGGATTTCAAACATAATATTGTGGTATGTATGTGTGTGTATTGTCACACCAGACATTATTGCGTCATTGGCGACAGTATTGTTGGGGTAATTCTTTCGGCTTGGGGTTTTGAAGTTCATCTGGCGTGACGACTCGCCATTGCCTAGTTGGTGATCCTACTAGCGGTGGAGAGTGGAGGGAAGTGAGTATGATTCTTTGTCTGTTGGTGTGTTAGCATCACTTCAGATCGAGTGTTTGGTGTGGAAGTTCTATGTTAATTTGTGTGAATATAACTGTGTGTGTAGCATCCCCCTTCAATTTCTTCCTTTTTATCTTGTGTGTGTGATGTAGGGGCACTGTGTTATACTGAATAAACCACAGGTAATGTGATTAATGTAAAACTCTGTTTAATTTTATGATAACTGCCCCACGCCTGCTCTGAAATGTGTAGTTAAAGTTTCCGGTCCTCTCGTTACCTCTGATGCTAGGCCTCCCAATGTATATGCTGGGGTAACTAAAATTTAATATCTAGCTGCAAACCTTTTGGCCTCGCCCCAGTATATAACAATAATTACTTAGTGTATCCTAGATATGTTGAAGATACTGCTTTGTTTAAACAGTTTTTCTGCAACAATAACATTTTTTGCCATTTTGGTACCAGTATCTTTTAAGGCCTAATAAGAAAGAAAAAGATACACAATCTATAATGTGACAGGAAACCCTAGTCAGTCAGATGACAGATGCCAAGCATAACCACTACACTGTGGGAACTACATACAAGTTGCTGTGCTATAAAAATATAAACCCTACAGTGGCTCCCCTGTTAGATGAAAGTTTGGAAATTTATTTTAATTTGGTTTTATTATTACATGAAGTTATAAAACATTGAATTTATAAATTTTTGACACACCCTGTGTCCTAATGCTTCTGATGATTTGTTAGAAACTGTCTGCATTCCTTAGTGAATGAATATCTGGAGATTTTGTTCCTCTAATATGCGAAACTAACTTTGTGGAGAAAAACTGCAGTAAAGTCTAAAGCTCCTGTTGTTAATTCTTTTAATTTGTACAATTTTAATACAATATTTTTTTTCTTTGGAAAAATAGAGATTACATTTTATTTTTTTATAACTCCCTCTGCACCTTAATCATCATTCACTTCTTAGTGCAAAGAAATTAAAAGAACTACACACATTAGTTATATATAGATATATATATATAGATATATATATATATATATATATAGATATATATATATAGATATATATATACATATATACATATTTTTTTTTTCCAAGTGTGTTTCTTACCTTCCGTGCATCCAGGTTTTTCTGCAACTCGTAGGTAACCATGGCAGCATTGATATTTAACAACAAAAGTCTTGCGGATTCCATGATGTCCAACCCTGGCAAACAAATTTTGCATGTGATGATAAAATTCAAATCAAGTCTAGTTATTACTCTATGGCTCTATATAATGCTTTCAGATATGTTTCTTTCTTCCACGAGTTCTCCCCCTCCCCCTCCCCCCCTCTCCCCCTCTAATTCCTCTATACATTGTGACTCTTTTATTAGGTATCCATATTTCACTACAGTGTTAAAGAAACCATTATATTATAAACCACAATGTGTTGATTTTAGTGGTGGTTAACCGAAGTCTGGGACTTCAAGTACTTACAAGATTGTAAGTTGCCATTGGGGCATGTTGTCTGAAAATGATTTTGAAAACGTCTTCTAGTTTACCAGGAAAAATGTGAGTCAGTCGGAGAACTTACTGTTGTGCTGGCAGGTTGCCATGGTAGCTTAGTTGGTAAGAGCAGCGGTATAGTAAACTGAAGATTTGTGTTCAAACCCTGGCTATGGCATGGAATCTTTCAGCCTGATCCTACCTCTCCAATAATTTACTTCATTAAAAAATGTTTATAATTTTTAAAGTAAGAGATCTCTTTGCTGAGGAACTGAAATTGCAAAAGTTTTCTAGTCTTAAAAAGGTTTTTGCTATTATAAGGAATAGGCCAGTGAATGAAAATTGTTGCACATTAATAACCAGTTAATACCAGATTGTAACACGTATATGTTATATTATCATGTTTAAACACACTAATACAAATCTGTAGTAGATGCTGGTTGTTACTGAGAGATTGGAATACACCAAAGATACATACCATGTGGCCCAAAAATCAGTTGACAAACAGAACGTGTTGCCAGGAGACAAATTTTGTTTACAAGATTAGCTAAACCATCATGCTCACTCCGGAACAAAGTGTTGAACTTGTACTGCTTTGAGGTGATAACCAGGCTGTAGACGAGTTTCACAGGTGGTATCCAGAAATTCCAAAACCATCATTTCAGGTTGTGAGTAAACGTTTAAATAAATTTAAGAGGACCTTTTCTATGCTGGATGTAAAATGAGGTGGTAGGCCAAAGACAGCTTCTGATGAAGGTAATGTTATTAACATGATTGCAAGCCCTAAAAGATAAATTTGCTATGGTCTAGGTGAGTGGAGTGAGCAAAGAACCTGCTCAGTGAAATTTAAAAGCATCACAAGCTGCAACATCTTCACATAATGCATGACAGTGATCCTCTACAAAGAGTTAGTTTTGCAACTGTATCATCTATCTGATGGACAATGATGATGACTTTTTGGTCAACTACACTATAATATGCTGACTACATGTGACATTACTACCACTACAGTCTTGTTGCATAACACACTATTGTTAAATGTTACATTCAGCGACAAGTGTTTATTTTATTTGGGCAGTCATGTACATACTCAAAACACATGGTATTGGTCTGTGCAAAATCCAGTTGGATGCGTGATACTAATGAACCATGTGCTCCCAGAGTAATAGTGTCATCATGTTGGTTGAAGCTAACATGATATCCAATATTCTCATGATGAATTGCTACTGGACAAATTGCCGAGATTATGTTTCAATAAGACAGAGCTACTCCTCACTATACTCTTATCATTAGGGGCAATTTGAATTGCAAGTTTGGACATTGATGGATCGGATGCTCACCTAATTTGACACTCCTTGAGTTTTTTTCTTTGTAGATATTTAAAACAGTATGTTTTCCAGGCTCAACCCACATCTTTGAAAGTACAAATCAATCATTTTACTTGGCATATTTCATCAGCTACACGGTGGGTACTGAAGTCCAGCATTGCCTTCTTGCTGATGGATGTTATATTGAACAGCTTGTTAGCTCTTAAATGAACATGACAAGTATTTGATATGGTTAATTTAACATTTTTACTTCACTGAAAATTATTGCATTTGTCAACTGACTTCTGGGCCACAGGTGTGTCTGTGGAACTAGCAAATGTCAGATTCTGAATTGTCATAATTTTTTGGAAAATACAGTTGGTGATTACCAAACCGGACTTATGAAAGAGAGATCTATTAGCCATCAGATGTTCATCCTAAGTACCATCATGGAAAGATGTTACGAGTTCAATATTGACTTTCATATGCTATTTATTGATTATAAACAAGCATATGATATCACTGATAGGAAGACCCTTATTGAAACATTGGTATAATTCTACATGCCTAGGAAACTGATTCTAATAACCTTTAGAGGTTATATAGGTATCTGAGTATCCATTCAGGGAGAAGTATTGAATAAATCCAATATTAAATGAGGAGTGAGACAAGGAGATATACTCTCTACAATATTGTATAGTAAGAGCAGTCAGGAAAATGGAATTACCCAGGTGGTATGATTTATAATAAGATGACATAAATATAGGCATATGATATTGTACTAATTAGTAGATCAGTTCAAGAATTGCAAGTAAAATTTTCCTAATTAGAACAGAAGAACCTAAGACTAGGACTGTGGGTAAACAGAAAGTAAATGAAGTACACGATTGCATCTAGAGATGAAAATAAAGTGCAAAACATACTAGCATTTCCATACAGAACTGTAAATTTAATAGAGTTTAGAGTTTTAAATATTTGGGTTCGGTAATCATAGAAAATAGTAGGTACAGTAAGAGAAGAAATTAAAGAAAAGTTACAAATGGGAAACAGATGTTATTGGGCCCTACTTCCTCTCTTGAAATCCAAGCACCTTTCAAAAAATATAAAGAAGAAAATATATAAAAGAGTAATTAAACCTTAGTGACCTATGTAGCAGAAACTTGGTGCATACTAAGGTGCGGTGAACTTAGATTTGCAGCATAGGAAAGAGAGATATTACGAAGAATCTATGGATCCAAGTATGAAAATTGGGAATGGAGAAGTAGAACTAATAAAGATTTCTATGAACCCCCATATTGCGAGTGCCATCAGATTGTAAGACAGACAGGTAGAACACACAGAAAGGAGCGAGGAGGGACCCTTATTGCAAAGGATATGGAAAAGGAAACCAAGAAAGAAATGGTTGAAGAATATAAAAGGGAATATAAAGGAGCTGGGTATAAGAGGATGGAGGAGAAAGGTGCATGATAGAAAGGACTGGGCTTGAATAGTAGGCCTGCAAGGGTTCTAACATCCTGGATCATTATAAAAATAAGCCTTTTACATGACTGATTCATGTAATATGTATTTACTTAACTTCTTCTCCATAAGATTGATGCATGCAGTTGAGGTCATTTAGGCATAATGTTTCACTTTGTTTGTTTACCACTGTGTTTTTGCTCCAGAGTAAAACAAATGCTTGCTACTGTAGAATTTATTTTAAGTCATTTCACTTAGCATTGTTTATAATTCCTATATTAAACAAAGCAATATGTTTTAGTCACAGAGGAGAACATTACAATATTAGCTTCCTTACTTGGTGGTGCAGATGTACTTTGTGTTGGTCTGTTGGCAGCTGGAGAACTGGAATGTTCCAGTGACTCCATCATCACTTATTGCTTCACTCTCTGTTTCATTCAGTTTTGGACTTTCATCTATTTCTTCTCGCTCAACACACACATTGGGCCTGAAATTAAACATTACATAGTAAATTATTTGGATTATGTACATGTTTAATAAATGATGAAAACATCATTATGTATTACATTTACATGACTTTCTCCACTCACTCTTCAACAAATTATTCATACAAAAGCTTATTCTATTATCTACTTCTCCATAATCAGGATAAATCTTCATTACACATTGTGTTATAGGTATAAGAATACAGTAAACTGATTGAAAGTATTCAAAAATTGAAACTAATAACAAAGCATATATCAGGAATGGTTTAAATGATAACAAATGTTATTTGACATACATTATGTGGTTTAACGAGATCTGCCTAGTAAGATTTTGTCTCTCTTACGATTTACCAATTATACAAAAGTCATTCAAAATGAAGAGTATGCTGGATCTGGTGGCCATGGTCGCTGAAGCGTGTAGCTTCGACGCTCCGCCAAGCTGAGAGCCGCGGGTTCCAGTTCCGCCATGGGCATGGGTGTTTGTGCGTAATGTATGTGTGATTGCGGTAATAAGCAGTAAAGTAAACAGTAAAACACAATGACCATAAACTGGGTAAACAGGGGACTTTAAAAAAAAAACACAGGATATTATGCAAAACTTCCAGATGATAAATGTTATTGGTTGTGTGAATATTTTTAAGATATGGTATTTTAATCCAAATCGTCTGAGCATTTTTTTTAGGAAATCAAAAATAACAAAAAACTTTCCATGTATGGGGTAGTTTGCGGTGGGGGGGGGGAGGAATTTTCTTGAACGTTTTCATTTCGTATCCTTGGAAGACGCTGGTACCGAGCGGGATGGCTCAGGCGTAAAGTCTGTGGCCCGCATTCGGGAGATCCGGGTTCAAATCCCGTGGGTCGTCTGGTTTTCCTCAGTATCCAAGGAATGGATATTTAATACCACGACCCAAAGTTCCATCTCAAATCTAAAACATGCTATGCCATCAATGTAAGCAGTTAGACTGGACGGCACCCTAATGGCATCTGCACAGCATGAAGCAGGGGTTACAAGGATGAGACCTAGAAGGCTAACTGTCCATCACATATCGTTCTAAGAGTTATCCACCAACAGATCCGTCGCGATATCACCAAGGAGTTAAAGCGACGTAAAATAAAATAGAATTAAAAAAAAGATGCTGGTCCTAAATATTAAGTTTGATATTTATGCGATATTTCGTTTTTGAATTATGCTGTTTACACACACGCCTGCGAACGTTTTTATCAAACTCTTATGTGTGACTCACACCCGGATGAATGCGAAAGTTTTAAATTTTTCTATCTACTTCATTTTAATTAGATAATCATTTCTGGAAATAGCTGTACACATTTCGTTATAGATGAAAAGGAATAGCTATAGTTAAATGTTTTATAGAATTGGACGCTATATGCTGGCCTTAAAATTTCCACGACATCGCGAGAAACAACTGAAAACCGATAGTACTTTAAAAGAATGGCTATGCATTGAATAAATCAAATCATTAATAACGCATATCTTGGAAATAGCTTATTCCACAACAAGGATTATCTGAAATAAATTGTATGTTTTACAGAACTTTTTGTGTGTGTGTGTGTGTGTGTGTGTGTGTGTGTGTGTGTGTGTGTGTGTGTGTGTGTGTGTGTGTGTGTGTAGTAACGTTTACCAGTTATATAAGATTATTCAAATTCCTTCCGAATGAATAGAATTTGCACACGCTTTTCCTGGAAAATTAAAGATATACATTTTGTCATGTAAATATATTTAATATGCGGTATTCTTTAATCAAAATCGTTAGAGCTATTATTGAGAAAATAAAAAAATTCAAAAAATGTTTCAGGTAAACGGTAATTTGGGATAGAGATTTTCTCGAAATTCTTCGTGTCGTATCTTTGAAAGGTACTGAACCAAAATACAAAGTTGGATATTTATTCGACTTTTCGTTTTTGAGTTATGCTCATTACAGACACACGCGCATGGACCTTTTTCTAAAAATGCTTTTTTTGGATTCAGGAGGTATCAAAACACGTATTTCCTGGGAAATCTCGGTATTGAATTTTGGGTAATATGCAATACCTTCTCCACCTACTAGGTACATGGTAGGGAAAGTAAAAATGCTTTCTTCGGATTGAGGGAACTTCAAAATATGTATTTCTGGTGAAATCTCGGTACTGAATTTTGGAGTGGATTGCAATACTTCCTCTATTTACTATATAGTCGATCCAGCCTTAGAACTAGACGATGTAAACAAAACTTTTGTATCCCTGCGCTAGTTCCGTGTTCGTATCAGCTGTGAGGAACAAACTGCTCATCACTACCGTAAGCATGAAGAGAGGTGAACGACACGACACAAAATTAAACGGAAGCTACAACCTTATTTACTTTTACAGTTCATATCATTTACTGTTTCATATTATTCAAGAGTTTTGACCAATGATTAACGCACTGATTGAAAATCGCCAGATAATCGCACATATTCAAACGTAACGGTGTGCTTTGGTTTCCCGCAAGGTAACTATAGAGTAGAGAGTTTCCCGTGTATCGCGGGCTGGTTACTGACGTCATGTGTTTACATCCGTGGCTAACTAGATAGAATGGCAGTCTGAAACATGGCCAACATTGAATGGCTTCATGGTGTAACTGTGTGCATTTAAAGAGCAATTTATTTGTTTCTTTAGAATATAGCTATATTAAGTGACTGTAATTTCACTTCATGGGGCCATGACTGGGCTAGACCCAATCATTCATTCGCAACCTACAGCAATATTAATTGTTACTGCACTGAATTGTAACAAATTTGAACATTATTATTGTTGAAGAGGTGGTGGTGACGACGATAAAATATATCTAACTGAAGTTTACTATTCTATGGTTCACGGACCTGACCAGAATTGGCTGCTATCGCGTATAAAAGCTCCTTAGACCAGCCACTCACTCTTAGATCACACCTAAAGTTAACCGATGTTGAAATATCGATTGAGGGAGACCAAACAGGAGGATGTTCATGTGCCCGACTTCCTCATTACTGTTAGGCCCTCTCTCTCGCACAGTGTGATGAAGCAGATTGCACTCTCGGCTATACAACTGATTCCCGATCCTTCCATCCTGTTGAACACTGCACATGCTAGACAGGCGCATGCACTCTACACTACCACTCACAGCAGAAAACACAATCTTAAAACGTTACTGGGATTCTCAACTTCTTGTTAGTGCTCTTTCATATAATTAACATTTCGTCCAATACGCGAATGTGCATTTAGTTGTTCTTCTGAAACAATTTTCTTAAGACTGTTACAAACTTAACTTTCAACCCCGTGTCAGAATTTGTCACTATTCCTTTTGCTGATAATACCAGAGGAGTCATGGATCTCGTCTGTTAGCTAATTCGTAGTAGGGTTACCAAACCACCGGATTTAACCGGGTACCATTCGGTTTTTGGTGTTCTTTTTAAAAATTCAGAAAACGCGATAAGCACCCGGTTTCCGTACTTGTGTTCATATTTATTTTTTAGGAAAGACTTACGGAGAACAGCCATGGAAAGGATATCTTCCTTATTAAAATTTCACTGGTCAGATGAGAGAAATAGGTTATAAACACACATAATTATAAAGACGTCAGATATTCCCAATTCTCTGATAGTATTAAATGTAGAAACGTGTTTCTCAGATAGGTTCGAGGGAGTGAGAAATAGTTTTTTCTCGAAAAGTAAACATGTAAGATGTTTATAGCGTAATTAGAATGAAGGATGTGGAAAGTCTCCACCATATTTTTCCATTTTAGAATTTGGTAACCATAATTGTTAGGCATGTAAAATAAAAAACAAAATACGGGTAATTACTAGGCTCGAAGAAACGTCTCTCATACTGTATACAGAGAGGCGGCTGCTGCATAAGAGCATCTGAACACCCCAACTGTTGAGACCTTGAGGATTTATTGGTTATTATTTCTTTAAATGCTGATAAACGTAACATATATGTGCTAATTCAAAATGTTCGGCGTTGAAATCTACCGTGCTACTCTTCTAAACTCGGTGAAACTGGCAACAAGGTCCCTAGCATGTCTTGACTTTAAGAGGCTTCCGCGTATGCGCAGCTTGTATGACGTAATTTACCTTATGGAGCCAAATACATACGAGTCGTGCACACTTAAAGAAGTACACTAGCGCTCGAAGTTTTTCCCACACTCTACCACTATCACTACAATTTTACTTCAATGCCACTAGCACACTACGGCAGAGGTTGGTCCCGTAGGAGAAGTAGGTAACGTGGACAAGCGCGGATATATCTCCTAGTTTCCCCATACCATCTATAATCTCAACTATAATTTAATTTATACAACACTTACTTCTTGTCCTAACACTGTGTACTAATTATGTACACAACTACAAACATCCACAAAAAATTCCTTTATTTCTCCAGACAAGTTATGCATTATTATTATTATTACTATTATTGTTGTTGTTAGGAGTGGCTGCAGCTGTATCAGTTTGTTCATAATCATAACTATAACGCAGCAGATGCTATTTCACATTTTCAGGGCGACTAAACTTTTGTGAACACGCAAAATGTGTATAGGTGATTCAACGGAGGGTCGCGTTGCGACCTGCAGATCCATTGTGGCTATTACTACCCAAGGGGAAGGGATGAAGTGAAGGAACCACAGGAAGCTACAGGCCGTGGGCACACAGAGACGCGTGGCAGTCCCTAACATTTCCAGGCTCGCAGACCCGTCCCACTGCTGGTGCCCCAAGAGAGAGCGATGAACGACCCGCCAATCTCTGGTGTCCATGGGGAATACCATTTCCATTGCGCCATCTTCCGGCACCGCCATACGCCACGAAACCTAAAGAAAGATGAGAAGGAAACGGAATGAAAGGTAAATGATGGGGAAGGAAATCGTGGTAAAGAAGCCACGCCAGAATTCGCCTGTCGACCCCATGGGTCAGAGTGGACGTTCACCGGGAATCGAACCCGGGACCTCCCGAATGCGAGGTTACCGCGGCGCCACCTCGCTCGGTAGAATGTATGTCCACGAGCCGCTATTGTTTGTACACTGAACATACAACTACACAGTTTCATTCGCCACAGCATTGGGTATTCTTCCGCGGAAGTACAGTGCGATAGCTGTGACGATGCATTAGTTCTGCATCAAGTGAACAACCCGGAATGGACCATTCACAGTTGTCTGTCCTGCCAGTTCTATACTTTCATTTCTCTGCTTAGTGCCGACTGGACGAATTCGAAATATTCATCTTGGAATACTTAAACTCGGAATACCCTAAGTAGGGTATAAATGAGGCGACGAGTTTTAAGACATACTTCTATTTCTTAGATAGCCATTCCACTGTTAAGATTTAAAACTAGTGTTGGTTTATTGCAAGTCAGTCGTGACCAACTTGATACGTAATCACGGCTGACATTAAGCTTTGTTTTACTGAAACTTATACAATGTTTTGCATTTCTGAAACAACTATGAATGCACTCAAGCATGTTCGGATGAAAAATATAATTCTGCAGGTCCCTTGTACAAAATGCAAGTACATGGTAAAAAATCTGATGTGTAACACTCACATGACTTTCACTACTCTTTACAAACTTATTTTTACAACCGCTTATGCTTCATGTTAATCGAGATGTTAATCTTATTGCTAATTTTCTTGAAGATGCAAGGGGAATTGGTAGGTTTTAAGCGATAGTCAAATCTTTTAAGCGCTGGTTGCTATGTGGCGCATTCCATTCTGTTTGCACATCCAGGACATAAAAAAATGAATAACGAATTTGAGAAAAAGTATACGTATTGGAAAATTTAAGGGAATAACAAGCAATATCTCCAAAATGGTTCACTCAACCAAAAAATGCATATAACATTAATTGTGTATTTTAACGCGATCTACATTTTTGTGTAGTACAATTTTGTCTATCTATTATGGTTTACCAGTTATGCGAAAGTCGTTCACAATGAAGAATACTTTTTGGAGACATTCCCACAAAATTCGAGATATACATTTCAATTCTCATGAAAATATCTTAAACATATGACATTTTAATCAAAATCGTTAGAGCCATTTTTGAGAAAATTAAAATTCCATGTAAAGGGTAATCTGAGGTGGAGGGATTTCCTTGAAAACCTTCGTGTCGCATCTCTGGAAGATACTGAACCTAAATACCAAGTTTGGTGTTTATCCGACTGTTCGTTTCTGAGTTATGCTGTTTACAGGCACACACACACACACACACACACGGACATGTTTCCAAAAATGCTTTTTTTATTCAGGGGGTCTCAAAACATGTATTTCCGGTGAAATCTCGGTATCGAATTTTTGTGTGGAATACAATACTTCCCCTACTTACTATACGTAGTAGAGAAAGTAAAAATACAAACACGGACTACTTACGATAGGATAATACGATAGTATGGGAGTGAACTTTCACTCTTGTAGAATGTGTCTCGTAATTGCATACAGCAGTGTTCCACCACTGGGTTAGAAGACTGTGTATTGCAAACGAGAAACGGGAGGGGTGGAAGTTACTCGACATATGGTGACGCAGGGTCAAGAATGCCCATACCTGCCGTAAGAGATGGAGAAATATGTACTAAAGTACAACGCTCTTTAAAACACAATTTATTTAAAATAAGTTTTTGTGGCATCGGCCATTTTCGAGATATCCGTTGTTATTGATTTGAACTTACCAATATTTTATTTAATTTTAAGTCCTGTCAACATTAGGTTGTTTCTCGCGATGTCATGGAAACAGTATGGAATTTTAAGACCAGCATATAGCGTGCAGTTGTTAAACATTTGACTATCGCTGTTCTCTTTGTATCTATAACGAAATATGTAATGTAGCTATTTCTGCAAATGTTTATCTCAATTATAATGGAGTAGATAGAATGTAGTGCGTAGAGGAAAATCATGTAAATGTGACACATCAGATTTTTCATTGTGTTTCCGCAAACATTTCACGATACATTGCTTTAAATGTCGGCACTTGGCAAGCTATACCAAAATGGAATTAGAATGCCAATTTGATAAATTGAATAAAAATACCCGATAAAAGGTTTGTTCTTTATTACGGTATAGAGCTTATCTACTCTTGCGCTTTCCCGTTGGCAAATCGCTTTATCACTCCACTTCCTTTACGCTGCTTTTATTGCACAACTCTTTAATTGCTTTATTTACTCTCTTGATATAACTTATAATTAATTTATCTCGCGGAAGTCCAAACTCTCGTTCTAGTCAGTGACCTCTACTTCTAATGAGTAAGTGATATTCGATACAAAGTCTCTAAAAACTTGTGTGTTACATCCACATGACACTCTCTAACCAGTCTTCTACAAACAATTCCTACCGAAGCTTATTCTTATATATGCTTCATGTTAATCGAGATAAACATTTGTAGAAATGGTTTTATTACATATTCCCTTGTAAGTGCAAGGGGCATACAGTAGGCTTAAGTGATAGTCAAATTTTTTAAGAGCTGGTCGCTATGTCATAGCTTTGAAATTCCGTTCTCCTTGCATGGCCACGAGAAAAACAAAAAACAAGAAAGAAAAATAGAAGAACGATTTTCAACTTGAGAAAACTGCAAGTATTTGAAAATTGAAATTCATAACAAACAATATTTCGCAAAGGTTTACGCCGCAAAAAATTGACAGAGTGTGTGTTTTAACGAGATATACATTTCATCTTCTTCTCTTTTGTAGTAAGATTTTATTTATGTCTTACAGTTCAACATTTATACAGAAGTCATTCAGAATGAAGACTCTTTGCAGGCTCTTCCCAGAAAATTCAAGATATCCATTTTATTTGTAATGTTTGCATCTTAAGGGGGACTGGGTAGTGATTTGGGCTCAAATAATCCATTTTTTGTTTTGCATCTTAAAAAAAGTAGAAATCATCTTAAAAAATTATGTAATATATGTATATATATATGTAATATATTGTAAGGGTATATGCATATTCAAGATTTTAAATGGTCCATTTAAATATGACAGCGCTCTGGGTCACGCCCACTTAGCTGATGGAGTCAACATATGACACACTTTTCTTTAAACGCAAGTTGTCCGTAGCATGATAGGTTTCAAATTTAGGTGCACTTTTCTTTAAAACTACTGAACCTACTTTAATGAAAATTTTCCTGTAGTTGCTGAAGCATGTTATCTACAAACGTAACGCATTATTAGAAAAATGCAAAATATAAAATATAAAGAAAATATTTTTGTAAAAAAATATAAAAAAACATTTACCAAAGTTGAGAGTTTTTTCTATTGAATACTTAGAAATATGTAAGTAAATTTAGGTTACGAATTAAGAATAGACATTGCTTCTGCCCTAAAATATTCAAGTAATATGCTTAAATATTTTTGAAGTGACTGCAAGTATTAGATACACTATATTGTTATTTCAAAAACGTGTTATCAGTTATGACCTTTCTTGTGGCCATTTTAAATAATTAAGTAGTTGTTTATATCACTGGAATCACGATGAATTACGTACATGCCAAATATCATTTTAATCTGAGCAGTAGAAGTCTAGAAATGTTTAACTAAACTTATTATGTTGTCCTCCGTGGTCTAGGGGTAGCATGCTAGCCTCTTGTTCCCGAGGTTGCGGGTTCAAACTCGAATATTTTTTTTTTCGGGCGTAAAAATCCTTAGCATGGTTTCCTTCGGAAGGGAAGTAAAGCCGGTGGTCCCGTGTCGTAGATTTATGCCACGTAAAAGAACCTCAAGTCCGATAAAGATACGTCTGAACATAATTTCGGTCTTTCACGCCAGTAGTTAAAGAGCGTTCATAAATAAAACTCTTCTTCTGCCTTTCAAGGATTAGGCCTATCGACCTGTTCCAGCCTCAATTCCATCTTTTAACTGGCCTTCCTATGTCCCTCTTTCCTGTAGGTTTGTATTGTAAGACTATGTTTGGAATCCTTTCTTCCATTCATTCTAAATGTTCTTTCCATTTTTGCTTTTGTTCTTCTAATTTATTCTTCACTGCAAAAATATTCAGTTCTTGTCTAATTACTTCATTAGGGATCCTGTCTAATTTAGTGCAACCTTTAACTGTTCGTAAAAGTTTCATTTCTGCAGCCTGAACATGACTACAATATATTCTCATCATCACCCAGGATTCTCTGACATAATACAACAGGTAGAGTCCCATCAGCTTATAAAATTTAATTTTTTGTTTCTCTTCGTGTAGGTTTTACTGTTCTGCTTATAGTACCGCAGATACTCTGATATTTCTATAATTTGATGTCAATGTTCTTATCCTGGTTAAAAGTAATATAACTTCTTAAATAGTTGAAATGAATGAAATAAAAATAAAGTTCTAAATAAAATTCTATTTATTTTAACTAAATTATGTATTGAAATACTAAAATCGTATAAGAATCAATGCCCAGTCCCCTTGAACATTCGTATATTAATAAAAATCATTAGGGCCATTTTCGAGAAAATGAAACAAATTCAGAAAATGCTCCACGCAGAGGATAGTTTGGGATGGGAGGATTTTCTTCATAATCTTTATGAAGCATCCTTGGAGGATCGTGAACTTATATACCAGGTTTTGTACTTAACTGACTCTTCGTTTTTGAGTTATTCTGTTCACAAACACACCTACAGAGGTCAGGTTAAATCTCGACATCGAATTTTTTGGTGGAACACAATACTTCCGCTACTTACTATACGTAGAAGAGAAAGTAAAAATGCATCATACAAATGAATAACGGCCAAAACGTACATTATTACATAAATGTTTTCTGCTGGTAGTATTCAAATTCACTCAAAACATTTATCTCGTGGTTCTCCATCGATAAACCACGTTGGGTATGTAGATATTTCATCCAACATATTCTTCATTTCAACTACATATAATGGTAAAATGCTCTCAATAAACGCAGGCCTGTGACTTCTATCTTAACAACTGAGTCCCCACTTCCACCAAAAAAAAGTCGCTCTACGTAATATCCCTTATAACTACGGGGGATTACATAGTGTAAGCTTCAAGCACTAGTTCTATCGTGAACATGATGGATAGGTCGCGGGCGGCTCTTCCAGGAGTTACCGTCCCGGACAATGATGCAAGGTTTGATTTGTGCCGTTCTTACAACAGGCGTTGATAATTGGGTTAATACTGCAGCTTGGAATCTATTGCTTATCCGTGTTGCAGTGATAAACTGTTTTATTGGTGTGATAGCAATGTGAAAGGAAGGAAACGTTCCACATCCCGCCATTTGCTAGTTGCGGGAACTGAGGAAAACAGAAGTTGCACGAATACTAAACTCTGTATTTGCTTTCAGTGGCTTCCAAGGACACGGCTCAAACATTTTCAACAAAATTCCCCACACCCCAAAATGTACAGGTACCGACGAAGGGAGGGACACCGAAAGCACCGCAAGCAGACCATCCGCTCGATTGTGCTTCTGCCGTGACCCCTGGGAGGGAGGGAGGGAGGGAGGGAGGGAGGGAGGGATGGGGGAGAATCCGAAGGGTGAACAGATCCGGATGACGACGGACGCAAGCGTGGATGGGATCCTTAATGTTTCCAGATTGAACACATCCGACGCCGCCCGGGATCACACACAAGCCGCTAATCTCTGATGATCCCCGGGGGAGCGCCTGCCCGAGAGCACCCGGGGGCACGTCCTAATCGAGCTGTCCCTGGAAGGAACCTCCACAGAGAGCACAACAACTCGCAGAACAGTCAGAACGAAGCTCTACCCGGGGCAAGAGACAAGCCCAAGTCCTCAGGGCGTGGCGCCAACCGAGTGGCTCTCCACCACCAAGGATTTCCCATGCGGCCAATACCTAATAATTTAAAAAGCCCCCCCCCCCCGCTTACGCGAGGACGGAAGTGGCTATGCCACTTACGAGCGTCATCCCGAAAGGGTGACTACCGATAACCTCGGTAGGGCCGACAGTATTCTAGCAAGCCGTCCACCGGCTATCCAGGGTGGTACTGGAGGACAATGAGGCGTCTCACAACCCCGCCTGCATGGAAACCCATACCGACGTACCCAATCTCCCAGGGTCTCGGGAACCACTGCCCCGCCGAGTCCAACCCAATCCGAACGGCTCCCCAACGGGAGGGGCTGGAATGTTCGGCCCAGCGTACTTCTCGTAACGTCAGAAGTACCAAGAGTGCTGAGGGTACGCAGCGCCGCACCACGGCAGCTGAAGGGGTCGGAAACCCCCGACGGGACAACTCGCAGAACACTCTGGTCCAACAACCCTCAAACACTTGACAAGGAAGATGATGGGCGCAGGAAATGAGGAGCAGGAGAGTCGTAGTAGAAGATGAACACTCCCAGCATTCCCCAGCCGACCCGGGGAAACCATGAAGAACCCATAGGTCAGAGTGGGCGGTCGCCGGGGATCGAGCCCGAGACCTCCCGAATGTGAGTCGCACACGTCACCACGGCGCCACCTCGCTCGCCCCCCCCCATTCCAAACTACCCCCTACATGGAAAGTATTTCGTTATTTCCTCTTTTGTCAAAAATTGCTCTAACGACTTTGAGTAAAATACTATATATTTAAGATATTTGCATTACAATGAAATCATATGTTGGATTTTCTGGTAGCTGTCTGTGAAGTTCTCTTCATTCTAAACTAATTTTATACACCTAAATCTTGCTACGCAAAAAATGTAGATCTTGTTAAAGCACACAATGTATGTCAAATAAAATTCTATTTTGTGGTGTTAACCTCTTTCGAAATATTCTCAATTATTGGCTTGAATTTTGAAGTACTTATACTTTTTTCAAGTGGTAAGTCGCTATTCATTTGTCCTGTGGTCATGCAAGGAACAGAGAATTTAAAAGTCATTACATAGCAACACGCTCTATAAAACATTTGACTATCGTCTTAGCTGACTGTGTTCTTAACGCTACTACGACATGTGCAATGGAAGTTTATCTCGGTTAACAAGAACAATATTTTGTAGAAAAGTGGGTACGAAAGCCACGTGAATGCAATACGTCAGATTTTTATTGTCACTTCGTGACTGGAACACTTATCGACAACTTGAAAATCACTCGCAGTATTACATATAAACAGTTGACGGCTATGTTGACAAAAGATGACGTTTTCCTTTTTTGTGCATGCTATAACTTCCTTTTCTTTGTTCTGAGACAATAAATCGAAACGTTTCGTGCCATTTGCATATTTCCGCCTGCATGAATCATATTGATAAGTAAAAGCTGATAAGTATTGCAAAAGGAGGATGCGGTTTCTAGTCGGGAAATGTTTCATATTGAAGGAGTAGTTCTTTTGTAGCCCCACGTTTAGGTTCCAATTTGAAGAAGTATTGTCTTTACGTTATTACCACCACGCTTTGGGGCCAATTTGAAGAAGTTGTATTGTAGTTCCACTGTTGGGGAGCCAAAAGTTGAAGTAGTTGCAACCACATACGATACAAAGTTTCCGGTGGCCTTCGCCCCAACGTTTAAAAAATAGATTTTGTATTTTAATGTTTCTTTAAATATTATATATTTATGTTTGCCTCGGCTGCATCAGTAGTAATTTGTAGAAACACGTATCTCTTAGCAGGGGTAGTACGGCTAAATAATGAAGGCTTACACAAATTATAATGGTATTTAACTTAGGTTTATTAATCTTTCACACGATTAAATAACGCTTCACTGATGTATCCTACTGTAGAGCTGTGAGATTATTGTTAATTACTTTTTAACATGTAAACTTTATATTATTCACGCCGTAATGAATTTTTATTTCACACTGAATACGTACCGAGCTCGGGAACGCTGCCTTCTAGCGTCTGGTTGGGTACGCTAACTTCTAGCGACTGCCTTCTACCGCCTGAATTTGCAAATTTCTTTATTTCAAATCTCTGATTGGCTAATTTTACTATAATAGAATACTTTTATGTAACTTTCAGCTTTTCTATTTTTTGATTGGCTATTTATAAACTGTTTTAAATATTACATTATTGTTCCTAGAATTACTAGTAGCATTATTAAACTTTCTAATTTATTATTGCCTCAAAGTTACCTCATTGTTAGCAACTTTCAGCTTCTATTCTCACAGCTCCCATATTATTAAATTACGTAATACATTCAATAACATTATTATACATGTACACAATAATATAAACATAATACAATGACTGTTACATACATTTTATATATTATACACATAATGCTTTAAAGCGGGCTGTTATTATTTTTGTATTATATAATTACACTGAAATCATTTAGGTGTTAAAAATACTGCCTCAATATTCCGGTTTGGAAATTCCACCAAGGCAGATGAGCATTTCGAAGCTATAGGTGTCAGATTTCACCCAAGTTACAGTATCACTGTATATCACATTGGTCGTAAATCGCATCAATAAAACAGTCGACATTGACAGTTTATCACTGCAACAAGGATAAACAATAGATTCAAGCTGCACATTAATGTTGTACAACAACATACAGAAAGTATTTTAAGTCGTCGCCAATTCCCACACAAATAATGAATGCTCGATAGCTTTTCATGATTCTAAAGCGAAGGAATATAATACTGCCCTGGAGATTTGACTGTGCTAATCCCATTCCATTGTGAAGGTTTTGTTCTCTTCCATGGCTCAGACTTCGGGGGGGGGGCTGTTAGCGACTCTTTGTATATATATATATATATATATATATATATATATATATATATATATATATATAGGGTTATTCAAAAAGAAGGAACAGACTTTAAATATTTATTTTTAATGAACGACAATAGATAGCAACACATGCGACGCATCATTGAATAGAGGAAAGTTCAAAGTTTTAAGCCCCACCTATTATTTCCATTCAGTGCCTATAGCGGCGCCGTGTTTGTTTACGAGAAAATGGCGACGCCACAGGAAAAGTCGTTTTGTGTGCTGCATTATGCAAAGAGTGAATCCATTGTTTCATTGGAGCGTCATTTCGTTGTAAGTTCAACAACGAGCCGCCTCGTCACAAACAAATTTACAATTGATACAATAAATTCGTAGAAGATGGTTGCGTATGCAAACGAAAAGCAATGGTCGTCCTTACATAACAAATGGTGCTCATTGTGAACACATAAAATAACATTTGGAACTTTTCTCTATTCAGTGATGTATCGCATGTTTCGCCATTTATTGTCGTTCATTAGAAATAAATATTTAAAGTCTGTTCCTTCGTTTTGAATAACCCTATATTCTATTCTCACTAAGATAAACTCACTAACGGATAGGGCTCAGAATTTGAAGAGCTATAAATTGCCTAAAACACCTAAAATATACTAAAAAGAATCCAATGACTTTGAAAAAAGAATGTAAAAGTGTGACGCAAATTAATATTTTAATAACTTTAGCTTTAATTAAATATTTAAATAATGAAAATAATACTTAACATCAGCTATTATTGAAAGGGAATACGTGTCATTTCCCCTCCAGATTGTTACTTATGGAATTTTTATATCATACATATTGCAATGAGAGACTGATGCAGTTAATTTATCATGTAACACCCAAATGTTAATCTTTAAACCGAGTTACTAGTCATTTTTACTTCCTCTACTACGTACCTACATGGTAGGTGGAGAAAGTATTGCATTCCACCCAAAAATTCGATACCGAGATTTCACCAGAAACACCTTTTGAGACTCCTTGAGCCCAATAGAAGCATGTTTAGATAAAGGTCCGTGCGTGCGTGCCTATCTGTCTGTTTGTCAACAGCATAACTCAAAAACGGAAATTCAGATAAATACCAAACTTGGTGTTTACGTTCAATACCTTCCAAAGTTGCGACAAAAACATTTTAAAGAAAATCCTCCCACCCCAAACTACTCTTTACGTGGAACATTTTTCAATTTTATTTTATTATTTAGGAAACCTGGGCATGTCGATAAAGCGATCGCGTTTTATTCCATATATTTTTACGCAACGGGATCTGTTCTCGATGCGTAAAGAAATGGGCATAACAATGCACAAACCATGGTGTTTAGTTTACACGTGAACTGTTTGAAGAGGAACCAAGTATGTTACTTCTGAAAAGTTCCAGATTTCCAGAGCCACTGTTCTGTATTCACTCTTAGGTTGATCCGCGTCAAAACAAACCCCAGGTGACCAGTGCACCGTTATAATGTATCCTTCCGCCATTCGTATAGAAATACTGTCACACTTTCAGACCATGTGGCCAGTACAAGCGGCACGTAGCGCAAAAAAGAACAGGGTCCTTATTTCGACAACTGAAACGATGACTAGCATATTCTGTTAAGGGTTAAATATGATAAGATTGATAGTTGCAAAAAAAATAAACGTTTCCACATATAATAATAGTTAATTCTAAAAGAAATGAGCGAAAAATAAAGTAACAGGTATGCGTTAACTTAATTTATTCGCTCTCTGGAAGCGGCACTTTATTAACTGTTGTCGGCTCATTTTAAAAAAGAAATTTCATTCTTCTCAAAATCACTACATTCTAGCATGGCTTATTTCATATGCTTTCTTTTTTTTGGGTGTAACCACTTTTCCCGCTTCAGATTTTTCTGCACAAGCACTGTTTATACTTTTACTCGAAACACCGGTGAACTCAGAAGTTAATTTCACCATTCTTTCACGGGAAGTGTTGGATATTTCTCATATAACCTATAATAAAGATTCAACACTATTGTTTTTTCACCACTAGTCAATGGTCTGCGCGGCTAATGCTTTACGTAATTCGACGAAAACACAAGAGCAAATTCACCGTCCTCCATGATACTAAACACTACTGCTGGTTTCTGGCTGTAAACAATATCCTGAGCCTACCCGGATGTAAGGTGACTCATATGAATTGCATCATGGGACTTGTAGCTCTGTTTTACAGTATAAATCAGCGTTAAATAAAACCTTAGGTATTTGTATAGAATATTACACTATTTAAGGATAAATTCATACTAAAATTCAGAGTATTAGCATGGGACTACTTTCCTGCGCGTATTGCTACCGTGTTGCATTACGGTGCACTGACCACGTGGGTTTGTTTTGCCGCGGATCAACCTAAGAGTGAATATAGTTTACACATAAGATTTTAAAGAAAAGTCTATCCACTTGACCTTCAAGAAGATTACCCATCACGAGCAGCTATGTGTGCACAATTGGTTGATCAGATTGAGGACGAACATTTGATGGAGTGCGTTCTGAAGCTACCTTCCACGCTTGAGGAAAGGTCAACCGAGACAACTGTCACATCTGGGCAACCCAAAAACCACAAGAATTTGTGACATGGGATTCAGCAAAGGTTAATGTGGGCTTGGAATGACAAAGTGCTCTGTCAGAGGAAGCTGGATAGGTCTGGTGACAGAGGCCTGGACACACTTGGGCAGTAAGGGGAATGAAATGGCGGATAATTTGGCGAAGAATAGGGCTCAAACCCCTTTTATGGGACCTGAACACTTTTTGGGGGGGTTCTGGAGCACAGAGGCTAGGAAGCTAATTGATAGACGTAAAGAGGTCCTTCTGTCTCCTAATCGTTTGCGAATGTGGCAAGTTGTCAACATCGTTTGCAAGCACCTACACACTGGCGTGAACACCCTAACTTTTGACACCTTGCGGTTTATTGTTTACTATTTCTTTGAGTGCTATTAAACGCAATGTATATGCGGTAATTTAAAATTTACGGCGTTTAAATCTACCGCGTTACTCCTCTAAACTTGAAGAAACATATTGCAACAGAGTCCCTAGTACATCTTGACTTGTGCACGTTTAGGAGCTTCTGTGCATGCACAACTAGTATGACGTAGTTACCTTATGGGGTCAAATACATACAGATCGTGCGCACTTGAAGAAGTGCACTAGCGCGCGAAGCTTTTCCCGCACTCTGTTTCCATATCACTACAACTTCACGTTAATGCCACTAGGTGGTAGCACGCTACAGCAGAAGTAGGTAACGTTTACAAGTACGGAAACTTCTTCCGGTTTCTCCATTCATAATCTCAACTACAGTTTAATTTTCACATCTCTTCGTTCTTGCCCTGACACGTCTACTTAATTGTGTACACAACAAACGGCTGCAGTGGTATTCATTTGTTAATAATTACAACAATTATGTAGCAGATGCTATTTCACATTTTCAGGGCTGTCTGAGTAAAATTTGGCGAATACCCAAAATGCTCTCACGAGCCGCTACTGAATTACACATTTTGCGACTCACACGAGACTCAAGACGGAGAGTGGATACGACCTCCTCATGCAGCGGCTATGACCCAAGTTTATCTGGAGGTCGGCGTCGGGCAGTTGGAGAGATAAACAAGAGATAAGTAGCGGTCTCGCCTAGCGTAAACACCAGAAGCACTATCGACAGAAAACCAGAGTTTCTGCAAGTCTCCCTTTCTCCACGTCCAGAACGTTCTAGAATGTTCTGTTTAATTTCCAACGACTATATAAGCGAGCGTTTTTGCCATTAGTGAGTTAGTAAGTCAGTCAGTTAGCGAGTGCGTTTCTAGTGGTGCTGTTCTCCGAGCGAGTTTGTGGCGACTGCTGCTACTGCACGAGATTAGAGGGTTCTTGTGTTCAACTCCCCAGCAGATGAACCGTACGGAAGAAGAGACCATGCCGTGCGTATATCATTAAGGCGCTACGTCGCAAAGAGACAACGAAGACTGGACTGGTGTCAGGAGTGGGATATAAACTCCACGATGGAGCAAATACTTTAACAATTATTATGCACACATGCCACTTATGCATAAGCAGATGTACAACTTTTACTCCCTATACTTTTGGATACTGAACATATTAAGAAAACCAGCATCAAGAACCTACTCTCCTTTACCGAAAGATGGGCCTGGATTAAGGTGGGCCTGTCTTTTATAACTATGTCCGCTGACATGTATTCTTCCGCACTCCATTTCCTTCCCCTTTCCGCTGATTGGCTAATTTACATCTTTGAATGGCGATACATAAGCAGAGAAAAGAAACCATGGCTTGAGCACACAGAAGCGGCCATACTTAGCAGTGCTACCAATCTGTAGAGCAAATTCTCCCTTAAATGATGGGTTAAGTTTATCTCTCTACTCTAAACTGTACAGGAGTTTGTGTTCTTTTTTCTGTGCTGTTATGCGGAATTTACAGTACAACATGGCAGATACAGCATCATTTTTAAAAATAATTTAAACTACAAGTATTGTGCCTACAAGGATTAAATATACAGCAAATTAAAGAGGAAATGCAAAATAATAAGACTGCACAAAAGCCTAAAAATGGTTTTTACTTTCTCTACTAAGTGGGGGGGGGGAAGTATTGAATTCCAACCAAAAATTTGTTACCGAGATTTCACCGGAAATATACTTTTTGGTCCCCTAAACCCAGAAAAGCATTTTTAGAAAAATGTGTGTGTGTGAACAGCATAACTCAAAAACGAAAAGTCTGATAAATGCCAGACTTAGCATGCAAGTTCAGTATCTTTCAAAGATGGGACACGAAGATTTTCAAGAAAATCCCTCACTCCATCTACCCTTCACAGGGTAGTAAAAACACCATATATTAAAGATATTTACATTACAAATAAAATGCACATCTTGAATTTTCTGGGAATAGCCCGTGAAGTTCTCTTCATTCAGAAGGAATTTTGTATAATTTTGTGTAACTAGTAAACGTTAAGCGATAGACGAAAACTTACACAAAAAATGTAGATCTCTTTAAAACACACAATTTATTTTAAATAAGTTTTTGTAGCATAATAAGCCATTTCTGTTATTAAAGGATCCAATTGTTCATTTCTTGGTCATTGCTTTAAAGTCCATTCAACATTCAGTTGTTTCTCGCGATGTCATGGAAACAGTAAGGAATTTTAAGGCCAGCATATAGCGTACAGTTGTTAAACATTTGACTATCGCTGTTCTCTTTGTATCTATAACGAAATGTGTAATGTAGCTGTTTCTGTAAAGGTTTATTTAGAATAAAATATAGTAGATAGAAAAATAAGTTTCAGTAAGAATAGTTTGTATACACACTAGTAAAGATAGAGGGTATGAAAGTCGTGTGAATGTATCACATCAGATTTCTTTTTATTTTCTCTAACACGTAGATACATAGAAGGTATTTCATACCACCCTAAAATTTGATACCCAGAGTTCACCATAAATACATGTTTGAAGGCCCTGAATACAAAGAGGAAACATTTTTAGGAAAAGGTCCGTGTGTGTGAACAGCATAACTCAAAAACGAAAAATCGAATCAACGCCAAATATGGTATTTAAGTTCAGTATCCTCCTAGAATTCGACACGAAGATTTTTAAGGAAAGCCTTCTAACCCAAACTACCCTTTACATGTAACATTTTTCGAATTATCCATTTTCTAATAAATGGCTCTAACGAGTTTGATTAAAACACCACATATTAAAAATATATAGCCTGTGAAGTTCTCTTCATCAAAAGAAATTTTGTATAATCTTACATAACTGTAAACTTTGAGCGATAGACGAAAACATACTGCACAAGAAATGTAGATCTCTTTAAAACACACATTTTATTTCAAGTAACTTTTTTATGGGATCAGCCATTTCCGAAAAATCCGTTATTAATGGTACGAATTATCAAACATTTAGACATTCAAGTTCTGTCAACATTCAGTTGTTTCTCGCGATGTCATGGAAACAGTATGGAATTTAAAGGCCAGCATATAGCGTCCAGTTGTTAAACATTTAACTATTGCTGTTCTCTTTGTATTTATAAGAAAATGTGTAATGTAGCTATTTCTGCAGACGTTTATTTGGATTAAAACGAAGTAGATATAAAAATAAACTTTAGTAAGACTGTATACCCAACAAGAAAAGTTAGGGGTAGAGAAAGTCATGTGAATATATCACACCAGATTTTTTTTCAGTTTCGGCCATTTAGTTTTCTCTAAGTTAATAAATTAGTGTTTTGTTTCGTTGCAAATTCATGCTGTGTTATTAATATTTATAATCTAAATGGTCACAACATAATATATTTATTTACGAGAAAAGATGTCATGCTAGATTAATGCTAGGAACGCGTACAAACTACGAAATACAAGCAACATCCAGAACAGAATGTCCCTGCAGTTTATAACTGAAGTTTTGGAACATGTAAGCAGGTGAAAACGTAAAGCAAAACCAAGGCGCTAAATTAATCTCCATATGACCCAATACTTGGAGCATGTTGTTTGGAAAGCCTGCTCGTCAACCATGAAAATACTATACTTACATCTTTTAGCTTCTTATTGTGGATGTGCTTTCTCAGTTTCCCTTGATATCAATCGAGTTTATGGTGCGGCACAAATTCAGCGGACATTTTCCTACTTAAACACGCAAGAAATGCAGCGAATTACTAAGTGAAGTGTAGCAATTACTCAGCATGTCTCTAAGCAACTGAAGGTCAAAATAAAGTATTCATTTTGGGCTCAGCAGTCAGATTGTTTTCACTAACTATAAATCTTTACTACGTGAACTTTCAGTATGAAAATACGCATTTATACTTCTCTATCTTTTCATTCCCTCTCTTATATATTTATTTTATTTTCTCCTACTTCTTGACTAAAAAAATGGAAATGACAGTTAAAATAACGGAGCAATAAATGTATTATTCAACAATACTGTATTGAAAGTACAATGCCTTTTCTTCATACTGTGGCCCCGCACGGCCTCTCGCACTCTAAACCGAAAAGTCAGATGAATACCAAACTTGGTATTTGAGTTTACTATCTTCGAATCATGCGACACGAAGATTTTCAACAAAATACCCCCACCCCAGACTACCCTTCACATGGAACATTTTTTTCGAAAATGTTTATTTTCTCAAAAATGACTAACAATTTTGATTAACATACCATATGTTTGACATTTTCATGAAGAATGAAATGTATATGTTGAATTTTCTGGGAATGTCCCCAAAAGTCCTCTTCATTCTGAATGACTTTCGCATAACTAGTAAACCTTAAGAGATGGATAAATTTGTTCTACACAAGACATGTAGTTCTCGTTAAAACACACAATATATGTCATATACTTTTCGTTTTTCTTTCTTTATGGAGGGAACCATTTCCGAGATATTCTTGTTATTTGTTTCAATTTTCCAATACTTATACTTTTTTTCAAATGAGAATTCGTTATTCGTTTTTTTATGTCCTGGACATACAAAGAAAATGGAATACTCCACATAGCAACCAGCTGTTAAAATATTTGACTATCGCTTAAAGCCTACCATATTCCCCTTGCATCTACAGGAAAATTAGCAATAAGATTGATATCTCGATTAACATGAAGCATATGGGGAATAAGCGTTTGTAAAAATAGTTTGTACAAGAGTAGAGAAAGACATGCGAGTGTAACACGTCAGATTTTTTTATGTCCTGGACATACAAAGAGAATGGAATGCGCCACATAGCAACCAGGTCTTAAAACATTTGACTATCGCTTAAAGCCTACCATATTCCCCTTGCATCTACAGGAAAATTAGCAATAAGATTGATATCTCGATTAACATGAAGCATATGGGGAATAAGCGTTTGTAAAAATAGTTTGTACAAGAGTAGAGAAAGACATGCGAGTGTAACACGTCAGATTTTTTTATGTCCTGGACATACAAAGAGAATGGAATGCTCCACATAGCAACCAGCTCTTAAAATATTTGACTATCGCTTAAAGCCTACCATATTCCCCTTGCACCTACAAGAAAACTAGCAATAAGATAGTTTCTGCAAATGTTTATCTCTATTAACATGAAGTAGATGGAGAATAAGCGTTTGTAACAATAGTTTGTACAAGAGTAGGGAAAGTCATGTGAGCGTAACACACATCAATTTTTTATTTTAACCCTACTTCCCTCCATACTAAAAGAAATATTTTTAAGCACTAATATAAAATAAATATTCAACTTCAAAATTAATGCTGCTAAAACATTGTGCAACAGAAATTCTGGAAGTATAAACGCCTAAAACGCTCAAGTTGGATTAATGCGCTAAATTTATTCGTGAATGTCGCGACAGCCAAAAATCACACCTTACCGTTTTTAGGTATTTCAATTTTGCATAAAACTGCGCTTGTGCGGATAAAGAGATTACTGAAGTATGCCGGAAAATGGGTGCAATGTCTGATGACCTCGTAACGTCAGAGAAACGGCAGCGACCTGCTATCCGGGTTCCGGTAAGGGCAGGTCAATGTCCTGCACCCTTCGATGACTCGACTTCGCTACTAACGGTGTCTCTTGCAGTAAAACAATGGTCATCAATCATTTTTACTTTCTCTGCTCTTTACCTATGTCCAAAAACGTCATTTACTATGTGTGTGTGTGTGTAAACAGCACAACTCAAAAACAAAAATCTATTAATACCAAACTTAGTATTTCCATTCAGCATCCCCCAAGCATACCACAGGAAGATTTTCAAGAAACTCCCCCATCCAAAACTACCTTTTACATGGTAAATTTTTCGTTAATTTTTAATTTCTCAAAAATGGTTCTAATTAATTGGATTAGAACACCACATGTAATATATTTGCGTGACAAATAAAGTGTAGTATTGAATTTTCTGTGAAGTCCTCTTCATTCGGAAGGAATTGCATATGTCTAATCTTGTATGACTGGTAAATGTCAAGTGATAGACGAAAACGTACTACACAGAAATGTAGATCTCTTTAGAACACATACTTTATTTCAAATAACCTTTTTGTGCCATAAGCCATTTACAAGATATCCGTTTTTAAATGACTCAATACTTTGTATCCATAACTAAATGTATAATGTAGCTATTTTCGCAAAGCATTATCTTGATTTAAATTAATATTTGTATACAACAGAGGACACAGAAAATTCATGTGAATGTAACACATAGTGTACAAATTAATAGCAAAGGTAGCTTCTTTAACCGAGCGGGGTGGCTCAGGCTGTAACGTCTGTGGCCGCATTCGGGAGATCGTGAGTTCAATTCCTGCGGCCGATCTTCCTGGCTTATGGATTATTTCGAGGGTTTCCCCGGATTGCTAGGTGAATGCAGGGAAGGGTCATTACATCCCCCGAGTTTTCTGTCCCTCCATTTCAACTCCTTTTTCATTTCACTTCACCTTTCATCTTCTTGATCCCTTTCAGGATTGCAAGTGTCGGCGGGAGGTCTCGGTGCATGCATGGCGCTCTGAGCAAATTTTCGGGTCCCCAGGTGATGTGCAAGTCCACGGGGGGGGGGGGAGCCGGCTGCACTAACTGCCATCCAAGGAGTTTAAATCTGTAAGCGGTAGAGACGCTGCCCTCTGCCTGTCGTGCCTCCTGATCCGGCCGCCCTCTGTCTCCTGTCACCTCACCCCTCCCTCCCGGGGTCGCCCCGTTAAGGGTCTAGGTACAAAAGATCTGCGTAGTTCGAGGTGTTAATTCCCCCTCCGTTACTAGTCCCATCCTGTCCTAGCTTCTTTAAAATAACAGCATGTTTCTAGGTTGATGGTAACGACATACTTCCTAATCGTATCCCTTGTAGCCTAGATTTACACCGTATGTCTTACACAATATCATCAAAGGTGACAGCAATAAAAACTGTACTTCAGAGGGTTAAGATATCGGGGGCATGTTTGAGTGGTTTCCAAACGAGCGCAATATCTCCCAGTTCAGAACATAACAGAAACACTATTGTGTGCTGAAACAACATGGCCTGCAGTGGTAATATAACATACTTCACAGTGGTCACCAATTCACTTGACGCACCAACACATTTGCCGCTTAGAACACACAAAACATCCTATCCTAATTTTAATTCCAATTGCTGCACCTTAATCTATGAATACAAAATATATTCGACTTAGGATTGGTTCATATTTATCACTTGAATTTTTGCAAATTGTTTCAAAAATAGATATTTATAGGTACCTACATACCCCCTTGATATTTGGGGGGGGGGGTTACGCCACTGAATATATCACATTTTTAGAAAAAGGTCCGCGCATGTTTGTGTGCCTGTGAACAACATAATTTAAGGATCAACAACGAAAATTCGGTTATTTAACTTCGGTAACATACAAGGAAGCAACAAAAAGAAACCCCCCTATCCCAAAGTACCCATCACTAGAAAAATCGTTAGTCATTTGTTTATTTCCACAAAAACTGGCTCTAATGATTATGATTAAAATACCACACGTTTAAGATATTTGCCTGACAAATAAAATGTACATCTTTAATTTTATGGGAATTTGCCTGTGAAGTCCTCTTTATTCTGAATGTTTTTTGTATAAAAGGTAAACCATTAACAGATAGACAAAACTTACTATACAACAAGCGTAGATAGTTAAAGCACAAAGTTTCTGTGATTTATTTTGGCATTAACCATTTCCGAGGTATTCTTTGTTATTGCTTTAAATGTTTAAATACCTATAGCTTTTTTAAGTCGTAAGTCACTATTCGATTATTTCGTGGTCATGCAAAGAACATAGAATTTCAAAGCCATCATATAGCGACTCGCTTTTTAAAAATCTGACTATAGCTTTAGCCTACTGTATTCTTCTTATAACCACAATGAAATCAGCAATGAAAGTTTATCTGTATTAACAAGAAGTAGATAGAAGAACAAGTTTCTGTAGCAATAGTTTGTAGAAGAGTGGGTAGAAAATGTAATGTGAATGTAATATATAATATATTTTTTCCCTAATAAATATCATTTTCTCTCCGATTCATTGACAGTAATATTTCTCACGCCTAATTTAGGTATCTCGATGAAGCAAATGCTACTACCAGAAGAAGTCGCAAAAGCACTGTACTGTCCTCTATGGAAGACATTAAAACATTTGATAATCGTCTCTTTAACTTCTTGTTTGTTAACGACTCATTGCGAAATTGAATATGCTGCCTCATCAAAAGACTGAACAAACGAAATCTGTGGATCAATAATTTCGTTATACTGGCAAAGAAGCAGAGGATCTGTCGTCAGCACTTTCAAACGGAAGTTCAATCTCACCGGTAATTCCAGGTAAGTGACCGAGATTCTTTCTTTCCCGGTGAACAAAAACCTGTTCTGGGTTAAATCATTCAACCATGAAGTGCAGCATACAAAATTAATATTCATACAACGGTTAGGTGGCAGCAGCAGCGTCACGGCCAGATGAATCATAATTACAGGTATACATTGAAGAACTAAAAGAAAACATCAGGCAAAAAATTCACTCAACTTCGTATATTCAACTCTCCAGTGTGAATGAAAATTTCCTGTCAAAGTACCACAAATATGTGAATACGAGGGCGACACTGAACATTTTTAGAAATTCAAACAACAATTACTTTTTGAACTTTTAAATCCTTTTATTGTTTTTCAAAATATTCCACTTTAACATCAATACAGTTTTGCATTCGATAAAACCAGTCCTTAAAACAATGATGTCACTCTTCTTGAACCACTTCAGAAATGAGGTTTTTATAATTTCTACTGCTTCATTTGATGACGAAAAAAATCATTCCAAGCATATCTCTATTTTTGGAAACAAAAAGAAATCACAAGGTGCTAGGACAGGGCTTGTATGGTCCTGGAGGGTCCATAGTGTTGACCTTTAGGGCATCGAGATACTCAGTTGTCAGTTTTGCTGTATGCAACAATGCTTGTCATAATGTAATATTAATACCTTCTCTACTACGTATAGTAAGTAGGGGAAGTATTGTATTCCACCCAAAAATTCGATACCAAATTTCACCAAAAATGTATGTTTTGAGACCCCTTAATTCCAAAAAAAGCATTTTTTGAAACATGTGCGTGTGTGTGTCTGTGAACAGCATAACTCAGAAACGAACAGTCGGATAAACACCAAACTTGGTATTTAGGTTCAGTACCTTCCAGAGATGCGACACGAAGGTTTCAAGAAAATCCCCGCACCCCAGATTACCCTTTACTTGGAACATTTTTCGAAAAAATTTAATTTTCTCAAAAATAGTTCTAACGATTTTGATTAAAATATCAAATGTTTAAGATATTCTCATGACAAATGAAATGTATATCTCCAATTTTCTGGGAATGTCTCCAAAAGTATTCTTCATTGTGAACGACTTTTGCATAACTGGTAAACCATAAGAGATAGACAAAATTTTACTACACAAAAAATGTAGATCGCGTTAAAATACACAATTTATGTCTTACATTTTTTTTGTTGAGTGAACCATTTTCCAGATATTGCTTGTTATTCCCTTAAATTTTCCAATACTTTTTCTCATATGGGAATTTGTTCATTTTTTTATGTCCTGAACATGCAAAGAGAATGAAATACTCCACATAGCAACAGCTCTTGAAACATATGACTATCGCTTAAAGCCTACCATATTCCCCTTGCATCTACAAGAAAATTAGCAATAAGATTAACATCTCGATTAACATGAAGCATATGGAGAATAAGCGTTTGTAAAAATAGTTTCTACAAGAGTAGAGAAAGTCATGTGAGTGTAACACATAAGAAATGTTTTCCTTTTGGATGTTTCTCAGAACGTTTTCAAAAATTTTCTACAAAGAGACATGTGTACCAATCGACAGTAACGGTACATCTATCTTGTTACCAGCACTGCGAATTCGTCGGACATTTGTAGGATTAGGTTCTGCTCGAAAGACCCATTGAGCCGATTCACTTTTCTTTTGACCATCATAATATTAAATTCAAGATTCATCACCAATAACGATATTCTAAAACAAATTTGAAGTGTCGCCTTGGAAGATTTCCAGAGTTTTTCTGCACCAATCAATGTTTTTGATTGCAGTCTAGCTAGAGGGTGGGAATTGATTTTTAGCGGGACTATTCCCCATCCTCCATAGACTGGGAAGTGTGAGTGAGAGTGCAAACATGTGTATGAATTTAATGTTTAGAAAGAAAACCCCGACGACTTAACACAACAGTTAACGAGTGATTCACTGCCAATAGGCCATTGTTCCAAAGACAAAGCCGCCTTATGACCTAGATGTTGAAGCAACATATAAATTAAAAAGAAATAAAACAAATCAGAACACAACAATAACGGTTTTCTCCAACGTACTTTATTTGGAAATTGAGACTATTTGAACGAGAATTGGCTGAAAAAAACAATTGAATGAAGCAGCCTATTAATCACTGCATACCAGCAGTAGTGTATAAAATCAACAGGGAGAGAGACCATCTCAAAACAAAATTATTTACCATGTTAAATCCCTGTATCCAATGATTTGACTTTCACTCTGTGTATACTCCCGCATGTTCTTGACATGAAATTGACTGTCAGGTGGATGTACAGTTCCTATACACGTAGCAATATGAAGGATGCAGTTATCCAAATGATAGTAAATATCTCGAGTATAGAATTGTTTAAAATGGCTTTGTATTTATATTGATTGCAGTTTAATAACTTTGTAAAATGAATATTTTCCACATTTGTGTAACAAGACACCGAGAACCGTAGTAACGTGTGCATTCGGAAGCTCCGGGTTCAAACCCCTGGGGCGACCAATCTGATCGAAGGTTTCTTTCGCGGTTTTTCTCGGTCGTTAGGCGAATGCTGGGTTGGATACTTTGATCCAGAATTTTCCTATCATTCCTTTCATCACTATATTTCAAGTTGTTCTTCTTCGCCGCCATACCAACCATTGGGCTGATAACTCATCCTGGATATGCTATGATCAGATCTTGCTAGCTCTTAAACAGGTTACTGACCCAACCTATTGGACTGATCACCCTTCCTGAATATACTTGTTCCAGAGCTTGCTTGCTCCTCAACAGACTACTGACCCAAGGTATCGGACCGTCACCCATCCTGGATATCCTATGATCCAGAGCTTGCTTGCTCCTCGACAGACTACTGACCCAAGATATTGGACTGATCACCCATCCTGGCTATGCTATGATACAGAATTTGCTTGCTCCTCGACAGGCTACTGGCCCAAGATATTAGACTGATCACTCATCCTGGATATGCTATGATCCAGAGCTTGATTGCTCCTCAACAGACTACTGACTCAGGACATTGGGCTGATCACACATCCTGGATATACTATGATCCAGAGCTTGATTGCTCCTCGACAGACTACTGACCCAAGACATTGGGCTGATCACACATCCTGGATATACTATGATCCAGAGCTTGATTGCTCCTCGACAGACTACTGACTCAGGACATTGGGCTGATCACACATCCTGGATATGCTATGATCCAGAGTTTGATTGCTCCTCGACAGACTACTGACCCAAGGCATTGGATAGTAAGTCCTTCACAGAGGAGGGTAATCCGTTGAAGAAGTAGAAGAGTAAGTAGTGATGTGAAGATACTGGGGCAGCGAGCGGTTAGGCGGACAGCGGACACATCGCATTGGCATAGGTGTGTGACGTCACAGTGCATTCTGCTTTAGTGTACTGAGATTGCCTTAGTATCTGTGATATTCTAAGTTCACATACTGATGAGTACTACGGAAAGTTGTTTGATTGCTTCTCATAGTGCTATACACATATATATGGATTGGCAACATGTTTAAGTTGTCAAAAACATTGTATCAATTGAAAACGTTCAACCTAAAAATATCTTATATAATTATCACAGAAGGGATTACGATCAATATACAGATGAGAAACATTTAGCACAAGTAAACCTACTGAAGGAGAAAATGATCAACCAATAGGTAGGTAATTATACTCTCATATTTCAGTATTATGATTTATTTGTTCATAATTACATTATTACATTAGCCTATTAATAACGGTCAAAACTGAATACTCACTACGATATAACTGTTATGTATTATGAGAATATCGCTAGATGTTTCAGAAATGTGATTATATGTTTAAAAAAACAGAAAATAAAACTTGAAACCTGAATTCATATATACCTATAACATTATTTGAAGTTAGTGTAAGTTTAGTTTGCCAAGTTTTTGTTTACGCTTTGATTCTATTATATGGTTTAAAATACTTATAATTTCTGTATACAGCTGCCCCTTAAGGGAAGTTATAACATTAAAAATTAATAATATATATTCTTTTATAAAATTTAAGTGATACTATTATTATTATTTCAGATAATTATTTATGGCAGTGGTAGGGCAGTATACTGAAAAACAACGTTTAAAAGAATAACCTTCCGCGACCGCATGGTTTTTTATTGGCAGTCGCTAGCGTACTGACAGTGGCTGTTCGTGCTTGGCTTATAACCACCAGAGTATTAGGTCTGCATTAGTTGCTAGCATTGCCTCAAACAAACCGTTTGAGTCCTATAGACCGTTGAGTATGAAAACTGGACTTACCCCTTCCACCAAGGTTTTCTCGCTGCTGCGCCGCCTAAGTTGAAGAGATATCCGGGGAACCCGAAGCTCACCCCGTGGTCCGAAGTCTCCATGATCTCTGTGTCTTCGTCATCCTCATCCGAATCTTCGCCCAGTGGTTCTCTATTCTGTTTACCCAAAGACGACAACTTTGTCACCTCCTCGTCCATCCATTCCGTCTCTCTGTTGAGGGCGTGCTCCAACTCTCTAAAGCTGTAACAACGTTAAACCTTTAGAAACCTTCTTCAAAATAGTAATTTATGTAACAAGTGGATAAAGTTGATGATTATGGCACGAGTGTCATATTGAGATTATCCACCAGTTGTATACAACATTTTATGCAATCCTAGCATATTAAATTGTAGGAAATAAATTATGAAATAATTCAGCTGACATAAGTGAGAGTGTCTTTGTGTGCTCGTAAATGACACCTTAGCTTTTCTCTCTTCATTTCTTTGTTACTGCCTGCTGTGTTAGTAGATATAACCTATAGTTAGTGCTTTAGGATCTACAACGCACGCCTTAGCTAAATTCATGGCCGGAAAACTGCAGACACTTGTAGAAAGACCTCCGACATATATAAAATATTCTGCACGCCTAGTAAACACACTGAGACATTTCCAACTAAAATCTCACCATATTCTTCTTAGTTTTGATATTGAATCTCTTTCCACTAACATCCCGGTGGAAGATGCATTGTTGATTATTAAAGAAAGAATGGAAGCCAATGGATTTCCCAAAGACTGGTTAGAGATGATTGCCCAGTGCCTGTCGTCAACATATTTTAGTTATAATGGACAGTTTTACAAACAAGTGGAGGGTTCGCCTCTGTCACCGGTAGTGGCAAACTTATTCCTGGAAGAGTTTGAAAATACAGCTATGGAGACACATCCTCTAAAACCAGCATTATGGTTACGTTACGTTGACGATGTTTGCGTAATTTGGCAACATGGGAGGGATACGATTCTGATTTTTTGCAACACTCGAATAATTTCCATAAAAGAATCAAGTTTACGTCTGAGTTAGAAAAGGACGACAAACTTCCTTTTTTCGACGTTCTTGTTGAACGGGACGAAACTAAGAAGAACTTAAATTGTTCCGTTTATCGTAAGCCGACCCATAGTGAGAGATATATACCAGCCACATCACATCATCCACCTTAGTTAAATGGGCAATGGCCAACACATTGTATCAGCGAGGTTACCGAATATGCAACACAGAACAAAACTCAGAAACGAACACTCGGATAAACACCAAACTTGATATTTAGGTTCAGTATCTTCCAAGGATGCGACACGAAGGTTTTCAAGAAAATCCCCCACCCCAGATTACCCTTTACATGGAACATTTTTCGAAAATTTTAATTTTCGAAAAAATGGCTCTAACGATTTTGATTAAAATATCATATGTTTAAGATATTTTCATGACAAATGGATTGTATATCTTGAATTTTCTGGGAATGTCTCCAAAAGTAACCTTCATTGTGAACGACTTTTGCATAACTGGTAAACCATAAGAGATAGACAAAATTTTACTACACAAAAAATGTAGATCGGATTAAAATACACAATTTATGCCATATATATTTTTTTGTTGAGTGAACCATTTTCGAGATATTGCTTGTTATTCCCTTAAATGTTCCAATGCTTATACTTCTTTCTCAAATGGGAATTCGTTTTTTTTTTGTTTTTTTTTTTTTGCCCTGGACATGCAAAGAGAATGAAATACTGGATATAGCAACCAGGTCTTAAAACATTTGACTATCGCTTAAAGCCTACCAATTCCCCTTGCATCTACAAGAAAATTAGCAATAAGATTAACATCTCGATTAACATGAAGCTTATGGAGAATAAGCGTTTGTAAAAATAGTTTGTACAAGAGTAGAGAAAGTCATGTGAGTGTAACACATTAGATTTTTTAAATTAAGGTTTGCTACTGCTTTACAAATAGGACAAATATACGCCTATTCAGGTGCCCTGCTCAGCTTTTGAAGAATGTGTGAAGTTTGCGTACCATGTGCAAGAATAGTTGAGAACGGATTCCTCGCTGGCAAGTCTGAGTCTGTAACAAGGCACTTGTCGCCGATCTGCACATCATAGGATGATTGTTTGCATGTCATTGCCATAATGGGGCAGTCCTCATCGCCGCATTACCAGCTGCATCGTGACCTTGCATCTCAGACCAATTGCTGCTAATGTCTAGCCCCCCCTCACCACATTTCTGGAGCGTTCGTTGCACTGGTATAACCCAAGGACTCGTCTAGACCAGTGTGGTCCAGTTAGCACTCATTCACGCGCCAGACTATTTCATAGCAAGTCTACCAATGATAACACAAACATTTTCTCTACCATATACACGGAAACGTGCCGATGCTTCTGGTTTTTATGGTGTTTTTCTTTAGTTAATGTTGGCAGAACCTCCGTGTTCCACACCAGCCAATCTCTTATTGGTTTGAATCCACAGATTAACCTATAAACAAGACATAGGTGAGCGGTGAGTGCGAAAACATTTTATATGAGTGGCTGGAAGGCATGCTTCGGAACGACTGGATGAGTCCGTCTCGTATTGGTTTGATGTCACTCAAACATTAACCTATGAACACAGTAATACAAGCATTAACTGGAGAGCTAGAACCAAGTATGGGGCGTGGTCGAGTATTGTCGATACGACTCCATGCACTCAAGTTTGTATGGCAGAACAAAAGGTTTACATCCCCAAACATTTGATCAAATGGAAATCCCATATTTTACAATTACGATAGATTTAGCAATACAACAAAACAAAAAATGCAATATATTACATTCACACGACTTTTTTCTATCCACTCTTCTATAAATTATTCTTACAAAAGCTTATTCTTCTAGCTGTTTCCTGTTAAATGAGAGAAACATTTGCATAAATTGTTTTACTGCAATTTCCTTGTAGATACAATGGCAATAGGAATATACTTAAATGATAGTGAAAAGTTTAAAGAGCTTTGTGATTGCATGACCAAGAGAAAAAAGAACAAATAACGACTATACACTTTAAAAAATGTTCGAAAATTCATACCAAAAATAAGGAAATGGTTAACCACACAAAATATTTTACGTTTTAAAGTTATACAAAGTTCATTCGAAATGAATGAGTCTTCACAGGCTATTTGCGGAAAATTCTGGATATACAATTTATCACCAAAATTTCTTAGGCATACGATATTTTATTCTAAATCGTTAAAGCCATTCTTCAAAAAATAATAAAAAACAACGAAAATTTTTCCATGTAAAGCCTAGTTTGGGTTGGGGGAATTTCTTGAAAATCCTCGTTTCGCATCTTTGGAAAATGTTGAACTTAAATATCATAATTGTCCGAGATTTCGTTTTTGAGTTATGCATATACTCTTCACAGACATACACACAAATACTTTTTTAGATTTAGGGATTCTCAAAACGTGTATTTTCGGTGAAACCTCGGTATCGAATTTTTGGGTGGCATACAATACTTCCTATAGGAAAGTTGTAGAGAAAGTAAACATTTAGGTAGAGATTTTCTCTCAATATATCTATAGGTACCTATTGCACCGCTTCTCGATTACCACATCACATTTTGATTGTTTCATTGTTGAACATCAAATTCAACTAAAGCAATGTCCCCTGACGCTACGCAGGATGTACGATGTGTTTATCGGAGGAGGGCACCTCGCCACTGCGACCAGCTTCAACTATTGTGGTTACATCCACCGGAAGGCAGGAATGAGGTGAGGCAGCCAGAGGAGGTCGCAAGTCCGCAAGGCAGAGAGACGCGCAGAAGTCCCTAATATCTCCAGCTTGAACATCCACACATCAGTAGACGCGAAGAATCCCGATAGAGGACGACGAAGCTACCCTAACGTGGGGGACAACGCAGCCTCGCGTTCACGGGGAGAAATCTTTACAATGCGCAAGCAACTACGCCATCTGTCCGACACCGCCAGCACCGCAGGAACCGAAGACACACCTCAAACATGAAAGGGAGAGATGAAATGAGAGGAAAGCAGAAATCATGGTCGAATACACCATCCCGGCGTTCGCCTACGCAACCAGGGGAAACCAAGAAACACCCCATGGTCAAAGTGGGCGGTCGTCGGGAGTCGAACCCGGGCCAAAGACGTTGCCGCCTGAGCCATCCCGCTAGATTGATGCTACGCCATTGTAAGCAATTGTTACTTTATTCCATATTCCCCGAGAGATGAAGTACAATGTTAAGACAGTCGAATGAGAACGTGTTACAGCTAGCTTGGTCCATAAGATTTGAACACGGGACGCTCTGTGGGCCGCAAGGTCTCACTTCGTGTGAAAGCAAGTCAACTTGTTGGATGTGTAGATATTGAAACTGCTATTTTTTCAAATATTTCTTGTGACACACTTCTTAGGCACATTCTGCACATATGGTTTTTAAAACCGATGATCATCAAGGACAAAACACTCTCTATCGACACCATAACAACATCCGTTACTCACTTCAAGTTTTGCGTGCTCAGCATATATATTGTAGGCCATGATCGGAATGCGAAACGTTTCTTCATATGATAGTCGCTGCATGAATGTAAAAAAGGCAAAGCCCCAATAAAGTTTAACGTGTTAAAATGCCCCCACGTTTACGCGGAGTGCATGCCTACCAGATGTTTGCGGGCTCGGGCTTAATAACAGAAAATCAATGTGTTGCACTCACATGACTTTCTCTACTCCTTTACAAACGCTTATTCTCCATCAACTTCATGTTAATCGGGATAAACATTTGCTGAAACTATCCTATTGTTAATTTTCATGTAGGCTCAAGGGGAATAAGGGTCAAATCTTTTAAGAGCTGGTTGCTATGTGGAGCATTTCATTCTCTTTGTACGTCCAGCACATAAAAAAACGAATACCTAATTCCCATTTGAAAAAAAGTATTGGAAAATTCAAACAAATAACAAGGAATATCTCGAAAAGGGTTCACTCGACCAAAAAAAAAATAATGTGTCATAAATTATGTGTTTTAACGCGATCTACATCTTGTGTAGTAAACCTTTGTATATCTCCTACGGTTTACCAGTTATGCGAAAGCCATTCAGAATGAAGGAGACTTTTGGGGACATTCCCAGAAAATTCAAGATATACATTTCATTTGACATAAAAAAAATCTAATGTGTTACACTCACTGACTTTCTCTACGCTTGTACAAGCTATTTTTACAAACGCTTATTCTCCATATGCTTCATGTTAATCGAGATGTTAATCTTATTGTTAATTTTCTTGTAGATGCAAGGGGAATTGGTAGACTTTAAGCGATAGTCAAATGTTTTAAGAGCTGGTTGCTATGTGAAGTATTCCATTCTCTTTGCATTACCAAGACAAAAAAATGAATAACGAATTTCCATTTGAGAAAAAGTATAAGTATTGGAAAATTTAAGGGAATAACAAGCAACATCTCGAAAATGGTTCACTCAACAACAAAAAATGTATATGACATAAATTGTGTATTTTAACGCGATCTACATTTTTTGTGTAGTAAAATTTTGTCTATCTCTTATGCTTTACCAGTTATGCAAAAGTCGTTCACAATGAAGAATACTTTTGGAGACATTCCCAGAAAATGTCATGAAATTATCTTAAACAAATGATATAATCAAAATCGTTAGAGCCATTTTTGAGAAAATTAAAATTTTCGAAAACGGTTCCTTGTAAAGGGTAATCTGGGGTGGGGGATTTTCTTGAAAACCTTCGTGTCGCATCTCTGGAAGATACTGCACCTAAATACCAAGTTTGGTGTTTATCCGACTGTTCGTTTCTGAGTTATGCTGTTCACAGACACACAGGCACACACACGGACATGTTTCCAAAAATGCTTTTTTTGTATTCAGGGGGCCTCAAAACATGTGTTTCCGGTGAAATCGCGGTATCGAATTTTTGAGTGGAATGCAATACTTCCCCTAATTGCTATACGTAGTAGAGAAAGTAAAAAGACTAACAAAGGTAGTGTCATCTGCAAAGTCAAAATAACATATTTTTCACCTCCAATCACTTTTGAAGTGAAGCAAACTAACGCAGATAGTTTCAAGCAGGTTGGTCTAATAAAACCTAGAAACCATGTAAATGTCAAAAATGCCGTTGATGTAAAGAAACTAACGAAGTATCTTGATCCATCATTAGAAGCCCGAGAGTTCTATGGGAAGGCCCAAGAGTGTTTCGATGGATACGAAATCAAAACAATGAACTACAGTACCTTAATACCAATTTATTAAATTATAAATTATTCAGACGGTTAAAATAAACTAGAACATTACTGCTATAGAACAATTAATTTGTAGAGGTTAAGTTTTGGAAAAAGTTAATGATTTTTCTTCGTATTTGTAATTGAAAGTTGACAAACCTTTTTTATCAGCTTTGTATTATGTATCTGAGTTTATTTGTGAAATATAATTTTGTAAGACATCAGCAGTATAGAATGTTGTAGTAATTTAATAAAATGTGTTTCCTGAAAGTTTGCTTTCGTAGCTGTTCAGTTTTGTGAAAACTGACCTCAATTTATATAGAAATCCTATATGGTACAACTTCTTAAATGAGTGCACGGATCTATTTTTCACAATAAATGCATCTAAATTTGCTGAAATTTGGATCTTGGTTAATATACCTTATATTTATTTACAAAACTCGTAACCATAAAAATAAATCATATGTATTATAAAAATCTGATGTGTTACACTCACATGACTTTCTCTACTCTTGTACAAACTATTTTTATAAACGCTTATTCTCCATATGCTTCACGTTAATCGAGATATCGAGATGTTAAACTTATTTCTTGTAGATGCAAGGGGAATTGCTAGGCTTTAAGTTATAGTCAAATATTTTAAGAGCTGGTTGCTATGTGGAGTATTTCATTGTCTTTGCATTACCAGGACAAAAAAATGAATAACGAATTCCCATTTGAGAAAAAGTATAAGTATTGGAAAATTTAAGGGAATAACAAGCAATATCTCGAAAATGGTTCACTCAACAAAAAATGTGTATGACATAAATTGTGTAGTGTAACGCGATCTATATTTTTTGTGTAGTAACATTTTGTCTATCTCTTATGGTTTACCAGTTATGCAAAAGTCGTTCACAATGAAGAATACTTTTGGAGATATTCCCAGAAAATTCAAGATATACATTTTGTTGGTCATAAAAGTATCTTAAATATATGATATTTTAATCAAAATCGCTAGAGCCATTTTTGAGAAAACTAAAATTTTCGAAAAATGTTCCATGTAAAAGGTAATCTGAGCTGGGAGGGATTTTCTTGAAAACCTTCGTGTCGCATCTCTGGAAGATACTGAACCTAACTACCAAGTTTGGTGTTTATCCGACTGTTCGTTTCTGATTTATGCTGTTCACACACACACACACACACATGGACATGTTTCCAAAAATGCTTTATATGCATTCAGTGCACCTCAAAACAAGTATTTCTTGTGAAATCTCGGTATCGAAATTTTGGGTGGAATGCAATACTTCTCCTACTTACCACACGTAGTAGACGAAATAAAAAACACACTGACTTTCTACAGAGTTTTCCTTATAATGTTTGTAAGCTATTTAACTACACCAGTGCGTCCTCAGAACCAGACTTGCTGTAAACAAAATATTTTATATCCCTCCTCGTTAGCCTCACGCTCGTATCAGCGGTGAGGGACAAACTGCTCAACATTATCTATGAAAGCAGAAGAGAGATGAACAACACCACACAGACTTGAAAGGAAGCTACAACTTTCTTTTTACTATTCATATTATTTACTATTTCATATTAATCAAAAGCTTGGAACTGAGTTTGATTGGCTTCTTTAAAACTCTGAGAAAATCGCTTACTTTTTAAGGTAGTATACCTAATGTTGTGGTGTGTTTAGTTTCCCGCGGACTAGCTAATAACGTCATGTGTTTACATCAAGTGGGGTTGTAAGGGTGGCGTGCACCATGTTGGAGTAAATTGCTTTGGAAGTAACGTTTACTAAAGAAGTTCCCACTAAGGAAGTAAGTTACTACGGGAGCAATTTACTCCGAAAGTAACGTTGGAGAGCTCAATTACAATTTACTCTTTTAGTTACGACTACGGAAGTAAGGCTCATTACTCCCGAAGTTATTGTTTTGTTTGCGCGATTTACTTGATGCAATCATGAATAAGGTTATGTGCAATAGGAAAAGGGGAGAAATGTCAGCGAAAGAGGGAAATGTTTGTTGGTAGAAATAAAGAAAATCCATTTAAACAATATGAGTGTAAAAAACGTGCGATAACTTTCATTACGTTGTTCTTCAAAGCTAGTGAGATACCGACAACACTCGCAACATGCGTTTCTAATTGCTTTTTATTTTAGGTTTATTAGTTTTTTTAGGTTTCTGATTTGCGGGAGGTTAGGTTGGGGTTAGGTTTTTTTATATATAAGCTTAGGTTCCTGATTCACGGGAGGTTACTTTTAGAAAAGTTTTCAATGAAGGCCCAAGTAATTCAACAAAGCCAAAACGTGTTATAAAGATGCTGGGAAGTCGTGATTGACGAGTTTAATAATTCTAGCGACGGGAATGTACTGAAGAGCAACTTAAAATTCTAGAAACAATGTTTCTAATCTTCATTTTGCATCGCAGATCTCTTGCGTGTTGATAGAGAAATACCCATTCTTATTTCGGAAAAGTTCACCATATTCACGGATGGGTACAACATAGTAACATGTGTGCAGTCAATTCCACACACAATGTGTGGGAAATATGTGAAAGTGAATAAGAATTGTCTTTTATTTTCTTAACACTCGTGTATATTTATATGTGTAGGTACCCTGCACTTAACCTCAAAAGCGCTCTAACAACGCAGTGAAATACACGGCCAGCAGACGCGTGGTGAACGTTTATTTACAAGATCGCCTGTAATACCGGCATTGCGATGAACTTTAATTAAGGTGACATGAAAATGCTGGTAAACTAAAGGTATAATTGGCATGCACTTAACGTAATAGGAACGACTCTTGATTCATAGTTCTTTTATTACTTCGGGCTAGTACCGATTCGTTCTAATTACCATGTGAAATCAAACTTGACGTAACGGGAAGGAAAAGTTTGATGCCAATCTTTTAAGTTACATCGCGTTAAGTCAATTCTAACTATCTCCATTTAATACAGTGTAAGACTGTCACATTACGTTAAATTCATTGTAATGCCGGCTTAAGCTTCTGAAATATTCCGGTACGAAACAATTATAGGACGCATAACGATAATTGCAATTTGGATTATACAGCTGAATTTGTGTCTGAGGTTTGTTGAAATGTTCTCTAAGCAGGTTCAAAAGGCGTGTATAAAATTCTTTCCTAATAGCGAAATGTTCATTTAACTTTCACTCTCTGTATAAGTATCATATGGTTATGCATAGCACTATCGTATTTCCGTTGTTTTGTTTTTTTTTCCGTCGAGATCACCAAAGTAATCTATGAACGCGTCCAGAATATCTTCCTCCAAATGCGATACGGTATTCTAGTTCAATCGACAGGTTAGTTACTCCATCCGGGTCGCAAGAGTAAACTCTAACCTATATTTGTGCTCGATTTAATTCCGTAGTAACATACTACATGATGGTGCTCTCCGACATTTACTTCTACGGTAATTTAATCTGGGAGTATCTGAAAGGAGTAAATTTCTTCGGAAGTAGTTTACTCTCGCATGGAAGACGCCGCGTGTTGACTTGAATAGCAGTTTACTACGAAAGTAGAGCTTACTCCAGGTCGGTGCACACCATCCTAAGGATGAAGCGGTTATAGGATGTGCAACTCAGAATACCAAACACCAGCGTGTCATATGCAATACTTGTCTATAGGAAGTATTGTATTCCACCCAAAAATTTGATACCAAGATTTTACCGGAAATATATGTTGTGTGGCTCGCTGAATTAAAATAATGTTTTAGAAAAACATTCGCATGTGTGTGTGTGTTTATGAACAGTGTAACTAGAAAAGGTTCGTTAAATACCAAACTTATTTTAAATTCGGTATGTTTCAGAGATGGGAATCGACTATTTTCAGAAAACTCCCCGAAACTGCCCTTACTCGGAAACATTTTCGTTGTTTTTGACTTTGACAAAAATGACTAACGATTGTGATTAAAATATCATATGCTTAAGATATTTGTATGACAAATAAAATGTATAGTTTGAGTTTTCTGAGAATAACCTTTGGGGACCTCTTCATTCTGCGTTTGTATAACTGGTAAACCAGCAGACGAAAACTTGTTTTGGCATTAACCTTTTCTGAGATATTCTTTGTAATTGGTTTGCATTTTGAAACGCATACTTTTTTCAAACGGTAAATCGCTGTTAGTTCTTACTCGTGTTCACGCATAGAATATGAAATCAAAGGCACCACACAGTGACCCGCTTTTCAAAAGTCTGAATATCGCTTTAGCTACTGTATTGTTCTTATACCCACAACAAAATGGTAATGCAAGTTTCTTGATTAACAGTAGGAGAGTAAACTTTTGTAAAAGCAAGTAAAATATAACATACTTTCCGGACTTGTAGGCCGCGGCTATTTTACTGATAAGCCCGGCCGTGAAAGTCTACCATCATATTTTGTAAGAACAGTTTGTAGAAGAGTGAATAGAGAAAGGTATGTGAATGCAACACAAGATTTTTCGCCTTTGTTGAAGGGGCAACGGATTCTAAAAAGGTAATTTAAGTGAAAACAGGGTGGCACCTAGACTAGCTCGCTGGCCTGGGTCGCACCATATTGATTTCTCTGCTGCCCCAGCTGTGTACCAGCAGGAGAATAAGAATAATACGTTTTTGGTAGGTAACATTTCGTGTCATTCCACGAACTGTAGCACATATTACAACGGCATCTGTTGCATTCACATGCCTTTCCCTATTCACTCTTCTACAAACTATTTTTACAAAAGCTTATTCTTCTATTAGCTTCATGGGATAAACTTCCGTTAAACATTTCGTTGCAGCTATAAGAAGAGTACAGTAGGCTATAGCGATAACCAGATTTTTTAAAAAGCGTGTCGCTATGTGATGGCTTTGAAATTCCATGTTCTTTGTATGACCACGAGAAAAAATGAATAACGACTTAGCTCTGAAAAAAGTATTAAGTATTGGAACATTCAAACCAATAACAAGGAATATCTCGGAAGCGGTTAACCCACAAAAAAAGTTGGACATAAATTGCGTGCTTCAACGAGATCTATATTTTTTACGTAGTTTGTCTCTTACCCGTTATACATGTCATTCAGAATGAACAGACTTCACAGGTTATTCCTAGAAAATTCATGATATATATTAGTAGATTATGGTACAGGGGAAAAACCAATTTTAACACGTGGCAATATATTATTTTTTAGACAGCGTTCGAATTTGTAAAATATCAATAATATTATATTGATTCCTAAATCTAACAGATCACGTTTAGAACGTGGTTCTTAAAACAAGAGAAGTGACGCTAAAAAGCGATATGTCAGAAGTTTTCTCAACATGTTCTGCCTTACATCAGGCAATGAAGCGATTAAATGCTATATCATATTCCTTTCTGGATTTTTTGGGTAAGCACTTGTAGCGTTATTCTTTCTGCTGCTTCTGTAATTTCACTTCCATTTCAGTTTCTTCTGAATTAATAATTTCCGCCATTTAGTCTTTATGTAGGTTAGATAAAAGAGTAACGTTTTATATCAAAGAAAGCTGCCAATATAACACATAGGTTAACTCTACAACGAATTGCGATAAATTGAAGTATGACGATACTATTGTGAACAGATAATACGAGCGCCATGAGAAATTAATTATGTGCAAATACAAAGGGTAATTACCATGTGATTTGAAACGGCAACTCTAGGCCGAGCCCGAGAACTGTAATTATAGGTAATTTATTAATTAATTTATATTGATGTTAAATTATACTATGTACATATCTTGTATGCGTGTATAGTTTAAGAAGGGTGATTTAACGTTATGAATGTATCTAGGTTACTAATATTAGAAGAGTTATAAATGGTTTAATGTAAATAATTTAAGCGCTATGTTAAAATACTGTCCACGACGAAATGTTTTAGCTACAGGAATAGTGCCTTCGAAGGCAGAAAACCTAGGTTTATGACGTCTCTTTGGTCGCAGGGCCATTATTCCTACAGCGAGGGTGTAACGCCTTTGTCCCTTTATTTGATAATTCGCCGTGACCAAGTGAGAGAGACAGGTAGCTTAACGGTAAATGTAGGAAAAGCCGCAATTTATATTAAATTTGGACCAATGAGATCCCTGGAAGTTTATACGAAATATTGAGATGCGTCGGGTGGCGTTAAAAATGGACCAATAGGAAAGGAAGCAGCCTCAGTAGCCTGCGACTATAAATGGATCTGTTTGGAGCAAATTCGAGGCAGTTTTGGCAGGGCAGTTTGGTAGTTTTGGCAGTTTTAGCAAGGCAGTTTGGTAGTTTTGGCAGTTTAGCATTGCAGTTGGGCATTTCATTTCAGTTTGGCATTTTGTCATGTGTGGCCAGGGAGAGATGCTGCAGGATGTGTGAGATATCGCGCCAAAAAAGGAATAAAGACAGTTTTAGAAACACACCTAAGAACCGCTACTCGTAAAGAGATAACAAGCATATTTAAACTTCATGTCATATCCGCGCCGCATTTTAACAGCGGTGGACAGTATTTTAACAGCGGCAATACCAGTGTTGTATGCTACGTGGGTTAGTAAAATAAAAAGAAACGGCAGTGTCATCTGTTCATAACCAAAGCACGTCTATGTCTTCCTATATCACCACGCTAGCTAGATCTACGCTTCCTTTACCGAGGATAAGTCCATGCTCCCATATAGTTTAAAGAAAACTACTGCAGCTAGCCGAGGATAAAATTGCAGAGAACCAGCACGAAGGTAAGCCCAACAGCAACGGACGGAGGAGGAGACTCCCGCAGATTGGACTTGAAATCAAAGTTGGTCACACTGAAATTTTCTCACTAGTGCTCGTGTCCTCTGTGTTAGAAGTTGTACGTTTAAGCTATGCTGTCTAAAAAGGTACCTTAATCATACCTGTTACAATTTACGAAATATATTTAAGCATAGGTACATTTTAAAAACATAAGCACCGGTTAGAAATACACTGCTGGAATCTGTATATGGACTACACGTATATGAGCTTTGTCCGACTTTATTTCTGCAAGAACGCTACATCATTAGTGGCTTTTTGTTTCCTAGATACTGGGAGTGGTAGAGAAAAATATTCACCTCAAGTTAGGTTTAGCTGTAATGTAACTTCAAATAAAAACTCAAATCTGTTACATTCACGTGTCCTTCTCTACCCGTTATCGTTTATTTTTATATAGCTCCCACAAACTATTCTTACGAAAACTTATTTTCTACTTGTTTTATGTTAATTGAATAAAGATTAGCAGGAATGACTACATTACACATTTCGTTGTGGATATAAGAGGAACACAGGAAACGATTCGGTAGTCAGATGTTTAAAAGCAAATCCTTAAAATTCCATAGTCTTTCGATGCAATCGCGAGAAGCAACTGAATAGTGACAGCACTTTAAAAAATGACAAAAATATTGAAACTTTCAAACCAATAACACAGAATACCTCGGAAATGGCTGATGCACCCTCCAAAGTAATTTGAAATAAATGGTGCGTTTTAAAGGAATCTGGAAGTTTTGTGCAATAAGGCTGTTTCTATCCCTTGTGGTTTATTAGTAATGGGAAATTATGCAATATTCCTTCCAAATGAATAGACTTCACAAGCTATTCCCAGAAGATTCAATATATACATTTTATTTAGCATGTAAATATTTGAAGTGTAAAGTCATTCTTGAGAAAAGGAAAAATGCCGAAAAAATCTACACATAATGGTAGTTTAGGATGGAAAATTTTCTCGAAAATCTTCGTTTCGCACCCTTGGAAGACGCATTTAAATGCCAAAATGGATATTTAATCATATTTACGTTTTTGAGTTGCTGTTCACAGACACACGAATAAAATACATTACTATTACTATTACTATTATTACTATTACTATTACTATTATTATTATTATTATTATTATTATTATTATATTCTCTATTATACGTATACTAGGCAGGGAGGGAAGTATTGTATTCCACCCAAAAATTCCACGTCGAGATTTTACCGGAAATGCATGTTTTGTAGTCCCCTGAAACTAAAAAAAAGATTGTGTGATTTTTAGAAATAAAGGATTGTGTGTGTGTGTGTGTGTGTGTGTGTGTGTGTGTGTGTGTGTGTGACAACACCATAACTCGAAAACAAAAAGTCGGATAGGTATCAAATTTGGTTATATAAGTTCAGTATCTTCCAAAGATGCGACACCCCTCTAAACTACCATTTATATGGAACATTTTTCGAAATCTTTGTTTTTCTAAAAAATAGCTATTAACGATTTTGATTGAAATACCATATAATAAAAAAGATACATGACATATAACATATATCTTTTCTTCATTCGGAAGGAATTTTGTATAATCTTGTATAACTGGTAAACGTTAAGCAATAGACGAAAATGTACCACACAAAAAGTGTAGATCTTTTTAAAGCACACAATTAGTTTCAAATAACCTTTTATGTAGCATCAGCCATTTCCGTGATATATATTATTAATGATTCAATTTGTTCAATACATTGTCATACATTTTAAGTCCCGTCGATTTTCAGTTTTTTCCCGCGATGTCATGGAAACAGTATGGAATTTTAAGCGTATAGCGTCGAGTTCTTAAGCATTTGACTATCGCTGTTCCCTTTGCATTTCGATTAAAACAAAGCAGTTAGAAAAAGAAGCTATTATAAGAATAGTTTGTATACCCACTAATAAACGATAGAGGGTAGAGTGATGTAAATAATAACACGTCATTTTTTTAATTTACGAGTCTCAAAACATGAATTTGCGGTGAAATCTCGGTATCAATTTTGAAATGGAATGGAATACCTCCTCTAATTAAGGTAAGTAATAGAGAAAGTAATTAAGCGACCTTCAGTTTTCAAGCCTCTATCTCATCTGTCATCTCTCTTGACGGTAGATGACTGTCTCTAGTGAGGCTGTTGCCAACGCTGATGTCATGGCATGTTTGGTAACCAAGGACGTGTATGTTCGATAGTGTGTGAAATCGGGGTCTTGTCACAATAAAACTTGAAGACGTCCAAAAACGTAAAAAGCAGTGAACTGGCTTGGAGGGGTTTGACCTTCATCTTTTAGTTTTTGTTGTTTTATAACAGCTGTTCGTAAGCACAGCGCACACTGTTTGGAATAGGACTGAGTTAGATTGCATGTCTCGACCCAACAGCTTGCGAGGGCATTTGACCTGGCACCTAGCGGGTCGAGATGTTTAGGTCCAAGGCGATTTGAAGAAACGACTCTGTAGAAACTATACGCATCTGATATTTTTGTATATATAGGGTCTTTCAACAAGAGGTCCTATCTTTGCACTTAAATAAAACACGTTCTATAAATGATAGAGGTTTATTTTTTTTATGGAACATAATTAATGTCATTACTTTGGAAGAGAACATCAGTTAAGTGACAGCCGCGACTTCGTTGGGTGCACGTATACGGTTGACCCAATTTTCAATGACAGAAGAACGTAAATTAGGTCCAACTTCACGAATAACATGCGCGATGTTATTCATAAGATAATTTACTGTTTCTGGCTTGTTGACATAAACTCGAGATTTAACATAACCCCACATGAAGTAAATCACATGACCTCGGGGCCCAGTTAACATCACCACCACGGGAAATGATGAAACCTCTGAACTTCTCCTTCAAAAGATCGATTGTTTCGAGAGCAGTATGACATGTGGCACCATCTTGCTGGAACCAGATGTTACCATTCAATTGAAGCCAAAGTCCCTTATAAGAGCCCGGTATCTTTCTCCATTGACAGTTAGGGCTTCTCCACCTTCATCTTGGAAAAAATATGGACCAATGATTCCACCGTACCAAAATCCACACCACACAGTAACCTTTTGGGGATAAAGTGGTCGTTCTTGAATCTGCAAAGGATTTTAATTGCTGCAACAGCGAAAATTTTGTTTGTTAACACAACCATCCATCTAAAAGTGGGCTTCGTCGCTGAAGATGATTTTTCGGCAAAAATCCGCGTCAGCTTCCAATTGCTCCATAGCCCAGTCAGCGAATATACGGCGCAACCTATGGTCGTTGGGCTTTAGTTTTTGAGATAACACCATTTTATAACCGTGAAACTTCAAGTCCAGATGCAGAATTCACCAAGTTGTGGTCGGCGAAAGCCCCAATTCTTGTGCTCGACGAGCAATTGATTTGTTTCCGTTCTCGCGTACACTCTCACGAACGGCGCCTACGTTTTGTTGTAGCGCTTATGTCGATTACGTACAGGCGTTCTTTGATCGCTAACAGAACTAGTCTTTCAAATTTATCGATCAAACGCCGAATCTTCTCTCGCAGGGATGATTATGCACACCGTAAACCACGCAATACAATATATTTTGTGGCTAAGTACAGGACAAAATAATAAATAACTCGTAATAACTGAACCACATTTGGCGAACAGATGATCCATTTTTATATTAAATTTTCACAATTTCTACGCGTTGCTGAATGCTGTAACGTCCCATAACTATTTGTCAATGACACCTGTAACTCAATAACAACGGCAGCTATCACATGTTAAAGATAGGACACTCTTGTTGAAAGACCCTATATATATATATATAAAGCTGTACGGTTTGAAGACTTATTTATAATAATAAACTATTAAAAGAGTTTCATTATCTATGTCAGTGGCATTGGCAGCATCTATATTGGTACCAGGTGTATTTTTTAAAGAAAGTACCGATAACTAATAGAACGTTATATTACTATCATGCATTACCTTATACTACAGAGTGAGCCAAAAGTATCGGAACCACTTGCGCGGTGTTTTTCCTGTCCGCATCCTCGGCGCTCGTTGCCGTCTGCTGCTATCATAGAAAGGTGCGGATGAAACCATACAACATTTTTAAAACTACTTTTAAAGGCTTTACTTACCAACTTTATGCTGAAATTGGCCACGTCGTTATCCATACATTTTTGACACCTCTTTAGGAAACTATCCATCATGGGATTTTTGGGGGGAATTTTCCAGACGATGACCGATGTCGTCTAATGTTTCTTCGGTAAGAGCCGAACGCCGTCTTTTAGATTTCTTAGCCTGAACACTTCCTGTGGCCTGAAATTTACTGTAAAGTTCCTGGAAATCTTTCTGCAAATCGTACTTTCACTTGGCAAGCTGACCGAGTTAACACATACGAATCATAAATAAATAAATAAATACACGCTGTGCAGTAGAAAACATATACTGAGCCATAATATGCTTTGTGACTAAGTACAGGACAAAAGAATAAATAACTCGTAATAACTGAACCGCATCACATCACCGTCAACTCAATACTGCACTTCACAGTGCAAATCAAAACCACAACAGCGTGACTTTGTTTCTATCATATTTCCACACGCCCAGTGGAAAAACACCGCACACCCGGTAACATTGTTCATAAAATATCCCTCCAGGGTAACTTAAAACATAAAGTGTACAAGACAAACCCACACACCCTGAAAGAATTAAAACAAAATATTCGCCAGGAAATTTCTCAACGTGAGCTACAGCGAGTGATGGATAGTTTCCTAAAGAAGTGCCAAAAATATATGGGCGACGGTGGCCAGTTTCAGCTTTTCCTTTCGTCAAGTTGGTAAGTAAAACCTTTAGAATTACTTTTAAAAATGTTGTATGGTTTCATCCAGGCCTTTCTATAATAGCGGCAGACGGCAACGGGTGCCGAGGACGCGGACAGGAAAAAACTTTGACTTTGCAGATGACACTACCTTTGTTAGTCTTTTTACTTTCTCTACTACGTATAGCAATTAGGGGAAGTATTGCATTCCACTCAAAAATTCGATACCGCGATTTCACCGGAAACACATGTTTTGAGGCCCCCTGAATCCAAAAAATCACTTTTAGAAAAAGCTCCGTGTGCGTATGTGTGTGTGTGTGTGTGTGTGTGTGTGTGTGCGCGCGCGCGCGCGCGCCTGTGCATGTGAACAGCATAACTAAAAAACGAAAAGTCAGATAAACACTTAACTTAGTATTTACGCTCAGTATATTTCAAAGATGCGACACGAATATTTTCAAGAAGATCCCCACACCCTAGACTACCCTTTACATGGAACATTTTTCGAAAATTTTTGATTTTCTCAAAAATGGCTAACGATTTTGATTAAAATATCATTATGTTTAAGATATTTTCATGTCACATGAAATTATATCTTGAATTTTCTGGGAATGCCCCAAAAAATCCTCTTCATTCTGAATGACTTTCGCATAACTGAAAAATCTGATGTGTTACACTCACATGACTTTCTCTACCCTACTCTTGTAAAAACTATTTTTACAAACGCTTATTCTCCATATGCTTCAAGATAATCAAGATGTCAATCTTATTGATAATTTTCTTGTAGATGCAAGGGGAACATGGTAGGTTATAAGCGATAGTTAAATATTTTAAGCGCTGGTTGCTATGTAGCGCATTCCATTCTGTTTGCATATCCAGGACATAAAAAAATGAATGACGAATTTGAGAAAAAGTATAAGTATTGGAAAATTTAAGGGAATAACAAGCAATATCTCGCAAACGGTTCACTCAACAAACGAAATGTATATGACATAAATTGTGTATTTTAACGCGATCTACATTTTTCGTGTAGTAAAATTTTGTCTATCTCTTATGGTTTACCAGTTATGAAAACGTCGTTCATAACGAAGAATACTTTTGGAGACATTCCCAGAAAATTCGAGATATACATTTTATTTGTCATGCCAATATCTTAAACATATGATATTTTAATCAAAATCGTTAGAGCCGTTTTTGAGAAAATCAAAATTTTCGAAAAATGTTCCATGTAAAGGGTAGTCTGGGGTGGGGGGATTTTCTTGAAAACCTTCGTGTCACATCTCTCAAAGATACTGAACCTAAATACCAAGTTTGGTGTTTATCCGACTCTTCGTTTTTGAGTTATGCTGTTCACAGACACACAGACAGACACACAGACACACAGACACACAGACACACACACGGACATGTTTCCAAAAATGCTTTTTTTGGATCCAGTGAGTCTCAAAACATGTATTTCCGGTGAAATCTCGGTATCGAAATTTTGGGTGGAATACAATACTTCCCCTACTTACTATACGTAGTAGAGAAAGTAAAGATTGTAAGAGATAGACAAAATTTTACTCCACAAAAAATGTAGATCTCGTTAAAACATACAATTTATGCTACATACTGTTACATACATTTTTTTGGTCGAGTGAACCATTTCCGAGATATTCTTTGTTATTTGTTTCAATTTTCCAATAATTATACTTTTCTCAAATGGGAATTCGTTATTGTATGGTTAAGAGAAAGGAAAGCTAAATTAAAACGTAGGATATTTGGTAGGAATTCAAGGAGAAGGAATGGATAAATTCCGCTTAAGAATCTGTTTTTCTAGTGAGAGATAAAATGCTTACTGTCATTGACGGGGAGAGGGTAGTTGATTGATACTAGGCTGTAGCCTAGTTTTTTATGTCCTGGACATACAATAAGAGAATGGATTGCTCCAGCTCTTAAAACATTTGACTATCACTTAAAGCCTACCATATTCCCCTTGCACCTACAAGAAAATTAGCAATAAGATAGTTTCTGCGAATGTTTATCTCTATTAACATGAAGTAGATGGAGAATAAGCATTTTTAAATAGTTTGCACAGGAGTAGAGAAAGTCATGTGAGTGCAACATATTAGATTTTTATAAATAAGAACTCTGGCTTCAGACTTTTTGAATGGTTAGTTCCTTTCCATTAATCTATTAGCAGTGGTCCTGAAATTGTATTCATGCCAATCCTTGACTAGAACCGTGTAGATACCATGGTGGTTCAAAACCTTTTGATAGTGTGATGATATGGTTATAGTTTCAAATTTGCTCAATTCCTTTTTAATGGTGCGAAATACCTATCAGGGAGGATGCAACTGTGACCCCTGATTGGGAAGTAATGAACTACTCTGTCGAAAACTTGTGTTGTTTCCAAAATCGTAATAACATTGACATCATTGTGCTGTTTTTATTTTGCGACCCACAAGAATCAGAGAAAAGGCGCAATATAAGACAGGTTTTCCTTTCTATAAGAAGCTTCTTTTATAAACTTGACAAAAAGTGTCTAAGGGCAGATGCTATTTCATTTGCTCCACGTCCTATTTGTGTTTCAAGTCACACGTAGTGGTATACATCATCCACTTCCCTTTAGTCCTCCGTGGTGTGGGGATACCATCCTAGCCTCTAGCTCCCAAGGTCGAGGGTTAAAACCCGATGGAGGGTGATTTTTTTCAACGTAAAAATTCTTAACATGGCTTCCTTCGAAAGGGAAGTAAAGCCGGTGGTCCCGTGTCGTAGATTTATGGCACGTAAAAGAACCTCAAGCCTGATAGAGGCCTCTGTGCAAAATGTCCGGTCTTTCACGCCCAATATACAAGATATATCATAATTAATAGCGCAAACTGAAACGATTGAAAGTAGAAGCAAAAACGTTCCAGTAAACATGGGTTCGCAAGCGAACCATGTACCAGATAATTGCAAATGTGCGATTACAAGCCGCCACTGACTTCATTAAGCAACTCGTCCTAATTAGCACAAATGAATTTGAAAAGTAAATTTTCGTTTAATGTGTCATTCTAATTTGCCTCAAAAATTCGCTCATAGCTTAACTTAACAAGGAATACAATTCTACTTTAGTATGTTACATGGTATTACCCTCTTCCCTGTTAAAGTAGGTGTTCAAAGTGTCGTCCTTGCATCTGGATACAACACTGCACTCGTCCCTGCAGCGAGTTTCGAATTCTTTCAAACACCCCCGGATTATCTTGGAATTCTTGACAAGCACGTACAATTCTCTGCTCCAGTACTGCATACACTACACTTTTGAGGTGACCTCATGCAGAAAAATCCAAAGAATTGAGATCAGGTGATGGAGGAGGCCAAGGTACATGCCCTCCTCGACCTATCCATCTTGGATCATATCTCCACGTTAGATGTTCTTGTTTAATTAGCAGCAAAATGTGTTTGCATGTACCACGTGCTTCGACGTTGCTCAAGCGGAACATCCTTAAGCAATTCACGTCAGTGGCGGTTCAGAACCACACATTCGCAATAATAAGTCTCGCACCCGTTTGTTTGTGGGCCCATTTTTACTGGAACTTTTTTGCTTCTATCATCGTATACTTTCAACCGTTTCAGTTTGCGTTATTAGATAATTACGATACACCCTGTAGAATGGGACGCTAAGAGTGTTAAAGAACCTCCATAAATAAAACTCAATTTTTCGCTTCATTTTCACGAATCTGCATCACTGCCAGATTTGGCGATAGTAAAGGATTTCTCCTGTAGATAGCGTTGGCAATGACTGATTTTACTCACAATAGAAACAAACTTGTTATAACATCTTCAAGCTGAGTATACGTATCAGTCTTACGTTTCCAAAATCGAGCGGGAAGGCTTAGGTGGTAACGTGTGTGGCCCGCATTTCGGAGGTCGTGGATTAGATTTCCGCCACCGACCTTCCTGACCCTTCCCGGGTCGCTAGGCAAGTGCTGGGAAGGTTCATTACCATCTCCGAATTTCCTGTCCCTCCATTTCGCCTCCATTCTCACTTTACTTTACTTTCATCTCCGTGGTCTGTTTGAGGGTTGCAAGTGTCGGCGGGAGTCTGGCGTTGTATGGCAGGGGAAAAGGATCTCTGAAGTATCCCTTCGTCCCCCGGAATGGTCTCAAGAGTCCTGGACCCCCCAGGGGATGAGAGAGCCCACAAGGGAGTGGAGCCGGTTGCTCCAACTGCCATCCAGGGTGTTTCAATCTATAAGAGGTAGTGACCCTGCCTTCTGGTCCGGCGCCCTCTGTCCCCTCTCATCTCATCCCTCCCTCCGGGGCACCCCATCAGGGGTGTCAAACACAAAAGATCTTGTGGGTGGAGGTGCTAAGTCCCCCTCCTAAATAGTCCTAGTCCTAGGTTTGCCAAATATCAAATTGAAACATTTATAAAACACACTTATGAAAGTCAGCACTTTAAAAGCCCTTTTGAAGTACGCTCCTTAGAAAACCTCTCCCATATTTTCTTCAAGTTTAGCTCTGGGGGCAATAGGGTCTTGAGCAGTTTTTGCTAGTATAGTGGCTCTCTCTACAGCGATATTTAAGAATTTCTCAGAGGTTAAGAACATTTCAGGGGTTACAGAAGGATGGTACAGGAACACTTTGTTATAGGACACCTATGTCTGTAACGACAAACTTTGAACTTAATGATTTTTCGATTTGCATATTCGTGCTGATAAATGTAAATAAATAAAGACTTGATACGAATGTGGTACCGATTTCCATCCTAAAATAATTAATTTCTCTTCCACAAGCGTAAAAATAGCTACCATTGCTGTATTTTGAAAGTTATGAGCTTTGCTTTTTCTGAAGAAATGCTCCGTCAGTAAGTGCCAGCAATACATGAAATTGCACATGGAGAATCATACGTATCAGAGAGACAAACAAGAGCTAGCTGTAGCAACAGCGCATTTTTAGCACGCAAGGGCCAGTCATACTTCCACTTTCACAGGGACAATCGTACTTATCAGAGAGACAAACAACAGTTTGCTATAGCAATAGCGCAGTCATTAGCGTGTTCTGCTGTCTAGCCGGGGATACTGCGCTCAAATCACGTACAAACAGATGACTGGCGTATGTTTGGAGTGAACCCAATTTTAATTTCTCGCGTTTCTTTCAAAGTTCACGTGTTACAGAGTAATTTTCATAACATGTTTAAACATATCATGTTGATGTTTATAGGACAAAAAATTTAATGGCGGTTCCCAACTTTACACTAAACTAAAGCACTGGCAGCAATATGAACTAATAATTTCAAGCCAGTAAATCAAATGTTTTGAAAGCACTAAAGTTTATCAAATCACTTCCCAGAAGTAAATATCAAAACATATTTTATTTGATGGGAACTTGTGTTATAAAAAAAACAAACTTATGTAAGCACTAAAACAATTCCACATAAACGCACACGTAGAACACAACGTCCTCTAACCATCCAAGGATTATTTGTTTAAAACTCAACAGTTGACGCCCTGCAGAACAATACCTGTACTGCCAACGTAACAACTGCAATTAACACCAATCACCATGCATATATTTTAGGAGCAGTTGCTAGTACCGATGCCAACTGAACAAACAGAATGTCACCAAAAGTAACCAGAGAGCAGTATTAGTGGGGAAATATGTGACAATTGGCTTTTGGCGAATTTCAATAGCTTGTGTTCCCTGTAGCTGCAACTCAGTGGCGTACTGGCTCGTTTTTTATTTTGATCTATTGCAAACAAGCATAATCAAAGTGGTCACCTAACATTGCTGAGTGTCGGTTGAGTTCTGCAACACCCTATAGCAATGCCCAAACATTAAACGTCCGATACGGCAATTTAAGGACGTAAAACCTATGCCAGATCAGCAGGGTCTGTATCTGAGCCTTTATGTCGTAAATTTCAGTGTAACTTCCAATCCGTTATCAGTTAATTGCAGTGAATGTCATGTAGTGTGTTATCAAGGTAGCGTTGGCATTTATTCACTTGTGCCATCTCACCCAGTACACGTTTTAGCACTTCCATGCTTATTGTTTCCCTTATCTTTAGCACCACAAAACGTGTAACAATATATTTCCGAATGCAATTATCGAATGGTGTTCTCATAAGAGATCGTATTTCACAAGTTACAAGCTTTTCAGCACAGTCAAACGTGCTGCAGCTTTAAATACCTAAGTTAGAGGCCATTCAAAAAAATGTCTGAAGCTATTTTACCGGAATTTATTATCGCCATTTTTACTTTCTCTGCCACGTACATACTAAGTGCGTAAAGAAATTGTTGCATTACACCCAAAAGTTCGGTACAGAGATTTCACCGGAAATACATGTTTTGAGGCTTCCTGAATCCAAAAAGAAAAAGGTACGCTCCGTGTGTGTGTGAGTCATGAACAGCATAACTGAAAAGCGAAAGGTCGAATAAATACCTAACTTGCTATGTAGATTCAGTACCTTCCAAAGATTCAACAAGATTTTCAAGTAAATTACCCCACCAATTTCGATAATTTTTATTTTCTAAAAACGTCTCTAACGATTATGATTAAAATACCATATATCAAAGATATTTTCCATGAGAAATAAAATGTATATCTTGAAATGTGTTTGGAACAGCCTATACAGTCCTCTGTATTCGGAAGGAATTTTGTATAATCTTGTATAATTGGTAAACGTTAAGTGAAAGACGGAAACCTATTATTCAAAATATGTAGTTCTCTTTAAAACACACAATTTATTTCAAATAACCTTTTTGTGGCATCAAGCATTTCCGCATTGAAACAGTATTGAATTTTAAGGCCAGCATATAACGTCCAGTTGTTAAACATTTGACTATCGCTGTTCTCGTTGTGTACTAAGGAATTCAAAATGTAACAATTTCTGCAAAGGCTTATCTGTATTAAAATGAAGTAGATGGAGAAATAAACTTTCCTGACAATAATTTGTACATCCACTAACAAATGATAGAGTGTAGAGAAAGTCGTGTGAATGTAACACATAACATTTTTACTTTTTCTGCCACGTACCTAGTAACATAGAGGAAGTATAGCATTCCATTCAAAATTTTGATATCCAGATTTCGCCTTTGTGTGCATGTGTCTGTGAACAGCGTAATTCAAAAACAAGAATCAGATAAATACCAAACTTCGTATTTAACTTCCGTATTTTCCAAGGATGTGACACGAAGATTTTCAAGAAAATCCCTACCCCTAACATGAAAAATGTTTCGACATGTTTTATTTTCTCAAAAATGGCTCTAACGATTTTTGTTAAAATCCCATATATTAAAGATATTTACATAACAAATAAAATGTATATCTTAAATTTTATGGGAATAACCTATAAAGTCCCCTTCATTAGAAAGAGTTTTGTGTCATTTTATATAACGGGTAAACTTTAAACGATAGACAAAATCGATAGATAAAATCGTACTACATAAAAAATAGATCTATTTAAAGTACAATTTTTTTTAAAAAAAAAACTTTTAACTCTTTAACTACTATGGTTCTCCCATTCTATATTGGGCGTGAAAGACCGTAAATTTTGCTCAGAGGCCTCTATATCAGGCTTGAGGTGCTTTTACGTGCCGTAAATCTATGACACGAGACCACCGAAAAAAACATGGTTTGTGGAATAAGCTATTTCCGAGATATTCGTTGTTTTGTTTGAATTTATGAAGACTGGTAAGTTTTTGAAATGCTGTGACTTTCAGTTGTTTCTCGGGATGTCATTTATGAGTATTGTGACCGCGACGCGAAGTACCTGCGGGTCCCAGGTAAGCGCGTACAGGCCCGTACTATCCGGCTGGGTACAACTAACGACCCCTCAGAACAATAGCCGCGCGACGAACCCATTATGTGCCACTTCCCGCAGTTTGGGTAATTACTGCTCCAGAAGATTCCTTTCGGCAGGTTCGAGTAGTTTCCTATTCTAGAACCGTCCGCTCTCTATGCGGGGCCTATATAAGGGGATGCTCTGTCCAAATGTACATACAGTTCAGTTCAATTAGTTAAGAAGTTAGGAAGAGTTTGGACGGTTAACAGTGGGCAGTGCCGAGCGCAGTTCAGTTGTATTCTGTTTCGAGTGTATGTCAATAGTGACTCAAGTATAACGTGTTGTGCTACGCTGAATGCCTTAATGATATATAACACGTGTTTCGCAGCAACTGGTGTTCTCAAGGCCAGATGTTGACTCACGTCTAACGTTAGCTGGACTCACTGTTCCCTCTTTATACAATTATTTAGCATGCCCTGCTAATGAACTTGATTACAAAGGCAATAAATCAAGCCTTTCCTATTGGTATCACTGTATCGTACAGTACAAGCTGATTCTATTCTCTTTTGTGTGTTGTTATGTCTTAGTTTCCACATCGTTACCATCTATATGGACATATCGGCGACATTTGTTTTATTTTGCATGAATTTTCTGTGGAGTAACAAGAACTGTTTTCTACTCCATGGCATTCTCAAGTAACAGTCAAGGCTTCTTCACAAGCGTCTTCTTTTATAACTGAAAAGTCTTCGTATTCAAGTACAAGGGCTTTGTAAATCCTTTTTACTCTTAATAATTTATGAATTGAAATTAGATGTTTTATAGACAGCTGCTTTGTTCCACCCTTCAAGTTGTACATTCTGGTATAAAGCAGGTCATGCAAGGCATTACAATGAGTATGACTTAACTGGAAACGTACGTGCTCGTAAGGACATCTGGTGCCCCATTGTGGGCTCCGGGGATATTCCCAGGCGTGGCAGTCACTCTCTTGTTTTGAACACACCTCTATAAACACGTACGTGACTGTAATGATTGACTACTCGCGTGCCAGTATACTTCCTAGGCGTGCGCGCTAGCCTTTGTGCTGTAATGGGTTGCATGTGTCCGCGGGTTCTGTGAATTCCCACAAAGATAAAATGTTCCCTCCCATTAAGCTCAGATTTCTGACTGAGCAACCTTTAAGGTTATCCATCTGTGAAAAAGGGCAGTAACTGCCAAAATTAACAAAATATTGATTGTATTGTTACTAAACACTACAAAGCTTCTATTTCACTTCTATGTAGCTTTCATAGCTGTTCGACCTTCTAATGGTCTTTCAAAAAGTGTCTCCTATCTTTGAACTTAAGTAAAACACGTTCTATAAATGATAGAGGTTTATTTCCTTTTTTATTTTGGAACATAATTAATGTCATTGCGTGTGGAAGAGAACATCAGTTAAGTGACCGCCGCGACTTTGTTGGGTTGCGCGTATACGGTTGACCCAATTTTCAATGGCAGAAGAACGTAAATTAGGTCCAACTTCACGAATAACACGCGTGATGTTATTCATAAGATCATTTACTGTTTCTGACTTGTTGACATAAACTCGAGATTTAATATAACCCCACAAGAAGTAATCCAACGTCGTTAAATCACATGACCTCGGGGGCCAGTTAACATCACTACCACGGGAAATGATGAAACCTCTGAACTTCTCCTTCAAAAGATCGATTGTTTGGAGAGCAGTACGACATGTGGCACCATCTTGCTGGAACCAGATGTTTGAGATCCATACTATCCAATTGAGGCCAAAAATAGTCCGTTATAAGAACCCTGTATCTTTCTCCATTGACAGTTAGAGCTTCTCCATCTTCATCTTGGAAAAATATGGACCAATGATTCCACCATACCAAAATCCACACCACACAGTAACCTTTTGGGGATGAAGTGGTCATTCTTGAATCTGCATTGGATTGCGATTGTTTGTTAACACAACCATCCATCCAAAAGTGAGCTTCGTCGCTGAAGATGATTTTTCGACAGAAATCCGGATCAGCTTCCAATTGCTTCATAGCCCAGTCAGCGAATACACGCCGCAACCTATGGTCATTGGGCTTTAGTTCTTGAGTTAACACCATTTTGTAAGCGTGAAACTTCAAGTCCAGATGCAGAATTCACCAAGTTGTGGTCGACGAAAGCCCCAAATCTTGTGATCGATGAGCAATTGATTTGTTTCCGTTCTCGCGTACACTCTCACGAACGGCGCCTATGTTTTCGTTGGAGCGCTTACGTCGATTACGTACAGGCGTTCTTTGATCGCTGACAAAAACACTTCTTTCAAATTTATCGATCAAACGCCGAATCGTTCTCTCGCAGGGACGATTATACACACCGTAAACTTCACGCAATACACGGAAGGTTTGGCGAACACATGATCCAATTTGATAATAAATTTTCATAATTTCTACACGTTGCTGAATGCTGTAACGTTATATTTGTCAATAACAACTGTAACCACATGAAAAAAAATGACTGCTGTAACTCAATAACAACAGCAGCTATCGCATGTTAAAGATAGGACACACTTGTTGGAAGACCCTATATATCATATAGCGATTTAAACCTCTGCTTACAAGCCCAGTTTCCGATAAATTTCTGGTAAAAACGATCAGTTTTACCGACATTAAAGTTAACAAACCATTCAACATACGAGTCCAGGAATCTTTAAAAACTAAATTAGTGCAGAGAAGCAGAAAAGCACAAAGAAAGGGCTATTATACGTACTAAATGTTTTTACTTCCTCTACCACGTACCTAGTACATAGAGAAGGTGTTGCATTCTATCCAAAAATTCCGTACCATTATTTCACTGGAAATACATATTTTGAGATCCCTGAATAAAACAAAAGAATTTTAGTGAAAGGTCCGTCTAGTGTGTATGAAAAATATAACTCAAAAACGAGTAGTTGGATCACTACCAAACTTGGCGTCAAGTTCAGTATCTTCCAAGGATGCGGCACGATTTAAGAAAATATCCTACCCAACTACCCTTTACATTGAACATTTTTCGAAAATTTCGATTTTATAAAAAAAGGTGTAACGATTTTGATTAAAACTCCATATATTAAACAAACTTACATTACAAATAATATATATAATTTTCTAGGAATGGCCTGTGAAGTCCTCTTCATTCGGAAGGAATTTTGTATAATCTTGTATAAGTGGTAAACGTTAAGTGGTAGACGAAAAGTACTACACACAAAATGTACATCTCTTTGTAACACACTATTTCTAATAAGTTTTGGTGACATGAGCCATTTCCTAGATATCCATTATTAATGATTCGAATTGTTCAATACTTTGTCATTCTCTCTAAGTGCTATCGATTTTCACTTGTTTCTCGCGATGTCATGGAAACAGTATGGAATTTTAAGGCCAGCATATAGCGTCCAGTTGTTAAACATTTGACTATCGCTGTTCTCTTTGTATATATAACGAAATGTGTAATGTAGCTGTTTCTGCGAAGGTTTATTTGGATTAAAATGAAGTAGAAAACTAAGATTTAGTAACAATAATTTGTATAGCCACTAATAAACGATAGAGGGTAGAGAAAGTCATGTGAATGTAACACATAAGAATTTTGTGTTTCTGTTTGAGAAGAATGTAAAAAAAGATTCTGATGTGTTACATTCACATGACTTTCTCTACCCGTTATAGTTTATTTTGATATAGTTTCGACAAACTAATCTTACATTTATTTTTTTACCTACTTCATGATTATATAAAAGTTTCCAGAAATAGCTACATTACACCTTTCGTTGTGTACAAGAAGGATATAGGAAACCAAGTAGTCAAATGTTTAAAAGCAGGTCTCTATATGCTTGTCTTGAAATTACATAGTCTTTCTTCGACATCACGAGAAACAACTGAATGATAACAGTCCAAAAATGGCAAAATTATTGGAAAACTCAAGCCAGCAAGAACAATTTCTCGGAAATGTCTAATGCTACAAAGAACTAATTTGAAATAAACTGTGCACCTTAAAGATATATACATTTTCTGTGCAGCAACTTTTTGCCTATCTCTTATGATTAGAGCTATCCACTGAGCGAGGAATGAATATAACTACGTGACGTGTACTGAATATGGGGACTCAGGGCTGCACAGTCGACAGTCAGTAGTTCGCTTGTGTTACTGATATAGTAGATTTGCTCTCTAGGAGCTCTGTGTTTATGTTCTGTCTACTCCTGACGCTACTGTTTACAGTTCCAGGTTACCTGTGGCAACCCTTTCCCCTCGCCGCACTGTTGATGCAAAGTCGCTCTCCGTGTACACATCGTAAGTCAAAGGGTACTTGTCCTAGCTCTGCTTATGATTTACCAGTTATACAAAATAATATAAAATCCTTTTCGAACGAAGAAGTCTTCACAGGCTATTCCAGAAAATTAAAGATATATATTTTTTATGCAAATATCGTAAATGTCTGATATTTTAATCAAAATCGTTCAGGCATTTTTGAGAAAATCAAGCGGAAGATTTTCGATGTAAAGGACATTTTGGGATGGGCGCATTTTCTTATATACCTTCTGCTGTGTCTTTGGAACGTACCTACTGAACTTAAATATCAAGTTTGGTATTCACTCAACTTTTAATTTTTAGTCATGCACTTCACAGGCAGAAACTCGCACAGAGAAACTTTTTAGAAATCTTTCAGGTAGATGGAACTGGGTACATTCGCTTCCATTTATGCCGTCACCGCAGCTTCGGGAGGTATTTTACCAACCTTCTCAGCGGGCAAGCACATAGCAGGGAGGAGAGTGTCTTAGCGTTCTGCCTTTGTTGTTCGAACAAGCAGTGGTGTGTGTTAACTGTAGCTCACACGATGTATGAAAATACTTCGCGGGTGCATCGCGGAAGAATTGTGGATATGTGGAAAACCAACTTATCATTTTAACACATTACTAGGGCAATTCCATGCAGATTTCGGATGGACAGATTATTAAAGTAATATATAGTAAATGTGTCCTCTTTGAGAGAAAAAGTATACTTTATTTCAGTTTTACATTATATTTACTGTCATTAAAAATACTATTTCATGGAGACTTTTTTGTTTGTTTGTTTTTTTAGTTTAGCGTCCTTTAACCGTATAGGTCATATCGAACGATGAATGAAATTATGCTTAATAAGCCCGGGGTTCACAGACCTTAAAGTTATCCGACATTCGCCTTTTCAGGATGAGGAAAAGCCCCGAAAAAATCTTATCCGGATAACTCACCCTAATCGAGATTAGAACTTGGGACCTCTTGAATGTGAGGCACAAACTACCGCCACACCGCAGAGTGTGGAGAAATTGTGCAAAACAGCGTTTTATTTAGTTGTATATTTAGACTGTACAGATGAACTCCAATAATGTCTAGTAAATGTGTCCTCTTTGAGAGTAAAAAGTATAATTGTATTTCAGTTTTATATTAAGTTGCCATTAAAATATTTTTCGTGGAGATATTGTGAAAACATTGTTTTATTTAGTTATATATTATTTAAACATTGTTATTATAGGTGATGATGAGTAAAGCTGTTGCTCAAAGTTATATATTCATATTATGCGAATAATCTAGAATTGTGCGCGTAAAACAGGACGCCACTGCATTGGCGAAAACGTAAACAGATACAGACACCTCGTCGTTGCTATGCATACTCACCTGTGAAGGGGAATAGAATGCCGCCTGAAGCTGCGGTGACGGCATAAGTGGAAACGAGTGTACATGTCAAAGGAAGTAAAACGACAAACGTGAATGCCCATTTTATACTTACTTCCACTTTTTACTTCCTCTACTATTTACCTATTTACCTATTGAGGCTGACCGAATAAAAACATAACGCAGTTTTAAAAAAATGACCTGTATGTGTGTGCGTGTGAAGAGTATAAGTCAAAAACGAAAGGTCGCGCAAATGCCAAACATGGTATTTAAGTTCAGCATCTTCAAAGGTTGCGACACGACGATATTCAAGAAAATCCCCCACCCGAAACTACTATTTGCGTGGAAATTGGTTTTTGAAAATTTTGTTTTTCCCAAAAATGGATTAAAATACATTCCATGACAAATGAAAGTAATATCTTGAAGGAATAGTCTGTGAAGGCCTCTTTATTTTGAATGACTTTTGCGTAATTGGTAAACAGAAAGAGAAAATCTTACTTCGCAAACATTGCACCAATAGATCTAGTTAAAGTACTTCCGATATATTCCTTGTTATTGCTTTGGATTTTCAAATATTTATATTTTTCTAACCTGGGAAGTCATTGTTCTGTTTCTTTTAGTTCATTTATTTATTTACTTCCCCCCCCTCTTGGTCATGCAAAGAGCATGGAATTTAAAGCCATTACATAACGACAGCCTCATTAAAAATCTGAGTAGAGCTTTAGCATGCTGTATGGTACAACGAAATTGTAAGTTTATCTACATTAACAAGAAGTGCATAGGATAATAAGTTTTTGTAAACTTAATTTGTAGAAAAGCTAGTAGAAAAAGTCGTGTGAATGTGACGCACGCTATATACTTTTTTATTTGGAGGCCACAAAGTGCTTATTTTCAAAGAAACTCTTGCAAGTATCGAATACTCTAATTCTCAAAATAATAATAATAATAATAATAATAATAATAATAATAATATGGACACAATGGGCTATGAACGTAAAATTTAGCTATTAATTATTGAAGACAGTAACTGTTCTATGACCGAGCGGGATAGCTCAGGCGGTAACGTCTATGGCCCACATTCGGAAGATCGTGGGTTCGATTCCCGACCCATCGGTTTTTTCGGGTTTTCCCCAGGTCTCTAGGCGAAGGCTGGGAAGGATCATTACATCCTCCGAATTCACCTCCATTCTCATTTCACATCACTTTTCATCTTCATGGACGTTTCAGGGTTGAAAGTGTCGGCGGGGGGTCTCGGTGTTGCATCGCAGGGGAAAAAGATGCTCTATGTAACAGTGCGTCCCCCGGAATAGGGGCGGTCTCAGAGCCTGCAGGAGGGAGGGCACGGGGAGATCCAATCTATAAACGGTAGGGACCCTGCCCTCTGCCCTACCATGTCTCCTGTCCGGGCGCCCCTCCCTTCGCGGGGGCACCCTGTCAGGGGCTTAGGCACAAAAGATGTAGTAGGTTGAGGTTCCAAATCCTCCGCACCTAATCCTACTCCTATTTGAAACAAATAGTATGTTTAAAGACAATTTATATGTAGTAAGAGTTTGCCTATTTCTTATGGTTTTGTCAGGTATACAAGATTATACAAAATTCCTTCCAAATTCCTTCACAGCCTGTTGCCAGAAAATTCAAGATATACACTTTATATGTGAAGTAAACATGTGGCATTTTAATCGTTACAGCCAATAAAATCCCTTAGCTTGGCCTTCCTTCGGAATGGACGTAAAGCCGGTGGTCCCGTGTCGTAGATTTACGGCACGTAAAAGAACCTCAAACCTGATAAAGAGGCCTCTGAGCAAAATTACCGGTCTTTCATGCACAATATAGAATGGGACGCTAAAAGACATAGTAATTAAACAGCATTCATAAATGAAATTAAAATTGTTTTTAATCATTACAGCCACATTTGAGAAATTAAAACACAATGAAAATGTTTCCATGTAAAGGGTAGTTTGGGATGGGGGGGATTTTCTTGAAAAAGTTCGTGTTGCATCCTTGGAAAATAACTAAACTTTTAATTTAACAGACTATTCGTATTTTAATTATGTTGTTACACACACAAAACGTTTTTCCGAAAATCTCAGTATCAAAATTTGGGGTCGAATGCAATACCCCCTCTACCTACTAGATACCCGGCACAGAAAGTAAAACATAGTGACGCGAATTAAGACCCCAGATACATATTTTTAAATATAATTATACCTTCTTGCTGTTATTAAAACAAAACAACTTAGTGTTAAGGCTTAGCTGCGCTTTGCAATGTGGTGGGTGCATGCGAACGCCCCTTAAGGGAGATCAATAAATCTTGGTTTTTCGTCCAAAAGGAAAACGAAGTCGTTATACAACGTACATTAGTTTTGAAAACCACTTTGTAATACATACAACCCATTGGCAGCGATCCTTTATTGGCTATATGCTATTATCCTCACAGTAAAGCTCAACTTGGTTTTGCTTTTCAAAACAATAAAAAAAACACTTTTTCAGTCACCACTGTAAAATAATTCAGCCACTCTTTGATAAAATATATCAGTCTCTACCTCGTAAGTAGAAGTAGAGCATTCCACCCAAAATCAATGTAGGGATATTGCTGAAAAAAAAATGTTTTGAGGCACCATGAATGCTAAAAAAAAAACTGTTTGAACAGCATAATCAAAAACGAAAAGTCTGTTAAATTCTAAACTTAGTTATTTTCGAAGCATATGGCACAAAGGATTTAAAGAGAATCCCCTACCTCAAACTACTATGTACATAGAAAATTGTTTGTTATATTTGATTTTCTCAAAAATTGATCTAATTTTCTTAAAATGCCATCCATATATCTAAAAAGACAAATAAAGCGTCTACCTGAAAATTTCTAGGAATAGTCTGTGAAGTCTTCCTCAATCGGTATGACTTGTTTGTTTAGTATACCGTAAGAGATAGACAAACTACACAAAAATGTAGACCTTGCTAAAAACACGCAATTTATGTCAAATAAAGCATCTTGCGGCGTTAACCATACTTTGAATCTTCAAATACTTACACATTTTTCCTTTGTCTACTACGTATAGTAAGTAGGGGAAGTATTGCATTCCAACCAAAAATTCGATACCGAGATTTCACAGGAAATACATGTTTTGAGGTGCACTGCATGCATATAAACTATTTTTGGAAACATGTCCGTGTGTGTGTGTGTGTGTGTGTGTGTGTGTGTCTGTCTGTGAACAGCATTACTCAGAAACGAACAGTCGGATAAACACCAAACTTGGTATTTAGGTTCAGTATCTTCCAGAGATGCGACACGAAGGTTTTCAAGAAAATCCCCCCACCCCAGATTACCCTTTACATGGAAGATTTTTCGAAAATCTTAATTTTCTCAAAATGGCTCTAACGATTTTGATTAAAATATCATATATTTAAGATACTTTTATGACAAATAAAATGTATATCTCGAATTTTTTGGGAATGTCTCCAAAAGCATTCTTCATTGAGAACGACTTTTGCATAACTGGTAAACCATAAGAGATATACAAAATTTTACACAAAAAATGTAGATCGCGTTAAAATACACAATTTATGTCATATACATTTTTTGGTTGAGTGAACCGTTTTCGGGATATTGCTTGTTATACCCTTAAATTTTTCAATACTTGTACTTCTTCTCAAATGGGAATTCGTTATACATTTTTTGTCCTGGTAATGCAAAGAGAATGGAATACTCCACATAGCAACCAGCTCTTAAAATATTTGACTATCGCTTAAAACCTACCATATTCCCCTTGTATCTACAAGAAAATTAGCAATAAGATTAACATCTCGATATCTTGATTTACATGAATCATATGGAGAATAAGCGTTTGTAAAACGAGTTTGTACAAGAGTAGAGAAAGTCATGTGAGTGTAACAAATGAGATTTTTTTCTCGTGGTTATGCAAAGAGGGTGGAATTTGAAAGCCATGGTTTAGCGATGTTTTTTTTTTTTTTTTAAATCTGACTATCGCTGTAATCTTCTTATACGTACAACATGTGTAAACGTTAATGAAAGTTTATCTCGATCAAGGCAACCCATCGCTGAAAACACTGAAATGCGCAATTTTTTACATATCAGCTTCAAATGTTTATGCGATAATTGGCAAGTGTTCTACAAATTTAACTTAGTGTTTTGAAAACACTAAAATAAACCATCACTGAAAAATTAAATATTACTAAAAAATTCTGATTTGGCTTTTTTGGGGGGGCGGGAATATTCGTTAGTTTGCCTGTAATAAATTCTCTAATATTCATGTCGTGCTTTTCTTTATTTTTAGCACTAATAAACTATTCAATTGCACTATCAATATGCATTATATTAACAAAAGCCAAAATCAGTTTCCGTGTTAAACAATTCTCTGCCATTGCTGTGATTTTCAGAAAAATTGGTTCAGATTTGCGTCACATGCAGCAATTTGAATATTGCAAGATACTGAAAAAATATATTGGAGAAAAAGATATTTAAAATTGGAGTAGCCAGTAAAATACATGTGCACCAACATTTAAATTTATGTATTACTTCATAAGTAGCACATCTATTAAAATTTTGAAAGGAGAATGTGAAATTAGAAATCATAAACAAAATAAAATACTAAAAATCTGAAAATAAAACTTTCTGACCACTTTTGGTACAAAATTTCACCGATGGGTTGTCTTGTAAAGAAGTAGGTGAATATATTGGTGAAGAGCGAGTAGAGAAAGTTGCGTGAATGGAACACACAAGACATTGTAACCAGTACGTCTCGTGTTGCCGCGCACGCGTGTATGTTTACGTTTGCTAATTAGCTTACCCGTGGTTGAACTGATCCCAGAAGTCGTGGCCATCGAACAAAGACGCCGACGTCCTTCTTAACGGACTGTTAAAGCAGAAGGCACCTCCCGGTTGTTGGAGGAGGACGGCGGCCACAAGGGTCAACACAGCGATTCCTGTCAACGCCATGACTAAATAAACTCGCGCGAGTACGAACACGCCTTTATATAGAGGAAGAGCGGCCGGCTCGCTCCAGAAATTTCCAGCGGCACATATGTTCTCGCGCAGGCGCAGTCGTGACAACACGCGGCGCGGCATCTCCAGACCTAGGTTAAAACTTGACCTTAACGGAACATGGTTTTCCTTGTGTAGCGAAAGCGGGCAAAAAGAACTAACCAGAGTTAAATAATATAACTTCAAACAATAACATTCAAATAAATACCAAAGTTGGCATTTAACTTCAGCATGCTCCAAAGATGCGACACGAAGATTTTCAAGAAAATATCTCATCCCAAACTACCCTTTACATTGAAAAATATTCCATACTTTTTATGTTCTCAAAATATATTTAACGATTTTGCTTAAATCACCATATTTTTAAGATATTTGCATTACAAATAACATACATATGTTGAATTTTCTGGGAATAGCCACTTAAGTCCTTTTCATTCTGAATGACTTGTAAACTGTAAGACATACACAAAATCTTACTCCATATAAACTGTAGATCTCCTTAAATATCACAAATAAGCCTTTTTTGCGGCGTTAACCATTTCCGAAACATTCTTTGTTATTGGCTTGATTTTAACTTTTACGAACTGGAAGTCGCTAGTCGCTTTTTTCCTCGTCGTCATGCAAAGAACATGGAATTTCAAAGTCATAACATAAAGACACACATTTTAAAAATCTGACTATCCTCTAGCCTACTTCTTATAGCTAGAACGAGATGTGTAATGGAAGCTTATCTCGATTAGCAGGAACTAGATAGAAGAATAAGTCCTTTTAAAATAATTTGTAGGAGAACCAGTGGAGAAAGTCGTGTGATAAACACACACACACACACACACATATATATATATATATATATATATATATATATATATAAAATCGCACAGGTTGGTCAAACGGGACCCAAATTTGTGCACTTACACCCCCTCAAGAAAGTATTTGTATGATTTTAAAAAATTCTAGCAGCCAAATTAATGAAGAGAAATCTAATACTTTTTACATAAATATCAAATGATAATACAGTTTACGTGTTTTGCTGTTTTTCAGGTTCATTCATTTTATCAGTTTAATTTTTTAACAATATGTCAAAATTGCAACTATTTTGTGCGTAGTATCTTCAGAATTATATTTCATGCATTGGGTATGTTACTTAAACCGGTGGAGAAATACATTCGTGAAATCGTAAAACGTGAATCGAAAATGAAGAATTAAGGCAGAAAGGTTGAAAATTCCCAACTTTGACATTTTATATCTCCGTCAAATAAAATCCTATTTTCACCGCAACATCAAGTAACACAAAAAAATCTGATGTGTTACACTCACATGAATTTCTCTACTCTTGTACAAACTACTTTTACAAACGCTTATTCTTCATATGCTTCATGTTAATCGAGATGTTAATCTTATTGCTAATTTTCTTGTAGATGCAAGGGGAATATGGTAGGTTTTAAGTGATAGTCAAATATTTTAAGAGCTGGTTGCTATGTGGAGTATTCCATTCTCTTTGCATTACCAGGACAAAAAAACGAATAACGAATTCCCATTTGAGAAAAAGTATAAGTATTGGAAAATTTAAGGGAATAACAAGCAATATCTCGAAAATGGTTCACTGAACAACAAAAAAAGTATATGACATAAATTGTGTATTTTAACGCGATCTATATTTTTGTGTAGTAAAATTTTGTCTATCTCTTATGGTTTACGAGTTATGCAAAAGTCGTTCACAATGAAGAATACTTTTGGAGACATTCCCAGAAAATTCGAGGTATACAATTCATTTGTCATAAAAATGTCTTAAACTTATGGTATTTTATTCAAAATCGTTAGAGCCATTTTTGAAAAATGTTCCATGTAAAGGGTAATCTGGGGTGGGGGATTTTCTTGAAAACCTTCGTGTCGCATCTCTGAAAAATACTGAACCTAAATACCAAGTTTGGTGTTTATCCGACTGTTCGTTTCTAAGTTGTTGCTCACAGACACGGACGTGTTTCCAAAAATGCTTTATATTCATTCAGGGGGTCTCAAAACATGTATTTCCGGTGAAATCTAGGTATCGAATTTTTGGGTGGAATACAATACTCTCCTACTTACTGTACGTAGTAGAGAAAGTAAAAATTGCTCTACTAAAAAAGCTCAAAAATATGTAACTACATGACCATTTGATCTTTAAGTCCAAAAAGTTAGATTTTTCTATCCATTAATCTGCCTGTTAGAATGTTTCAAAGTGAAGAGAAATACCTTTTTGAAGGGTATACTATAGGACTCGGGGATAATTATAGGCTATTTTAAATGTGCTATCGATTCTAAGATGTTCAACACCCAGGTGCTGCACCATTTGATCAATCTGGACAAAATCCTGGGCACTTATGTCGTAGCGTTGCATAACAAAACTTTTGTGTAGACATTTTCTCTCAACACATGTGTACCCAGCTCTGACGAGAATCCTCCTTACATTTTCATTGTTTCGTTACTTACCCAGGAGAGAGAGAGAGAGGTTTCAGACAAATATTGGTCAATTCTGCTTCTTCCTAACATATAAGTATATCTAAATACTAAAAATTAAATTGAGTTTTATTTATGGACGCTCTTTAACTGCTATGGTCCTTAGCGTCCCATTCTATATTGGACGTGAAAGACCGGTAATATTGCTCAGAGACCTCTTTATCAGGCTTGAAGTTCTTCTACGTGCCGTAAATCTACGACACGGGACCACCGCCTTTACTTCCCTTCCGAAGGAAGCCATGCTAAGGATATTTACGCGTGAAATTTATTTCTTACATTTCAGTTTTGGTCTGACTTGTATGTAAATTTGCATACATAATTTAAAATGTGCTGTCTAAATTCAATCCTGTACTTCATCATTGCTTTATTCAATGCCTCATGAAAAATTAATTTACACTGAAAAATTTTAACATAAATAACTTAGTAAAAACAAAACATTTATTTCCTTAAAACTAATAACATCAACTTCAATCAAATGCCCACATCTATATACACCGTATTAAAGCATTAAAAAATGCCACATTATACTTCTCTGGCGAAGTATAATGAGCAAGGCATTAAATTTAAAAAATGTGCAATTTTTTGCTAATTAAAAAATTTGATTGTATTATACGAAAAGCTATATGAGCTAGAGCTTTGAGCTTTTGCACAGTCATTTCTTTATTTATTCATATTAAGTGTGCCAACTTTCAAGTTTAAACAGTTAGAACATTCAGCCCCAGTGTCCCTTAAACAGAACGGTACGAAAGTTCTCCATTCCGTATTAAACTCGCAAGCACGTGCAGTATTTAATTGTAGTATAAATATAAGTACAGAACACGTGGCGCACTGCGACCTACATAGATCTATTGTGACTACCACCCCCAGGAGGAAGGGATGAAGTGAAGGAACCACAGGAGGCTACAATATAGGTTATATAACGGAGTGGGACACCTCGCACACTGCAACCTACATAGATCTATTGTGTCTACCACCCCCAGGAGAGAGGGATGAAGTGAAGGAACCACAGGAGGCTACAATATAGGTTATATTACGGAGTGGGACACCTCGCACACTGCAACCTACATAGATCTATTGTGTCTACCACCCCCAGGAGAGAGGGATGAAGTGAAGGAACCATAGGAGGTTACAGTATAGGTTATACAACGGAGTGGGACACCTCGCACACTGCAACCTACATAGATCTATTGTGTCTACCACCCCCAGGAGAGAGGGATGAAGTGAAGGAACCATAGGAGGTTACAGTATAGGTTATACAACGGAGTGGGACACCTCGCACACTGCAACCTACATAGATCTATTGTGTCTACCACCCCCAGGAGAGAGGGATGAAATGAAGGAACCATAGGAGGTTACAGTATAGGTTATACAACGGAGTGGGACACCTCGCACACTGCAACCTACATAGATCTATTGTAGCTACCACCACCAGGAGAGAGGGATGAAGTGAAGGAACCATAGGAGGTTACAGTATAGGTTATACAACGGAGTGGGACACCTCGCACACTGCAACCTACATAGATCTATTGTAGCTACCACCACCAGGAGAGAGGGATGAAGTGAAGGAACCATAGGAGGTTACAGTATAGGTTATACAACGGAGTGGGACACCTCGCACACTGAGACCTACATAGATCTATTGTAGCTACCACCACCAGGAGAGAGGGATGAAGTGAAGGAACCATAGGAGGTTACAGTATAGGTTATATAACGGAGTGGGACACCTCGCACACTGCAACCTACATAGATCTATTGTAGCTACCACCACCAGGAGAGAGGGATGAAGTGAAGGAACCATAGGAGACTACAGTATAGGTTATACAACGGAGTGGGACACCTCGCACACTGAGACCTACATAGATCTATTGTAGCTACCACCACCAGGAGAGAGGGATGAAGTGAAGGAACCATAGGAGACTACAGTATAGGTTATACAACGGAGTGGGACACCTCGCACACTGAGACCTACATAGATCTATTGTAGCTACCACCACCAGGAGAGAGGGATGAAGTGAAGGAACCATAGGAGGTTACAGTATAGGTTATATAACGGAGTGGGACACCTCGCACACTGCAACCTACATAGATCTATTGTAGCTACCACCACCAGGAGAGAGGGATGAAGTGAAGGAGCCATAGGAGACTACAGTATACGTTATACAACGGAGTGGGACACCTCGCACACTGCAACCTACATAGATCTATTGTGACTACCACCACCAGGAGGAAGGGATGAAGTGAAGGAACCACAGGAGGCTACAATATAGGTTATACAACGGAGAGGGACACCTCGCACACTGCCACCTACATAGATCTATTGTGTCTACCACCACCAGGAGAGAGGGATGAAATGAAGGAACCACAGGAGGCTACAGGCTACAGAGACACGCGGAAATCCCTAACAGCTCTAGGCTCGGGAACCAGTCCCACTGCTGGACTGTCTAGAGAGGGCGATCAAGGACCCGTCGACCAAGCCTCCCCTAGTGTCGACGGGAGTACTGTTTCCTCTGAGTAAGCATCTGCTGCAATTGTCCGGCCCACCATAGGCCACGAAACATAGAAACATACCTGAAAGATGAGAACGTAAGGGAATGAAAGGAAATCGTTGTAGATGAGAAACTACGCCAGTATTCGCCTGTCGACCAGGGGAAACCACGAAAAACCCATGGCCAGAAGGGCGGTCGCCGGGGACACAGACGTTGCCATCGGTACCACAGGTGGTGGACATTGATGACACGTGAAATGATGTTTGGGAAAGGAAATTCGGAAAGAAAGCGGGCGGGCTTCAATGTGCAGACCTTCTATACACGAGTCCTTGCGTTAACGACCTCGGCCACCCGTGTCGGTATTGTGTGCATGTGCATAGTAACGTTTCCGAGAAGAGTTGACCAATGTAAGACCAGACTCCATAACGAGCTAATTCGCAGACATTTAACACGCAGATTCAGCTTAACAACCGAGTACTGAAATTGCGCTCAGGGGCAACGTTGAGGTCACGCGAGCCTTCTCCATAAATCTTTCAAAGCTCAATTTGCCCTGTGATTTAATTACCATAGTCGTTGATGAAGATGGACACAGTGTGGTGAGCCATTGTTTCCGCTTCGTTCTCAACCTTTTCTAAATATAAATCGCAGACGTTTCATCTTCTCTGCTTAATAAGGAAGAATTATAGCAAGGACGTCGTATAGCAATTAACTTTAAAAATACGCCTGAAGCTACGGTTAGACCTGAAAACATCATAGCAAAATATGTGTTCCACTCTAGCAGACGACAAGCTACTGAGACTGTTTCAGTATACTGACCAGGATTTATACACATAAATGATTGTACGAGTTTTCTCTGCAGTGTGCAGTATAATTGAATGGGTGTTCGCAAAAGCGCGCGGATGACCTCTGGTACTTACAATGGTAGATTCTAAATACAGAGATCCCGGGTTCGATTCCGGCTGGAAGGTGGGAATGTTTCCTTAGCCAGCATTATTCCCCAAACTCCCTAGAGTGTGGAAGTATGAGTGAGAATGTAAAGATGTGTGTGAATTTAAAGAATTATAAATAAAACTCAAGGTAAAAGCCCTAAAGATGAATGTAATAATTAACGGGTGAACATCATTGCCGATGAACAAGTGTTCCAAGTCGAAGTCGCCCATGTGACATTACATGTTAACGTCGGTATATAAACGGAACAAAAAAATCTGATGTGTTACACTCACATGACTTTCTCTACTCTTGTACAAACTATTTTTACAAACGCTTATTCTCCATATGCTTCATGTTAATCGAGATATCGAGATGTTAATCTTATTGCTAATTTTCTTGTAGATGCAAGGGCAATTGGTAGGCTTTAAGCGATAGTCAAATGTTTTAACAGCTGGTTGCTACGTGGAGTATTCCATTCTCTTTGCATTACCAGAACAAAAAAAATGAATAAGGAATTCCCATTTAAGAAACAGTATAAGTATTGGAAAATTTAAGGGAATAACAAGCAATATCTCGAAAATGGTTCACTCAACAACAAAAAATGTATATGACATAAATTGTGTGTTTTAACGCGATCTACATTTTTTATGTAGTAAAATTTTGTCTATCTCTTATGTTTTACCAGTTATGCAAAAGTCGTTCACAATGAAGAATACTTTTGGAGGCATTTCCAGAAAATTCGAGATATACAATTCATTTGCCATAAAAATGTCTTAAACTTATGCTATTTTATTCAAAATCATTAGAGCCATTTTTGAGAAAATGAAAATTTTCGAAAAATGTTCCATGTAAAGGATAATCTGGAGTGGGGGGATTTTCTTGAAATAATTTGCATCTCTGGAAGATACTGAACCTAAAAACCAAGTTTGGTGTTTATCCGACTGTTCGTTTCTGAGTTATGCTGTTCACAGACACACACACACGGACATGTTTCTAAAAATACTTTTTTGGATTCAGGAGGCGCCAAAACATGTATTTCCTGTGAAACCTCGGTATCGAATTTTTGGGTGAAATGCAATACTTCCCCTACTTACTATACGTAGTAGAGAAAGTAAAAATGAAGGGACTCTGCGTTCTGAAACTATCAGAAGTTAATGTCGCGCAAATTCTATGACAGTTTATTGAATATATGGCATTTTGTTTTGTTATAGCAAAGTTAGACATTAAACGGGAGACCACACAGATAGCGTAACTGTGTGAGATGGTCTGGTGTCTGGTACGTTTTCTTAACATCTTCTACTCTATCACTGTTGGAAAAAATTAAATTAAGTTTTATTTATGGACACCTTAACAGCTGTCGTCCTTAGCGTCCCATTCTATATTGGACGTGAAAGATCGGTAATTTTACTCAGAGTTCTCTATCAGGCTTTAGGTTCCTTTACGTGCCGTAAATCTACGACACCGGACCGCCGGCTTTACTTCCCTTCCGAAGGAAGCCATGCTAAGATTTTTATGCCCGAAAAAGTCCATCGTCCTTCGCCGGGTTTGAACCCGCGAACTCGGAAGCTACAAGTAGCATAGTAACCACAACACCACGGAAGATGTTGGAATTGCTAGTTCTCGACTCGCCTAGCGTTCTAACTCGTTTGGATCTGATTGTACCACCTAGGAATGATGTTGCCAGAACCGGCATTAAGTCCAAATATTCGCCCACATGCCCGCGAATTCCGAGACAAGAGAGTATGTTGTCCAACATGATTAAAACGGTAGTAATTCATTTACAACTGTTTTTGGTCGACCATTTTAAAACTTTGAGCTTTTACAAAAAAATGTTACATTGTTAATTTGTGTAATTATATACTGATCGGACGACAGCACCTCGAACGTTGCGGCAGTACTCTGGAGTCGACGGTATTTATTGATTGCGGGTAACGTATATTGATCAATATTGAAACAAAGGAAATGAACTCAATTTATGAGAATAATTAAATTACAATGAACAGAATTTATTTTATTTTACATACACATATTTCATTGTTTATGTGGGAATGGATCCCAGTGAACTGCTGCTGTTAAAAGGCATGGGAGAGCTGCGCGCGCCGCCGAGTAGCATCATAACGAGCCACTCTAGTCACATGTAATCGGTGTACTATAGTGTGATCGGCCAAGTGCGAGCTATTATGTTTCATTTTGTTACCATGGCTACTAAACAAAACAGAATCTGCACATGTAGAGTTGGCACTTTCACGCTTTTTCTTTAGTTCTGGTTATGACTCAAGATTATATTGTACACCACAGAGAAAAAGTATAATACGTTTAATATGTTTGCACATTCTGTATCAGTAACATTCCCTTTCTAAGCTAGGTTTGTTGTGGCATTCAACTGCTTCGTTACTGTTTCTGGTTTATAGTCATACGGAAATGTTGAAGAGTGGTAGGAGCAAGTAGGTAGCAGAGGGTGCCGTTGTCAGGTTCACACTACTGCACTATGAGAACACTAGTTGCTGCTAAACACACTTTATTTGTCATTTAGATGCTCGGCGCAGCACAAACCTTACACTTGAGACGCTTTTAACAAACACTCAGAACAACTGATCCGTCGAATCAAATACAACTGAACTGCAGAGTCACAGCTCATAACTGAACTACTAAGTCATAACTCGTAACTGAAATGCAGAGTCACAACTCATAACTGAACTACTGAGTCACAACTCATAACTGAACTGCAGAGTCACAACTCATAACTGAAATACTGAATCACAACTCATAACTGAACTACTCAGTCACAACTCATAACTGAACTACTGAGTCACAACTCATAACTGAAATACTGAGTCACAACTCATAACTGAACTGCAGAGTCACAACTCATAACTGAAATACTGAGTCACAACTCATAACTGAACTGCAGAGTCACAACTCATAACTGAAATACTGAGTCACAACTCATAACTGAACTGCAGAGTCACAACTCATAACTGAACTGCAGAGTCACAGCTCACAACTGAACAACTGAGTCACAACCCATAACTAAACTGCAGAGTCACAACTCATAACTGAACTGCAGAGTCACAACTCATAACTGAAATACTGAGTCACAACTCATAACTGAGCTACTGAGTCACAACCCATAACTGAAATACTGAGTCACAACTCATAACTGAAATACTGAGTCACAAACTCATAACTGAACTACTGAGTCACAACTAATAACTGAACTACTGAGTCACAACTCATAACTGAACTACTGAGTCACAACTCATAACTGAACTACTGAGTCACAACTTATAACTGAACTACTCAGTCACAACTCATAATTGAACTACTGAGTCACAACGCATAACTGAACTACTGATTCCCAACTCATAACTGAACTACTGATTCACAACTCATAACTGAACTACTGAATCACAACTCATAACTGAACTACTGAGGCACAACTCATAACTGAGCTACTGAGTCACAACTCATAACTGAACTGCAGAGTCACAACTCATAACTGAACTACTGAGTCACCACTTATAACTGAACTACTGAGTCACAACTTATAACTGAACTACTGAGTCACAACTCATAACTGAACTACTGAGTCACAACTCATAACTGAACTACTGAGTCACAACTTATAACTGAACTACTAAGTCACAACTCATAACTGAAATACTGAGTCACAACTCATAACTGAACTGCAGAGTCACAACTCATAACTGAAATACTGAGTCACAAACTCATAACTGAGCTACTGAGTCACATCTAATAACTGAACTACTGAGTCACAACTCATAACTGAACTGCTGAGTCGCAAGTCATAACTGAATTGCTGAGTCACAACTCATAACTGAACTACAGAGTCACAACTCACAACTAAACTGCTGAGTCACAACTCATAATTGAACTACTGAGTCACAACGCATAACTGAACTACTGATTCCCAACTCATAACTGAACTACTGATTCACAACTCATAACTGAACTACTGAATCACAACTCATAACTGAACTACTGAGGCACAACTCATAACTGAGCTACTGAGTCACAACTCATAACTGAACTGCAGAGTCACAACTCATAACTGAACTACTGAGTCACCACTTATAACTGAACTACTGAGTCACAACTTATAACTGAACTACTGAGTCACAACTCATAACTGAACTACTGAGTCACAACTCATAACTGAACTACTGAGTCACAACTTATAACTGAACTACTAAGTCACAACTCATAACTGAAATACTGAGTCACAACTCATAACTGAACTGCAGAGTCACAACTCATAACTGAAATACTGAGTCACAAACTCATAACTGAGCTACTGAGTCACATCTAATAACTGAACTACTGAGTCACAACTCATAACTGAACTGCTGAGTCGCAAGTCATAACTGAATTGCTGAGTCACAACTCATAACTGAACTACAGAGTCACAACTCACAACTAAACTGCTGAGTCACAACTCATAACTGAACTGCAGAGTCACAACTCATAACTGAACTGCTGAGTCACAACTTACAGCTCACAACTGAGCTGCAGTGTCACCGGTTACAACTGACCTGGTGAGTCACAACTCAAAACCGAACTGCTCAGTCACAACTCATTACTGATCTGCTGAGTCACAACTCACAACTGAACTGCTGAGTCACAACTTAAAACTGAACTGCTGAGTCACAACTCATAACTGAATATACTCGGCACAATCCACTTTTAACTGTCCTAACTTGTCGATTTCTTACTGTACTTAGCTTCATAACTAAATTAACTGTCCAACCGGGCGCTAGTCAACCACTTATATACACCTGCATACAAAACGGAACATTCTCGGAGCGAAGACTGCTAGAACATGCCGAAAGGAATGTTCTGGATCAGTAAAAACTGCGGTGAAGCGGTATATAGTGCGTTCGTAGCGCGGCTATTGTTCTAAAGGCCGGTTGAAGGCCCCACCCAAGTGCCAAGTCAGGATGCGCTTACCGGGACCCACAGGTAACTTCGTGCGCACTGTCACCTGCTCCCTCCTTAGGACTAGTCGTCCCAGCGGGCTAGACGGTCTAGGTGTACCACCAACATCTTCTCTGAGGGCAGCCTCTGATTGCAGTAGACTACATCATTGATCCACTTCACCACGTGGTGCGGTTCTCGCCATGATTGTTGAAGCTGGGCGACACAACCACACCAGATCACCCTGCTTAAAACCTTGGCTGTTGACTTGCCGGACGTAACGGGTCTAGGTGTACCACCAACATCTTCTCTGAGGGCAGCCTCTGGATGCGGTAGACTACATCAGTGATCCCCTTCACCACGTGGTGCGGTTCTCGCCATGATTGTTGAAGCTGGGCGACACTACCACACCAGATCACCCTGCTTAAAACCTTGGCTGTTGACTTGCCGGTCGTAACGGATCTTCATCTGGAAACCTTCAGTAGAAACGACTCGATTAAAACCCTCGTATATCACAATAAACCGAGCAGGATAGCTCAGGCAGTTACGTCTGTGGCCCGCATTCTGGAGATCCCGGGATCGATCGCGGCGACCGTCACTCTGCCCCATGGGTTTTTCGTGGTTTTCCCGAGCCGCCAGGCGAATTTTGTGGTGGTTCAAGTCCTTCCTCTCATTTCCTGTACCCATCATCTTCGTTGTTATCTGTTTCAGGGTTGTAGGACCAGGCGATGGTGTTCGGCGGGTTGCAGCTTGCGCTCTGTAAAGGTTTCTTCCCTGGCGCCGCTGCGGTATCGCTCAGTTAGGTCTCTCCTCAGCGTGGGGCTCCGCTCCCTGGAGGTTAGTGACTTGTGGGCAGGGACCGTACGGCATCGAATGCGTTCTATCTGGAAACGTTAGAGATCCCGTCCATGCTTGCGACCGTCGGCATCCGGATCTGATCACCCTTAGGATCTCTTCTCTAATCTTTCCCTCCCAGGGGTCACGTTGCAAGCACAAGGGGCCGACTGGCTTGCGTGCGGTGCTCTGCTCCGGTTCCGGGGCCCCTGCGTGATACGTACCTTTATATAATAAAATATGAATACTTCAGAAAACATAAAAGCTTTTAATTTCGGAAATAAATGCAATATGCCTATTCTGCATGTTGGGTATATAAATTAGGTTATGTTTATAACCTACAACATTGTTAAACTCGCATTGCTTTATTTTCTGGAAAATTGAGGAAATATTTTCATTTTTATTTTTGCTTATGATCTCAACATCCGGTAGGCACTATTAACAAACAACGCTGCAAGAGTTTAGTTTAAGAATACACATGCGTTGTTCACTGGTTTTGTTCCGCTTTTTTAAATATTGTTCGCAATCACTTCGTATTGTCGCCGAAACTAATACTCTTATTGATTACAATTTTAAACTGCTTTATTCATTAATGCTGCTTTGACTGTATTGGCTTAAATCTATATTTATATCTGATAAGTAGATATGCTTTTTTCTGCCCTCCATAAACTAGCAGCTATCGAGTCGTTAACAACAATTAGCGGGAAACATGTCACTCACAATAATCGACGACTCGCACTCTCATCCACTTAATATATAATTTGAAAATTTCAGGCTAAATTTAATTTCATACTAAGATATTAGATTCTAATCTACAGATAACGGGTAACTACAAAGAAATTCGGCGCCGATTATTATTTACTCTTTTCCCTTCTTTCTTTCTTTTTTGCGCAGCATTATTTCAAATGTCAAATGTAAATAAAACAGAATTACAATAGATAAAGCATTCAGTTAACAAGAAAACTTAACTCCACAACTTTTCCCTTTTAAGCGTGTTAATGTATTAGTCTTTGAAGTAGCATAATGGATTACTTGTGCCTACAGCCCAGAAAAGCTCGTTACGAGTATTTAAGTTTTGTACTCAGTTAATTTTATGCTAAAGGATGCTTTGTCATCGCGGAAAAGTAAACATGCATTCACATGAAACTAGATTGTGGAAATATCAGCCCCACATAGGGGCAGAGAGTGCAGCCAGTTCAAACTCTCTGCGGTAACATGTAATTATTACTGCGATGCAGGTCAGTGCCTTTACTCGAGTAAAAACCAGAGAGACAGAAGAAAACAAAAAGTACGGTATATTGCTGCTCTTTTTCTTTTGCTTGTGTTGCATTACCTACTAGCTATTACTGCAGGTCTTCGTTTCAGCCGCACACATAGTGATTTATAATACAGAGATAACCAAAAAACTACGAACCGGCTGCGCAGTGTTTTTTCTGTCCGTGTCCTCGGCCATCGTTGCCATCAGCCACTATCATAGAAATGCGCGAATGAAACCATACAACATTTTAAAACTACTTTTAAAGGCTTTACTTACCAACTTTACTAAAGGAAATGATGAAACTGGCCACCATAGTTGTCCATACATTTTTGGCACCTCTTTAGGAAACTATCCGTCACTCGCCGTAGTTCACGTTGATGCGTGGGTGCCAGGTAAGGGTGGTGTCGAATAACAGTCCAAGATACTTTACTGGAAGAGGAGAAGGTAACCTCAGATGTTATGGATATACAAGGATGGGGTTGAACGAATTGTATGGGGAGAGAAGATATTTGCCTCTGTCTTGCGGGGGATCAGTGAAATACGCCAGGTAGAGCACCAGTGAAGAGAGGTCAATGAATCCTGCGGAGTAGCAACAGTAATAGGAAGATCTGATTGGAGTAGTAATGAACTGTGTCGGCATATAACGCCACTTCTGCATGCTTGAGATTCGGAAGATCTGAAGTGCAACACTGAACAAAAGTGGAGTCAAGATGGATCCCTGGGGGACACCAGCCTGAATGGATTTCCGTGAGGAGCATGTGCCACCTATACGGACGACGAACTGTCGATCCGAAAGAAAACTAATAACAATTCCAGCAAGTACAGGGGAGGGTCTACACGAAAGAGTTTGAGCATAAAGACATCGTGCCATACTTTATCAAAAGCCTGGGTGACATCCAAGAATATGTTCGGTGTATATTGTCGATTTTAAAATCCATGAACAATGGCTTGAGTGAATCGGAGCAGTTGGTGTGTAGCAGAGAGATGTGGTCGAAAGCCAAACTGAAATGGCGGAACATTATTCGAAAGACAAACTGAGACAAACGACGATGAATAACCTTCTCGAAGACCTTGGAAAGATAATTTGACAGTAAATACTGGGCTTTGAAGTTGAAATGTGTTACTTATTTTTTTATTTAAACTTGTAGATAGTAGTTTGTTGTTGTGCTGCTTTTTGTTTTTACGTAAACTTGAAGATCGTTATTTGCTTCACGTAATATTTATTTAACTTGCATTTAAGGAGTTCCTGGAATACGCTTTGGGCGTCCGTTTGAATTTGTTGATTACGTAATTTTAAATGTCATTACGCAATATGCTGTTACGTATAAGCTGATTTTAAGATGTGTTTTTTTTTTGTTATTACACCCCAAGTTTTACACTATAATAATTAACTTTGTTATTAAAATGTTTCTATATTATTTATGTTTGAATTTGCCTCGGCTGCGTCAGTCTTACTTTAGAAACATGTTTCTCTTATTCAGTGTGCCGTGCAGCAAGAATGTAGAAATCACAGAATATAACCTTTTTAAATTTCACTTCTTTTATTAATTCTTGCACATTTTTATAAAGAACTAACTTTTTAAGAACTGTGAGAATTTTCAATACTTTCACTTAGCGCGTATACATATTTTACGATTCACACGTAGAGAACACATCTTACATCTGTTCACTACCAAGGCTTGCCAGCGACTGAGTAAGATTTCAACGGTTAAACCTGTAAGCTTCGGCATTTCAAGTCTCTGATTGGCTAATTCTAGTCCAATAGAATATCTGCATTTTATTTAAACTCTTTCCTTGCTATTGATTGGCTAATTTTAAACTGTTACTGAATTTACCTTATCTTTGATATAATCATGACTGGTAACTTTTCAAACACTCTAACTCATTATTGCTACAAGCTTACCTCATTGTTAGCAACTCAAAACTTGTTATTCTCACAGCTCTTGGATTATTAAAGTATATAATGTATTTACATAACATTAATAAAAGATGTTTACCATAAAAATAAGCATTTGCAATGACTGTTACATACAATTCAAATAATTATTACATACTTATTGTTTCTAGGCGGGCTGTTATTGAATTTACTTTTATATAGAATACAATAGAAATTATTCAGGTATTAAAATACTGCTTCAGCTTATTGGGTTTAGGAAAGACAATAATGTGAGCAAGTTTCCAAGAGGTGGAAAAATACCCAAGACGTAAGGCTGGGTTCATATTGGAAGAAAGGTAAGCCAGAGCCTTTTTGGTGAGTTTCTTTAATACGATGTTGGGAATCAGATTGTGTCCGGGAGATTTCTAATTCGAAAGACGGGAGATGAAATGCGACAACACCCCAGGGCTGCTAAAAGATATTCGGACAGGAACAGTGATTGCGATTTAAAATCATGAAGTTCTCTACGAAGAGATTGTGAAGTAGGAACATCAACACTAGGATGAGGAGTAAATTTTTGCTCGAAATGAGAAGCCATAATGTCAGAAGTAGACGTAACAAGTGTATTGTGTGACGAAGGCTAGAAACAGCAGTCAGTTTCCGAAGAATACGTCTAGTCGTTTGCCATAACATGTCGTCATCTGGAGAAAGAATGACTAGGTGGCGTTGAAACGTTTGGAAGCGCTGGTGTTCAAATTCCAATTTCACACGACGTATAAGCCCATTTAATCTTCAGGGGAGCCAGGTTCGCCGTTCCCGTTGTTCCCGATGTCGAATGCAATTCTTCATTTGAACGAGGGCAATAAGAAAGTAGCACGTAGCCATTATGAAGTCTAGAGCAAGGGAGAAATAGCCAAGACTGGGCAGTAGTCAGAATCCAGGTCGGCCAGAGTTCATATTGATTGGGAAAGCCAGGTTTCTAGAAATGCTACTGTCAAGAATATCCGCAGATACCCTGGGACTACTAGAGTAGTAAGTGGAATCAGAAGGAGTCAGCATATTGCTGAGAGAAGTACTGAGAAATTGTTGGAGACGACGGCCATTGGGGTTAGTAGTTCTACATCCCCAGGAGGCATGTTTACTGTTCGGATCGCCTAATAGACAGGTGCTGCCACGATCGGGAAAAAGCAATGAAGGAAAATGTGTGTTGAGGTTGTAATTAGGAGGCACTGATGAGGACCAGATTGTTGCCATCAGGAGAGTGAAGTTTGATACCAACAACTTCTAGTATTGGGGAATCAGGCAGAAAGATGGCGCTATGATGGAGACGACGCTCCACAAAAAGGGCAATGACCCCTGAGGCCGTTAAAGATGCTGGATCGCGCCGATAAAGAATAACCAGGAAAAGTAAATTGTTCGTTGGGAAGAAAATTAGTTTCCGTGATACAGGCGATATCTGTGTTATGCATTGTGAAGAAAGAGATAAATGAATCTCGTTTACTTCGAAGGCCATTAGCGTTCCAGTTGAAGAGAGTGAGACCATTAAAAGAGCGACGATTAGGAAGTGTCATTAGTGCTAAAACTTGTCACGTACTTAGGGACAAGGTTCAGAAGTTGTGGAAAATAGGGTAGAAGAAGAGTACAAAGGACAGACAATAGTTGTGTGAACCGATCAGCAAACCAATTCCAAGTAGATAAATCACTGGAGGTCTCTGCAGCAGGCACCGAGGCGTTCGGACGAGAAGAACGCAGAACTTCAGAAAAAATCCTGCGTGCTGAAGGGCGAGATGAAGCCTGGTCGGGAGGTAGCGGTTTCTGTTGCTGCTTATGTAACGAACGGAGCTGATGCTGTGAGGTAGAGACATCCCGAGGCTGCCGAGGCACTTCTGACGGAGCAGGCTGCGGCGGACGTTGTGGCTGAAGAGACCCTGAGTGGCAAGTTGCTTGAGTTTCAAATAATGAGGACAGCCACGATAATTTGCCGGGTGATCCTGATGTCATTGACGCAATGTGCTGGCGTGGTAGTGCATTTAGCGCACTGGGAGTAATGATGCTCAGCGAACACAGCGGGGCCCTAGCTGGCAATAGTTTTTGGTGTGACCATAGTTTTGACATCTAGTACACTGCTGTAAGTTCCACGGTCACCACACTGTAGAGTAAACGGGTAAGACTAAGAATACCTCTGCCCGTGTCATCGTTCAACAACTCGATGGCACAAAGAGGAACAGGTTGTTAGCTCTGTTGAATAAGGAATGACTTTTTGAACAGGATACTGCTGAGCACATAATTCATCTATATTTCTTGATCATTGAGAGAGCAAAGTATATTTCGAATGATCAAGAAAAAACCTATACTTTTTCTCAAATGGGAATTCGTTATTCTTATTTTTATGTCCTGGACATACAAAGAGATTGGAATGTTCCACATAGCAACCATCTTAAAACATTTGACTATCGCTTAAAGCCTACCACATTCCCCTTGCATCTACAAGAAAACTAGCAATAAGATAGTTTCTACAAATGTTTATCTCGATTAACATGAAGCAGGTGGAGAATAAGGATTTGTAAAAAATAGTTTGTAGAAGAGTAGAGAAAGTAATGTGAGTACATCATAATGTTTTTAAATAAAACTTATAGAATCCAATGGTCGTCTCCTTAGCGCTGCTGCTTCCCAAGCTGAAGACCCGGGCTCGATTCTCGGTACCGGCGTTGGGATTTTCTCTCGCTGAGAGACCTGGCTCGGGGTGTACTCAGCCTCGTTAGAGCCCTGAGGGACCAATTGAGGAGCTACTTGATTGAAGAGTAGCGGCTACAGGTTAAGGAGGCCGCCGGGAGGGACCCGGGGTGCTGAACACGTCCCATACTCCTGTACTGCACCCTGTTGTGGGCAGAGGTGGGGGACGCAGCGCAGGACTTGGCCCGGCTGTTGCGCCACGGAGTTGGGTTTGGTTTGTAGAATGCAATAATTAGGTATAGTATATTCCTTTCTGTCTTTGTTGAGCGTTATGTAATATATTCTGAATTTCCAATCAGGAGAAAAACCATGAGAGGAATGTGTACATTAAATATGTCTGCAATTGTATGAGTTAGTCACCACAGTAAATGCCACGTAGAACACGCACACTCACACCTACAACTATCTATATGTCTTAAAAATAGATAATAATGCTTATCTTATTTACAATGACGCACCTGTGCGTGCTACCTCTCCCTCCACAGATCTCGGAGACTTTCTGTATTTGTTGCTTTTAAAAGTTCATTATATTGCATTACCATTTAGGAACTGTGTCAGAAATACCCATAATATTGCACAAGTAGATAACCTTTATTCTAAACTAAAACAGAATGGGGTAGAGAACAATATATTTTGTCCAAGGGCTTGGTTGGCTCCGACTGGGATCAGGCCGAGCGATCAAATACGAAGAAGGCATAAGAATCTGTCCCTGGTGTAGAGAGGAAGAAACTTGGATTCATATTCTGGCACATTGTACTAAGACAGAAGAGTTTAGGAGAAAGTATCTGCCAGGTTCCTTTGTTAACTCAAGGAGGGGGTTACTAGCTTGTTGGACCTTGCTGGTTTGGAGGGGGGAGGGGGAAGCAATTGGTACGTTTACAAAAGTTCAGACCGGAGTGTAAGGAAGATGATCAAGGCTGGGAGGGGGAAGGTTAATGGCTATGGGACGGGTATTTGTTTGTTTTGTAAACAATAGCATGTGCTTGTGAACAAGCTTTTTCTCTTCCTCTTTTGTTTTGTTTGTGTGATTTTTGTGGTTAGTTTATTTTTTTCTTTTCATTTCTTGTAAATGTCATTAACTTTAAAGTTCTGTGTGATGAGTAGAGTCTGAAAAATACGAACTACAATGTATTATATAAGCAGGAACAGTCTATCTGACCCGTGCGATGTATGTGTTTGAACATGAAAATGTTTAATAGCAATAAATACACCACTCTGCTCTACTCTACAGCGATCTGACAAATACATTTCTATAATAAGGGGAACTTTTCTGACTTTTCACACAAACATATTCGCAAAGACCCGCATTAATGGAGACAGTATAAGAAACCTTGTATTTCTGTAAAGAGAAAATGGCCCTGTTAAGGAAAAATGTTAATATCATGAGAATAACTGATAGCTTAGTTAATTAACCCCGGAGTTGTGTGTAAGGAAGCCTGGTATAGATGGATATTACACTTATTAGATTATATAGGTAAACTGAGGTTAAGCACTTTTATTGTATGTCGCGTTTCACGTTTAACAGACAGTACAGGTTAAATGGGACGCACTGTTGTCACATGTACTGTCCATACGGTCGTAACCTTGCCACCCAGCTGCGATCGGTCTACCAATCTAATGCCATCTTGTGAACGACGTGTCTCCAAGTAGTGAAATATGTGCACTGCTATTTAAGGCAGTTGTAAGCCATTTAATTTTCACCTGCAGTTTATCTCTTTTTGTACTTCGAAATACGATTTTACAAGCATGAAAAGATGCACTATCATAGCAATATAGAGATATAAAATGGTAAAGGTCTTAAGTTGGTAGGGTGTCATCACTGTTTATCCTTGATAAAAGTACATTCATCGTAGGTGGAATGTTTACAAACAACAAAGAATGAACTATGTGCCGCTCTCCGCTTTGCGCTTTTCCATCACACTGCGTTAACCTAGCGTGTTTTTGTATCCCCCACATCTTTTGCTTTCATTTTTTATGGCGTCCTTAGAGGTCCTTCTATTCGTTCCTTTTTTATTTTATGCACTACTGTCTCTGAACACCCGGTAGCCTTAGCTGTTTCTTTTACTGTCTTACTAACACTCATTTTACTTGAATAACCTATCACATTCATTATTATTTTGTGTCTCTTCTTAGTTTACTAACATTTCGTATGTTCCTGGCTTCTCCCTCCATAACTATAAGTATTGACGTAAACTGCTAAATAAATGACCTACATAACACTTCATGGTTTATAAACGTACACACTTCCTTACAAACTGATGTTGACCTAACTGTCTCGCGCCTGGTGCCTGTTAGTTGAATAGATGGATGACTTTTGTCATACACAATGAATGTAACAGACGTCTTTTAAAAACTGTCCCCAACCCTCCTCAACATTTTCTCTCGCTTGATGCCTGTTATAAACCCAATTACAAAAAAGATTCTCACTGGCTGATTTTTCTACGGCATAGATGTAGAATTTTCCAAAAATACTTTATTTAAAAAATGTCTAATGCTCATATTATTAGAAATAGAGGATTCAAACTGGGTTTGAGAATGGACAACAATGAGTAGCTTTTCCTAACTTCAGAATGAAGTCCAGATAGCAATATGCGCAAGTCTGGGTGCATCGTCAGCATCACGTGTGCATGTACAGCAGGTGTTGCTACGCCATACGCTAGGGTGGATCTCAAGCGAGAGCATTTCCGTGCTTAGATTTTCTATGACTAAGTCGGTTTAAGGGGGAGAGAATGCCTTGAAAGACTGCATCGTGCATTTGGGGATCTTTGTCCTCCGCAATGCAACATTTATCAATGGTATGCAGAGTTTAGAAGAGGAAGGGATTCACTCGAAGATGAAGATGGAGTAGGACAGCCGGCTACAGCAACAATGCATGAAAATGTGATGAAAGCAGGGCGCATGTCGCGGGAAGATCATCGTTGCACATATGGTCAGATTCAAGAAGTTCTAAATATTAGGTCGGTAGCAATGAAAACAATCTTGAAAGAAAACGTTGACGTCAGAAAGCTCTGCAGTCGCTGGTACCCCCACCACCTTATAAATGAGCAGAAACAAGCACATGTGCAATGGTGTAAGGAAATATTGAAAAATTCAATAGAGGAAGATCCAAAAACATATTTAACATTGTAGCAGGTGACGAAAGCTGGATTTACCAGTATGATCTAGAAACTAAACGACAGTCATCGGTCTAGGTCTTCCCAGTAGAAGATCCTCCAACAAAAGTGAAGCTAACGAGAAGTGTAGGCAAGAAGATGGCTCTTCTCAGCAAGTGGCACATTGTGACGATTCCGCTTGAGTGACAAAAGATTGTTACTGCCAGATCATACACCGCAAAATGTCTGCCACAAGTGTTCAATAAACTGAGAAAGAAGCGTCCTAAGACTGGTCTGCATGGAATTTTGTTGCACCATGAGAATTGCTCTGCTCACACTGCACAAGAAACAATCCAATTTCTGCAGGAGTCAGATATTTATCCCATCCTCCCTACAGTACAGATCTGGTCCCATGCGACTGCTTTCTATTCCCAAAAATGAAAGAAAAATTCGAGGTCAACGATTTGAGTCAGCTGAAGCCGCAGTAGTGGCTTACTAAGAATGTATTTGCGCTCTCTCCAAAGAATAATAGCGTTCAGCATTTGAAAAATGGTTTGAAAGGTTGAGACGGTGTATAGGATGCAATGGAGAATATTTTGAAAAGTGCAATTATCAAATCTAAATCTTTAATATTTTATTGGGTCCATTCTCAAAAGATTTAGAATGACCCTGGTATCAGCACTCAAGTTTACTCTACCTAAGAAAAAAATATTGTTACCTTCTATCCTTTAGTTTATTAGTTACTGCGTGATAAGCATAGAGACAGCAAATATCGGACTTTGATAAAAATATGTTTTATTTAGAAATTTGTGCCCATAGAAATCCATAAAGGCTCTAAAAGTGCTATAATCTGACAGAGAAAACTGTGCAGCAAAGGATAGTGTGTTCAAAGCTGGAATTTATAACAACTGAATATTTAGACCATGGTTATCAGCAACTTGGTGACAGCGTGAGAGTAGAAAAGGACGAAGCTTATGGCAACACGCATGCGTTAGATAGAGACAGAGATATCCCATTGCCTCCATACTGTGTTGAGACAACCTATAATTGTAAAAATTATACAATTGTGTAGTGTTCAATTCAAAATTACTGCAATAATCGACCTACCAATTGTAGATTAATCTACATTACCAAATGTATGAACTGGATAAATGAATGAAAGAAAGGATATTAATATTAACCTGTTTGCTGTAGCCACTTAAAACGTTCCCAGCATCCATATCAGACAAGTTCCATTCGCTGCTTTGGAACTAACTGGAACGATCAGTTAGGTTTAATGATTTTATATCACCAAAATCAAACAAAAGCAATATGTTTTATCATATTTTATTAAGTAAGACTTATACGTAAAGGTATACTATTTAGCATTTGATTACCTACAACACGTCGCCAAACTTAAAGATATGAAAGTAATTTTCGAAGAAATGTGTTTATCTTGGCTGTTGTACTTGGGTATGCTGACTATGTGGTATGTAGCATCAATTTGATACAGAGTGAACTGAAATACCGGTTCCTCTGTCTAAATATATGTTAAAATAGTGAAAAAGTTGTTGTTTTGTAATGTCTGCTGAATAATGATGTCCAAGGCAGAAGAAAGTCCTGCAAATCTACAATGATGTTACTCTTGAAAATTCAAGATATTCGGCATCTTCAATATAAGTTTACAGTTGAGAGTGGGAAGTTTTTCTGTTGATCTGCCTTATATAGTCTGCTAGGTACACATCTGAACCTGTTACAAACATTAAATACTAAATAATTGGCATTCAAAACTTCACTAATTCATGTAAGCAAACTTATCAATTTGAGGATATGTTTGTAAGGCAACCTACCTTTATCCTCAATTGTGATCCTATAGATAAACTAGTAACATTCTGAGTGCTAATTATTTAGTAGTAATGAATTCACTTCATTTAAATTTCCTAAAATTTATTTGCTATTACATGCAATGAATAAAACTTACAAAAGAACGTCATTATGTGAAGCGGTGTTAGGTGAACGAAATTTACATTTCCAGTGCATATACCATTCTTTCCATACACATTTATCTGTACTTTTAGTTATTAGTTTTAAAGATGTGAGTGCCACTGCCCCATTACTTTGGCTTTTATAAAAGTGCTGTAATGCCCTCTTGCTGTAGGTAGCACCATACAAAACGTAGCAGAGGAAAAACGCCTTTCTAAATTTCCATAAACCAGAAAGAAAAATAATAATGATATATTCTAAGCAAAGACTAAAAAGGAGGAGAAATGAAGATAGGTAACACATTTCTTAAACAAAATGCTATCACCTTAGGATTTAATAATATTTTTTCTAAGAATCTGATGTGTTACACTCACATGACTTTCTCTACTCTTGTACAAACTATTTTTACAAACGCTCATTCTCCATATGCTTCATGTTAATCGAGATATCGTGATGTCAATCTTATTGATAATTTTCTTGTAGGTGCAAGGGAAATATGGTACGCTTTAAGCGATAGTCAAATATTTTAAGAGCTGGTTGCTATGTGGCGCATTCCATTCTCTTTGTATGTCCAGGTCATAAAAAAATGAATAGCGAATTCCCATTTGAGAAAAAGTGTAAGTATTGGAAAATTCAAACGAATAACAAGGAATATCTCGAAAATGGTTCATTGGAGAAAAAAATATATGACATATTGTTGTTTTAACGAGATGTACATTTTATTTTTTTTGTAGTAAAATTTAGTCTAACTCTTACGATTTACCAGTTACGTAAAAAGGACTTTTGGGGACATTCCCAGAAAATTAAGGATATATTTCATTTGTCATGAAAATGTCTTAAATATATGATACTTTAATCAAAATCGTTAGTGCCATTTTTTAGAAAATCAAAATTTTCGAAAAATGTTCCATATAAAGGGTAGTCTGGGTGTGGAGATTTTCTTGAAAATCTTTGTCGCATCTTTGAAGGATACTGAAGCTGAATACCAAGTCTGGTATTCATCCGACTTTTCGCTTTTAAGCTATGCTATTCACAGACACACACAGGGACCTTTTTCTAAAAAGTATTTTTTTATTCAGGGGGCCTCAAAACATGTATTTCCGGTGAAATCTCGGTATCGAATTTTTGGGTGGAATGCAATACTTCCCCTACTTACTGTACGTAGTGAGAAAGTAAAACTGGAATATGAGAAGTAGATGTCTTCTCCAAAATCAGTTTTCATTACCAGAACATGCAAAGCTCCAAATGTGCCAGCACCTATGATTCAAGAGCTATATTTTATCAGTTTAACACAATGGACTGACATGAGGTCACTGTCAACTTGAGCTGCCGATTAAGAATTAAACCATATCCTAACATAACTTTGTGTAATTACATGTTCAGTCGCAGAAAGTAATATATAAATCTTTGAAAATATTGCAGATGTCTTTACCTGATACAAGTCTACAGCCACGTTCAGAAATACTAGGTATGACCGTTTACTTATTCTATGTTTAATCACATTATTAGCAGTGCTCTGGGATGTCATATTGGTACATGCTGTTAGATGGCCTAAAACTTCACATGAACATTAAATTAATTTTGAGTGCCCATCACGTGCATTGAGGTGACGTATACTTACTTGGCTGCGGAGGACCGAATCGTGGTGTGGAGGTTAACAGAAGGGCGTGGGTTTTTACTGTACAAAATCAATAACACAAATCTACTCACACATTCCTAGATTTATTTCCCACCGTTTGGGGTTCCTACATTATTAAAAATGGAAGGTGGGAGGAGATGTCCACCGATCCAAAGAGCGACTTACACGCGCGGTCCGTTACTCACGGAATTCTAACTGAAGTGACGCTATCACCCACTATTCGTGGCTAGCAAAGCTACCAGCCAAGATGTAGAACAATAATGTAACCCCCAAATTATTAATACGCCACAATTTGAACACTGACAATAATAAGATGGGAGGTAAGTTATACTTCTTTCACCTATATCACTTATATCAGTGCATAATCGAGCAATATGGCAGTCATATACACCATAAAAATACCAATACTAAGTACAAACTTCATAGTTGACACATGCCATGCAACCATCAGGAATATCACATCACAGAAAATTAAATCACTCAAAAACATTTACTGATCATTCATTAAGTTACACAATAAAACGGCCTTGTTGGATATTTCGTTAAAGCAAAACTGTTTGGGAGTGCATTTACTAATAATAAAAGTGTTAGCAAGTTAGCACTGGGCCTCTGTAGCTTCATGTTTGTCTGGTATTGAAGTGATAAACTCACCCGGGAGGTGAGAGGAGACAAGAGGGCGGCCGGACCAGGAAGCACGACAGGCAGAGGGCAGGGTTCCTACCATTTACAGATTTAAACTGCCCGGGTGGCAACTGCTGCAGCCGCATCCCCTCCCCCTGTGGGGTTATACATCCCCTGGGGACCTGGAACCCGGAGAACGTCCCCATTCCGGTGGACGAAGGTTACTCAGAGCATCCTTTTCCCCTGCCATGCACACGCCGACACTTGCAACCCTGAAACAGATGAAAGGTGAAGTGAACTGAGAATGGAAGGAGAGTAAATTCTGAATTGTAATGATCCTTCTCAGCACTCGCTTAGCGACCCGGGAAACACCCTAAAAACCTATGGTTGAGGAAGGTCGGCCGCGAGAATCAAACCACAGAACGCGGGCCACAGACGTTACCAGCTGAGTCATCCAGCTCGGTTTAGGGATGGTTGCGATGCTTGGTCATTTTTAAACCTGAAATTCCGGAAACGTAAGCGTTGATTGCTAATCTCATTCATGGAAATCCGAGTACAGTACTACGGAAGGGAGAGTGTAACGAGGTTTAAGCATAAAGATGAAAAAAAAAACAAGGTATGGACTTACTAAGCCCTCTTTCGGTTTTTTTTAATTGTGCAGAGGAAGCTGCATACATTTTTTGGAATTCCTCGGAAACAGTGAGGGGCCATTTTACTCAATCTCTGTTTAAAGAGACAATGCTAACTAGGGGGTGTTGTGAAGGTTGCTGTCAGCTCTCCTGCAAAACAGAACCACCAACATATGCCGTTGTTTTCAATGTCATATTTCTACGTGTATGTTTTTATACAAACCTAATAGCAGCTACCCCGTTCTTGTCGTCCTCCGTGGTGTAGTGGTTACCATGCTTAGCCTCTAGTTCCCGGGTCACGGGTTCAAACCCGGCGGAGGGCGATGGACTTTTTCGGGCGTAAAAATTCTTAGCATGGCTTCCTTCGAAAGGGAAGTAAAGCCGGTGGTCCCGTGTCGTAGATTTATGGCACATAAAAGAACCGCAAGCCTGATAAAGAGGCCTTTGAGCAAAATTATCGGTCTTTCACGCCAATATACAGAGGGTGATTTATGAAGAACTGATACATGTATTTCTTTAATTGTTTCAAAACGAGTTATGCTAGCGACAATTTACTATACCTAAAATGCACAGGACTTTTGAGAGATTATTTACCTCTATACAAAATGTTGAAAACGTCCTCCATCCTGCATAAGGCACAACTCAACACGTCGTTTACTGGCCACTCGTTGGAGGACTCTGTTGTCAAAAGCTTGAATCTCCTGTGTACTGTTGTGCTTCAGACCGTCCAAAGTCTGGGGACGTGTCGCATAAACCCTGTCTTTTAAGTAACCCCATAGAAAGAAGTCCGGCGATATCAAATCCGGAGATCTCGATGGCCACAGGTTCTTGGAAATTATCCGGTCGTCAAAAAAACTTGCAATTAGTGCCATGCATTCATTTGATACATGGCATATAGCGCGGTCGTGCAGAAAATACCCTTGACTCAGTTCTACATCGTCTAGTTGCTCAGCAAACTCCATGAAAATCCGTCGGTACTCTGCAGTGTTCACACTGTTTAAAAAAATTGGTCCCAAACTCCGATTTTAACCGAGTGCATAGGTGATTCATGAATAACATGTGCATTTTCGCTGGCCCAAAAGCGTGAGTTATTTGAGTTCACATAGCCGGATAAAATAAATGGAACCGTGCTTCATCTGTGAACCATGTGATGGACAACATGACAGGGTTTTGCACAATGAATGCCTGAAACTAACGACAATAATTCAGTCGTCTATCCTTATCTGGTTCCTGTAACTGATGGAAAATCCTAATCCTATACGGATTTAGGCCTGCACTTTCACAGCTCTCTGACACATTGAGTAGCTGTGCCATCTCTCCTGCAACAAATGTTTTAATGATTTTTTGGGTGTGACTGATCCAGTCAACAACAACCGTGGGAAGCGTAGATGAACGAGTTTTGCCCTTTTCGCTCACCAGAGATCCAGTTGTTTCCAATTTGTATACCAGTCCCAGCATTGTGTTTCTTTAGAGAGGATTCCGAACCCAAACTCTCTGGTATGCCCTTTGAGTAGCTGTAATTGAATTCGTAATCCAGTATTGCTTTATAAGGAAGAGCCGTTCATTTAATGTGTACTCCATTTTCACGTTGACTAGAACAAAATCTCAAAAACAGTTGCCGACAATAAAACAAAGAATTATGAACAAAGCATGATAACTGCGCTTCTAGTGACAGGCAATCGAAACTCCAGAACATTTTACTTAATTTGTTGCTAAAATTGGGGCATTGAGTGAATGTAAAACAGAATAATTAAAGAAAGTAATGTGTCGGTTCTTCATAAATCATCCTGTATAATGGGACGCCCAGAACCACAGCAGTTAATGAGCGTCCATAAATAGAAGTCAATTTAATTTCATGCACTTCTTGGCTTCATTTGTTCTTTTGGAAATGTATAATATCGACAAGTGTCCCTGTTACTACGGTGCTTGCAGACAGGGACGGAACAACAGCGCTCTTGACTCTCCTCAACGTAATTGAAACTAATGCATCACATCACAACTACACAAAATATTATTACATACTTCCAATAGCCCGCTTTAGGAATCAGTGTTTAAAAAGCAAGACGGCATGGCAACGGCTAGCTCTGACGTCACACTTATGGAGTCTATAATGAAATGTATAATGCAGCTATTTATGCAAAGGTTTATTTCCCTTAATGAAGTACATAGATACCAAAATAAACTTTCGTAAGAATAATTTGTATACGTACTAATATGCAATAAAGGATGAAGAAAGTCATGTGAATATAACGCATCAGATTTTCACGTTTTATTGCCTGCCTATTTTGTCTGTTGTAAATGCCTAAACATCCGGACTCTAATTATTAATATAACATAAGGGTTTCTCTTACTAGCAACCGCCATAAGCGATAGAATGCAAGGTTTGCAACAACGGCACGCGACAGCTCTTCCTTCCTGAAGGCCATCCAGCTCTCATGTTGAACCAGGAACAGTCCAGAAAGCCGGATGATTTCACCACAAGTGCACAGGAAAATCCCGACGTCACTCATCAGTCATGCCGACACAACTTCCCATGCCTGCTGGTAGGAACGCAAGTAAGCCCACGCTAAAGTCAGCTGTCGTGGGTTTGACAACCTCTTTGCTACATTCTATCATCTGCACGTCAGAGCAGAACTATACTAACATTATACAGATCTCATGTGTTACATTCAGATTACCTACTCTACTCACTCTTCTACCATCTGCACGTCAGAGCAGAACTATACTAACATTATACAGATCTCATGTATTACATTCAAATTACTTTCTCCACTCACTTTTCTACCATCTACACGTCAGAGCAGAACTATACTAACATTATACAGATCTCATGTGTTACATTCAGATTACTTTCTCCACTCACTTTTCTACCATCTGCACGTCAGAGCAGAACTATACTAACATTATACAGATCTCATGTGTTACATTCAAATTACTTTCTCTACTCACTCTTCTACCATCTGCACGCCAGAGCAGAACTATACTAACATTATACAGATCTCATGTGTTACATTCAGATTACTTTCTCCACTCACACTTCTACCATCTACACGTCAGAGCAGAACTATACTAACATTATACAGATCTCATGTGTTACATTCAGATTACTTTCTCTACTCACTCTTCTACCATCTGCACGTCAGAGCAGAACTATACTAACATTATACAGATCTCATGTGTTACATTCAGATTACTTTCTCCACTCACTTTTCTACCATCTACACGTCAGAGCAGAACTATACTAACATTATACAGATCTCATGTGTTACATTCAGATTACTTTCTCTACTCACTCTTCTACCATCTGCACGTCAGAGCAGAACTATACTTACATTATACAGATCTTATGTGTTACATTCAGATTACCTACTCTACTCACTCTTCTACCATCTGCACGTCAGAGCAGAAGTATACTAACATTATACAGATCTCATGTGTTACATTCAGATTACTTTGTCTACTCACTTTTCTACCATCTGCACGTCAGAGCAGAACTATACTTACATTATACAGATCTCATGTGTTACATTCAGATTACTTTCTCTACTCACTCTTCTACCATCTGCACGTCAGAGCAGAAGTATACTAACATTATACAGATCTCATGTGTTACATTCAGATTACTTTCTCTACTCACTTTTCTACCATCTGCACGTCAGAGCAGAACTATACTAACATTATACAGATCTCATGTGTTACATTCAGATTACTTTCTCCAATCATTCTTCTACCATCTGCACGTCAGAGCAGAACTATACTAACATTATACAGATCTCATGTGTTACATTCAGATTACTTTCCCTACTCACTCTTCTACCATCTGCACGTCAGAGCAGAACTATACTTACATTATACAGATCTCATGTGTTACATTCAGATTACCTACTCTACTCACTCTTCTACCATCTGCACGTCAGAGCAGAAGTATACTAACATTATACAGATCTCATGTGTTACATTCGGATTACTTTCTCTACTCACTTTTCTACCATCTGCACGTCAGAGCAGAACTATACTAACATTATACAGATCTCATGTGTTACATTCAGATTACTTTCTCCAATCATTCTTCTACCATCTGCACGTCAGAGCAGAACTATACTAACATTATACAGATCTCATATGTTACATATTACTTTCTCCACTCATTCTTCTACCATCTGCACGTCAGAGCAGAACTATACTAACATTATACAGATCTCATGTGTTACATTCAGATTACTTTCTCCACTCATTCTTCTACCATCTGCACGTCAGAGCAGAACTATACTAACATTATACAGATCTCCCAAAAAATTCAAGATTCTGTCTTGTAAATATCTTTACTATACGATATTTTGATCGAAATTGTTAGAGCCATTCTCCTAAAGATCTTCGTGCCGCATCTTTGGAATGTACTGAACCTAAATACCAAGTTTGGTATTTATACGACTTTTCGTTTTTGAGTTATGCTGTTCACAGCATGCAAACACACAGACACACACACGGACCTTTTTCTAAAAATGCTTTTTTGGATTTAGAGGTATATCCGGTGAAATATCGGTATCGAATTTTTGGGTGGAATGCAATACCTTCTCTACCTATCTAAAAAGAATACGTGAACAAAGAAAAACAATTGGAATGTTGTACTTAATATTATGGAGCAGAAACATTTTAAATAAAGTTCATATTTCAATTGTACAAGGTTTATCACTATGGAGCAGAAACGTGGATATTGTGTAGGTAACAAGAAAGAAAAATATTAACAACAGGGATGGAGTTTTGGCGGAGGACTTCTTCAATCTAAGAAGATACAAAAATTTGGGAAATACGGATGTAAAAAAGAATGCATTAGAACTAATAGAAGAGGGAAGATTAAAATGATTCGGTCTTGGGAAAAAATGGGAAAGTACAGAATAGTAAGAATAGTGCTAGAATGGAAGCTTGATGGAAACAGGGGACGGGGAAGACCAAGAGAACACGAATGGATGGTATCCGAAGAAGCATGGCATCTAGAGTACTAACAGATGAAGATGCAGGGGATAGGGATTTATGGAGAAATAAAATGATGAATGGTTGTCGCAGAACTACAGTATAGCAGATAATTTTCTTGGTGATAATAATAAAAAGTCTTACGCATGTGGCACTTTAATCAAAAACATTACAGATATTTTTTCAGAAAACCAAAAATACTTTTCCATGTAAAGAATCGTTTGGGATGGGTAAAGGTACGTATCACGATGGTGCCCCCGGAACGGGGTCAGGGCAGTCGGCCCATTCTGCCAACGTGACCCATGGAAGGGAAAGATGAGGGGAGAGATCCGGATGCCGACGCCGCAAGCATGGACAGGGTCCCTAACATTGCTAGATTGAACGCATCAGAAGCCGCACGTCCCAGCCCACAACCACTAACCTCCAGGGATCCCCGGAGCTAAGCCCCACACTGAGTGGGGACCTAACTGAGCGGTACCGCAGCGACGCCAGCGAAGAAACCTTTACAGAGTGTAAGCCACCGCCCAGCCGCAACCTGCCGCCTGGTCCTACAACCTTGAAACAGATAACAAGGAAGACGATGGAAGAAGAGTCGTGGTAGAAGATGAACCACCCCAGCATTGGCCTGGCGATCCGTAAACCACATGGCCAGAGATCGATCCCGGGAGCCCCCAAATGCGAGCCGCAGACGGTAGTTTACGTGGGAAAATTTTCTTTAAAATCTTCATGTCGCATTCTTCGAACTTGCTCAACTTAAATAGTAAGTTTAATGTTTAACTCATTTTAGTTTTTGAGCTATGCTGTTCACACACACATGGGCCATTTTCTAAAACTTCCTTTAGGAGGGGGTCCATGGCTCTCAAAACATGTATTTTCGGTGAAATGCAATAGTTCCTTACTTACTGTGAGAAGGTAAAAATGACGATAATACAAGTCGTGATTTCAAGAGATACTCATCAGTTTGTAAATGACAGTATTTGCTGAGCCTATATCACAGAAGCGTTGTCTGGCTCAGTTCTGCCTCGCAGCCCAAGCACAACCAGCGTTACCTTTAACAATTTAACGGCACGTTCTGTGGCGAAGATAATTGAGAGAGCATGGCAATGAACTTGCCGGCTTGCTTTCTTTCTGCTCACTTGAAACGGTGTCATTAAATGTGCAGTGTCAGCTAAAACAAATGCTCCAATCGTTGTCATCATTGCAGTCAGGGAATCAACTACTGTATATCTTCTTCTCCTTCTGCTGTAACAGTGTCGGACATAGACAAGGCCCTGTCTACTCATTCTCATCGCCATCAGTTCCCATCTCCTGGACTTCCTTCATCCATGCGTTGTACCTGTCCATGCAGCTTGAACCACTGTACTTCAACTGTGTCTAAAAGCGATTTTTTCTGTTTCGCTTCTTCCCTTATACGTTCATTCTTACTCTTTCTCTCCGGTTGCCGTCACATTGTCCACGAGTGATAGACGTTCTGTTCCACTGATGACAATGGGTGCCATCACTGAAGTATAGAGCTGCTTGGTGCTAATTTCCTTCTTTCTTACAATAGTATTGCATATTTGAAAGTATGCAGACATTCCCTTCTTCTTTCTTGGTCTATACTTCAGTCACTGGTTGGAATAATTCTCAAGTATTCAAAATCTCCACTCTCTCCAATACCTTTCCTCATTCATCACTTTTGACACCCACATCACTTTGTTCTTTTCCGTATTGATGTCTTGCCTTTGATCTTCAGTCCATTCCATTCCCCCACAGCTCGTTGAAGTCTCTCCCGCTATAAGGATGATGTCATCCACATCTGGAGGCAGACTGGGCAGTCTCCAGTTCCCAATCTTCTACCAAATAGCTGCTCGTACTTTATTATTTTGTCTGCTAGATAATTATATATAGTAGTACTAGGTGTGGAGAGGAACACAGCACCTCGGCCTATAACATCTTTGTGTCTATGCCCCTGAAGGGGTGCCCCCGGAAGGGAGGGGTGAGGCGAGAGGAGACAGAGGGCGGTCGGACCAGGAGGGGTGACAAGGCAGAGGTCAGACTTGCACATCCCCTGCAGGCTTGCACATCCCACTGGGGGTCCCGGGATTCAAAGACCGCCCCCATTTATGGGGACGAAGGCTTACCTAGAGCATCCTTTTCCCCTGCCATGCAACCCGAGACTTCCGCCGACACTCTCAACCCTGAAACAGACCAAGCGCAGATGAAAAGTGAAGTGAAATGAGAATAGAGTTGAAATGGAGGGACAGGAAATACCGGGGATGTAATGAACCTTTCTAGCATTTACCTAGCAGCCCTGGGAAACCCATGGGTCAGGAAGGTCGGCAGCGGGAATCGAACTCATGACCTGATTGCAGGCCAAAGGCGTTACCGCCTGAGTCATCCCGCTCAGTACAGGAGGTACAGCACACCACCTCAGAGCGAAATGGCTCCGCGGTAGTGTGTGAGGCTCGTATTTGGGACGTCATGGGTTCAATTTCTATCGGACCGGCCACTCCAGACCATAGGTTTTTTCAGGATTTTCCCAGATCGGTAAGGGAATACTGGGTGGTGATCATTCTACGAATTTCTTGCTTCTTTCATCTATTTCAGGGTTGTAGGACCAGCAGACGGCGGTTGGTGTGTTGCGGCAGGACGGTGAAATTTGCGCCATGGAAACACTTCTTCTAGCGCTTGGTTGGACTACTGGAGCTCCCGGGTTGTAAATGGCAGCCGGTGAGAGAATTGGCGTCATGTTGGAATCTTTAGGGATCCCGTTCTTGCTGGTGCACATCGTCGTCCGGATCTGGTTGCCCTTCGGGTCTCCCCTTTATTCCTACCGCCCAGGGCGCACTATAGCCTAAGTGTGGTGCTGTGCTCCAGTTACTGCAGGCCACTTCGTCTGAAAACTGGTCACTCCATTCCACCCAAAAAGTCGATACCGAGATTTCACTGGAGATGCATATTTTGGGAATCCCTGAATTAAAAATAACTATAAGTCTTCCAAGTATGCGACAAGAACATTTCCCAAACACAAACTACCCTTTTGCTTAGTTATTTTTTATTTTTTTCAAAAATGGCTGTAACACTTTTAATCAAAAACCTCATATTTAAGATCGTTGCATGAAATTAAGTGAATATCTTGAATTTTCTGGGTATAGTCTCTGAAGTGCTCTTAATTCTAAGTGATTTTTGTATAATTAATAAACCATAAGAAATTGACAAAATCGTACTACAAAAAGAATGTAGATTTCATTAAAGCACACAATTTATGTCAAGTGTTGTTTTGTGTAACGTTAGCCGTTTTCAAGATATTGTTTGTTATTGGTTTGAATTTACAAAAACTTAAAAACATTTTTAAGTGGTCTTATCTTCCTGAACGGAGGGGACTCGGCACCGATCCAGAGTGGATGTTGTACCTACCCCCCACGAGGGGGTGTCCCTAGGAGGAAGGATGAGGCGAGAGAAGACACCGGCGGCCGGATCCAGGAGCGACGGCACAGCAATGACAGGGTCTCTAAATTTTCAGAAGTAGACACTCCGCAGACGAACAGGCAGACGGGGGACCCCAACCCACACAGAGGGGACCCAATGTCCCTCAAGGGGTTTTGGATAGCGCGGCAGCCAGCCGAAGACTTACCCTCATTTATTACCTTTTTCACTTGCCACGCTGCACCGAAACACCATCACCGACACTTCCGATCTTGAAACAGACCAATTGAATGGAACGAAATGGAGGGACAGGAAATTCGGGGGCTGAAAGAAACCAGTCCAGCATTCGCCTGACGACCCGGGAAAAAACCATTGGTCAGAGTGGGAGGTGGCCGGAGATCGAATCCGGGACCTCCCAAATGGGCCACAGACGTTGCTCTCTGATCCATCCCGCTCGGGTTTTCAAGTGATAAGTCGCTATTCCTTTTTTTACCCCGTGGTTGTTTAAAAAACGTGAAATTTCAAAGCCATCACATAGCGACCCTGTTTTCAAAACTCTGACTATCGCTTTAGGCTACTGCAGTCACCTACAAGAAGTGTGCAATGAAAGTTTATCTCGATTAAAAAAGAAGTAGGCAGAAGAATAAGCTTTTGTAAGAATAGTTTGTAGAAGAGTGAGTATAGAAAGTGATGTGAATGCAACACACCAGATACCTATTTTAAATGTGAGTCAACTTTACAAGAATAGCAATATTATGTTATATCGGAAACGATACCGTGTTTATAGCCCAGGTTCCTGAAAGTACAAAGCCTCTATGGGTTTCAGAAATTGTGCTGCTTGCATGTCTTCTGTGTTAATTCGAGAGAGGTTTTAGTTTTACGAGCATCTCACATTTGGTTTCCCACTTCACGATTAGGGTTCCTCCTGTTTCGTGTATTTTAATAGACTTCTTATACTTTGTTAGCATGTGTATTGAATAGCGAGAAGTTTGACGTATTTTCCTCCGAAAGTTTGCGTTTCTAAGAAAATATTCTCGTCCTAGACGGCGGCCTCTTTTTATGACAGCTGCTGATGGATGATATGCCGACCAGAAAATAACGGACTTTATGGCGTGGAGAATGATAAGAGAGGTCAAACAGACAGAAAAAGGCAAGAAAACGCATCAAATACGGGAAGAAGTAAGCATGTTTGCTGAAGGATGCGGAAAGATGCGAGAGATAATATGCCAGGACAAGACAATCTCTGTCCCTTACTGGCGCCACACGAGTCTGCGATCATGCATTAGGTATAGCAGGGGACGTCGAAGTCGTTCGGGGCCCTCCGAACCCAACAATTATGTCCCCAGTTCTCAAATCTTCAACTAACTTCACTAAGCGAAAATACTACATTCTTCCAGAGAACGAGTCGAGAGGAATAGTTGCTAATTAAGCAAAGATTAAGTTATCAGCAGGGCTCGGATTTTAATGACTTAAATGTTTGAAAAATGATCCATAAATGCCTCTTAAATAAAAAAATAATTAATAATACAAAAAATTATCTAAAACTGAAATGTATTTATTAAAATTAGTGCACAGAAAGTTATAAATTAATTTATACATGGGTATGATTGCAATACGAGCAGAAAAAACTGATGTGTTACATTCACATGACTTCCTCTGTGCTCCCTCTCTTATTAGTGGGTATACAAACTATTCTTACAAAAGTTTATTTTCCTATTTATTTCATTTTAATCCAAATAAACCTTTCCAGAAACAGCTACATTACACATTTCGTTATACATACAAAGGGAACAGCGATAGTCAAATGTTTAACAACTGGACGCTATATGCTGGTCTTAAAATTCCATACTGTTTCCATGACATCGCGACAAACAACTGAAAATCGAAGGACTTTAAAAGAATGAGTAAGTATTGAACAATTCGAACCATTAATAACGGATACCTCGGAAATAACTGATGCTACAAAAAAGTTATTTAAAATAAATCGTGTGTTTTAGAGGTAACACGATTTTGTCTATCGCTTAACGTTTACCAGTTATAAAGTATTATACAAAATTCCTTCCGAATAAAGCTGATTTCACGGGCTATTCCCAGAAAATTCAACATATACATTTTATTTGTCATGCAAGTATCTTAAATATATGGAACTTTAATCGAAATCGCTAGAGCCATTTCTTAGAAAATCAAACATTTCGAAAAATATTGCACGTAAGGAGTAGATTGTGGTGGGGATTTTCTTGAAAATCTTCGTGTCGCATTTTTGAAAGGTACTGAACCTAAATACCAAGTTTGGTATCTATCTGACCTTTCGTTCTTGAGTTATATGTTCACAGACACACGCACACAGACACACATGGACCTTTTTCTTAAAAAAGTTTTTTTTTTATTTGGGGGAACTCAAAACATGTATTTCCGTTGAAATCTCGGTATGGAATTTTTGGGCGGAATGCAATACCTTCTCTACCTGCTATGTATGTGGTAGAGAAAGTAAAAAGTAGGTATAAGAATAATGATGAGATAATTTAAAATGTGGTTTGAAGATATTAAAAGAAAGTTAATAAAATTGTTTTTGAAGCAGGTCTTGCAAAACTGTAGCACTTTTGGGTTCTCAGATTATACAAAATTCAGTGAGAATGAAGAGAACTTGACGGTCTATGACAATAGCAAGCTGACTGTACACATTCATTGACCTGTCTCATCCCTAGTTTAGGATATAATTCACAGCTGTATGATACCTCCTCTCCTGTCAATAGCCACTCAGAAGCAAACATTTCAAACTAACCATTAAATAAGAAAGTGATTTTTCCCAAGAATGCCAGTAAAAGATGTACAAAATTACTCTCTTTTATCAGTTGAATAGAGACATTTCTGATTACTAAAAAGGTATCCTTATCAATAGTGTAGAACTCTTTATACAGGGGGGACCATTTAAGTTGAGACTGTACAATATCTCCAAAACTAAGGTTGTAGAAAGAAATGTCTTGCATGAAAGTTGCTTGTAATTATGGGGGAAAGTAAGTGTCATTAGTAGTGTTTTATTTGGAGGACGTTGTGATTTAAGTTGACCCTAAAATGACCATCAATACGTCCTCCAAATAAAACCGACCAATGGCATTTACTTTTTTTCCATAATATCAAGCAACTTTCATTCAAGTCATTTCTTTCTACAACGTTTAGGTTCGGAGATATTGTACAGTCTCAACTTAAATGATCCACCTGTATGCTCAGTATAAATGCAAGAAAGTTATCAAACAAAGATGCAAAAGGCAAGAACATTTCAAAATAGTAACTAAAACAGAAAATGGCGTAACTTGATCAAAACTGAACTAATATTGGTGGTGACCTAATTTCATAAACTGGAACTCATAAAGATTTTACGCAATGTCTATGATGCAACAATTAATAGCTGATGTGTCATCAGAATGCGGGCCCTGATGACCAGTTTACTGTAAAACAGGGCAATATATGACTTATGTAAAATTATAGAATATAACTTTAAATCAGGATCTAAATTACTCACGAGGAAATTCTAGTATACTCTAACAAACGAAAACACCTGTTAACACGTAACAAACTTCATTTAGTTTGTGGACTGCATTGGAAGCCTCGCTGACTTACAAATCGCTCGTAACTCGTTCACATATCAATCAATGCAATGTTCCACAATTTACCAGAATGCAGGTGGCGAACTTTCTCGAAGAGTAGTTAGTCAAAGCCTCTTCCAATACTTGGCCTACTGTATCACACCGGTTTGCCTTCTCGAATCTCCCGCACTCAAAGCCTTCATCGATGGCTTGCTATACAGCTCATGCTTATGAAGCTGTTTGGGCAGTTCTTTCGTAATATAAAGAAAACTCTAATCATTCCAGAGAATTACATTTATAAAAATATGGTGCGTTACATTCACATGACTTTCTCTATCCACTGTCGTTCTTTCTATATACTCGTAGTTTTTAGAACGCATTTTTGCGAAAACACTTTTTTCTCTCTAATTCAGGTTAATCGAATAAACGTTTACAGAAATAGTTCCATTGCACATTACGTTGTAACTACAAGAGAGAGAGAGAGAGAGAGAGAGATAGAGAGAGGGGGGGAACTGAATCGATGGTCAAACGCTTAGAAGCGGGTCGCTGTATGTTGGCCTTGAAGTTCCATACTCTTTCCATGACCTCATGAGAAACAATTAAATGTGTTTGAAACAAACAATTTAAAAAAATCCTAGATTCCGGATATCTCGGAAATGGCTAATGCCACAAAAGAAAGTTATTTGAAATAAATTATATGTTAAACGGATTTACATTTTTTGTATCATAAGTTTTTGTATATCACTTACGGTTTACCAGTTATCAAAATTGCTTCTGAATAAAGAGGACTTCGCAAACTATTCCAAAAAATTCAAGTTATACATTTTATTTGTAATGTTAAACCAGTATTTTAATTAAAATCGCTATAGGCATTTTTGAGGAAACAAAAATAGCAAACACTTTACCATATAAATATTAGTTTAGAGTGGGGAAATTTTCTATCAAATCTTCTTTGAAAGATGCTGAACTTGTTATTTACCCCACTTTTCGTTTTTTGAGTTATGCTGTGCACAGATACACGCACGCACGGGCACACACATACACCAAATTAGTATAATTTATTCGTCAAAAATCGAAAAACGCCAGAAAATACATTTTATTATATGTATAGATTTTTAGATCAGAAGTTATTATTATTATTTTATTAGTATTAAATTATACTCTAAAATGACACTTCGAGAACCACTGGGTGGTCACTCATGTTATATTTTGAAAAATTGCAAGGGCTAAAATTTTTTTCAGCTTATGTTGTCCGTATGCTGTAAAACAAAAACAAATGCCGCATGGAAGAGTTTTTGCTTGAATGGAAGTCGGTGTTGATGATTCAAGATGTAATTAGTCACGGTCTGGGAACATAACGCTGTCGATAACACATGAATCACTGCACAAGGTGATAAAAAATTGCGAACAAAGCTACAGTTTTGTAGCAGTGTGTGACGTAACCATTCTGTTAACGGTTACGTCAACTTTTAGAATGCTACCAACATCTTTAAAACACGATTTGGTTACTGCTGATACGACCTTATAGGTTAGGTATTGTCACCGTAAAAATCTGATTTGCAACAGTCACACGACTTTCTATACCCGTGCACAGGCTCTAGTGTTTACGTGAATATTTATTTCGCTCGTGGTCCCAAAATGGGAGTCATGATTGAAGGAATGCTATTTTCGCCAATCACGTCCCTGATTCACTCATACTTATCGAAACCTCTTTACATCATAAACAGAGCTTGGATTTTAGGTTAAATGCCTATTTTTGTGTATACAAATAAATTAAAATTAATTAAATATCCTCACGTTTTATGAAAAATATAAATATATGGAAAGGCTTTTGCGGGTCGTAAAATACCTACTTTGACCACATATTTTAAGGTTTAGAGCCTAAAAGAGCATATTTTAACATATGTATTGTTAAGTAGGTTTTTTTATCTTTTTTACTTTCTCTGCTACGTATAGTAAGTAGTGGAAGTATTAAATTCCACCCAAAAATTCGATACCAAGATTTCGCCGGAAATACATATTTTGAGGTGTCCTGAACCCCAAAAAACACCTTTAGAAAAAGGTCCGTGTGTCTCTGTGTCTGTGAACATCATAGCTCAAAATTAAAGTCGGATAAATGCCAAACTTGGCATTTGAGTTTAGTATCTTTCAAGGATGCGACAAGAATATTTTCAAGATAATCCCCCACCCCAGATTACCCTTTACATGAAACATTTTTCGAAAATTTTGATTTTCTCAAAAAATGGCTCTATTGATTTAATTAAAATATTACATATTTAAGATACTTTCATGACAAATAAAATGTATATCTTGAATTTCTGGAAATGTCCCCAAAGACCCTTTTCTTTCTTAATGACTTTTCCACACAAAAAATAGATCTCGTTAAAACATATATGTCATATACATTTCTTTGTCGAGTTAACCATTTCCGAGATATTCCTTGTATTTTTTCGAATTTTCCAATACTTATATGTTTTCTCAAATGAGAATTCGTTATTCGTTTTTTTATGTCCTGGACGTACAAAGAGAATGGAATGCGCCACATAGCAACCAGCGTTAAAGTATTTGACTATTGCTTAAAACCTACCATATTCCCCTTGCATCTACAAGAAAATTATCAATAAGATTGACATCTCGATATCTCCATTAACATGAAGCATATGGAGAATAGGCGTTGTAAAAATAGATTGTACAAGAGTAGAGAAAGTCATGTGAGTGTAACACATCAGATTTTTTTTTATTCAGGGGGTCTCAAAACTTGTATTTCCGGTGAAATCTGGGGATCGAATTTTTGTGTGGAATACAATACTTCCCCTATTTACGATACGTAGTAGAGAAAGTAAAAATATACACAAGTTTATTTTTTTCAAGATTGTACAATAAAGAAGAGTTGCCAGTATTTGTTTTTCTATTGAAATAAAATCATTTAATCTTTTTTCCTGCACAAAATATGGTTACATTAAAAGGGAAGCAATTAAGTTATTATTATTATTATTATTATTATTATTATTATTAGTCTTGACTAACAATAGGGTATACATAACCCCAATTGGAGGATAAAAGAGGAATTTCGGAATTAGCATACAATACAAACTTGATTACACGCGGTTATGCACAGAAAACTAATAATAGGAATATAATTCAGTGACGTTTTGTATAAAGAAAGTATCGAGTATCGATATTCAGTGACATTACTAGCATTATGTCAAGTTCATTGTACTTAAATAATCGAAATCACGGACATAGATGTGCGCCAAACATGAATACTGAAAGTAACTTAAAATTGCCTATCCTGCATATGCAAGGTAATCAAGAACAGAGAGAGAGAGAGAGAGAGAGAGAGAGAGAGAGAGAGAGTGATGATGCAGTAATCAGTAGAAGAAGTTACAGAGACTACATCCTTCCGGTATGCAGACTCATTTCCTTACAGAGAACAATTAGATGGTGCACACAGGATGCGGTGTAAGGCTTTTGTCAAGCAAGAGAAAGGATCTCCAAGATGACACATCATTTTCAAGGTCGACGTGGTCTATTAATTTAATGAAAATAAACTTAATTTTATGGCCGGCAGCAAGAATGAACACATATGGGGGAAAGCTTAATATGGAATAGCTGAAACCCATGACGTCAGTCATACCTTTATTTTCTGGTCACTTTTAGAATGCCATAGAGCATGATAACATCTGGATTACTTAACAGGCATTTCGACTAAATAGAGTATTTGATAGGTTAGCATGACTAACAAATACGTTTTTAAGTATTTATAGCACCAAAAGACAACAGGAGTGCATAGAGACCAAATACCCAGTCAGGTGTGTTAACCACTAGATTACCCAGATGGATGAATCAGGCGGCAACATCCCTCATATTCCGTTTCCTTTTCATCTTTCACGTGTGCCTCTAGGTTTCGTGGTGTATAGCGTACCGGACAGACGGCAAGGATGCCTGCTCACTGAGAAGAATACCCCCGTGGACACCAGAGTGCTGCATCGCCCTCTCTCGGCGGCTACAGAGGCGACACATGGGCCTGAAAGCTTGGACATTTTAGGCATTCCCGCGCGTCTCTTTAGCATGTCCACCTAAGTACTGTGCCTTCCTCTGTAGTTCTCTCACTTCATCACTAACTCCTGGAATCCTTGTAGGTCGTGGTGCCACGGTGTCCTCCGTAGAACAACCTATAACCGCTAGACTACAGGGAGACACACTACACGACAACTGCAGGAGGTGCTCTGTAACCATCAAGTACTAGCTACTTGTGACCATACTTCCAGTCAGGACTCGTACCTAGTCAGGTGTGTTAACACTAGACTACAGGGAGACACACTCACTCCACTACTACTACAGGAGGTGCTCTGTAACCATCTAGTACTAGCTACTTGTGACCATACTTCCAGTCAGGACTCGTACCTAGTCAGGTGTGTTAACACTAGACTACAGGGAGACACACTCACTCCACTACTACTACAGGAGGTGCTCTGTAACCATCTAGTACTAGCTACTTGTGACCATACTTCCAGTCAGAACTCGTACCTAGTCAGGTGTGTTAACACTAGACTACAGGGAGACACACTACACAACACTACAACTACAGGAGGTGCTCTGTAACCATCTAGTACTAGCTACTTGTGACCATACTTCCAGTCAGAACTCGTACCTAGTCAGGTGTGTTAACACTAGACTACAGGGAGACACACTCACTCCACTACTACTACAGGAGGTGCTCTGTAACCATCTAGTACTAGCTGCTTGTGACCATACTTCCAGTCAGAACTCGTACCTAGTCAGGTGTGTTAACACTAGACTACAGGGAGACACACTCACTCCACTACTACTACAGGAGGTGCTCTGTAACCATCTAGTACTAGCTACTTGTGACCATACTTCCAGTCAGAACTCGTACCTAGTCAGGTGTGTTAAAACTAGACTACAGGGAGACACACTACACGACAACTGCAGGAGGTGCTCTGTAACCATCTAGTACTAGCTACTTGTGACCATACTTCCAGTCAGGACTCGTACCTAGTCAGGTGTGTTAACACTAGACTACAGGGAGACACACTCACTCCACTACTACTACAGGAGGTGCTCTGTAACCATCTAGTACTAGCTACTTGTGACCATACTTCCAGTCAGAACTCGTACCTAGTCAGGTGTGTTAACACTAGACTACAGGGAGACACACTACACGACACTACTACTACAGGAGGTGCTCTGTAACCATCAAGTACTAGCTACTTGTGACCATACTTCCAGTCAGGACTCGTACCTAGTCAGGTGTGTTAACACTAGACTACAGGGAGACACACTACACAACACTACAACTACAGGAGGTGCTCTGTAACCATCTAGTACTAGCTACTTGTGACCATACTTCCAGTCAGGACTCGTACCTAGTCAGGTGTGTTAACACTAGACTACAGGGAGACACACTACACAACACTACAACTACAGGAGGTGCTCTGTAACCATCTAGTACTAGCTGCTTGTGACCATACTTCCAGTCAGGACTCGTACCTAGTCAGGTGTGTTAACACTAGACTACAGGGAGACACACTCACTCCACTACTACTACAGGAGGTGCTCTGTAACCATCTAGTACTAGCTGCTTGTGACCATACTTCCAGTCAGAACTCGTACCTAGTCAGGTGTGTTAACACTAGACTACAGGGAGACACACTCACTCCACGACTACTACAGGAGGTGCTCTGTAACCATCTAGTACTAGCTACTTGTGACCATACTTCCAGTCAGGACTCGTACCTAGTCAGGTGTGTTAACACTAGACTACAGGGAGACACACTACACAACACTACTACTACAGGAGGTGCTCTGTAACCATCAAGTACTAGCTGCTTGTGATTCAACTTCCAGTCAGAACTCGTACCTAGTCAGGTGTGTTAACACTAGACTACAGGGAGACACACTACACGACACTACTACTACAGGAGGTGCTCTGTAACCATCTAGTACTAGCTGCTTGTGACCATACTTCCAGTCAGAACTCGTACCTAGTCAGGTGTGTTAACACTAGACTACAGGGAGACACACTACACGACAACTACAGGAAGTGCTCTGTAACCATCAAGTACTAGCTACTTGTGACCATACTTCCAGTCAGAACTCGTACCTAGTCAGGTGTGTTAACACTAGACTACAGGGAGACACACTACACGACAACTACAGGAAGTGCTCTGTAACCATCAAGTACTAGCTACTTGTGACCATACTTCCAGTCAGAACTCGTACCTAGTCAGGTGTGTTAACACTAGACTACAGGGAGACACACTCACTCCATTACTACTACAGGAGGTGCTCTGTAACCATCTAGTACTAGCTACTTGTGACCATACTTCCAGTCAGAACTCGTACCTAGTCAGGTGTGTTAACACTAGACTACAGGGAGACACACTACACGACAACTACAGGAAGTGCTCTGTAACCATCAAGTACTAGCTACTTGTGACCATACTTCCAGTCAGAACTCGTACCTAGTCAGGTGTGTTAACACTAGACTACAGGGAGACACACTCACTCCACTACTACTACAGGAGGTGCTCTGTAACCATCTAGTACTAGCTACTTGTGACCATACTTCCAGTCAGAACTCGTACCTAGTCAGGTGTGTTAACACTAGACTACAGGGAGACACACTCACTCCACTACTACTACAGGAGGTGCTCTGTAACCATCTAGTACTAGCTACTTGTGACCATACTTCCAGTCAGAACTCGTACCTAGTCAGGTGTGTTAACACTAGACTACAGGGAGACACACTACATGACAATTGCAGGAGGTGCTCTGTAACCATCTAGTACTAGCTACTTGTGACCATACTTCCAGTCAGAACTCGTACCTAGTCAGCTGTGTTAACACTAGACTACAGGGAGACACACTCACTCCACTACTACTACAGGAGGTGCTCTGTAACCATCTAGTACTAGCTGCTTGTGACCATACTTCCAGTCAGAACTCGTACCTAGTCAGGTGTGTTAACACTAGACTACAGGGAGACACACTCACTCCACTACTACTACAGGAGGTGCTCTGTAACCATCTAGTACTAGCTACTTGTGACCATACTTCCAGTCAGAACTCGTACCTAGTCAGGTGTGTTAACACTAGACTACAGGGAGACACACTACACGACAACTACAGGAAGTGCTCTGTAACCATCAAGTACTAGCTACTTGTGACCATACTTCCAGTCAGAACTCGTACCTAGTCAGGTGTGTTAACACTAGACTACAGGGAGACACACTCACTCCACTACTACTACAGGAGGTGCTCTGTAACCATCTAGTACTAGCTACTTGTGACCATACTTCCAGTCAGAACTCGTACCTAGTCAGGTGTGTTAACACTAGACTACAGGGAGACACACTCACTCCACTACTACTACAGGAGGTGCTCTGTAACCATCTAGTACTAGCTACTTGTGACCATACTTCCAGTCAGAACTCGTACCTAGTCAGGTGTGTTAACACTAGACTACAGGGAGACACACTACATGACAACTGCAGGAGGTGCTCTGTAACCATCTAGTACTAGCTACTTGTGACCATACTTCCAGTCAGAACTCGTACCTAGTCAGCTGTGTTAACACTAGACTACAGGGAGACACACTCACTCCACTACTACTACAGGAGGTGCTCTGTAACCATCTAGTACTAGCTGCTTGTGACCATACTTCCAGTCAGAACTCGTACCTAGTCAGGTGTGTTAACACTAGACTACAGGGAGACACACTACACTCCACTACTACTACAGGAGGTGCTCTGTAACCATCTAGTACTAGCTACTTGTGACTAAGCTTCCAGTCAGAACTCGTACCTAGTCAGGTGTGTTAACACTAGACTACAGGGAGACACACTCCACAACACTACTACTACAGGAGGTGCTCTGTAACCATCTAGTACTAGCTACTTGTGACTAAGCTTCCAGTCAGAACTCGTACCTAGTCAGGTGTGTTAACACTAGACTACAGGGAGACACACTCCACAACACTACTACTACAGGAGGTGCTCTGTAACCATCTAGTACTAGCTACTTGTGACTAAGCTTCCAGTCAGAACTCGTACCTAGTCAGGTGTGTTAACACTAGACTACAGGGAGACACACTCACTCCACTACTACTACAGGAGGTGCTCTGTAACCATTTAAGTGTAGCTGCTTGTGACTAAACGTGTGCCAATAATAAAATGAACGGAGCAATCCGTTTTTTCGGCGTTGCCAGCCAACATGTGGAGTGATAATTTTGGAAAAGTACGGACTATATTCTCGGTCATCCCCATAATGTTTCCCAGTGTTTTGATTTAATATGCTGCTTTTATTTACTGCTTTTAACAGGTACAATGTGGTATACTAAACCTGTAAGTGTGAAAGGGTTACGAAATAATAAATGACACTGCAGTGCTTCAATATTACGATGTTGAATATCTGGGGATGTCTGAGCGCCCTCTGTATACCATCTTGGCCGGGAGGAGATTGTTTTGTTTGAGAGTTTGCAAAGTTAAAACCTTCCTATTTAAAATATATTTAAAAGATGCTCCAGCAGAATATGATGCGTGATTAAAATGTATTATTTTTATCATCACCATCACAGCCCTACTCGCGTTAATGCTTTGATGATTGTTTTCTCTCATACAATGTCTTGTTTGTTAGAGCTCCTTCTCCCCCCCTCTCTCTCTCTCTCTCTCCCTCCCTCTCTCGCTTTTTTATATCTCTGCCATTCTCTCTAGCGCTGCCCCCTCTATGTCTCTCTGTGGGTAATGTATGCATCATGGAATGTTTTAAAAGTAGTTGCATAATGAAATTGATTTTACTTGGTTGTTAATACAAATGACAACATAAATAAAATGCTTTAATAGTACCCAAACTTGTGCCTGGTCGTTAGGCCTGTTGTGCGCTCAGAACTATACTTTCCCAAAATAACAAGAAAACTATACTAAAAATTGGTATGTCTCATGCATATGCCCTTCTCTATCCATTATCGTTTATTTTATATACCTGTCACAAACTGTACTTACAAAAGCTAATTCTTTTATCTACTTAATGTTAACTAAGAAAAACATTAATATGCAGAAATAGTTTTATTATACATTTCGTTGTGGGTACAAGAGAGCTAGAGGAGGCTGAAGGAATATTCAGATGTAAAAGCGGGTCGCTAATGCCGACCTTAAATTCCACACTCTTTCCATGACTCGCGAGAAACAACTGAATGTTGCCAGCACCTCAGAAAGTGACAAAGTTTAGAAAAATTCAAGCAAATAACAACAGATATCTCCGTTGTGACTGATGCCACAGAAAAGCTTTTCGAAATAAAGTCTATGTTTTAAAAGAGATCTACATTTTTGTGTAGTGAGTTTTTTTCTACACGCACTTCTGAATGAAGAGGCTTCATAGGTTGTTCGTAGAAAATTCAAGATATGTTTTATTACTTTCTCTACCGCGTATATAGCAGGTAGAGAAGGTATTGCATTCCACCCAAAAAATCGATACCGATATTTCACCGGAAATACATGTTTTGAGGACGTACGAATACAAAGAATCACTTTTAGAAAAAGGTCCGCGCGTGTCTGTGAACGGCATAACTTAAAAATCTAATGTGTTACATTCACACGACTTTCTCTACTCTTTATCGCTAATTAGTGGGTATACAAACTATTCTTACTAAAGCTTATTTGTCTATCTATTCAATTTTATTCCGAATAAACCTTTCCAGGAAAGAGCCTAGTTAATGGTGTACAATCCCTTGTTAAAGAACTGGCCTATTTAGCTAGAAGCAATAAATATGGAGAATAACACAATAGACCCAGAAGGATCACTGCTGGGGCACATATCCCTACTCCATATTTAGGCCCCCTGAATAAGGAAAGGTACGCGCGGTTGTGCATGAACAGCACAACTCTATAAGAAACCTCGTATCTAACCTGAGTTTCTTCCAAGGATGAGACACAAAGATTTTCAAGTAAATTTCCACGCTCCAAACTACGCTTTACCTGGCATTCTGTATTCGTGATTTTCTCAAAAATAGCTGTGACGATTTTGATTAAAATACCACATTTTTAAATATATTTACGTGACAAATAAGTGCCTAGAATTTTCTGGGAATACACTGAGAAGTCACCTTCATTCGGAAGGAATTTTATGTAGTGTTGTATAACGAGTAAACCATAAACATTAGACAAAAACGTACTACACGAAAAATGAACATCTCTTTAAAGCGAACAATTTAAATAATCTTTATGCTATCAGCCACTTCCAAGACATCCGTTATTAATGCTTTGAGTGCTTTAATACTTCATCATTTCTGCAGTTATGTCGCTATCCAGTTGTTTCTCGCAATATCATGGAAAGAATATGGAATTTCATTCGCTACCCGCTTTTAAACATCTGACTAATGGTTCGGTTTCATGTATCCCCCTTATACCTACAATGAAATGTGGTTGAACTATTTCTGCAATGTTTTATCTCAATAACACGAACTATATAGAGATCTAAAGTTTTATAAGAATAGTCTGTAGAATGTGCGTATCAGATGGGGACGCCTCGCGCACCGACCAGCTTGATCTGTTGTGGCTACACCCCCGGGAGGTGAAGGAGCGTAGGAGGTCACAGGTCCGCAGGCAGACGGCCCCACAGAGACACGCAGAACCACTTAATATTTCCAGTTTGAACACCCACGCAACAGTAGAGGCCAAAAATTCCCAGAGGCGGCGACGAAACGACCTTAACGGGCGGGACAGCGCATCCTGGCGTTCACTGAGAGAACTATTTCCAATGCGCAAGCATCTACGTCATCTGTCCGACATTGCTAGCATCGCAGGACCTGAAAACACACCTGAAACGTGAAAGGGAGAGATTAAATGGGGAAAAGGAGAAATTGGTAGAATATATCAACGCGACCACAGGAAAACCACGAAAAACCCCGTAGTCAGAGTGGGCAGCACGGGGAATCGAACTTCCTAAATACGGACAACAGGCGTTGCCGCCTCAGCCATCCCGATCGGTATGGTCTGTAGGAGGTAAATCAAAATGAACGATAATGGGTTGAGAAAGCCATGTGAGTATAACAATAATACCTATTGTTTTACCTTGGCTTTATTTGTTTAAACATGTAAACTCGGAACACGTGGTGGTCAAGGATACATTCTGAGTTACATTGGTAAGTAAATACCCTAGGTTTGTAAACAAGATGTTTGTATGCAATGTTACAGCTGGTTGATATCATGGCCATCTGAGGCACTGTGTTTATGCTTTGTTTTAGTTGACTTGCAATATTAAGTTGGCAGACCTGAATTCTATAGCTTACATTGTTGCACGTGTTCTGAAATGAACATTTCACTATTGTACGTCACAGTAATTTTGTTACTGTTAATTGCTAATAAGGCGTCTCTTTTCCTGGTTGAAAGTAGGTACCAGCTCTACTACCAGTAAGTACTATCAACACCTGCCGTAAAACGTAGGGACTAAGCTAATATTGCTAGACTGTTAATGTCATGAAAATGTGTTGTATTTGCTGTTAACCTAATTTATATGAATGTGTACGCAGTATGTAGGCAGATAGATACATCGTTAGAGACCGTGCTTTGGGAGACGAAAATCATATAAAATGTGTACAAAGAAAGCTTACAATACTTAGTATACAAGAATGACTCGCCCTCACTATACACGTAATACACAAGCATACGCATTGTATAACACAAATATACGACTTGTTGCATTACTTTGGTCTTCATTGAAAGCATATGATAACCTTCATTACGTTGGTCTTCAAAGCCAATATTTGAAATCCCAACATAATTGAAAACACGATTGAGAGCCCTCAGCCTCAAGACGTGGCCGAGGGATGTTTTTTAGAAGGAGAGGAGTGTAGCAGGCCGCAGCCGAGAGATCTGCTCGTCTAAAAATCGAATGATTCACGTTGGCAGCAATTCCTTCCAAAAGTCGCCAAAAACGACTATATAAGAAGGGCCGCTTAACCGTTACTTTTGTTAACGCTTTCAGTGAAGACCAAAGTAATGCAACCAAGCCCAAATTAAGATTGTAGCTAACATGTGAATGCACTTATAACAATTATTCACACCTTGTTCATTTCAACTAAATTTGTACACACGCATCCCACCGAGGCATTATGGGAACTTTGCTTCCGCTCATTATAGCTTCACGGGTATTCAGCCGTGTCAAACTAATAAAATGACTAAAAGTAAACTTTCGGCCATTGTAAGCTCCATGGCCATCATCAGGAACACATACAGTGTAAGAACTAAAAGAAATCACCAGGCGAGAAATTCACTCAACTTCGGATATTGAACTCTCGAGTGTTAATAACAATTTCCTGAGAAGAAGCCAGAAATATGTGGGTAGAGAAGAACAACATTTCCAACATCTCGTGGTGAGGTATGTGCTTATTATCATTGTAATTGTATCTGCAAATATGAGAAAGTGTGGCAGTTTTGGGATAACCATGTTCCGACGCGAGTCCGAGCTGCCGTGCCGTGCGTACGGTGGCCGCAGTGTGGTAGAAAAGCAGTGTATATTTTATTCTTGCAGCTACAATACTTATATTTTAAATATATTGTTACAAATTCTACTGTATCCTCATTTTTCTGTATCTGGAATTCTGCATCACTTCACAGAAAAAAAGTCTGATACTTTACATTCTCATGACTTTCTCTAGCCTGCATCCCTTAATAGTAATTTACGATACGAATATCGTAACCTATCATATTACAATATGAAATTGGAAGATTGGCAAACCAAGCCGCAGGCCGAGTTTGATAACCAATCGAGTGTTGTAATATTTTGAAAAATGAGTTCTGACGAAGATATTCCAAACGCAGCTAATTCTGTTATAGTTTAATTCCTAATAAATCCCGACTTCATATTATTTATGTATGGTTCACAATACGCAGCCAGTTTCGTGATAAGAGTTACATTACGAAAATCGTTGTGTAACAGAAGCTTCAGGAAACTAGTTGGGTAATGAGGTGCACTACGAAACTAGTTAGGTAATGAATAAGTTTACAATGTTTTTTTTTAATATTGTAAATTCGATATTACGTAACTAAAGTAGATAAATATATTTACATGGCAAAGAGAATGCATATCTTACATTTTCTGAGAATAGTCTGTGAAGTAATCTTCATTCGGAAGGAGTTTTATATAATCTCGTATAACTGGTAAACGTTAAGTGATAGACGACAACGTACTGCACAAAAAATATATATCTCTTTAAAGCACAAAACATTTTTGTGGCGTCAACCATTTCCGAGACATCCGTCATTAATGGCTCGAATTGTTCGGTACTTAGCTATTCTTTTAAAGTTCTGCCAACATTCACTTGTTTCTCGGATGTCATAGAAACATATAAAATTTTAAGGCCAGCATATTGCGTCCAATTCCAAAACATTTGACTGTCGCTGTTCCCTTTGTATCTATAAATTAAATGGACGCTCTTTAACTGCTTTCTTAGCGTTCCATTCTATATTGCGCGTGAAAGAAAAGTTTGCTCAGAGGCCTCTTTATCAGGCTTGAGGTTCTTTTATGTGTCATCAATCTATGACACGGAACCACCGGCTTTACTTCTTTTCCGAAGGAAGCCATGCTAAGGATTTTTACGCCCGAAAAAATACATCGCCCTCCGCCGGGTTTGAAGCCGCGATCTTGGGAACTAGCGCCTAGCATGGTAACCCTAAACACGGAGGACGACACCTTTGTATCTATAACGGAATGTGCAATACTGCTATTTCTGCAAACGTTTATCTCTATTAAAATGAAGTAGACAGAAAAATAAACTTTAATAACAATAATTTGTATAGGTACCTACTAATAAATGAAAGAGGGTAGAGAAACGTATGTGAATGTACCACAAGATTTTTTCAGTTGTGTTTTATTATGCAACAACTAAATTCAGCAATCTGTTTTTCTTTGCTGTAAATACTTTTAATGTGGGTTTGGTACATGGATGAGAGTATACTGTAAACATGTGTGTCTGCATCAGCGAGAATTCTTTGTGATGGTATACAAGGCAAACAGTGACGAGCATAACATACTTGCAAACATGCATTTACTAGCTGTAAAGGTTCTTGTTAGAAATCCATTCACTGTTGAGATGTGACTGATACGTCTGGTAATACGTAAGGTTCTTGTAGAAGGATTTAATTTACCCTTGTTCTCAATTAGGTAGTTTCTGTTACAAACACCATGACTGTGTGCTCGCTATTTAATGCTCTATAACGCCCTCTTGTTTCAGGGAAGAACTTGACGAATGTTCGCAAATGCAAGGTTACACGCAAAGGCACAGAGTACATGGGACCTGTCTCCAAGACGCTCTCAGACATTCGCTGTCAGTTTTGGAACACAAAGTATCCCAAGCATGAGGTAACTCACATTTTCGTAACTATTTCACAGATAAGTAATTTGGTTTTAGTAACAGAAGCTCCGAAATTAATAGACATTAGCAGAGTTGAGCTCTGAGTTTTATCCTCAAATTTCATTGCCTTCAAGGGCGACGTTACCTCTTGAGCTATAAGGATAAATGCCCGGAGTCGGTACAGTAGAGTAGATTAAGTGCAGAGAAGGATTTCGGCGATGAAGCACATAGGAGGTCTATAGTACCTACTGAACCTTCGGGTGGAAGGGATGAAGCGTAGTGGGCGAGCAGATCCGGACCGCAGGTTCCAACGCAGGCGGGGTCCCTAACGTCTCCAAGGGTGAGATTCCGACGCCGGCGGTATCACCCACACAAGTCTCCCTTCCCAGAGAGAGATCTCGCTGGTGATTCGTCACATACTGGATGCCAGACAGACAGTTCCTCAAAGCAAATTTCACCGCCGTACCTCTCGCCGCGCCGTCCACTCGCCTGATCCCCCAACGCTGAAACATGGTAAGGAAATGAAATGGCAGCAAAATAGAGGACAGAAAAATTCGCGGGATTACGGAAACCATCACATCATTTGTCAACCGACCTGGGAAAATCATGAAAAAACTGAAGGCCATAGTGCCGTTCCATGTGGAATGGAACCCGCGATCTCCCGAATGGAGCCTCAGACATTATCGCGGAGCTATCTCGCTTGCCTGGAGTAGACTAATTGCATCGCTTAATGGGATTTCGTCGGTTGTTCACAATTTTGAGAAAGAAATCTATGAGACCGGCTCAGGTTTCTTTCTCTTCCTATCCTAACTTACTAAGCAACCTGTAAGATAGAAATCAGTTGTCCGTATCTTCAACTGTGGAGGAATTTCGATGAGTCTAAGGCCTGGCTCAGCTCTACCTGCGTTGTTGCTATCGTTTGTATTATTTTAGGGGAGGTAATAACGAATATACAGTGCTTTTCCTTCACACTGTGGCCACTGTGCGTCGGCCGCCACAGCTCGGACTCCCTCCTTAACAGTTATAACTTCCCTGCAACCGCCTCACGTTCTCATATTTAGGTTACAAATTACAGTGATAATAAGCACGTGCCTTATGTTAGGAAATATAGTCCTCTATCCACGCGTTTCTGGCATCTCCTCAGGAACTTTTCATTCACACTGGAGTTCAGTCGTCCTTCGTGGTGTAGTGGCTGCCATGTAGTGGTTATCTCTAGTTCTCCAGGACGCGGGTTCAGACTTGGAAGAGGGCGATGGATTTTTTCGGGCGTACAAATCCTTAGCATGGCTTCCTTCGGAAGGGAAGTAAAGCCGGTGGTCCCGTTCGTAGATTTACGGCACGTAAAAGATCCTCAAGCCTGGTAAAGAAACCTCTGAGCAAAATTTGTGGTCTTTCACGCCTAATATAGAATGGGACGCTAGAATTTTTGAGTGGGGTACAATAGTTCCTCTGATTACAGTATGATTTTTTTCGACCTGACGCTGCAGAAACGCAAACGAGGAGAAGGTTGTAGAGGGGGAGAAAAGACCGGTAGTGTTCCCCTAGCGCGATACAACAGGAATGGTAGTATCGGCTGTTCTCCTACAACTAGTCGAAAACCCCTCCCGGAAGATAATGGACTCGTCCAGCTACTGCGCATCCAGGTGAGCGGGGCCAGGAGCAAAACAAATCTTTCTGTATTGTGCTTAAGTACTAGCGAAAGCCAAACGTTTAAAACCGAGTTCTTATAAGCTGACCTTTGTTTTATTGTTTCAGGGTATTTCTTATTGAAATTAAATAAAACGCTTGAGTACGTCTTGATTTTACCGATTTGTAACTAATCCAGAGCTATCTCTCTCAGCACTGGAAAAGTTATTTAATAACCGTGAAATTCTTTTTGCGTGTATGTATTCTAGGCATCGAGCATTTATGTATCTTTCATGTTGTATTGTACTATTTTAAGACTCAAAAAGTGAACGGAAAGGAATGTACTGGACAACGAAAGTGGAATAAAGCAAGGTCTCCTTGCTTGAAGGTTTAATGAAAATCATCATCACCATCATCTACATCCAAGGATTAAGTGTGAGACGTGTTTCGGTTTCTTTGGTTTTAGCATCTTTTGTGTGATCTTCCGACAACTCTGTAGCCCTCCAGTGTATAACTTAAAACTTGTTTCGAGTGTCTAGTTCCCTTCATACACTGCGGACGATGTTTCAGTTATTCTTGCAATTCTCTTATTATATCCTTACTCGGTGGAGAAAAAAGCAAGCCCATGAAAATTTCTGTTATGCAGAACAGCTGTTTAAGTATTCCTGTGAAAGAAAGACCTGGAACACGGCCAGAGAAGCATTAAAGAAAGAAACGTGACTGATGAAGGAAGACCATTTGCCAAACATTGAGTATTTCAAGGTGATCACGACATTCTCTGGAATTTTCATTGACACATACTTCCTGTTTCCGAACAATGACTCATAAAATGAAATGTGTTTCTTCTGTATCGTACAATTAAAATATATCTGTAACAGCACAATCTCTGTCCATTGTCTTTACATAGTCATTCTGCAAGACTCTACCAGTATTACAATAGGTCGTTTTCAGGAATGGTGGAGGAAGTCAAGAGGAACAACTGTTTTATGTGATGGATTTCATGTACAACCACGTTTTACCCCTAAAACCTGTTTCTTATAACGTTGCCCCGCTGACATGACATATCCTTCAGCGTTTGGCTTTCTTGATTCACTGATGTACACCTTTGAATGGTGATGTACAAGCTCTGTGGAGTGTAAGGTCAGGAGATAAGAGCTATATAAATATTCTGTCATAATTAAGGCCCGGACTTCTTAGGTTTCTTTAGGTTCTTCAAATAGGTTTCTTTAGTTTTTTCTTGATTAAAATAGTTTTTTATGTTTTCCTTAGTGGATCAACACAGGCATCAATAATTTTGCTTTTTTGGTACTTATTTGTGAGATTGCCATGGCAGTAGATACATACATTCCCAAATTTTCTGGCATAAACTATTTCCTATTATCACATAACACATTCTTGTATGAAGAAAAGGTTCTTTCAACGGAACATGACGTCATTGGAGTGTAGAACATACATGCAAGTGGAGCAGGTTCTAGGGTTAATTTTCCTATATACTTTTCTCCTGCAGTACTGAATTTATGATTTACATATCTTCAAAAGCAGGATTTCGTTGAATCTTCTGCAGCTTCGAAGAACATGCAACTCCCACTGGTTCAGGTATTTCTTTACTGGAAACATTGCCAATGATATCTAGAGCATCTTTTAGTGGAAAAGTTGTACTTTCCAACCGAAGAATAGCTTCTGGTATAAAACAAAAATGTGTCTTAATATACACAAGGGAAGCAGCAAGAGTGGGGCACTCGAGTGATTTCTTAGCCTTAGCAATGCAGGAAGTTTCTGTTTCATCCAGTTCATTGACGACATTTTTAACGTGTTTTAAGTGCTCGACATAGTAAGTGGCAGCTGACAAACAAGTTCCCCAGCGGGTAAGTATCAGCTCAGATGGAAGAGGGGTTGCCACTACTTTTTCTTTGAACAGTTGTATACGTGTTGGGGCTTTTAAGAAAACCTCATTGGCCGAAGATATCAGGCTGCTTACATCATAGAAGTGGCTTCCTCCGCAAGGCGGTGCAGGCCGTGGCCAAGCATGTAACATGTAGCATGTAAAATACAAATAAAAATTCATTAAATCATTTTTATAAGTTAACGAAAAAACTAAATAATTTAAATTATTATAAAGATATAATATTCCTATTAACAGTGGTAATGAGACTGTAGAAACCCCCCTGCCAGCCTTCAACATATAGGCAGCACCGTCTGTCATTGGCAAAAGTGAAGTGTGGATCTGCAGCAATCCACTTTTTCAATAAATGTGATTTAGGTATTGTTTCACTATACAACAATTACAAACGATTAGACACGATCCGTTACGCAGGTTAGGCTCCTCCTGACCTTCTATCAGCTGCATCCACGCCACATGTGCTGCGTAACTGTAGTAATTTGAACTATCTACTGGCTATAAGTGGTGGAAATAATTTTACAATGAGTTTCAATTTGAAAATAACATTCTTGATTTCGAAAAAGGAAAAACAGCTATTTAGGCTATTTTAGGTGTCAACCCCCATTTAGGTTTTTTTAGGTGTAATGAAATTCGCATATTATGCTCCAGGAAGTGTGAAATGAATATAATCTTGAAATGTGTTAATTAAATAGCGAGGAAGAATATAGGTTAAAACCTAAAACTCCGGACCCTAGTCATGATACATGCAAGTGCTTTCGTCATCCTGAGAGGCAGGTTTAAACCAAGGATGCTCTTAACTATTTGTTGATAAGAATTTGCTTTCATTAGCTCCTCTTACATATATTTGATTCTTATTCTTTAACGGATTGCCCTCCTTTTTGAGGGACTTACCCCTCCAAGGACTTGAGCCAATGCCTTGAGTCAGTAGCCTATCGAGGACCAAGCAAACTCTGGATCATAGAATATCTAGAATAGGTGATTACCCAATATCTTAGGTCAGTAGCCTGTTGAGGGGCAAGTAAACTCTGGATCGTAGCATATCCAGGATGGGTGATCGGCCCAATGCCTAGTATATCAGTAAAGAAGAAAGAAATGAAATGTAGAGATGAGTTGGGATGATAGGAAAACTCGCGGATCAAATTATCCAACCCAGGATTCGTCTAGCGACCGAGGAAGACCGGAAGAAACGCCTTCGGTCAGGAGGTCAGCTCCGAGGTTTTGAACTTGGGACCTTCTGAATGCGAGTCGCACACATTACGTGATTTTTACTGTTATGAAAATGTAAATTTAACAACCCTCTTGGAATATATTAAAAAAGTGATGATGTTAAATAAGGAACTATTTTGTATCGCACAAGCTATTCCACGTTAGAAGTCAATGAGAGGTGACCGTTAAGAAATATGGACAAAGTGAACAGACGCTAGGGGCGAGCAGATAGGGGTCTCAGAACGCACATGCTCCATTACTAGGTTAGTCACCGCCGACGTTACAAGTTCATAGCCAGTCTGTTGCTGTCTGCAGACGAGAGTGGTAAGACGCTATTCGTCTTGTCTCGTGGTCATACAAAGAACTTTGAATTTCAGAGCCATAACGTAGCGATCCGCTTTTTAAAAATGTGACTATCGCTTTAGTCTGCTGTATTCTTCTTATGTCTATAGCTAAATGTATAATGAAAATTTATCTCGATTAACAAGTAATAGACAGGAGATTAAACTTTTGAATGAATAGTTTGTAGAAAAGTGAATAGGGAGGGTCATATGAAAACAAGACATCAACATTTTTCAAGAAAAGACTTTGGTCTGAAATACAACGCTATAGATCTGACTAAGCTCCTTTGTTTTTTTTATGCGCCCATGTGCGTTTATCTGTAGATCCAGAAATAGAACGTGTTTTACGAGGGAAATGTATAACACATGTCCATAACTGAAAAATTGTATTCAACGTTATAGCTGATTTACACGGCTTTTTGGGCGCTGAATGCAGAGAAAATTCATCACACATCATTTTCGCACAAATAATATTTGAATTTTAAGGTTTGCAGAGCATACGTTTTATTTCATGCATTATTGGTAGCCTACTCTTAGGTTTCTTTCCGGGATGTTTCCTTATCCTGAGAAGACGAATTTCGGATAACTCTTCGCTCTAGTGACCCCGGCTTCATGTGAACATCAGTTTCAACCATTTCGTCCATTCACCAGGTTAAACGGACGTTAAATTCAAACAAAACAAAAGCAAGAAACTTAATTTAGAAAACATAGAGAGCTTATTAAACTAAATAATTTGTGGAAATAATTGTTCTTCCACACAAGCCGTGTGTTGGACAAGATTGGAAAGGTGGAATAAGACGAGTGAAAAATTCAGTGCCATAGCCGGGATTTAAACCACGGATCTCCCGGTTTCCGTCCGGTTGCTCTAACCACTGAGCTACCATGGCAACGTGCCAGTGGAACATTAAATTCCCCTATTGATTCACGTTTTTCCCGATAAACCACAAGGACATCTCAAATTGTACTGAAATGATTGATCTAATAGTGGTTGAAGCTATGAAGCCGGGACTTAAAGTGCTTACAACATTGTAAGTCGCTATTGGGGTATGTGATCTCAATACAATTTGAGATCTCCTTGTGGTTTACTGGGAAAAATGCTAATCAGCTGGAGAATTTAATGTCGTTCGGGCACGTTGCCATGGTAGCTCAGTGCTTAGAGCAACCAGACGGAGACCGGGAGATCCGTGGTTCAAATCTCCGCTAGATGTTGAATTTTTTAGTCGTCTGATTCTACCTTTCCTAAACAATTTGTGTCAAATCACAGTTTTTTGGTTTTTTGGTAGTTTTAACCTTTTACGAGATATTTCCGGTTGTTGGTTTGAATTTTCCAGTATTTCAAGCTGCTCACTTTTGAAATGTGATATCCGTTTTTGTTTTTCATCAGGTTATCACAGAGTATTCAAAATAACCGGTTCGTTCCAACTTGCCTATCGCTTATGGTCTCTGATCAGTTAAGGAATCGAACGTGCTATGTACATTCTGACGATTTCTGACAAGATCAGGAGCGGCCTGTCAGTTAGACGGGTATGCTCAAACTATGAGTGACTATTTGGAACAAAGCTGCCCATAACAAACTTATTTTTAAACGTTTGATGAAGTACTATACTCCATCCACCCCAAGAAAGTGTCACGTGCCACCGCCGCACACCATTCAGGCGAATGAAAATAGTTCGTTACTGCATTGCATGCATTATCATCCTTTTTGTACGTGAAACAGTAAAGATAGTGTATAATGATAGTATTTTAATAATCGTTTCGTTAAAACATAACATAAATAACTAGATTCTCTCTATTATCATGGCCATGCAGACATCCGTACTGTCGCGTTGTTTACTGTAGCAAAGCAACGGTCGTGCTAATGCAGTATTATTTACGTCGCGATCGTGGCTAAGTGTATAGAAGTCAAAGCAGTATAGAAGTGGCAAAACCCTTTAAAGTGGTGAAAAACGACAGTTATGAGTGTGTTCAACATTTTGTTTGAGCGTTATGATAACCTTGTTGTTAAAAATGTCAGATTAACATCAGAAGCAACCGATGTGTCTGTGGGACCAAGTTGTAGACCAGCAGGTTATGAACCTGGAAGACGACTCAAGCGATATCACCGCTTCCGATTCCGAGCTGGATGTCGCGCTACTTCTCGAAGAGTCTGGCCAACACATAGCTTTTACTATTAAAATATATTTCATAACACTTTTTCATCCATTCTTGAATCATTACACTCAATGTATATGTTTCTTTAATACTCAGTGCTGGTATAGTGAAGGATAGCACGTGGTTAAGATAACATTGCGAGGTAACGTTGGCAGTTTCTTGAGCTCCCAAAAGTGAACAGCTAAGGGGAAAGAGAGGAAGCCCCACCATACATGCACGAAACGTCAAGCGCAGAGTGATACTTCGTGCATTGTTTATGTTAGGACCAGTCCTCGGTTCGGATTATAACGTTCTGTATAGTCATCGCAGTGACTATTACTGTAACCGTATCTCAAATAACTGAAATATATTAAACCTGTTCATCACAGTTATATGATGTAAACTATACGCAGGTGGCGAAAGAAATCACCGATGAACAGTTTCCTGATGGTGACAAAGCCAAAGCAAGAAACTGGTGCAGGAACCCCGGTGGCATTAAGGAGGAACCATGGTGTTATACCGTCAACTCCAAAGTCGTAGATGACATCTGTGGCATTCCCTTCTGCAGATACCATGGTAAGACAAGTGTAGAGATTATTACATGCCTTTATCCTAGTAAGGATTTAGTTGTTTCATTTCTGTCAGGTACAAAATCACACTTTCACGTTACGCAGTGATGTCGTTACCTCCTGTCCAAGGCGAATTATTTTGAGGGGGGACTATCTGCATATAATTAAACATTTGGAACACTTGCAAACGGGACACTGATATATACACAACTGTCAAGAGTTATTATTTCAAACCAGTAAATTCTAGGTTCTGGGGCAGGAATTTCCACTTTCTGTGTGACGTGTCTATATAAATATGCTGATTCCTACAAAGTGGATTTTACATTTTTCGCAAATGTTAACATATTTTCAGTTTAAAATTTAGAAACAAATTGAAAGTACAAACATGTGTGTAATACAAAATGAAATATCTTTGTAACATTAGTGAAGTTACTTACAGCTTCATCATCACCAAGGTGAACTGACATCAAGCCAAGTCTAGATGTTGTGTTTCTCAAGTATATACACATTTAATTGTCTTTCTGTGGAAAAGTTACTTGCGGAAACTGGCAAAATGAGTAATTCCTTGAGAAGAATATAGACAACCAAACAAGTCATATATTTGAAGCTTCACATGTTGTCAGATTGTCTTCAGAAAATTTTCCTCTCTGAAGAAATACTTCCTTCTGGGCCTGATTTTAGCTAAAATGTTTGCGATTGCCTCTCATCAGACTATTTTCATTGCTGCTGTGCCAAGATAGAAGAAATGTTGGGGGTAGGATCCCCTCACTGCCCCCTTAAGGGGACAAGCTACTCTGAAATGGTCAAAAATAACATTTTTTGTTTTAGGCACCAATAAAAACTCTATTATTTCCAGTTTCAGAAAATATATACTTTATGGGAGTTAAGATGCTTTTAAGACATTTGAATACCATTTAAATTCTAGTCTTCATTCCTTTAAAGATGTCATGCAACGCCCCTTTTTAGAACATTTTTGTGTCTTTCCACAACGAACGACTATATCATGTCCAGCAAGCAGTTCAGCAATTAACAAAAGAGGCCAGGACCAAGAGAAGGCAATCACTAAAGCTGAAGCTATGCAGGAATGAAAAGGTGCAGATGATTATGACCTTGAAATATACCGAGGTGTGTCAGAATTTTAATTTTCAAACTTTAAATTCAGTTTTCTCAAAACAACATTTTTGGATACTTGTGTACCTTTTTTCTCAGAAAGTACGAGAGGGAGAGAGCTGAAATTTTCAGTACATGTATACAACACTATAGTTAAACTTTCTGAACCACAATTATAATTTTATAATGTATATTAGCGATATTAACAGAGCAACAACATTACAAATTTTCTACATTTTTACTTTTTTGAGTTTGCAATTAATTTTTTTTTCAATTTCTAGTGAACTGATATACCTAACTAAATAACTGAGGTTCAGAAGATAGCTGATTATACTAAGAAGAAACTGCAAAAGTGTGATTCCGTATTGCAAGTAGTATCAGAGAAAAAGGTGCATGAATTCATATGTTTTAAGAGTAAATTTTATTATTTTTCTGCTAAACGAAATAATTTTACGGGCTCAACCACATAAGCTATCAATGTAAAAAAACAACTTGAAATAATTTTCATGATTTATAGAATAATTTATAAAAATTTCAGGAAAAACCATCAAGAACTTTAAGAGCAGTGGTAATTTAACACATTTAAGGTGTAATTTCCATGTGTTCAGACTACCTTGTCCCCTTAAATACACCCATATCTTATTTAATAAAGAAGGTCACCCTAAAGGACGGTTCCCATGCGCTCATGGGGAGAGCACAGCTATAGAATACTAGGGATATTTTATTTTTCAACCTCCGATAGAACATGAAATTGAAACCAATAGCAACATGGTTTTATCGGTAAGAGGTAATTGCATTATAACAAAAGGGACGTATTATTATTATTATTATTATTATTATTATTATTATTATTATTATTATTATTATACTGTAATGCGTTACAGAATATACAATAGCATGCATATTATAAACATTATAATACACAAACATATCGATGTAACAATTAAAGCCAAATGTCAGTACACCAAATACACTTACCGGTGTTAACAGTGTTAGCAACACCAGAACAACGCTTTCAAACAGAAGCAAGTAGGTCTTCATAAACTATATATATGTCAGTGTGTACGTGTGTGTGTTCCTTATAAACTTCTATGTTGCATCGATTTCGACCAAAATTGTAGAGGCAACCTTTGACACAACCGAAAATTACTGTCTAGGTAAGAATTCGAAATCCCATTCCATTTCACACAATTACTTATTTAAGTTTATGTCATGCCTACTAAAGCTCTAAAAGCAATCTATATCTTTCTCAACGATAATCGTAATAGCTTGAAAATTGCCAACATAAGAATACTGTTATTTAGGCTTTCAATGCCTCATAAAATAATTCACAAATAAAAGCAATAAATAAATTGAAAATGTTAACAAATGCATACTACCATTCCGAAGCACAAAGGAACAGTGTGTCCACATATTATTGGTTGACCTCCTGACATTCATCATCCAGTCAAATAATAATTATAACAGCAACGTCACCCGTGGCTATACTTGCGCAAATGTAAAGGCGCTACAATCGCTTGGTTATAGCTTTGAATTTGAGACAGAAAGTAAGTCCACTAAACACACTTACCTGATTATACGTATGAATGAGAACAGGTAGTGGTTTACATTTTTAGGTTACGTTTGTATATTTGTTGTAATGTTTATTTATTTTCCATGCAACTGTCATAATTATTAATGCATGTTTATTATAAAATTAAGTATTAGAATAACATAACCTATATTTGTGTTAGGAGGGATGTAATCCATTGATGTGAAAGATTAAACATGGCAAACATCACAAAGACTGGCCTAATAGAAAAATATAGGCAGGAATAAATGTACATGGCCATGGAAACAACAGATTTTATTGATTCCATGAATGAAATACATACTATTTGTGAGCTATAAAATTTTCTTTCACAACAAGAAAGCTGAAAGAGTATTGCAATGCAACACAGTTTGAATAAACAGAAAAAGTTTGTGCTGCAAAATGGTGAAATTTATTTCTAAAATAAAGCAGTATCAGACTCTCAAGATATCTTCCGTGACACGACCCTAGGATATAAAGAAAATAGTACTTAGCGCTCACCACTATGCAGCAGGCATATGCACCAGCAATTATTATTAATAAAGAGAGAGAAGTCTGTGTAGCCGATACGGCCCACCACAAACTGCATTATATTAGTGGAATTAATTGTCCTTCCACACAAACCGTGTGTTGGACAAGTTCAGAAAGGTAGAATCTCACGACTCAAAGATTCAATGCCATGATAACAGGAACAGCATCAAACCAGACTAAATACCACTTCTTCCTCTTCATATAAATATTGTATATTGATATAAAATAACACAAAAGGATTCAACATAATCACAATGACTACAAAAGTCGTTATGGTTGTTCAAACATGGCTAACACAAGAGCAATAAATAAGTTGATGTTAATATCCAAACTTTCTGCGATCATGCTACAATGTTAGCAATACACATATAATTTGTAGTTTCTCATTTTTTTCAAGGAGCGTGTTTCTTTCTCTATAGAAAGATTGTGATGTTTTGCAACCAGAAAAACAAAAACTGAGAGAAAATAAAAATGATAGTGGGCGCGAATAACAACGTCAAACCAGACGAAGTACCACCTCTTCTTTGTATGTTAATTTTGGCTTTTCTTTTCTTTTGTCTTTTATGTGTTTTTACTTTCTCTACTACGTATAGTAAGTAGGGGAAGTATTGTATTCCACTTAAAAATTTGATACCGAGATTTCACCGGAAATATATGTTTTGAGACTCCTGAATCCAAAAAAAGCATTTTTGGAAACATGTCCGTGTGTGTGTCTGTGAACAGCATAACTCAGAAACGAACAGTCGGATAAACACCAAACTTGGTATTTAGGTTCAGTATCTTCCAGAGATGCGACACGAAGGTTTTCAAGAAAATCTCCCCACCCCAGATTACCCTTTACATGGAAGATTTTTCGAAAATTTTAATTTTCTCAAAAATGGCTGTAACGATTTTGATAAAAATATCATATGTTTAAGATATTTTCATGACAAACAAAATGTATGTCTTGAATTTTCTGGGAATGTCTCCAAAAGTTTTCTTCATTGTGAACGACTTTTGCATAACTGGTAAACCATAAGAGATAGACAAAATTTTACTAAACGAAAATGTAGATCGCGTTAAAATACACAATTTATGTCATATACATTTTTTTTGTTGAGTGAACCATTTTCGAGATATTGCTTGTTATTCCCTTAAATGTTTCAAAACTTATTTTCTCAAATGGGAATTCGTTATTCATTTTTTTGTCTTGGATATGCAAAGAGTATTAATCTGTGGCAAAGGGAATGGTGCTGCACCTAGCAACCAGCTATTAAGAGATATGTATGTGCTTAAAGGCTACTGTTTTTCTATATTGCCCTTGTAAATATATTTTCCCCTTACATCTACAAGAAAATTAGCAATAAGATAGAGTCTGCAAATGTTTATCTGGATTAACGTGAAGTAAATGGAGAATAAGCGTTTGTAAAAATAGTTTGTACAAGAGTAGAGAAAGTCATGTGAGTGTAATACATCAAAATTTTTTTAGTAGGTTTATGTATGTTGGCTATTGAGAATAAACAAGATTCTCCTCCTGACGTTACTTAAACTGCTATTATTTCTTCCCAACTGAGATTTTCTCTATAAATAGGCAGCCCGAATGTACCAACGTGTAGCAAGTAGGGGAAGCATTGTAATCCACCAAAAAATTTGATGTCGAGGTTTCAGCGGAAGTATATGTTTTGGGGAACCAAAACCCCAAAAACATTTTTAGAAAAAGGTCCATATATACTGTGTGTGTGTTTGTTCTTGGCGTCCCATTCTATATTGAACGTGAAAGACCGATAATGTTGCTTAGAGGCCTCTTTATCAAGCTTGAGGTTCTTTTATGTGCCGTAAATCTACAACACGGGACCACCGGCTTTACTTCCCTTCTGAAGGAAACCATGCTAAGGGTTTTTACGCCCGAAAAAATCCATCGCCCTCCGCCGGATTTGAATCCGGGACCTCGGGAACCAGAGGCTAGCATGGTACCCCTAGACTTCGGAGGACGACAAGCGCAGGCTTTACAGTAGCTAATGGTGTTATTTTAAAACAACCGATGACGCCACAACGCGCACAACAATGATAATAAGAGTGGTTTGTTTCTATGAAAAAGTATGTTTTAAAATATACTGTTTGACATTCTCGAAAAACATTTAAATTTATCTGTAGCAGAAAATATACGGGACTTTTGAAACGTACTGTATATATAATTCACAATAGTCCATTTTCGCAGAGGTACACATTTGGCAATGTATGTAAGGTACACCACCACCACCACCACCACCATTGTCGACCTCCGTGGTCTAAGTGTATTGAGGTCGCGAGTTCAAACCGGCGGAGGGTAATGGATTTTTTTTTGGACATAAAAATCCTTAGCATGGCTTCCTTCGGAAGGGAAGTAAAGCCGTTGGTCCCGTGTCGTAGATTTGCGGCACGTAAAAGAACCTCAAGCCTGATAAAGAGGCCTCTGAGCAAACTTTGTGGTCCTTCACACCTAATATAGATTGGGAGGCTAAAAGCCATAGTGGTTAACGAACTTCCATGAATAAGACTCAACTTAGAGTAATGTTTATCATCATTGTAGTAATATTTCGCAAGACATTACTCAATCCGGCGCTAAAAAGATGAAATCCGGGAACATTTTGAAACTGTACTAAAAGAAAGAACACAACTCCTACACAGAATGTCGACTCACGGGACCCGGAGCTGAATATGCCGGAACAGGGAAACATTCAGCCAGCGACAGAGATTGTTTGTCCTGGAAAGACAAGCACAGAGAAAAACATGCTGGTCCAGAAGGCAGCAAGTTTCCTAAAAGTTCCTTCCCGGAGAATTCTCGTCGAAGAGCTAAGCACTTCTGCCGCAATCCTGACGAGGACCCCGGAGGTCCTTGGTGCTTTGTCGAGCCAGAAGAAGGTAATGCTGTTATTGACATTTATTTAATATCCAGTGCTTTTCCATCACACCGCTCGCGGCTCGCGCGACGGCCGTCAAGATGTTTTCTTTCAGTTCCTATAATGCAAGGGTGGTGAAAACGACTTCCTTCCGCAAGTCACCAAATGTGCAACACGCTCTGCATCACTCAGCAGCATGTGAAAAACAAAGGGACAGTGGCAGAGAGGGAACGGCGCCTACGAGTCAAAATGACTCGCGAGTCCCGTTTTCGCCACCTCTGCTCTAATGTCTGTTGCATGCCTACACTTTATTTTTCTATTTCCCCCATATATAAAATTCGCAAGCAGTTAAATCAGGGGACCGCGAGGGCTATAATCCTTTACTAATTACCCTATCTTCAAACATTTTCTGATTTAAATTTAATGACCACCAGCTGTATGCTCGATAGAGTCTTGTTGGAAAAATCCAGATTGTCATTCAATGTCGGTCCGTTTTCAAAAAATCGTGCGACTATGACATTCCTGTATTTTTCTGCATTTACTATTTGTTCACAAAATACAGGTAGGTTCTGTGTGCATTTACCGCACACCAATTTTCCCTTCATGCAAGGAAATCTCGTGTGTTAAGTCAGGTTTCTCTGTGCTCCAATACTTGTTACTTTGCGACAAACATAGCCATACAAATGGAACCATGCTTCGTCAGAGTAGAATATTAAGCGTGGGTCAATTACTCTGTCATTTCGCGAGAGCCAATTTCACAAATTTACCCGCTCCGATGATCACTTGAAAAATAAGGTGTACTTATGCGACAAATCCCATACAGTATAAGAACTAAAAGAAAACACCAGGCGATTAATTCATTCAATTTTGAATATTGAACTCTCGAATGTGAAGGAACATTTCCTGAGAAGATGCCAGAAATATGTGGATACAGGACATTTCCAACATCTCTTATGATAAGCTATGTGCTAATTATAATTATGAGAACATGAGGTGGTTACAGGGGTATTGAACTGTTTTGGCGGGAGTCGGCGGGCGAGCAGATGTGTGGTGGCCATAGTATAAAGGAAAACCACTGTATTTTTTATACTCTTGTCCTCATGTATACAAGAAATATTTGTCTAACATATGCAAATAAGCAACACTACTGTAAGCATTTCAAGTACCAAATTAATTAATTGGAGTTCCTCCTAAAATTTACAATTTTTGGAAAGCTAACTAAAGACCTATTATTATTATTATTATTATTATTATTATTATTATTATTATTATTATTATTATTATTCGTGGTGGTAGTAGTAGTAGTAGTAGTAGTAGTAGTAGTAGTAGTAGTAGTAGTAGTAGTAGTAGTAGTAGCAGTAGTATTTATTAAAACATAACAATATCTAAATGTTTCAATGCACCATTTTCACCAAACATGAAACTTAAGGTTCAATGAGTTGTTCAAATGATTACTCCGCTACTATGAACTGCCACCTAACCATTCGTACATGTTTTGAGGCCCCCTGAATCTAACTCAAAACGAAATAACCATGAAGTCTGTTTTCATTCGTAAGGAATTTTGTATTATTTTGAATAACAGGTAAACCATAAGAGATGCACGAAAACATACTATACAAAGAATGTATATATCTTTAAAACACATAATTTATCTTAAATCCATTTTTTGTGGCAGCAGTCATTTCCGAGTAGTATGCGTTATTATTATTATTTTGAGTTTTCAAATAATCTTTTGTTATTTTTTGAAGCGGTCAGCATTCAGCTGTTTCTCGTGATGCCGTGAAAGAGTATGGAATTTAAAGGTCATCATATAGCGACCCTCTTTTACACACCCAACGATTGATTCGGTTTCCTCTTTTTGCTTTGTATCTATAACGAAAGTGTAATAAACTACTTCTACATAGGTATATCTCGATTAACATGAAGTAAATAAAAAATAGGCTTTTGTAAGAATGCTTTGTAGAAGCTATATAAAAATAAACGATAACGAGTAGAGAAAGCCATGTGAATGTTAAGCGTCATATATATGCTTTTTTATATTCAGAACTACTCCGAGTTAATGACTATATGGGTGTCATTTAAAATAATGTTATTACCGTATCTCAATAAACAATGCCACCTGACTCATTCAGTATCACTTATTTCTACCTTTCAGTGGCACAACTATTGTATCAAGCAATTTTCGTATCGTTCTCGTGTGTAAGGTACTTGCAGATGGTGAAGATGAGTAGGGCACCTTGTGTATTGCTTGAACAGAGAAATATTTAAAATAAAAACGAGCTATTTTTGCGTTTGCCTTCTCTCCCGAATATATACAGAATGTTTCAGAAATACTTTTACAAACGTCGGGTATGGATTCCTTACACCACAAGAAGGAAAAACGTTTATATGAACATATGTCCCGTAATCCTTGGTTTTCTCGTTAGGAGGTGTTCAACACAGTGGTACACTTATAACACACAAAACTCATAAGAAATGCTCGAAATGCCCTCCTCTTACTTCTATGCATGCCTGTACTCGTCGAATCATGGAATGTCGCACCCTGTCAAAAACTCCGGGATGGTGTCGAATGGTTTCGCAGGCTTCCATGACACATCGATGAAGCGTTTCTGCATCCGGGATGGCTGCTCCATAAACCAATGATTTAAGATGCCCCCAGAGGTAAAAATCCACAGGATTGAGGTCGGAAGAACGTGCAGGCCATGGAACTGGTCCTCCTCTGCCTATCCTTCGGTCATGGTAGATTCATGTTCAGGAAATGAATATCCAGCCATGGTGGAAGGAAACACGTGCAGTTAACTCACTACATGTACACAATTGAAACGTTGAAGACAGACTAATGACAAATGACAAACGTAAACACGTCTCCAGGCAACACTTCGCCATCTACCGTATGTAGTACAATGGGTCAACGCCTTCTATGAATGCATAGAGAAATGAAGTTTTGAGGTTGGACCCCGAAGGCCGTTGAACTCACACTTTCATTGTGACAGGAATAATGCGAAAACCAAGGATTATGGCACATATGTTCATATAAACTTTTTTCCTTCTTTTGGTGTGAGGAACCCATACCCGAAGTTTGTAAAAGTATTTCTGAAACACCCGGTATATATGGAATACGGTCAAATGTAAACATAGTATTCACTGTAGTTAAGCAATTCAATTGTGATAGCTGCAAACAGTAGTGAAATTCAGCAAATTGACAGCATATCAACAGATGTACAAGGGCTGTTCAATAAAGAATGATCACAATTTTTAGGGTCATAATTTCTCGCGTCAGAATTTAATCTTATGACATTCTGTTAGCTTAAGGTGTAAGAAACACTATTTTCATTGTTGGCACTCCTGGTTCCCGCCTGTGAGAGGCGGTCAAACTGAGTCATGTCCAGTATCGCCTACCGCAAAAATGGAGGTGACACGTGATGTGCATGCGACTTTGATGTTAGAGGAAGATCCGCAGTCTTTTTTTTTTTTCAAGGTAATCACTGCTGATTAAACTTCCCACAAAGCTCAGTGTGAAAATCCCGTTAATCACCACAACCACCACCAACGCACCCAAATCAGACTATTTTGAGAAGGACCACATTAAAAGGATGAGTAAAGGTATGTTGTAAAAACATTATCATTCTCTACTGAATAGCCCTCGTATTACAGTTCCCGCTGTTAAAGTGGAACAAATGAAATTACAGTTACAAAAATTACTTCTCATGATATACATGCATTTATTTTTAATTTGACAATTTCCTTGCTGAATGTAGAGGAGGAAAGAACAGAAGAAGCTAAGGAAAACGTAAAAAAGGAAGAAGATGAAGACTATGTTGAAAGGGATTACTGTGACATATCTTTCTGTGATGAGTCAGGTATGTATGATATTGCCATTAATAATAAGTATCTAGTAGGTAGATAAAGAACTACATTCTACCCGAGGGTTCTCTACTGAGATTTCACCGGAAATACGTGTTTTGAGGCCCTACGTCTTTAGAAAAGCGTCCGTGCGTGTATGCCTGTGAACAGCATAACTCAAAAACAAAAAGTCCCATAAATACCAAACATACCGAGCGAGATGGCGCCGTGGTAACGCATGCGACTCGCATTCGGGATGTCCCGGTTCGATTCCCGGTGACCACCCACTCTGACCCATGGGGTTTCTCGGGGTTTTCCCGGCTCGTCAGGTGAATGCTGGAGCGGTTTCTTTCAGCCGACGAATTTCCTGTCTCTCCATTGCCTTCCATTCATCATTTCATTCCTCCCTCACCCCATTAGGTCTGTTTCAGGGTTGGAAGTTTAGATGCAACGTGGCAGGGAAAAAGGATGCTCTCTGTGGAACTTTCTCTGTCCCTTGGCTTTGGGGTAAACGGACCGCCCCTTCGGAGCGGAGTGTTGGAGCCTCTGTGTGGGACAGGGATCCCCGGTTTGCCTGTCTGGCTGTCGGGGGGTCTCAATCTGGAAACTGTAGGAACTCTGACATTACTGTGCCGTCACTACTGATTCCGACCGCCCGGTGTCCCCTCTCACTTCCTCTTCCCTCCTGGGGGTGCACCCTTGTGGGTCGTAGGTACAATGTCCCCATTAGAGCAGTGCGAGTCCCCCTCCCCCCCGATCATCAGAAAAAAATAATACGAAGGTTTTCAACAAAAACAAACCCATCCTATACTGCCCTTCACATGGAAAACGTTTTGTAATTTTTTTATATTCTCAAAAATGCTTCTAAAAATTGATATTTAAGATATTCACATGAGAAATAAAAAGTATGTATATCCTGAATTTTATAGGAACAGCCTGTGAAGCCCTCTCTATTCGGAAGGAATTTTATGTTATTTTGTATAACTGGTAAGTCATAAGAAACAAACATATACACACTACACCAAAAAAGTAAAACGCACAGTTTATTTCAAATAACCTTTTTGTGGCATTAGCAACTTCCGAGAAATATGTTGTTATTGGCTTCACTTTTTCAGGTCCTTTCTTTTAAACTGCTGTCGCTATTCGGTTATTTCACGCGACATCATGAAAAGAGGATAGCATTTCAAGGTCAGTTTACAGAGACTATTTTTTAACCTTTGACGTTAGCTATTCTCTTTGCACCTATAACAAAATGTATATTGAAAATACTTATGCAAACGTTTATCTCAATTAACTTGAAGTAGATAGAAAAAACTCTTTTGGAAGAATAGTTTGTAGAAAGTATATGAAAATAAACGATAGTGGGTAGAGAAAGTCACGTGAATGTAACTCGTCTTTTTATTTATTTTAATTTTCAAATACTAAATGCTTTTGCAAGTTGAAGGTCGATATTTGTTTTTTCCCACAGTCATTTCAAAACCATCACAAAGTGACCCGCTTTTTAAAAACCTCACTGTTGTATCACTCTTATTGCTTACAAAGGAATGTGTAATTATCTCCATTGACAAGAAGTAGACGACTGCCTCTGCGGTCGAGTGCGTAGCGCTCTGTCTTCTCCACCCAGTAGTCCTCGGTTCGTTTCCCGACTGGGGGGATTTTTCTTTAACCAGAAGCAGCATTCCGTATGCCCCATAAAGTCTATAAATATGAGTGTGTTTAATAGCTGACACTGGTAAAGCAAACTTTAAGAAATCGTACAATTCACCATCAGTTGTTTTTCAATTTAAGGTCTCCGAAATGATCAAAGAAGATAAAGGGGGCTATAGTAATGAAACAATATAAACGTACACAGAAGAACGTACACGTTCACTTGTATGAACATTTTGTAGAAGAGCGAATTAAGAAAGCCTTATGAATGCAGCCCATCGGGGTTTTTTTTAGTGAGAATTAGAAGGGCCATAGCCTATGCCCGTTGGGAGTAATAGGGGGTTTCAATGAAAAGAATTATCAAAATGAATTTAGTGGTTTTCGAAAAATTGAATTAAATTGAATTTTATTTATGGACGCTCTTTAGCTGCTGTGGTCCTAAGCGTCCCATTCTATATTGGGCGTGAAAGACAGGTAATTTTGTTCAGAGGCCTTTTATCAGGCTTGAGGTTCTTTTACGTGTCGTACATCTACGACACGGGACCACCCGCTTTACGGTTTTCGGGGTTGCCCTACATACATGAATACAATATAAAAGTCACTGTATGTATTTTCTTATAGGCTTCTACACCGTTACACTGATTTAGACCAAACTTGGCACAGATAATCTTCGATACAAGGCAAAAATTACTGTGTAGCTTAGAATTCGAAATTCTCCCCCATTTCACATGATTAGTTACTTAATTTTATGTAATGTCTACAAAAGCTTGCAAGACCACCTATATCCTTCTCAGCGATAATCGCACTAGATCAAATATTTCCAACATAAGATTAATTACTAGCCTTTAACGCCCTCACAAAACAACAAAGGAGCAGGCAGTTCACATATTATTGGTTGACCTCCTCTCTGACATTGATCATGGAGTAATAACACACTCAAATAAATAATTACAACAGCTATGTCACCTGTGGCCATTGTGCAAATATAAAGGTAAAAAACTAACAACATTTGGAACTTATAATATTGGACTCTGATAACAGCAACAGCATCAAAGCAGACAAAATACCACTTCTTATTCTTCTTTATCTTCATATGATCATTTATTGTATATTGATATAAATAAAACAAAAGCATTCAACGTAATCGCATTGACTACGAAATCCTCTATGATGCTCAAACATCTGTAACATAAAGCCCATCCTGCAGAACATAGGGAATATATTGCTTCTAACTATGCGGATTTCCAGCCTTCAGATTGCAGTAAAAACATCTAGTAAATACTGTTTTACAAATAGTTTCAAATAGAGGTATTTCCATTTCAAAAAATCTGATGTGTTACACTCACATAATTTTCCCTACTCTTGTACAAACAATTTTTACAAACGCTTAGTCTCCATATGCTTCATGTTAATCGAGATATCGAGATGTTAATCTTATTGCTAATTTTCTGTACATGCAAGGGGAATTGGTAGGCTTTAAGCTATAGTCAAATATTTTAAGTGCTGGTTGCTATGTGGAGAATTACATTCTCTTTGCATTACCAGGACAAAAAAAAATGAATAACGAATTCCCATTTGAGAAAAGTATAAGTATTGGAAAATTTAAGGGAATAACAAGCAATATCTCGAAAATGGTCCACTCAACAACAACAAAATGTATTTGACATAAATTGTGTATTTTAACGCGATCTACATTTTTGTGTAGTAAAATTTTGTCTAACTCTTATGGTTTACCAGTTATGCAAAAGTCGTTCACAATAAAGAATACTTTTGGAGATATTCCCAGAAAATTCAAGATATACATTTTATTTTTCATGAAAATATCTTAAACATATGATATTGTAACAAAAATCGTTAGAGCCATTTTTGAGAAAATTAAAATTTTCGAAAAATGTTCCATGTAAAGGGTAATCTGGGGTGGGAGGATTTTCTTGAAAACCTTCCTGTCGCATCTCTGGAAGATGCTGTACCTAAATACCAAGTTTGGTGTTTAGCCGACTGTTCGTTTCTGAGTTATGCTGTTCACAGACACACAGACACACACATACACGGACATGTTTCCAAAAATGCTTTTTTTTTGGATTCAGGGGTCTCAAAATATGTATTTCCGGTGAAATCTCGGTATCGAATTTTTGGGTGGAATACAATACTTCCCCTACTTACTGTACGTAGTAGAGAAAGTAAAAACTATATTACTGAGCCTAACCTTCCAATGAAACCGTAGGAAGAAAAACTTGGAACAGTTTTACCTAATAACAATCTTGATGGCTTAGATAAGCTTATTTCTGAAGCACTTACATTTTTCGCTAAATCAATTTCTTCCCTTCCTAAACCGCAACATTCGGCAACAAAATATTCGAAAATTCGCCGTGAACGTAAAATAAATAAGCGATGTGCTTACCCTGAATCCTCAAATCCTAGAAGACGTTTCAAACGGGGGAGAGAAAAGAAAAATACTCTTATGGTTTGGTTCCAGTATAATTTTTGTAATAACAGACGGAAGATAGTATGCCAGATCATGAACGCAGGTGTTTGTACTTGTTGTTTAGTGTCCACTGAAGATGCGGAAACGTATTTTAAAGATATTTTTGGATCTCCAAACAACTAAATTAGCCAAACTATTAGCCTTGACTTTTGCTGATGATATTGCTTTAATAATCACGAAATGAAAAAGGAATCCAGTTGCTCTTCAGTTTAGCTGAGTCTATTCTGAGTGCCATAGCTCTTTAAATAAACCCAGCTGAAAACAGTCTATCCGCATGAAGAATGGTATCCTTTCGTTAACGGAAATAACTTCTTTGGATGGTTCAGTTGTAAAATCTTTGACTGAGAAAGAAGAATGTATAAACTATCTGGGTGTTAATTTCAGTGTTGAATCATATTTGATAAAAAACTTACCATTTCTAATTTACACGAAAACATCTCCAAACTTTGTGCTTCATCCTTACTTTGGCCTGGTCAAAAGCTTTCAATTATTAATCAGTACATCTGGCCCAGCCTTGTATATCCATTACAATGTGCACCTCTGCAAAAACTGAGATCGAACTTTCTGAAGAACGTGGACAAAATAATAATAAGGCGCAGCTAAAGAAGTCGTTAGTTTACCTCATGATTGCCCCAAATGTGTGATCTCTCCTCCCAAAATATTTCGTGGCTTGGCTCTGATGGGAAGCTTACACATAAATATCTGCAACACCTTAACATTGAAGATCCTCGTTTGCAATTGGTCATAAACCTTATCTAAGCTAGATGTACCATCTCCCGAAGCAGTTAATTGGAGTGGCAGACGTATTTGAAAGGAGTTAAGAACTGAAGCATTCAAAACATGGACAAGACAAACCTTAAGAGGCAAAGGTGTAGTTCTGGTTTCAGAGGTTCCAAAGACTGATTCTTGGGTTCAGCAATAAAAAAGGAATTTCCTCTTCTGAATGGACCAATGCCCTAAAGATTCCGCAGTTCGTGCTATACCGGGCAGAAGTTTCAGCCCAACATAAGCAGCGAGATTGGAACACTAGGACACGTGCTGGGCTCATGCACTAAAAATGAACTACTAATTATCACCAGGCATCATAAAGTTCGAAGCTCTTTGGCTTCTTCACTCAAATCCATGGGTTAGGAAGTATATGAAGATGTTCACTGTATCTCTTCTAATGTTCATATAGAAGAGTGCATATTGTTGCACTTCTCAAAGGAACAGTAGTTGTCGTCGACCCTGTCATCCGGTTCGAGAGAGATCTGCAGCAAGCTGAGGAGGTTGACAGGGAGGAAACATCTATATACAAGCCAGCCATGCTCATTAACTTAGCCACGAAACACCATCTCCCAGTTGAAAACTGGTCCATCATCGGATTACCTTTTGGGAGTAGGGGAGGTGTACCAAATTTAACGTTGACATATTTAAAAAGGCTCAACATTTCTAAAAGTTCCTTATGTGATACAGTAATTGATATTTGCAAAGATTCTTTAAAACTCCTGCATCACCATTGGTATTTTGTTTAGTAACCTTTTCTCTTGTGGAGTATAATTATTACTATTGTAAACTTTAAATAGTATTATTATACCATGATGTTTATTGGTTTTCATAGTTTTATATTAACTGTAGCTCTTGCGTATTGTATTTTTATAGACTAATTTTGTTTGTCTTAGTTTTTATTTAATTGTTATTTTATCTGTAAGTTGTTGTCTACTTTCTATTCTATCCATTTAGCTTATTGTAATTCAAGACCCCTGTGGACACCGATACATTTTAGTTGATGTCAAATTTTGATTAAATATATAAATAAGTCGAAGTTCATCTATTCATTCTGCGATCATACTCGATGTTCGGATATTCACTTATCCTAATTTGTAGTTTCTCTCTTTTTTGTAAACAGCGTGTTTCTTTCTCTATGGGAGGTTTGTGATACTTTTATAAGCATAAACATAAAAACTGAGTAACATATAAAATGACAGTGGGCATGGATAACAACAACAGCATCAAACCAGTGGAAGTACTATTTCTTCTTTTCTTGGCATATTCATTTTGGCCTGCATTTTATTTTGTCTTCCATGTGCTTTCTTAGTGGATTAGTGTATGTTGGTTACTGAGAATGAAAAAGGTTATATTGATGTTATTTAAATTACTATTATTTCTTCACAACCGAGATTTTCTCTATAAATAACGACGAGGCAGCCCGAATGTGACAGTGTGGCCACTTTGCTGCATTTAACAAGAAATCATCATTACAAACTCTGGTATTTATGGTTGTTCAGCAGTGCTTTTGCATAATGTTTTCTCAGATTTTTGTCATCATCATCATTGTCGTCGTCGTCATTGCTGCTGTTCTTTATACAGCCTGAGAGTTTTAATTAAATCTTTGTTCAAGTATCTTGTGTAATAATTGTTAAATGCCTTCAAAGAAACGCCTAGTCTGAGCTAGTTGTACATATTTTGGAGGAGCAGTGACAGCGTGAAACATTTTCAAAGCCACAATGCTACACTGAGCACTTGATAACAAAGAACCTTGAACTCTGAATGTAGGTCAATGGCAGGTTTCTATTTACAGAAGGGTCTTCCGTGACCTCTTTCTGAAGGCAGGGCCATTATGATAGTGTGCTTGCCTCCTACACCCGGAACTGTCTAACGAAGTTCATTAACCTTGGAACATGACTCCTTCCTTACGTCAAAGCTCGGTGTTCCACATCTGCTCAAGGAGTCCTAGTGCTTCATCGCTGATGTGTCACTGTCTTTATTTACCGCCATTATCACAATTGGCGAAGTTTAGAATCCATAATCGGTAAAAACAGAAACAAAACATAACTTTCTCTACCCTCTATACCTTATTACTGAGTATACAAATTATTCTTAAGAAAATTATTTTCTAACTTCATTTTAATCGAAATAAATCTTTCCGGAAAAAGTTGCATTACACATTTCGTTATAGATACAAAGTGAACAGCGACAGTCAAATGTTTAACAACTGAACGCTATATGCTGGTCTTAAAATTCCATACTGTTTCCATGACATCGCGAGAAACAACTGAATATCGACAGGACTTGAAAAGAACGGCTAAGTATTGAACAAATCGAACTGTTAATAAGGGATACCTCGGAAATACCTAAAAATTTATTTGAAATAAATTGTGTTTTAAAGAGATGTACTATTTTTTGCGTAGTACCTTATCATTTAACAGTTATACAAGATCCTAGAAAATTCTCTCCGAATGAAGAGGTCTTCACAGGCTATTCCCAGAAAATTCAAGATATATATTTTATTTGTCATGTAAATATTTTCAATTGTGGTATTTTAATCCAAATCGTTAGAGCCATTTATGAGAACATCAACATTTTTGAAAAATGCTCCATGTAAAAGGTAGTTTGCGTTGCAGGGATTTTCTTGAAAACCTTCTTGCCACATCTTTGGAAGATACTGGACTACAATCATGCGGGTCAATAGAGCAATCATTGGCATTATTCAATATGCAAAAATTAACTCTGCTCACATTATCGCCTGGTTCCAATTTTGGAACTACTGCTATATGGTTTTAATTTTTCAAGTTTAATAGCATTCCAAGCAGAGGTTTCCGAAATGCCTGATTCTTGTACAAACAAGTTTTTTTTATTTTTGTTTTAAACTTTATTTATTTCGTTGTATTTTTCTACCGATGTCATCGTGTTTTTTTCTCTGTAAGAACACGCGATTTAATTTCGGTTAAATCCCGTTTCCCTAAATCTATCCACAGGATTGCGAACCGTTTCTCTATGAGACGCACGAACCGCGGGGAACCTGTCTCACTTCTCTACAACACCTTATTGTCACATAGGAATCATAGATGAAGATTCTGTTAAAGTATACGGGCATTTTGGCACTATAACACCGCTAACGCACTATAACACTGGAACACGTGATCTTATAACATATCAACCTCTGTACAGCATCGCCGATTAGCCGGCACACGTACCGGTTAGAGACAGCTCGATGCAGGGCAGGCAATTTCTCGTAATACGGCCATGCGTCCAAACAAAGACTGTGTATAAGTACACCTTTGAAAATTTAAAACAATAACAAAACATATTTCGGAAATGGTTAGTGTCACGAAATACTTGACATACCGGGCCCTTATATTTAAAATGAAGTGTTCAGAGTGACATAGCACGAACTAAGTGACAATAGCAGTTTGAAACCCCTTGTATATGCTAATTTATGCAAAAATTACCTTCAAATCTTGCCACCAGTTGAAAATATGGCGCTGTAATCAGTCACTACATGGCATGGGCGAAGGAAAAAGGCAGAACAGACACGCGAAAATGGCAATTCTGGTCACATATATTAGGAACTGTTGTTACACACACTGTTCAACATGGCCTGCCAACTCAGCAACATGGCATGGTCCACAGTTGCGTGCAGCATAACTAGTGAAATCAGAGGGACATGTCGTTGTATGCTAGCCTTTAGGTATATCCTTGATAGACACAATCTTTCAAATATCCCCACAACCAGAAATCACATGGTCGACAGTTGCTCGCAGAATATCTGCTGAAATCAGAGTGACATTTCGTTGTACCCTAGCCTTTATATATGTTCTTGATAGATGCCATCTCTCAGATATCCTCACAGCCAAAACTCACATAGTCGACAGTTGCTAGCAGCATATCTGATGAAATCAGAGCGACATGTGGTTGTATGCTGCCTTTATATATGTTCTTGATAGATGCCATCTCTCAGATATCCTCACAGCCAAAACTCACATAGTCGACAGTTGCTAGCAGCATATCTGATGAAATCAGAGCGACATGTGGTTGTATGCTGCCTTTAGATAAGTCCTTGAAAGACACGATATTTCAAATATCCCCACAACCACAAGTCGGGTCGGCGGATCAGAAGGCTATGCATCTAGAGATTATCTAGGGACGATGCGATCGTTACTGAAGGTTTGTCGCAGCAAATCTTTCACCTGGCGAGCGACATTTGGTATTGTTCCATCTTGTATAAAAATAATTGTGTGATTACAATTGCTTTCTTGCTTACAGCGTCGTGTTTTCAGCTGTTGGAAGGATCTGGAACTATGTTACTTTCTCTACCACGTTCATAGTAGGTAGGGAAGGTATTACATTGCACCCAAAAATTCTATACCGAGAATTCATCGGATATACATGTTTTCAGGCTCCATGAAACCAAATAAACATTTTTGGAAACATGTCGTGTTTGTGTGTCTCTGAACAGCATAGTTAGAAAACGGAAAGTCGGATAAATACTAAACGTAGTATTTAAGTTCAGTATCTTACAAGGATGCGATACAATATTTTCAATAAAATCCTCCCACACCAACTACCTTTTACATGGAACATTTTTCGAAAACTTTATTTTCTAAAACATTCTGGTAATGATTTTGATTAAACTACCATGTATTAAATAGATTTACATGACAAATACAGTGTATATCTTGAATTTTCTGGGAATAGTCCGTTAAGTCCTATTCATTCAGAGAAATTCTGTATAATCTTATATAACTGGTAAACGTTAAGCGATAGACGAAAGCTTACTACACAAACAATTTAAATCTCGTTAAAAACCCAGTTTACTTCAAATAAGCTTTTTGTGATATGAGCCATTTCTGAGATATCGATTATTAAAGGTTTAAATTGTTCAATACTTGGTAATCGCTAAGTCCTGTCAACATTTAGTTGTTTCTCCGATTGCATGGAAACACAATTTTAAGGACAGTATATAGCACCAAGCTGTTAAACATTTGACTTTTGCGGTTCTCTTTGCATCTATAACGAAATGTGTAATGTAGCTATTTCTGTAAATGTTTGTTTGGATCAAAATTGATAGATAGAAAAAATAAGCTTTAGTAAGAATTGTTTGTACAGTCGCTAATAAAGATAGAGGGTAGAGAAAGTCATGTGAATGTATCGCATCAGATTTTTTGGCACAATTCGCGAGCACGCTACTTAATTAGCATATGTACGAGGTTTCAGACTGCTACGACTGTCACTTTTACTGTAAACACCCGGTAAAATGTACCCCCTACATTTTGTGTGTTTTAAGATTTTGTCTGCCTCTTACGGTTTACCAATTTTACAAAAGGTATCCTGAATTAAGAGGACTTCACTAGCTATTTCCAGGAAATGCAAGATATACGTTTTATTTATCATGTAAGCATGTTAAGCATATGCCATTTTAATAAAATCTTCAGAGTCAGTTTTGAGAAAATCACACATAACGAAAACAGGTTGCACGTAAATGGTAGTTTGTAGTAGCATGTGACACTATGATGAATATGTTGCTGTTACAGACTGTATGACGTACACTGGTGACACTGGGAGTGAAGTGTATTCCCATTGGACCAAGATGAACGAGACACTGAGTAACATGAACATCTCCGTTAAACTCTGGTCACCAGCGCAGTGGTCTTCCGCCAAACTACGGTTAGCTCTCAGTGCATTGTCTCTGCCTGCTACTGCAGCCCAGCTTCAGGAATGGGGTGTTGGAGTGGAGGTTACCTTCAGCAATAGCAACTCTGGCATCACTGCTGCTCCTCAGGTCATTATCATGCACTAACGTTTCATATTTCTGTGCTGAGCAGTTTCTGGAATGGGGTGTTGCAGTAGAGGTTACCTTCAGTAATAGCAACTCTGGCATCACTGCTGCTCCTCAGGTCATTATCATGCACTAACGTTTCATATTTCTGTGCTGCCTGCTACTGCAGCCCAGCTTCAGGAATGGGGTGTTGCAGTAGAGGATACCCTCAGCAATAGCAACTCTGGCATCACTGGTGCTCCTCAGGTCATTATCATGCACTAACGTTACATATTTCTGTGCTGCCTGCTACTGCAATCCAGCTTCAGGAATGGGGTGTTGCAGTAGAGGTTACCCTCAGCAATAGCAACTCTGGCATCACTGGTGCTCCTCAGGTCATTATCATGCACTAACGTTACATATTTCTGTGCTGCCTGCTACTGCAATCCAGCTTCAGGAATGGGGTGTTGCAGTAGAGGTTACCCTCAGCAATAGCAACTCTGGCATCACTGCTGCTCCTCAGGTCATTATCATGCACTAACGTTTCATATTTCTGTGCTGAGCAGCTTCTGGAATGGGGTGTTGCAGTAGAGGTTACCTTCAGTAATAGCAACTCTGGCATCACTGGTGCTCCTCAGGTCATTATCATGCACTAACGTTACATATTTCTGTGCTGCCTGCTACTGCAGCCCAGCTTCAGGAATGGGGTGTTGCAGTAGAGGATACCCTCAGCAATAGCAACTCTGGCATCACTGGTGCTCCTCAGGTCATTATCATGCACTAACGTTACATATTTCTGTGCTGCCTGCTACTGCAATCCAGCTTCAGGAATGGGGTGTTGCAGTAGAGGTTACCCTCAGCAATAGCAACTCTGGCATCACTGCTGCTCCTCAGGTCATTATCATGCACTAACGTTTCATATTTCTGTGCTGAGCAGCTTCTGGAATGGGGTGTTGCAGTAGAGGTTACCTTCAGTAATAGCAACTCTGGCATCACTGGTGCTCCTCAGGTCATTATCATGCACTAACGTTACATATTTCTGTGCTGCCTGCTACTGCAGCCCAGCTTCAGGAATGGGGTGTTGCAGTAGAGGTTACCCTCAGCAATAGCAACTCTGGCATCACTGGTGCTCCTCAGGTCATTATCATGCACTAACGTTACATATTTCTGTGCTGCCTGCTACTGCAGCCCAGCTTCAGGAATGGGGTGTTGCAGTAGAGGTTACCCTCAGCAATAGCAACTCTGGCATCACTGGTGCTCCTCAGGTCATTATCATGCACTAACGTTACATATTTCTGTGCTACCTGCTACTGCAGCCCAGCTTCAAGAATGGGGTGTTGCAGTAGAGGTTACCCTCAGCAATAGCAACTCTGACATCACTGGTGCTCCTCAGGTCATTATCATGCACTAACGTTACATATTTCTGTGCTGCCTGCTACTGTAGGCCAGCTTCAGGAATGAGGTGTTACAGTAGAGGATACCCTCAGCAATAGCAACTCTGGCACCATGCCTTTAGGCACCATTCGGAAATGTCTGGAGAGCAGGGGAGTCAGCCCGATAGTCATGGAATGGATTATGACCTCCTTGGAAGGCCGGCAGGCTGTGGTGATTCTTGGGAGTGAATTTGTGAGAGCAAAACGCCCCGAGGCTGCCCACAAGAGGGAGATTTGTCATGTACTCTGTCGTGTCTGGTGGTATATGTACTGCTGGACAGACTCAACATTTTGGGAGTTCATGCTCGAGGCTATGCTGATGACATATGCCTTATAGCAAGTGGAAAATTCCTGAGTACTGTTTCGGAGCTCATACAGTTCAACCTATGGGCTCTAGAGGAATGGTGTAGAGAAACGAACTTTTCCGTTAACCCGGACAAGATCAAAATAATGATCTTCACAAGGAGAAGGAGGCTACCAGTTTGGTAGAGTCCCACATATTTTGGAAGAGGTTGAAGCTTTCCGGAGCGGCCAAGTGTCTAAGAGTAATTCTGGGTGCGGGGCTGAGCTGGAAAAAACATGTTGATTACAAATTTAAGAAGGTCTGCAATGTTTTGTGGGCTTGCGGAAGATCCATAGGACTGAGGTGAGACCTTAGACCTAAGGTGGGCAAATGGCTATACACCTCGGTTATAATACAGTCAATATCTTATGCCACGCTGATTTGGTGGCCTGCCTCTCATGTGAAGGTAGTAGCTGCCAAGCTGGATTCGTTGCAAAGATTGACATCTATAATGATAACAGGGGCGATGCGGATGACTACTCAATCCGCCTTACAGATTCTGGTTGACCTTCCACCTTTGCACTTGATTGTGAAGGAGGCAGCTAGGATGAGTGCGCACCGCCTCTGGACAGTAGGGACGGTGTTTTAAGCTACACCACAAAGGGCACTCGCGGATCCTTTCTGCATTACAGGTGTCCTATAATCCAGACGATCGGGGATTTAATGGGGGCCAGGTATAACCTAAGTCCATCCTATACTGTCGTAATACCTTCCAGGGAGGAGTTGGAGCCAGAGACCGGGTCTCTCCCGGCAGCAGGACGTGGTTCATGGATGGTTCTTGTCTTGGGGGCAGCCTCAGCAGGCTTGTCATTTCCCTTGGTCGAGTTACCACGGTTTACTGTTACTGTTGTATACGCGATCTTACTTTGCGCTTCGCACATTTGCACTATGCCCTGCGGACAAGCAGATGTGTACATCTGCTTGGAGAGTATGACAGCTTTTAAAGCTCTTAGGACGGTTAAAATACATCCAATTGGTGTGGCAATGCCAGAGGATGTTGGATAGATCATGTACCAGCTGCCTGGTTACAGTTCTGTAGGCTCCTGTGCATTCTGGTATTAGTGGAAATGAAATGGCAGACACTCTTGCAAAGAGGGGATAGGGGCTTTATTGGGCTTGAGTCCTTTTGCGGAATGTCGGCTAGTAATGCCAAGTATGAGATAACCCAGCTCACGGCGAGGGCTCATCTAAGATCTAGAGTAAGCAAACGATTTCTAGGCAGGCCCATGATCTAATATCGGGGCCTGAACAAAAAGTGAATTTCTCATAAGTTTGACCAGAGTTAACGTTAGAGGGGTTGTAGGCTATTTTACAGGTCACAACACTCTGCGAAGACAACTATACATAATGGGCCTTACACAAGACCTTATATGTCGGAAATGCGCGAGGGACTTTGAGACCTCACAGGGTCCCCTAGGGTCCCTTTCGGAAGCTGAGTAGATATAAAGGACAGATATCAAGGACGTGGCTCGTTTTATACGCACCATTTAGCTAGAGCAATGCCTAAAATATGAGACACAGTGGGCTCTAGAGTCTGCATGCATGACCTCTGTAAGATGCCACTGATTTACCACCATCATATCCCTTACGCTCAGCATTCTTTCCAACGTGGTATAACTGAAAGGCTCAAGTGAAACGTGCCTGAAAAGATCTGATGTGTTACATTTATATGACTTTCTTCAACCACTATCATTTACTTTTATAAAGCTTCTACAAACTATTTTTGCGAAAGCTTATTTTCCCGACTACTTCATGCTGTTTGAGATAAGAGTAAACCTTTGTGGAAATAGCTTTATTACACATTTTGTTGTACGTACAAAGGGAATAGCGATAGTAAAAGGTATAGAAGCAGAACGCTATTTGATGGCCTTGAAAAAGTGTTTCCATGACATCGCGATAAACAACTGAATAGCAAAAGCACTTTAAAACAATGACAATGCACTGAAATATCCAAAACAATAATAACGGATATCTCGGAAATGGCTGATGCCACAGTAAATGTTATCTGAAATGAATTGTCTTTTAAACAGTTCTACGGTTTTTGTGAATTAATTTCTGGTCTATTTCTTACGATTTATCCGTAAAGGAAATTATACAAAATTTATAACTCATTCCCAGATAATATAACATAGTAATCTTGTAAATCAATATATTTAGTTCAACGACCATCCAAATTTAAATACACTCAATAAAATATGATTCGCCAACTGTATCGTAGTGTCAAACTCATCATTTGATGTGAATCTTCGTCCACACAGAAGATTGTTCAGGTTTGGGAATAAAAAGTAATCCCTGTGAGACAAATTCGGCGAGTATGGAGGATGTGGAAGCGTTTGGAAGCGAAGATCTTGCAGTTTTGTAGCAATAATCGCAGACGTGTGTGAAGGTTTTTTATCGCGATGAAAGAGAACTTTATTTTTCTCAAGGTGTGGGCCTTTAACCTAAAAAGCCTCCTTCAATTGGTCTAGTAATTGAAGTGTAATTACTCCCCGTGATGGTTCTGCCTTCTGGAGCTAGTGCATGAGAATCCCAAAAACCGTAGACATGACTTTTTCTGCAGACAGAAGCATTTTTTCTTTCTTTGTTGCAATTTCATCTATTGCCACTCACTGCTTGGATTGTTCCTTCGTCTCTAGCTTGTATTAATGAATCCATATTTTATTTATTGTTATGAAACGTCGGATAAACTCATCGCAATACACTTGAGAAACGTCCATTCGAATGTGTTTTGGTCCGTTAACCAACGCGGCACTCATTCATCAGAAACCTTTCTAATGTCCAAAACTTGGTCAAGGTCTTTGCAATGTCAGCCACCTCGCGTAACTTCATCCGATAAACATTCAGTACGACATTATGGATTTTTGTTCATAATGTAGTCGTAGCGGTTTTGGGACACTCTGAGCGCTCATCAACTTGAATGAATGTAAGATCATTCCTTAAATTGAGTGACCCGTCGAAAACAAAGGCAAAGGATCTTTTAATGCCCAATTTAACTCCTTTGGTATTTGTGTTGGGGGAGAAGAACTTTATCACAGCTCATATTTCAGTTTTGTCCGTTTTGTATAACATATTAACACCATCTTTGTTAAAATTGGGACAATACTAACAGTGAAGTGTCAATTGATAAAAACAAAATCTGATGTGTTACACTCACATGACTTTCCCTACTCTTGTACAAACTATTTTTACAAACGCTTATTCTCCATCTACTTCATGTTAATCCAGATAAACATTTGCAGACTCTATCTTATTGCTAATTTTCTTGTAGATGTAAGGGGAATATATATTTACAAGGGCAATATAGAAATACAGTAGCCTTTAAGCATATACATATCTCTTAATAGCTGGTTGCTAGGTGCAGCACCATTTCCTTTCCCACAGACTAATACTCTTTGCAAATCCAAGACAAAAAAATGAATAACGAATTCCCATTTGAGAAAATAAGTATTGAAAAATTTAAGGGAATAACAAGTAATATCTCGAAAATGGTTCACTCAACAAAAAAAATGTATATGACATAAATTGTGTATTTTAACGCAATCTACATTTTTTGTGTAGTAAAATTTTGTCTATCTCTTATGATTTACCAGTTATGCAAAAGTCGTTCACAATGGAGAATACTTTTTGAGACATTCCCAGGAAATTCAAGCTATACATTTTATTTGCCATAAAATTATCTTAAACATATGAAATTTTAATCAAAATCGTTACAGCCATTTTTGAGAAAATTAAAATTTTCGAAAAATGTTCCATGTAAAGGGTAATCTGGGGTGGGGGGATTTTCTTCAAAACCTTTGTGTCGCATCCTTGGAAGATACTGAACCTAAATACCAAGTTTGGTGTTTATCCGACTGTTCGTTTCTGAGTATGCTGTTCACAGACACACACAGACACACAGACAGACACACACAGACAGACAGACAGACAGACAGACACACACGGATATGTTTCCAAAAATGCTTTTTTGGATTCAGGGGGTCTCAAAACATGTATTTGCGGTGAAATCTCGGTATCGAATTTTTGGGTGGAATACAATACTTCCCCTACTTACTATACGTAGTAGAGAAAGTAATAATGAATCGAAATGATATTAAAAGCCTTCACTTACATCATGAAGGTCAAAAGAAGGACGATCGTTTCGAGGCTATCAAGGCCCCATCATCAGCGGTAGAGTCGACTTAACACTAGTTTGTTTACATCAGAGGTGGCGAAAACGTGACTCGCGAGTTGTTTTGACTCGCAGGCGCCGTTCCCTCTCTGCAACCATCCCTTTGTTTTTCACATGCTGCTGAGTGATGCAGTGCGTGTTGCATATTTGGTGACTCGCGGAAGGAAGTCGTTTTCGCCACTCTTGGTTTACATGATCAATAAAGAAGAAAGAGGGGAATAGCAGCAGTGTAAAGGTTAAAATGTCAAAAAAATTCCTGTCCACAAGGTGAATGCATATTATCTGGGTGGAAAAATCTTCAACACATACTGTTTGAATGCAGGGAAACTTAGGTTTGGAGAACAGAAATATATGGTTAAGAACGAACAGGAAAATTGACATAAATAAAATGTTACACAAAAACTGTAAGAAAATGGGGCAGTATTTAGAAAAAATGGAAATAGTCGAAAATAGACTGTTAAGGAACAACAATTTATGAGCACATACTGCCCTACGGTTACACGGATGGCTTTTTAAGCTCGACTGACTATTTCATTTATTTACCTCGTCCTTTATGAAATTGTTGTATAATCATCTACAAGATTTTTGTGGTGAATCCTTTCCTTTACCCCATGTAGTTATAATTTCGTAAAGACCCGGCTATTCCAAATAACGGATGAAAAATCCCCTGATATTCACACAAAGGATGTGAAACATCGGTGGAACGTCTGGCTTCCTTAACCTCCTCCCCCCGACAGCCTACCAAGTTCCGGAAATGCTGCATAGCCTATAAGCACCCTTTGGTGATGGAACAATCATTGGTTGGAATGCTCCAGTAACCTCTTAGATAATTGTAGTAGATTAAATTTTAAACCTTTGTACTTTCTTTTTGGTCGCAGTTATTTAATAACAAAAGCTACACAATTTTCACATAATGCAGAAGCCCTTAACGTGTACAACGAAATAAGATTCCGCACTCCAAGGCACCAAGTTAACCTCTTTGGAAAAAAACACTCAATCTGTGGCCATCGAGGAAATTAATATAAAACATCGATTCATTGATTTCTAATGCCACCAGTTTTCCGCCTTTATACAATAATTTAGCATGCCCTGCTAACGAACTTGAATACAACATAAGTACAAAGGAAGCAAAGCAAAACTTTCTTAAATGAGAGCTATTAAAAGATTTTGACACCCAGAAACTTCAGTGCATAGTCTATAGAATTAGAATAAAGGATATTTGACCGTTTCATTACATACACATCTCAATATTTTATAAATGGCAATTAAACAAATATAACACAGGATTGACTGTCTTTTAAATTCCTGTCTTCTGTTTGTTGAGGTGTTACTTTATGGCCATCTATGTAAATTCCTTGCACTAAAATGTAACTTACTTTTGTTTTTGTACTTTGCGGATATAAGCAACTACGAGGGTCGTCCAGAAAGTAACAGACGTTTCGGCCTATCGCAGCGGTGGGCGGTTCTAGAGCCGCCATCTTTGTCAGAACGTTCCTACTTTCAGTATGCATCTAGCTGTGGTAGTGTGTGGACTGTGCCTCCCTTACTGTGCTCTCTGTGACGTGTTAAAATGTGCACTGCAATAGAAAATCCCGCCACTCGTGAGGTGCGGTCTGTGATTAGGTTTTTGTTGGCAAAACACCACAAAACCAATTTAAATGTATCGCCACTTTGTGATGTGTTGTTTCACGACAACGCACGCCCACACACGGCCAATCGTACCCTAGGTTTCGATCATCCACCATACAGCCCGAATTTGGCGCAGAGCGACTACCACCTCCTCCTAGCGATGAAGAAATGGCTCACTACACAACGCTTTGACACTGGCGCCGAACTGCATGTCAGTGTATACCAGTGGTTGAAACGCAGGCGCAGATTTCTCCAGAGAGTATTGAAGATCTTGTGCCACGGTATGATAAGTGACTTAATTTGAATGGCGATTGTGTAGGAAAATACTTTAGAGATGCCTTTCAAATGTGTAGAATAAACTTTGGTTTTTTCATTTCGTTAATTTTATTATTTCAAAACTCTATTATTTTCTGGACCTCTCTCATATTTATACTCTGTGGAGTAACAACAACTATTTTCTATTCCATGGCATTCTCATCTAAAAGCCAAGGCCTTCATGGCAAGCATGTTCTTTTATAAAAGCAATATGTTTGCATTCAAGTACAAGGGCTTTGCAAATTCTTTTTAATAGTTTAGTAATACATGAAATGAAACTATAAGGTGCTTTATATCCCATGTGAACGAATTGGGCTTTTCAATTGTGAAACAATTATCAAAATGGCTTTTGAGATTACCCTACACACACATACACACATTTTCTCCCTTTTATACATTAGTATAGATATATAAGGTAGATTGTATCATAATATGGATTGCCCAAGTGAACAGTGGCAAGTCCAATCTTAGTACTTCAATAAATTATATTAACTACATGAACGTCACAAACAAGTGTCTACACTTACATCTAAAATGTTAAAGGATGATGCTTAACAACTGTCATGCTAATTTGGCCATCTTCTCGACATCTCCGAGTGAGGCTGAGAACTGTGACGTAGATTTACGGCACGTAAAAGAACCTCAAGCCTGACAAAGAGGCCTCTGAGCAAAATTTCCGGTCTTTCACGCCCAATATAGAATGTGACGCTAAGGACCACAGCAGTTAAAGAGCGTCCATAAATAAAACCCAATTCAATTTGATACTGAGAACCTTTAGAACGTCTCTCGTAATAGTCTCACTTAAGTGTGAATGCGTTCTGTTTTTTGTACAGATGCAGGAGAGCAAAGTAGTGCCAACTCCGGCGCTTGTGTTAGGTACGCACTGGACACCCCTATGGATCAGCTGGTCGGAAGATGTGATATCAGTGACACAGGAAAATTCAGAAATGCTCTTCGCTGGAGAGTACAGCTTGAGAACAGGTCTTCCTGTAAACCTCGTATACTACAGCATCTTGGGCGACGGAGGCTTGTGGGACATTCCATTCTGTGATACAGGTAAAGAGTTACATGTGATTTCATGTCAGCAGTCTGAAATAAACTTACTGCGAATATACTTTACTGTTAATGTGAATAAACATAAAGTAAAGCTAATAATATTGGCAAAGGAGAAGCTTTTTTTTCATGATGGGAGCTAAATGTTCGTTTCTGTGGTACCAAAACGGGTGAGAAACATTACATTTTCTCATTTGGGAGATAATGTAATACTTCTCTCCCTAAAGAACAGCAATATTAACAACTCAGTTTTACATGTTTTATAGCAATTTAACCTTAATGAATAATATCTAATTACCTTATAAAACAATATCTTAACATTGAATAGTGTGCTCATATCGTAGAAGACTTGTGCTCCTTCCCTATTTCCGTGAAATAAACTAACAAGATATTTTCTAAATATATTTGTGCTTTCTTCAGTAAACACCAGTTTTTAAAATGAGTGTGCGCTCCTTCAAATAATCTTCTGAATTTTTTGGGTAACAAATCACTAATACCTCCAAGCAGCACATCTTTTGGTTCTTCAAAATTATCAATTTTGCATTTAAATTCACTATGTGAACAATGTATTTAATATAAACAACAGCATTGCTACGTATATCCTTGCAATCATTGCATAGCCCCTTATCGTTTGTCAATAATTCCAAAGCACTACAAGAAATAGTTCCAGCGAAATTCAATAAAAATAAATAAAACGCGACTATTTAGCTCCGGTCGTGGAAAAAATAGTATGTACATCACGGGATCGAAACAGATTCTCCGCTCAGTACATTTGTAGCCCTCGAGATAAATTCAATTTTCTACCTCGTGGAAAAGCATATGTTTCTCTCCCTTATTGTATACCATACTATATTTATTCTACGAGGAAATGCACGACTGAAATTCTGTAAAATCTCCACAAGGGTAGGTACACCTACAAACTGTATACACATAGGTATATAGGTTTATCAAAACCTTTTATACTTGGATTGGACTGGGAGTGAGTGACTTCTATTTAGATTGTGTGAATTATTCCCAAGGATAATCTAACTGTACAGGGTGAATCACTTAAAACTACCACCACAAATATCTCTGAAACCAAAAATATGAATTGAAAAGCGACTTCCACAGACACTAAGTTAGTGTAGGATACAGAGAATTATGATTTTCAATAATAAACATATTTTTAGTGGAAAACCCTTGTTATTTTTGACGTGATTGATAACATGAAAAATAACAAAGAATGGAGTTTATTCCATCAAAATATGTTAATCATATCCTGGAAAATTGTAACGGAAGTTGACGCTTGAGATACAAACCCTTATTTATTTTCCTTTGTGTGTGTGCGTGTGCATATGTGTGACTGGAAACTCTGTATTATTTCTAGCATAATTGTTAATAGCGAAAAAAAATTAAGAACAGCATATGTCACATTGTAATATGTAAATCACTTCAAACTGTAACGACGCGGTTCTGCAACTGACGTGCGTTTCGTTGTATGAGGGATGATCAGAAACAAAGGTTACAAGGCCGATACTCCTGGAGTTTCGTCCGTTATAGAGAAATTAGTAGTGTGCGGTAATTCTAATACATGCGGTTGGTAGCTGTGCACAGTTTAGCCACCCGCCACCTACAGCGCTAGTTGTAGGTAAACACAAATGGTTACTCGTTTACAAAACGGGTCTCGCGAAGAAATCCGCTCCGTTATTCGATTTCTGTGGGCGAAACATGTAACCGTGGCTGAAATTCACCAACAGCTAGTACAGGTTTACGGAGTGACTATAATATCTCGTTAGCATATCGCAGAATGGTGTCGAAAGTTTGCGACCGGTAGAGAAAACGTCACCGACGAGGATTGCAGTAGTCGACCCAGCACGGCAACAACAGATTTGAACACAGTTTGCGTTGAGGAGCTGATTCAGGACAACAGGAGGATCACGTTACGGCATATGATGGTAGAATTGGGAATGGGTTCGTCACATTGTTTACGATATTCTGCAGTACCGGGAAGTTTGTTCCCGATACGTTCCACGAAATCTGTCCAATCAACATAAGAAGAAGCGCATGGGAGCAAGTCTGCAACTTTTGTAACGGTTATCCACAGCAGGGAACAGCTTTCTTCACCACACTGTCACGGCTGACGAAAACTGAGTCCACCACTATACCCCCAGCATTAAAAGGTCGTCAATGGAGTGGAAACACCCCTCTCTCCAAAGACAAAGAAGTTGAAGGTGACGCCATCTACCTGGAAGGTGATGGCCACAGCGTTTTGGGACAGCGCGGGTGTCATACTCGTGGAGATTTTGGAAAGAGGGCACACAGTGACCGCTGACTGATACTGCGAGACATTAACACGATTGCGCGAAGCAGTCAGGAGGAAGCGGGCCAGGACTTCTCACCGTAGGCGTCATCTTCCTTCACGACAACGCGCGACCTCACACAGCCCAGAAGAACGCCACGCTGTTGGAGCAGTTTCGCTAGGACATCATCGACCACCTTCCCCTACTGCCCGTATCTTACTCCAAGCGATTTTCACCTTTTTCTTCATTTGAAGGAGCATCTAGGGAGGCCGACGAATCGCTTCAGACTAGAAGGTGAAACACTTCGTGACAACGTGGCTGAACACACAAGGACAGGATTTTTACCAGGAGGGAATATTCAAACTCATCCCACGAAGCAACAAGTGCTTAAAGCAATATGGAGACTATGTCGAAAAATAACCTAATATATGTGCTATCAGTTGGCTGTATTAGTTGTATGAAATAAAATGTACACGCTTCACTGCAGGCTAAAACCCGTCGGAGGGCGATGGATTTTCTCGGGCGTAAAACTCCTTAGCATGGCTTCCTTCGGAAGGGAAGTAAAGCCGGTGGTCCCGTGTCATATATTTACGGCACTTAAAAGAGCCTCAAGTCTGATAAAGAGGTCTCTGGGCAAAATTACCGGCTTTCACGCCCAGTATAGAATAGGACGCTAAAGACCACAGCAGTTAAAGAGGGTCCATAAATAAAACTCAATTCAATTCACTGCAAGCTTTGTAAACTTAGTTTCTGATCACCCCTCGTATCTGAGGCGTCAAGTTTATGTTACAATTTTTCGGGATCTAATTGACGAATAGGGCTTCCCAGCTGATAAAATTATAAATATTTGAAATTTAAAACCACTAACAAGGAATATCTCGGAAATGGTTAACTTCACAAAAGAATGACATAAATTTTGTGATTTAACGAGATAAACGTTTTTAGTATAATAAGATTTTTTGTACCTTTTAAGGTTTACCAATTATAGAAAAGTCATTCAGAATGAAGAGGACGTCACAGGCTATTCGCAGAAAAGTCAAGATTTGTCTTATTTTGTCATGAAACTATCTCAAACATATATATTATTTTAATCAAAATCGCTGGAGCCATTTTTGAGGAAATAAAAAGTGTAGAAAAAGTTCCTTGTAAAGGGTAGTTTGGGGAATTTCTTGAAAATCTTCGTGTCGCATCGTTGGAATACACTAAACTTAAACACCAAGTTTGGTGTTTAATGAAGTTTTTGTTTTTTGAGTGATAAGTGTTCACACACAGGCATAAGCATATATACACGCGCGCGCCTTATTCTAAAACTACCATTTTTAGATTCAGGGGACTTCAAAGCGCATGTTTCCGGTGAAATCTCGGCATCAAATGTTTGGATGGAATGTAATACTTCCTCTGCTTACTACAGCTGAATATAGCGAAAGTAAAAATAAGAGCTCCTTTTTATCAGTCATTGATCGAAACATCTTAGGCAATGTCGCAGAATATAATTATTTGACGGAGTAAGAAATGACCCTCTTCGTTTGGTTTGCTGAGCTAGTCAGGACGGCCACAGCTCGTTCGAATAAGAGTAGAGGTCTGCCCCGGCACGAGCCCAGGTAGAGTACGGTACCACCCGCCCAGGTCCGATTGTCTAATTTTGTTTTAAATAAAACTTATTTTGTAGTTATTGACTTGTTAACATCATTATTCCACAAAATGCTGCTGTCTGTGGTGCGAAGGAACTCAGGTACAGACATGGGAATGTTTTCTCCTGCTGGGGGTCCTGTTAAGAGATACGCTCAGGTCCTTGGAACCAGTTGAATAGCCGCTTTACAGAAACAGTGGCGGCCGAGGTTCTGGAATCCACATTTAGTAAGCGGCATGTTGATGGAATAATACTGTCTTATTGACCGCATGTCCTGGGTGTAGGTGGTTGAAGGAAGGCGGAGTTTGTAGCTATCGTGTTGTTGTAGGTTATTCGCAATTTATTTATTATTATTAGTTTTACTGTTACGATGGAAGTGTGCATATTGCGGTAATCACTGTGTTATTCCGGATATTTCATCATTGCGGACCAAAAAACGTGATAAACTAATTTTCTTCGTCTTTATTTTCAAGCCTGAGCCCGACAAACATTTTTTTAATTAAGCCCAAACGCGGTCAATGGGACCTCTAAGAGGGGCTAGCATGCGAGTGGTTATACTACGTCCAGAACACCTATATGTATCACACCTGTATAATGCAGTAGAGTGTGAAAACGTGAGCTTTGTTCCCCACAGATTGTGAAGTTCACACGACTTCTGGCACGGAATTCTCTCGCTTCTGGCCTTTAAGGAGAACCACAGCGACACACGACGTTGGCTTCTACTTGAGGGCAAAGCATTCAGCATTTCTCCAGCTGCGGGTCTCCCCTGCTGTCAGATTCCCAAACATCAGGGTTAGTACAAGCATTTCAATTTCTGAATTTAAAAATCTCAGGTGTTGCTTTCGCATGCCTTTCTTTATCCACCATCGTTTATTTTTATATAGTCTATAACTTATTCTTATATTCACTCAAGTTGAGAATAAAGTTTGCAAAAATGTTCGCTGCACATTCATTATAGATACAAAGGCGATAGCGATAGTCAAATGTTTAAACAGTAGCCGCTATACAGGATGGACCATTTAAGTTGAGACTGTACAATATCTCCAAAACTAAGGGTTGTAGAAAGAAATGTCTTTAATAAAAGTTGCTTGATACTATGGGAGAAAGTAAATGTCATTAGTTGTTTTGTTTGCAGGACGTTATGATCGTCATTTTGGGTCAATTTAATTTTTTAAGGGGACAAGGTACTCTGAAATGGTAAAAAATCACACTTTTTTGTTAAGCATAAATAAAATCTCTATTATTTCCAGTTTCAGAAAATATATACTTTTGGGGGTAAAAAACACTTGAAATAATTATAATGATTTATAGAATAAGTCATACAAATTTCAAAAAAATATTCAGAACTTTAAGAGCAGTGATAATTTAACACAATTAAGGTGTAATTTTCAGTGTTCAGACTACCTTGTTCTCTTAAATGGGAGCCTACCTTTTTAATGTTGTCTCACTCCTCATAAGAAACTAAACAGCCTTTGTATAAAGCACTTTACAATTGTTCTTACATCAACGTAAATCACAAGTAAAATTCTGAATGGCTGTGTACGAAGAGCGCAATGAATGGTCATTTGAGGGTCAAGTTACGTTTCGTAATTGGGAACCAACCTTTTTTATTTTGTTTCCTTATTCCTCATCAGAAATAAACAGCTTTTTATAAACCATTTTTAATGAGAGAACAACATACAAAATGTAGGTTCCCATTTAAGAAAAAATTAAATTGACCCTAAAATGACCTTCATAATGTCCTCCAAACAAAACACGACTAATAACATTTACTTTCACGCAAAATATGGAGCAACTTTTATTAAAGACATTTCTTTCTACAACGCTTAGTTTTGGAGAATGAAAGGTAGAAATTTCAAAGAATGAAATTACGAATTATTGAAAAATTCATATCAATAATAAACAATATTTCGCAAACGATGATGCCACAAAAAGGTTATTTGAAATAACTTGTATCTTTTTAAAGAGATGTACACTTTTTGTGCAATAGTTTTTGTCTATTTCTTATGGTTTATCCGTTATACAAAATTAAACAAAATGCCTTCAGAATGAAGAAGACTTCTTACGTTAATCCCAGAAAATTCAAGATATACGTGCTATTTGTCATCTACATATCTTAAATATGTGATATTTTAATCAAAACCGTTATAGGAATTTGAGCAAATAAAACAGTTCGAAAACTTGTCACTTTAAGAGCACTTTGGCTGGGAGATCTTCTTGAAAATCCTGTCGCATCTTTGTAGTATATTAAATTCAAATACTAGTTTTGTATTCATCCGAAATCTGTTTTTTTTTATTTATTCTGTTCACAGAAACACACGCACAAATGGGCGTTTTTCTGAAAATGCTTATTTTTTTTTAATTGAGGGAGCCTCATAACGTGCACTTGCGGTGAAGTCTCAGTATTGAATTTTTGGCTGGGATGCAATAGTTGTTTTGCCTACTGTAGTGAAAGTAAAAACGTTACAGCAAGTGACTCGCCTCATATTTTGTTGTATGCAAGCCACTGTGATGTGTTGTTAAACTGAATTGTTTGTTGTATATATTTTAGTAGAAATGTGTGTTATGTTCGATCCACAAAGGCAGTTACACCCCTCACTCTAAAGTGCAGAGTATTCATGTTTTAGCAATTAATGACTTATTGTCTGGAGAAACTGAATACGCTCCCAATTCAAAGAGGTCAGCTAAGGTTCATTTAATTTATCATGTATAATGTCTATATACGGGCTTTTTTAGAATAAGGAGTACAGAATGCAAATCAAACTAATATTAACACATTTTTTAAAAAAATACTCAGACACATCAAATTTAATATTTTGAAAGAAAAGCTTTACAAAAAAGAAAAACAATTTCAGCCATTATTGTATAGTTTGTGACGTCGTCGACAAAAATCTTAAATGGTAGCACATTATTTTGTAATTTTTTCTGAAAGTTAGTTATCTTACTTAATTTGACAAGGTATGCAGGAAAAAATTCTGGGAAATATTAGTAAATAAAGGAGTACCAATACACTTAATGAATGTCATTAGAAATTTATATGTAAAAACTAAAATTGTAATAGATAATCCAGAACCCATAATAATTCTAAAAGGTGTTAGACAAGGTTGCCCTATATCAACCACTCTTTTAATCTATATTTTGACGACATGATTAGAAATCATGGAAGCAACAAACAGTAAGAGGGATTAATTTGGGGTCAAGAGCAGTAAAGGCAATGGTCTTCGCAGATGACCAGATATTAATAGTGAAAAGCGAAGAGGAACTTCAAAGGATGACATACAAACTAAATTTAATATAAAAAACATACAGCATGGAAATTTCAACTGAAAAAACTAAAGTTATGGCATGTAAAGGTACTCACTGGTCCGGCCTAAAATAATTATAGAAAATAAAAGCGTAGAACTAGTCTCAATATTTCTAGGATGTGAAATAACATAAGGGTCTGAAATAGACATTAATAAAAAGCTAAATGAATTTAATTGCATAACGGGAACTATAAAGAGAACACTAAAAAATAAAATTAGAAAAGTTTCAATAATAAAACTGTATAAAGCAATGTCCATCCCCACAGTAACTTATGGGTCTGAAACATGGACAGCGACAGCAAAAAATAAAAGAAGGATACAAACTTGTAGCGATATTTCCGCCTGATTAAGAATACATAAAAAGGATCTCTGTAATAATTATAGTTTAGGAATTATTAATAATTAATTAACATCCAATTTGATAAGTTTCCATAATTTTAAAGCAATAGGATTAAACACTGTATCAATCGAAAGCCCTTCAGAAGCTGTAAATATGTTTTAAGTTTCAATAATATTCTTAAACAAATAAAGGCGTAATTGCATAGGAAAAGCTGCAAGATTTAGGCAAAAATAAGAGTAGCTTCGTTTTAGACTGTCCATTATGTTTTCCGAGCGTGGGGCCATAAAAATCGAAACCTTCTTTTGTACTTCGTGGGGATGAGGCAAGTTTTAAGAGTAAACAGACGCTATGAGGCAACGGACATTTCTTACAGTTAGGCTTTGAATTTCCAACCAGGAACCAATAAACGTGGAGAATAAGTGTGAGAACCAATGGAAACATAGGAAGATGCAGTGACATGTACAAACTTTGGAGGCTAGCAGTGACTGATATATGTGAACGCGAGTGTGGTTTTAGGAGAGTTTGTCATGATTCTTCGTTGAGGTAACACGTAGCACTCCGGGTCAGAAAAGGACGCTAAGTTCCGAAATTTGCCGCGCAATTATGCAATTATAAAGTGATGTAGGTAGACAAGTTTATATAATGTGCTAACGGTGCTATTCGACACAATTATATCCAAGCTCATAAAAGAGTTAAGGTTAGTCAAGTAACTACTTCAAGTTCGCGCAAATCTAAAGAACGGTGATAGAGCACCGAAATTAAATAACTAGCCGGAGCAAACTTTAGTGTTCTAAGAGACAATAGTGGGAAGACAGTGCTAAAAAATCACAAGTGTTAAGGAATATCAATGAATCTTGCAGGAGTTCTAGCAAAAGAGTGAGAAAACTGAAAACAGTGTTTCTTTCAAGACAATATCCTGGTGTCGACACTCCTGCGACCCTACCCTGACAACAACTGTAGGGAATTTCAGGCCGATTCGCGGACAGTTGACCCTGAGCAGACATATTATGAGAGAGCGAGCGCAAAGGAAGATGCCGACAGCTGATAAGGGTAATTACATGTGTTTTAACATATGTAAACATATGTAAACACGTGTAACCCGCTAATGACCGCCGCTAATGTCAAGTCTAATGGAAATGTGTGGTAATACATATGTAAACATATGTAACCCGCTAATGACCGCCGGAGATGCCGACAGGTCCTACCCCCTTCCCCAAGCGGTCTAGTCGCGTGCCGTGGCGTCCTGACTTGAGGGATTTTATTTCTCGAGGCCTGCCGCCCCTCGGCAAATTAATTAGGTAATGTTCGTCAAACATTTTTTTTATGACTACTAAGGCCTGCACATTGCATCCTCGAGCAATTAAGTTTTTTGAATAATGAATTGTTGACTCGAGCGTGAGTATAAGTAGTCTGCTCACGGGAACAGTCTGTAATGTAATGAAAACACTGGAGTCTTCTTCTATCTGCGGAAAGCGCTTGTCCATTAGCTGACAATGTTAGACGCTTTCACCACATTAATAGACTTTTAAGTTTGCATTCCGGATCTGTTTACATACATTCGCGAACAACCTACTTCTGCATGGTGGTAACGCTGACCTACATTAGCTGACAATGTTAGACGCTTTCACCACATTAGCGAACAATGTCAGTAATTGTTTTCCTAAGTGCTCTGCATAACTCTCACCACTTCAGCATTTAGCGATGGAAATGATATAAAAAGCAGCAGCTTCTCCAATGAGTTCCAAGTTGACCAGGATGGCCGGGATCGAATCCTAGGAGTGATTACAAATTCAGCTTCTAATAACTCAGAGACTAATTACGATAAAGACGTCAAATAAAGTTTATTACATTAATGTCATTAGATAGTTTCTCGTGAATGTATATTTTGGGTACATGGTGTCCAGGGTACGAATACCGATAAAATGTAATTTAATTATAAATTTAATAACTCCTAAACTAATTAAGATAAAGACACCAAATAAACTTTATTGCGTTTATGTTATTAGGTAGTATCTTGTGGATGTATATTTGGGTACCTGACGTTCTGGGTTCAATCCTTAATTTTTTAAATCGTCATTATCTCAGAAACTAAGAGAGGTAGATGAGTAGACCAAAGCATGATTGCTAGCTCCTATGATGTGTAATTATTACTGTGTATAATTTTCAATCAGTTGTCCTTATTTCGAATCCCGACCTTTCAATCACTTACATATTTTTTTCTCTATAGTCTAGAATATATCACTTAGATTGATGCTGTAACTGCTTACAGCACCTTTAAACATACCAAACTAATATTGTAAATAATTTTGTTTCTGGTGTCCAGGGTTCGAATACCGATTAAATGTAATTTAATTATAAATTTAATAACTCCTAAACTAATTAAGATAAAGACAAAAAATAATCTTTATTGCATTTACGTTGTTAGGTAGTATCTTGTGGATGTGTAATTAGATACCGGACGTTCAGGGTTCGATCCTAATTTTTAAATCGTCATTATCTCAGAAACTAAGAGAGGTAGAGGAGTTGACCAAAGCATGATTGATAGCCCCTATGATGGGAAATTAATACTGTATATAATTTTCAATCAGTTGTCCTTACTTCGAATCCCGACCTTTCAATCACTTACTTATTTTTTCTCTATACTCTAGAATATATCACTTAGATTGATGCTGTAAATGCATACAGCACCTTTAAACATACCAAACTAATATTGTAAATAATTTTGTTTCTGGTGTCCAGGGTTCGAATACCGATAAAATGTAATTTAATTATAAATTTAATAACTCCTAAACTAATTAAGATAAAGACGCCAAATAAACTTTATTGCGTTTATGTTATTAGGTAGTATCTTGTGGATGTGCAATTGGATACCTGACGTTCTGGGTTCGAGCCTAATGTTTAAATCGTCACTATCTAAGAAACTAAGAGAGGTAGAGGAGTTCACCAAAACATGATTGATAGCTCCTATGATGGGCAATTAATACTCTATATAATTTTCAATCAGTCGTCCTTACTTCGAATCCCGATCTTTCAATCACTTACTTATTTTTTCTCTATACTCTAGAATATATCACTTAGAATGATGCTGTAACTGCATGCAGCACCTTTAAACATATCAAACTAATATTGTAAATAATTTTTGTTTCTGGTGTCCAGGGTTCGAATACCGATAAAATGTAATTAAATTATAAATTTAATAACTCCTAAACTAATTAAGATAAAGACGACAAATAAACTTTATTGCGTTTACGTTATTAGGTAGTATCTTGCGGATGTATAATTAGATACCTGACGTTCTGGGTTCGAGCCTAATGTTTAAATCGTCATTATCTCAGAAACTAAGAGAGGTAGAGGAGTTGACCAAAGCATGATTGATAGCTCCTATGAGGGGCAATTAATACTGTATATAATTTTCAATCAGTTGTCCTTACTTCGAATCCCGATCTTTCAATCACTTACTTATTTTTCTCTATACTCTAGAATATATCACTTATATTGATGCTGTAAATGCATACAGCACCTTTAAACATATCAAACTAATATTGTAAATAATTTTGTTTCGGGTGTCCAGGGTTCGAATTCCGATAAAATGTAATTTAATTATAAATTTAATAACTCCTAAACTAATTAAGATAAAGTCGCCAAATAAACCTTTATAGGGGGAAAGGATGCTCTCCTGAAACATTAGGCCTCTAGACAGAAGTATTTATAGGGGAGAGATAGGGAATACCAGGGCTGATGCTAGGCTAGTCAGATGCTAAAGGAGGGAGGGATATGCTTTATACGAGAGAGATAGGGAATACAAGGAAAGATGCTGTACTAAACAGGACTTGAAGGGTAGAATATGAGCGATATAGCGAACCGAGGAGAGGTATTAGGATAGGAGTTTTGAATGATGGAGTAGGCGTTTATATGCGAGAGATAGGGAATACGAGGGTCGATGCTAGGCTAGACGGTGTTGAATGAGGGAATGCATCTTATATGAGAGAGGTAGGGGAATATGAGGAGAAGTGCTAGGCTAGTCGGGAAGGTCTGAATGAGGGAGTATACGTCTATATGGGAAAAGATAGGGAAAACGAAGGTAGGTGCTAGGTTGAGAGAGTCTTCAAGGAGGAAAATGCATGTATATGAGAGCGGTAGGGCATACGAGGAGAGGTGCTAGTCTAGACATGGTTTGAGGATTAGAGTATACGTTTATATGGGAGAAATATGGAAAACAGGAGAGATACAAGGATAGACAGAGATTGAAGGAGGAGGAATGTAGGTTTATGCTGTAAAATAGAGAGTAATTCGATTATAAAACTTTTCTCATCCAGCCTTACAACACTTTTATATACTTATTTTCTAAACCTTACAAACTTTATATTTGTTAAACAGTAGTGCGCGAGACGGAGAGGGACAAACAGTATATCGGTTTACAGTGAAGTATACGTCCTAATCTATTCCCACCTTGTTTGTTCTGGATCTTCTCATTGTCTATCATCTAACGTAACCACGTAACAAGACGTAACACAGGAAATCATACATATGGCACATTAATAAAAAAATAAATAAATAAAGGTATATATAATGAAACATAAACAAGTAGACAGAGGGTCATCGATACATAGAAAACCAGGAGTTGTATGTACTGAGACCATAGATTAGTATAGGCACACAACAAAGAAGTGAATTTATAGTGTAATTAGCCTAATATTTTCAAATATTATTATAGTCTAAAAGTATATAACTTAATTATGTATCGAGTATTGAGAAATAAACATTATTCATTATTCACTAATCTCAGATCACTGCAATTGTATTGAATCAATTCACAATTGCTAATGCCATTCAACTTTCATTTGTCTCTGATACATAAACAAATTGTAAAATGGAGAAGGACGAAAGTAATAAAAAAGACTCAGGCAGCAAATTTTAAGAAAGAAGAGAAAGATATATGACCGACATTGTTTTAGAACACAAATTAGTGTTGAAAATAAAATGACTGATAGCTCTGCCAAGCGTAAGGAAGAGACATGGAAATAAATTGCAAATGAGTACAATTCTAGGAAGATCATCCAGTGTGAATGAAAATCCCTGAAATGATATTATGAGAACATAAAGAAAAGAATGAAGCAAGCAAATGCCATTGACAAGGTACGATTGTACAAAACTGGAGGCGTATGTATATACCGCCTTTCTTAGACAATAGTAGCCAAATAACAATTGTTGCTCTTCTATTCAATCGCCAATGAGTTTGATGATGAAGTTGGATTCCATTCAGAAGTAATCACCACAGTGAAGGACATTGAAATAGTAAATCCAGATCCAACATGTCCTTCAGCAATTTTAATAACAGGTAAGGAATTTGAAGAAAGAGAAAGTGTAAAGGTGGCGTCTGCAGTTCCTATACAGAACTTCCAACTCCATTGCCTGAAAAGAACAAAGATGGCATAAGAGAGGGTTTTTATGAGAGGAGGCTTGAGTGTTTGGAAGAAGAGTACACAGTGAAAATGAAGATCTTGAAATTCGAACTAGAAATGAAAGAATCTCAGAAAAATTAAGCGTTGTTAATAACTTATACAACATAAATATATTACAAAAAAGTAATGAAACAGGCAAGGAATAATATGGATAAAGAAACTGTTAAGCAGATCTACTACGCTTTCATTTATTTGCACATACTCAAAGTATGGAATTACACTTTCGGGAAATATTGCAGTAATAGACATGAAAAAAGATATTTACGCAAAAAATAAAAAAGGACTTAGAATATTAGAAAAAGAAGATAAACAACATTCATGTAAACCAATTTTTAAAAATCAGTTTACCTGAGTACCTGTAAGAAACATATCACTTTACAAAAAGTAATGCAGACAACACTTATTTTTTATAAACATTATCCAATTACATTCCTTCACAAAAAACATACATATTTCCTATAGGCAAAGGTGATAGTCTAGACGTTCTGAACACTCAGTTATATAATCATATACATCACACAGAAAGAGACCTGCATTATCAGTAAAAAAACTAAACATCTCAACAATGTCTGAATGATGTATTTTATAAGTACAAGTTTTTGATATATCAAAGTTCCTGTTAACCATTGTCGTAATTGATTAACACAATTTCTCGATCCTGTCATGCTATAACTTTAGAAGCTTTCAGCTTACTTATAATTTCCTCAATCTCTTGTGTGTGACTATTATTACCAGCATCCATCGATGCAATTAGTAACCTCAATATATTTACTAGTCTATTCGGATTTTCATGCGTTGATATCACTGAATCATCATCATATGAAGATTTCATATTCTCGCAACTTCCGATGTATCCAGATTTTTCACCAACAGTAGTCTCCAGTGAAGGACAGAGACTTGATCCGGTATAACATTCCCCTCTATACATCTTCGGATCTTCAAGTGCAGGAGAGAGAGTCGATTCAGTATAACATGTTGCTCTATGGAGCTTAAATCTTGACAAAGAACGATTCTTAAAAATCCGCCATATACAGCATCTAATAACGCGTTTTCCTCCATGTGTAATGTATGAAAAATTGAGTTTCTCATTCGTTAGTTGCACAGATTTTCTCGGGCAGTAGCTCATGCTAAAACTAAAAGAAATTAAATGAATACGTGAAGGCTAACGCTCGAAGGAATAAAAAGCGAATGAATGAATTCATAACACGCAACTATGTATATATCCAGGATGAGGACGACGGAGGGAATTGCGATCAATGCATAGCAGGGGGAAAGGATACTCTCTTGAAACATTAGTCATCTAGACAACTATTGTTCACGGAGCCCGTAGACGTCAGGTTGAATGGGACAGACCTCAGATTCAAACCTTTAAGGGTACGGACCCCCGCCTTTTGCCTGTCATGTATACTAAACCAACCTAACAGCGTAACATTACGTTACAACGACACGTAACCAGAACATGGCGAGTGCGAGCATGGAAAAAAGGATGCTCTCTGGGAACATTCGTGAAAAAGGATGCTCTATGGAAACAGTCGCCATCCACACAACGGATTGTCCCTAATATTTCCAGATTTCGGACCGTTCAACATCGTGACGCGCTCCTGTCATCTATTTTTCAACGAAATGTTACCTCCTGAATTACAGTTTGGTGCCCTGTATAGAACTGCACAACTTACCTTACGCTGCGTGCCCCTAGCGTTTCCAGCTCCTGAATCGTTCCAGCTAGTGGAATGCCTCTACCATCTTCATGTCAACGATCTGTTACTCTCAATTAAAGTTTGGTGATCTGTATAGACCTGTACAACATGCATTACGCTATGTAACAGTCTCATCACGCTATGTAACAACATGATCACGCTATGTAACAATCTGATCACGCTATGTAACATGATCACGCTATGTAACAACATGATCACGCTATGTAACAACATGATCACGCTATGTAACATGATTACGCTATGTAACAACCTGATCACGCTATGTAACAACATGATCACGCTATGTAACAACATGATCACGCTATGTAACAACATGATCACGCTATGTAACAACCTGATCACGCTATGTAACAACATGATCACTCCATGTAACAACATGATCACGCAATGTAACAACATGATCACTCTATCTAACAACATGATCACGCTATGTAACAATCTGATCACTCTATGTAACAACATGATCACGCTATGTAACAACCTGATCACGCTATGTAACAACCTGATCACGCTATGTAGCAATATGATCACGCTATGTATCAACATTATCACGCTTTGTAACAACACGATCACGCTATGTAACAACACGATCACTCTATGTAACAAACATGATCACGCTATGTAACAACCTGATCACGCTATGTAGCAATATGATCACGCTATGTATCAACATTATCACGCTTTGTAACAACACGATCACGCTATGTAACAACACGATCACTCTATGTAACAACCTGATCACGCTATGTAACAACATGATCACGCTATGTAACAACATGATCACGCTATGTAACAACATGATTACGCTATGTAACAACATGATCACGCTATGTAACAACATGATTACGCTATGTAACAACATGATCACGCTATGTAGCAAGATGATCACGCTATGTAACAACATGATCACGCTATGTAACAACATGATCACGCTATGTAACAAACTGATCACGCTATGTAACAACATGATCACGCTATGTAAATAGAGAGGACCATTTAAGTTGAGGCTATACAATATATCCAAAACTAAGCGTTGTAGAAAGAAATGGCTTTTATAAAACTGGCTTGATATTATGGCGAAAGTAAATGCCGCTAGTCGTGTTTTGTTTAGAGGACGTTATGAGGGTCATTTTGGGTCAATTTATTTTTTTTAAATGGGAACCTACAATTAGGGTCCCATTTAAAAAGACCCTGAAATGACCCTCACAACGTCCTCCAAACAAAACACGATTAGCGGCATTTACTTTCGCCATAATATCAAGCCAGTTTTATTAAAGCCGTTTCTTTCTAGAACGCTTAGTTTTGGATATATTGTATAGCCTCAACTTAAATGGTCCTCCCTATTTACATAGCGTGATCATGTTGTTACATAGCGTGAATATGTTGTTACATAGCGTGATCATGTTGTTACATAGCGTGATCATGTTGCTACATAGCGTGATCATGTTGTTATATAGCGTAATCATGTTGTTACATAGCGTGATCATGTTGTTTAATAGCGTATTCATGTTGTTACATAGCGTGATCATGTTACATAGCGTGTACATGTTGTTACATAGCGTGATCAGGTTGTTACATAGCTTGATCATGTTGTTACATAGCGTGATCATCTTGTTACATAGCGTGATCATGTTGTTACATAGCGTGATCAGGTTGTTACATAGCGTGATCATGTTACATAGAGTGATCAGATTGTTACATAGCGTGATAATGTTGTTAGATAGAGTGATCATGTTGTTACATTGCGTGATCATGTTGTTACATAGAGTGATCAGATTGTTACATAGCGTGATCATGTTGTTACATGGCGTGATCATGTTGTTACATAGCGTGATCAGGTTGTTACATAGCGGATCATTTTGTTACATAGCGTGATCAGGTTGTTACATAGCGTGATCGGGTTGTTACATAGCGTGATCATGTTGTTACATAGCGTGATCAGGTTGTTACATAGCGTAATCATGTTGTTACATAGCGTGATCATGTTGTTACATAGCGTGATCATGTTGTTACATAGCGTGATCATGTTACATAGCGTGATCAGATTGCTACATAGCGTGATCATGTTGTTACATACCGTGATCAGGTTGTTACATAGCGTGAACATGTTGTTACATAGCGTGAACATGTTACATAGCGTGATCATGTTGTTACATAGCATGATCATGTTGTTACATAACGTGATCAGGTTGTTACATTGCGTGATCAGTTTGTTACATAGCGTGATCAGTTTGTTACATAGCGTGATCATGTTGTTACATAGCGTGATCATGTTGTTACACAGCGTGATCAGGTTGTTACATAGCGTGATCTTGTTGTTACATAGCGTGATCAGGTTGTTACATAGCGTGAACATGTTGTTACATAGAGTGATCAGATTGTTACATAGCGTGATCATGTTGTTACATAGAGTGATCATGTTGTTACATTGCGTGATCATGTTGTTACATAGAGTGATCAGGTTGTTACATAGCGTGATCATGTTACATGGCGTGATCATGTTGTTACATAGCGTGATCAGGTTGTTACATAGCGTGATCATATTGTTACATAGCGTGATCATGTTGTTACATAGCGTGATCAGGTTGTTACATAGCGTGATCATGTAGTTACATAGCGTGATCAGGTTGTTACATAGCGTGATCATGTTGTTACATAGCGCGATCATGTTGTTACATAGCGTGATCGTGTTGTTACATAGCGTGATCAGCTTGTTACATAGCGTAATCAGGTTGTTACATAGCGTGATCAGGTTGTTACATAGCGTGATCATGTTGTTACATAGCGTGATGAGACTGTTACATAGCGTAATGCATGTTGTACAGGTCTATACAGATCACCAAACTTTAATTGAGAGTAACAGATCGTTGACATGAAGATGGTAGAGGCATTCCACTAGCTGGAACGATTCAGGAGCTGGAAACCTAGGGGCACGCAGCGTAAGGTAAGTTGTGCAGTTCTATACAGAGCACCAAACTTTAATTCAGGAGGTAAAATTTCGTTGAAAAGTAGATGACAGGAGCGCGTCACGATGTTGAACGGTCCGAAATCTGGAAATATTAGGGACAATCCGTTGTGTGGATGGCGACTGTTTACATAGAGCATCCTTTTTCACGAATGTTCCCAGAGAGCATACTTTTTTTCCATGCTCGCACTCGCCATGTTCTGGTTACGTGTCGTTGTAACGTAATGTTACGCTGTTAGGATGGTTTAGTATACATGACAGGCAAAAGACGGGGGTCCGTACCCTTAAAGATTTGAATCTGAGGTCTGTCCCATTCAACCTGACGTCTACGGGCTCCGTGAACAATAGTTGTCTAGATGACTAATGTTTCAAGAGAGTATCCTTTCCCCCTGCTATGCATTGATCGCAATTCCCTCCGTCGTCCTCATCCTGGATATATACATAGTTGCGTGTTATGAATTCATTCATTCGCTTTTTATTCCTTCGAGCGTTAGCCTTCACGTATTCATTTAATTTCTTTTAGTTTTAGCATGAGCTACTGCCCGAGAAAATCTGTGCAACTAACGAATGAGAAACTCAATTTTTCATACATTACACATGGAGGAAAACGCGTTATTAGATGCTGTATATGGCGGATTTTTAAGAATCGTTCTTTGTCAAGATTTAAGCTCCATAGAGCAACATGTTATACTGAATCGACTCTCTCTCCTGCACTTGAAGATCCGAAGATGTATAGAGGGGAATGTTATACCGGATCAAGTCTCTGTCCTTCACTGGAGACTACTGTTGGTGAAAAATCTGGATACATCGGAAGTTGCGAGAATATGAAATCTTCATATGATGATGATTCAGTGATATCAACGCTTGAAAATCCGAATAGACTAGTAAATATATTGAGGTTACTAATTGCATCGATGGATGCTGGTAATAATAGTCACACACAAGAGATTGAGGAAATTATAAGTAAGCTGAAAGCTTCTAAAGTTATAGCATGACAGGATCGAGAAATTGTGTTAATCAATTACGACCATGGTTAACAGGAACTTTGAAATATCAAAAACTTGTACGTATAAAATACATCATTCAGACATTGTTGAGATGTTTAGTTTTTTTACTGATAATGCAGGTCTCTTTCTGTGTGATGTATATGATTATATAACTGAGTGTTTAGAATGTCTAGACTATCACCTTTGCCTTTAGGAAATATGTATGGTTTTTTGTGAAGGAATGTAATAGTATAATGTTTATAAAAAATAAATGTTGACTGCATTACTTTTTGTAAAGTGATATGTTTCTTACAGGTACTCAGGTAAACTGATTTTTAAAAATTGGTTTACATGAATGTTGTTTATCTTCTTTTTCTAATATTCTAAGTCCTTTTTTATTTTTTGCGTAAATATCTTTTTTCATGTCTATTTCTGCAATATTTCCCGAAAGTGTAATTCCATACTTTGAGTATGTGCAAATAAATGAAAGCGTAGTAGATCTGCTTAACAGTTTCTTTATCCATATTATTCCTTGCCTGTTTCATTACTTTTTTGAAATATATTTATGTTGTATAAGTTATTAACAACGCTTAATTTTTCTGAGATTCTTTCATTTCTAGTTCCAATTTCAAGATCTTCATTTTCACTGTGTACTCTTCTTCCAAACACTCAAGCCTCCTCTCATAAAAACCCTCTCTTATGCCATCTTTGTTCTTTTCAGGCAATGGAGTTGGAAGTTCTGTATAGGAACTGCAGACGCCACCTTTACACTTTCTCTTTCTTCAAATTCCTTACCTGTTATTAAAATTGCTGAAGGACATGTTGGATCTGGATTTACTATTTCAATGTCCTTCACTGTGGTGATTACTTCTGAATGGAATCCAACTTCATCATCAAACTCATTGGCGATTGAATAGAAGAGCAACAATTGTTATTTGGCTACTATTGTCTAAGAAAGGCGGTATATACATACGCCTCCAGTTTTGTACAATCGTACCTTGTCAATGGCATTTGCTTGCTTCATTCTTTTCTTTATGTTCTCATAATATCATTTCAGGGATTTTCATTCACACTGGATGATCTTCCTAGAATTGTACTCATTTGCAATTTATTTCCATGTCTCTTCCTTACGCTTAGCAGAGCTATCAGTCATTTTATTTTCAACACTAATTTGTGTTCTAAAACAATGTCGGTCATATATCTTTCTCTTCTTTCTTAAAATTTGCCGCCTGAGTCTTTTTTATTACTTTCGTCCTTCTCCATTTTACAATTTGTTTATGTATCAGAGACAAATGAAAGTTGAATGGCATTAGCAATTGTGAATTGATTCAATACAATTGCAGTGATCTGAGATTAGTGAATAATGAATAACGTTTATTTCTCAATACTCGATACATAATTAAGTTATATACTTTTAGACTATAATAATATATGAAAATATTAGGCTATTTACACTATAAATTCACTTCTTTGTTGTGTGCCTATACTAATCTATGGTCTCAGTACATACAACTCCTGGTTTTCTATGTATCGATGACCCTCTGTCTACTTGTTTATGTTTCATTATATATACCTTTATTTATTTATTTTTTATTAATGTGCCATATGTATGATTTCCTGTGTTAATTTGTCGTATGCCTCACTTATTAGTATTATTTAACTTCAGATTAGAGCTACTCGCTTATGAGAGGGATCGTTGAACAAACAAAGAACTTTAAACTCGAGGCATCGACAAGGGACGCAGCTAAGTTATCTCTCTAAATAATTAATACACCAACATAATTTCTGGCTGAAGGGAGAGGAAAGGAACTCTATTATACCATAATTAAAGGTTAAAAGGCGTGGAGGGCACACAATTTATTGGATGAAGTTAGTTACATACCTTTGCCCATTGCCTGCCGGGCGAGAACGCCAAGTCTTAGGCAGTTATCCGTCTAACTCACGCGAAGCCTATTCACAGAATGAAGCCACGCCAAGTCTTAGCGTCAGTAACGCCATATCCCCACCAATGACACACTGCTTCCCCTGAATCGCCCCTACTCTCAGATAAACTGCCACGTTTCGGCGTCCAGAGAGCGTATTACCATTAATATAATCTGTGCACATGCCACAATATATACCTTTATTTATTTATTTTTTTATTAATGTGCCATATGTATGATTTCCTGTGTTACGTCTTGTTACGTGGTTACGTTAGATGATAGACAATGAAAAGATCCAGAACAAACAAGGTGGGAATAGGTTAGGACGTATACTTCACTGTAAACCGATATACTGTTTGTCCCTCTCCGTCTCGCGCACTACTGTTTAACAAATATAAAGTTTGTAAGGTTTAGAAAATAAGTATATAAAAGTGTTGTAAGGCTGGATGAGAAAAGTTTTATAATCGAATTACTCTCTATATTACAGTATAAACCTACATTCCTCCTCCTTCAATCTCTGTCTATCCTTGTATCTCTCCCGTTTTCCATATTTCTCCCATATAAACGTATACTCTAATCCTCAAACCATGTCTAGACTAGCACCTCTCCTCGTATGCCCTACCGCTCTCATATACATGCATTTTCCTCCTTGAAGACTCTCTCAACCTAGCACCTACCTTCGTTTTCCCTATCTTTTCACATATAGACTATACTCCCTCATTCAGACCTTCCCGACTAGCCTAGCACTTCTCCTCATATTCCCCTACCTCTCTCATATAAGATGCATTCCCTCATTCAACACCGTCTAGCCTAGCATCGACCCTCGTATTCCCTATCTCTCGCATATAAACGCCTACTCCATCATTCAAAACTCCTATCCTAATACCTCTCCTCGGTTCGCTATATCGCTCATATTCTACCCTTCAAGTCCTGTTTAGTATAGCATCTTTCCTTGTATTCCCTATCTCTCTCGTATAAAGCATATCCCTCCCTCCTTTAGCATCTGACTAGCCTAGCATCAGCCCTGGTATTCCCTATCTCTCCCCTATAAATACTTCTGTCTAGAAGCCTAATGTTTCAGGAGAGCATCCTTTCCCCCTATAAAAGTTTATTTGGCGTCTTTATCTTAATTAGTTTAGGAGTTATTAAATTTATAATTAAATTACATTTTATCGGAATTCGAACCCTGGACACCAGAAACAAAATTATTTGCAATATTAGTTTGATATGTTTAAAGGGGCTGTATGCAGTTACAGCATCAATCTAAGTGATATATTCTAGAGTATAGAGAAAAACAAGTAAGTGATTGAAAGATCGGGATTCGAAGTAAGGACAACTGATTGAAAATTATATACAGTATTAATTGCCCCTCATAGGAGCTATCAATCATGCTTTGGTCAACTCCTCTACCTCTCTTAGTTTCTGAGATAATGACGATTTAAAAATTAGGCTCGAACCCAGAACGTCAGGTATCTAATTATACGTTCACAAGATACTGCCTAATAACATAAACGCAATAAAGTTTATTTGTCGTCTTTATCTTAATTAGTTTAGGAGTTATTATATTTATAATTAAATTACATTTTATCGGTATTCGAACCCTGGACACCACAAACAAAAATTATTTACAATATTAGTTTGATATGTTTGAAGGTGCTGTATGCAATTACAGCATCCATCTAAGTGATATATTCTAGATTATAGAGAAAAAATAAGTAAGCGATTGAAAGATCGGGATTCGAAGTAAGGACAACTGATTGAAAATTATATACAGTATTAATTGCCTCTCATAGGAGCTATCAATCATGCTTTGGTCAACTCCTCTACCTCTGTTAGTTTCTGAGATAATGACGATTTAAAAATTAGGCTCAAACCCAGAACGTCAGGTATCTAATTGTACGTTCACAAGATACTACCTAATAACATAAACGCAATAAAGTTTATTTGTCGTCTTTATCTTAATTAGTTTAGGAGTTATTAAATTTATAATTAAATTACATTTTATCGGTATTCGAACCCTGGACACCAGAAACAAAAATTATTTACAATATTAGTTTGATATGTTTAAAGGTGCTGTATGCAATTACAGCATCAATCTAAGTGATATATTCTAGATTATAGAGAAAAAATAAGTAAGTGATTGAAAGATCGGGATTCGAAGTAAGGACAACTGATTGAAAATTATATACAGTATTAATTGCCCGTCATAGGAGCTATCAATCATGCTTTGGTCAACTCCTCTACCTCTCTTAGTTTCTGAGATAATGACGATTTAAAAATTAGGCTCGAACCCAGAACGTTAGGTATCTAATTACACATCCACAAGATACTACCTTATAACCTAAACGCAATAAAGTTTATTTGTCGTCTTTATCTTAATTAGTTTAGGAGTTATTAAATTTATAATTAAATTACATTTTATTGGTATTCGAACCCTGGACACCAGAAACAAAATTATTTACAATATTAGTTTGATATGTTTAAAGGTGCTGTATGCAGTTACAGCATCAATCTAAGTGATATATTCTAGAGTATAGAGAAAAAAATAAGTAAGTGATTGAAAGATCGGGATTCGAAATAAGGACAACTGATTGAAAACTATATACAGTAATAATTACACATCATAGGAGCTAGCAATCATGCTTTGGTCAACTCATCTACCTCTCTTAGTTTCTGAGATAATGACGATTTAAAAAATTAAGGATTGGACCCAGAACGTCAGGTACCCAAATATACATCCACAAGATACTACCTGATAACATAAACGCAATAAAGTTTATTTGGTGTCTTTATCTTAATTAGTTTAGGAGTTATTAAATTTATAATTAAATTACATTTTATCGGTATTCGAACCCTGGACACCATGTACCCAAAATATACATTCACGAGAAACTATCTAATGACATTAATGTAATAAACTTTATTTGACGTCTTTATCGTAATTAGTCTCTGAGTTATTAGAAGCTGAATTTGTATACACTCCTAGGATTCGATCCCGGCCATCCTGGTCAACTTGGAACTCATTGGAGAAGCTGCTGCTTTTTATATCATTCCCATCGCTAAATGCTGAAGTGGTGAGAGCTATGCAGAGCACTTAGGAAAACAATTACTGACATTCTTTTCTAATGTGGTGAAAGCGTCTAACATTGTCAGCTAATGTAGGTCACCGTTACCACCATGCAGAAGTAGGTTGTTCGCTAATGTATGTAAACAGATCCGGAATGCAAACTTAAAAGTCTATTAATGTGGTGAAAGCGTCTAACATTGTCAGCTAATGGACAAGCGCTTTCCCCAGATAGAAGAAGACTCCAGTGTTTTCATTACATTACAGACTGTTCCCGTGAGCAGACTACTTATACTCACGCTCGAGTCAACAATTCATTATTCAAAAAACTTAATTGCTCGAGGATGCAATGTGCAGGCCTTAGTAGTCATAAAAAAAATGTTTGACGAACATTACCTAATTAATTTGCCGAGGGGCGGCAGGCCTCGAGAAATAAAATCCCTCAAGTCAGGACGCCACGGCACGCGACTAGACCGCTTGGGGAAGGGGGTAGGACCTGTCGGCATCTCCGGCGGTCATTAGCGGGTTACATATGTTTACATATGTATTACCACACATATCCATTAGACTTGACATTAGCGGCGGTCATTAGCGGGTTACACGTGTTTACATATGTTTACATATGTTAAAACACATGTAATTACCCTTATCAGCTGTCGGCATCTTCCTTTGCGCTCGCTCTCTCATAATATGTCTACTACCCTGAGATCGAATTAATCCTTGAATGGCTTGATTATAGTTATTTTCTAGTAATCCATGGTGACTTCATGTAATAGTAATTCCTGATGCTAAAAGTACAGTAGTATTAAGAGAGAAGTGCTTCCTGACTGATATCGGCGATCTCGAGTCCTGACAGCTACCCATACAACGACGCAGGTGAGATACCCACGCCGACGTAGCGCAATCAAACGCTACAGACAGCTGAAATGAAATTTCTCAGACCTATAGCTGATACACAAGACTGGATAAAAAACCAAACAACGAAATAAGGCGAAAGTTAGAAATAGAAAAATTAAATAAACTAATAATAGAATATAGAACTAACTGGAAACAGCATTTAGAAAGAATGTCGTTAAATAGGATACCCCGAGCGACATATAACTATAGACCCCAAGGATACAGAAACACAGGACGACCAAAAAAGAGATGGACACAACAAGATTTTGGAGCCGGAACAGGCTAAACGGCCTAAAACGGTGAAGTAGAAGAAGATTTGGTTACATGAATAACTCTGACCCATGGGTTTTTCGTGGTTTCCGTGTGGTCAACAGGCGAATGCTGGGGTGGTTTCTTCGTTACCACAGTTACCTTTCATCATTTCCCTTTCCCTACTCATCTTTCAGGTGTGCTTCTAGATTTCCTGGTGTATGACGGTGTCGGACAGATGGCGCGGATGCTTGAGAGAATATTCCCTGTGGACACCAGGTGGCTGGTGGGTCGTTCATCGCCCTCTCGACGGCTGTAGCAGTGAAACAGGTATCCGAATTTGGAAACGTTAGGGACTTTCGCGCGTCTCTGTGGCCTGTAGCCTCCTGTGTGGTTCCTTCACTTTATCCCTGGGAGGTGGTAGGCACAATATACCTATGTAGGTCGCGGCGCACGAGGTGTTCCCCTCAGTTCAACTCCCTATACCTGCTACAGTGACTTTCTTCTACACCGCTTCAGCTCGCTCTCCCTCCTAGAACCACCTCACGTTCCCATAGTTACAGTTACAAATTACTACAATGATAACACTAGTCTGCATTTTCAAACTTTTTGTCTGATAAGTTCTTAAAAGTAGGTGTTCTTGAATTAAGTTTTATGCTGATTCCAAAAAATAACTTCCGTTTTTTTCTATCACGTCAGGTTTTTACACAAAATAAGAAGTAATGCTTTGACAATTTTACTAATGAGCGTAGAAAAGTATTCAAATACCATTTCACACAAGGTAAGTTTTTATTCAAGAAGCGTTTTAAGAATACTCTCAAGAACTCCCCTAATTTATTTCATGACTACATTTTAACAAAACAATAAGCCAATATGTTTCATTTAATTTTTTCAAACTTTCTCTTCTTTGACTTCCTTGCTGATCCTTGAAGATGACTGTCCCTCCTCAACATCCAACAGTAGTCGGCCATCACAGTTTCATTCCATCTCCCCTGGTACCTCGTCTCCATTTCCTTAATATCTTGGTGAAAACGTTCACCCTGCTCTTCACTATAATGTCCCAGATTTTCTGGAAAGTAGTCGATATGTGAATGAGGAAAATGCACCTTTACACTCATGTTACAACCCATCTTCTTGAAATTTCCAACATTGTTTCGACAATGGCATTGTAATTAGGATCTTTGTTATTGCCTAAGAAATTTTCAGTAACTGATTGGAAGGCGGTCCATGCTTCTATTTCTCTCTCATTCATTGTCTTCTCAAAATCTTCTCATCCTTCATCAATTTCTATTTTAGGACCAACAAAAATTCCAGCCTTTAATTTGTCTTGTGTAATGAAGCGAAATTAGTTGGAAAGGTACATGAAGCAGGGTCCATCCTGTGGTAGAGCCCTTACAAATTGTTCATCAAGCCCAATTTTATGTGTAGTGGCGGAAGCAATATCTTTATATCTCTATATTTTGAAGTGAAATTGTGAAAAAAAACTGTACGTGATAGAAAAAAACTAAAAGCAGTTCTGAAATCAGCATAAAAAGTGAGTCAGAATTACTTATTTGTTTTCAGTCATCCGATATCATACAGACGAGTGTAATACGCATGTACCTTATTATATGGGATGTTGGAAATGTCCTACAGTATCCACACATTTCTGACATCTTCTCAGAAAGTTTTCATTCATACTCGAGAGTTCAGTATTCAAAATTGGGTGAACTTCTCATCTGATGTTTTCTTTTAGTTCTTTCATTGTTGCACACACTTTATTTTTCAAGTTTCCCCATTGATTAGTCACATACAGTTAAATCAGGGAATCTTGAAGGTCATGATCCCTTACTAATTACCCTATTTTTAAAAACTTTCTGAGTTAAACTTTGACTCATCAGCTGCATGCGCGGTAGCAAACGTCTGGTTGGAAACACACAGACTGGCAGTAACGTCGGTCAGCTGTTCAAAAAACGCTGCAAGCCACTCCTGTACAAATCTGCATTTATTATTTGCTATGAATATACAAAAAAATTAAATTCAGTTTCATTTATGGACTCTTAACTACAATGGTCTTTAACGTCCCATTCTATACTGGGCTTGAAATACCGGAAATTTTGCTCAGAGGCTTGCTTATCAGGCTTGAGGTTCTTTTACGTGCCGTAAATCTACGACACGGGACCACCGGCTTTACTTCCCTTCTGAAGGAAACCATGCTAAGGGTTTTTACGCCAGAAAAAAATCCATTGCCCTCCGCCGGGTTTAAACCCGCGACCTCGGGAACAAGGTGTGCTTTTAAAGTACGAAGAATATGAAACAGTGATCAATTTATGTGACGAAAATTCCATTGATGGATTACAAATGAAGTTCTTCCTTATCGCTGCGCTAGAACTGGCCTGCCTATTTAATAATTTCGTCTGCATCTTCATTTGAAGCGTTACCAAATCTCGTTTCGGTCATTTTCATGTTTAAACGTAGCGGCATTGATTGTTGGTAGCTGAGTCATTGCAAAATGATACTCCAACATCTCCAGAGTATTAAACAAATTCTGATGTGATACATTCACATGACTTTCTCTACCCTCTATCGTTTATTGCTGAGTATACAATCTATTCTTACTAAAGCTTATTTTTTTATCTACTTCATTTTAATCCAAATAAACCTTTGCAAAATAGCTACATTAGAGATTTCGTTATAGATACAAAGTTAACACCTGCCTGCTGTGCGAGGGGTCCCGGGTTCGATTCCCGGCTGGGGTGAGAATTTTTCTCTAGCCAAGATTAATCCTATCCTCGCCAGAGTATCTGGAAGTATGAATGAAGGTGTGAATGCGTGTATGATCTAACGATTAAAAAAAGGGGGGAAACCAAAAGCTACATGAGTTAACACCATTACCAATAGCCAATAAGTTCCAAAGGAAAGGTCGCCGATAAGACCAATGTAGTTAAAGGCGGGATATAAATGGAACTAAAAAGAAAAAAAAAGTTAACAGCGACAGTCAAATGTTTAACAACTGGACGCTATATGCTGGCCTTAAAGTTCCATACTGTTTCCATGACATCGCGAGAAACAGAGAAACAACCGAAAATCGATGGGACTTAAAAGAATGACAAAGTAGTGAACAAATCGAACCATTAATAAGGACATCTCGAAAATGGCTGATCCTACAAAAGATTATCGGAAATAAATTGTGTGTCTTAAAGAGATCTAGATTTTTTGTCTGCGTTTTCGCCTATCGCTTAACGTTTACCAGTCATAAGATTATACATAATTTCTTTCAAACGAGTGGACTACTCAGGCAATTCCCAGAAAATTCAAAATACATATTTTATTTTGAATGCAAATAGGTTTAATATATGGTATTTTAATCAAAATCGTTAGATCCATTTTTTAGAAAATCAAATATTTCGAAAAGTCTTGCATATAAAGAGTAGTCTGGGATGGGGGATTTTCTTGAAATTCTTCGTGTCGCATCTTTGGAAGGTATTGAACCTAAATACCAAGTTTGGTATTTAGACAATCTGTCTTTTTTTAGTTATGCTGTTTATAGACACACAGACAGAGACACACGCGGAAGTTTTTTTCTAAAAATGCTTTTTTGGATTCAGAGAGCCTCAATATATGTATTTGAGGTGAAATCTTGGTATCGAATTTTTGGGTGGAATACAATACTTACTATATAGTAAGCGGCATGAGCGGAATAGTCATTACAATTGCAGCTGTAAACATGAGAACGTGTGGCGGTTGTGTGCATATGGTAACTTTCGGTGGGAGTCCGAGCTGTAGCGGCCGCGCAAGATGCCGTGCGGTGGCCACAGTGCCAAAGTAAGGCACTGTAGAAGGTCGCTGTGGAAGAAAATCGAAGCTGTGCATAATCAAATCAGACCAGACACTGTAATACCGTAAATGGGAAGATAAAGGAGGAAAAAGCTAATAAAATGTGGAAAACCACCGCAGAACGGGATAGTGGACGATATGCTTTTGTCTCTAAGGTTTAAACACCGCAGAACGGGACCTGCTCTTAGTGGACGATATGCTTTTATCTCTAAGGTTTCCGGGGAAAAAGAGGAGCAAGGTTATTGAGGGCGGACTTAATGCTTCTCACAGACACGATGATAGATGACAACTTCTCAGGCATCGCGTGGAAAGGAAAACCCTCTGAGGTAAAAAAAGGATGTTTATAAGCAGAGTAAAATGGAGAAGACTGTACGTAATAAATGAGCTGTGGATGGATAAAAGGAAGAAGTACGTGGTGTACAAGAAACATACATCATGCCATTCTAAAGTGCTGACAGCATCATCCTATCACTACGTGCTGAAATGAAAGCAACAGCAACGTTTTTGTCCTTTATCGGTGAAAGAATGCTATTTTATAAGCAAAACACTCCTTTCCACCTTCAGTAAATAAACGACATTCAATTACCAGCCCCTAGCTTCTTTTTACTTTCTCTACCACGTACATAATAGGTAGAGGAGGTATTGCATTCTACCCAAAAATTCAATATCGGCATTTCAACGCAAATACATGTTTTGAGGCCCCTTGAATCAAAAAGGTCATTTTTACTTTCTCTGTTACGTAAGGTGAGGCAGTATTTTTTATCGCTTGGCTCATATCATTTTGATTGTCCAATATAAAAATAATAACCTGCGTATAAACATCAATAATTACTATAAAATGTATATTACATCCATTTTATTATGTGTATTTATTGTGTGTATATATGTATAAATTAATATATAAATGTATTTCTTAGTTTAGTTTAGTAACAGGAGCTGGGAGGGTAAAAGCAAGCTGCTTTTTGTAGCAAACAAAGTAATAAAATGGAAACCTAAGGGTGGCTAACAATAAGGTGTAATCTTGAGAGAGAGCAATAATGTAAGCGATGGAAAAATACTGGTGTAACATCCAAAAAGTTTGTAAATAGTCACGTGGGTGCAGAAAGCCAGTCAAAATCATACTAAGGGTGTTCTGCCAGACTAGGCTTAACCAACCAGAAACTAGGAAGATTAAATTTGAAATTTTAAGCTTTGGACGCTAAGAGGTAGCGTGCCCAAGCAGTTCAGCCCAGTGGTTGTAGCTCAGAGTGGGCAGATGTGAGAATTTAGTGTAGTGCGAAAAAGCTCAATTTTGATCTTTAAAAATGTAGTTAGGAACGTCTCACAGCTCCATACTTAGATACTTCAGTAAATTTTTATGTGATGTACATATATATAATTCAACTGCCGTGAAGAAGTAATAAAGTAGTTAGAATTTACAACTATAATTGGTGTTAGATGTGTAAAATTATTCTGCAGCAGTACCACCCCTATTTAGAGATAGTTGCTCTACCAGATATCGCTGACGTAACCGAGGCATAAATAAATAAATTAAATAAAAAGATCATAAGTAATTAAACTTTAAAAGATTTATTACACATAAACCTTATTATTAGCACACAACACCTGATGTAAATTTGGCACCCAACCTGGTGGGCTACCGATGCAAACGTAAGTAGGGGAAGTATTGTATACCATAGAAAAATTCAGATTGTAACGAAAATATATGCTTTGAGTCACCCTGAATCCAAAAAAAAAAAGTATTTTTAGAAAACGGTCCGTGTGTGTGAACAGCATAACTCAAAAACGAAAGTCAATAAATGCCAAACTTGGTATTTAAGCTCATTACCCTCAATATACGACATGGAGTTTTACAAGAAAATTCCCCCACACCAAATTCATCCTTACGTGGATTTTTTTTTCCTATCTTTAATGTTCTCAAAAAAAAGGTTCTAAGTAGCCTGTGAAGTCCCGTTCATTGAGAAATAATTTCGTATAGTTTTATATAACTTGTAAAGTATAAGAAATACGCAATACATTATTATTTAACAGATGCAAATGTGTTAAAACTCAATTTATTTGAAATAACTTTCTTTTGTGACATTAGCCATTCTGAGATATTCGTTGTTATTGGTTTGCATTTCTACTTTCTCTATTACATATAGTATGTAGGAGAAGTACTGTATTCCACCCAAAAATTGGATATCCACATTTCACTGAAATATATGTTTTGAGACCCCCTAAACTCCAACAAATATTTTTTTAGAAAAATGTCCGTGCATGTATCTGTGAACAGCATAACTCAAAAGCGAAAATTCTAATAAATACCAAACTTGGCATTTAAGTTCAGTATCTTCCAAGATACGACACGAAGATTTTGAAAGAATATATGCCCACCCCAAACTACGCGTTATATTGAACATTTTTCGAAATTGTTCATTTTCTTAAAAGTGGTTGATTATGTTGATTAAAATACATATATTAAAGATATTTACATAACAAATAAAATGTATATCTTGAATTTTTTGAGAATAGCCTGTGAAGTCCTCTTCATTCGAAGAAATTTTGTATAATCTTGTATAAGTTGTAAACGTTAAGCGATAGACGAAAACGTTCTACACAAGAAATTAGACCTCTTTAAAATACGCAAGTTATTTCAAATAAGCTTTATGCGGCATAAGCCCTTTGTGAGATATAGATACGTTATTAGTGGTTCGAATTGTTAAGTCATTCTTTTAAATACTCTCTATTTTTAGTTGTTTCTCGCGGATGGAAAGAGTATGGAATTTTAAGGCCAGCCCGCTTTTGAACATTCGACTATCGCTTTGTGCCTATAACGGAAAGTGTATTCTGCAAATGTTTATCTCCATTTACATGAAACAGATGAAAACAAACTTTTGTAAGAAGTGTTTGTAAAAAATATATAAAATGAGCAATAGTGGGTAGAGAAAATCATGTGAAAGTAACACAATAGACTTGTTATTCTAGATTAAATGCTGTTAGCTGCAATGAGAAGTTTTACATAATTGTTAGTTTGCAAAGCATTTAAGGCTTCTAAAAGTGTGAAAATGTGGCGGTGGTGGAAACCTGGAATTAAGAATGACATTTACTATGTGCAGGGATTGTGAGAATACAAAAGATCACAACTCTGATGGCAAAGTATTATGTTTATTGTCATATGTGTCGACTTATCTACCCTCTTGAAGCTTCATAGACATTACATACTCTACAAAGGAGATTAAAAAATGGCAATTCACAAGTCTTTGTCATACCTGTTTCATTTCTGCCAAGCCAGGCTATCCGTATCTGGGGGTGCTGACAGTTGCAGCACCTGCCATTTTCAACACGTTAGATTTGTTGGGTAGTTGCCAGGCCTGCCCGGTGAAACTTGAGTATCAGAACGGTCGTGCTGTTCCCCGGCCACGACCGCGTGCTTGCACTTCAATGACCTCGGTATTGTTCCGCTAGATCACTAATGGTGAATCACCCGCTCAAGACTATGCTTTATCGGTTGTGAATCTCAACTGTCAGTTGCTACCTTCTGTTCGTGCTGTAAAGACTAGAGTTTGTTCACTGTGCATCTCAAAAGTGAAAGCTTAGTCAAACATCTGTGTTGTGTGTGGTTTGCTTAAGAGGTTATTATTGTTTCTGTTCCTGCTTTGTTATTAGTCCAGAAATGCCTACCGAAAAATTCACGCTTAAGCAAAGAATTTTTATGTACGACACATACTTAAAAACCGAATTACGAGGGTTGTCCCAGAAGTACGCGATCTAACAAAGAAACACAAAAATTTTGGGGAAAAACATCTTTATTTCTCTACGTAGTTTCCTTTCAGCTCGATACACTTTTCCCAGCGATGTTCAATAGTTTCGATACCGTGTTTATAGTGAGAACCGTCGAGTTCTGCAAAATAGCCATCAACTGCAGACAATACCTCTTCATTGTTGGCAAATCTTTTACCACCAAGCCGTTTCTTCAACTTTGGAAACAGAAAATAACCAGAGAGGGCTAAGTCTGGCAAATAGGGTGCATGAGGAAGCAATTCGAACTTTAACTCATTGATTTTGGCCATAGCGATAATGGATGTGTGAACTGGCGCATTGTCTTGATGAAACAAAGTTTCCTTTTTCGCTAAATGCGGCCGCTTTTGCTTGATTTCATCATTCAAACACTGCAATAAGTTTGCATAATACTCGCAAATGATTGCTTTTCCTTTTTGAAGATAATCAGTGAAAATCACCCCACGCACATCCCCAAAAAATGAGCCATGACCTAGCCCGCAGATGCAACTGTCTTCGCCTTCTTTGGAGCCGAATCCCCCCTTTCAATCCACTGGTTTGACTGTTCCTTCGTCTCAGGTGTGGAGTGATGGACCCATGTTTCATCCATGGTTATGAATCGACGCAAAAACTCGGTTTTATTGCATCGAAACATCGCCAAACACTCGACTGAAACATCCTCACGATGCTGCTTTTATTCCATTGTGAATAAACGCGCCATCCATCTTGCGCACAGCTTTCTCATGTCTAAATTTTCACTTAGTGTGCGATGTACAGCACTTTTTGAAATGCCTACGATGTCTGCTAGCTCGCGCACTTTCAGTTGACGGTCATGCAATACCATTTTGTGGATTTTCTTCACAGTTTCTGGCATGGTCACCTCATTTGGTCGACCACTGCCATGTTCGTCTTGGCAGCTTGTATGGCCTCGCTTAAACATTGCCACCCAATATTTTACTGTTGTAAACGAAGGAGCAGACTCCCCCAGAGTAGAATCTAGCTCAGCTTTAATATTAGTTGGACTAAGACCTTTCAAATGAAAGTATTGTATCACATAACGATGACCAGTTTTATCAATGTTTACAAATTCGCTGAGAGAGTTCACTATTGATGCCTGCCAAACAATTACTAAACGTAGCAGCATCAAACTTCAGAGTTAAGCCTTATAAGGGTGGTACTTTATACCACAGTCATTTGTTGGAAACAACAACCGCTATATATACGTCAGGTTGGGTGCTTCTGGGACTGTCCTCGTATGCAGACAATTTCAGGAGCCATTTCCTGGTATTCCAGGTCCAAATAGAGATGTCAGATGTCTGGTTAATAGGTTTAGGACAACGGGATCGCTAAACGCTCTCCAAAAAGTCTCTAAGACTTGTTGCACAGCAAGTGGATGTTTCAGAAACCTCTGTTCATGCAGCTGCTAAACTTTTAAAATTGAAACCCTACAGAGTGACTATTCTTCATGAATAGCCATGACCTCGTGATGACAAGGAATGCCAGGAATGTATCAATGCACACGGATACCACTTATAATAACAAGATTAGTAGTCATTATAGTCCATGTTACTAGAGTATGTAACGTGGGAGTTTTAGAATGGAAAACCCCCAGGTGTAGCGGAAAGCGCGCGGAGCACGCATACACGCGATAGGGGCCGAACCATAAAACGACCGCTCTGTATTTTGTTCGTCTAGTGCTACTCTAAGAATCCTGTACTTTTTCCTACATTTTTTGTAAACAAAGCTTATTTTACTAAGAACCTAATAGCTGTAACAGCAAAATAAATACGCTTGCATAGTAGGCTCTTGACCGCTTGTTATTTTCAGTGTTGCGGTAAATGTATTTTTAGGGATGAATTTAACACAAATTTGTACTTATAAGCAAATGCTGAACTCTGTTTAAGGTAATACTGAGCAGCAGCAAAAACCTGACAGAAGTCCACGTGCAGATGTTGGAAAACACCAAGTATCACGTGGTAGGGAAAGCGACAACTTCGACAATGCTCAACTACTGGGAATGGCATGAGTTTACTCTGAGGTAAGCTTTCGGCATTACAGCAAAGTACTGTTCATCAAACAGCCACCTGCTGTTGAGTTGAGTTTATCTTCTCCTCATCGCTTGGATTTTGATTTCTGTTTCAAGCAGATCAAAGAAAAAAGTCCATACTTTAGAGCTCGCTTATCTCAGATAAAAAACTACAATGGTTTTTTTATCACAAAATAATTATCTCTATGAATATTTTCAGAACCCATTAAATGTTTTGCTGAAAATATTAGAAAATTCAGACGAATAACATGCAATAATTCTCTTATAAACGGTTAAAGCTAATTAAAATTTTGCCTGATGCGTTAAATTCGTATGATTTTCTCTACCCACCATCGTTTATGTTTATATAAGTCTAGAAACTATTGTAGCAAAAGCTTATTCTTCAAGTTGAGATAAACGTTTGTAATTATAGTTTCATTAAACATTTCGTTTTAAGTACAAAGGTGATAGCGAAGATCAATTGTTTAAAACAGGATATACGGGGCGAACGATCCTTCGCGCAAGCGGTTTCGTGGCGCGCGGCCGGGCGACGAGGCTGGTGCGGGTGACAGGAAGCCCACAGTAAATATAGTACAATTTGTTGCGAAAGTTATTTCTAACACACACACAACATAAACACTTAAAAATAAAAATAAATTACTCACGTAGGTAGGTATATCAAGCAAGGAGATGTTGGAACTGCCTCCTTCTGTTCATGGGTGTACTGCAATATGAAGGAGAAGAGAATGATTGTTTCAAGAAATTCCTCTTGAAGTAATCTCCTTACAGCACGCGCTGATTCTGTATGCAGTATGAATCATACATGAATACTCTTTGTGGACTAGAATACCTGTATTGCCCCTTTTCACTTGATACACCCTCACTCAATACACTGTATTGCGTCGCCTAGCAGACAAGTGCTACTTGTGACGGCACATACAGTCAACTTCTCATTACAAGAAATTCATTATGTGTTTCAAGATAGAGTCATCACTTATCACTAACAACATATGGCTCCCTCGTTCTCCCGATTTAAACCCCTGCGGTTTTTATCTCTGGGGGCATTGAAAGAGAAAGTGTACAAAACAAATCCACACACTTTAGGTGAACTTCAAACTAACATTAGTCAAGAAATTGCTGCCATTTCTCAGCGGGAACTGCAGAGTGTAATGGCCAATTTCCTAAGCAGGTGTCAGAAATGCTTGAACAACGTAGGGAGGCAGTTCCAGCATCTCCTTGCTTAATATAGTGATTAATTCACTTGTGTTATGTATGTTAGAAACAACTTGCGCGACAAAACGTGCTATACTTTACTGCGGACTTCTATCACCCGCACCGCCGACACAGCAGCCACCTCGCCGGCCGGCCGCACTCCGCGAAACCGGTTGCGTGAAGGATCGTTCACCCAGCAGTTAAAGAGCGCCCATAAACAAAACTTAATTTTAATTTTTTTCATACGTTTGTGAACCGTTTAATCTGTTAGTGTTTTGATTTTTATTAACATTTTAAACAAAGCATCTTTTATTGCCAGTTTTCAGAACATCACATCACGATTCGCAGAAGTTCCACCTACTTTTTTTCACCCTCTAGACTTCCGCCATTGTCTGTTTCAGCACAACACATTTCACCCAAATTTTTTAGCCCCTAATTGCATTCGTCCTAGTTTATTTCACTCAACCAAAGCTCGTTTCACCAACATATTATATAGATAGCAAGACTATAGTTCCGCTTCTTCTTCTTCAACTACTACTTACAGGTGTTGGCGAATTATAAGCTTATTAAGAACACTCCTTTGCTCTGATAACAGTTTTTATTGAATATTTACTAAACGACACATAACCTAATCTAAAATAGTCAATTATAAGTTTATTAAGAACGCCCGTTCGCTCTGGTAATGACAGCGTTATTGAATATTTACCGAAAGACGTCCAGCCTGACCTGAAAAAGTGAATTATAAGCTTATTAAGCACGCATTTTCGCTCTGGTAAAAGCAGTTTTTGTTGAATATTTACTAAATGATACCTAACCTAACCTGAAATAGTGGGATAATACGCTGAAATTTTAGCAGGCCTTCAGGAGAAACTCCATGAATTACTATAGGTGGAGGTTGTACTCTATTTCGAGTGTACCCTTTTGTTATCTAAGGTTGAAATGTCTTGGGTAAAGGGTCCGGGGTAAAAGTGGCTTGGGGGAAATATTCCAATGGTGAAAAAATCAGGGAAAACTTCCGGAAACACACTTCACATTTAACTTACACAGACGAGAGAAAGACGGAGGGGTAGAGCGGAGGCGGGAGAGTATGAAGGAGAGGAAGGAAGATGGAGAGGGAGAGAAGGATTACTATGGGGAGAATTAAAGAGAAAGAGAAGAATATCCCCATTTAATGCAATAACGAGAGCACTGCTCAACTCGGTGGCGTGGGTTAGCATGTCAATCTCTCGTTCCAGATGTCCTGAGTTCGAATATAGGTTGCACTGAGTTATCTGGATAACGTTTTAACCGGAGGTCTGCTCATACTGAGAAGGCAAATGGAACGACAGTACCTGAAACGTCCGAGCTTTGCTCGGTGATGTCATAGATGTTTCACATAGGTTTTAGAGCATAATTTAGTAAATGAGTTACAATAAAAGTTAAAGTTTTTGATTGAAAATGTTTCGAAATTAAGAATACTAATTTAAAACATTCGCGTTTTGCGGCTACTTTCTTAGAGTGACAAAAGAAAACACGTTCAAACCGGCACTATAACGTGCAAATTACAGAAAATGACAATTTTAGCAGCTAAATTTGATTTAGCTTATATATCTGAATTAATATTACCAGAACGTGTCCTTATCAGATGTTTTCAAGAGTCAAAATAAGTTAATAAAGGCCCGTGAAACACAATCTACTAAAACTAACTTTAACTGTTACACATAATGCCAATTAATACAGGTTCTTTGGTATAAAACCTGACCGCTCGCACGGGTTTTTCGTCTGGGTAGCACAACATGCTACAGCCGACCGTGCCAGCGCTCTGTCTTCGCTTCTTAAATCTGTATTCCTGTAAACCTGTACATAAAATATAACAAAATTAACTCTTAGCTCATAGCAAATGCTGTATGTGCAGAAGTCACTGTAACTGCAACTTGTGCTAACTTCGATAGTGGTTTTCGTGGCGAACATTCAAGATTTTCGGCAGTTTTGTCTAATGTTTTTTTCTGTTAACATTGTACGTCTTCGAAAGCGTTTCTTGTTTTTCACTGAAACATAGTCTCACATTTATTTACAAGATCGTAACCTGAAGTTCTATAAGGAGGTAATTGTGCAGGAAACTTCAGGATGAATTCTTCACGAACGCGACAAGCCGATTGGTATTTAAAATAACATTTACTTATAAATATACATTGTTCTAAGGATAACTGCCTTCCCATGTTCGCAAATGAAAGTGGGCTACTGACGCTAATGACTACGCGGAAACTGAAGGACAGAAAGCCTGTCGTGAGTGCGGGGTGGGTAAGGCTCCTGGCATTTGCTCTGACGCACAATACCGTGTGGCTGTAAGGTTTTATACGAAAACCTAGTATAGCAGTGTTATAAGTTACCTCGTAATAAAATGCACTTTTACAGACCATATTAAAACTAATCATGATGACTTCCTTGAGTCAGTTTAGTTAATGTATAACTAACAATGATACAAAGTTAAATCGTTTAAAAGTATGAGTATGGCAGTGACTGATTGCTTCCGCCGACTTGGAGTTTGTTAGCGTTCTTTAACCGACTGGGTCGTATCGGACGATAAGTAAATGAAATGGGTGAAATGACGCTCATAGAGCTTCAAGTTACCCGACACTAATATTCTCAGAATAAGAGAAAACCCCTGAAAAACAACTTATCCTAGTCACTTACCCTACCGAGATTAATGTGAGGCAGACACGATACTACCACACCACAGAAGTGGGCTAACTTTATTGTTGTGCAATTGTTTGTAGCCATAATATTTCTTTTAAAACTTCTATGAAAGTGAGTTTTCCTGAAGATGACACCAATGTATCTAGATCGATCCCTTGTCGTCCAGAAATGTTTCCTTGCAGATAAAAGATATTTCTTCTGCCATCTGCTCTGTCATTGTTCGCTATGTGGTCAGTGATCCGTGCAATTATGTGAACATGCTTGCCTGGAGTTATCGTTACCACAGATTCCGCGCAGATCATGGAGGCTATGTACTGAGTAAAAAGTTCTCGTTTAACGTGCCCCACGGAAAACATTCACACGCCACGATACCCCATCTTCCGGGAGAACAGAAAAAGTGAGATCCATTGAGCACGGCCTTATTCGGAAAGATTTCTTAATATTGCCAGTGCTTGGACTTGCTCCATTCTCCTGAGAAAAAATTGTTAGTAGAATTTCAAAGCACTTATCTCAAAAGGAGTCCATCTCAGGAAGGTCCAAATTAGGCACTTCTGTCGGTTCGGTTACTCTTTTGAAGCATTCTGTGCTTTAATAGACTAACTAGCCAATCTCAGCTAAGTATTACAATTTCGTCATAGGCCCGAACATTACTTTTAATTCTCACTAACTTTTTACGACAAACTTTCATGTTACACAACATGCAGCCTAACTCAGGGTACTAAAATCAAAGACTGCTGATGCCGCATGTCAGGGCGATCAACGTCCTAACTTGAATCACCAGATATACAAGGTGGACCATTTAAGTTGAGACTGTACAGTATCTCCAAAACTAAGCGTTGTATAAATAAATGTCTTTTATAAAAGTTTCTCGATATTATGGGGGAAAGTAAATGTCATTAGTCATGTTTTATTTGGAGGGCGTTATGATGGTCATTTCAGGGTCAATTTAATTTTTTTAAATGGGAAACTACAACTAGGGTCAATTTGAACTAATCATAAAATGACTATCATAACATCCTCCAAACAAAACACGACTAATGACATTTACTTTCCCCCATAATATCGAGAAACTTTTCTTCAAGACATTTCTTTCTATAACGCGTAGTTTCGGAGATATTGTACAGTCTCAACTTAAATGGTCCACTCTGTACAACCAGGGAAATCACCACACAACCCATTTACAAAAGGCGTACTATTTCGGTCCTGGACTTACATACATATATACTGCTGTGTAATATTCTTTTCTTCGGTACAAAGGTTTGATCTTCTGCTTCCTTCTCCGCCATAATCACTGATTGCCCATATTCTGGACGTACCTTAAGTGTTAAATTAAGCACTGAACCGTTCTATGGACCTAAATTATATAACACATGTATGCTATTAAACGTTGCAAATTACTGTACTCTAATAGTATGAAGAACAACTTATAGTTACGTTTTAATATCATTTTGGAGTACTCACCTAAACCAAACAATACAATTTCTTGAAGAGGGTAATCCGTTAAAGAAGAATAAGAAGGTCTACGCAGATCTTCTTTCTCTAAAAACAAAACCCCACGCAAACGCACACGCTTACACCAAAAATTGCAAAAAACAATTAGGGGAAGGTGGGGTAAGAGTGCCATATCGGGTAAGAGTGTCACCCCCCTTTAAGCGCAAAAATACGGGCTTAGTGACTTTGTTGCAAGGTTGGGTACACTGAGTTAGATGGCATGTTTGTTGGGCTGTGCATTACAGCAGCTCTAGAAATTTATTGTTTTTGTTGTATAATAAAGTACTGTTTTCATAATTGTGATCTTATATTTTCATGACAGTGAAACCCAATTTATTCCTAGGTAAGGTAGTTTCTGGTATATCTCAGTTATTATGGCTTAACCCCACTTATATGAGAATCCAATTGCACGCGAAGAGTTAGTAGTGTATGCAGCCGCCACTCCATGGTGTCACCAGACGTAATCCCGTGCAGCTGGGGGCAAAAGGTCAGCTGACTCTGGGGCAAGAGTGCGAGAGTGACACTCTTACCCCGTACTGTGAACATAGTACAAACAATTCAGTGTAACAAAATTTATAAATTATAAATACAGATAAAAATGGATAGTGAAAATACCGAAGATTCAAGCATCCTGCCCCTAGAGAAGGAATGCAAAGGAGTTCATTCCTATAGCTTCTACTTCGAGGGAAAGCTTTTACTTCGTTGATGAAAAGGAAGCAGATAAAATTAAACCTGTTTCCAAAACTCCAGCATTGAAACTATTTCCCCACTCCCAATTCATAGAATACCTTCTCCTAAAATTCCAACCCTAAGAGGAAGAAAACCTGATAAATCGGTTATCCTGACCAGCAGCCCACATAAAAAATGCTTGAAAGCAAACAAACTTCTACTAATCGCTCAACTACCACAAAGGTTCTGTTAAAATCAAAGATACAGAAGAAGAAACCAAGGTGTGATACTGCAACGTCACAGAGAACTACTGAAGACCAGAAAAAAAACGATGTCTACTTTTGCTTAATTTGTCAAGAAATGTTATCAGATCCACCTGATGAGCCAATGATTCAGTGTCAAGAATGCAAAGGAATGTCTCATACAGATTGTACAGACTTTAATGACGTGAAAGAAACGTTTATTTGTGATATTTGTAGGGAATAATAATGTCTCAGTTTATTCAATGTATGTGACACTCTTACCCCAGCCTATGGGGCAAGAGTGTCAGCTGATGTTTCTTTATGTAAATCAAAATATCTCAGAATGTTTGGGAGAGTCTGTCTTAATACTTTATCATGTTCTTGTGCAATGATAGCTTATCTTATATACGGGGAAAAATTACGTATGGTTCTGTTTAGAGGAAGAAAATATTGTTTAAACCTTAACATGGCACTCTTGCCCCACCTTCCCCTAAAATGTCTAGTTAACTCCAAAGATAACACCCAATAGTGAATTAATAATAACCTAATACTTAATAACCCAACCTAATAAAAATATATAATTAAATAAACTAAATGTTCGTATAATTATGCTAATTAATATAACAGTTCTAAAATAAATAGTAATATAATAATATATAATATAATTAATATTGCAATCGGCGTGTCATTTGCTGACTAATGGTCATTGTGCAAAGTTTGAACATCTGCAAATATAAAAACAGGCCGCCAACGTAACAGATGCCATATGATAACCTTTCCAATACACGTAACAGGTGAATATTTGCGGAGGAGTTGCCGACTATAAATGGAACCTAACAACCCAAATATCACCAGATTCTAGTGACTTATCCCGTAATAGTGGGAAAGTGTCAAAGTTGCAATTTAGTAGATAATCTCTTGTGTATTGTCTACTCCATATCCGGCCCGCTATTCTTCTTACTTCATTTTGCTTACTTTGCTTCTCAAACACAGCACAAATTTGAAACACAAGAAACTTACCTGCTATTTCAGAAAATACAATGAGAACAGTAGATATTGAGTTTAAGTGCTGAAATGTGTTTTCTTATTCTTGTTAGCGCCAAAATAAATGTTTGCATAAATTAGTAGTTCATATTCATTTAATAGTTTGTTTTCGGATACCCGGATCACTTGCGGTCTCACCTGGTCCGGATAAACGAGGTTCTTGTGTGCTTTATTGAGTTTAAACTTTCAAATACAAGCTTTTTATTAGAACAGTTTATGTTTTAAAGAAAACCACTGCACGTATTTGAAACCTACAACAAAGAATATTCAAGTACGATACTAATACAACTAAAAATTATCTATAAATGTACGACATACATAACAGAGCGAGGTGGCGACGTGGTAACGTATATGACTTGCATTTAGGAGGTCCCGTGTTCGACCTTAAAATTTAGAACATCATAGTTTTGGAATTAAAATTGTTTAATTCATCGTATCTTCCTAAAATGTTCAACTTCAAGTTGTTATAACTCTACTGACATCCTTAAATCTAATTATTAAAATCGATCATTATTTTGCTTCCATAAATTTTAATTTCATACTGATAAGTAAACTTGTTCTTCTTATTTTTATTTCGATTTTTTCAAGTGTAGGCGTCACGGATTAAGAAAAATAATGTTATTGTAATTAAAACACAATCAAACATATATTTTACTGTAATGGTTACTGATGAAGTTTCGTCTAAAATAATTAAAGCAAATTGCTTTACGTGCTCATGGTCGCTCTCGTACGTTTGTTTTGAACTGAAGGTCAAGCAAGCTGCTGTACCTGGTTAAACAATGAGAACGCTTACTAAGCAATATGCGGCTCTGAGTATTTCCTCACAGATTCACAGAGCACTTGGTGATCATCATGCACCAACTACGTAAATCGCTGCGTTTAGTCACTTTTTACTTTCTCTACTACGTATAGTAAGTAGGGGAAGTATTGCATTCCACCCAAAAATTCGATACCGAGATTTCACCGGAAATACATGTTTTGAGACCTCCTGAATCCAAAAAAAGCATTTTTGGAAACATGTCCGTGTGTGTGTCTGTGTGTGTGTGTCTGTGTGTGTGTCTGTGTGTGTGTGTGTCTGTGTGTCTGTGAACAGCATAACTCAAAAACGAATAGTCGGATAAGCACCAAACTTGGTATTTAGGTTCAGTATCTTCCAGAGATGCGACACGAAGGTTTTCAAGAAAATCCCCCCACCCCAGACTACCCTTTACATGGAAGATTTTTCGAAAATTTTAATTTTCTCAAAAATGGCTCTAACGATTTTGATTAAAATATCATATGTTTAAGATAATGTCATGAGAAATGAAATGTATATCTCGAATTTTCTGGGAATGTCTCCAAAAGTATTCTTCATTGTGAACGACTTTTGCATAACTGGTAAACCATAAGAGATAGACAAAATTTTACTACTCAAAAAATGTAGATCTCGTTAAAATACACAACTTATGTCATATACATTTCTTTTGTTGAGTGAACCGTTTTCGAGATATTGCTTGTTATTCCCTTAAATTTTCCAATACTTACACTTTTTCTCAAATTCGTTATTCATTTTTTTATGTCCTGGACTTGCAAAGAGAATGGAATGCGCCGCATAGCAACCAGCGTTAAAATATTTGACCATCGCTTAAAAGCTACCATATTACCCTTGCATCTACAAGAAAATTAGCAATAAGATTGACATCTCGATATCTCGATTAACATAAAGCATATGGAGAATAGGCGTTTGTAAAAATAGATTGTACAAGAGTAGAGAAAGTCATGTGAGTGTAATACATCAGATTTTTGTGTTATAACTACGAACACCCAATCATAACCACTTTACCAACTTCTCTTAATAACACTATGGATTATTCTGAATTTAATATTTTAGTTTTATACAAATCCGGAGACGCTTAAAATAAGTAAAAAAAACTATATACAGATTTTGTGAATATTATAAAAACAATTAATATATGATGTAATAAAGTGCGGACTTTTATCCACAAAATGAGATTTTCTACAACATTCTGAAACAAAGCTGTGCGTACTTAAAATACGACAAAATTAATTAATACGACACATTTATCGTTCAGTAATGTGACAACCGTTGGACTTTAGGTGCTAATATTTATAAATATGCCTTCATCTTCACCCCTTATTAATAGGAAAAATTACAACGCAAAGAAAAAATGCAAGCTTTTTTTGTCGTTCGATTTCACATGCAATGCCCCATATAGAATGGGACGCTAACAATACTTGCAATAATTTGGAATATATACACACACATATACGTACATGACTTATTTGTATTAAGATAAATACAACAGATATGTAGAAGCTCTCTACACATTCCATTTTTAGTTTATTAACACTTTTCAAAAACAAGCTTTTTCCTCTCTTCTCTCTCTTCCTGTTTTTCAAAGCCCTATCACGTTGACTGATATTCTGCCAATAGTGCTGTATAGTGTAGGACGAGCATTCTAAAAGTTCTCGGCCGCACCAATAAAATACAAGATTTAAGAGAAACGTCTTTTTTTCAGTACGGTCAACTTAAAAAACAATGAATGTACTCCGAGTTTCAGTAAAATAAAATTCGTCTAAGCGTTTGTCTCAGCTTCAAGCTCATCATTTTGATATAAATCTTTGTCATTCGTGCCTAGGAACAAGAGGTAATCACTGGGATCCAAAACCGGCGAATATGGAAGCGAAACATTTACAGCAACATCTCAGACGTGAGTGAAGGTGCATTTATTGATGAAAAAGAACTTTCTTTTTCGCAACGTATGGACATTTATCCTCAATAGCACCCTTCAGTTTGTTCAGTAGTGAAGTAATATTCCCCGGTAGTGATTCTGCCCTTCTGGATCTATAAGCACTTCAGTATGACAATCCCATAAAACAGCAATCATGACTTTACCTGCAGATGGAATAGTTTTGTTTGTTTCTTTAGTAAAGCTTCCCCCTTTGTCACCCACTGTTTGGGCTGCTCCTTCGTCTCTAGCGTGTACTGATAAATCCATGTTTAATCTACTGCTATGAAACTCGGATAAGCTCACTGGAATTGCGTTTGAAATGCCTTAAACACTTTTGAGAAATGTTCATTCGAATCCGTTTTTGGTCAATTGATCGGAAAGCTTTCTCATACCCAAAACTTGTGTAAAACGTAGTGGACACGCCTATTGAGGTCTTTGCAATATCAGCCAGCTCTCGAACCTTCCACCGGCAATCATTAAATGCGGCGTTGTGAATTTGTTTGACAATCTCGTGGTCGTAGCGGTTTTGGGACACCCGCCCAGAGCGCTCAGAATCCTCAATGGATATACGACCACGCTTAAATTTAGCAGCCGCGCTATAACCATCATAAAAGAGGGGAAAGAATCCCTATTGTCGAATCTAACTCCTTTTGTATTTATGTTGAGGTTAAACCCTTCAGAACGAATTACTTTATCACACCTTGTATTTCAGTTTTGTGCATTTGGTATTAAATATTAACCATAGTTTGTTTACACGATCGTCACAAACAAGTGATTGCATTTACACGTCCAAGATACTGCAAAGCGTTATTTAAACTATGGTGCTGATGATGGTAACTGAGTGGCCTCTTAGAGAGGCCTTGCACGCAGACTCAAGGGCTCATGGTGCCTCATATTTTGGCAATACTCTAGTCCAATGGTCCGTATAAAATGGACCACGTCCTTGATATCTGTCCTTCTTATCCCACAGGTTCCAAAAAGAAGCACCCTAAGGATACATACAGCGAAGTCTTAGCATTCGCATAGTATATGGTGTGAGGTCTCAAAGTCCCTCGCACATTTCCTAAATTAAGGGTCTTGTGTAAGATCAATTATGCATAGATGTCTGCGCAGAGTGTTGTGGCCGGTAAGATAGTCCACAACACCTCTGAGATTAACTCTAGTCAAATCCATGAGAAACTCACTCACTTTCAGGTCAGCCCCCGATATTAGATTATGGCGCTGCCTGGCAGTGGTTTGCCTACCCCAGTTCTCAAGGTGAGCCCTCGCCGTAAGCTGGGTTATCTCATATTTGACATTACTAGCAGACGCTCCGCTAAAGGACTCAAACCCAATAAAATTGAGCCCCGATCCCCTCTTTGCAAGAGTGTCTGCAATCTCATTTCCTCTAATATCAGCGTGCCCGGAACCCAAAGAAGTGTAACCAGACAACTGGTAAATGGTCTATCCAACATCCTCTGGCATTGTCACACGTCTGGTTGTGGTTTTAACCGCCCAAAGAGCTTTCAAAGCTGTCATATTATCCGAGCACATGTACACATCCACTCGTCCGCAGGGCATAGTGTAAATATGCAAATCGCAGGCTATGATCGCATAGACCTCAGCCTAGAAAACGTGGCAAATCGTCCAAAGGGAATGACAAGCCTGGTCCTCCTTCTTTAGTTCTTCTACATTGGAAGTACTAAAGGAAACCATCAGCCGAGAAATTCACTCAATTCCGAATATTGAACTCTCAAGTGTAAATTGAAAATTTTCTGAGAAGAGGCCAGAAATGCGTGGGTAGAGAAGGAGAACATCTGCAACATCTCTTGTGGTAGGGTATGTTATTATTATCATTGTAATTGTAACTATAACTATGAGAATGTGAGGTGGGTGCGAGGATGTAATAAAAGTTTCAGGGGAAGTCCAAGCTGCGGCGGCTGGCGCACGAGCAGTCGTGCGGTGGGCACAGTGTGAAAGAAAAGCACTGTACATAGGATGTATCTTTATTGGTGTCATATATTTGGGGGACGTGTTCCTGACAACAAAACAGTAAAAAACGTTCATATGAACAGGGTCTGAAAATAATTTATTTCAGAGTTACAAAAGATGGCACACTACGGCAGACAGTGCCTGTAGTACTGTAATACAGACAATGTAACAGAGGTGTTAGTTTGGTTTTCTGTGACAGAAGTAAGCAACGCGCACAGGCGTGGAAAATTCTCCCACTGATTCCAGACCATTCACACTCTCAACTACAATGTAATTTGCACAATACTTTGTTCTTGTCTTAAAATGATGTACTTAATTATATACACAACAACAAATATCTATAGAAACAACCCTTTCTTTTGTCAGATGACTTATACATTATTATTATTATCATCATCATTATCATCATTGTTGTTGCTAGAAGTACTGCAGTTGTATCAATTTGTTCCTAATTATAACTACTATGCAGCAGATAGTATTTCAAATTGTCAGGTCCTACTCAACATTTTGTGAACATCCAAAATGTATACCCACGAGCAGCTCTGATGTTCTTGTGAACTTGAGTAATGCTTGTCTGGTGAGTTAGTACAGCGCTACAGCAGTAATCACTGATGTTTCATCCTCACTGATTGACACTCACATTTTCTCCATAGTTTATTTGGAGATAGCATGACATTATTCTGGACGCGAGATGTAGGAACCCAGGCGGTGCTGAGTGTGAGGCACCAGACAGTACGGAGGATGCGGTGGTATAGTCCAGGATCGCTAAACAGCACCTCTCATTGGACGTTCAACTGTCCACCAAATGGTGAGCATACTAGCAGTAGAGAGTGCAGTAATAAGTAAGTATTTATGTACACTCGGCCAATTTAAAACTGGCCGGCGTCTGGGAGACAGGGGTACTTCCGTGAGCGCTCGGAACATCCACGCTTTATTCGCAAGACTGCGTTTATGCTTGTAGTAGTTATAATGGGGAACACACTCATATACAGGATTTCAAAGAGAAGATGTTTCAGAGTGTTTCTTCACTGAATATTTATAACCAAAACACACTTTATTGATTTATGGTTCTCAAGTGGAGTATGACCAAAGCTCGTTGCATTGTCACGCTTAATGCAGCACTCTTAGCTCAGTGGCAGACTGTTAGCTTACAAGCTTGTAATTTGTAGTGCAGTTACCCAACTTTTGTTGCCCTTTCATTTTAAATACACGAGTAAAAATATAACGTTTCCTTCATTTAGTAGTCTGTCATGCCGGTGGATGACAACCACGACATTAATTTATCGGTCAGAAGGAGTCAATTTAATTTTATAGCCATAAACTGCACTATTATTGTAATTATATTTGTAAGTAAAATGAAGTAATACAAGCAGTATTATTTAACTATATTAGAATAAGATAGGTTGTAAAAATGTAAAATGGCAGTTTGCATTGAAGAACGGAACTAGAGCTGCTTGCGTAGACGTTAAGCAGCTTAACCACTACTCCACACCAAGCATGATGTTGAGGTAGCCCAAATCAGTGCCTTATAGAGTTAGCCAAAGCGGCGTAGAGAAGTTGACGGTTGTGAACCACGTCCTCGCTCGAAGGGATTTTGAAAAAACTATCTGCTCAAAAGATGGGCCACCTTTAGTTTGACCGAGTGTAGATTGATTTCCATTTAAATAAAGGCTTTGTTTTGGAAATGGTAATTTTGTGAAAAACTAATTGGTAAAATGTACGAAAATTGGAAAAGGGAAAAAGATTCTTCGGAATTTTAAATTGGAAACATTAGTTTTGGGAACAATCAGTTTCGGAAAATATTGCGTTGGGAAACTTGATTTGGCAAGTCCTTGATATTTGCTTCGAGTTGCTGAAGCTTTTAATCCAGAACGTCATCAAGCTTCGCTTATCCACTTATTGCTTCTTGTAGTATAATATTTCTTATTGAGTAGACCTCTTTTGGTTTTAAGGAATAAACCATAGATATACTTTCGCATAAGCAAGCTGAATTGTATAGAGTATAACAGCACACAAACGTTTCCTTTATACCTTTCATAAGCTTTAGAATCTTATTTGCCATAAAAATATCTGCCTGGCTCCAGCAGAATTTCTACAAAGCAAAATGCAATAGTGTATGTAATTGATAACGTTTTCATATATTGTTAGTATGAGCATTCCAGTTTAATTTAATTCCCAAGTGAATGTCAAATATTTGATAGATTCTGTAATACTATTATTTAATAAACTGAATAAGATATTATCGGTTTTGAGTTTACTGATAGTTAATTTGTTCATTTCCAACCATAACTGAGATGCAGTTAGGATAGCTTTGTTCACGTTTGCTATAGCATCAATATCACTATTTGATGTCGGAAACTCTATTGCCAATATAAAACATACATTTACAAGTATATATTCGGAAAGTCATTCATAAAATTATAAACAAAAAAGGGCTGAGGACTGAGCCCTGCGGTACAACATAATATGTGATTATTTTACCAGATCTCTCATTTTTCCGTTTGACACACTGCAATCTGTTAAACAAATAACGATTGCATAAGAGAAAATTCTACATTTCTTATACCTTAATATTCCAATTTTCAATAACAATCGCATTGAAACATTATCAAAAGCTTTGCCAGGATGTAGTAAAATTAATCTAGCACAAATATTAGCTTCGTGAACCATCAACTACATTAGAAAATAAATATTGAGCAGCTTTGATAATTCATGTACACTTTCTGAATCGTTATTAAGATTCTGTTAATAATTAATTTTCCTCAAAATACACCTTCAGCTGTTTCATTATCACATTTTCAATTTTTTAAATAACGGATACTGAGAGAGGTGTCCATAATTATTTGTATTAGAAACTTCTTTCTTGTATAAGTGTTATTACAGTGACTCTTAAACAACTTGGATAAATTCCTTTCTTTAATATTAAATTAATTAAATACGTAATTCGACTGTACAATTAATTATCATTTCACAAAAACGTATAAAACCTATAATAATTCTCCATTTTAAAATTCTTAAGTTTGTTTAAAATGCTCATCTCACCAGTAATAAACCCCTTCCATTTAAATTCCCTGTTTTCTGAATTGCTGGCATCTTTAAAGGGGAAAAATATTTAATCTTATATAAATAGGAATGTCATTATGAGCAACAGTCTTAGAAACATTTGGTCATTAAAATCTCCAGCAGATACAAAAAAACTTGTCATTTACATTACCAGTTAACATCTGGTGGTTTTTTTTTTAAATACCTGCCATGCAACTTTACACTTTTCGGATGAATGCAACATAAAAATGTCGTTTGACTTTCTATTTTCCAGTTGAATTTATGACACGTATATTTGTTTTACATTAGTATACTTTTGTTTACATATTCTCTGTTACCTTTCCATAAGTCATTATTTAAAATAAACATAATTTTAATGTTTGATGAGGGGTGTACTACATCTGTTTCTCTCTAAGTTCAAAGTAGAAATAAACAAACCATAATAATCACTCCGCCGAGCACATAGCAGCACCATGTGGAGGGATGACGGGAACTAAGTACCCGCATGAGGAAATTGCTCCAGACAGCATCCGAATATGACACATTCTGCAGCTTGGTAATCATTAACTTTTAAACATTTTGTATGTCATTCCTATAACTTGCCTTAAAGGTAAAGGCACGTATCACGGAGGAGCTCCCGGCAACGGGGCAGAGCACCGCGCGCAGGCCAGTCGGTCCTTTGTGTTTCCAATGTGATCCATGGGAGGGAAGGATGTGGGCAGAGACCCGAAGGGCGACTAGATCCGGATGCCGACGGGCGCAATCATGAATGAGGTCCCTAACTTTTCCAGATATAATGGATCGGACTCCGCATCCTGTCCACAAGTCACCAACCTCCAGGGTCACCCGGAGCGGAGCCTCACGTTGAGGAGAGACCTAACTGAGCGGTACCGCAGCAACGCCAGGGAAGAAACCTTTACAGAGCGTAATCCACCGCCCAGCCGCAACCCGCCGCCTGGTCCTACAACCCTGAAACTGTTTACAAGGAAGATGATGTGTACAGGAAATGAGAGGAAGGAGAGTCGTGGTAGAAGATGAACCACCCCAGCATTCACCTGGCGACTCGAGGAACCCGCGAAAAACCCATTGGCCAGACTGGGCGGTTGCCGGGACCTCCCGAATGCGGGCCATGCCTGAGCCATCCCGCTTGACTATATCTTGCCTTACATCGTAAGCTTCTAACATGTAATACTAGGAGTATACAAATAAAAGTGCTTCCTGAATAGTTCCGCCGCTGTACCTATTTACTACCTATTTCATGTTGTCGCGGGAAATCGGCTCGTGTTATCTTATTTGCTGGGCGCCTGTTATTGTTTTATTTTAAAATTTGGGTTCCTTATCCTCCGGCTAGCTATTATTACTCAGTCGAGCAAATATCTCTGAGCAAGGCGAGTAAACGGAAAGGAGTTGTTACTAAAAGACAACACTGATAAAAGAATTTGTTTTTACACTTTTATTGCCGTCACACTTAATTAATAATTCACAACTTTAATCTTTATACACGCCTGACTGAAACTGTAGTATTTCCGAATGTAATTACTGTCGTATTAGTTGCCGCGTACTTCACATTTTTGTAACTAACTTTACGACGCGAGAGATTCTTCCAAACTGTATGACGTGCACTTCACAAGAGATTCCTTAGAACTGCGCGACACATGCTTCTGGCTCGAGAATATATACTCCTTCACCTCGAAATGGCTAAACATTATAATAGAGCTGCTATTGGTTACCAAATCGCGCCAACATTAGCGTCTGTTTTGTCAGCCAATCACTACTACTAACATATATGCTCTAGGGAAGATATTCCCTCCATTTCTAAAGAAAGACACGCTACCCTGCGTCATTTGTTTGTCTCTTCTTAGTGATAAACAATTCACCCCAACTTTATTGTTACCCACTTCTATTGTCAGTTTCAGTGAGGCCGTGTAAACTTATTTCCTAACAATACTTATGGCTAACAAACATCTAAAATCCTGTACATACAATAATATTGATTTACACTACAATCACTCTGGCATTCACAGCATGTTATGATATAAATACTGCCTCAATGTGTTATTAAACTCTCTTAACTTAAGGTTTTCGTTTAACGACTAATATCAGGACACCATTTTTGTTTTAAACTTTATGACTTGAAAATAATGAGCACTATAGGTTAGAAAATATAACAGAAACAAATGCGACTCTAACTATCCGAGCAACAACTCTGCATCACTAACGACAAAATTCAATTATTGCCGGACAGCAGTTAACCACATTCATTGTCAATTAAAAGTGAGCACTTTTCATATAGTTCAAAACATTTAACACGATTTTATTGTCTTCTCTCCTCTTTCCACGTTTATGTTTCTTCACCGTTGCAGAGGATCCTCAGCCATGACACTCTCGAAAGTAATATTTTCTCAAAAAATGCACCATGTGGCAAGGAGCACTCAGCTATAACGGTTCAGTTATAAGTGAATCTGAACAAACACAATTTGTATCATAAATTAAAACAATAATGGATTTCTTAAACTTCTCTGCACAAGAATAAGGATAAAATATTACGATCTTAACCGAAGTGTTTTATGTATAGAGGAGAAAGAGACGACATGTCAAGCGGGAAGAGTTGTAAAAGGCAAACGTACGAACGAACAGAGGGGGGAGCACCGCACGCAGGCCAGTCGACCTCTTGTACTTTTAACAGTGACCCCGGGAGGCAGGTATGAGGGGAGAGACCCGAAGGGCGACCATATTTGGATGGCGACGGGCGCAAGCTCAGACGGGGCCCCTAATGTTTCCAGATTGAACGCATCGACGAGGCCTCGTCCTGCCCACGAGCAACCAACCTCCAGCGTCTCCGGGGCAGAGTCCACTCGGAGGAGAGATCTAACTGAACAGTCCCCGCAGCGACGCCAGGAGAGAACCGTCCGGCCGCAACCCGCCGAACACCGTCGCCTAGTTCTACAAGACTGAAACAGATGACAAGGAAGATGAGGGGTATACGAAATGAGAGGGAGGAGAGTCGTGGTAGAAGGTGAACCACCCCAGCATTTCCTGTCGACCCGGGGAAATCACAAAAACCGATGGGCCAGAATGGACAGTCTCCGGGATCAAAAGCGGGACCTTCCGAATGCGGGTCACAGATGTTGCCCCCTGAGCCATCCCATATGTAGTTCGCCCAACAGCCAGTGAGGCACTTCCTTGTTACATGGTTTTGTTTACAACTCCTTTGAACTTAAGGTGAAACCACTTTAGTTATTCAACTTTTTCCTTTACATAGGTTTATTCGTTATTGCAGAAACTGTAAAAAAAAGTGTTTACATAATTCTCGTAGTAATGATACTTGTGTGTAATTTGTCAGAACACGACGAGGTGAAAATGGCTGTGCCACCTGAATGTGTCCTGGATGACAAACAGGACGTGTATAAAGGCACACAGTGGATTAGTGTGACAGGTTTGCCTTGCCTACCCTGGGTGGACCAAAGAATAACTCCTGCCGCAGTAAGAGATCAGCTATTTCCAGAAAAATCAGCTCTTCAGGCGATGAATTATTGCCGCAATCCTACCAATGATTCAGAAGGTCCGTTCTGCTTTGTCCTTGACGACCTTTCAAGCCTCCCTCGCAAGGAACACTGCACGCCTCGCAAGTGTAGATCTGCAGGTAAGGACATGCCAAGAATGAAATTATAAAAATCAATAGAAACTGCAACAGTTTTATTTGGAAAATAAACTGACTCTTTCTTCTGCGATCTCTGAAAAGCATTCGATTGTTTCCTGTGAACTGTTATCAGCTGTAAAATTAAATTATTTAGAAATAATTCTGGGTTAAATTGAATTAAAACTGACCAAACAGCTTAAGGATCGTAAACAGTCTATTTCACACAGACTTGGAAAGTCAGGGAGGTCAGGTAAACCAAAATTTCTTAGGGAAAGTCCGGGAAATTATTTATAGTATAATGAAGGCCAGGGAATTCGATTCCGATTGGCACAAAAGTTAGGGATTTTGACGTGTAGTGTTCTAAAAATTATGCAACTGTGATTAATGTGAATTAATGCTTTAAAGTTGCCCAAAGTCATTAGTGGGTGATATACTGTATTGTCTTTTGGTACTTAGTGGCTAGAAAATTCTGCCTTCTAGTTTAACTATTCACACTTTTATCTTTCAATTTTATTTTTATTTCTTGAGTCAAGAAAAGTTAGGGAAATTGATATAAAATTTCCGATCCCTGTTATAGTTAAGATTCCTGTCACGCCTCTGGCGTACAGAGACACCCAAGGCTGTTTTCTGTAGTCATTGATTCCACCACTAGGCGCGCACCGTGACAGGTGATTAACCCACCGACCATAGATAGCTCCATGTAGCCTTAATTGTATCTTTGGGACTATCCTCGTGTTCAACTGTAATTCACCATTTATGGTGCAATGAAAATTTGTCATACTGATCATTCTGATGGTGATGTAAGAAAACGTGAAAGGATAGCTGAATAATCTTTATATCAAATCAAAATCAAGCAAGAGGAAAACATATGAAAGCTAAATCTCTCTCTCCGACACTTATTTCTGTTTCTCTTTCCATTTTTCTGCGAAATGCTAACACGATGTTTGGTTATACGAGCCCCGTTAACGTCCTGACGCCGACTTCAAATCTTAGCGTTATTAAGTCATATTCTGTGTTTCAACCGAGCAACAGTACGCCTAACATACCCAAACGCAAGTTCTTCATCCCTTCCTTCCAGGGGTTACCTTGGAAGTATAAAGGCCTACTATGGGCCACGCTGCAGTGACTGGAAGCCTCTCCGTCTTACTACTTCCAACACATCAGAATTTTCTTCATGAAGGGAACTTGAAGATCGGCGCGGTGTTGGAATTTAGACAGTGGAGCTGCTGCACAGACACATACCTTGCTCTCTAAACATAAAATTCCGCATGAGGAATCAACTTTTATACATAAAGCGCTGTAAATTTATATATACATCTTGCTATGTGATAAAATACATACCAATCGGAGCGTTTCAGGCGGTAACGTCTGCGGCCCGCATTCGGAAGGTCCCTGGTTCCAACCCCCGGGGCGAACAATCTGACCAAAGGCTCTTTCGCGGTTTTCCTCTGTCGCTAGGCGAATGCTGGGTTGGATAATTTGATCCACGAATTTTCTATCACTACATTTCATTTCCTTTTCTCCCGCCATAACAGGTATTGGGTTGATCACACATCCTAGATATGCTATGATCCAGCGTTTGCTTGCTCCTCGACAGGCTACTGACACAAGACATTGGACTGATCAGTCATCCTGAATATACTATGATCCAGAGTTTGCTTGCTCCTCGACAGACTACTGACGCAATACATTGGACTGTTCAGTCATTCTGGATATGCTATGATCCAGAGTTTGCTTGCTCCTCGACAGACTACTGACACAAGACATTGGACTGATCACACATCCTGGATATGCTATGATCCAGAGTTTGCTTGCTCCTCGACAGGCTACTGGCACAAGACATTGGACTGATCACACATCCTGGATATGCTATGATCCAGAGTTTGTTTGCTCCTCGACAGACTACGGACACAAGACATTGGACTGATCACACATCCTGGATATGCTATGATCCAGCGTTTGCTTGCTCCTCGACAGGCTACTAAAACAAGACATTGGATTGATCAGTCATCCTGAATATGCTATGATCCAGCGTTTGCTTGCTCCTCGACAGACTACTGACACAAGACATTGGACTGATCACCCATCCTGAATATGCTATGATCCAGAGTTTGCTTGCTCCTCGACAGACTACTGACACAAGACATTGGACTGATCACCCATCCTGAATATGCTATGATCCAGAGTTTGCTTGCTCCTCGACAGACTACTGACACAAGACATTGGACTGATCACCCATCCTGAATATGCTATGAGCCAGAGTTTGCTTGCTCCTCGACAGACTACTGATACAAGACATTAGGCTGATCACTCACCCCGGATATGCTATGATCCAGAGTTTGCTTGCTCCTCGACAGACTACGGACACAAGACATTGGACTGATCACACATCCTGGACATGCTATGATCCAGAGTTTGCTTGCTCCTCGACAGACTACGGACACAAGACATTGGACTGATCTCACATCCTGGATATGCTATGATCCAGCGTTTGCTTGCTCCTCGACAGGCTACTAAAACAAGACATTGGATTGATCAGTCATCCTGAATATGCTAAGATCCAGCGTTGCGCTCTCCTCGACAGACTACTGACACAAGACATTGGACTGATCACCCATCCTGAATATGCTATGATCCAGAGTTTGCTTGCTCCTCGACAGACTACTAACACAAGACATTGGACTGATCACCCATCCTGAATATGCTATGAGCCAGAGTTTGCTTGCTCCTCGACAGACTACTGATACAAGACATTAGGCTGATCACTCACCCCGGATATGCTATGATCCAGAGTTTGCTTGCTCCTCGACAGACTACGGACACAAGATATTGGACTGATCACACATCCTGGATATGCTATGATCCAGAGTTTGCTTGCTCCTCGACAGACTACGGACACAAGACATTGGACTGGTCACTCATCCCGGATATGCTATGATCCAGAGTTTGCTTGCTCCTCGACAGCCTACGGACACAAGACATTGGACTGATCACACATCCTGGATATGCTATGATCCAGAGTTTGCTTGCTCCTCGACAGACTACTGACACAAGACATTGGACTGGTCACTCGCCCCGGATATGTTATGATCCAGAGTTTGCTTGCTCCTCGACAGCCTACGGACACAAGACATTGGACTGATCACTCACCCCGGATATGTTATGATCCAGAGTTTGCTTGCTCCTCGACAGCCTACGGACACAAGACATTGGACTGATCACACATCCTGGATATGCTATGATCCAGAGTTTGCTTGCTCCTCGACAGACTACTGACACAAGACATTGGACTGGTCACCCATCCTGGATATGCTATGATCCAGAGTTAGCCTGCTCCTCGACAGACTACTGACACAAGACATTGGACTGATCACCCATCCTGGATATGCTATGATCCAGAGTTTGCTTGCTCCTCGACAGACTACTGACACAAGACATTGGACTGATCACCCATCCTGGATATGCTATGATCCAGAGTTTGCTTGCTCCTCGACAGACTACTGACACAAGACATTGGACTGATCACACATCCTGGATATGCTATGATCCAGAGTTTGCTTGCTCCTCGACAGACTACTAACACAAGACATTGGACTGATCACCCATCCTGAATATGCTATGATCCAGAGTTTGCTTGCTCCTCGACAGACTACTGACACAAGACATTGGACTGGTCACTCACCCCGGATATGCTATGATCCAGAGTTTGCTTCTCCTCGGCTGACTACTGATGCAAGGCATTGGCTTGTAAGTCTTTGGGGTGGGGGTAAGACTTACAATGACGAGGGTTATCTGAAGAAGATAACAATAAATACATACATAAATACCTTTAATTTATAAAAGAATAATAGTTTTCATAACGAACTCAAGTTATCGAGAACACGGAAATTCTCTCTTTACTAACGTACACATAAAACAAGCCAGTATATGTGTTAATAATATATTATGTCAAATATATTTATAATAATTTAACTATGAGTCATTAAATACAGCCGCACAATATAAGAAATTATAAATTAATTCTTATACCTTTACTTAAACGTGACGAAGGTTTATTACAATTTTTGCTGCAAATATTCATATATTTTCAAAAATATTTTATTACTCACGATCTTCAAGTACCTACAGTTTCACGTTTAATTAAAACTAACAAATTGTTTGTTTCTTTAGAATGTAAACTGGCTGGAACAGGAAATGATTACATCGGCAAATTGAATGTTACACGATCTAACCGCACGTGTCAGCGCTGGATTGTTAATTCGCCACATGAGGTAAGGAAATGTTTCCATTAGTGTGAGTTCCATGCAATACTTTATTGTTAAAATTTACAAATATATCAGAAATTAAGGATTCATTTCGGTGACTATGCGCGTGTTGTAGTTTCATATTTTGTACTGGTGTATACGAGATGAAGTGTAACTCACATTACTAAAATACAAAAATGGCTGATGCCGCGATCAATGTTCTTACTTGAGTCACTATATACATAACCAGAAAAATCACCAGACAACCTATTTACAAAAGACACACTATTTCGGTCTTCTGCTAGTATTATGAGTCACTGTCATATCATATATACAGCTCTGTAATATTCTCTTCTTTGGTGCAAAGGTTTGTCATCATCACCTTCCTTCTCCGCCATAATCACTGATCACGTATAACCTGGATCTACCTTAAGTGTTAAATTAAGCACTGAACTGTGCTATGGACTTAATTTATATAACATGTGTATGCAATTAAACGTTACAAATTACTTTGCTGTAATACTATGAAGAACAACTTCTAGTTGCATTTTCATATGATTTCTGCGTATTTACCTAAACAAAACAATTAAATTTGTTGGGTTTCTTCTCCAGCGTTCGTAAGTAACGCGGGAGTTATAGAACGAAAAATTCTCAGTGTAATAGTATGCGAAGCAGGTCCGTGGCCTCCTCATAAAACGACCGCACTGCACAAAACGGTTAAAACTGAAATAGGATATGTTTAAAGTACTTCAATTTGAAGGGTTTAACGCCAACAGAAACACTAAATGGGTTAAGCTCAACATTAAAGAATTCTTCCCCTTCGTTGTCGAAGGTTAAAAAGTAGACTATTGAATTTAAGCGTGGTCGTACATCCATTCAAGATAATGAGCGCTCTGAGCGTCCCAAAACCGCTACGACTGACGAGATTGTGACGAACATTCACAACACCGCACTCAATGATCGGCGATTGAACGTACGCGAGTTGGATGGTATTACAAAGATCTTGATAGGACGTGTCCATTACATTTTACACCAAGTTTTGGGTATAAGAAAGCTCCCAGCTCGATGGGTACATGTTTGTTAACAATGCACCAAAGACACATTGGAATGAATATTTCTCACGCGTGCTGAAACCGGTTTAAACGCAATTCTTGTGAGTTTCTTGCACGTTTCATAACAGTGGATGAAGCATGGAATGTATTACTACACGTCAGAGACGAAAGAGCAGTTGAAACAGTGGATGGCAACAGGTGAAAATGCACCAAAGGAAGCAATCTGTAGGAAAAGATATGGCTACGGGACGGGAAAGGATTCGAAGAAGGGACCTCTTCGTTAGAAACTCGCCGCCCTAATTACACTTACCCAAAGCACAGTTGCGGATATATAGGTCAAAGAACTTCTTAACAGATAATCTTCAGATGTCTGATTCAAAACGGACGGGACGTATTATTGTTGTTGTTATTATTATTATACTGCAATATATTACACTAATTATACATATTATAATACAATAATACACAAACAGTATGTCCATGTAACAATCAAAACTAAATGCTACTACCCAAATACACTTGCCTCGTACGCGGTGGCAGTGTTAACAATACCAGAGCGCTCTTACGCAGAACCAAACAGTCCTACGTAATATAACGATAAGACATAGAGATATTTTATCATCCCGAAGGCAACATTTGGGTTGCCGATTCGAACGTAGTGGACGGCGATACGGAAACAGCGTCTATGAGAAACCTTATAGTATATGTCCTTGTTTCAGGTGAATCCGGCATACCTCAATGGTTCACTGTTCCCAGAAGGCTTTGCTGCTGTAGCAGAAAACTTTTGTAGAAATCCAAGTCGTAATATAGCTGGTTCCTGGTGCTATACCACAGATCCAATACAACCACAGGATACATGTGACGTCAGAGATTGTTCTAAACCGGGTAAGTTGAATGTTTTCGACATGACCTTCTCTACCCTGTATCGCTTACTAGTGGTTACACAAATTATTCTAAGAAAGTTTGTTTTCCTATCTACTTTATTTTAATCGAGATAAGCCTTTCCGGAAATAGTTGCATTGCACATTTAGTTATACATACAGAGGGAATAGCGATAGTCAAAGTTTAACTGGACACTGGCCTTAAAATTCTATACTTTTTCCATGACATCCCAGAAACAGCTGAAAATCGACGGGACTTAAAAAGAATGGCTGTATATTCAACAATTTGAATAATTACTAATGGATATCTACGAAATGGTTGATGTCACAAAAAAGGTTATTTAAAATAAATTGTATGTTTTAACGAGATCTACATTTTTGTGTGGTACGTTTTCGTCTATCGCTGAACGTTTACCAGTTATACAAGACTACAAAATTCCTTCCGAATGAAGAGGACTTCACAGGCTATTCCCAGAAAATCGAAGATATACATTTTATTTGTCATGTTAATATCTTTAATATATGATATTTTAATCAAAGTCATTAGAGCCATTTTTTAGAAAATCAAAACTTTCGGAAAATGTTCCATGTAAAGGGCAGTTTGGCGTGGGGGGATTTTCATGAAAATCTTCATGTCGCATCTTTGGAAGGTGCTGAACCTAAATACCAAGTTTGGTATCTATGCGACTTTTCGTTTTTGAGTTACGCTGCTCACAGACACACATGGACATTTTTCTAAAAATACTTTTCGTGGATTCAAGGTGTCTCAAAACATGTATTTCGGGTGAAGTCTTGGTACCTAATGTTTGGGTGGAAAGCAAAACTTTCACCTACTAGGTACATGATAGAAAAAGTAAGTCTAATGTAAACATTAAGGTTTGCTGCTTACAGTGCTTGCATTGCACGGCATGTTTTTGCTTTACAGGCTGGGGAAACAAAAGTTTAGGGTGACTCTGTAGGCTAGACCATAAGTCAGGATCCGATATTCTCTATATTACTTTATTCAATAATGCAATTCACAAGCCATTGTAACTATTTATTTATTTATTTAGTTTACTCGCCAGTATATGAGCAATGATAACGAGACATTAAATCATAACTAATATACGACTATTATCTAATTTGTCGGTATCTTGTCATTTTCCACGCACACCTGGATCCGTCACCATGTGCGTCTGCTTATCCGCGTGAGTATTTTGGGAATGATCGTTGTGAAGATACGGCGAATTTCTCCTTTTTATTCCCCAAAAGACGTCATCCAAATAACTCAAGATTTTCTTTAAGATCGCAGTTAGTTATCGCGGCTTCTTGGAGGCCATGTGACAGTTCACCTCGTCCGATTCACGAAGGAAAGTTGTCGCTCAATCACTCTCGAAGTGGAGTCCAGTAATGCCATGACACCTAATTTTGTTGAAGAGCAATGGTTTTAAGAAGGCCAACTCTATCAAGTTCCGAATCAGCAAGTGAGAGATTCCCCAGTCAGAGGTGAATCGAGAGAATATGGCCCGAAGTTAACTTTACTAGTAACTCTGGCCCACATGGGAATGTTGTTATTTACAGAAATGAGGGTTATGTATGACCCACATAAACATTACGAGAACGGCACATTCATCTGTCATCAGGACATTATGACGCGCACCTAAGGTGGGAAAAACATCGAGTAATGTTTCACATGAGTCACGTCGTACCTCAATATCCCTGTCAACTTGATTAATTTACGTCAGTGCGCTGATATACACGACAACCTTCCTTGTTCAAACAACGGTATACAGAGATTCTTGGAATCTGCATTTTCGCCCCTCGCTTCTTCGCTGAACTTAACAAATGATTCATTCACACTGTCACTGACGATATTATTGTGATGTTTTTAGGTCTTCCATTGCATTTTGCATCCAACACAGAACCTTTTGGGAGCTTCTTCCTCCTCAGTTGCTGTAAATTATAAACCCATACGCTCACAATAAGACACTCCTCAAATGTGTATCTACTTGCATCCGCCATTGCTTACAGAACAAATGCGAAACAGCTAGCGATTCCCCCGTCTATCTAGAGAAGGGGTCTTCCACACCGATGGTAATTCATTCGAAAGACGCTCCAATGTTGTACTGTCGAATTCGTTGCGCTGGCTGCACAGATGTGGCATTGCTGGCACCATTATAACGAGTGCAATCGACGACGTAGCTTCTCCCAAGTCTTATTTACATCAAAGTGTCCTCCGGTTCTGCGGGCATGGGTCCCCTCGAGAACTTCCTTCGCTTTGCTCCACGGGAGAACTAGGTGTTCCGTTTTGGTTTTCCATTCCTTAGACTTCCGCACCCTTTTCAATACACCGTACTGACTACTAGGGAGTCCTACTGTGCCCAATGAATCTTATAAATTGGGTCTCTGTGGGCCACATATGTCCACGCTGATCGTTCGTCAGACTCTTTATCGGTCAAGATCGGTCCTATGGTTTGATCCTCCAAGTGCTCCCCTCTCAAGGTCTCCTCAACCCAACCGACTGCAGGTTGTATCGTGACCAGGCTTAAGAGTGCAACATCGAACGGCATTTACTTGAAAATTCACACGAAGCCTGGAGGGGAAGAGGAAATCTGGAGGTTCTTAGCAGTATCTCATTAGGAGCTCCGGACATGTAACGGGCAAGAGCGGTAGTCTAATCTTGTCCTAATCCGCAAGGAAGCATGAACCTCCGTGGGGGTTTTCATTACGAGCGGTATATATTTTATAAACCGCCCTCCCCGGATTTCACAGAAACGGTAGTGGATACGCCTCTTACGCGCGCCAACCCCGAAGGGGAAGATTACTGAAAACCTCGGTGGGGGCGACAGTGCCTAGTACACTATAGACCAGCTTCGCTCAGATGTACCCAATCGCCCATAGGTACGGAACCACTGCCCCGCCGAATCCAAACCAATACGAACAACTCCCTTCCGGTAGGGGCTCAGACAACCACCACCCAAAGGCGCCCCTCACAATAATTAATAGCTTAACATGAGGTGTACTGTGATTTGTTTTCATCGACGTCATAATTTTCAAGCATAAAATATTAATTCATATGAAACACCAACATCCATATACGCTTCCCAAGAACAATACAAGTGCAAAAAGTAAGTGCGGAGTAATTATGCTGAAAACCGTCCTGCTTTACTTTTGTGCCCTTTTATAAAACGTCTAAAACTCAATGACACATATGTGAACAGTTTTTAAGTCTCATCTTGATAGACCTGATATATCTTATCTGGTACGGAAAATTTTAATAACTGCCTTCTAAGGAACTATTTACATTTAGGTCATTCAATTTCATTCCAGTTTTCCGAATATTTATATCGGGGGATGCTTTTGGTCTTTTGTTGTGAATACAACTGCCTTTCTGAGTCATTCCAGCCCCAAAGGTGAAAAGGGGATACTTAGGATGGTTAAAATTAATAAGGGTTTTATATTCACCTGATTTCCTTTTTATATCTTTGAATACTGGTATCACGAAATATTTGCTTATGATTTAGAGGAATCTTCGAAAACTTATGCTATAGGACACAACATTTACACGCTATCCCAATGAAAAAAATCTGCTACATTCACATTACTTTCTCCACTCTCTATCGCTTATTAGTGGGTAAAAAAATATTCTTACTAAAGCTTATTTTTCTATCTACCTCATTCTAATCAAGATAAACCTTTTCAGAAACAGCTACATTACACATTTCGTTTTAGATACAAAGAGAACAGCGATAGTCAAATGTTTAACAACTGGACGCTATATGCTGGCCTTAAAATTCCATACTGTTTCCATGAAATCGCGAGAAACAGCTGAAAATCGACGGATCTTAAAAATAATGAAGTATTGAACCATTAATAACGGATATCTCGGAATGACTGATGCTACTAAAAAGGTTATTTGTGTAGTATGTTTTCGTCTATCGCTTAACGTTTACCAATTATATAAAATTATACAAAATTTCTTCCGAAAGAAGGCTTCACAGGCTATTCTCAGAAAATTCAATATGTACCTTTTATTTGTCATGTAAATATCTTTGGTATGTGGTATTTTAATTAAAATCGTTAGAGTTGCTTTTAATAATGAAAAATTTCAAAAAAGTTCCATGAAAACAGTAGTTTCAGGTGGAGGATTTTCTTGAAAATCTTCGTTTCGCATCTTTGGAGGGCACTAAGACTAAATACTAATTTTGGTGTTTATCCGATTTCGCGTTTTTAGTTATGGTGGTCACAGACGCATACTTCTATGTACGTGGTAGAGAAAGTAAAAGCTGCCCTTATTTTCAATCCCTTACACACAAATCTTCATTTTTGGAACCTACCTATCTGTGTAAACGTTTGCACAATCTAGCAAACTTGCTTTCTACTATCTGGGCTGTTGTGTGCTCAATACATGCGAGTCCTAAGTGCTATGCACTAGTTGAGGATTTACAAATGCATTAGTAATGTATGACTGCAAGAGGCATCAGAAAAATAATAAACACATCTTGGAAATACACTTTAAATTGAAATCATATATTAGTTTTATTTTATAATTGACAGAAATACCCGGCCTTAACAGTTTTGGTAAAACATACACTTTCCAAATATTTATTAACATTTAAATGAATTAATACAGTTACAATAATGCTGGTATTCAATTCACTTAATTTGATTACCTCATCTTCATTATAACAAATTTCCCAATCCTCTAAATTGCCTCCCGTACAACATTTCACAACCCTATTCCCATTAGAGTTACTTTTTCGCTTTCTCAGCTCTAAAAGAACGAACAGAATAATATTGCACCCTTTTATTACTGAGAAAACAAGCCCATCCATGCTAAATATGTTCAAAATTGCCCCCTGCCTAACATTTTATACTCTTTCTTTGATTGAGTGTGTCTTTTGTTGTATCACACCTAAAACAATGAAGAGAGCATCATTCATATCTTTATTTCACAAAAGTATTGAGACAACAGGCCTGATCATGCTGAGAATCCTCAAAATTGCTTCTCGCCGAACAGTTTGCACTCCTCTGCATTGGGGTGTTTTGTGATAGTATCCTGCAGTATTTTATCTTGTTCTAAAGAATATGGTCAAATTTCCCATTCTACTGAAAATCCTTCGAAGTGCCTCTCATCAAACAATTTTTTACCTCGCCTCCTATTAGTGGTGAGTTTCTTTTCTTTTTTTATTTTTTGTTTTGCATTATGTCACTAAAATACTGAATGGAGTAACATTTATATTTTTATTTAGTAAAAGTACTGAGAAACAGGACTATTTTTGCTCAAAATTGCCTCCCGAAGAACATCTTCCAACCCCTCCTCCATTAAGTGTGTCTTGTAGTACCACCCCAAAGTAGTTTTGCTCTTGTCTTAAAGAATAGGTGAGCTAACTTTGATCAAAACTTGTGCAAGGACGAGATAACCAAAATCTTCTGGAGGTTTCCCTTCTCCCCGCCACCCAGATATTTTAGAACTTTCTGGAAAATTCCAGCGACTATATAAGCGAGTGTGCTCGCGAGTCAGCCAGTTGGTGAGGGCGGTTTTAATGCCTCAAGGGTGGTTCTACGACTACGTTTGTGACGATAGTTGTGACATAGTGAGTGCTCTTACTGCGAGAGATTAGAGACGTCTTGTGTTCGACTCCCCACGAGTGAACCATCAGAAGAGGCTGCTTCGCCCTATTTCATTACGCCGCTACGTCTCAAAGAAAAGTGAAGTGACAGGGAAAATTGAAGTAGATCACATTAGAGAAGTGACAGTGAAAACGTAGTGGAGTGATAGTGGAAACTCGGGAAAGCTTCGTTTTATATATATAATTTTTCACAAGATTCCCTATCTTGGAGGGCTTTTTTCTGATGATCGTAAGGGACTCGGCACTGCTCCAGTAAGGATATTGTACCTATAGCCCAACAAATAGCCGGAACCGGTGACGGCACAGCAGTGACAGTGTCCCTACATTTTCCAGATTGAGATACCCCGACAGCCGAGCAGGCAGACCGGAGAACCCCGCCCCACACAGAGGGTCCAACACCATGTTTCGGCAACCAGCCGAAAGCCGAGGTAGCAAGTTCTACAGAGAGCATCCTTTTCCCCTGCCACGCCGCACCGAAACACCATCGCCGACACTTCCAACCCTGAAACAGACCTAACGGGGTGAAGGAATTTGAAAGAAACCACTCCAGAAATCGCCTGACGATCCGGGAAAACCTTTGGATAAGAATGGACGGCCGCCGGGAATCGAACCCAGACCTTCCGAATGCGAGTCGTACGCGTTACCTCGCTCGGTTATCTTGGAGTTACTTGCCACTTTTAAAAGTTTAACGTCCCATTTAACCAGTCGTTTTGAGCAAACAGAGTAATATGATAAAGCAATCCAATACAGCCACTGAGAATTTATATGTGTATCTGTTATCCATTTTCAGAAGAGTGCATAGTAATGACAAAGGGAGTTGGAGAAGGTAGATTGGTGTATATCCTTAATGAATGGAGAACAACCGGCATCAAATTCTGGCTAAAGAACTGGGATCCAGATCTTTCTGATGGCATCGCTTTCATTGTACGACCCCTAAGTGGTACCAGCTACTACAAGCTGATTATAGGAGCTAAGGATAATGAAAAAGTGCAGCTATTTTATAATCCAACCAAAGGTAATTAAATAACTAAAGATAAAGTGCGTAATTTTTAAGGAAATTTCCTGTTTTTCTTCTTTTTTTTTCCCCTCCAAAAACACACTTTATAGTCTCTAGCATTGCACTGTCCCTCGTCTGATTTTAGGGCAGACTTTATGAGAAATGACAGTGCCAGAATCTCAGCTTTATTATGGAGAAGTACAATTTGGTGCTGAATTTCAAATTGTAAACACTCGCCATTTGATCCATGATGTCAAATCCTTCTGTTTGTAATAAGAAATAACTTAAGCCCTGACTCTAACCTATCCCACTAATATGATTCTTTATTTTTAATAAAAATCTCATATGGTACGTTCACCTGACTTTCTCTACCCTCTATCGCTATTAGTGGGTATACAAACTATTTTTACTAAAGCTTATTTTCCTCTATACTATATTTTAATCCAAATAAACCTTTGCATAAATAGCTACATTACACACTTCGTTATAGATACAAAGAGAACAGCGATAGTCAAATGTTTAACAACTGGACGCTATATGCTGGCCTTAAAATTCAATACTGTTTCCATGACATCGCGACAAACAACTGAAAATCGATGGTACTTTGTACACATTTCGTCATAGATGCAAAGAGAACAGCGAAAGTCAAATGTTTAAAAACTGGGCGCTATACGCTGGCCTTAAAATTCAATACTGTTTCCATGACATCGCGACAAACAACTGAAAATCGATGGTACTTTGTACACATTTCGTCATAGATGCAAAGAGAACAGCGAAAGTCAAATGTTTAAAAACTGGGCGCTATACGCTGGCCTTAAAATTCAATACTGTTTCCATGACATCGCGACAAACAACTGAAAATCGATGGTACTTTGTACACATTTCGTCATAGATGCAAAGAGAACAGCGAAAGTTAAATGTTTAAAAACTGGACGCTATACGCTGGCCTTGAAATTCCATGCGCTTTCCATGACATCGCGACAAACAACTGAAAATCGATGGGACTTTAAAATAATGACAAGTATTGAACAATTCGAACCTTTAGTTACGGATATTTCAGAAACGGCTTTTGTCGCGAAAAACTTAGGTAAATTGTGTTTTAAAAAGAGTTACATTTTTGTACGGCATGTTTTTGTCTATTGGAAAAACTAAACTATTTATGGACGCTGTTTAACTTCTGTGGTCCTTAGTGCCCCATTCTATATTGGACGTGAAAGACCGGTAATTTTGCTCAGAGGCCTCATCAGACTTGAGGTTCTTTTACGCGCCGTAAGTCTACCACACGGGACCATCAGCTTTACGCCCGAAAAAAATTCATCGCCTCCAGGTTTGAACCCGCGATCTCGGGAACTAGAGGCTGCATGGTTTTCGTCTATCGCTTAACGTTTACTAGTTATATAAGGTTATACAAAACTCCTTCCGAATGAAGAGGACTTCACAAGCTATTCCCAGAAAATTCAAGATATACATTTTAATATATGGTATTTTAATCAAAATCCTTAGAGGCATTTTTAATAAAATCAAAATTTTTCAAAATGTTTCATATAAAGGGTAGTTGGGTTGGGAGATTTTCTTGAAAATTTTCGTGTCGTATATTTGGAAGTTACTGAACCTAAGTATCAAGTTTGACATTTATCCGACTTTTCGTGTTTGAGTTATGCTGTTCACACACAGACAGACACCGGTGTGTTCTCAAAAACGCTTTATTTGGATTCAGGGACCTCAAATGTGTATTTTCGGTGAAATCTCAGTATCGAATTTTTGGGTGGAATGCAATCCTTCCCCTACTTTGAAGCCGGAATTATAAAGGCAATAATTATCATAATATTCTAAGAAGGATAACGATATAAAATAAGTAATAATGTATTTAAAATCAGTGTATGTATAAAAAGGAGAAGCATTGTGAAAATTGTTGACTGTAAAAGCGACAGAAAGACCAGACAGGCACAGTTTTGTTAATTAGGGACCAGCCTCAGATAGACCGGGTAAATACCATTGAAGCAAGTTTTTCCTGGTAAACAGCCGAGTACAGCTGCACTTAGCCTGGTGAAGGCCACTCTAAGCATCATGACGCTAAGTTTGAGGAAAGCGTTTGAGGGGAGAGAGGGGAAGTTTAGGCGTTGCTTTTCCTTGTGCAGCGTGGGTAGATCAGTCTGCCTGAGTGCCTGGTGAGTGCAAGACGACTTTCTCGTCGTGTGGAGAAGAATGGTGGCGAACTTGCTAGAGGGTAGAACGCTTAGCTGTAGTTAATATTCTTCGGTCTTGGTAAAGACAAAGTAACTTCGTATGCATTTAATAGTGATCGGCAAACCTAAAGTATTATTTTAAATAGTGAATAAAAGTGTTCCAAGACAGCGTTTGTGTGTTTCTCTGTACACACCCACGCATACCCTGAGGTTAAGGTTTCATGCTGGAGCAGCCGTGGCAAAAGAAGAACCAACTGGGAGGAGACAAGCAGCAACCGTGAGGCAAATGTATTGCTTCAGTTGTTGGAGGACGGAGTGTACCTGCGTCATATTGCGCCTAAACTTCATGCTGAAAGAATTACCTGCGTCAACTTACATACTATACATAGTAGAGAAAGTAATCAACTTTCGAAAGAATAGTAATATACCAACTAATAAACAGTAGAGGATAGAGAACGTCGTATGAATGTAACACATCAGAAATTTTTTTTAAGTCTACACCTGCAATAATAAACTGGCAGCATTGCTCACAGTCCCACTAACACAATGACATTGATATCTGTAATGTCTGATTAGTTTTAAACATGCGTTTGTCAGAGTCAAAACACAAAATTCTGACAAATGTAACAAGAAAGAGGGAACCATTAGGAAGAATACAGGACATGAATAAGTAAATTAAGTGTACAGAACCATGAACCAGGTGAAGACTGGTAATTGTGAAAGATATGAATGTTACATTGTGAATACTAGAGATGAAAGAAATGGGATTTCAAACTACAGCAATTATGGGATAACAAAGTTCTTATTTCACATTTCGTGCGCACAAAAACAATCCAAAATTATTAGAACTGTAAACTGAATATACGAAAAAAGTTCTTATTAAACATTTGTGAGCTTTTTGTATTTCAAACTAAGTTAAAGATATTAGAAATACTATGAATAGAATAAGATAGCAGGTTACAGTTTATTATTATATTTCCTTAACTAGAATAATTATTTTCAATAATGTATCAAGAATAATACACCTCTACCAATCGAAGAACTACAATTCTTTCCATTTTTTTACTTTCTCTACTACGTATAGTAAGTAGGGGAAGTATTGTATTCCACTCAAAATTTCGATACCGAGATTTCACCGGAAATACATGTTTTGAGACCCCCTGAATCCAAAAAAAGCATTTTTGGAAACATGTCCGTGTGTGTGTCTGTGTGTCTGTCTGTGTGTGTGTCTGTGTGTCTGTGAACAGCATAACTCAGAAACGAACAGTCGGATAAATACCAAACTTGGTATTTGGGTTCAGTATCTTCCAAGGATGCGACACGAAGGTTTTCAAGAAAATTCCCCCACCCCAGAGTACCCTTTACATGGAAGATTTTTCGAAAAGTTTAATTTTCTCAAAAATGGCTCTAACGATTTTGATTAAAATATCATGTTTAAGATATTTTTATGACAAATAAAATGTATATCTTGAATTTCCTGGGAATGTCTCCAAAAGTATTCTTTATTGTGAACGACTTTTGCATAACTGGTAAACCATAAGAGATAGACAAAATTTTACTACACAAAAAATGTAGATCGCATTAAAATACACAATTTATGTCATATACATTTTTTTTTGTTGAGTGAACCATTTTCGAGATATTACTTGTTATTCTCTTAAATTTGTCAATACTTTTCTCAAATGGGAATTCGTTATTCATTTTTTTGTCTTCGATATGCAAAGAATATTAATCTGTGCCAAAGCGAATGGTGCTGCACCTAGCAACCAGCTAATAAGAGATATGTATGTGCTTGAAGGCTACTGTATTTGTATATTGCCCTTGTAAATATATATTCCTCTTACATCTACAAGAAAATTACCAATAAGATAGAGTCTGCAAATGTTTATCTCGATTAACATGAAGCATATGGAGAATAAGCATTTGTATAAATAGTTTGTACAAGAGTAGAGAAAGTCATGTGAGTGTAACACATCAGATTTTTTATTTATTTATTAACACTTCCCTCATTTAAGGACTGCCATATATACAAAGTATACCTGTAAAATTAACAAATTTAAATTGACAACAATAATGATGAGGTTAACATATCAAAATAATGGAAATCAACTTAAAATTGAAATATAAATGAATTTAAATCGGGACAGAAAAGTAGTATAAAACAATCCTTTTATGCAGTTAAAATACATATATAAATATATAATAATTTCAATGATTTGTAAACTGTATATCGATATTATATTGAATGCAAATGATTTCTGAGGATGATAATTGATCCTCTAATAGCCATGATTGCTATTTGATAAAGTAGGCGTTCATCTATTCCATAATCTACCCAAAACTTGTGTAGATTTTTGGGTATTGTCCCTCTAGCTCCTATTATCAATCCTGTGACAGATTTTATTTAAGTTGTATTTATCCTTGTAATAGGAGATAGTGGGTTCATAAATGACCTTTTTTTCTGCGTCTACTTCTTGGGGCTGTTGACAGTGGGATTCAAAGCGCACAGCAAGATCAATGATTAACCCGCTTCTGTAAGATGATGTCTTGTAGGCGATGATGTTGATGCGCCTGTTGCTACCATTGTTGGATAATCTATACACCCCCTTATGGACCTGAAAACCTTTTTCCTTCATACCTGCTGCAATCACGCTTCTTATTTTGTGATGTCTGCTGTTTTGCAGCACTTCTCCGTATGGGCAAGCACCCAGAACATGTGCAAGGGTTTTGTGCTCTCTGCCACAATGGCAACAGAGGGTAGGGACCTCCCTGGTAAGGAATGTACAGCAATAACTCCAGCAGTCATTTTGATGGCATCTCTCCAATCAGAGCAAGAAAGTCTGCATTGATCTCGGATCCATTTATTAGCAGGTGTATAATCACTGAACATTTTAACACCTCTTCCTTTGTGCGGTAATTCACTACAAAGTTGGAATACTTTTCCTCTCAGATGTCATCTTACTTTGCTTGCATCTGGGAGATGACTTACAGGATCTCTGATGTCGTTTTGAGTGCTGTTGAGGAGTCGTAAACAGTTTTGGGTTTCTTGATCAAAATCTCTTACAGTGTTAACAAATGGGTCATTGAAGTATTTTAGAACTTTGCAGATGTTTATATGTTGGAGTCGAACTACCCATGAGGTGAGAATATACCAAGGCCTTTATATTTTCTTTCAGAATATATACCACAGTCTGGAACATCTGTTCTTAACTGTAGAATGTTTTTTAAAGTGCATTTTAAGATTTTGTCAGCATCAGTTAAAATTTGTTGTGGAATTTTATCCATTAGTTGAAATGGATAAATTAATGTCATTGAGATGGATGTGTTTAGAATAATAAATTTCTGGTCTGTTTGTAACAGGGGTGAACTTTTTAAACTTTCAGCTTTTTTACATAACTTTTCTAAAGTTTATGACTGTCAAAAATTATTTCATCTTTTAAGTTGATGCCTAGATACAGCAGCATTGCTCTCACATTCATTTCCCAACAAGGGTCAAACTGTAACACTATAATTTTTTGCAGTTGAATTTATCAATAATAAATGAAAGTCTATTTAAAATTTGAGAAATGGGTAATTAGGAGTAACCGAGTTATTTGGTTACCAAGTTTAAAATTTCTCTCTTGAAAAATTTTAATAAAAGTGGCTTACCTCATTTTTCCTTTGTAATCTTCTTATATAAAAGAATTAAAATGTATAAAAGTGTTTACTTTAAATTATGCAAGAGGAGTGATATGAAGAACTATCATTTCATTCTCCAATATGAACAATGAAACTTAAGAAGTTCTTTTATTTTTACTTCCTCTACCATGTACATAGTAGGTAGACAAGGTATTGCATTCCACCAAAAAATTTGATACTGAGATTTCACCAGAAATACTTGTTTTGAGGTCTCCTGAATCCAAAAAGGTACTTTTAGAAAAAGGCCCGTGTGTATGTCTGTGAACAGCATAGCTAAAAGATGAAAAGTTGGATAAATACCCTAGTATTTAGGTTCAGTACCTTCCAAAGATGCGACATGAAAATTTTCAACAAAATCCCCCCACCCCAAATTACCCTTTATGAAACATTTTTAGAAAATTTTGATTTTATTAAAAATGGATCTAAGGATTTTGATTAAAATACCACATATTAAAGATATTTACATGACAAATAAAATGCTTATCTTGAATTTTTGGGGAATAGCCTATGAAGTTCTCTTCATTCAGCAGGAATTTTGTATAATCTTGTATAACTACTAAACAGTAAGCAGTAGACAAAAACATGCTACACAAAAAATGTAGATCTCGTTAAAACACACAATGTATTTAAAATAAGTTTTTTTGTGCTATAAGGTGTTTTTGAGATATCCATTATTAAAGATTCTAATTATTCATTTCTTGGTCATACCCTTAAAATCCTGTCAACATTCGGTTGTTTCTCGTGATGTCATGGAAATAGTATTGAATTTTAAGGCCAGCATATAGCGTTCAGTTCTTAAACATTTGACTATCGCTGTTCTCTTCATATCCATAACGACATGTGTAATGTAGCTAATTCTGGAAGGGTTTGTTTAGATTAAAATCTAGTAGATAGAAAAATAAGTTTGAGTGAGATTAATTGATATACCCACTAATAAACAATAGAGGGTAGAAAAAGTCATGTGAATGTATCACATCACAATTTTTTCTATCTGATTCAATGAGATAAACTTTTTCAGAAATAACCATATTACACATTTCGTTATAGATACAAAGGGAATAACAACAGTCAAATGTTTAGGAACTGAACACTATATGCTGGCCTTAAATTTTCACATTCTTCCATATCGCGAGAAACAATTGAAAACTGACAGGATTTTAAAAGAATGACAAGAGTATTGAACAATTCCAACCATTAATAATGGATGTTCAGATGGTTGATGCCACAATAAAAGTTATGTGAAATAAATTGTGTGTTTTAAAGAGATCTACGTATTTCATGAAGTACGTTTTGTCTATCATTTAACGTTTACCAGTTATACAAGATTATACAAAATGCCTTCTAAATGAAGAGGACTTCAAAGACTATTCTCAGAAAATTTAAGTCATACATTTTATTTTTGATGTAAATATCTTTAATATATAGTATTTTAAATAAAATCCTAAGAGACATTTACAAAAATAAAAAGTTTCAAAAAATGTTCTATGTAAAGGGTAGTTTAGGGTTGGGAGATTTTCTTAAAAATATTTATATAGCATCTTTGGAAGATACTGAATCTAAATTCCAAGTTTGGTATTTATCTAACTTTTCATTTTAGAGTTATGCTGTTCACAGACGGATCTTTTTGTAAAAATGCTTCTTTTGGTTTCAGGGGGCTCAAAACATGTATTTCTGGAGAAATCTCAACATCAAATTTTTTGCTGGAATACAATACTTCCCTTTCTATGCGTAATAAAGAAAGTAAACATGATAACACATTGCTTACCTCATTGTTGTTTTAATTCAAGATGAATTACCTCATTCTTTTTGTGTTTACAATTTTTCAAATGTTAATGTATAAGTGTCTTAACCTCAATGTGAACTGCTATGAAATGATAGATTAGGTCTTGGAGAAGCAATAAATGCAATATTTCACTTTTGCAGAAACAGTGACTTATCTTGTTCTTGCTCTGTGATAACTTATTTAATGAAAAGACAAAAAGATAAACATAATAGGTATTTTCTTAGACCTAACTAAAGCATATGATACTCTGGATCATGACATCCTTTTATCTAAGCTCAATAAATATGGTATTCGAGGAGTAGTGAATGATTGCTTTAAGTCCTACTCAACAAACAGGCAACAGGCAGTAGAATTAATATGGAAAATGAAACAAAAATAACTAAGCATGTATTTATGCCAAATAAATTAAAATTAGGAGTATTGCAAGGATCAGTACTAGGCCCATTATTGTTTTTGCTGTATATAAACGATTTACCCTTGTATATTCAGGAAGCAGCAGTAATACTATATGCTGATGACACTAATGTTTTAGTACAAGGTTTGGATCTAAGTAGCTTACAAGGCAAAATCAATACAGTTGTGCATTATTTGTACATGTGGTTTAAAGCTAACAAGCTGATCATTAATAAAGAAAAAAATCTGATGTGTTACACTCATAAGTCTTTCTCTACTCTTGTAAAAACTATTTTTACAAACACTTATTCTCCATATGCTTCATGTCAATCGAGATATTGAGATGTTAATATTATTGCTAATTTTCTTGTAGATGCAAGGAGAATTGGTAGGCTTTAAGTGATAGTCAAATATTTTAAGAGCTGGTTGCTATGTGGAGTATTCCATTCTCTTTGCATTACCAGGACAAAAAAAAAATGAATAACAAATTCCCATTTGAGAAAAAGTATAAGTACTGGAAAATTTAAGGGAATAACAGGCAATATCTCAAAAATGGTTCACTTAACAAAAAAAATGTATATGACATAAATTGTGTATTTTAACGCGATCTACATTTTTTGTGTAGTAAAATTTTGTCTATCTCTTATGGTTTACCAGTTATGCAAAAATCGTTCACAATGAAGAATACTTTTGGAGACATTCCCAGAAAAATAAAGATATACATTTTATTTGTCATGAAAGTATCTTAAATATATGATATTTTAATCAAAATTGTTAGAGCTATTTTTGAGAAAATTAAAATTTTCGAAAAATGTTCCATGTAAAGGGTAATCTGGGGTGGGGGGATTTTCTTGATAGCCTTTGTGTTGCATCTCTGGAAGATACTGAACTTAAATACCAAGTTTGGTGTTTATCAGACTATTCGTTTCCGAGTTATGCTGTTCACAGACAGAGACACACAAAGACAGACACACACATGGACATGTTTTCAAAAATGCTTTTTATGCATTCAGTGCACCTCAAAACATGTATTTCCTGTGAAATCTCAATATCGAATTTTTTGGTGGAATGCAATACTTCCCCTACTTACTTTATGTAGTAGAGAAAGTAAAAACTATAGCCATATCATTTCACACATGGCAAAATAGAAATTTAGACAAACCTATGACACAATATAATGACTAAACTATAACATATTTTAAAGAAACAACATTTTTCTGGGTATACATAATGAGAATGTGAAATGGAATACCCATGTGAAATTATTAGCTTCTAAGCTTAGTTCTGCCTATTATGTATTAAAATGCTGGAAGAATAAAATAAATTTGCACGCTCTAAAAGGAGTATGTATGTATTGTATTTTCATGTATGTATGTATGTATTGTATTTTATTGCGCTAAGAGTTTTACAAATTTGATTGTCTACTGCATTTTGACCCTAGTCACTTATTCAGTAGACAATCACTACAGTTTATTTACATTTTACAATTTCTTGTCAATAAATTATCTTGCTCTTTTTTTTTTTTTTGTCATGTCCCATTTCCACTTTTTTTTCACTTTTCATTTATTTATTACTTAACCATCACACATTCACTATAGTTTTCCATTCAAAGTAAGATGCACTACCTCTTACTTTTCTCTTTCCACTGTCCAAAGCCATTTATTTTTTACTTTACACAAAAACTGTCCAATGCTTCTAGCGTCCTTGTATATCATTTCAATTATAAGTGTATTTCTATCCCCCTTTAAAAAATTCTTTTCTCCAATTTTCTGTTCCTTGGCACTTAAATACTATGTGTTCAATGTCTTCATTACCACCACATATCGGACATTGGTTCTGAGGAATACCCTGTCTTAACCCTCTTATCCTCCATGCTCCGGTTCTTGCCCATGCAATAGATTCTCTCTCTTCTTTATTTACCATGTCTATATATTTTTCCCTACCCCATGTATTTTTCATTGGCCTATACCAAACTAATGAGCTCTTTTTGGCAATCTCACTCAACATGATTTGTATTTCTATGTCATCCAGTCTTTTCCCTGCCTTTTTCCAAAAATTTTTCACATTATTTTCTCTCCTTCTCCACATGTCTTCTAACCCATTTTTCTCCAAAATATTCCGTAATTTACTTACCCATCCATCATTCATTAAGCTCTTCTCTTGGTATTCAATACATTGTCTTAACACATTACTTTTTCCTAGATTTAAACTTCTGAACCAAAATTTCAAAGCTCTTTCCATTATCTTCCCCTTAGTTGGCACCCTGCCCATCTCTAATTGTGCTACCTGTCTTACAATTGACTTCGGTAGCCCTAGTATTTCTCTACAAAACATCCTGTGCACCACATCTATACTTTCCCATCCTCTATCTAATCCCCATATTTCTATACCATACATCATTTTTGCCTCCACAACCATCTCATAAACTTTTTCCGGCCATTTAACATTTATATTAGGTGCTTTATATTTGCAGCTTCTAATTGCTACCATCGCCCCTTTACCTTTTGCCAATGCAAACTTCTTTTGTTTCTCCCATTTATTACCTCCATCCATATTTACTCCTAAATAGATACAGTCACGCACTACCCTGTAATCTTTATTCTCTCCCTTCCACTTTTCATATTTGCCTAATTTTCCCCCCTTTTTGAAAACCACAACCTGTGTTTTCTCTTGATTCACTTTTAACCTCCATTCTTTACAATATACATCAATTGCTTGTAATGATTGTTTTAAACCACTTACTGTAATAGATCCTACCACTAGGTCATCTGCAAAAAGAAGTCCTGGAATTTGGATGTTGTTAATTACTGGTGCACAGTTATTATTCCTTCCAATTTCTAGTAAGACATCGTCTATGTATAAATTAAATAAAACTGGACTTAACTTACATCCTTGCCGAAGGCCTTTCTTTTGTGGAATTTCGTTTGTTACACAGCCTGTCTCCACCCTTACACAGAAGGTGTTCTCAAAATACAGTGTTTTAAGAATATTCACCAATTGCTGACTTACTCCCTTACACACTAATTTATGCCACAGAAGTTGTAGCTCAATTCGGTCATAAGCCTTCTCTAAGTCTACAAAAGCCATATACAATTTACCCCTTTTTTTCTTTTAAATATTTGTCTGCTAATGTCTTTATAATAAATAAATTATCAATTGTTCTCCTTCCCTTGCGAAAGCCCATCTGGAATTCCGAAAGTATATTATATTCAACCCAAAATTTTAGTCTCGCTGCCAAAATGCCCGCAAAAAGTTTTCCTATATTCGATAATAATGCAATACCTCTGTAGTTATTAGGTTTATCGACATTGCCCTTGCCTTTATATATAGGATGGATGATAGCTTCTCTCCATTGTTTAGGTACATAACCCTTTCTAATAATTACATTACATAAATCTAATAAAATTTTCACTCTCCCTGTTTCATTACACCACTCCTTAAGAAACTCTGTTGGGATGCCATCAATTCCAGTAGCTTTATTTTTCTTCAGTAACTTAACTTGTTTTATTATTTCCTCACTCCTAATTTCACCATCCAATATCTCTACAAAAACATTCCTTATTTCCAAAAATTCCGTACTTCCTATACTCCTTTCTTCCCCATATAATGTTTTAAAATACTCCATCCATTGTCCTGGCTCAACATTGGGTTTAGTTACACATTTATTATAGGTCGACTTAAGAACCTGCCATACCTTATTAACATTATTTTCATACTTTCAAAGCTTGCTAAGCTATAGTGTAATGTTTCGGGGGAAAGGTCCATAAAACATGGAAATCTTTAAGATACAGCAAATGACTGTAAGTATGCGACAAACAGAAGAACATCATGCATACATTTATTTAAAGAGTTAAAAATCCTTCCATTAGCCAGCATGTTTATAATGGAAATAGCTTGTTATATCAAACAATCTCACCAATGCTTGAAAGTAAATGGAGATATGCATCAATATAACACACACCAAAAAAAAAACAACCTACACATGCCATTTTGCAGAACAAATATCCTAAAAGGCAATGCTATTCATTGGGGTATTACAATATTGAATAAATTACCACCTGACGTAAAAAATGTGAAAATTTTACCATTGTTTAAGAAAAAGATTAAATCCTTCCTGGTAAGACATGCCTTTTACTCAGTAGCTGAGTACCTATACCATAAATCATAATGTACTGTAATGTATTGTAGTTTTGGGTAAAATTATTGTGTATATATGCTTTAATAATATGTTGTATGTGTATTATATTTGATGAAACTATAATTTCTGTAAAGAATTACTACAGTGAATAAAGAATTGAATTGAAATAGCTAACAATCACTCCTACAAAACCATCTAGGCTGGCAAAGAAAATATTTTTATTTGTTAGGTATTTTACATAGGTGGCGCCGTGGCCGAGTGGTTAGACCACTCACCTCCCACCGAGGCGGCCCGGGTTCAATCCCAGGGACCTGCATGTGGGATTTGTGGTGGATGAAGCGGCATCTGGGCGGGTTTTCTCCGGGTTCTCCGGTTTCCCCCGCCATTCATTCCACCAACTGCTCCATCATCACCTTTCCTTTCATCCATTTCACCAACATTTCGTTTCATCTACTTCCTTCATCCCATACCAGGCATCGGGCTGATCACCCATCCTGGATGCTCTATCTGATCCATGAGTGTCTGCTCCTCGACGGGCCTCTGACCCCAGGCACCCGCCTGTAAGTCCTGGGGGGTGTAAGTCCTACAGAAGAGGAGGGTAAACAGATAATGAATGAATGAATATTTTACATAGCATAGGTTCAGCTGGCAACTTTAAAAAGTTGAAAGAAACAGAAACCTCAGTTCCCTTGAGTTCTTCAAAGATACCAAGTACTGACTGCTGCTAATTATAGGAATAAAGCTGATAATTAAGGGTTGTGATATTTAACCTTATGCTCTTGTAATGCACACAAAAACAAAAAAGTATTATAGATTGAATAAGTATGGAAATACACACTTTTATAGCAGTTTGGTGTCTATTAATACTTTACTTTACAAGGTGAAATATTTTACTCATAGCACAGTACCTAATAATAATAATAATATCCTTTAATTTAAGAATAATAATCCTTCCTTCATTCTGTAGCTTAAATGTCCATCTAATAAGTAATGTTTGTATTTCTGTTTGAAAGGCAAGGAAGACATCCTTTTAAAAGAAAAGACACTTCCTCACCTTATTCCTATTGGAAAGTGGGGAGGATTCTGGCTAAGATTACAAAGTGGTCATCTTGCTCTGGGATATGAAGGACTTGATAACCAGCTGTTTACCTGGACTCATACAAATGGCAACTTAACAGAAGAGCAGCAACATCCAATATTTAGACCAATGTTTCTCACATATACATCTGTCAAAGGAAACACAATAGGAGTCAGTTTTGAATGCCATGGTTTGTGAATATTTATTATTCCAATTACATCACATTCAAATATTTAGTTGTGTTAACAAAAAAACTTGACTGCAAAATGCTTGTTGTGCATTATAGTTCTTATTTAACTTTGTGTTACTGATAAGCCATATTGCAGTAGTTTATTTACTTCATGTTAATTTCATACACCATTCAGTCCAAAAGTGGACTTAGAAGTGAACAAGTTTGCATATACACAAATGACCATAGTAGTCAAAGCAATAGTGGTCTAATCTATTACGTTGTACAAGAGAATCATTTGTAATAACTACACCTCGGACTTCACTGCCTCAAGACCACTACCTGTGCATGGACTACAACCCATGTATGACGTCATGGCCTCCCTCCAGTCTAGCTATACAGCAGTGGGCCAGGCATTCATTGTCAACATGTACAGCAATCTGTCATTTGCATTTAAAGAGTACAGAGTTGTAAGAGGTTTAACGTTTAATGTTAAGCTGTAACGTTTTCTGAATACAGATGATTTCTAAGTGATAAGCAGAGAAGGTTTTCTTTTGACACTTTACCAAAATGTATTGTTGTTTATTGTATTAGAACTGTGGAAACATAAATAAGTGGATCATAAAAGGAAACTGTTTTATCGTTTGTATTCTATTAACATATTCATTAATGTTTTGTATCAGAATGTGTGACACTGGAATTGTATTGCAAAAATGTTGCTTTCATACAAATCAAGTTGCAACTTTACCTTTCACCAGACTGTGCTTATGCAATGAAGTGAATGAGGCATTATCTCCCTGTCCCTCCAAAACAACGTCTTGGCATACACCTAACATTCCAAGTGCAGGTAACTTGAGAGAGCGCACAGTGGAGTCCGAGGTCTGGTAATAATGATGTGTAAAAAAAAAATGTTTGAGAAGACCATAAACATGGACTTATGAAACTGCTCACTTAGTTTTCAAAGAAATTTGTGGGTATTTTCCAATATAGTGTGCAAAAAAAGGATCTGTTTATTTTTGATTGAGAGAAAAATAATGCTTTCTTTTGTAAAAGACTTGTTTCATATTGATTGTTAATTAATTAGATTATTTTTTTGGAGGGGGATTAGCTATGAGTATGTTTGGTTTTGGTTGAAAACTACTACTTAAAATGCAACATTATATGAGGTTTGTTCATCTTTTTATTACAAATCAATATAGATATTGATAAATTGTGTATTTTAAAGAGATCTATAGCTTTTATGTAGTACGTTTTTGTCTATTGCTTAACGTTTACCAGTTATATAAGATTATACAAAATTCATTCCGAGTGAAGAGGACTTCGCAGACAATTCCCAGAAGATTTAAGATATACATTTTATTTGTAATGTACATATCTTAAACATATAATACTTTAATAAAATTCATTATAGCTATTTTTGAGAAAATCAAACATTTTGCAAAATCTTCTATGTAAAGGGTAGTATGGAATGGGGGAATTTCTTGAAAATGTTTATGTTGCATTCATGAAAAACACTAAAGCTAAATACCAAAAGACACACACAGCTCTTTTTTTAAAAGTGCTTTTTTTGTATTCAGGGGGTCTCAAAACATATTTTCGATGAAATCTCAATGTCGAATTTTTGGGTAGAAGCAACACGTTCTCTACCTACTGTGTATATTGCAGAGAAAGTAAGAAATTGTTTGTTGGTCATTCTGAGCCATCAAATCCTTTAGTGATCCAGTTTGATATCCTCCGCACTTGGATAAATCTCTAAAACTGACCCTAGAATGAAGATACAACTGGCTTCATTATTTCAGTTATTCCTGTTTCAGTACACCCACACCAAAACACTCTCATGCTCACCCCTGCTTATGATAATCTCTACATCCAAAAAAGCACTTTTAAAAAAAGATTTGTGTATGTCTGTGAACAGCAGATGTCTGATAAATACCAAATATGGTATTTAGGTTTAGTAATTTCCATGGATGTGACAAAGATTTTTGTTATAGCTGTTTTTGAGAAAATGAAACATTTTACAAAATCTTCTATGTAAAGGGTAGTATGGGGTGGGGGATTTTCTTGAAAATCTTCCTGTAAAATAAACTAGGTACCTACTGAAAATGTTTGGGGTACTATGATGAAAGTAAAGAATATAGTAAAGAAATACACAATATAGACGGATTCTTGTGCACTGTTTTCTTTTTACTTAATCTACTACGTACTAATTAGAGGAAGTGGTACTCTACCCAAAAAATTGATCCACATTTCATCAGAAAATACATGTTTTGAGAACCCCCTGAATCCAAAAAGAGCATTTTTAAAAAAAGCTCCGGATGTGTATGTGTCTTTGTGCATGTCTGTCAACAGCACAACTTAAACACAAAAAGTCAGATACCAAACTTTGAGTACCTTCCAAAGATGCGAACATAAAGATTTTAAAGAAAATCCCCCACGCCAAACTAAACTTTTCATGGAATATTTTTGGAAATTCTTGATTTTCTAAAAAATACCTCTAATTATTTTGATTAAAATACCATATATTAAAGATATTTGCATGAGAAATAAAATGTATATCTTGAATTTTCTGAGAATAGCCTGTGAAGTCCTTCATTTGGAAGGAATTTTGTAAAATCTTGTAATACTGCTAATGTTGAGTGATAGATTAAAATGTACCGCACAAAAAATATAGATGTCTCTAAAACACATAAATTATTTAAAAGAAATATTTTTGTGGCATCAGCCATTTCCAAGATACATATTATTAATGGTTCGAATTGTTCAACACTTAGCCATTCATTTAAAGTCCTACCTATTTTCAGTTCTTTCTCACGTTGTCACAGAAAGCGTATGGAATTTTAAGGCCTGCATATAGCGTCTGGTTGTTAAACATTTGACTATCACTGTTCCCTCTGCATCTACAGCGAAATGTGTAAAGCAGCTATTTCCAGAAAGGTTTACCTTGATTAAAATGAAGTAGATAGGAAAATAAACTTTCATAAGAATAATTTGTATACCCACAATAAGCAATAAAGGATAGAGAAAATCATGTGAAGGCAACACATCAGATTTTTCTACCCTAATCTTACCCTCTCGTTTCTTAACTTCATCTTTGATGACTTGAAAATCAAGAAGTACTGTTTATTGGTAGCAATGAAAATCAGACAATCAATATTACATTAATTTATGTATTGTTCCCAGAGTGTCACACAGAGAAAACCAGCACAGACAGCTTTACAAAAATACTCTCTCTAGGAGCTTGGTCCAAAGTCCTTGGGGGATCATATAGCAACTTTACATTATATCTGCGTGGAACAGGAGTGGCTGTAATTCCTCTTATGAAACTTCCAGGTACACTGCAATAACTTATTATCAATTCACACATCAATACAGAAAATTCCTTCTAAGGTTGGTATGTTAGAATTAAATTACAAAAACTGTCAAAACATAAAAATGTCTTGGTATTATGTGTACTGCAATTTTCTACTATTGTGCAACCAGCTGTAAATGAAGTAGTGGTTGGTAGCCATCAAATGTTCTGAAGCTTTTGATTTAACATCATTTGCTTTCATGCTTCCTAATAGTGTTGCTGTTTCTAGCAATTTCTGGAGAGTTTTGCAGACCGGTATACCTACATGTTCTTTGTTCATTACGGTGTTAATATCTTTCCATGAAACACAATGTGGTGAGTTGAACAAATTTATTCAGTGAAGATGTTCTGTCAAACAGCCATGACCTGTTACTAGACAAAATAAGGCAACTGTATGTGATCGAGGGCTATCTGGTACAATATTAGGTTTTAGCAGTGTTTTCCATTTTTACCTTCTCTACTACGTATAGTAAGTAGGGGAAGTATTATATTCCACCCAAAAATTCGATACCGAGATTTCACCGGAAATACATGTTTTGAGACCCTCTGAATTCAAAAAAAGCATTTTTGGAAACATGTCCATCTGTGTGTCTATGAACAGCATAACTCAGAAACAAACAGTCCAATAAACACCAAACTCGGTATTTAAGTTCAGTATCTTCCAGAGATGCGACACAAAGGTTTTCTAGAAAATCCCCCCACCCCAGATTACCCTTTACATGGAACATTTTTCGAAAGTTTTTATTTTCTCAAAAATGGCCCTATTTTCTAAAAAATAAAACAATTGATACCTCGTACAATCATACACAGTAATAAAATCTTTGAGATGGTATACAAAAAAAACATAGGGTGTCATTTAAAAATGTTTCTGATGATGCCACAACTTGCACAACAATGATACTAAGAATGGTTTGTGTGAGAAAGTGTCTTTTAAAATATACTGTTTGACATTCCCAAAAAACATGAAGCAGAACTTGTAGCACAAAATATGTGGGAGTTTGGAAACACTGTATAGTATAGACAAAGTGGTGTTAGTATATTGAGTTTTTTTAAAAAAAGTTCTGCAGGATTTTTTAAACAATTTTTTAACAATTCTTATTGTTCTTTTCTGTAACTTAAATATTTTTTACTTTCTCTACTATCTATACTTACCTTTAGTAAGTAAAGGAAGCATTACATTACACCCAAAAATTTCATACCAGGATTTTAACAAAATACATGTTTGGAGACTCCTGAATAAAAAAATCTGATGTGTTACACTCACATGACTTTCTCTACTCTTGTGCAAACTATTTTTACAAATGCTTATTTTCCATATGCTTCATGTTAATCTAGATATAAAGATGTTAATCTTATTGCTAATTTTCTTGTAGATGCAAGGAGAATTGGTAGGCTTTAAGCGATAGTCAAATATTTTAAGAGCTGGTTGCTATGTGGAGTATTCTATTCTCTTTGCATTACCAGGACAAAAAAATTAATAACAAATTCGCATTTGAGAAAAAGTATAAGTATTGGAAAATTTAAGGGAATAACAAGCAATATTTCAAAACTGGTTCACTCAACAAAACAAATGTATATGACATAAATTGTGCATTTTAATGCGATCTACATTTTTTGTGCAATAAAAGTTTGTCTATCTCTTATAGTTTACCAGTTATGCAAAAGTCGTTCACAATGAAGAATACTTTTGGAGAAATTCCCAGAAAATTCAAGATATACATTTTATTTGTCATGAAAGTATCTTAAATATATGATATTTTAATCAAAATCGTTAGAGCCATTTTTGAGAAAATTAAAATTTTCGAAAAATGTTCCATGTAAAGGGTAATCTGGGGTGGCGGGATATTCTTGAAAACCATCTCTGGAAGACACTGAACCTAAATACCAAGTTTGGTGTTTATCTGACTGTTCGTTTCTGAGTTATGCTGTTCACAAACAGACACACACACAGACAGACATGTTTCCAAAAATACTTTTTCTGGATTCAGGAGGCCTCAAAACATGTATTTCTGGTGAAATTTCGGTGTCAAATTTTTGAATGGAATGTAATATTTCCCCTACTTACTATACGTAGTAGAGAAAGTAAAGAAACACACTCACACATTTTTAGAAAAAATTGTACGTCTGTTTTCCTGTGAACAGAATAACTCAAAAATAAATAGCCAATTAAATACCAAGCTTGGTACTTAATTTAAGCATTTTCCAAGGAGGTAACATGATTTTTAAGAAAATCCTGCCACCCTAATATATCCTTTACATGGGAAATGTTTCATTATATTTTATATTTTCAAAAATGGCTGTAACACTTTTGATTAAAATACCGCTATAGTAGATACCTGCATGACAAATAAAATGTATATCTTGAATTTTCTGATAATTTCCTGGAATTCCTCTTCATTCAGAATGAATTTTTTATTTTTGGTAAACTAAACACTTAGATCTCACTAAAGCACACAAGCAGTGTGAAAAAAAAATTGTTATGGACTTAACCATTACTGATATACTACTTGTTTTTGGTTTGAATCTTCAAATACTTGTACTTTTCTCAGGGGGAAGTTGCTATTCTTTTTTTCCTCATCGTCAAACAAAGAGCATGGAATTTTGTAAGCGAACACATATCAACATGTGTTTTAAAAATCTGACTATCACTTTACCTACTGCATCCTACAACAAAATGTGTAATGAAAGTTTATCAACAAGAAGTAGATTAGCAACATTTTGTAAGAATAGTTTTTAGAAAAGCAGAAAAAGTCGTGTGAATGCAACACATAAGGTTTTTAATACATGTTTCTTAACGCCAATCCCCATAAAATGATCCCATAACTCAAATGTGAGTGTGTAAATGTGTAGTATGCGAATGCTGTGCTATCGTCATCCTTGATTTGTGTGATCTGTTTTAGAATACATATACCCTTACCTATTGTTTTTCTTAGTAAACTTTACTACATGTCGTTCCATTTCAAATTGCTATCTATGACTAGTCCTAAAACATTTGTTTGATAACTTGGCTAATTTGCTCCTGTTTTATTTCTAAAGAGATGCTAGCTTGTGTTATGTTACTTATACTGATTTATATCTGTTCAGCTTTATTTTTATTCATTGCATTCCTAGTTCTGCGAACTATGTACCCATTGTCTCTATTTGCTTTCCTCTGCTGCTATATTGCCAGTTACAACTACTGTAGTGCTACATAATCCAATGGCTAATCCTCATGCTTTCTGAATTTTTATAAACAGTCTATTTATAAAATAAATAAATATGGTGCCAATTTTGAACCTTGTATGTAACACCAACAAGCATGAAAGAGTTAACGCAATGCATCTGTGAAAATAAAAAAATCTGCAGTTTTCTTCTGATTGCTTTGACTTTTTACTTTCTCTGCTATAGTAAGTAGGTGAAGTATTGCATTCCACCCCAAAATTCCATACCAAGGTTTCACTGGAAATACATGTTTTGAGGTGCCCTGAATCCAAAAAAAGTATTTTTGGAAACATGTCCATGTGTCTGTGTGCGTGTCTGTCTGTCTGTCTGTCTGTCTGTCTGTGAATGGCATAACTCAAAAAACGAAAAGTCAAATACATACCAAACTTGGCATTTAAGTTCAATATTTTCCAAAGAATGTGTCATGAAGATTTTCAACAAAATCCCCCCACCCCAAACTATCCTTTACATAAGACATTTTTTAAAAATTTTTATTTTCTAAAAAATAGCTATAACGATTTTGATTAAAATACCATATATTAAAGATTAAATGTATATTTTGAATTTTTTGGAATAGTCTATAAAGTCGTCATCCTCCGTGGTATGTGGTTACCATGGAAGCCTCTAGTTCCTGAGGTCACAGGTTCAAACCTGGCAGAGGGTAATGGATTTTTTCGGGCATAAAAATCTTTAGCATGACTTCCTTCAGAAAGTAAGTAAAGCCGGTGGTCCTGTGTCATAGATTTATGGCACGTAAAAGAACCTCAAGCCTGATAAAGAGGCCTCTGAGCAAAATTGCCAGCCTTTCATGCCCAACATAGAATGGGATGCTAAGGACCACAGCAGTTAAATAAAAATAAATATAATTTTATTTTGTCTATAAAGTCCTCTTCATTCACAGGGAATTTTGTATAATCTTGTATAACTGGTAAACATTAAGTGATAGACAAAAATGCAGTATACAAAAAATGTAGATCTCTTTAAAATACACAATTTATTTCAAGTAAGTTTTTTTGTGGCATAAGCCATTTCTAAGATGTCTATTATCAAAGGTTTGAATTGTTTATTTCTTTGTCATTCTAAGTCCTTTCAACATTCTCGTGATGTCATGGAAACAGTATGGAATTTTAAGGCAGCATATAGCGTCCAGTTCTTAAACGTTTGACTATCGCTATTCTCTTTGTATCTTTAATGAAATGTGTAATGTAGCTATTTCTGCAAAGTTTTATTTGAGTTTAAATGTAGTAGATAGAAAAATAAGCTTGAGTAAGAATAATTTCTATACCCACTAATAAGAGGGTAGAGAAAGTCATGTGAATGTATCACATCAGATTTTTTACCATATACTTATAACATATGCTTTACACAAAACTTTAACAATCATTGTTAAGATATTAAATTTTTATTTAATATTTTATCACTTTTTGACATGGTTATATGAAATGCTACTTGGACTCTAAGGTTATCATATCACTCCCAAATTTTTAATTTGAGCTCGGTATACAAATATAAAGAAATTGCCGCTCGGACTTTTACTAATTTTAAAGAGTTAAAGAACAAAACTATTTTTTGTTACATGTTATTGAATTGTTCAAGCTTTTTCAATTTGAGTTGTATCATATTTTTTAACTAGTGCACAAAAATTTTTAAATCCACAATTTCTGAAGCTCTTCAGAAAATTTGAAAGCAATAAGTTTATAAGCTGTGGTCCATGGAGCATTTTAAAAGGTGAAAAAATCTGAAATAAATGAATTGAGAAAATGGAGTATAAAAGTTCACTCCAGAGCTTTACCTAAATGGTACAGACTCAATTAAATACTATTGGTTGTTTTAAAATTTTGGATATTAAAAAAGCAATTGTGTAACATGAGAGTTCAAACTATAAATATAATCAAAATGCAAAAAACAAAACAAGAACATTTTGAGATTTTTTACCAAATTTCACCAGCTCATTGCCTTAATAAGTTAGTAATAAAACAGTGGCTAAGGAGGAAGCACAGTGCTAGATTCTCAGATTCAGTCAACCATGACTGAGGTTTACAAAACTGATTACAATTAATTTGCTCCCTACTTACATAAGGAAAATTGATAGTTCAATACTTTTTGAATGCAAATCAAATGTTATTATTAACTATAACCTAAAACTTTACGAATTGAAACCAAATTAGAGGTATATGATTGTTAATGATAAAACTGAATTATATTCCTATTAAGAAGATGTGTTGATAATGCTAAAGTAGAACAGGTGTCTATCCATAATTTCTTAGGGATATACCTTGATGAACACCTAACATATGAAACTCAGTAAATGAAGTGGGTAAAAACATCACAAGAAACATATATTTATTAAAATATTTTTCAAACTACATTAATGTAGAACAACTTAGACCATGTACTGTGGATTAATATATGCACATATGGAATATGGCATTGAAATTTGGGGAGGGTGTGGGGTTACAAAATTAAATAGGTTATTATTATTATTATTATTACAGAAAAGATGCATACGTTCTATTTATCAGCTAAAAACTACAGATACATGTAAACCAACCTTTAAAAAGAATAAAATACTAACAATTGTTGCTATTTATGTATATAAAGTAATTTTTTTGGCTCAAAACAAACTACTTATTAAACATGTACTCATATAACACCGGGGGGACCATAAATTATCATAAATTACACATAAACAAGGCTTCAACAAAAAAAGAATCCAATTATAATGGGAATGACACTATATAATGCCCTACCAAAAAGTATAAAATATCATTCAAGAAAAAACTCTTTTGTAAACAGCTAAAAAGGTATCTAATTGAAATGTGCCCATACAGTGCAGAAGAGCTATTAAAATTAAAATAAACTGCACATAGACTAGAAATACTATCTTTTTAATTTTATTTGTATGGTTTTTTAATATCTTGTATTCTACATGTATTAGCTTTTGACTATGTTCTAGGCTTGTAACACAAGTTATATGAGCAATAAAGAATTGAGTTGAAAAATAGCACAAAATAGGTATTTTGTAATTGTATTTAGATGTAGCATTGAGAACTCCAGTAGAGTGAGCTTGACCATGGAGCTCTGGTTTCCCAGCAAAGAATGTGGCCAGGTTTGATCCCGGGTATAGGACTGGTGCCCACTCAGTATCATAAGGAAAGTGAGGAGCTGTGATAGGCAGCAATCCCAGTCACAGCCAACATTCTGGCTGGAGGATGTGTGATGCTGGGCACATCTCCTCCCTGTATCAGGTGGATGATCGTCCACCTCTGCCATGTGTACATGGGTGTGAGGCCGGCAGTTCGGTTGGTAGACTCAGGCCCCAAATGGGCATGCACCATTTATTTATTATTGTTATTATTATTTTTTTGTTGTTGTGAAGGAGCCCATGTAGGACTATGCAAAGTACTTAGAGATGTTTCTTGGTTTTCCTTTCAATCTATAGTTCTCTCATTCTTTGTCTGTGGGCTTTCTTTCTCTGATCTGTCCTTGTTGTTCCAGTTTTTTTCTTTGGTTTGTCCTCTTGGTCAATTTGCCACTTCTACACTTTGCTTCTAAAGATATCTCTGTTTGGGATATCTTAAGTCATTGTTTACTTCAATCCACTTCATGGTATCTATTTTACTTTACTTATATTTTGTAGAATTCCATTATTGTTATTGTTATTATTCATAAGGAGGTCTGCAGGGTATACAAAATTTCACTACAAACAAAATGAAGGGATTATACAAATGCTTGAACGTGTGATAAAGCAATTTGGCATTATTAAGAAAACTGGAAAAGTTGCATTAGGAGAATGAACAACAGCAGATCTCCAAAAGCAACCTTATCATATTAACTGAGTGAGATGGCTTAGGTAGTAATGTCTGTGGTCCACATTCAGAAGGTCCTAGATTCAAACCTCCAGGGCCAACCAATCTGACCGAAGGTTTTCTCGTGGTTTTCCTCAGTTGTTAGGCAAATGCTGGATTGGATAATTTAATCTGCAAATTTTCCTATCATCCCTTTCATCACTGCATTTCATTTTCTTCTTCTTCACCATCATACCAGACATTGGGTTGATCACCCATCCTGGATATGCTATGATCCAGAGCAGTGGTTCCCAAACTTCTTGCACACATGATCCCTTTTTCGATAAAGAAATTATTGGCCCCTCCATTCACTTTGCTGCTTAATCATTAATTTGCAAGTTTTTGCGTACAGTTCAACAACTTAAGTGCAAAGTTCAAGGATACATTAATTGAGCTTTCTTCAGACCAAAGTTTAAAACTGACTTTCCAGAAGGAAGATGTGTATCAGTTCTGGCTAGCAAAAAGAACAGAATACTAAAAGTGCTTATTCCATTCTGCACCACATATCTCTACAAAATTGGATTTTCATCAATGATGAACATCAAGACTAAATCTAGGAATAGACTGCAGTTAGAAAGTGGCTTAATAATGTGATATACAGCCAGACATTGAATGATCAATTAATAGCAAACAGACTCATACTTATCACTAATCACCCTGATGTGCAGTGTAATAATTAATGGTTTACATAAAATTGTATATGTGTATTTACTGTGAAATTGTAGTATTAATATGCTTCTTAAATACAAAACATGATTCAGTTTAAATGTAATATGTAATGCGTGATTAAATTCCATTTTCCTCATTGTTACAATAATAAATAACAATAAAAATACTTTCTTAATAATTACAAATATCCACTGCAACTCCCCAGATAGAATACCGCGGCCCCCTTGAGGGTCGTGACCCACAGTTTGGGAACCACTGATCTAGAGTTTGCTTGCTTCTCAACAGGCATTGACTTGTAAGTCCTTGGGGGTGTAAGTCCTACAACAAGGAGGATTATTAGTTAAAGAAGAATTTTATCATATCAACTAAGAGTGAAAAGATCCGTTGGCAGACCACAGAAAAGGTGAACAGAAAACCATACCATAATAGGCCGCACTGCCTAACACAAAGAGTGTTAACAAGAGTGCTAACACATGACTATTATCATCATCATCCAGAGAAGTGCTATGCCATGTGGCCTGTTACAATCTCATAAAACAGGATTTTCTTTCCACCTCTTCTTGGTACATCCCAGAGATCTCTGTCCATTTGGTAATGGAGCATAGCTATAAGAATTCTATGGGATCTCATTCATCTTAAATGATTCATCCAGTTCTTCTGATAGGTGTGTTTAAAATGGAGAATAGGCTCCAGACCAAGTTGTGCTTTATAATTTCATTTCATATATGGTCCTAGCTCAGTATAGTTCTTTCAATTGCTGTTATTCTGATTTCATCCACCCATCTTAATGTCCATGCTTTACTACTACAATACAGTGTTGGACTGAGATTATTATTACTATTATATTATTATCATTATTATTATTATTATTATTATTATTATTATTAAAATTATATATATATATGCCAATTTGATATCAACATTAAACAAAAATATTGTAGGCACAGGAGCTTACTTCGCTTTAACAATTGGAGATCTTGGAGACAGAATGTATTTCATTTGGCAAGAAGGAGATGATTTAGAAACCATTACTGCTACTAGAATCGCAGAGAAAATGTTTTATCCTGACAAATGGACAGAATTCTTCATCAGGTAATACTGAAATCTTAACAAACCTACTGTGTATACCAAAATCATACTGAATATAAAACTGCAATTGAAAGGCAAGTTTTGCAACAAGTCTGTATCCAATAATCTCTTTGAAGTTTACTTGAAACTGTTAGATTATGACTATTTTTTTCTCATTTTTCAAGCAGAAATAAAAAGGCTGGAGATTTAGCTCAGTAAGGATGAGCCACTCAATATATGAGAGGTATTACTTTCTCTACCACATACCTAGTAGGCAGAGAACGTATTGCGTTCAATCCAAAAATTTGAATATCGAGATTTCAATGAAAAGAAATGTTTTGGGGGCCCCTGAAACCCCCCAAAAAGCATTTTAGAAAAGCGTGTGTGTGTGTGTGCGTGCACGTGCGTATGTATGTATGTATGTATGTATGTATGTATGTATGTATGTATGTATGTATGTATGTATGTATGTATGTATGTATGTATGTATGTATGTATGTATGTAATGTATGTATGTATGTATGTATGTAATGTATGTATGTATGTAATGTATGTATGTATGTAACGTATGTATGTATGTAATGTAATGTATGTATGTATGTATGTATGTATGTATGTATGTATGTATGTATGTAATGTATGTATGTATGTAATGTATGTATGTATGTAATGTAATGTAATGTAATGTACGTAATGTACGTAATGTATGTATGTATGTATGTATGTATGTATGTATGTATGTATGTATGTATGTATGTATGTATGTATGTATGTATGTATGTATGTATGTATGTATGTATGTATGTATGTATGTATGTATGTATGTGAATAGCATAACTCAAAAATGAAATGTCGGATAAATACCAAACTTGATATTTAGGCTCAGTATCTTCCAAAGATGCAACCTGAACATTTTCAAGAAAATCCCAAACTACCCACCCTTTACATGGAACATTTTTCTAAATTTTATTTTCTAAAAACGCCCTACTGATTTTAATTAAAATAATGTATATTAAAGATATATACATGACAAATAAAATGTATAGCTTGAATTTTCTGGGAATAGCCTGTGAAGTCCTCATTGTGAAGGAATTTTGTATAATCTTGTGTAAGTAATAAATATTAAGTGATAGATGAAAACATACTATATAAAATCTGATGTGTTACACTCACATGACTTTCTCTACTCTTGTACAAACTATTTTTACAAACGCTTATTCTCCATCTACTTCATGTTAATCGAGATAAACATTTTCAGACTCTGTCTTATTGCTAATTTTCTTGTAGATGTAAGGGGAATATATATTTACAAGGGCAATATAGAAATACAGTAGCCTTTAAGCACATACATATCTCTTAATAGCTGGTTGCTAGGTGCAGCACCATTCCCTTTGCCACAGATTAATACTCTTTGCATATCCAAGACAAAAAAATGAATAACGAATTCCCATTTGAGAAAATAAGTATTGAAAAATTTAAGGGAATAACAAGCAATATCTCGAAAATGGTTCACTCAACAAAAAAAATGTATATGACATAAATTGTGTATTTTAACGCGATCTACATTTTTTGTGTAGTAAAATTTTGTCTATCTCTTATGGTTTACCAGTTATGCAAAAGTCGTTCACAATGAAGAATACTTTTGGAGACATTCCCAGAAAATTCAAGATATACATTTTATTTGTCATGAAAATATCTTAAAGATATGATACTTTAATCAAAATCGTTAGAGCCATTTTTGAGAAAATTAAAATTTTCGAAAAATCTTCCATGAAAAGGGTAGTCTGGGGTGGAGGGATTTTCTTGAAAACCTTCGTGTTGCATCTCTGGAAGATACTGAACCTAAATACCAAGTTTGCTGTTTATCCGACTGTTCGTTTCTGAGTTATGCTGTTCACAGACAGACACAGACTCACACACGGACATGTTTCCAAAAAGGCTTTTTATGGATTCAGGGGATCTCAAAACATGTATTTCCGGTGAAATCTCGGTATATAATTTTTGGGTGGAATACAATACTTCCCATACTTACTATACGTAGTAGAGAAAGTAATAATGCAGTTCTCTTTATAACACACAATTTATTTCAAATAACTTTTTTGTGGTATCAGCCATTCCCAAGATATCCGTTATTAATGTTTCAAATTGTTCAATACTTGGCCATTCTTTTAATGTCCTGTGAACATTCAGTTGTTTCTCACAATGTCATGGATACAGTATGGAATTTTAAGGTCAGCATATAGCATCCAGTTATTAAACATGTGATAGATAGAAAAATAAACTTTCATAAGAAGAATTTACATACCTACTAATAAGCGGCAGAAGGTAGAAAAAGGCATATGAATGTAACCATAAGATTTTTTACAGTAAGATCCATTTTGGTAGAAACTACCAAACTATTTTTCATTAGTTTATTTTTTATTCACTTCTTTAAACCTTACACTACTTTTGCACCAGTTACCAATGCTTTTTGCAGATTTGTCTTGGCGTGGCATAAGTTTTCTAGAACCTCGTCATAGACTTTCACTGCCAGTCCACTTAAGAAATTGTGGCTGTATTTGAAATTAAATATTTCTATATTGAAAATGAGTTGTCATTATCTCTTAGGTGACACTTATACGAAAGCTTCTTGAAGGGCATAAATAAGTAGTCAGTATTCAGATTAACCATTGTTTTCTTTCAGTTACTCTGTGATGAACATCAGATCACCAGCTCCAGTCCCTAGTTTGTTAAGATATGATTGTAAGTGAATAGCATTAAGATGAAAAAGGTTCAGTTGTGAGCATTAGTCTTGGATTCTATGTAATATCCATTTCAGAAATACATGCATAAGTATGTAACCAAAATTGGCTAAATATATAAATAAATGGTACCTAATGATTGAATTATATGTAAAATCAAACATTTTATTTGTCTTTAGAAAAAATAAGTTTACACATAGTCAAATTTATTATTATATTAATCATAATGAATCAGTTCACTTCTGTTACAATGTACTGGAAGACAAGTGTTTGTAAAAAATGTTTAAATTCAGTACCTGAGGTTTATTCCAGCGTACGTTCCTTGCAACCATTGCCTTGCACATTTGTTTGTAAAATTCCTATTGTACAGTGCTTTTTCCTCATACACCAGCCACTGCAACCCGGACTCCTGCCAAAACAGTTACAATATCCCTACAATTGCCCCACATTCTCATTTACATTTACAATCACAATGATAATGAGCCTGATCATAAGAGATGTTGTCCTTCTCTCCACACATTTCTGGCATCCTCTCATTCATTCACACTTGAGAATGTTCAATATCCGAAATTGAGTGAATTTCTAGCCTGACGTTTTCTTTTAGTTCCTTCAATGTATGGGGTTTGTTGCACACACCTTATTTTCAAGTTTCCCCATAGATATGACTAATAATCACATACTCTTAAATCAGGGATTGTGAGGGCCATTCTTAAAAAGTTTTATGAATTAAATTTAATGAAATAAAATTAAATTTAGTTTTATTTATGGATGCTCTTTAACTACTATAGTTCTTAGCATCCCATTCTATACTGGGCAGGAAAGACTGGAAATTTTGCTCAGAGGCCTCTTTATCAGGCTTGAAATTCTTTTACATGCCATAAATCTATGACATGAAACCACCAGCTTTACTTCTATTCCAAATGAAGCCATGCTAAGGATTTTTACACCCAAAAAAATCCATTGTTCTCTTCTGAGTTTGAACCCGCGACCTCAGGAACTAGAGGCAGGCATGGTACCCCAAGACCATGGAGAACGACATTAAACTTAATGATTCATCAGCTGTATGTATAGTAGCAAAGTCATGTTGGAAAAATCCAGACTGCCATTCAACATCAGTCAGCTGTTCAACAAAAGTTGTGAGTAGGTCATTCCTGTACCTCTCTGCATTTATTGTTTGTTTAAAAAATATATGTACTAATATTCTGTATGCATTTACTGCACACTAATTTTTGCGTCATGCAAGGGAATCCTATGTGTAAAACCAGGTTTTTCCATACTCCAATATCTGTTACTTTGTGAAGAAAGTTAGCCATATAAATGGAACCATGGTTCATCAGAGAAAAATATTAAGTATGGGAGAATTACTCTCATTTTGCAAAATCCAATTACAGAAATTTACCCGACTTTGATGATCACATGAAAAGTAGGAACTAAAAAAAAACATTAGATGAGAAATTCACTCTATTTCGGATATTGAACTCTCGAGTGTGAATGAAAATTTCCTGAGAAGATGCCAGAAGTATGTGGATAGAGAAGGACAACATTTCCAACATCTCTTATCATAAGGTGTGTGCTTATTATCATTGTAATTGTAACTAGGAGAACGTGAGACCGTTACGGTGATACTATAACTGTTTCAGTAGAAGTCCAAGATGCAGCAGCCAATATGTGAGTATTATCGGCGCAACAGTTCTAGACATGTGAAAATCTTAATGAGAGCTATGAAGCGAGTTGCTTACCAGATCAGGAGGTGACCGGTCGTCTGCATGCTGCAGGAGTGCGTGGGACAGTCATTGTCAAATATCCACACACTGATTATGCACTGCACTGCGCTGCGCTGATAAACTTAGTTATATACAGTATATTAAAATCCACGCTGTAAAAAGCGCTTAATGTACAAAACACTGTCAATCATTGCTTCCAATTCTTCCACACCTAACAACCCTTCCTCTTCTGCGGAATCACTCACATTATTGCCGTCATCACTGCTGTCACTACTTTCTGCACCATTATCCTGGATGAGAATTATTTCTATTTGATTTTCTGCAATTCGGTATTTTTCCAAATATTGATTCTTAATTTATTCAACATGTCGACATACATTTTCCCATTCTGGCCTTCCAATTTCAGCAAATTGCTGCCATTATAACTGCTCCACATATTTTAATTTAAAAGCGATATTTCTGCATGCCACCCATTTTTTGATATCAGTCCAGATTAATTCGATTGGGTTTAGATCTGGGCGATACGATGACAATCTAAGTACATTATGGGGATGTTGTATTACTATCTGGTCAAGTATGTATGACTTCTGAAGCTGTTTGTTGGCTTTAATTAAGTTATATGGCTTTGTTTTAATCATGCTTTCATCTAAAGCTATATTATGTCTAAGTAACCAAGCTCTCATTTCTTCTTTCAAGGAATTTGAGGTAGGTGGTTTGTCAATTTGAGTGTTGACGCATTGTGAAGCCTTGTCGATGACCAGAACAGACCCAGCAGGCATATTAGGTATCAACATGGCGTTGATTCACTTCTTGTAATTTTCTGTATTCATTTCTTGATGAAAATCTCCTGTTGTTTGTTGCGACTTGTAAAAGAAGGGCATTTGGAACGAAGCCGATCTTTCCAACAGCATGAACGATAGTAAGTATTTGCCCTTTGACAACAGGTGCCTGCAATCCTAATTAGCTACCGTCACTCCAACTTTTAGATGCTGTATGACTGCTGTGTATATATGACTCATCTTCATACACTATAGTATTTTTCTGAAATTTGTAGCACCACCTTGAAAATTGATGCTGATATAAGTACATATAAAATTATAGTCATTTGGAAAGGTAGAATCAGACTGAAAAATTAAATACCATAGCTGGGATTTGAACCACGAATCTTAGACTTTCGGTGCCGTTGCTCTAACCGACTAAGCTATCATGGCAACAGTTACTTTTTATTTTTAATTTTTTAATATTATTATTATTTTATTTATTTATTTATTTATTTATTTTGCTTTTCTGTTAGAACTCTTCTATTTGATTTCGGTTTCTTCCACTTGAACCCTAAATCTTTAATAATTTTTCTGAGATTTGTAGCACCACCTTGAAAGTTTCTGCTGTCTTTCAGCTGGATGAGCAATCTGCTTATTGTTAGCACAGTTTTTTCTTCCACATAGAAATTGTGAATCGTGCGCCGAATGATGCATTCGAAATCGTCTATTTCTGTAATATGTTTAGGGACCTTATGTTTCTTCCCAGGTGTGTCAAATGGCACTCTTTCATCCATATGTTTTTTTTTCTTATCTTTGAAAACTCTGGAAACGGAACTCGGTGAAACGCCAATTGCTTTGACTACTCTTTCTTTCACTCTCTTAAGGCTTTTGTGGAACTCGGATGAACATATATTTTCTTCCTTCATCTCTGCTTCTTGCTTCATGAAGTCGAGGACATTTGCAATTATTTCCCTACTTTGACTGTGTAACACCTTAACACTTAACTTTGAAAACATAGGAGCCATGGTTATAAATATAACAAATATAAAGTAAGTACTATTTAGATACTGCTCTCTTAAAAATTACAACCAGATGCAGACACTTTCTATGCAGACTGTATGTGTTACGCACTGTGAGTAAGCAAAGGTATTATATCGCTTTCGTTGATTAAGCTAAACATAAACCATTCCTAGGCTCGGCAGCTGGGGTGGCAATCAAGGTCACGATTCCAGAAGTTTTGCGCGAGTTATACCCATGCAGTGGTCACAATGTAAAGGAAAAGCACTGTATAATGTAGACTGCTGTTGCAACTGTGTAAGTAGTACTCTGTTTGAAGAAACCTGTTGTTTATTTCTAACATGTAGATTGCTGCATAAATGTTGTTCAGTTCGAGATTTCATCATACGCCCTATAGGTTTATCACAAGTTTGGCAAAGAACTGTTTTGCCAGTCTATTGTGAAAGCACTGTTAAAAGAAGTCTGTATTTTCAGCTTTTGATGACAGTGAAGATGCCACTGCTGCTGTGTTTAACTTAAATACAACTGACTGCTACAATTTGTGATGCATTTTGAGAACAAAAAGGAAAATATTTCAAATGAGTCACTGTTGTCGGCATTCAACTCATGCAATTTAGCTTTGAATGTCACAAAAATATATGCAATTCAGGACAATGTAGGAGTAGTACAATAAAAACATTGAAATTACATTCTTTCTGGATAACACTAATGATGATATGATGATAATTCAATAGAAACCTAAAATAAATTGAAAATGTATAATATGAGGGGGGGACCAAAAAGTAACGCACAATAATTTTTTCTGCCTTGGTATTGCAGCTGGAATGTTGCAATTTCACACAGATATAGTTTGAAGCTTTTACTATAGAGGGTATTTTTTGTTTCATGTGCAGCTCTAGCGAGAGAAGCGTGAACTACGCAACAAAGATGGCGCGCATGTTACTGTCATCCACGTGTGAAGAGCAGAGAGGTGTGGTTTGATATTTGTGGGCCAAAGGCATAAACCGAGTGATGTTCACAGGGACATGCATGGCATGTATGGGAACGATTGTATGGACCGTAGCAATGTCTCCAGGTGGTGTGCATTCTTCCTAGAGGGCCGTGTGAACCTTAGTGATATGACACGCTCCGGGAGGCCGGTAACAGCTGCAACCCCACAGAATCTCAGAGGCATTGAGGCGGCAATTATGAACGACCGGCGTGTGCAACTGCAAACCTTATTGCAACAGTTCAACATTTCATGGTGCAGTGTATGATATTGAAATTTCGTAAAGTTGGTACTCGCTGGGTGCCTAAGAACCTGACATGCAATCACAAGGGCCAGCGAATGATGAGCTTGGATCACCTAACGTGGTACACCGCAGAAGGGCATGACTTTCTGAAAGAAATCGTCACTGGTGATGAGTCGTGGGCATACCACTATACGCCCGAAACCAAGCAGGCAAGTATGGAGTGGAAACATGCTGGTTCCCCAGTGACTCAATGTGCTAGGAAAGTGCTTGTGGCGGTGTTCTGGGAAATTCATGGTGTTGTATTGGTGGACTTTGCTGAACACATGACCACCGTGAATGCTGCAGCCTACATGAAAACTTTGTGAAGTTGCGCCGTGCCCTTCGTGACAAACGCCAAAACATGAATGCTGACGATGTCAAAATTCTTCATGACAATGCTCGCCCCATGTTGCTACTGCTGTTCGTCAGAAAATCACCAAATTTGGTTGGGAGGTGCCCCAGCGTCCACCATACAGTCCGAACCTTGCACCGTCGGACTTTCATATGTTTTTGATCCCATGAGGAAATTGCTGCCGGCCAACGCTTTGAACAGATGCGGAAGTGAAACCAGCAGCCCGCAGATGCCTATACTCCAAGGAAACTGACTTCTACGAACAGGGCATATTGAAACTGGTATCACGATGGGAGAAATGTGTTGAGAAAGTTGGTGACTATGTCGAAAAGTAGGTAAAAGGTATAAGTTCATTTGTGATATTGTTTTGTTTTAACTATTAAACTTTTTTGTAAAACAAAATTATTTTGCGTTACTTTTCGATCCACCCTCGTAATTTTGCAATAATATTAAATATGTGAAATTATGTAGTGTGGTGTAATGTGTGATATACCAAATATATAAAAAATAATGCAAAGTAAAATGTATATACATTTCTACATGTGCAACTGGTCAATATTTGCCTTTTATTTGTGCATAAATATGCAGCACTAAAATGTTAATTAATACAATCTGGGCTCTAGCAACACTTTGTATGGGAGAGCAACCATGGGGTGTTGAAACTTTATGAATGTAAGAATCCTTCCTCTTGAGTTATCTCTTTTCCCTTTTGTTAAGTTATTACTTCTAACTTGCAGTTACCAACAATTACCTATACATGGCTTATGCCATAGTCATGTACTGATGCACTTATTTTGTTATTTCTGAAATCTATCTGATCACTGTATAGGATAGGACTAAAAGTGGAGGTGGACTTAGCACCTTGATCTATGCAGATCTTTTGTGCGTAGGCCCCTGATGGGTGTCTCTGGGAGGGAGGGAGGGATGAGGTGGCCGGACCAGGAAGCACGACAGGCAGAGGGCAGGGTCCCTACCATTTAACGTTTAAACTCCCTGGGTGCTGGCTGATGCAGCCGGTCCCCCTCCTCCCCTTCAGCTTACACATCCCCTGATGAGCCCAGGACATAGTCTGCTCACAGTCCAGAGGATGAAGGTTTCCTTAGAGCATCCTTTTCCCCTGCCATGCACATGACGAGACCTCCCACCGACACTTGCAACCCTGAAAGAGACCAAGTGGATGAAAGGTGAAGTGAGATGAGAATGAAGGTGAAATGGAGGGACAGGAAATTAGGGAGATGTAATGATACTTCCCAGCATTCACCTGGTGACCCAGGGAAACCTCCAAAAAAACCCATGGATCAGCAACGTAGGCCACAGGAACCAAACCCACGACCTCACAAATACGAGCCACAGACGTAACTGTTTGAGCCATCTCGCTCGGTTGTCTGATGCTAACTTTCATAACAATCCTGTGTACATAGAGGAGTGTCAGCTGCAAATGTCAGCAGATGTGCACTCTCAGTCAAACTAAGAGTGGCTGGTCTCTCGATCAGTTAAAACTTTTTCATCCTTTGAATGAACATAAGGTTTACGGTCAACTTCTGTGTGCCACTTTGTCTAACTCTATAATACAAGCCACAAGTCACTGATTTGGGCTACTTCAACACCGTGCAGTGGTTAAGCTATTTCTAAGCAGCACAGGTTTGATTCTTCATAGTTGATTGTTTATTTTTTACAACTCATTTTACTGTAATGTAGTCAAATAATACTGTTTTTGTTATTTAATTTTGCCTACAAATATAATTACAGTAATGGTGAAATTTGTGGTTATAAATTAAACTGACTGAGTATTGAACCTCCTCCCGACTCATAAATTTATGTCATAGTTGCCATCTATTGTATAACAAACCACTAAAAAATGAAGAAAGCTGTTATATTTTTACTCATGTATTTAAAATGAAAGACAAAAAGAAGTTGAGTAACTCCATGGAGATTTAAATTACAAACTCAGGAACAGTAAGATCACTCTACCACTGAGCTAAGAGTGGTATGGTAAGCATCACATTCTAACGAGCTTTAGTCATTCTCCACTTGAGAACCATAAATCAATAAAGTGTGTTCTGTTGCAAATATTCAGTGTTGAAACATCTGTCTGTTTGAAATATTGTATATGAATTATTTTCTCATAAGACTTTTGCAATTATAGCTGTATTCCCCATTATAACCACTACAAGAATATACACAGTCTTGTGAACAAAGCCTGGCTGTCCCGAGCAGTCACAGAAGTACCCAATCTGAGTTGCATCTCTCAGACGTTGGCCAGTTTTAAATTGACCAATTGTACATAGTAAGATCATTGTGGAAGTGAAAATACACAATTTTAGGTCTTATTTTAGATAATAGGTTAAGATGGGTTGACCATATTAAATAAATGTTTCGTTTGTTAATGGCATTGAACATGTGGCTGTCACTTTTAAGGACTGACCTTATTGAATTCATAAGTGACAATATCAGTAAAGCATTATATCTAATAAGATGCTTTAGCAGTTACAGTGATGCTAACATTTTAAAATTAAAATACTATTGATACATCTATCCAGACTAATCTGTGGGATTGAAATTTGGGGATCTGCTGATAAAACACATATGGATAAATTACTTATATAGCTATCACAAGAAATGCATTAGAATCATGTTTAATCTAAAAGCGAGGAAATCTTGCAGGGAAACCTTTATTAATAAAAGAGTATTTAGCATCTACTCTCTGTATGCATATAGAACAATAATGTTTGTGATAAATAGGTATAAACCAATTTAAATAATCAAATACGTGAACATAACACAAGAAGAAACATGGATTATTATAGGTATAGTACTAATAAAAGAATGTCTCAAAGGGATGTACATTTTCTTTTAATTATACTTTATAACAAAATGCTACCAAAAATTAAATCAGCAATTCATACTTCAAAACGGAAATTTGAAATGAAGTTAAAACTGTTTCTGATAACCAAATGTTTATTTGATTTAAATGAATTATAAATTATTGTCTATTCTTGTAAAACATATTATTTGTCAAGTGTATTAGCATGTATAAAATATGGCATATCCAAAATCAAGTACACTGATATACTGGATGAAATAATTATTATTATTGTTGTTGTTTATGACACTGAAAGTGTCTGTTTCATTTTCATTTGTAATAAAAACAATGCTGTAAATTATTGAGTAACAAAATGTGTTTTCTTCCACACAGTTATAGTGAGAATACTATTGAAATAAAAAGAAATGGTCAGAGAATACTAAGATGGGAGCATGATAAACCTTTGTTGTTCTACTGGTTTTCTGTAGGAGTTGAGAATGGTGAAATTATGTGGTCTGTAAACTGCAAGCCAGTTGGTGAGTAAGTAATAGAATCAATTGTTGATGGTGGTACATCCTCCTAAATTTATTTTATTTATCATCTTAATTAGTAGATAGGTTTGAATATTAAAGTAGTCAGAGGTGTAGTCCAAAAGAAAAAGTGTGCCATATTACCATGTTGCAAAGAAAGAAAAACAGAAAGCTTAACATTTCTCATCGTCATCATCATTATCATCATCATCATCATCATTTTATACCATGCCAAAATAATATTATAATATGATGGGCTTTCGCAACGGAAGGAGAACAACTGATAATTTATTTATTATAAAGACATTAGCAGACAAATATTTAAAAGAAAAAAGGGATAAATTATATATGGCTTTTGTAGACTTAGAGAAGGCTTATGACCGAATTGAGCTACAACTTCTGTGGCATAAATTAGTGTGTAAGGGAGTAAGTCAGCAATTGGTGAATATTCTTAAAGCACTGTATTTTGAGAACACCTTCTGTGTAGGGGTGGAGACAAGGCTGTGTAACAAGAGAAATTCAACAAAAGAAAGGCCTCAGGCAAGGATGTAAGTTAAGCCCAGTTTTATTTAATTTATACACAGATGATGTCTTACTAGAAATTGGAAGGAATAATAACTGTGCACCAGTAATTAACAGCATCCAAATTCCAGGACTTCTTTTTGCAGATGACCTAGTGGTAGGATCTGTTACAGTAAGTGGTTTAAAACAATCATTTCAAGCAATTGATGTATATTGTAAAGAATGGAGGTTAAAAGTGAATCAAGAGAAAACACAGATGTGGTATTCAAAAAGGGGGGAAAATTAAGCAAATATGAAAAGTGGAAGGGGGAGAATAAAGATTATAGGGTGGTGCGTGACTGTATTTATTTAGGAGTAAAAATAGATGGATGTAGTAAATGGGAGAAACAAAAGAAATTTGCATTGGCAAAAGGTAAAGGGGCGATGGCAGCAATTAGAAGCTGCAAATATATAGTACCTAATGTAAATGTTAAATGGCTGGAAAAAGTTTACGAGATGGTTGTGGAGGCAAAAATGATGTATGGTATAGAAGTATGGGGATTAGATAGAGGATGGGAAAGTATAGATGAGGTGCACAGGAAGTTTTGTAGAGAAATACTAAAGCTACCAAAGGCAATTGTAAGACAGGTAGCATAATTAGAGATGAGCAGGGTGACAACTAAGGGGAAGATAATGGAAAGAGCTTTGAAATTTTGGTTCAGTACTTTAAATCTAGGAAAAAGTAATGTGTTAAGACAATGTATAAAATACCAAGAGAATAGCTTAATGAATGATGGATGGGTAAGTAATTTATGGAACATTTTGGAGAAAAATGGGTTAGGAGACATGTGGAGAAGGAGAGAAAATAACATGAAAAAGTTTTGGAAAAAGGCGAGGAAAACACTGGAAGATATAGAAATATAAATCATGTTCAGTGAGATTGCCAAAAAGAGCTCATTAGTTTGTTATAGGCCAATGAAAAATACATGGGATAGGGAAAAATATATAGACATATCTATTGCATGGGTAAGAACCGGAGCATGGAGGCTAAGAGGGTTAAGACAGGGTATTCCTCAGAACCAATGTCCGATATGTGGGGTAATGAAGACATTGAACACATAGTATTTAAGTGCCAAGGAACAGAAAATTGGAGAAAAATAGAGAAAAGTAAGAGGTAGCATATCTTACTTTGAATGGAAAACTATAGTGAATGGTTAAGTAATCAATAAGTGAAAAACAAGTGGAAATGGGACATGAAACACTGAAAAAACAAGATAATTTATTGACGAGAAATTGTAAAATGTAAATAATCTGTAGTGATTGACTACAGAATGCGTTGACGGGAAATTGTAAAATGTAAATAAACTGTAGTGATTGTCTACTGAAAGTGGTCAGGGTCAAAGTGCAGTAGACAATCAAATTGTAAAACTCTTAGAACAATAAATATAAATACAAAATATTATTTTGGGGAACTCATTAGAAAGTAAACAAATATTCCTCATACAAAAGAAGGTTATAAGAATCATTTCCAGCACCCATAGCAGACACTCTTGCAAACATCGTTTTAGAAGACTGAAGATATTAACCCTACCTTGCATGTACATATTTTCAATCTTAAAATTCTTTGTATGCAATTGAATCACATTTATAATAAACATGGAAATTCATGAGATAAACACTAGACAAAAGGGTAACATCCATCATCCCAGTGCCAAGCTTTCTTGCTTCCAGAAAGGTCTATATTATGAGACCATAAAAATATTTAAAACTCTCCCTAATGATCGTAAGGGAAAAATTTACAATTTCAATGTATTTAAAACTGCTGTTAAAGAGTACCTATGCTCAAAAGCATATTATTCTGTACAAGATTATCTGAATGACAAATTATCCTGATGATAATACATATATAGCTCTCTAAGTAATATTACTAATATTAATGACAATTGCCAGTTTTCCAATTGCCTGCTCTAGAATTAATAAAGCTATTTAAATGTATGTATATTAAGAAATGACAGTAAATGCTATGCATTACAAATCAAATAGAGCAAAATGATGAGATGAACAAAAGGTACAAGCCTAGTGAAAGTTAAAATAACTGTTCCTGTCTAAAAATATAATGTTAGCCTTATAGCAGTAGGGAGGTATTCGATTTTGCACAAAATTACACCTCCTTTGTTTCATTTTGTATATAATATGTATTTATTTTATTTTAAATGTTCTGTATTTTATGTAATATTTATTTATATATGCAACTATATTGTACATTTCCTTGACATGCATATAGTATGTGTTTATTTTATTTTAAATGTAATTTTTGTACATTTCTTTGACATGTTCTATGTTCACAAGCCTTTATGGCTGCTAGTGAACTCACAGAATGCAATCCAATCTAATCTAATCCGTGCCATTATACACAGTGTCCACAAAATGAGTGCAGATTTTTTGTGTTGTGATAATGTATTGTTATGGGTGCAAACACATTACTACATGTACAAATCACTTGTTTGTATGATAAACTGGTTATTTGTTTACTTACCTCTCATCCAACATGGCTTGTAGTAAACAGAAGGAAGATCCCTCAATTAGTCATTCTCAATAGGATAGGATTAACACTAAATTGACTGATTTTTACTTTCTCTACTACATATAGTAAGTAGGGGAAGTATTGTATTCCACCCAAAAATTCAATACCGAGTTTTCACTGGAAATACATGTTTTGAGACACCCTGAATCCAAAAAAAAGCATTTTTGGAAACATGTCCGTGTGTGTGTGTGTGCGTGCGTGCGTGTGAGTGAGTGAGTGAGTAAGTGAGTGAGTGAGTGAGTGAGTGAGTGAGTGAGTGAGTGAGTGAGTGAGTGAGTGAGTGAGTGAGTGAGTGAGTGAGTGAGTGAGTGAGTGAGTGAGTGAGTGAGTGAGTGAGTGAGTGAGTGTGTGTGTGTGTGTGTGGCTGTGTGAACAGCATAACTCAGAAACAAACAGTCGGATAATCACCAAACTTGGTATTTAGGTTCAGTATCTTCCAGAGATGCGACACGAAGGTTTTCAAGAAAATCCCCCCACCCCAGATTACCCTTTACATGGAAGATTTTTCGAAAAGTTTAATTTTCTCAAAAATGGCTCTAACGATTTTGATTAAAATATCATATCTTTAAGATATTTTCATGACAAATAAAATGTATATCTTGAATTTACTGGGAATGTCTCCAAAAGTATTCTTCATTGTGAACGACTTTTGCATAACTGGTAAACCATAAGAGATAGACAAAAGTTTTACTGCACAAAAAATGTAGATCGCGTTAAAATACACAATTTATGTCATTTACATTTTTTTTGTAGCGTGAACCGTTTTCGAGATATTGGTTGTTATTCTCTTAAATTTTCCAATACTTATACATTTTCTCAAATTCGTTATTCCTTTTTTTTATGTCCTGGACATGCAAAGAGAATGGAATGCGCCACATGGCAACCAGCGCTTAAAATATTTGACTATCACTTAAAACCTACCATATTCCTCTTGCATCTACAAGAAAATTAGCAATAAGATTAACATCTCGATATCTCAATTAACATGAAGCATATGGAGAGTAAGCATTTATAAAAATAGTTTGTACAAGAGTAGAGAAAGTCATGTGAGTGTAACACATCAGATTTTTCATACATACTTTAACACCTGAAGGGGTCAATTTGATCCCTAGTAATAAAATACTGTTTGAATATTTATTCCCTTTATTCTAAGTCAATTATCATCAAGAATATTCATTTGTTCTGTAAGTACTTCATTTTCTCTTAAGGGATGTCAATTATCATAATTTTTCATCATACAAGATTTTATTTCTTTTTAATAGAACTTCCTACTTAGAACTGAGTTGAACAAGGAATGAAATGTCTGTTGAAAGGTCATTGACAATATAATTTCTAAACTCAAGCATTGTTGTTATAATTTGTAACTGTTGATATAAATGCACTTATCACTGATATCACATGAAATGCGTTTAGCTTGTCAAATGTGAAAAAACATAGTTTTGCGTAAAGGGGTCCATATGACCTCTCCAAGCATCCAATGATATCATAGGTCACAACTGGATGTAAGGAAAGAATTCATTTTTGGTGTGTGTGTGTAGTAAGCACATAAAAAGAATTAAAGTAATGGGAGGAAATTGTGTTGATTTGTTTTTTCTATCAAAGGTCAAATTGTCCCCTCCCAATGTTTTAGTGTTAATTCATTAATGCCCAGAACTCACTGGTGCTGCTGAGAACCAAGTCATTGGCCAACAATTGTTGTAATAGCTTTGCTTTTTCTTACAATTAACATCATAAACAATAACTTGTCCAAAAATTTGCATTGCATTTCAATGTTTACATCCATAACAATGCATTTCTGTCCCAAGGTTCAGTGTATTAAAATAATGATGTGGATGTTCCCTAACACTACACAAAAAATCTGCCCTGGATACCCTGTATAATTCTTTCATTGGAATAGTTTTAATCAACCTCCAAATCATATTGGTGGTTGTTAATGTCTCCTATGGTAAGACATACAGTAGAATTTAAATAACATGAGACTTCTAGCATTTCTTGGAGGGGTGTGTTTCCATGGCAATATCCCCTCCATTGTTGCTCTAGCCAGTAAGATGCCACTACCCTGTTTTCTCTTCACCCTACAAGCTTAACACATTGCCATGTTGAGATGGTTTACTACTGCTCACTAGCGTTACGTCCCAGTGAACTACTTGCTATTCAGCACACTGCTAAACAGCTAATACATGCTCTAATACAATGTGGCAATGCAGCTCTTCCACTTCTCTGCTTAGAGCGAAATATCTGGAGTCTCAGATTGTTTAAATAGCACTGTAAACTTTTGCATGAGAATGACATATACCATGTTTTTGTGGTGTGTGATTTGTATTTTGAGGCTGATTTTGTGTGTTACATCCTTTTTCAGCCCTAAATCTAGACATGGGTGTACTCAATCTGAAAGTTTCTCAAACTAGATTTCCACTTTGGTATCATATTTTAGAATGTTAAATTACCTGAGTTCAACTAAAACACAAGATGTCTGAATTTTAACTTCAAAGGAATTTAAACAGCATCTATTGCCTACCAACATTTTGGAAAGTAGTCATTACACCCCAAATAAATTATTTTTAATGACATATATGTAAGTGAAAAGTTAAATTGAGTTTTATTTATGGACACTCTTTAACTGCTGTGGTCCTTAGCAATCCATTCTATATGTATTGAGCAAGAAATATCGTAGTTTTGCTCAGAGGCCTCTTAATCAGCTTGAGGTTCTTTTATATGCCGTAAATCTATGACATGGAACCACCGGCTTCACTTCCCTTCTGAAGGAAGCCATGCTAAGGATTTTTACCTGAAAAAATCCATCACCCTCTGCTGGCTTTGAACCTACAACCTTGGGAACTGGCGGCTAGCATGGTAACCACTACACCACAGAGGACGACATATAAATGTAATTAAAATGAAAAAATGTGGTAGTGGAGTAACTCAATGCATTATTTCTGGAATTATCCATGTATGATGTGATGGGGCTCTAGTTAGTGAGGTGCCATCCTCCGTGGTCTAGGGGCACCATGCTAGCCTCTAATTCCCAAGGTCAGGGTTCAAACTCTACAGAGGGCAATGGAAATTTTTCAGGGATAAAAATCCTTAGCCAGGCTTCCTTTGGAAGGGAAGTAAAGCCAGTAGTCCCGTGTCATAGATTTATGGCACGTAAGAACCTCAAGCTTGATGAGGCCTCTAAGCAAAATTTCCAATCTTTCCCGTGCAATATAGAATAGGACACTAAGAATCATAGCAGTTAAAGATCGTCTATAAATGAAACTCAATTTAACTCTAATTAGTGAGTTATGTGTGTGCTAATCACTAAACAGAGCAAGATTTGTTCCATAGTAAAGAGAATGGTTCTGGGAAACGTATTTAACTGAAAAATACATTTACATACAAACAAAATTTTTAAAGTAGGCACAACAATTGTTCATACTGAAAGAAGTACATATGTATCTAGGAAGCAGAACTGATGATTGAATATTACAGAGTGCAGCACTTGTGTAGCTTAGTATTGTATTAAGCAGTGGCATAGATAAAATTGTTTTTTAGGGGTGTCTAGTCTGATTTCATTTTTATTTATTCGTAAAATGAAAAACAACCCGCTGAATTTTCAGGTTGCCAACATGGACAAGGTAAACGTAACAATTAAAATATTGGTAAAATTTGCATAATAGATTAACAAGGAAAAAGTAAACATCAAACAATGAAATATATGGAATCTAACAGATGATAAAGTGTATTAACAAAATAGGCACAGAACTTAATGAACTGTTATTTTCAGATTGATTTGTTAAGCTGATAATAATTTTGAAAAACCATATAAATGATGTTTTAAAATATTTAAAGAGCCTCATAACAGTGATAATAATTGGTTTAATTCTCTTGAGAGGAACAAAACCGTGTGGTATACTGCCACACACTCCTACCATCAAGTCGATCGCCTCAGTTTCTTGCAGTTTATATTTGTTCAAGTATTACTGTACAGTAGGTTCATATATATTCTTTTTTTCCAGATGCACTTCTTCCGGTTGACCTTTATGATGTTTAAACCTTACTGTCAGATCGAGTATGTAGGCTTCCATGTGGTTTTCTTTAAATGTGATAATATGAATTCTACAGCATCGCTTGGCCATGTACTTCTTCATATACAGTAAAATTGTTTTTCAGTAATTCTTCAGAGATAAGCCTAATTTGATGTAATGATGAAGAGTTCCTAAGCAACTTGTCATATGGACAGGACCCCAGGACTTGCACAAGTGTTTCTTTCTCTCTGTGGCAACACTGACAGAGGTTGTTGTCCAAGGACATGCCAGGCACAGAACGAATGGTTGATATATTAGCTGACATTTTGAGAACCTCACTCCATTCCCCACATGAGAGACCTTTGTGATTCTTGACCCAAAAATTTGTGGCTGTGTGTTCTAAATGAAGTTGAACACCAAGTATACTCCAGACATCCTTTCCGTGGATCTCAATTTGTGAGCAGATGATGTTGGAGTTTATAATTATGTTGCAGACATTAATGTACTGGAGGTTAGCTTCCCTGGATGATTTCACTTTCTTCTCCACATATATCACTGCATCAGGTGTATCTGTAGCAAGTTACAATATTTGCTTAAGGGAGCTTTTAACACTTTGTCTGTATCACTCAGCAATTTTCTACTAATACTTCAACAAGTATCAATATAAGACCTTTCATTTTTAAAGTGTGATTTCAATCATTCAATATATATAGTATTATTAAAAAATTTGATACTGTAAATCATGTAGTAGTCAATGTCATTCTCATCAGTTATCTTAGTAACTATTTGATTGTTTATTTTGCATAATGTTCATTAAAATTATTAGATTATTAAAGTGAAAGATTTCTGTCAGCATGCACACTACAAACAATTCATATTGTCCAGACTTTCCATCCAGCTATATTTCCATATCTACAAGTGTTGGACATTCCCTTTCACAGAAGAATTGCTACACCAACACCTGTCATTGTCAATCTAGTATGTTTACGTTTCCCTTATCTTGAAGGAGTTTACATATAGTGCTTGTGTTGGCTACATTTCTATTATGATGTTGGCTGTTTATTCTGATCATTTTGGATCTTTATATGTTGTTTCCCAGCCTGGGCTTTTATGGGTACATGTAATCTTTATTTATTTAATCTTTATTTAATCCTTTAACATCAATTCAGTACATAGTACATTGATACAGGATATGTCAATAGTTAAATTTATATATTTACATTACAATAAAGTTATATATAATTTGAGTTCAACTATGATATACAATAGATATATTTATAAATTAAATGCCATACTACTAGATAACTTAACGGATTAGTACAATGTCTTATGCAAACAAGGATTTATTAAACTGTAAATATTCCTTTACGGTGTAGAAGCAGTGTTCCTGCAAGAAAGCCTTTGTTCTAGTTTTAAACACATTATAATTATTTATATCTTTAATGACATTAGGTAGGGAATTATAATTCCTTATACTGGAGTGCAGTACTGCATTCTTACATATTGTAGTTCTGACAGAGGTTAAGTGTATATCCTTATTATGTCTAGTGTAATGACTATGGACATTGTCATTATTTTGAACATTAAATTTATTTCTTTTTACAAATAAGACTGTTTCCAATATATAAGAACATGCCAAAGTAAGTATGACAATCTTTCTGAATAGTGGTCTACATGAGCATAACTTTTTTTCACCACATATAATTCGTATGGCTTGTTTTTGTTTGATAAATACATCCTTAGTTTCTGGTGAGTTTCCCCAAAATATGATACCATATTTAATTATTGAATGTATATGTGCATAATAAGTTGTTAACAGCACATGGAGACTGACATTTTGACTTAAAATTCTTAAGGCATATATATTCCTGCTTAATTTGGTTATTAAATGTTTTATATGAGTTTTCCATTTCAAGTTATTCTGTATCCACAAGCCCAAAAAATTTGTCTCGTTTTTATATGAGATTAATTTATTATTTAATTTTACTTCAGGGATGTTATAATTATTATTTGCACTATCAGTAATATGAAATTTAAGACAAACAGTTTTGACCGTATTTAAAACCAGGTTGTTATTATCTAACCAATATACCAGATCTTTACTGGCCTGGTTTAGTGAATTATTTAACATTTCATTACTCTTTTCTGTTATTAGTAAATTAGTATCATCTGCAAATAGAACAATGTTATGAGCTTGTATGTTATTTGTACCAAGGTATATATATTTAATAGAGATCTGGGGTGCAGAGGAAGCTTGGGAAAATGTGGACATGTTACTCAAAATGTTTGTAAAATGATTAAGAGTCCCATATAATTCTGCAGAACAAGGACCAATGTTAGAATTAGGCAAAGTGAGTGTACAAGGGATGATTATAGAAAGACTGCTGATGTATTGGTTTAGAATTTATCACTTACCACAAGGCACATTTTGAAAGATTGCTTTAATGTACAAGAATGCTGTACTCATTCAAAGAATTGACTAGGTGAAACTAGACACCAACTTACAATAAATGGTATGTGCGATATATGGTTAGGAAGAGAGGTATGTTGACAGGATTCTAGGAATTAGTTAGATGCCAGTTGGAAGATATGGGGCAGACAGAATCTATGGGCAATAGTGGAGAAAAAAAGTTCTCTAAAATGTCATATAGACGTTGGAAGTGATTACAAGAAATAGACATAGGTACATAAAGAGGTGTAATAGGAATCAAAGAGTAGGTATTGCATGGTTTATACTGGGAGTTTGTAGGTTAAAAGGTTACACTAGATTACAAATGAAAACTTTTTTTTCTGTGATACAATTGAAAATAGGTGACTTCTACTAATTTCAGTACGCAGAATTCAAAAATGCATTCTGTTTTTCCATAGCACAACTAATTTTAGCAATATGACAATGTTCAATGAAAATATAATTGTAAAATTTGCAAAAATATTACACACTCATATACAACTTTTGAAGAAAATAAAGAAGAATAATAAACATGAAAGCATACCTGAATTTGAGAATGTATGTTAGTTATCTTGTGCACCCCTTTTTCTTTTCCCAAGGAACTGCAGTGTACATGATTTTCTTGAGTGTTTTCTGGTAGGTTCATTGCATGCAAGACACCAGTAGTAATCAGCCATCATATGTATGTCCCAACATCCCTGATAACGTTGTTTGACATCTTTAAAATTCTGGTGAAACCTTTCACCTTGCTCTTCACCAACAGCTCCTAAATTCAACAGGAAGTAGTGAGGATGTGACTTGAGGAAATGAAGCTTCAAACTGATATTACAGCCAAGCAGTCTGAAATTTTCCAGTATATTTTTGAAATTTCTGTGTATTGAGGGTCTTTCACGTTGCCCAGAAATTCCTTAACAACCTCTCTGAATCCATTGCATGCATCATTTTCAATTTCATTCATAGAGCTGGTAAAATTAACATCTTTCATCAATTTCCTTATCTGTGGTCCATCAAATACTCCATCTCTGACTTTAGTTGTGTGTAAGTATGGAAGCAAGGGCAACTTTTATCAAGTGCTTTCACGAATTGTTTCATCATGCCAAGTTTTATGTGTAAGGGAGGGAGTAGAATTTTTTGATGATCAACAAGAGGCATATTACTAACATTTTTTGATCCAGGTTTCAGTTGCTGCCTCTCAGGCTGTTTGTTCCTCACCCTGCTATCCCATTTGCAAAGAAAACAAGGGAATTTTATGTATCCTCCCTGTTGTCCTAATAACAGTCCAATGACCTTCAAGTCACCACATATTGCCACTCATGGTCATGGTACTTAATTTTCCCAAAAACATGCTTCAGAGTTTCATAAGACTCTCTTATGCACATAGAATATGCAAGCGGTATTGAATCTAACTTTTTGCCATTACGAAGTATCACTGCCTTGAGACTTTGTTTGAAAGAATCGATAAAAAGATGCCAGTTACTTGGCTCACATGCTTCCCTGTCCAACTGTTGAATAAGATTACACACATCCACACAAAACACAAGTTGATCTTCTTCTGCTAGTACTCGTGGAACTGTGTTTCATTATTCCTATACCATGAAAATGTAGTGCCAGGTGATAACAAATTCTTCTCCTGTAGTCTTGAGCCCAATAATGCACTTTTTTGTTTTGTGATGCCTAAATTCTTCACTAAATCATTTAACTCAAATTGATTAAACTGTTGTGGTGAATTGTCAAATTCTTCTGGATCAGAAACCTACTCATTGTCAGAAGTCACAGAACTGCTTTCAGATTCACTAAAATTGAGGTCTGCCATTGGTGTAGGTATGGGTAGTTCGGGTCCATGAGGAATAGGCCGTGTAGCTGAGTTCAGATTTGGATATTTAATACCTGCCTTTTTTTTTTTTTGTAGCCAGTAACTTTACATGCAAAAGTAACAATCATCACAGTGATTCTCTGCTCTCTCCATATTATTGGTTTTAGGCAAATGGCATTGCCTTCTGTTTTCCTTCATACCAATAACGTAATCCATCAACACAACTGTTACATGTAATATGAGGTGCAAACAATTTATCCTGATCACTAACTTTCTCTTTGAAATATGAGTAATCTAGCTTCTTTGTTTGTGAGTCTATTTTACATACCTTCCCGTCAAAACATAGTACCCCGAAATGTAACAAAAGTTCTGAGGACTTTGTAGACACTGTTTCCTGCATAACCCTGATGTACAAGTCATACTCAAAATTTTAATTTAGCACTACACATACAGACCTATCATAGAGATCTATCATAGCTGTAAATGTAGACATAATACCTCACAAGAAGATAGACCTGACACATAGAACAAAACTGATAAGTGCTGGGAATATAAGCATAAACATCTGGATGATAAGGGGGGAGAAGTGAGCCGATTAGGAAGAAATTCAACAACAGATTTAGAATGACATAATGAAACATATCAGTAAGCTGTATAATCTGAATTAATGTAGCACCATTGACATTTATGCACATATCATAAAAACTAGATGTGATAGCCAAAAACAGACTTCATTTTTTAAATCAGGGCACTGATTTCCATTAAAGTCACATTTTTTCCTTTATACCACATAATCAATGTTGAGCAGTGTTACCAGAGAGGGAAAGAAGATGGAATTTGTCCTATGTGCAATCTATATTTTATTAGAATACAAAGGCAGCAGTATTTGGAGGGAAGAGTTTATCCAAAGTAAATGGTTAAAGATGGCAAAAATAGCAGTAATTCCACAAATTTTTTGTAAACAATCTCCGATTATTCATTTAGGAAAGCTCTTATTTAGAGTTAAGAAGATTAATCTGGTTGGTAAATTAAACGAAGTACATAACACAAACTCGTTTGTTATTTATAAGTATAGTTATAGTAACAGAATATATGAGCTAATAGTTGTAGCTGGGTTAGCTGCAGGCCATATGAAACTCCATAAAGATCTTAGTACAAATAAATAAATAAATATATTTAATTTATATTTAGCAGACTTCACACTACAGCTTTACTCATGTGCAATTATTTTTTTTTCTCTCTTTTTTTTTGAGATGGGTATATTTCAGAGGTGTCCAGACCCCCATTATCTACACCACTGTTATTAAGAGCAGTTTTCTTTGGCTGTGTTTGTGTACTGCTGGCATTTACCTATACTCTTATTGTACCATACAATAATAATAATAATAATAATAATAATAATAATAATAATAATAATAATAATAATAATAAATAATAATAATAATAATAAATACAGCAAAAATTATTAACAGTGATTTAACATTAATAGCATAAATGTATAATAGGCAAACACAGTCACTGTTTTCAATTACAATATACACAGGTCTACTTATTAGCCCTATGTCATGTTTGAAATGTTATTCTCATTAACATAAGAACTCTTGTATTGAATAATTTGCATTGCAATTAACCAATCCTGTGTCTTTTGTTTATATCTTGTAGCAGACAGAATTGCCATTTTCTGTGGTAGACTATTTTACAATTTTAATCCTAACACTTCAAAGCTCTTTGCTGTTGTTGCAAGTATATGATTTGGAATGTTAATTTGAATACTATTTCTGGTGTTATAACCATGTATATTCTATCTCATCTAGATGGGTTTTTCACAACATTTATTACAGTAAAGATATGGAGATTTACCACACTCATAATACCTAGTTTAATAAACAAGGTTTACAATGTTCAAGTTTAAGAGAATTTGTAATTATGTGAATAATCTTTTTCTATTACGTTATCTCATTCACATGCCTGCTACTTCCCCATAACATTATGCTATGAAAGAAGGCAAAATATGCAGACCTTATATAAACATCAGTACTTTATTTGTTTTTTTTTGTTTTTTTGTTTTGTTTTTTTTTTTGGTTTTTTTATTAAGTAAATGACTCTAGACAGTTTTACTGAAATACTCCTAATGTGCGAAGTCCAAGTTAGTTTATTATCTACAGTTATACCCAAGAATTTTACATTTACTTCACAAAGGTTAGGTGGTACATCCTTAGGTTAAATATAATTTGCTGTGCTTTGCTCTCATTAAGTAAAACCTCAGCACATTCCGAACTACTCAATAAATATGAAACGGCAAAGACTAACAAATTCCATTGTAAAGTTTTAAACTATTTGTTAATACAAAAACAAATCATTTTGCTGAACTTCATATACAACAGGCACTCTAAATGTACTCAGAGTGACTCAGAGATGTTGTGAAGATGGCCAAGTTACTATAATACTTGTTGAGTATCCTCCTTTAGATGCTGCACTGAAAAATTCCAGGTACTTAAGTGCAGTCACTTGTTTATGACTATTGTGAGAATAAACTAGTGCTATCATTGTCTGCAATGTGGATCAAATTGAAATACAAGCTGTGATAAAGTGCTTCATTTTGAAGGGTTCAACTCTAACAAATATAAAAAAGGAGGTAGATTCAATACTAAAGGTTATTTCTCCTTTGTTTTGGATTGTTAAAAAGTGGGCTGCTGAATTTAAGCATGATCACATATCCATTCAAGATGAGCACAAAGGGAGTTCCAAAACCATTATGACTGACAATATTCTGACAAAAATTCACATTGTCATACTCAATGTTCATCAATTGAAGGTATGCGAGCTGGTTGACATTACAAAGACTTTGATAGTCCACTGCATTTTACACAAAGTTTTGGGTATGAGAAAGGTTCCTGCTTGATGGGTAATGGATCAAAAATTTGTTTAAATAAACTAGGGAAGGGATCTCAATATTGTCAATACCCTGATACTCTCAATACTCTGCAGTACCAAAGTATGTCTAATATTTTGAGATAAACCTTCGATATTTTTTTGATACTTTTAAATTTTCAAGCTTGCTTTATTGAAAGTTGTTGCGTTTAACTTTATGTTAGATAAGGAATGAAAGGAGTTCAGACTTCATGTTATTGCCTTGCATGTATTCTGAAAAAGTTGCTGGACTATAGTTCTTGATAGAACTTGACTGCATTTCTTGTGCATGAATGAATGTAACATTCCAAAGACTCTTGTGTCTAAATGAAAACATGCAAAACAATGGTTGAAGGAGTAGAGGTACTCGTCTAACAACCGAGTTGTGAATGAAGCTGATTTAGCTGAGGCATTAAATCGCGTTTCTGCAACAGCCTGGCTTGGTGACTCACTCTTAGCTATTACATTTACCTACTCTGGTGAACAAAATCTGTGAATCTAACAGAAACAAATCATAACTTATTATGTGTGATAATACAGCATATGGAAATATTTGTTCTTTCTTTCCATCTGTTGTTTGTGTTAACACAAGTCAAACCCGGGTCACCAGCATAGCTTACAGGTATACTGTACAAATAATTTCCATAATCTGGACAGAAAATCCTTTAAAAGAGAGTTTTCAACACAGAATATAGTTATATAAAAAGGGAAGCAAAGAAATTATTATTATTATTATTATTATTATTATTATTATTATTATTATTATTATTATTATTATTATTATTATTATTATTGACTAATAATAGGGGATATATATAATCTGTGAATTAACAAGATAAAAAAATTGTTGCCAATTAGAGGATGTCAAACAGGAACAATTTCATAATTAGTATAAAGTACAAAATTGGTTACATCCACTTATACACAGAAAACTACTAATGATAACATAATACTGTAAACAAGCTATCACCTTTACGGTTTTCTATAAAGTAGACTTGTTTAAATGCAACTCCAGTGAGTTTCTCAAGCATTTCATAATGGTAAAGGAAATATCAATTCATTCACTACAGACCAGAGATGAAGGAGCACTTCAAACAGCTGAAAGTGCTGCACAGAAAGCAAACATGGTTCCATCGGTATGAAAAGTCATGACTACAGTTTTCTGGGATTCTCATAGTGTGGTGCTCATAGACCACCTCCAGAAGGCCAAAACCATCACTGGGGAGCATTACACTTCACTAATGGACCAACTGAAGAATGCTATTCAGGCTAAATGTTCACACCTTGCGATAAAGATAGTTCTCTTTCATCCTAATAATGCTCTTTCATACACATTTGGGGTGGAAGCTGCAAAACCATATGGCATTCACTTCCAAGTGCTTCCACATCTACCATATTCACTTGTTTTGGCTCCCAGCAATTACTTTTTTGTTCCCAAACCCGAAGGAATTGCTGGATGGGTGAACATTCACATTTCATACATAATGAGGTTGAAGCTGAGACAGATGCTGAGGATATTAAAGTTTGGAAGGTCAATGGAATTTACAAGGTGACCATATTGAAAACAAAAGTTTTGACATATCTCATGCTTCCTTGGTCAGGGTAGAAACTTTTAGACAGACATTGTACATTTTTATGCACTCAAACACAATTGTACTATTTTCTTACTTTGTTTGAGTCATTCTAAAAGAAAAGTTAAATACCTACAGATATAGACGGTGCTCCAAGAAATGGTGAGTGGTCAGAATGGACCAGTTGGACATGCAGTGTTACATGTGGTGGTGGAGAAGGAATAAAGACTCGAACCTGTACCAACCCACCACCTAACATCTATGGTGAGAACTGTATAGGAGAAGCAATCTTTGAGGGTCCCTGCAACACTTTTAAATGTGGAGAAATTTCAGCAGGTAATTTTTGTTGAACAGAAGTTCCACAAACACAGAAATGAGCGATGTAACTAGAGTTAGTAATATATTTAACCCCTTATTGCCAGAATTATTTTGCTAGAAATGCCACTCTTCCTCTTATTCCCAAACCAGCTTTCACATCCCTTTCAAAGTCCACCACCAAAATGATTAAAATAAAACTAATCATCAAAGCTAAATGAAATGCACTGGCCATCCATTCAAAGCCAAACATCATCAGTTTTTATCCCAGTGCCTGCAGTCACATGTATTTGTTGTGGTCTGTGGTAAATGTGGCAAAGCATGGGGAGGGCACAAATAAAATAACTGGTGTGATTGTATGCTTGGATGTTGACAGGGTTACATCTGACTGCAGTCAAATGTGCCTGTGGTAAAGGATGGGGAGGGCCCAAATAAAGTAACTGGTGTGAAGGCATGCTTGGATTCTGATGGGGTTACATTTGACTGCAGCTGCATGGATTTTGCTTCCTGTTATTAAAAAATAACTAAAATTTTATTTAAAAAATTTAATACTTTTACAATATAAAATAGCTATAATTACCTGTATTTAATTGCTGAAGGTTAGTATAATCTGAAATTATAAAAAGAGAAGGCTATTCAAATCTAAAACCTTAAATAAACACCTTTGTATCAAATATGGTACACCAGGCTATAATGTGTTAATACATAGTATGTAATACATAGGTTCATTTTTTAGTCCTGGCAACTATTTTTTTTTCTCAATTTATGTAGCATGGTTCTAAGTTTTACAGATCTCTGATGTAAGCACCAGCATTGCATACATTGTGTTCCCTACAAAGCAGAAACCATTGGCGGTTGGTTGCCTCTTGAACATCTTGAACTGTTCAAAAGGAAACTCCACAAAGTGATGCCTTCATCTTAGGGATTAGATCAAAGTAGTCAGAACTTAAATCCAGAGATTATGGCAGATGGTAGAGCACTTCCCAATCCCAGCAATCTTCCCATCCACTTCCTGGCATGTGTGACACGTTTTCACATCCTCTGAATGCTGTTACCCAGCTTGCTACCATTTGGTAAGGTAATGCAGCTGCACTACAAGCCTCTTGCAGTCCTTGATGACCTCTAGCACAATGAGTGTTTAATCAGCTTCTTTGTTCATTGAAAACATTTTAACTGTATCCCACAACCTCTTGCTCACAACTCTATAATTGTCACTGTGAACAGGCATGAAGGGAAGTGAGTGTTCCTTTACTTTGAGGGAGGGGGAGCACATAAGCAACCTGTGGTATAAACGAAATTGCATGACTCCTTTGCACGACATCACTACATAACAGTTGCTGCTACTAAAAACTCTGATACGATACATTCATATGACTTTTCTACCCTCTATCGTTTATTAGTGGATGTGCAAACTATTCTTACTAAAGTTTATTTTTCTATCTACTTCATTTTAATCTAAATGAATCTTTGCATAAATAGCTACATTAAACATTTCAGCATTTAGTTACATACAATTAATAAAGTGAGATCTTTCATAAAAACTCAAGGTTTTGAAATTATAGTGTAGTTGACCAAAAACAGTTGTATGCAACTTAACTAATAAAGGCAAGTAAGACGCTTGTATGAAAATTATTAAACTTGATACCATTCTTTTCCTAAACATACTTGCATCTTAATTACTACCATTATAGTCTTGTTGCATAATATGCTATTATGGGAAGTTTATGGACATTTATGACTTACTAGGTACGAAAACTTGGCAGTTAGGTGGAGGACATACATAAGAAATCAAAACACCTAATCAAAAACCTGAATGATTGAAAATACATACGCATAATTTTCAGATACAGAGGAATTGTTAGAGTCCTTGCTGAGGAATCACTACACAAGCTTAGAAGTAAGGGAAGGAGAAAATACTGAACTTGAGTGCAATAAGGAAGTTGTAATTAGAATTCACAAGGAATCCCCACAAGCTACATTTAAATGGATTCTAAATGGAATGGAACTTCATTCAGATTTGACAAAAGAGGAAAGTATTGGTGAGTCTTGTTTTGTATTTATACACTAAAGTCTCTCAAAAGTAAAACCAAATATTTTAGTCTCATTCATCAGTGAGTAATAGTATTAAGTATCTATTATTAAGTAATTTTATTATTAACCCAATTAATTGTACAAATTTACAACAAAAATTTTACAAATTTATTCTTAACCCAGTTTCTAGAAATAACAATAAAATATAAAGAAAACTAACCTCTTAACTACTGGTATCCAGCAGTATGGAATACTGGTAGCCAGCATTCCTCCTAATCTAAAAGTACAATTATAAAGTTATTTAATCTCCAATACTATAACTCTACCTTGAATTGCTTTCCTTGGACCCCAACAAACTCAAACCTTGAGGTTGTCGAGTTGTTGGGTCCTATTTGCAACACATCAAATAAAAACTACTGTAATTTAATACTCATTTGCCTCTTCCTTGCTAATTTTCTTCATCCATTTTGCTCTTACTCTGCCCAAAAAGTTTCCTACTTCTATTATATTTTTCCTAGATTTTACATTTACTAACTTTTTAGCTTGAATTTCTATTGGTAAATTTAACCATTCTCTCTTCTCTATCCTCTTTCTAAGCAACTTTGTTTCTTTACACTCTAAAACTATATGCCACTCTTTAACTTTCTGGTGGCATAGTGGGCATTTTTCCAAATCAATCTCTTTTCTCAAACCTTTCAAATTCACCACCCCTGTCCTAGCCCATGCAAATCCTGCTCTTGCTGTTTTATCATGTATATCAACATACTGTTCCCTGCTCCATACTACTTTCATTCCTCTGTATAATCTCACTGACCTCTTAAAAGTAAAACTCGCTAATAAATCTTGTTTTTCATATCCAATATTCTTGTCCTAATTTCATTCCAGAAACCTATTTGAAGTAATTATTTAGCTCTGCAAATCTCCCCAAAACCTATCTTCATCAAGGTTTCCTTTATCTTACCTAGCAAAGACTCTTTATGATTAAGTCTTTCCTGCACTATAAAACCTTGATGTAAAACGTTCTGATCATCAAAATTTCTAATTCTAATCCAATAGTTTAGCACTATTTCCACAATTTTTCCTTAAATATTAAGTATCTAGTAAGATGCGGTTAAAATTAAATGCATTTCTGCTGATTTAATCAAACAATAGCGTTTCTACATATTTTATGGCATTACTTCTGTAATAAAGGAATTAAAAAACAAAGAACGCATGCTCAGACAGTAAATAAATATCTGTATGAAAGGTTGCCATATATGGGTATGTCAACTACAATACAATTTAAATACCTTAGAGACCTAATAGATCTACTGTCATAAAACGAAGTACTTTTTTACTTTCTCTACCATGTACATGTAAGATAGAGAAGGTATTACATTCCACCCAAAAATACCATACCATGACTTCACCATAAATACATGTTTTGAAGTATTTTTGGAAACATGCCCATGCATGTGTGTGTCTATGAACAGCATAACTCGAAAATGAAAAGTTGGATAAACACCAAACTTGGTATTTAAGTTTAATATCTTCCAAAGATGCAACACAAAGATTTTCGAGAAAATTCCTCTGGCCCAAACTACTCTTTACATAGAAAATGTTTTAAAATTGTCGATTTTATAAAAAATTGCTCTAATGATTTTGATTAAAATATTGTATATTAAAGGTATTTGCATGGCAAATAAAATGCGTATCTTGAATTTTTTGGGAAGATTTTGTGAAGTACTATTTATTTGGGAGGAACTTGTATAACCATGTATAAGTGATAAAAGTTAAGCAAAAGATGAAAATGTACCTCACAAAAAGATTTAGATCTCTTTAACACACACAATTTATTTATAATAAGTTTTTTTTGTGGCATAAATCATTTCTGAGATATCCATTATTAAAGGTTCAAATTGTTCATTTCTTGGTAATTCGCTTATAGTTCTTTCAATATTCACTTGTTTCTTGTGACGTCATGGAAACAGTATGGAATTTTAAGGCCACCATATAGAGCCCAGTTGTTAAACATTTGACTATCGCTTTTCTATTTGTATCTATAACAAAATGTGTAATGTAGCCATTTCTGCAAAGGTTTATTTGGTTTAAAATGAAGTAGATAAGAAAATAAACTTTAGTAAGAATAGCTTGTATATTAAGTAATTAGCGATAGAGTGTAGAGAAAGTCATGTGAATGTATCACATAAGGTTTTTTACTTTCTCTACTATGTATAGTAAGTAGGGGAAGTATTGTATTCCACCCAAAAATTCGATACCGAGATTTCACCAGAAATACATGTTTTGAGATCCCCTGAATCCAAAAAAAGCATTTTTGGAAACATGTCCGTGTGTGTGTCTGTGTGTCTGTCTGTCTGTGAACAGCATAACTCAGAAACAAACAGCCGGATAAACACCAAACTTGGTATTTAGGTTCAGTATCTTCCAGAGATGTGACACGAAGGTTTTCAAGAAAATCCCACCACCACAGAGTACCCTTTACATGGAACATTTTTCGAAAATTTTAATTTTCTCAAAAATGGCTCTAACGATTTTGATTAAAATATCATATGTTTAAGATATTTTTATGAGAAATAAAATGTATATCTTGAATTTTCTGGGAATGTCTCCAAAAGTATTCTTCATTGTGAATGACTTTTGCATAACTGGTAAACCATAAGAGATAGACAAAATTTTTCTACACAAAAGATGTAGATCGCGTTAAAATACACAATTTATGTCATATACATTTTTGTTGTTGAGTGAACCATTTTCCAGATATTGCTTGTTATTCCCTTAAATGTTTCAATACTTATTTTCTCAAATGGGAATTCATTATTCATTTTTTGTCTTGAATATGCAAAGAGTATTAATCTGTGACAAAGGGAATGGTGCTGCACCTAGCAACCAGCTATTAAGAGATATGTATGTGCTTAAAGGCTACTGTATTTCTATATTGCCCTTGTAAATATATATTCCCCTTACATCTACAAGAAAATTAGCAATAAGACAGACTCTGCAAATGTTTATCTCGATTAACATGAAGTAGATGGAGAATAAGCGTTTGTATAAATAGTTTGTACAAGAGTAGAGAAAGTCATGTGAGTGTAACACATCAGATTTTTCATTTAGTATATACATATTATCACTAGAGGAGCATTACAATATTTTAATTTACATTATCTTACTTTTGCTTTTTGTCTTTGCCACTTCACTATAACTTTCCATAAAAACTTTTATCTTTAAAAATATTGTTTAAACCTACTACTTTATTTGTCTTTGAACATTTCTTCTTTATCAACTCATTTCTCCATTCAGTTGTCCCTTTGCAATCAGGCATCATATGTACTTCATTTTCTTCTTCTCCACAAATAGGACATAGCCCCTGTATAACTTTCCCCCTCAAACCTTTTAATTTCCAAATCCTTAGCCTAAACTAAGCAATTCCTAATCTCTCGTTGAAATGAGACATCATAAAATGTGAGAGCTGACTATCATTTACTTTCTCTACCACCTACATATTATAATAGGTAGAGGAGGTATTGCATTCCACCCAAAAATTTGACATTGAGGTTTCACCAAAAATACATATTTTGAGATCCTCTGAAGAAAAAATGCAATTTTAGAGAATGGCCCATGTGTATGAGTCTTACCAGTATTAAATCTTCCTTAGGCATGTTGTCACCAATGGTTCATTGGTTCAGAGTATGAAATATTAAGTGTAATACTAAAGTTGACATCACACTAATAAATAATATTAATAAATCAACACAAATAACAAAAATAAGAAGGCAAAAAGTTGATAAAAGTTCTCATTACAAAAAAATCTTATGTAATACATTCACATGACTTTCTCTATGCTCTATCATTTATTAATGGGTATACAAACTATTGTAACTAAAGCTTATTTTTCTATCTGCTTCATTTTAAACCAAATAAACCTTTGCAGAAAATAATAGCCACATTACACATTTCGTTATAGATACAAAGAGAACAGCGATAGTCAAATGTTTAACAACTGGACGCTATATGCTGACCTTAAAATTCCATACAATCGCAGAAACAACTGAATGTTGAAAAGACTTTAAAGAATGACCAAGAAATGAACAATTCAAACCACTAATAATGGATGTCTCAGGAATACCTATGCCACAAAAAACTTACTTGAAATAAATTGTGTGTTTTAAAGAGATCTACATTTTTTGTGTAGAACGTTTTTATCTATCACTTAATGTTTACCAGTTATACAAGATTATACAACATTCCTTCCGGATGAAGAGGACTTCAAAGGCTATTCCCAAAAAATTCAAGACTTACATTTTATTTGTCATGTAAATGTCTTCAACATATTATATTTTAATCAAAATCATTACAGCCATTTTTTAGGAAATCAAAATTTTCAAAAAGTGTTTCATATAAAGGGTAGTTGGAGGTGAGGAGATTTTCTTGAAAATCTTTGTGTTGCATCCTTGGAAGATACTGAACTTAAAGACCAAGTTTGGTACTTACCTGACATTTTGTTTTTTAATTATGCTGTTCACAAACACATGCACAAACATGTTTCCAAAAATGCTTCATTTGGATTCAGGGGCGCTCAAAACATCTATTTCCAGTGAAATCTTGGTATCAAATTTTTTTGGGTAGAATGCAATACTTCCCCAGCTTACTATCCATAGCAGAGAAAGGGAAAAGCCATAACAGGCCCTTAAGATACAAAAATACACACACAATGAAAATAGGCAATTATAGTGACTATAAAATCAGTATATTTTACTCCAGTAAGTATGAACGTGTTTATATATAAAGCTTACACTTCTAAACAAGGGGAAAAAATAGGCTCTAGTAATTACTGTCTTGAGACCTGGATGTTTTATTTTATAGCACTCTTTAGAAATTCTGTATCTGCCTCATATTAACACCTTTTTATTGATAAATGTGTTTCAGTAGTGGAAAATGCAACTGTAGGTGACTCTGGAGTGTACTTCTGTGTGGTAAAGAGAGTAACTGGTGTTCCTACTGTAATTAGTGTTGTCTCTCTAGCAGTCAAAACCAAAAATCCTACAATTTCCACAAGACAGACATACAGCATCACGTTAAGATGTCATGGTGAAGCACTTGGTTACCTTTATGGTGATCTCTCCCAAAGATGGGAGATAAATGGAAAGATATACAAGGATTATGGAGTTACAACTGTACTGGCAGTAAGTCATTATCAAGTTTGGCTTTCAGAACTCTGCTAAAATGTATATTGAACATTTCTAGCTTTTCTGTGTATGTATTTTAGCATGCTGAAGCAAAAAGTGTTCACTCTGCACACTTCGTTTGATATTGTCACTTCACCACTTTTCACTATCACTGTTTTAATCTAGTTCAATTTTCACTGAGGCTCCACTTAGTTCGCTCTGCCACTTCACTGATGTAAACTAGTTCAATTTCCTGTCATTTCATCTTCTTCGTGGCATAGTGGCATTATGAAATACACAGGATGCAGCCTCTTTTCCAGAGTCGAACACAAGATACCTTAGGGGTACCATGCTACCCTCTGGTTCCCAAAGCCGTCGGTTCAAACCCGGCGGAGGGCGATGGATTTTTTTAGGGGGGCGTAAAAATGTTTAGCATGGCTTCCTTCGGAAGGAAGTAAAGCAGTGGTCTCGTTTCGTAGATTTACGGCACGTAAAAGAACCTCAAGCCTGATAAAGAGACCTCTAAGCAAAATTTCCTGTCTTTCACGCCCAGTATGGAATGGGACGCTAAGAGCCACTGTAGTTAAAGATCGTCTTTAATTTAATTTCAATCTCTCCTGCAGTAGTAGTACTCACTGCACGTCACAGCAGTCAACCCAAACTCGCTAGGAGAACAACACTTTTTGGTGCACCAGAATTACACTCGCTTACTCATTCGCTCACGACTGACTGCTCTTTCAAGAACTCTCGCTTATGTAGCTAATGGAATCTTCCACAGAGCACTCCAGAACTCTCTAGGAGGGGGAAAGAAGCTTCCAGAAGCTTCCGGTTATCTGCTGATAGCGCTTTTGGTGTTTATCTCAGACTGCCCGGCACCATCCTCCCGATAACCTTGGTCCATATTCGCTGGATCACAACATTCATGTTGATATACAAGGTTTTCCACTTATATATAATATGTATATTGTGGCGTGTATGTGTGTGTGTGTATTGTCACGCCAGACACATTATTGCGTCTTGGCGACAGTATTGTTGGGGTAATTCTTTCGGCTGGGGTTTTGAAGTCTCCTCTGGCGTGACGACTCGCCACCTTCCTAGCTGGTGTCCTTGGCTAGCGGTGGAGAGTGGGGGAAGTGAGCGTTACTTCTTTCTGTTGTGTGTTAGCGTCACTTTTGGTCGAGTTTCTGGTATGGAAGGGTGTATGTGAATCGTGTGAATGTAGCCTCGTGTGAGTAGCATCTCCCTTCAATTTCTTCCTTTACCTTTTGTGTGTGATGTAGGGGCACCGCGTTTATACTGAATAAACCACAGGTAATGTGATTAATGTGAAATTCTGTGTATTTTGTTATAACTATCCCACGTCTGCTCTGGAATGCGTAGTTTAAGATTTTGGTTCTCTTGCTACCTCTGCAGCTATGCCTCCGAATGTATATGCTGGGGTAACTAAAATTTAATATTTTGCTGAAAATCTTTTGGCCTCACCCCAGGGTATAACAATATATACATATCATTAAAAAATATTAATAACTTTAAAAGTAACCGAGCGAGATAGATTCGCGATAACGTGTGAGGCTCGCATTCGGGACGTCTCAGTTTCGATTCCCGACGACCGCCCACTCTGACATTTTTTTGTGGTTTCTCCGGGTCGTAGGAGAATACCGCGGTGATTTCTCCCCTACCACAATTTTTTCCATCATTTCCCCTTCATTTCGTTTCCCTCTCATCTTTAAGGTATGCCTCTCGGTTTCGTGGAGTACGGCGGTGCTGGACAGATGGCGCGGATGCTTGCTCAAAGGAAGGCGTACTTTCTGTGGATGCTAGAGGGCTGCTTGATCGACGGTCGTTGATCGCCCTCTTAGGCAGCTCCAGCAGTGGGACAGGTATTCGAGCCTGGAATTGTTAGGGAGTTCCACATGTCTCTGTGGCCTGTCTACCTGCAGCATCCTGTGGACTTCACTGAGGGCTCTCACTTCACCGCTTCCTCCTAGGAGGATGGTAGTTACAATGTAGCTATATAGGTCTAAGTAGCGAGGCGTCCTCCTCCATTATATAACCCTAACCCCAACTTTAAAAGTATAGGCTCAATTGGGAAACGGTGGTACCATTAAAAAGAGCAATTCTGAAAGTTTTAACACATACATGTCATATGATGAGCTGTCTCGCTAAGGTAGTAGTGGCATTTAAATTGCATGACAAGCACAGCTAGGGAGTATGTGCTGGCAAATAAAACTTTGCATTTTTAACTAACAGGTGATATTCAAAGGATAGAAAAACTAATGTGGTTGGTACCATGACAGCAAACGAGCACCATGTATTGCCTGAAGTACCTCATAAGATAGTGAAATGTGGCGAATATGAATCATACTCTGCAATGAATGTGCTGGGTGTGCAATGGAAGGACAATAAAGATGTTTATTTTCTATTGATGAAACACAAAGCTGCTGACATTACAGCAACAGGCAAGCTAAGAAGAAGGAAAGGTCAGACAAAGCTGAGAAGAAGGAAAGGTCAGACATCCGGAGAGGAGGTAAGGAAACCAAGCTGTGCCCTTGAATACCAGAAGCTGCTGACATTACAGCGACAGGCAAGCTAAGAAGAAGGAAAGATCAGACACCCAGAGAGGAGATAAAGAAACAAAACTATGCCCTTGAGTAACAGAAGCTCCTGACATCACAGCAGCAGACAAGTTGCTACCAGACCTGCCATCAACTATTTTTGAACTTATACTTTTGAAGTGATTAATGAGTCTTTCACTATACATGTAAGCAGAACACCCTGTGTAATAAATATACCAGTTTTATAATAAAACAGAAGTATTTCTTATTATGACGTTGTATGATACTTTAAAATTTGAATTGGTATATGTTAATTCACATCACATAAGGCGCTCCTACGGTAACAACTAGCGCCTTATGTGATGTGAATTAACATATACCAACTCAAGTTTTAAAGTAAATATACCAGTTGATATTGTAATGAAAAGAAGCTAGAAACAGTGATGTGTATTGAATTTATTTAAAGGTGAGTCGGAATTGTTACACTAACATCACTTAAGTTTACTCACTTAACATGTTTCGGGAAACGGTTGTTCCCATCCTCAGAAGCTAATCCGACTGGCCCGTGTTGTTGGTGTTTCCATTTTTTGGACTGGATACTGTGGTGGCATCTTGTGGTGGAGAAATGTACTTCCAGAGAGGATTTGGTGGCAGCAAATCAAAATTCATTAGATGTGTGTTGTGTTTTAGAATGGTGATCTTCTCCCATGCATCTAATTCGGCTGCAAATTTGGCTGGTTTGACTAATGTAATATTGGGTTTGATGTTGTGATTAGTGATCCAAAAATAGTGTGAAACTGCAGGTTTGTCCATTTGTTTGTATTTGATACATCTCATGTGCTCCTTTAGCCTAGTTTCTAGGTTTCTTTTTGTCTTACCTATGTATACTTTATTGCAATCTGAACAATTGATTTTATACATTCCAGCTTTTTTGTCTTGTGGGATGGGGTCTTTTAACTTGTTACAAAGTAATTTCTGTATCTTAAATTTGTTCTGTGAAGCTAGGCTGATGTTGTGTTTCATGAAAATCTTCTTAAATTTGTGAAATGTTCCTGGGTGGTATGTGAATTTCTTGAACGTTAGCTCTTTATCTTGCTGACTGAGATTTGTTGTGTTTCTGATGTGCATCTGTCGTCTACTTGGCAGATTTATTTATGAGCTACTTAGAAACACACATAACTACTTCCTTTCCATGCATGTTTAAAGTTTGGCACAGATATGTTGACGACATCTTTGCTGTTGTCCCTAATAGGTTCATACAAGACTCCTTAGCCTTACTAAACCTACAGAACCAATCAATAAAATTCACCATAGAAATAGAAAAAGAAGGCATGCTACCATTTTTAGACCTAAAAATCATCAGAGAGCAAAAGAACCTAACCTTTGGCATATACAGGAAGCCAACACACTCTACTAATTACATAAAAAATAAGAGTTTCAATCCAACCACACACAAACATGCAGTACTAAACAGCCTAACACATAGACTGGTATATACCCCCTTAAATAAACAAGAATACCAGTTAGAATACCAGCATATAGTAGACACAGCAATACATAATGGGTACAACAAAACAACTTTTGACAAAACAATTGCAAAATTCAAATGACAGATGCACATCAGAAACACAACAAATCTCAGTCAGCAAGATAAAGAGCTAAAGTTCAAGAAATTCACATACCACCCAGGAACATTTCACAAATTTAAGAAGATTTTCATGAAACACATCAGCCTAGCTCCACAGAACAAATTTAAGATAGAGAAATTACTCTGTAACAAGTTAAAAGACTCCATCCCACAAGACAAAAAAGCTGGAATGTATAAAATCAATTGTTCAGATTGCAATAAAGTATACATAGGTAAGACAAAAAGAAACCTAGAAACTAGGCTAAAGGAGCACATGAGATGTATCAAATACAAACAAATGGACAAACCTGCAGTTTCACACCATTTTTGGATCACTAATCACAACATCAAACCCAATATTACATTAGTCAAACCAGCCAAATTTGCAGCCGAATTAGATGCATGGGAGAAGATCACCATTCTAAAACACAACACACATCTAATGAATTTTGATTTGCTGCCACCAAATCCTCTCTGGAAGTACATTTCTCCACCACAAGATGCCACCACAGTATCCAGTCCAAAAAATGGAAACACCAACAACACGGGCCAGTCGGATTAGCTTCTGAGGATGGGAACAACCGTTTCCCGAAACATGTTAAGTGAGTAAACTTAAGTGATGTTAGTGTAACAATTCCGACTCACTTTTAAATAAAATATACCAGTATTCACTAGTGGCTTCACCTTCATGGACATTTACTAATTTACTATCTTCTGCACAATCATTGAAAAACATTTAAACATTTCTGGAGATAGATTCTCCAATTTTACATAATTTAATTGCCTTGCTGCTGAAATGCTTTGAGTCAGATGCAATTTTACTTTACTTTTAGGAACCTTTACAACAGCTAGATAACAAGAACCACTTTATGTACCTTACGTACTACTGTAGAATACCAAAATAGCTAGAATATTTACATTCACAATACTTTCTCTTCCCAATATCATTTATTTTTATACAGCTTCTACAAACTATTCTTGATATAGCTTATTCCTTTATTTACTTCAAGTTAATTTAAATAAATTATACATTTTGTTATAAGTACAAAGCGAATAGCTACTCAGATGCTTAAAACCTGGTTGCTGTATACTGGCCTTGAAATTCCACTCTCTTTGCATGACATCGTAAGAAACAACTGAATAATGATTGCATTTAAAAAGAATGACAGAGTATTAAAAAAATCTAATGTATTACATTCACTTGACTTCTCTACCCTCTATCACTTATTAGTGGGTGTACAAATTATTCTTACAAAAGTGTATTTTTCTATTACTTCATTTTAATGAAGATAAACCTTTCTGGAAATACTTACATTACATATTTCGTCATGGATACCAAGGGAATAGTGATAGTCAAATGTTTAAGAACTGGATGGTATACATTGGCCTTAAAATTCCATACTCTTTCCATAAAATCGCGAGAAATGGCTGAAAATCAACAGGACTTGAAAACAATGATTAAGTACTGAACATTTTGAACCATTAATAAATTTACAAATGGCTCATACCTCGAGAAATTTATTAGAAATAAATTACGTATTTTAAAGAGATCTAAATTTTTTTTAGTACATTTAACATTTACTGGTTATACAGGATTACATAAATTTCCATCCAAATGAGGACTTCACAAGTTATTTCCAGAAAATTCAACATATACATTTTATTTGTCATGTAAATTCTTTAATAGATGGTATTTTAATCAAAATCATTATAGTCATTTTTCAGAAAATTAAAAAATTTGAAAGTGTTCCATGTGAAGGGTAGTTTGGGGTGGGAGATTTTCTTGAAAATCTTCTTGTTTCTTCTTTGGAAGGTACTGGACTTAAATACCAAGTTTGGTATCTATCCAGCATTTCGTTTTTGAGTTATGCTGTTCTCAGGCACACACACAGATGCATATACACATTTTTATAAAACGATTTTTTGGGTTAAGGGGCCTCAAAACATGTGAAATCTTGATATTGAATTTTTGGTGGAACCAATAAGAGATATCTCAGAAATGGCTGATCCCTCAAGAAAATTATTTGAAATAAATTGTGTGCTTTATACACATCTACATTCTTTGTGTAATAAGTTTTCCTATCTCTAATGGTTTCACGGTGGTCATTGTGTATCATTTGCAAAGAGGCCTGGAAGTGGGGAATCTACACCTCTGTTAAGAGCTTCTGAATTATGTGTAAACCATATAGCTTTTGTGTTATTAAATAACTATGGGACTACAGAGAAGGTACAAAGTTTTAAAATGGCACTCTACTGTAATTATCTAACAAGTTAATCGACCACTCCAGCCAACGATTGTTCTACTGTGAAAGGATACTTATAGCTCATGCAGCATTTCCAGAACTTGGAAGACTGAGAAGTTATGGAAGTAGACTTTCCGCCAATGTTTCACATCCTTCTACGTGAATATCAGGGTATTTTTATCCATTATTAGGAATAACTAAGGCTCTTTAAAATTACAATTACAAGGTAGGGTTGCTATAACCTGATAATCCAAAACCAAGACTTTTTTATTCTTAGTTTAATCAATTTAAAATAATGAAATTTTGAGCAACAAGAAGCCCTAATGTAGGAGGAATGTGCATTTAATTAATAATCCAGAGTTTTGGAAGGACTGCTTTATTGTATTTTACGTTAAATAAGTGCATATTATCAAAATGTATTCAGTATCAACATTGAAGTTTGTTTAACCAATCATATTTCTCAGAACTGGGATAGAAGAAACAAGCTTGGTATTGTTCACAATAAGCTTATAAAACACTACAACTTGTATTTTTCATATTGTATTGTATTTGCTGAACTGCATTAACTGATTTTACTGTTAACCTATTCCTTTCTTCTGTCTACTGAGCACCCATGAGGGGAAAACTCTCTCTACTTTGGTGTTATGACCAGGAATGGAGAAATAATATCCCACAATTTTAGCAACTCTGAATACTACTCATAGAGATACAATCATAAATTAAGGCAACCCATTTCATATGTGACAACAAATTCTTAAGGCTATCATCCTTGGCCTCCCCCAAAAAGATTAAATTTATTGAAGTTGAGTTCAAATATAGTAAAAATTGCGAACTTTTGTCTTTTCGGTCAACACATTTTCATTTACCATAAAATTGTGGACAGTCTGAGAAATCTGTGGCATATGCCAGCCCTATTATAAGGGGTAAAGTGGAGGATCCACCACAAAAATCCTCTAGATAAGTCTGCTGTGATTTCATAAAGAATGAGGCAAAGTAAATAAAATTAATTAATTTGTCATTCAAGTTTAAAAAGATAACCAAGCAATCTTAGGTAAGCCAGCAAGTATTGGTGATAATAAATATTACTAAAACAGTAATCATAAGGGTAATTACATGTTTTTCCTTCTATTCCTGAAAATGATGTAATGAAATCAATTTTAACTGCATTTTCATGCTCTCCCCTTCTTACAAATTTTATCATGAGTTTTAATCTGCACTGCTTTAATTTAAATAACTATTGATGCATGTTCTCTGTTCAAGGTTGCAAGTGAAGAAATTAAGCAGGTTAATGATTCTCATAAGGGAGAATGGAAATGCATTGTTTCTCAAGATGATCTTGGCTTTCATTGGATAACTAATATCATTACTGTAGAAGGTAAGAAATGGGGGATGTCAAATAAACATTTGCTTACAAATAAAACTAATGAACAACAACATAGCTAAGCAGGTGTGGTGCCACGAGGTATAATGATATGCTAAATGCCCCATACAAAACAAATTTCTGTGGCAAATGAACTGCTGAGAAAAAAGGATTTTATAGTTTATTCGGAATGCCATTAGAATCACCATTTAAATTAAGGAGACCAATATGTCTTCCAGTCCCTATTATGCTCAAAGTATACATTTTCCTGCCACCTTACTCCAAATGCTTCTCAAGAGAAGCATATGTGTTTAAGAGTAGCATAGGAGTAGGGTATACAAGGGAGGGAATTACCTTGCACACTGCAACTATGAGAGATCTATTGTGGCTACCATCCCCCAGAGAAAGGGATGAAGTGAAGGAACCACAGGGGACTACAGGCCAAAGAGAAGTCACAGAAGTTTCCTAACAGTTCCTAGCTGCCCAGAGAGGGCAATGAATGACCTGTCAACTAAGCAGCCCTCTGGTATCCATGGGGAATACTCTTTCCTTCAAGCAGGCATGCACACCATTTCTTTGGCACCACCTCACACCATGAACCCTAGAAGCACATCTGAAAAAGGTCGTCCTTCTTGCTGTAGTGCTACCATGCTAGCCTTTAGTTCCCGAGGTCGTGGGTTCAAACTCAGCGGAGGGTGATGGATATTTTCAGGTGTAAAACTTCTCAATTTGCCTTCCTTTTGGAAGGGAAGTAAAGCCAGTGGCCATGTCATAGATATACAGCACGTAAAAGAGCCTCAAGCCTGATAGAGGCCTCTGAGCAAAATGATCGGTCCTTTATGTCCAGTATAGAATGGGACTCTAAGAACCATAGCAGTTTAAAGAGCATCCATAAATAAAACTCAATTTAATTTAATGTACTCCTGAAACATGAGAAGGAAATGAAACGGAAATGAAATGAGGTAGAGAAAATTTTGGTAGATGAGAAACCACCCCAGTATTACCCTACCGACCAGTATGTGCCTACCTCAGGGCACCATACCTACATTACACATTTCGTAATAAATACAAAGAGAATAGTGATAGTCAAATGTTTACGAACTGGACACTGTATACTGGCCTTAAAATTCCATACTGTTTCTATGAAATCATGAGAAACCACTGAAAATCAATGGGACTTTAAAAAAATCATAAGTATTGAATAATCCAAACCTAATAATGAATATCTTAGAAATGGCTCATGCCACAAAATACTTATTTTAAGTAAATTGTGTGATTTAAAGAGATCCACATTTTTTGTGTGGTTTGTTTTCATCTATTGCTTAACGTTTACAAGTTATATAACATTATGCAAAATTCTTTCTGAATGAAGAGGACTTCCTAGGCTATTCCTAGAAAATTCAAGATATACATTTTATTTGTCATATAAATATATTTCATATATGGCATTTTAATCAAAATTGTAAGCCATTGTTTTTAGAAAATTAAGATTTTCGAAAAATGTTCCATGTGAAGGGTAGTTGGGGTTGGGGGGGATTTTCTTGAAAATCTTTGTGTCACATCCTTGGAAGATACTAAACTCAAATACCAAGTTTGGTATTTATCCAACTTTTTGTTTTTGAGTTATGCTGTTCACAGACAGACACATGCACAGGTTTCCAAAAACCCTTTATTTCGATTCAGGGCAGCTCAAAACATGTATTTTCAATGAAATTTTGGTATCAAATTTTTGGGTGGTATGCAATACCTTCTCTACTTACTATACATAGTAGAGAAAGTAAACAATAGTATTTTTGGCAAAAATATGCATTTGTTGTTATTGGTACCATATAACTGACTGACCTACCGACAGAATCATACAATCTATCTAGTTGGGAAAACTAAACTAAAATTAAAAACTGGAGCAAAATGTTTTAGATGCATTAAATACAAATAAATGGAGAAGTCCATTATTTAACATTTTTGGATCAAGAGGCATTTGAGTGTCCTACTTAAGAATTTTTGAAAGTTGTATTGAGTGTCATCAAACTTTTGAATTGGAAAAACATCATCTTTGGAATCACTGAGACAAAATTATTAACTCTATACACCTTTAAGTGCACATTGTTACCAAAGAAGTTCATTTAAACACTGATGGGTTGCATCACAGTTTAGTTTGGTGGACAAATTTATTAAGGATTAGTGTGTGATAATGGCAGCATGGCTGTCAAAAAACATTGAAATTAATTCAAAATAAATTATGTTTAAAAAGTCCTTACTCACTGAGAGATTTACTATATCACTCTGTGCAAATTTTCCATGAGTTATAATGATTGACATGCTTTGAAAAGTGTTTACTTAGGGGAATCTTCCAATAAGAAATTAATATTTTCAATTTAATTTTCAGTTAAAAGTAAATAAAAAACCTGATGTGATACATTCACATGACTTCTACCTTCTATCGTTTATTAGTGGGTATACAATCTATTCCTACTAAAGGTTATTTTTCTATCTACTACATTTTAATTCAAATAAACCTTTACAGAAACAGCTACATTACACATTTCGTTATAGATACAAAGAGAACAGCGATAGTCAAATGTTTAACAACTGGACGATATATGCTGGCCTTAAGATTCCATACTGTTTTCACAAGAAACAATTAAATGCTGACAGTACTTTGAAAATAAATCTTTGTAAGAACAATTTGTAAACCCATTAATAAGTAATAGAGGGTAATGAAAGTCACATGAATGTAATGCATCAGGTTTTTGAAAATCTGACTTCGCTTTAGCCTACTGTATTCTTCTTATACTTACCTACAGTAAAATGTGTAAATGTGTAATGAGAGTTTGTCTCTATTAAGAAGTAGAGAAAAACTAAGCTTTTGTAAGAATAGGCTGTAGAAAAGTGAGTAGAAAAGTCATGCGAGTGCAACACATCAGATTTTTTATATTAAAATCTAAAAGTGAAAAATGTTTTCTCAACATTTAAATAAGCATTAGCTATATAGCATCATAAAGCATGCTATATAGCTAATACACGGAACTCCAAAAACTTTTTGGGGGGGATAATGGAAAAAAGATCTCTGGTATACTATATAGAAATGAAGGAAACAAGGGAAAGGGAGACAAATTGATAGAGTAAATAACAAGTAAAGGGAAGGAATGGCATGGTTAAGAACTGGTGTTTGGAGATTAAGAGGGATAAAAAAGGACACCCCACAGAATCAGTGGGCCATTTGTGGAGGGAAGGAAGATCTGGAGCATATAGTATTTGAATGCCAAGGAATGGATCTATGGAGGAAGGAATTTCTGCAACAGAAATGCCTAATGTGGATAGCCAAACAGCATTAAGGGGGGTTTTTAGAAAGGATGGCAGAAGCTTAGGTCAGTTTTTAAGTAAAGCTAACAAAAACATTCGATGTGTTAAGTTCACATGACTTTCTCTACTCTTGTACAAACTATTTTTACAAACACTTATTGTCCATATGCTTCATGTTAATCGAGATAACGAGAAGTTAATCTTATTGCTAATTTTCTTGTAGATGCAAGGGGAATTGGTAGGTTATAAGCGATAGTCAAATATTTTAAGAGCTGGTTGCTATGTGGAGTATTCCATTCTCTTTGCATTACCAGGACAAAAAAAAATCTGATGTGTTACACTCACATGACTTTCTCTACTCTTGTACAAACTATTTTTACAAACGCATATTTCCATCTACTTCATGTTAATCGAGATAAACATTTGCAGACTCTAACTTATTCCTAATTTTCTTGCAGATGTATGGGGAATATATATTTACAAGGGCAATATAGAAATACAGTAGCTTTTAATCACATACATATCTCTTAATAGCTGGTTGCTAGGTGCAGCACCATTCCCTTTGCCACAAATTAATACTCTTTGTATATCCAACACAAAAAGATGAATAACGAATTCCCATTTGAGAAAATAAGTACTGAAAAATTTAAGGGAATAACAAGCAATATCTGGAAAATGGTTCACTCAACAAAAAAATGTATATGACATAAATTGTGTATTTTAATGCGATCTACATTTTTTGCATAGTAAAATGTTGTCTATCTCTTATGGTTTACCAGTTATGCAAAAGTCGTTCACAATGAAGAATACTTTTGGAGACATTCCCAGAAAATTCAAGATATACATTTTATTTGTCATGAAACTATCTTAAACATATGATACTTTAATGAAAATCCTTAGAGCCGTTTTTGAGAAAATTAAAATTTTTGAAAAATCTTCCATGTAAACGGTAATCTGGGGTGGGGGATTTTCTTGAAAACCTTTGTGTCGCACCTCTGGAAGATACTGAACCTAAATACCAAGTTTGGTGTTTATCCAACTGTTCGTTTCTGAGTTATGCTGTTCACAGACAGACAGACACACACACACACACACACACACACACACACATACACACACACAGACACACACACGGACATGTTTCCAAAAATGCTTTTTTTGGATTCAGGGAGTCTCAAAACATGTATTTCCGGTGAAATCTCGGTATCGAATTTTTGGGTGGAATACAATACTTCCCCTACTTACTGTACGTAGTAGAGAAAGTAAAAATGAATAACGAATTTGAGAAAAGTAATAAGTATTGGAAAATTTAAGGGAATAACAAGCAATATCACGAAAATGGTTCACCCAACAAAAAAAATGTATAGGATATAAATTGTGTATTTTAACGCGATCTACATTTTGTGTGTAGTAAAATGTTGTCTATCTCTTATGGTTTTCCAGTTATGCAAAAGTTGTTCTCAATGAAGAATGCTTTTGAAGACATTCTCAGAAAATTCAAGATATACATTTCATTTTTCATGAAAATATCTTAAACATATGATATTTCAATAAAAATCGTTAGATCCATTTTTGAGAAAATTAAAATTTTCGAAAAATGTTCCATGTAAAGGGCAATCTGGGGTGAGGGGATTTTCTTGGAGACCTTCATGTCACATCTCTGGAGGATACTGAACCTAAATACCAAGTTTAGTGTTTATCCGACTGTTCGTTTCTGAGTTATGCTGTTCACAGACAGACACACAGACACACGCACGCACACACACACACACACACACACACACACACACACACACACACACACACACACACACACACACACACACACACACACACACACACACACACACACACACACACACACACACACACATGTTTCCAAAAATGCTTTTTTGGATTCAGGGGATCTCAAAACATGTATTTCCAGTGAAATCTCGGTATCGAATTTTTGGGTGGAATACAATACTTCCCCTACTTACTATACGTAGTAGAGAAAATAAAAATGGAGCTGGTCTGTACAAAGGAAATCTGAGTTAACATAACCTTGTGTTAGCTTTTAATGCGTTTTTGGTAGGTACAGAGGATTATAAAATGTGTGTAGTGTAGCAGAAATTATCTAACGTCGCTCTCTCTGCTTCAACGTAACTGACAACGAACCTTGTAGTTGTAAGTTTCATTGGAATTTATGTAGATGTGTGAGAAATGCTTGATAATATTGAGCATGAGATCTCCAATATCTTCAGGGCATGCAACAAGAAAGATCTTTTCTTTCATATGTTATCAATATGAAGTACAGTTCAACTTTTCATAAGTTCAATTTCTTTTTATTTATTTATATTTCTTTTGTATTTAAATTTAATTGCATTTTTCCATGTAAAGATAAGACCTAATCTTTGTACTGATGAAGTACTATTACACAACTGTAGTACCAATGAGATACTGAGCTTCTTACTAAAGAGAAGAAAATTATTTGTAGTACCCTGGCAACATTCATTATTCTAATTCATCACTTTTTCTGGAATAAACAAATTTGTTTATTTCATGGCCATGTACGCTGCCCTTGCACAGATTTTTTTTTTTTCACATATAAGTTTTAAACCGAAGTTTGCCATAGTTGCCAACAAAACAGGTAAATTCAATTTCCAAATACAAATATAGGTTAACCTAAAACAAATCCACAATTCCACACATTAAATCTAAAATAACATTCTTGATGATAACATGCAAATAGCGCAATACATACATAAATGTAACATTAAATGGAACCAATTCTGTATATTCCATACATTCACTTAAGCAGGTAAGTCAAATGTATTCTGTGTATGTATGTATTGAACCGTTCTGCTTCAGTAGAAGTAATTATGTTGGGTGGGTATGACGAGCAAAGAGTCTGGGCTGAATGCCCTGTCATACTCCAGTATGTATTAACTTAACACAAATAAATAAATAAATTGTTTTGTATTTTTCTCTTTTGTTTCATGTCACTGTTTTGTCCACAAAGTGAAGAAATCACCTACATTGATAATACATCTGATGGAAGATTCTGGAACTTCAGTAATATTCAAGCACTTCAAGAGCGAGTTGAATGTTATCATTTTTCTGATATTTATAGTGGTTCTGACCATAGTGGCAGTCGCTGCAGCAGTTCAATGTTATTTTAAAATATATAATTTCAAATAAACATGAAAGAAGACTACACTGTTGCTGTTTGCATGTTCTGGGAAAAATTGTGTTTTCAAATCTTATAAGGTAGCTTAATGACATGAGGGCAAGTTTGTACCCTCAGTGTTTTGCTGCCTTTCAATAACTGTGCATGTTAATGTTTTCATTCCTCCATAACATAATATGTTATATAAACCCACACTTATTAACATATTCCAATAATAATAAGTTTAACTGTTGTGTTCTCATTACGTACCCAAATATACAAGATGTGTAACAAAAATATGAACAATATAACAAAAAATAAAATTAAATTTGAAAACATCTGATATCATGCATTCACATAATTTTCTCTACCTTCTATCTTTATCGGTGGATATACAAACTATTCTTACTAAAGCTTATTTTTTTATCTACTACATTTAATGCAAATAAACCATTGCAGAAATAGCTCCATTAGACATTTCGTTATAGATACAAAGAGAACAGCGATAGTCAAATGTTTAACAACTGGACGCTATATGCTGGCCTTAAAGTTCCATACTGTTTCCATGACATCGCGAGAAACAACTGAAAATCGATGAACCTTAAAAGAATGACAAGTATCGAACAATTCAAACCATTAATAACAGATATCTTAGAAATTGTTTATGCCACAACAAAACTTACTGTAAGTAAATTATGTGATTTAAAGAGATCTACATTTTTTGTGTGTTCTGTTTTTGTCTATCGCTTAATGTTTACAAGATTATACAAAATTCCTTCCAAATGAAGAGGACTTCCCAGGCTATTCCTAGAAAATTCAAAATATACATTTTATTTGTCATATAAATATCTTTCATATATGGCATTTTAATCAAAATCATGAGCCATTTTTTAGAAAATCAAAATTTTCGAAAAATATTCCATGTAAAGCTTAGTTGGAATGGGAGGATTTTCTTGCAAAACTTCATGTTGCATGCTTGGAGGATACTGAACTCAAATACCAAGTTTGGCGTTTATCTGACTTTTTGTTTTTGAGTTATGCTGTCAACAGACAGACACACAAAGACACTTACGTGGACATGTTTCCAGAAATGCTTTATTTGGATTCAGGGCACCTCGCAACATGTATTTCTGGTGAAATCTTGGTGGATTTTTCAGTGGAACGCAATACTTCCCCTACTTATTATATGAAGTAGAGACAGTAAAAAATAGGTTTTTGTTGCTATTTGTATCATATAAATATTTGAACATTTTTACTTATTTTGAAAGTAATTTCATGCATGTATGAGAGTAGTTCAAAAAGGTCTTGGCCTAACTTGGAGATGTTATGAAGATGACCAAGGGGATGCAGCTTAACTCAGGTTACTAAAAAACAAAGATGGCTGATGCCAGGGTGGTCAATGTTCTAAGTTGAATCACTATATACATAACCAGAGAAATCACCAGACAACCTATTTACAAAAGACGCACTATTTTGGTCTTTAGTACTATGAGTCATTGTATCATATATACTACTGTGTAATATTCTCTTCTTCCGTACAAAGGTTTGGCCATCACCTTCCTTCTCCGTCATAATCACTGATCACCTACAACCTGGATGCACCTCAAGTGTTAAATTAAACACTGAACCATGCTATGGACTTAATTTACATAACATATGTATGTTTTTAAATGTTACAAATTACTGTACTGTAATAGTATGGAGAACAACTCATAATTACGTTTCAGTATGATTTCAACAAACTTACCTAAACCAAACAATTATATTTCTTCTTTATTTTGATGCAGATTTCTTCCTGTAAAAATAAAGACCCCATACAAACAAACAATACCCACAAATTCAAAAAATAATTCCAATTTCTAGTTAACTACAAAGGTAAGACCTAATAATTAATACTAACCCAATAGATTAATAACCAAACCTAACAATAATTAAATGCTCATGAAATTAGCCTATTTAATATAATTATAACTAACCTAATATAAACAGTTAAATAATTATTATCATAATCAGTGCATCAATTGGTGACTAAATAGTCAGCGATGCAAAGTTTGAACAACTGCAAACATATGTACAGGGTGCCAATGTAACATATAACTAACCTTTACTATACATGTAACAGGTGCATATTTTCTGAGGAGTTGCAGTTATCAATGGAACATAACCTGAGTACCACCAGATTCTAGTGACTTATCCCATAATGGTGAAAAAAATGTCAAAGTTGCACTTTAGCAATCTCTTGTATATTGTAACTTCTGTGTATCATTCTTTGCAAGGTTTCAGACTTGTAAGTGTACTTGTTTATGATAATCATCTAACAACACTGGTGCTAATATTTTCTACAAAATGGATAAAACTAAAATATGAGCTGTGATAAAGTACTTCATTGTGAAGGATTCAATCCCAACAGAAATACAAAAGATTTTTTCTCTTTTATTTTATATAGTTAAAAAGTGGACTACTGAAATGACCACTCATGGCATCTCAAAATCACAACTGACAAGAATGTGATAAAAATTCAAAATACCATACTCATTGATCACCAATTCAAGGTATATAAGTCATTGCAAAGACCTTGATACTACATTTTACCCTAGTTTTGAGTACGAGAAAGTTTTCTGCTTATGTTAACAATGGACCAAAAAAGCATTGGAATGAACATTTCTCAAGTGGATTTAGAGTGGTCTAAGTGAAATTCCAGCAAGTTTCTCCAATGTTTCATAACAGTCAATGAAACATGGATTCATCACTACATGCCAGAGATGAAGGAGCAGCCCAAACAGTGGATATAAAGGTGCATCAAAGAAAGCAAAAACAGTTCCATCTGCAGGAAAAGTCATGGCTACGATATTCTGGAATTCTCATGGTGTGGTACTCTACCTCCAAAAGGACAGAACCATCACCGGGGAGTATTACACTTCACTACCGGGCCAACTGATGGATCCTATTCAAGCTAAATGTAAACACCTTGTGAAAAAGACAGTTCTCTTTCATCATGATAATGTGTTCTCATACATGTCTGGGATTGTTGCTGCAAAACTTCATGACATTCGTTTCCAAGTGCTTCCACATCTGCCATATTCACTGGGTCAATTACCTTTTGTTCACAAACCTAAGAAATGGCTGAGTGAACGAAGATTCACATTAAACAACAAGGTTGAAATTGAGACAGATGCTTGTTCTATACAGTTTGACAAATCTTCTTTTACTGAGGTATTATAAAAGTTGGAAAGCTGTTGGACTAACTGTATTGATTTACAAGGTAACTATGTTGTTGAAGAAAAAAACCTAAATCTTGTGTTGTCTTGATCAGGGCAACAACTTTTAGAATGCCCCTTGTAGGCTCCTGCATTTCAAGCACAGTTTTAGTTGCTCTATTTATACCACACAAGCATTTTGATATAACTTTATATAACTTAAATGCTAATTTTGGGTCATAATATTCCTGTAGGAGGTACAGATGTTGGAAAAACAACATGTTTACAAGCAGATGATGCCATGATGATACTATGGAACCTCTTAAACAGGTAGGATAGGTAAGTTCTTTGATTCAGCTTTGTTCCTTGATGTCATAGTTTTGTAAAAGCTTGAGAACTTGTAGGATCATATTTTCTTTACTACTAATTTAAACAAAATCATTGGTAGTTGTCAAGAATGCAAATAGATATATGTATGTTTAGGTATTTTTATTGTTTTAAAAGTTATTATTCCTTTATTAGTATCTACATACACTAGGATTTAAATTAGAAGTACAAACAAAAAAGTCTGTTAGCATAATTACTTGTAGATATTTATCATTAAATGAAACACATCAAGACATCTTACTTCAAGGAATGAGAAGTTTTCTTCTGTAAGAACATCCTTGATGTCCTTTTCACAGCAGAGTAAGCAATTCTATGGCATTTACTGTGAATCAACAAGCAAATGCCATAGCATACCCTAGGAAGATACTGTGACTGCGTGCACAAAGCTACCTGTGGGCCACTGGTAAGCACATCCCAACCCGCACCTTGAGTGGCCCTTGACCAGCCTTCAGAACAACAAATCCATTATATGCCACTTACACACAGTTTTTACTGCTCCAGAAGATTCCTTTCAGCTGCTTCCCCTTATAGAACATTCCACTTCGTATGCTGTTCCTATATAAGGAGGTGCTCTGCCCAGTGAGGGAGCTTGTTAGTTAAGAAGTTACAAAGTTAAGTGAGTCAAGAAGTCAAAGAGTTTCGACAGTGCTGAGTGCAGTTTAGCTGTGAGTTATGACTCAGCAGTTCAGTTGTGTTCTGTTCTGAGTGTGTTGCAAATGAGTCTCAAGTGTAAAGTTTGTGCTACGCTACAAATAAAGCGTGTTTAGCAGCAACAGGTGTTCTCGTTTGTTACAATATGCTACTGTCTTTCACACAGAGGTGCCTGCCATACTTGAAAGTGTGGTAAATGCTGGAAAAAGAGAATTGCAGGGAAATATATCCTTATAAATTCTGACATCCAGACTGCACTTACAGCTCTCAGTTCCCATCACTTCAAATCCCAACTGATATGGGAATACCACCAAAACTTGTTAAACCTCTCTTCCCAGAATACCATAGAATTGTGGTTATCTGGACACATGGGTACCACGGGAATTGAAAAGGCTGATGCCCTAGCAAAGAAAGGAGCATCTCTCGCCGTTATAGGACCAGAATCTGTCTGTGGACTAAGCACTTTAGAAACCAAAAACACAATAGGACAATGGACTCAAAAAAATCCAAAAGAAATGAAAAATAATCAACTTTACGGGCAAATAATTAATAAGCATTGTGAGAAACTAAGTAATTCACTTATCAGGTTAAACAAACCTTCATTAGAACAGTTATAATTTGTATAACTGGACATGGAAAGTTCAAGAAACATCTGAGGACTATGAGAACCTATTAGTTGTCTGTGTTCACAAGACAATGAAATGGTGAAGCACATTTTGCTAGAATGTAAAGCCATAAAAAGGATGAGATACCAGATTCTTGGAGCCAGCATGCAACTAGTGACAGACCTAATCTAGTGAGACAAATAATACAACTAATCAGAAATGTAGACATGATCCCTAGATTTAAAAACAGGTGCTTAAGGGGAACCTGCTTCCAAATTAGTCATAGTCATGCAGTTCAATGTATAAAAACTAAAGTATTTTATTTTCAGGATCTCTGCATGGAAATGAGACTATGTGTTTCACTGAAAGACTACAATCTAATAAGTAGTGTAAAAACTTAAACTAGAGTCCCTTTGTTTTTGTTTGTTTTTTTTTTCTTGAAGTTTTACGTCCTTTAACCTGGTAGGTCATGTTAGATGAAGAGTCCCTCTGTACTGTGTGTGAAAGTTGGACTGTATGGCTAGTAACCGCCCGAATTAGTAGTCTGTAAAGTGTTCACAATTCCAGAGATTTTGATTTTAGGTGAATTAGAAACTTGTGCTAATGTTTCTGTTTATTTAGACTAGCAACATATCGAGTCTGTTGCATAACTGAATCAATCAATATACTTGTGTTTGGGTAGGCATGTAAGATATTTCATACTATCTCTATTACTTGCCTACAGTAAGTAAAACAAGTACAGGGTTATCCATAAGTCAGTGTCACATTTGGAAAACATCTTGCGAGTCCGAATCATGTACGTATGGAAACAGAAACTCTCCAAGTTTATGTCAAGTGAAGCGCGCATGCTGTGGTGACGCGGTTGGCCGCTAGGTGGCAGGAGTGTACAAAATGGCGTTCACATGTAACGAGAGAGTGTTTTGCGTGATACAACTTGCGAAAACAGAGGTTACTGTGACTGTTCAGCGGCAATTTCGCACTCGTTTTCACAAGGATGTGCCAGATCGCAGGACCATCAAGAGGTGGTATGAAACGTTTGAGCGCACTGGTTGTCTATATCCACCCAAACAACGCGGAAGGCCTGGACCGTCAGACGCCACTATTGCAGGTGTTCGTGAGTTGCTTGCACGCAGCCCTCAGAAATGGACAAATCGTGCAAGTCTGAAGCTGGGAATGTCTCAGTCAACTGCAGATGATGATTTTGCTGACAGAATCGTCCTCAGCGACGAAGTAACGTTTCACTTGTCGGGGAAAGTGAACCGTCACAACGTGCGCATTTGGGGAACCCAACACCCACATGTGACAGTCGAGCACGTGCACGATTCCCCAAAGATCAACGTGTTCTGCGCCCTGTCAAAGGACAAGGTTTACGGACCCTTTTTCTTCGCCAAATCCACAGTAACTGGCATCACTTATATGGACGCGTTATAACAATGGCTTATGCCGCAACTGACAAACAGAGGTGACTTCGTTTTCCAACAGGGCGGGGGAATCGAGTGTGCGCGTACCTGAACTACAGCTTACCGCGACGTTGAATTGGACGAAATGCTGACAATGACGTCGCATTGTTTCGGTGGCCGCCCCGATCCCTGGACTTAACACCATGTGATTTCTTTCTCTGGGAATATGTGAAGGATAGGGTGTTCATTCCATCACTTCCAGCTGACTTGAAGGACCTCCGAGATCGCATTACGGCAGCGATAGCAACGATCGACCATGACATGCTGGTGCGGTGTGGACGGAATTGGACTATCGCCTGGATGTCTTCCGTGTAACCAGAGGCGCACACATTGAACACTTGTAAGGTATACCAAACAAACTTTGAGAGATTGCCTTTCATTTGATATATCATTCACGCTGATAAGTCAAACTTCCGAAATGTGACATTGACTTATGAATAACCCTGTGTTGTATTCTACCCAAAAGTTTGATATAAATAATTTAACTGGAAATTCACATTTTGAGGTCTGCTGAATAAATAAAAAACAGAAAAAGTCCGCGCGCGCGCGTGTGTGTACAGCATAACTAAAAAAGTTGGTTAGATTCCAAACTTTTCAGCATCTTCCAAGGATGCTACACAAAGGTTTTCAAAACGATCTACCCACACCAGACTACCCTTTACATGGAAAATGTTATTTTTTGATTTTCTCAAAAATGCCTCTAACGATTTTGATTAAAATACCATATGTATAAGATATTTCCATGACAAATGACATGTACATATATCTTGAATTTTATTGGAATAACCTAATGATATCCGCTTACGTCATTGCTGTCTGAAGCACTTTGTCAACATACTTTCTGGTATTTAAACCTGCAGTTTTTGACGGTGGTCTCTCTGCTAGACACATGCTAGCACGAATCTGCGACACTCAGTCTTTAAATCCTCAACTTACTCTTCAGGTACGCCGCGAGACCGACAGACGATGGAAAGCCCAACATTCTTCGCATTCTAGCCTCTAGTTCCCGAGATCGCGGCCAGAAACATTGCCGCCTAAGCCATCCCACTCAATGTGTAGAAAAGTACTGTGGTTAATTAAACTAAATTTAGGTCCAGAGTTACGCGTCAATAATTTGCCACCATTCACCACTGATCCTTCTCCGCCACCCCTCTGCCAAGCTTTGCTCTCCCGTCTGGAAACTGAACTATGTCCCCGTCCTCGTCCCATCCAGTGAAGACGCAATAGCGTTGTCATATGTGGTATAGGTACCGGTTGGGAAAAGTGACCTTACCATCTGATGCAGCCGCCAGGGCTCCGTAACATCTGGTGGAGTCGCCGCGTCAAGTAGAGGCGACGTTACAATTTGTTTTAATGATTATGGCACTTGATTCAATATGCAGTTCAACATAGAAATTGGTTAAATAAATGTGGCTTACAATTACATCCTTTCTTACATGAATGAGAGTACCACAACACATAAGCTTAGAACGGCAAAAACATATAACCAACTGTACATAAGCATTTCGTTATCACATAACCAGAAAAACACAAAATATTACAAAACATAAATGTTTAATTGATTATTAAGAATTTATTTCATAAATTTTAAAACGCATTCATGGTAAATACACAAAAAATACCATAAAACAATCAATAGGCAAATTGATGTGCTTAAAACTGCAGTTGCTACTTTCTCTACCATGTTCCTAGTAGACAGAGACATTTCACCCAAAAAATTTATATCGAAGTTTTAATGAAACTACACCTTTTGAGATACTCTGAATAAAAAAAAATCTGATGTGATACATCCACATTAGTTTCTCTACCCTTTATCTTTATTAGTGGGTATACAAACTATTCCTAATAAAGCTTATTTTTCTATGTACTACATTTAATCCAAATAAACCATTGCAGAAATAGCTACATTATACATTTGTTATAGATACAAAGAGAGCAGCGACAGTCGAAAGTTTAACAACTGGACGCTATATACTGGTCTTAAAATTCCATACTGTTTCCATGACATCGCGAGAAACAACTGAAAATCGATGAACTTTAAAACAGTGACAAGTATTGAACAATTCGAACCATTAATAACAGAGATCTCAGAAACGGCTTATGCCACAAAAGATGCGATTTAAAGATATCTGCTCTTTTTGTGCGATACATTTCTCGTCTATCGCTTAACGTTTACCGATTATACAAGATTATACAAAATTCCTTTCGAATGAAGAGCACTTCAAAGGCGCTTCCCAGAAAGTTCAACATGTAAATTTTGTTTGTCATGTAAATATCTTTAATATGTGGTATTTTTAATCAAAATCGTTAAAGCCCCCCTTTTTGTTTTAGAAAATCAAAATTTTTGAAAAATGTTCCATGTAAAGGATAGTTGGGGTGGGGATTTTCTTGAAAATCTTCGTGGCGCATCCTTAAAACATACTGAACTTAAATACCAGGTTTGGTACTTATCCAACTTTTCGTTTTTGAGTTGTGCTTCTCACAGACTGACGCACACGGACATGTTTCCAAAAATGCTTTATTTGGATTCAGGGCGTCTCAAAATATGTACTTCTGGTGGGATCTCGGTATCGAATTTTTGGATGGAATACAATACTTCCCCTACTTACTATACATAGTAGAGAAAACATTGTATTCCACTGAAATTTTTTATAAAAGTTTCTCTGAAAATACACATTTTGAGGTCCCCTGAAAAATTGCAAAGTTTGTGTTGGTGTTTGAAAAACGGCATTAATGTAGGAAATGTCAGAGCTTCGGAAAAAATGAAGTTTTCTTCTCCCCAACAATGAAAAAGAGTGGAAACTCATAATGATTGACACATAGTTCTCCTTTTTCGATATATTTATTAATATTATGTTAATAAAAGCTAAAGAAACAGTTTTGTCTTAGCTTTATGTATTTCATATATTTATAGAATTGCATTGAATACTTAAGTACATTATTAGATTTGATTTGAGTTTGAATTAAAATCTAGCCCGATAGAGCAAAACTGAAAACAGATTTGAATTCAGAGCATTTATGTTATATATCCAGGTGAAAATATAAAAAATGCAAAAAAAAAGAACTTGTTTTAGACCTGTGTAATGTTGGTAGGAGCAGTTCTAATGTAGACAGAGCTTTAGTAATTAGAAGACGTGTAATATAAATCAGAAAGTTACTCTGGTACCGTCGCTGACTTCGCTTCGAGCTCTCCTCCAAGCAACATGGGAAGGAAGAAGACAGCCGCAGCCTCCAAGCTTCCTCCTTGTGAGGTAGCCATCAACAGCGCCGCCGAAGAAGAACAGCTTCCCGCCACTTCGCCGCCGCCAGCCGAAGCGCCCAGCGCCAACTCATCAGCCAGCGCAGCCACCCACACGCCGCTGAACCGCGTGCCTGCACGCTACTCCGCAGTGGTCCGGGAAATGCATCGCTAACTCCCCGACACACTTCTCCTGAATGTCCCGCAGCGCTTTTGGCCGTCTGCGGCCAAGGCGACCAGGATCAGGAATGTTAGAGATCCAACACCGCTGGTCCGACTCATTTTCTAGGACGAGGATGATTACTCGGCGGCCCTGAGTGCAGGACTGCTCTTGTTAGGGCAAACCCTGTTGCTGGAGGCCAGCCGCAGTGTTCGCCCATCACCATGCCGCCGCTGCTGCCTCTACGGGCACACAGACTCAACTTGTGACGCCGCTCCCCGCTGCCATTACTGTGGCAACGGGACTCTCACAGCCAACTGCAGGGAACACGACCTGATCCACCACCGCCTATTCTGCACCACCTGCGGGGGCAAGGGACACTTCACTGGTCAGGCCGTCTGTCCACACTACCCAAACAGAACATCGCCGACCGACCACATCATCACAGCACCGCAGAGCTACACACCACCACCGCCACCGCCGACACCTCACAACTAGAACAGCAGTTGGCTAGCACCAACAGCCTTCTAATGAACAGCACAACCAACAACAACAGCATCCTCTCTACGCTGAGTTGCTGAACCTAACCGACCGTGTCAGCTCTCTAGAGGACATCTTGCTTAGGCTCTTCGGAACCCTCACAACAGCACGAAAACACCATAGAGAAGATGGAATACAACAGCCGCACCGCCTTTCGCCAGGGAAACGAATACCTACGGGACAGGATCGCAGACCACGCGACCAGACCAGCCCGACATCACGTCACCACCAGGAGAGCCACCGCACTACATATTCTGGCCACACCACACACAAAACCAACGCCCGGAGGTAACAGGCCCGGGTACGGAGCCAAAATGATCTGTTACAACACCACTGGCATAGGTCCCTGTCAGGGCTTCGGCCATGGCAGATACCTAATTACCACTGCGGAGTACTCCGCCACAATCTAGTAAGTACTCACAAATAGCGGGTGTCCTTCGGCGGTACCTGCCACCATCTCACCAGTATGCCCAAATAAAAAGCGCCACCACAGTATCAAATCCTTTCTATTCCTCTTCCTTTTCCCCTTACAAATGCCCCCATATTCTTATTTTTTCCTCATATCTTTATTCCTGCCCCCCCCCAAAGTACCGTCACTGGCACCGATAGACGTTTGTGCACACATCTTGCATGCATTCGTCAACCTGCTCACTTGTGACGACTCGTGTGTTATTTAAGCACCCAGTGACGCGCTTGTGTAGTTAAGATTTAGCGGCTATCGCGAGGAATCTCTCCGGTAAGCATTTTAGCGACACACGGCAAGTTACATTTTTAGTTTCTTTTAGCGGAAGTGGTTATTTCAAACCGTAAAATTGATACTGCAAAAGTTAGCAGGTATAATAAGTCAATTGTTATAGTTTCGAGTGCTACGATTCATAATCGGTTTCATTCTTTATCTTCAGACGGTCGACAACTCGCTTCAATAGCTCAAGTATTACATCACATTAAATTTCTCAGTAAATTTAAACTGGTATTATCCTTCACAATACACTCACGCATACCCTGAGAAAGTATCAAGCTCTACTACTGGAGCAGCTGGCGCACGAGACAACAGAACGAGCTACGAGATAACAACAACCTCAGAAGCAGGCAAAGTATACGGCTTCAAAATTGCCAACCATCGTCTTTTATCAACGGGAAGCAGACGTTTGAAATTCCACTGATTGTAATTTCTGGTTTTGTCAAAAATACCTACAACGGTTTTGTTTAGAATACCATAAATTTGAGATGCTGGTATGGCTAAAAAGAACTTTAAGTTTGAGTTTTCTGTAAATAAATACAAAAGTCCTCTCGATCCGTATTGCTTTTATAGAATTTGTATAATTAAAAACTGAAAAATGAACAAACACTTCAGAAAAATCTTAATATATATATACCTACAATTTTTATCAAACATGGGTTTTGGTACAGTTAGCCATTGTTGAAAAAAAATCACTTTCTTTCGTTTCAATTTTCCGATTATTCGTTTTGGAGTTACACTGTTCACAGACACACAGAGGGACCTTTTTCTAAAAACGTTTTTTACTTTCTCTGCTACGTACATATTAAGCAGAGAGGGTATTGCATTCCACCAAAAAACTCGATACCTATATTTCACCGGAAATACCCGTCTGGAGGTTTTTGGAAAAACGTCCGTGTGTGTGTGTTTGTGTGTGTGTGTGTACAGCATAACTAAAAAAATGTGAATCGTATTTAAATTAGTACCTTCCAAAGATGCGATACTAAGATTTTCAAGAAAAGCCCTTAACCCTAACTACACCTAACGTGGATCATTTTTCGGATTTTTTTATTTCCTGGAAAATGTCTCTAACGATTTTGATTAAAATGCCATATATTAAAGACATTTACATGGCATATAAAAGGTATATCTTCAATTATCCGGCAATGGCCCGTGAAGTCCTTTTCAGTCGGAAGGAAATTTATACACTGCCGTTTGTGAAAGTTGCAACACCAAAAAAGTATTTCCCCAATAACTCCAAACTTGGTGGAAGTGTAGAAGAGTGTGCAAGCAATAAGTGATTAGGTTCGTAGAAAGATGGGGTACACGTAGGCCGAGCAGAGCCCTCTCGTGTCGGTCCGACAAGGTCGTGTTGCGCCCAGTGTAGTCAGTGCAGAGCTGTCAAACAAGGTGGAAACAGTAAAGTGAGTGCCAGGATGCCTCGTCGACGTCAAAGGGAGCCATATCGGCATGTGAGTGAGTTCGAAAGGGGCAGAATGATTGGTCTCCGGGAAGCGTGACATTTCGGCTCGTACAGGGCATGCTGCTACGACAGTGATGCGGTGTGGAAGCAGTGGATAAATGAAGGTCGTACGCAGCGAAGAGCGGATACTGGACCACGAAACATGACCACAGCACGGAATGACCGTCATCTTGTCCGCATGGCCATAACGGACCGTACAGCTTCATCCACAGTGTTGGCTCGACGCTGGAGCACTGCAACAGGTGTAAACTCGTCTGTATCAACGGTTCGTCGCCGTCTGCTGAAGGTTGGACTGGTTGCGTGCACGCCATTACGTTGGCTTCCATTGTCCAGAAGCCACAAGCTCCTGAGACTGCAACGGGCACGTGAACACCGTCACTGGGGTGCTGAGTGGCAAAATGTAGTCCTTTCGGACGAGTCCCGCTTCAACGTGTTCTACAGTGATGACCGCATGTGTCCGGCGGTACCATGGTGAGCGCAACCTGGAGGGCTACATTGTTGAGCGCCATAGCGGACAAACACCAGGTGTGATGGTTTGGGGCGCCATTGGTTACAAAACCGATCTCACCTCCTACGAATTGAGGGCACTTTGAACAGCAACCGGTACCAAACGTTGGTTGTAGAACCTGAGGTACTCCCCCTACTTCAGGCATCTCCACAGGCCACATTTCAACAGGACAATGCCCGGCCACATATTGCGAGAAATGTACAAGCCTTCTTCGAAGAGCGACGGGTACCATTGCTTCCCTGGCCTGCACGTTCGCCTGACATGTCGCCCATCGAACATGTTTGGGATATGGTTGGTCGACACCTGGTGCGTCACGATCCTCCAGTAACCATTGTCACGGGTTTGTGGGCTCGAATACAAACTGCGTGGAGGAAAATCCCTCAGGAACTTATTCAGAGCCTTTTTGGTTCAATGCCACGGCGTATAGCAGCGCTAATTGCAGCGCATGGAGGCCACACCAAATACTGAATATTAGGGCTCAAAGGTCATGTATAGATTTGAAATGTTTATAATTTGTTACTTGACATGTACCTAACCTGTGGTATTAAATTCATGCGTTTTCTTCTTGCTGCTGCAATTTTCACAAACGGCAGTGTATAATCTTGCATAACTGGTAAACTTTAAGTGATAGACGAAAACGCACAACACAAAAAATATAGATGTCTTTAAAACACACAATTTATTTCAAATTACTTTTTGTGCCATCAGCCATTTCCGAGATATCCGTTATTAATGGTTCAAATTGTTCAATACTTAGCCATTCTTTAAAGTCCTGTCGATTTTCAACCCGTTCTCGCGATGTCATGGAGACAGCATGGAATTTTAAGGCCAGCATATAGCGTCCAGTTGTTAAAGATTTGACTATCGCTGTTCCCTTTGTATCTATAACGAAATTTGTAGTGTAGCTATTTCCCGAAAGTTTTGCCTCAATTAAAATGAAGTAGATAGAAAAATAAACTTTCGTAAGAATAATTTGTATAGCCACTAATAAACTATATAGGGTAGAGAAAGCCATTTGAGTGTAACATCAGGTTTTTCTTCCAAGATCTCCAGAACACACAAGATCTGAAACCGACTGTTTCTTGCACGAAACCAGTTTAACGTAGCTGCCAATGTTTCCTGATAGAGGACCGACCGTACGTAAGCGAGTCTCTCATGAACTGCACTGCTTTCCATGAATGAAAGAAGGCAGGCAGGAAAAATCAATGTGGTGAGGTTTGCGTTGTTTGCTTTCCTGGGAGCCGACACGTGCAGTGGTACGCTCTTAAAAATGTAATAAAGCCGGTGTCAAAGGAGAGGAAAAATTGCTTCTTGTATCTTCAACATTACATGAAAGCACAAGTACTCGATATGAAGCTACTGTCAACTGGTTATTTATTGGAGGAAAACTAAATACCTACCATGCTATTCGTACTAAATCTTATTACTTTCTCTACTTGGTAAAACAAATAGGGGTAGTGTATTTCACCCAGAAACTCTATGTCCACATTTCATAGGAAATATAGTTTTGAGGCCCCTGAACCCAAAAAACATTTTCAGAAAAAGGCCCATGTGTGTGTGCCAGTACTGCATAACTCAAAAACTAAAAGTCAGTTAAAAACCAAACTTCGCATTTAAGTTCAGTATCTTCCAAGGACGTGAAACGAAAATTTTCAAGAAAATCACCCTACCCCAAACTACCCTTACATAGAATTTTTCGAACATTTTTATTTTATCAAAAATTGTTCTAACGATTTTGTTTAAAATACCATATGTTTAAGATATTTTCATGATAAATGAAATATATATCTTGAATTTTCTGGGAATAGCCTTGAAGTCCTCTTCATTCTGAATGACTTTTGCAAAAAGGGTAAAACCTTACGAAACGAAACATGAAGATTTTGTTAAAGCACACAGTTAAAGTCAAATGAATTTGTTTTGGAGAGATCTTATTTGTTATTTGTTTGCATTTTAAAATATTTATACTTTTCTCAAATGGGAAATCCTTAACCGTTTTTCCCCCTTCTTCTACTTTTGGTGATGCAAAGAGAACTCAAAGCCATTGTGACTGGCTCTTAAAAGACCTGACTATCGCTTAAAACCTGCTGTATTTCCCTAATCCTGTGGTGCCTACAAGGCAGTTATGCAATAACACACTTTCTGCAAATATTTATCTCAATTAACATTAAGTAGGTGCAAGAAGAAGCGTTTGTAAGAATAGTTTGTAAAAGAGTGAGTAGAGAAAGTCATGCGATTGCAATATCAGATGCTTTTTCTTGAAAAAAATTCCAGTGCTTATACTTTTTCTCCAATGGGAATTCGTAATTCTTTTTAAGAGTAAGCGTTTATAAAAATAGTACAAGAGTAGAGAAAGCCATGTGAGTGTAACACATTAGAGTTTTAGAAAAGGGTCTATGTGTGTGTCTGTGAACACGATAACTCAAAAATGAAAAGTCGAATAATTACCAAACTTGGTATTTAGGTTCAGTATCTTTCAAAGATGCGACACGAATATTTTCAAGAAAATCTCCCCTCCTCAGGCTACCCTTTAAATGGAAAAATTTTTCAAAATTTTTGATTTTCTCAAAAATGGCTGTTACGATTTTGACTAAATTATCATATATTTAAGATATTTTTATGATAAATGAAATATATATCGTGAATTTTCTGGAAATGTCCCCAAAATTTCTTTTCATTTGAATGGCTTTTGCATAATTGGTAAACCGTAAGAGATAGACAAAATATTAATAACAATAAATGCAGATCTCGTTAAAACACAATTTATGTTATATATAATTTTGTGGAGTGAACCATATCCGAGATATCCCGTGTTATTTGTTTTAATTTTCCAATAATTATAGCTTTTCTCACATGGGAATTCACTTTTTTTACTTTCTCTACTACGTATAGTAAGTAGGGGAAGCATTGTATTCCATCCAAAAATTCGATACCGAGATTTCACCGGAAATACATGTTTTGAGACCCCCTGAATCCAAAAAAAGCATTTTTAGAAACATGTCCGTCTGTGTGTCTGTCTGTGTGTGTGTGTGTGTGTGTGTGTGTGTGTGTGTGTGTGTGTCTGTCTGTCTGTCTGTGAACAGCATAACTCAGAAACGAACAGTCGGATAAACACCAAACTTGGTATTTAGGTTCAGTATCTTCCAGAGATGCGACAGGAAGGTTTTCAGGAAAATCCCCCACCCCAGATTACCCTTTACATGGAAGATTTTTCGAAAATTTTAATTTTCTCAAAAATAGCTCTAACTATTTTGATTAAAATATCATATGTTTACGATATTTTCATGACAAATGAAATGTATATCTCGAATTTTCTGGGAATATCTCCAAAAGTATTCTTCATTGTGAACGACTTCTGCATAGCTGGTAAACCACAAGAGATAGACAAAATTTTACTACACAGAACATGTAGATCGCGTTAAAATACACAATTTATGTCATACATTTTTGTTGTTGAGTGAACCATTTTCGAGATATTGCTTGTTATTCCCTTAAATTTTTCAATATTTTCTCAAATGGGAATTCGTTATTCATTTTTTTTGTCTTGGATATGCAAAGAGTATTAATCTGTGGCAAAAGGAATGGTGCTGGACCTAGCAACCAGCTATTAAGAAATATGTATGCACTTAAAGGCTACTGTATTTCTACATTGCCGTTGTAAATATATATTCCCCTTACATCTACAAGAAAATTAGCAATAAGATAGAGTCTGGAAATGTTTATCTCGATTAACATGAAGTAGATGGAGAATAAGCGTTTGTAAAAATAGTTTGTACAAAAGTAGAGAAAGTCATGTGAGTGTAACACATCAGATTTTTTTTCCTTCTTTCTTTCTTAATGTCCTGGACATGCAAAGAGAATGGAATACTCCACATAGCAACCAGCTCTTAAAACATTTGACTATCGCTTACGGCCTTCCATATTCCCCTTGCATCTACAAGAAAATTAGCAATAAGATAATTTCTGCAAATGTTCATCTGGATTAACATGAAGTAGATGGAGAATAAGGATTTGTAAAAATAGTTTGTATAAGAGCAGATTAAGTCATGCGAGTGCAACACATCAGATTTTTTTTTTTTTTTTACATACATATATACGCTCCTAGGATGAAAATATTTCATTGCAATGGCAGTAGAAAGCTAGAAATAAGGGTATAAAACTGCATGAAGATCGTTAAATGGGACACCTGCTTTGCTTATGTGTTTATATTTCACTCTGTCAGCAATGTACGCTTTCCTTTTTAGTGACCATTGCTGAATAGCGTAAACACAAAGCTTAAGCTTGTTTATCAACAGTTTTTTATTTGGAAACATTTATTGCAATAACAGCTGGTGTTTCCTGAATGTACTTTCTGGGCATATGTATACGTTGTTGGTGCACCTGCCTTGTTGTAATGACGAAACGCTACGGGGCATTGAGGTCACTGTTGTCCAAATTCAGCAAATCGATAATCAGCTTCTGCATTTGCTTATTAATTTAAAAACAAGATTGTCTTCACGATGATTCCTTTCCAGTTGCGACAACTTGGGTTTATCACGTTTATCAGATACAGGCAGGATTTCAATCAGTAGGATTATTTAGATCATTTGTCAGGAGCTCCATGACTAGCATCTTCTATAAGTATTATGGTTCATTTTTATTTATCTAGAATTGAAAACTATTACAAACCATTATATCCATCAAAATACATATCCACACTCCCGTGGAAACTAAGGAACAATACTAACTAAAGCAAACATTCACATGACTTTCTCTATCCACTACCACTTTATTACTTTCTCTACCACGTACATAGTAGGTAGGGAAGATACTGCATTCCACCCAAAAGTTCATACCGAGATTTCCCCAGAAATACACGTTTTGAGGCCCATTTAATGACAAAATGGTATGTGTTGCATCCACATGATTTTCTCTACCATCTATCGTTTATTAGTGGGTATACAACTTATTCTTATACAAGTTTATTTTATGTACTTCATTTTAATTGAGATAAACCTTTACAAAAATAGTTAAATTACACATTTCGTTATAGATACAAAGAGAACAGCGATAGTCAAATGTTTAACAACTGGACGGTATATGCTGCCTTAAAATTCCATACTGTTTCCATGACATCGCGAGAAACAACTGAATGTCGACAGGGCTTTAAAAGAATGACAAATTAATGAACAATTTAATCCATTAACAGATATTTCCGAAATTCTGGCTCAAAAAACGTTATTTGAAATAAATTGTGTGTTTTAAAGATATCTACATGTTTTATGCAACACGTTTCCTCTATCTATTACCAGTTATACTAGATTAACTATAAAAATTCCTTCTAAATGAAAAGGACTTCACAGTCTATTTGCAGAAAATTTAAGATGTACGTGGAAATATCCTTAATATAAGGTATTTTAATCAAACTCGTTAGAGCCATTATTCAAAAGATCAAAAAATTTGAAAGATTTTCCATGTAAACGGTAGTTTGAAGTGGAGGAATTTTCTTGAAAGTCTTCGTCTCGCATCTTTTGAAAGTACTGAACCTAAATACCAAGTTCGGTACTTATCCGACTTTTCGTTTTTGGGTTATGCTGTTCACAGATAAAACACGACCTTTTTCTAAAAATGCGTTTTGTTTTTATTAAAGGGACCTCAAAACATGCGTTTCCGGTGAAATCGCGGTATCGAATTTTTTAGTGGAATTCAATATCTTCTCTACCTACGTCGGACATGGTAGAGAAAGTACTGTGAGGTTCTCTTCATTCGGGAGGAATTTTGCATAATCTTGTATAACTGGCAAACGTTGTGCGATAGACAAAAACGTACTACACACGAAATGTAGATCTTTTTAAAACACACAATTTATTTCAAATAAGTTTTTGTGGCATAGCCATTTCCGAGATATCCGTTATTGATAGTTCCAATGTTTTTTTTAAGTTCCGTTTCCACCCCGCCTTTAACTACAATGTTCCTACTGATGACCTTTCCTTTGAAATGTATTATAGGCAATGGTGTTAACTTGTATTCGCTTGTCGTTGGAGTTGATCATTAGATCTCACACACTTTCATACCTCCACACTCTGGGGAGGATAGGCAATAATCTTGGCTAGAGAAAAATTACTACCTCCCCAGCCAGGAATCGAAACAGGGACCCCCCACACAGGCTTCGAATTGTTCATTACTTGGTCATTCTTTAAAGTCCTTTCAACATTCAACTGTTTCTGGCGATGTCATGGAAACAGTATGGAATGTTAAGACCAGCATATAGCGTCCAGTTGTTAAACATTTGACTATCGCTGTTCTCTTTGTATCTATAACGAAATGTGTAATGTAGCTGTTTCTGTAAAGGTTTATCTGGATTAAAGTGAAGTAGACAGAAAAACAAGCTTTAGTAAGAATAGTTTGTATACTCAGTAATAAACGATAGAGGGTAGAGAAAATCCGTGAATGTAACACGCGATTTTTTAGTGATGTGAGTGTATGTGCGTGTGTTGTCTCAAAATGTTGTCTATCTCTTACCAAATACACAAAAGCCATTCAAAATGAAGAGGACTTCACAGGCTATTTCCGAAAAGTTCAAGATATACGTTTTGTCGTGCAAATATATTAAACAAGTAGGTATTTTAATAAAAATAGCTAGATTCAAGGACTTTAAGCCATATAAAAAAATCGTGAGAGCGATTTTTGAGATAAAGAATTACGAAATATTTTCCATGTGATGTATAGCTTGGGGTGGGGGATTTGCACACACATACAATGCTTTTATTTGTTCAAGGTGCTTCAAAACATGCATTTCCGGTGACATCTCGGTATCGAAGTTTTGAGTTATGACTATGAAATTGCGTTCTCTTTGCACGACCGGGAGAAGAATCTGATGTGTTATACTCACATAACTTTCTCTACTCACTCTCCTGCAAACTGTTCTTACAAATGCTTATTCTTCTGTCTATTTTTTTGTAAATCCAGAAAAACTTTCAATTCACATTCATACATTTCGTTGTAGGTAACTGATAGTCAGCTTTTTAAAGAACGTGTCGCTATGTGATGCCTTGATATTTCAGGCTCTGCGTATGACCACGAGGGAAGAAAAAATGAAAACAATAGCTTCCCAGTTGAGAAATGGATTAAGTATTTAAAATTCATCTTGGAAATAGTTAAGTCCACTAAAAAGGTTTAATGATATATACATTTTTTGTATAGTAAGGTTTTGTCTATCTGCTACAGTTTGCCAATTAGACAAAAGTTGTTCCGAATGAAGAGGACTTCACAGGCTATTCCCAGAAAATTCAACATATACGTTTCATTTGTCATCAATATATCTTAAACGTATAGTATCTTAATCAAAATCGTTTGAGCCATTTTTGATAAAATTAAAATTTCCGAAAAATGTTCCATGTAAAGGGCACAGAGGTGTGAAAATGATTAGACTCAAAGTAAAGTTTTGGTTATTTACTGTTAGAGAGGTCGTGTCCCCAAGGTACCGAAGCTTTAGCGTGATAAAATGCTTATATAATTTTGCAGCAATTAGAATTAAATGACTAATGGAAATTTAGAGCAAAACCACAGAATCAACCTTTTATCCTGTACTATTGGACAGATGGAAGTATTTTTACTTTCTCTACTACGTATAGTAAGTAGGGGAAGTATTGTATTCCACCCAAAAATTGGATACCGAGATTTCGCCGGAAATACATGTTTTGAGACCCCCTGAATCCAAATAAAGTATTTTTGGAAACATGTCCGTGTGTGTCTGTCTGTGTGTGCGTCTCAGAAACGAACAGTCGGATAAACACCAAACTTGGTATTAAGGTTCAGTATCTTCCAGAGATGAGACACGAAGGTTTTCAAGAAAATCCCCCCACCTCAGATTACCTTTTACATGAAGCATTTTTCGAAAATTTTAATTTTCTCAAAAATGGCTCTAACGATTTTGATTAAAATATCATATGTTTAATATATTTTCATGGCAAATAAAATGTACATCTTGAATTTTCTGGGAATGTCTCCAAAAGTATTCTTCATTGTGAACGTTTGCATAAATGGTAAACCATAAGAGGTAGACAAAATGTTACTACACAAAAATGGAGATCGCGTTAAAATACACAATTTATGTCATATACTTTTGTTTGTTGAGTGAACCATTTTCGAGATATTGCTTGTCATTCCCTTAAATTTTCCAATACTTATTTTCTCAAATGGGAATTGGTTATTTATTTTTTTTATGTCCTGGACATACAAAGAGAATGGAATGCTCCACATAGCAACCAGCTCTTAAAACATTTGACTATCGCTTAAAGTCTACCATATTCCCCTTGCATCTACAAGAAAATTAGCAGTAAGATTAACATCTCGATATCTCGATATCGATTAACATGAAGCATATGGAGAATAAGCGTTTGTAGAAATAGTTTGTATAAGAGTAGAGAAAGTCATGTGAGTGTAACACATCAGATTTATTTTTAATGAAATCCATTTGTCAAAAATTGATTTTAGATGACCTTTCCAGTCAATCTTCACCTCAGTATTAATTGTGAAAACTCAAGACTATAAGAAGTATATATTTGTTACATAATATGAAACTTTATTTTTCTGTATAATTTTTGAAGTCATGGATTGTAAAGCTGGTCTTCCATCAAGAGAAATTACTAACTCAATGTTCTCATTGGAGGAATAAAAACATTCATCGGAACAGTAGCTGACAGGTTTTCATTTTATTGTATTTTCAAACTGAGTACTTTCCATCATTTTACCGTAAAAATTACTTGAGTCTAATTAATAGTGTTCACACCTGTGTAGTTCGGTGTGGGGGATTTTGTTTAAAATCTTCGTGTTGCATCCTTGGAAGGTCCTGAGCTTAAATATCAAGTTTGGTAATTAACGGCCTCTTAGTTTTTGGTTATGCTGTTCAAACACGAACAAACACGGAACTTTTTGTAATTTCCTTTTTAATTCAAGGTGTCTCAAAACGTATTTCCGGTGAAATATCGCTATAGAATTTTTGGATGGAGTGAAATAGTAGAGCAAATAAACTTCGCATCGAGCAGGGGGAATCTAGACCGTACGACTTTGTTGCACAGTTTGCAGAATAGCTTCCTAGTTAGGACAGCGCGACACAAACGTCTGTCGCAATAGTAACACAACCTGGCTTGTGCGTGTCAAACATTTGTCGTAAACTTTGCCGTGGAATTCAATGAATTACACGAAGGAGGAAAACATACGCTACGAGTATAAAATGGTGGCACTCTCTTCAAGAAACATTCATTCATTTCATGATGTTCGTCTTAAAGCTGTTTGTTGCACTCCTTGTCAAAACAACTTTGGGTAAGTACATTGTTTCAGTCAAATGTTACACTATACTGCAGGCTGGAGAGAAATTCGATGCTTATACAGAAACAACAAAGTTTAAATTTTTAACCTTAACAGCCTTCTATCGCCACAACATTCCCGAAATGGATTAACTTTAATCTAATATTCAATATCTGTGCGTTGGTGCTGGCATTTGATAGCTGGCAACCAAACTAAAACTACTTGTAACTTTAAGGGAATTAACCATTTGGAAATTAGATTAGAATCGCGGGGATTCTCATTTATTACCTATAAAAGACAAAGCTAAAAGTTACTGATAAACGATAATGGTGCAAGCAGAATCGAAAACACAAAACATAAATATATTACAATAAAACACTTTAACACTAATGGAGTCAAAAAAATGATCAAATCTTTTTAAAAATCTGATATGATACTTTCACATGACTTTCTCTGCCCTCTATAATTTATTAATTGGTATACAAATTATTCTTACGAAAGTTTATTACTTTCTCTACTACGTATAGTAAGTAGGGGAAAAAATTCCAAACCGAGATTTCACAGGAAATACATGTTTTGAAGTGCACTGAATGCATATAAAGCATTTTTGGAAACATGTCCGTGTGTGTGCCTGTGAACAGCATAACTCAGAAACGAACAGTCGGATAAACACCAAACTTGGTATTTAGGTTGAGTATCTTCCAGAGATGCGACACGAAGGTTTTCAAGAAAATCCTCCCACCCAAGATTATCCTTTACATGGAATATTTGTCGAACATTTTAATTTTCTCAAAAATTGCTCTAACGATTTTGAATAAAATAACATAAGTTTAAGACAGTTTAATGGCAAATGAATTGTATATCTCGAATTTTCTGGAATGTCTCCAAAAGTATTCTTCATTGAGAACGACTTTTGCATAACTGGTAAACCGTAAGAGATAGACAAAATTTTACTACACAAAAAATGTAGATCGTGTTAAAATTCACAATTTATGTCATATACTTCTTTTTTTGAGTGAACCATTTTCGAGACATTTCTTGTTATTCCCTTAAATTTTCCAATACTTAATACTTTTCTCAAATGGGAAGTTGTTATTAATTATTTTTCCGGTAATGCAAAGAGAATATTCCACATAGCAACCAGCTCTTAAAATATTTGACTATCGCTTAAAGCCTACCAATTCCCCTTGCATCTACAAGAAAATTAGCAATAAGATTAACATCTCGATATCTCGATTAACATGAAGCATATGGAGAATAAGCGTTTGTAAAAATAGTTTGTACCTAGAGCAGGGAAAGTTATGTGAGTGTAACACATCAGATTTTTTTCCTAACTATCTCATTTTAATCGAGATAAACATTTGCAGAAATAGTTACATTACACATTTCGTTACAGATACAAAGAGAACAGCGATAGTCAAATGTTTAAAAACTGGACGCTATATGCTCGCCTTAAAATTCCATACTGTTTCCATGCAATCGCGAGAAACCACTGAATGTCGACAGGATTTTTAAAGAATGATAGAGTATTGAACACTTTGAACCACCAATAAAGGATACCTCGAAAATGACTTATGCCACAAAAGGATTTATTTAAATAAATTGTGTGTTTTAAAGAGATCTACATTTTTTGTGCAATACATTTTCGTCTATCGGTTAACGTTTACTAGTTATACAAAAGCCATTCAGAATAAAGAGGACTCCAAAGGGCTATTCTCAGAAAATCCAAGATATAAATTTCATTTGTGATATAAATATCTTAAACATATGGTATTTTAATCAAAATCGTTAAGAGCCATTTTTTAAGAAAATCGAAAATTTAGGAAAATTTTCCATCTAAAGGGTAGTTTGAACGCAGGGATTTTCTTTAAAATCTCGTGTCGCATCTTTTGAAGATATTGAAGTTAAATACCAAGTTTTTCATTTTTGAGTTATGCTGTTCACGGATGCACACATGTACCGTTTTCTGTAAATGAGATTTTCGATTCAGGGTTGTCTAAACGTGTATTCCTGGTGAAATCTCGGTATCGAACTTTTGGGTGGAATACAATACTTCCTCTGTTTACTATAGTTAAATACTAAAGCAAGTAAAAACGAAAGGTAGAATAAATACTAGCTTTCATATTAATTTGACTTGATCATTATTTAAGGATGCCACATTTCAAACAATCCCTGAAGTGGACGTCATTAATACTTTATTTTTTTCCAAAATAGTCCTAACGAAGCTTATGTAAAAATATCAAATGTTTGAGATGTTAGAATTACAAGTATAGCTTGGATTTCCTGTAACTCTTCGCTATTCTCATTCAATTCTGTAAAAATGGGAAACCATAAGATGAAACATGCACCTTTCAACAATTGGCTTTTTCGTAACGTTGGTCATTTCTGAAATACTGGTTGCGTATATTTACATTTCCCAGATTTAAAATATTGTTGCATCATGTAATGGATTGAAAATGCGTCATTCTTCGTATTTTTACTTTCTCTACCCCCTACTTTGCATTCCACAGCAAAAATTTGATATCGAAATTTCACCGGAAATTACATGTTTTTAGGCACCTGAATCCAAAAGGTATACTAGAAAATGGACCGTGTGTTTGTGAATAATATATCTCAAAAATGAAAAATCGGTTAAATACCAAACATTTGTAACACTCTTAAGAAAATTCCCTCGTCCCAAAGTACCCTTTACTTGAAAAAAATGTTAGCTGCATTTTTATTTTCTCAAAAATGGCTCCAACATTTTTTATTAAATACCGTATGTTTAAGAGATTTACATGACAAATAAAACATTTATCCTGAATTTTCTGGGAATAGTCTGTGAAGTCTTCTCTGAATTTTACATAAATTAAATTGAGTTTTATTTATGGACGCTCTTTAACAACTGTGGTTCTTAGCGTCCCATTCTATGTTGGGCGTGAAAGACCGGAAATGTTACTCAGAGGCCTCTTTATCAGCCTTGACGTTCTTTTAATAACACGGGACCACCAGCTTTACTTCCCTTCCGAAGAAGCCATGCTAAGGATTTTTACACCCGAAAAAATCCATCGCTCTCCGCCGGGTTTGAACCCGCGACCTTGGGAACTAGAGGAACATGGCACTCCTAGACCACGGAGGACAACGACTATTACATAATCGGTAAACCGGTTATAAACAAAATCTTGCTACACAGAAAATGTAGATCTTGTTAAAACACACAGTTTATGGAAAATAAAACTTTTTGTGGCGTTAAACATTTCCAAGATATTCTTTGTGATTGGTTTGAATTTCAAATACATATACTTTTCTCAGGAGCAAAATCACTGCCCCCCTCGTGGTTATGAAAAGAGAAGGGAATTTTAAAGCCATCACATAGCGCCCCGCTCTGAAAACACTTGAGCCTACTGTGTTCCCTTGCACCCACAAGGAAGTATGCAAATGTTTATCTCGATTAAAATGAAGTAGCTAGAAGAAAAGGTTTTGACAGAATACTTTGTTGAAGAATGGGTAGAGAACTCACGTAAATATAGCACATCAGGCTTTTTTATTCCCTTTCGGCCTTCCTTTTTCGGTTTCACTCATGATTTCAGCATAATTGTTACTTTCCCTATTGTTACCTATAGTAAGTAGAGCAAGTATTGTATTCCACCCAAACATTCTGTACCGAGATTTCACCGGAAATACATATTTTGAGATTCCATAAATAAAAAAGCTCCACGCGCGCGTGTGTGTCTACGAGCAGCACCACTCAAAAACGAAAAGTCTGTTAAACACCAAACTTGGTATTCAAGTTCTGCATCTTCCAAGGATGCAACGCCAAGATTTTCAAGAAATTTCCCCAACTGCAAACTACCCTTTATATGGGAAAAAATTTAGGTTTTTTTTTTTTTGTTTTCTCATACATGGTTCTAACGATTTTTATTAAAATAGTGTATGTTTAGCACATTTACATGACAATAAATGTATACCTAGCTTGAATTTTCTGGTAACACCCTGTGAATGTCGTCCTCCGTGGTGTAGTGGTTACCATGCTAGCCTCTAGTTTCCGAGGTCGCGAGTTCAAACCCGGCGGAGGGTGATGGATTTTTTCGGGCGTAAAAATCCTTAGCATGGTTTCCTTCGGAAGGAAAGTAAAGCTGGTGGTCCCGTGTCGTAGATTTACGGCACGTAAAAGAACCTCAAGCCTGATAAAGGGCCTCTGAGCAAAATTACCAGTTTTTCGCGCCCAATATAGAATGGGACGCTAAGGACCACAGCAGTTAAACAGCGTCCATAAATAAAACTCAATTTAATTTAACTGAAGTCCTCTTCATTCTGAATGGCTTTTGTATAATCGGTAAACCGTAAGAGATAGACAAAATCTTACACAAAAATGTAGATGTAAAAGCGCACACTTTATGATAGATGATACATTTTTTGTGGAGTTAGCTATTTCCAAGATGTTCCTTGTTATTACTTTGAAATTTTAAATACTAGTGTTTTTCTCAACTGGGAAGTCGCCGTTGCATCTCTCTCTTCTCGTGGTCATGTAAACAGCATGGAATTTCAAAGCCATCACATAGCGACACCTTCTTTTAAAAAGATCACACTATCCCTTTGCCTACTGCATTGTACAACGAAATGTGTAAATGTAAATTGAAAGTTTATTTGGATTAGCAAGAAATAATTACGATAAGAAGCCTTTATAAGAATAGTTTATACAAGATAGGGGTATGTGAATGCAACACATTATATACTTTTTAATCTTTTAATGAGAATCTACTACATACTATTTCACTAAGGATTGCACACAGTTTGAAACAAATATTAAGGAAATTACATAACGGAATGAGTAAATAAGCATTTATTGGAATCTTTAGAACACCTGCGCGTGACATATGACTCCACGTAATAATAAAGCCGAATTAAAATAAAATGTCCAAAGTTTCATGCCCAAGGGGAGCCACTGAGTTCTCTGCCGTTTACAGCACACCATCTTGCATGCCATTTCTGTAATGTGAGGTTATGTTTGAATAACCGAGTCGCTACCACAGCATACATAGTGATTTTCTTTTATCCCTTACTATAACCTCACGTTGCACGGTTAGCCGTTTAAACTCAGTTACGAATTAATTCATTTACCTCTCCTTCTTTATGAAATTATTCTAGAGGGCCTTCATAGTGAATCCTCCACTTTACCTCTTATAATTGGAGTTTCGTGCACTCCCGACTATTCCAAATAAAGGATGAAAATCCCCTGAGAAGCACACAAAAGGGTGTGAAACATCGGCGCAACGTCTGACTTTCTTAAGCTCCCCGACAATCCTCCAAGTTCTGGAAATGCTGTATAGACTTTAAGTGCTCTTTGGTGGTGGAACAATCCTCGGTCGGAATGGTCGAGTAATTTTTAGATAATTACAACACATTAAATTTTAACCCTCTGCACCTTCTTTTTGGTCCCTTAATTATTTAATAACATAAAAACTACATAATTTTCACATAATGAAGAAACCCATAACATATAGAACGCTCTCCCAGACCACCAAGTATTATCAATTAACATAAAGCATCGATTCACTGATTTCTAATGTTAGCAATTTATGCAATTATTTAGCAAGCTCTGTTAACGACTTTATCACAACAATAATATAAAAGAAATAAAGAAAAACCTTTTACATGAGGGTTATTGGAAGGTTTCACCATCTAGAAACTTCTATGCATACATCTGTAGAATTATAATAAAGATTTTCAGAGGTTTTGACAGTTTCATTACACACGCATCTGCAATATTTGATAAATGGCAATTAAAGAAACAAATATACCACAGGATCGATTGTCGCTTTTTAAACTCTGTCTTCTGTTTGTTGAAGTGTTATAGCACGGCCATCTTGCAACAAAGTGTAACTGGCTTTTGTTTTTGTACTCTGCGAGACAAGCAACTATTTATATTCTGTGGAGCAACAACTATTTTTTGTACTCCATGACATTCTCAACTAACAGCTAAGGCCTTTTACGTAAGCATGTTGGTTTATAACTCCAATGTTCGTATTCAAGTACAAGGGCTTTGTTAATTCTTTTTAATCTTTTAGTGACTAATGAAATGAAATTAGAAGGGTTGAGTGATTTTTCAGATTACCCTACATACGCAAACACACGCACATATTTCTGTTTATAATATAAGAACGGACTAATCCTTAAATGGTTAACGTATTCTCATTCATGTGTAGGTTTGTCGGAGACCATAATTATTACGCAATCAAGTGAACAGAGCTATATTAGACTGCTGTGGTACAAACACAAGCAGTAGCACGTTCTTGAATGTGTGTATCAAGTATTTTAAAATCGTTGAAAATTGAAAGTTGATCTACAGACATTACTGTAATCACTCACTTCCATTCTGCATGATCACGAGAACAAAACAAATAGCTGCTTGGCAACTGAAAAATGCACGAAATGTTTGAAGATTGAAATCAACAAAAAATAATATCTCGCAAATGGTTAATGCCATAAAAATTTGTTATGCTAAATTGTGTGCTTTAACCACCTGCAATTGTTTTCTCCTGGCACCTAAGCTTTTGCCTGTTACTTATGGTTTACCAGTAACATAAAATGGGGAGGTATTCATACAACATTTTAGATATGCCTACATTTTAGCTTATGCAAGATATCTTAAACATATGGCATTTCAATCAAAATCGTTGGAGCCATTTTTGAGAAAATAGGAAATAATGAAAAAGTCTCCATGTAAAGGGTAGTTTGGGGTGGAGGCTTTTCTTGATCATTTTGATGTTGGGAGATGCAGCTGAAATTAAATACCAAGTTTTAGTATTTATCAGACATTTCGTTTTTGAGTTACACTGTTCACATACGAGCCTGTTTCTAAAAACTTTCTTTCTTTCTTTCTTTTTTTTTTTTGATTCAGGGAAGCTCAAAGATATATTTCCTGTGAAATGTCAACATCGAACTGCCTGTTCAGCGACATTTTAGCTAGTGGGTGGGGAAGACCTTCCAAGCAGGTAGCGATTTAGCTACTGGAGGAGTAGTTGTTATATTTCTTTATTTATATTCGTTTGATACTAGATCATGTCGCGACTTACATCCATACATGCGAGTACAACAATGATACATTGTATACTTTACATTGATTAAATAATACAATAATTGTAGTACATTGTTATAAACATATTTTACATTATTAAGTCTTGGCTAGAACAGTATAACCTATTGTACATTTTTA